>BSBN01000647.1:0-1376597 GCA_027924645.1 Cunninghamia lanceolata | reverse complement strand
TAGAATGCCTTTTGGGTTTATCAATGTAGGAGCTACTTTTCAGAGAGCTATGGATCTTTATTTTGGAGACCTAAAGAACAAGATTATTGTGGTGTACCTAGACGATTTGACAATCTTTTTGAAGAAAAGGGAGGATCATATTGATCATTTGGAGATCGTGTTACAGAGATGTAGAGATAGAGGGTATATAATTAAATCCTAAGAAATATGTTTTTGGAGTTACTGAAGGAAAGATTTTGGGACACATAGTTTCAAAGGAAGCGCATCAAAATAGATCCAAAGAGGGTCAAATCCATTCAACAGTTGAGCTTACCTGTTAGCAAGAGCCATACAAGGTCCTTCTTTGGACAAGTTAACTTCCTGAGGATATTCGTACCAGACTTTGCTGAGTTAACCAGGCATATTGTTGAAATGATGAAAGATAAGCCTATCTTCAAATGGAGCAATGAAGGGAAAGAAGCCTTTAAATCCATCAAAGAAGTAATCAGCAAATGCTCCAACTCTGATACATCCAAATTTTTGATAAAGATTTCATTATCTATTCTTATTCCTTTGAACACACATTATCTGCTATAATTACTCCAAAAGAATGAACAAGGAGTTGAATCTCCCATTGATTTTATGAGCATGCCATTGAAGAAGCACAAATTAAATTATTCACCTATGGAGAAACATGCTTTTGTTGTTGTCAAAGTTGTGAAGCAGTTCAGATTCTATATCCTCCATTCTCACACCTTCATCTATGTCCTGAATCTTGCAATAAAAGTCCATTCTAAAATAGCAGGAGATTAGTAACTTAACAAGAGAGGAGCCTAGGTGACAAAGGGTGCAAGAGTATGATGTCACAATCAAATCTACTAAGCTGGTTAGAGGAAGAGGTCTTTGCAAGCTGATGGCAATAAAATGCCACTAGAGGAGAATGAAGACTTTCCCCTTACTCTCTTTAGTAAGTACTACTAACGAATGGTTCTCTGATGTTTCATTCTTTTTGACTTATGGGGAATGGCCCATCTCATCTTTCTGCTAAGGCAAAATGGAACCTCTGAGACTAAAAAAGCTGCCAAATATGTCATTTGGGAAAATACTTTGTATAAAAGAGGAGTTGATGGCACCTTTTTAAGGCATGTGAGTAAAGAACAATAGAGAAAACTTCTTGAATTTTTTCCATAATGAGGCATGTGGTGATCATTTGTCTGCTTCAATGATAGCCTTTAAAATTTTGAGACCAATGCTATTACTGGCTTGGTATGTTTAAATATGTTCTATGACTAGGTATCTAGGTGTGAAGAATGCATAAGGTTCACTGGTAGACCTAGACTCGAGGGAATTTGCCCTCTCCAGAAGGCCAGTAAGGTCATAGAAGAGTCTTTTCCAACAATGGGGGGCTAGACTTTATAGGTCCCATTCATCCAAATTTAAGCGCTAGACATACTCCATATCCTGACAACCTCATATTATTTTACTAAATGGGGTAAGAAGCCATCCCAGTGAAGAATACCCCATCTGAAACTGTATGCAAGTTTCTCAAGGAGAACATTATGGTCTCTATCTATCTCTCTCTATTCAATTCCTTTATTTCTTCCCCCTATGTCTCCTCTTTTCTCTCTTGATTCTTGATTAATTTGTATCAATCCTCCCCTCTCCCATTATTCTCTCTTCCTCTACCATTGTCTCTCTTGATCATGAAATCTAGATCTATCCTTGATTATTGCATGTATTGGTTGTTCATCCAATAGCAATAGCTTTATAAATTAGTGATTGTTCTAGCTATTCCTATCTCCAATTGTTTTAGGATATAGTATAATTGAGTGGTATACCCAAATGATGCAAAGTAACTTTTTCACCACCGGTTCTAGAGAACAAAAAAGGATATTATCCCCTTTAGATGAAATAGGCTTCAAAACAAAAAGGACTCTCTCTCCTCTCTCTCTCTCTCTCTCTCTCTCTCCTCTCTCTCTCTCTCTCTCCTCTCTCTCTCTCTCTCTCTCTCTCTCTCTCTCTCTCTCTCTCTCTCTCTCTCTCTCTCTCTCCTCTCTCTCTCTCTCTCTCTCTCTCTCTCTCTCTCTCTCTCTCTCTCTCTCTCTCTCTCTCTCTCTCTCTCTCTCTCTCTCTCTCTCTCTCTCTCTCTCTCTCTCTCTCTCTCTATATATATATCTTTGTGCCTCTCTCTTTCTATCTTTCTTTCCCTCTCTATCTCCTTATTTTTGTTGAGTGGAGTTGATGAATCTAGATCATGTCCTTCATATTGCATGTATTAGTTGTTCTTCCACTTACCAATAAATTTATAAATTAGTGAATGTTCTAGCTCTTCCTATCTCCATTTTTTGTAGATACAGCATAATATTGAGTGGTATACCCAAATGATGCAAAGTAATTTCTGCACCCACAATTCTAGAAAATAAAGAAACGATATTGATCCCCTTTAGATAAATAGGCTTCAAAACAAAAGATAGTATCCTATCATGAATAATTTTACATCTATGGAAGCTAGGTTTTAAATGTTTGGTTACAAAGTCTCCTTCATGAAACATTAAAGAATACAATTTTCTTTTTTAAAATAACTTATAGTTTTAAGACAATTAGTTTGATGTATTATGCAATATTTTTCTCATAAACTCGTAGCAATGTTTTGAACTAAAACATTATTTGAGCCTGAATTAGAAAGAAAACCTAAGTAGATCTCTCTCTCTATTTAAATTAGTCTCTAATCTCTCTATTCACCCTCTCTGTCTCTCTCTATATAATCTGTTTGTCTCCCTCTCTACTCTCTATTTCTCTTTGTCTCTTTGTCTTTGTCTCTATACCTCTCTTTCTCCCTATCTCCATATCTATCTTATATGTCTTATCTCTATCTTTTCCTCCTACTCCATCTCTATATCTCTATCTTTCCCTCTCTATTTCTCTCTCTTGCCCTCCCTGGTGGTCTCTCAGTCTCTCTCCCTCTATCTCTCTTTCTCTCTTTATCTATCTCTCTTTCCCTCTATATCACTTATATATATCTCTCTCTCATGTTTATTTTAAATTGGTCTCTAATTCTCTCTATTCACCCCTCTCTATATCTCTCACTTTTATTTGTTCCTCCCTCTCTCCCTTGTTTGTCTCTCTCATGCACCATATATATATATATATGGGGGATTTTCTAGCAAGGGAGGTCTTCTTCTTGGTCAAAACCCTTTAATTAATTTAAACAGTGTAAACAAAATCAGAGACACGGTAAACAATCTTGCAATATATGCTTAGTTTCTAGATAATATTTTGATGCTTGGAGTATCCTCTCTAAATGATGTTGCAATGATGAAGTATGAGACGTGGGGGTTTGGTGCTAATTCAAATGGATTAGGGTTTGTCACATATTTCATATTTAAATTGAAAAATAATGATTAATAGGAAAGGAGTTGGTATAAGCTCAAGATTTATTTTGAATTTAAAAGTTAGGAAGTTGAATTTACATCAACCACACTTGCATATTTGACTTATCATAATAAATGGATAAACTACAAATCAAGTCTAGATTTAAAAAAATTGTAAAGATTGAAACTAAACTTAATTATAGAAAAAAGGGATAAACTACAAATCAAATCTAGATTAAAAAAATGTGTAAAGATTGAGACTCTCTCTCTCTCTCTCTCTCTCTCTCTTCTCTCTCTCTCTCTCTCTCTCTCTCTCTCTCTCTCTCTCTCTCTCTCTCTCTCTCTCTCTCTCTCTCTCTCTCTCTCTCTCTCTCTCTCTCTCTCTCTCCTTCTCTCTCTCTCTCTCTCTCTCTCTCTCTCTCTCTCTCTCTCTCTCTCTCTCTCTCTCTCTCTCTCCTCTCTCTCTCTCTCTCTCTCTCTCTCTCTCTCTCTCTTCTCTCTCTCTCTCTCTCTCTCTCTCTCTCTCTCTCTCTCTCTCTCTCTTCTCTCTCTCTCTCTCTCTCTCTCTCTCTCTCTCTCTCTCTCTCTCTCTCTCTCTCTCTCTCTCTCTCTCTCTCTCTCTCTCTCTCTCTCTCTCTCTCTCTCTCTCTCCTCTCTCTCTCTCTCTCTCTCTCTCTCTCTCTCTCTATATATAATATATATATATATCCTCTTCATCTTTCATTCCCTATCTCTATATATGTTTCTCTATCCTCCTTTATCTCTTTCTCTCTTTCTTTATTTGTCTTCTCTCTTACCATTTCTCTTCCTTTCTCTCTCCCTCTTGATCTCTCTCTATATCTATCTTTCTCTCTACATCCTATCTCTCTATCTCTTTGTCTCCCTATCTATTAATCTTTATCTCTCTTCACTTCTACCTTCATCTCTCTATCCCTCTGTCTCTATCTCCCCCTTCTTTCTTACCATTGTTTTTTTTAACTTTTTTTCTCTCCCTCTCTATCTCTCTTTTTCTAAACCTCTCTCTCCATCTCTCCATCTCTATCTTCCCTTCTTTCTTCCTTTATCTCCTCTCTCTCTCACTATATCTCTTGATCTCTCTATCCCTCTGTCTCTATCTCCCCTTCTTCCTTCCTCTATCTCTCCTCTCTCTCACACTGTCTCTTGATCTCTCTATTTCTTTTTCTATCTTTATCTCTCTCTATCTCCCCTACTTTCTCTCTTCCTTTCTCTATGTCCTCTCTCCATCTCTCTATCTTTCTCTATATATCTCTCTCTTACCATCTCTCTTTCTTTCTCTCTCCCTCTTTATCTCTCTTTCTCTTCATCTTTATCTCTCTATCTATCCATTTCGCTTTATCTCTCTCTGTATCCATCTCCTTTATCTCTCTCTATCTCTCTATATGCCTCTCTTTTTCTATCTCATTATCTCTCTCTATCTCCCTCTCTATCTCTTTAGCCCCCCTCTCTCTATCCCTCTCTATCTCTTTTGCTCTATCTGTCTTCCTCTCTTCATCTCTCTATCAAACTCACTCTCTAGTCTTCTTCTTCTTCTTCAGAGCTATTTTCTCTACTTCCATAGGGTTTTCTTGAGATTCCATTGTGACATTATTGACAAGAGTACCCTCCTAAAAAATAGATGTATCTTCTAGAGGAACTTGCTCTAACACTATAGGAGTTAAATCATAAAATTCTATTGTGATATCTTCAACAGAAGTACCTATTCCATTTCTATAGGGTTTTCCTGGAGTTCCATTATATCTTTCAGAGAAGATTTTTGTACTTATGATAGTGTTTCTGCTAGAACTTATGAACCTGTGGAAGGTTCTTTTTGGATATCTATTGAAGGGTGTGTACTTTACTCCTGTAAATTTTCTTGCTCTTTTTGTGCATGGGTAAAAACACCAACCACACCACCAGAGGTAGCTTACATACCTAATTCTTTACTCCTTCGAAGAGGAGAGGGCCTCTATAATTTCTATTTTGATCTTTGTTTCTTTGTAATTGGTGGCCTTGTTTCTATTTCTTCATCAAAAATGATGACTTCCATTTTCTCCTGTGAACCCAGAGTCTTCACGAAAGTTTCTAGGGTTTTTTATGGCTATTCAAGAGATCCAGTCGATGGTTGGGCTGAGTGCTCCAAAACTTCCTGTTCCTTTAGGGAAGTTTGGGGCTCCAGAACCCCCTTATTTGTTGAGGCTCCTAAACTCCTTGTTCTTTTTGGGGTTATAAGGTAACTTCCATCGAAGCTGGAGTTGTTGCTCATGAGGCTTCCCCCCTTTCTAGGTTTTGCTCTTGCTTTTTTTCTTCAATCTTTTGGTAGAGTTTTAACCATTTTTTTCAATTTTGTGGTGTTTTAAAATCTGGTGCTTGCATATCATTGTGATCAAGCTATGATGTTTTAAAGGACCAGTCCCCATTTATACTTATCTATCATGATTTTCAGTGATTGAACCAAATAGGTGAGTAGGTTAATTTTTAACTCAGCATTTCCTGCCCCATGTGCAAGTGAGTCACCATTCAGAATGTTAAACCCAGAATTGTGCCATATTGTCCTCACAAATGATAAATCTCATTAGCTAGGCCACTATAGATTTCTAGGGTTTAGAAATAGTTTCTCTATTAACCCCTCTATTTAACCCTTTCTTTCCTATTATAGTTTGGGGAAGGGGTTCTCCCTCCTTAACAAACTTATTAATCATCTCCTGATAAGTAAGATGTTTTTCATGAAACAAATCAATGCCTTCATAAGGAATTCCAAATAGATGAGAGAGAACTTTTGTACTAACCTTTATTTTCTTTCTACAAATCATGGAGTGGTTGTCAACAAAATTTTGCATGAATTCCTCCACCAAATATACATGATCCCCTTCAAATTTCCTTAGAAATCTTAGTCACCCCGTTGTTTCAAATATCTATACAACTTACTAGTATGCTAATAATTTCTCAATTGAGTCTGAATCTGCCTTCCTTTTAACACCCATAGTGTCTTACTTGATGAGTTAAGGTAAAGGGATATACTGGTATCAAGAAATGTTTTTTCACAATTTGAAGGAGTTGCTTGTGCACATGTTTTTGATATGTAAAAAGGAAAGTGAATTGGAAAATTTAAACATAGAAAACAATAATGGCATTTTAGACGAGCTACATTAATTTCTCTGCACATAGTTCATAATAGTTATTTGTGTAGTTCATTATTTCAAAGCAATATGATGGCATGGTTAGATGATTAATAGGTGGGGAATTCATGCTTATTTTCTTCATCGTACAAAAAAAATATTATTTTTTCTAATTTATAAATAACATACATACCTATCATCTTTGTTGGTGTTAATTGGAACTCCCACGTTGTTGAATATGTGACATGTTTGTATTATTATGAAGATATGTACTATTATACTTGGTGCAATAAATGCAAATGATACAACTTATTTGATGGTGGGAATGCAAACTTCAAAAGTATTCTACCTGAACTATCATTTCAGAGAGGTTGCAATTATTATGGTTGGTTTCAAGATTCTAGAGGATCATTGAAAAATAAAAATAAAGTTTTGAAGCATCATTGAAAGGATGCTTCTAAAAAAAGTTCCAAAGCATCTTTGAGAGGATGCTTCAAGAGAAACACTAATGAAGTTTTGGAGCATCATTGAAAGGATGCTTCTGGAGAAACATTAACGAAGTTCCAAAGCATTGTTGAAAGGATGCTTCTAAAGAACAATGAACAAGGTTCTGGAGCATTGTCAAAAGGATGCTTCCAAAGAAAAATGAAAAAGGTTTTGTAGCATCCTTGAAAGGATGCTTCCAATGAACAACGAATGAAATTCTGAAGCATCATTGACTAGAGAACAATGAACAAAGTTTTGGAGAATCGTTGAAAGGATACTTTCAGAGAACATGAATAAGATTCTGAAGCATTGTTGAAGGGATGCTTCCATAAAAACATGAACAAGGTTACAAAGCATCATTGAAACAATGCTTCCAGAGAACAATAAACAAAGTTTTGGAGCATCATTGAAAGAATGTTTTTAGAGAAACATGAACGAAGTTCTAGAGCATTGTTGAAAGGTTGCTTCCGAAGAAACACTGCAACAATACAAACAACTTCCATAACATTCTTAGAAGGATTCTTTTGGAGGAAAACTGTATAAATACAAACAACTTCTAGAGCATTATTAGAAGGATGCTTCTAGAGAAAATTTACAAAAATACAAACAACTTCTGGAACATTGTTAGAAGGATGCTTTTGAAGGAAACTAGATAATCAAACAATCTAAAGAGAAAAATGAATAACTTTCAAAGTAACATAATAATCTTCTAGAGAAAAATGAAACCTTTTTTAACAAAAAAGTACTTATCTCAATCTTCTTGTAGAAGGAAAGACTTCACACGATTCAGGATAAAATTGAATAACTTCTGAAGTAATATAACAATCTTCTGGAGAAAAATGAAACTTTTTTAACAGAAAAGGACTTATCTCAATTTGCTTGTAGAAGGAAAGATTTCCTTCACACAGCAAATGTCCACCTATTTTCCAATCATCTAGGTGAATTCCTCCTTATTTATTGGCTTATGGTACAAACATAATGTGTGACCATTTACTAGAAGCATCCTTGTATCCCCATCAATTAGATTCAAATGTATAGCTCCATTATTGAATATTTCCTCCACTTCATAAGGGCCTAACCATCATGTCCAAAGTTTTCCTTTTAGGTCCTTGAACTTGGAATCAAATAGAAACGTCCAATCTCCATTGTGCAAAATTTTCTTTCTTTTATTTGTCTATCATGCCATGTTTTCCTCTACTGTTGCACCAATTTAGTCTGTTGTATGGCTTCTAGGCAAAACCCATCTAGATCATTGAGTTGCATTCTACTCGTATTTGAGCTCTATTTAGATCTAAACCCACATCCATAGCTATCCTCAATGTTTGAAGTTCAAATTCAATAAGTAGGATGGGTTTCTTTCCAAAGACTTGTTCATAGGGTGTGAAGCTCGTAGTTGATTTCCAAGTAGTATTATATGCCCACATTGCTTCATGTAGTTTTCTAGCACTATCCTTCCTTCATGTTGAAACTATTTTGGTGAGTATATTTTCCAACTCCCTATTGGTTACTTCCACCTGACCATTCGCTTGAGGATGATATGGTGATGACTTTTTATGGCTCACCTAGAAATGGTCAATTAAGGTCAAAAGGACTTTGGATATAAATTGGGGTCCTTGATTTGTCACAATGGATCTGGGTGATCAAAATTTTAGAAATATTCTATTATAGAGGAAATCTACAACTTTTTCCTCTCTAGCTACTTTAAATGCTTGAATTTCTACCCATTTTGTGAGGTAATTAGTACACACAAGGATGTATTCTTTTCCTTGAGATGGTAGATCTATGGGCCCTATGAAGTCCAGTCTCCATTTTTCAAATGGTTCCAAAACTACCCAAGGTTAAAGTGACATTTCACTAGATGTTGTTGGTTTGCCCATTCTCTAACACTCATCACAATGCTAGACATATCTTTTAACGTCCTTGTGCATAGAAGGCTAATAATATCCTCTGCCTAGAATTTTATGGAAGGTTCTTTTTGTTGAATAGTGTCCTCTTGAAGGATCATCATGGTAGGCTTGTGAGATACTATAGGTCACATATGTTGTCACACATCTGTACAAAACCAAATTAGGTCCACATCTAAATAGTAGACCATTAACCCACTTAAAGTGCATGCTTTCTCAAATCAGTCTCCTCTATTTTATGGTAAATTATGGTGGGAATTTTGTTGTAGCCAAATAAATAGCTACATCTACAAAGCAAGGCATATGAGTAGATATAGAAAATAGTTGTTCATCTAGAAACACATCTCAAACCAATTCATGTTCTTCATGGTCATAATGTATCCTAGATAGAAAGTCAACAACTATGTTAAATTTTCTAGGTTTATGAATGACAGTTATGTTGACTTCTTGGAGCAGTAACAACCATCTAATTATTCGTCCACTTACAACATATTTATTCATTAAGTATTTGATGGTTAAGTGATTTGCATACATAGTCACCTTATAACTTGTGATATAGTGGAAAAATTTGTTGATAGCATGCATGACTGCTAGGAACTCTCTTTTGGTAGTATTGTAGTTTCTTTCTGTAGGAGTTAATTTTTTTCTAGTAAAATAAATAGCATATTTCCCTCCATTTTCATCATCTTGTCCTAGAATTGCACCAATTGCATCATTCGAGGCATCCAAGTAAATGTAGAAAGGTAAGTTCTAGTTAGGTTTGTGTAATATAGGGGCAATTGTCAATTTTTCTTTAATAGTTTCCAATTAAGTTTGACACTCTGAGGTCTAGGAAAAATCAACATCTTTTTGAAGTAAAGAAAACATGGGAGCCACAATTTTTCTTAAGTCTTCAATGGACCTCCAATAATAACCAGCATGTCCAAGAAAACTTTGCACATCAGTTTGAGTTTTTAGGGGTTCTAGTTTTTGTATTACTTCAATCTTTTTGGAGTCAACTTTAATACCCTCAGCAGAGATAGGATGTATCAGTACAATCCCTTGTTCCACCATTATCAAACATTTTTCATAACTTAGGGATAACTAGTATTCCTCGCATCATTTGAGAACTTTGTCCAAATTGTGAAACACCTCCTCATAAGTGGTTCCATATACCGAGAAATCATCCATGTAGATTTCTACACAATCATTTACAAGCTCAACAAAAATAGCTAATACTACTATCTAAAAAGTAGCAGAAGCATTGCACAGCCCAAAGGGAAGGACTCGATACACAAAGTTTCCCCATGGACAAGTGAAAGTGGTTTTATCCTGATCTTATAAAGTCACTTGTATTTGATTGTATCCACTGAATCCATCCAAGAATGAGATACAAGTTTTGCCAACTAGGTTATCAAGGACTTGGTCAATGAATGGTAGAGGGAAATAATCTCTATAAGTTGCCTTATTAAATTCTTAGTAATCCACACACAGCCTCTATTTACACCTTCCTTAGGTAAAATCATGAGAGGTGAAACACATTTGCTTTCAAAGATTGGGTATATAAATCCTACTTGTAGATGTTTTCAATTTTTGTTTTAACCACATCTCTGAGGGTAGGGTTAAGTCTATGTTGTGGTTGACGAACTGGTCAAACATCCTCAGTATAAATATGATGAGTGTAAATCCTCAGATGTATTTCTTTCATATCCCTATAATCCCAGGAAAAAGCCTTAGATCGATTCACTAGAACATCAAACAATTTGAGTTCCTATTGCTTTGTAAGTCAGCTATTGATATTTAAGGTTTTACCAGGTAGTATCATAATCAAGTTAGTTCCCAGGTGGTTAGAGGAGACTGTATAGGTTTCACTCATAAAGGTTGATGGGTTGAAATATTGGCCTCTTTTTATGTTGTTTTTATATGCTTTCAGAACTTTTCCATATGATCTTTCAGATACTTTTTAAACATCACCATCATGATATACTGTCTTTTTATATACTTTGTAAAACCTTGAATGTGATGTAGAGCAAGGGTGGACAACTCCAAACTAATCTCAATCAACTAATCTTTCAATCATTTAAGCATCCTATGATGGGTTTTCCTTCATTAGGCCTCATTCTCCTTGTAGCCCTTCAAAATTGGTTTTTCCTTCATAACTTTCCATATAGATATGATATCATAAAAGTGAACATAGTTTCAGATATCCATTTGGGCTTTATTCAACATACTTCAAGACTAGGGTAGGTTACTTTGTACGGAAACCTCTAAAAATTGACTGTCCTAGTATCTAGGTCTAATTGCCTAAACAAACTTGGTAGCAACAAATTAAGTTTTTCGGCCATAACTTTCATTGTAAACATGATATAAAAAATGTAAACATAGTTATAGATACCCATTTGGACCTTATACAACATATCTCATAATCAAGGAAGGTTATTTTGTACGGAAACCTTCAAAAATTGATTTGTTTGCTCATTATTACCCTAATTAGGGTTTCAGACTTGTTTACAGTAAAATGGCCATAACTTACTTGAAACACAATGAAAAAGAATGCAATAAAAAGAATAAGGAATTAGACTAAATTATCTTTCATTTCCAGTTGGTCTCATGCCATGAAACAATTGTACAAGTCCATAACATTCATCAGAACAAAGAAAAATGTTACAAAATGTAGAAAATAAAAAATGTTTTATTACTCCAACTTCAAGATTTTCAATAACTATCATCTCCCCCACCTTGGCTTTGACTCTCTAAGGATTATTTAAACATGTACCAATATTTTTCAGCTGCCTTTTCGAGTTACAACTATCCAACTTCCCTCATTTACAACTTATGACTCTTCATATTCCATATTTTTGCAACTTTTGACAACTTGTGCAACTTGACACTCCAACACATCTAGTGACCTAATATGGACTCCAACACACATAACATGGTCTTAAATGACCTTATTACATGGAAGAACATCAAACAAAACTAAAATATTAATTTTGAACCTACTAAACCTAGAGTGCTCCTGCACCATACTCCCAAGGGAAAGAAAAACTCAAGTCCACTTGAGTGTAGGTCTTCTCTTTCTTCCTAGTCTTCCAATTCTTCTGCAACTTGTCCTTCATTTCTGCAACTTTCCCTAGATCTTTTTTCTTCTTCTTCTTGTACCACCTCTTAGCATCTTCTCAGCTTCAAGGTACCAAATCTCAAGTTCTTGTTCATATGCCTCAGTACCACCATCTATGTCTTCATCTTCATCATTGGAATATAATATGTCAGCACATTCACCATCCATAGAATCAGAAAATGCAACCATTACCTCGATTGTTTTGGCAACATCTTCATCCCCATAGTGTGTTACATTTGTATAACCATCTTCATACATTGTATGCACTTCTTCTTCTGCTTTAGACTCTTTTCCATCTTCATTTTCATCTGCTGCACCTGTAAACACATACTTACAAATATTGTTAGAAATAAAATCTTGAGTCTCGATGGACCCATTTTCTCCACATTTTTTCTCTTCCCCAGATAGCTTAGTCTCTTCCATCATCAACAAAGATTCTTCAATATCTAGTGTTTCTATCCTCTCTTGCATTCTTTTCTTCCAAATGATCATCTTGATGGGCCACTTTATCTTCTTCCTTATTGGTAAATGCCAACTACTTTCTTGTTTTGCTTTCTCAAGCAACTGTTGCATCTCAAGATCCATCCTTTCTTGCATTTTTTCTTGAATTTCTTTCATTTGTTCCAAGCCTTGTCTCAAGTCTATTATCTCTTGCTGAACATTTATTAAGTTCTCCTTCTCATTTTTCTTCTTCATCTCACTTTTCTCTCTTCTTTTCTCTTGTTTCTTGCTTAGTGACTCCTTACTCTGCAAGTCTCCATGGACTAACCTTCTCAACATTTCCATTTTCCTTACTCAAGCAAGTCTCTTTCACCTTGCTTCTTCTCAATGCTTCTTGTCTTTGTGATATCTCACCTTAGGCCCCTTTTCTTTTCCCTTGGCCTAGTCTTTTGGTATCCAGGCTCTTCCTTTAACCTGCAAAAAGACAATACATAAACTCCAAAAAAAACTTATCTTGCCCAAATCTTTGTGGGATCTGATACCAATATGATGTAGAGCAGGGGTGGACAACTCCAAACTAATCTCAATCAACCAATCTTTCAATCATTTAAACATCCTATGATGGGTTTTTCTTCATTAGGCCTCGTTCTTCTTGTAGCCCTTCAAAACTAGTTTTTCCTTCATAACTTTCCGTACATATATGATATCAAAAATGTGAACATAGTTTCAGATATCCATTTGGGCTTTATTCAACATACTTCAAGATCAGGGTAAGTTACTATTGGATTTAGGACAAACAACTGAGAGGGGGGTGAATCAGTTGTCACCAAAATCTTGTTCCTTATTCACTTTAAACCTTCTTATATTTCAATAGCATATCAAAGATTCAATCATGAAAGCATAATGCAATAATTCAAGAGCAGAAACAAATTCAACACATATAACACAAAGATTTTAACGTAGAAAACTCGATTAAGGGAAAAACCACGGGGTGACTAACCCAAGATTGTATTCTCTGTTAAAATAATAAGATAAATAAAATGGCACTTGCTAGTTAGGGCTCACTGCTCGAGCACACTGCTCACAAGAGGCCCACTGCCTATAGGAGACACACTGTCTATAGAAGAATATAAGTATTACATACTTGAACTGGAGATTAGCATCTTCACTATGCTTGAGTCGGTTCCATTTAAGCTCAACACCTCTGCTCTATTTTTCGCTCCTCTTCACTACTATCTTCTCCTCAAAACCTCATAATCATTCATTTGAATGACTTCGCAACTCTTTATTTATACATGACATCGACTTTGGAATGATCATCAAAGTCGACACAACATATACTTATTTTATTACAGAGAAAATACAAAAAACACAACTTGACTTAAAAAAAACTTCATGCGCATCACTACACAGTTGGCCACATATAGTTGGGACCTCACTCTTCTTCGAGGAACATGCCATGCTTCGCAAAACATCTTCAAGATCATCCGCAACATGCATAAATCATCTGGTCGGCCAAGACTAGGAAGAACACTATCACCTGAAGGTAAATCTTCAATCACAAGCTCAGTCTTCAATGCAAACCACCAACATGAACTGGACATAGTCTAGAGACCCCCACAAGCTTGCTTGAATTACCAAGAACATCCGCACCACTTCTGCTTACTGTAATCATTCGCATCTTCATCTAGAACCTCAAGAACACAGTCGCCCATCACTGTCACATTAGAAGGATTGCTTGTGGACCTCCAAACAACGAACCAATTGAGTTGTCAATTCAAATTAGCCTCCCAAACATGCCACCAAATCCGCAGAATATGATATTGTATTTCTAGATCTCACCAGACCTATTTGTGTCACTCTATCACCTCTGAACAATTGCCAAAACCGGTTTTACTCTCATGGCCATAACTCCTTCATATTTTCATGCGGACCTATCAAATCTTGATTGGATCATCTTCAAACACATATCTACAAACCCTTTGATGCACATTCTCTGAACTTCATCTAGCTGGGATATTCACTTCATAGAGCTTTACTATCTTCACTGTTCTTCTCTATTTCTGATAGGACTAATTTTCTCAATATCCTCAGCACACAACTCATCCAATCCTTGACATCAATGCAATAGGAGTATGTTGACATCAGTAACAACACTGGTTAGGCCCATACTTGCAACAATCTCCCCCTTTGTCATTGATGGCAACATATAATGTGAAAAACTGTTATAACTATCAAGACAAGAACTTATCCTCACTAAATGACATAGCTCCCCCTATCAACAACAACCATTCACATGTCTTCTCTTCCTTTACTACTCCCCTGTTGATCAGCAACCACTTTTTGTTTTTCACATGTCTTCTCTCCCCCTTTGACATCAATGGCAAAGGGCACATACTTGCAACCACTTATCATACTTCAGAATCATACTGACTGCTCCCCCTCAATAACAGCTTCTTAACATCAATTCGGATCACAAGATATGACTGTGGGATCTACCGAACTAATGCACATCAGTGCACCTTAATTCAGAACTGGAGGGGTAATAACCCCTAACTTCTCCCTGAGATACTCAAAAGAGTCCTTAGGTAGAGGTTTAGTAAAAATGTCTGCAATCTAATCCTTTGAGGGCACAAACTCCAATTTGACTTTATTTGTGTTCACATGCTCTCTCAAAAAGTAAAACTTGATGGATATATGTGTTGTCTTTGAATGCAACACCGGATTTTTTGATATGTTTATTGCACTTGAATTATCACATAAGATTGTGATAGGTTCTTCATATTCCACTCTGATATCTCTTAGCATTTGTTTCATCCACAATACTTGAGTGCAACTGCATGTTGCTGCAATATACTCTGCTTCTGCAGTGGATAGAGATATTGCTTCTTGTTTCTTGCTTAGCCAAGAAACCAATCTTTTTCCCAAAAAGAATGCACCACCACTGGTACTCTTCCAGCCATCCACATCTCCTGCCCAATCAACATTTGTATATGCATGAAGAGAGAAATCATGATCCTTAGGATACTATAATCCATACTCAATTGTTCCCTTTAGATATCTGAGAATTCTCTTGATTGCCATGACATGAGACTCTCTAGGATCAGCTTAGAATCTGGCAACAAGACCAACATCATTCATAATATCAGGTGTAGTTTGAGTAAGGTAGAGTAGTCCTCCAATCATTGACCTATACTTTTTCTAATCAACCTTAGGAGATTCATCATCTTTACTCAGCTTACATCTGCTTGCCATGGGAGTATTCATTGGCTTTGAATCTTCCATCCCAAATTTCTTCAACAATTCTTTCACATATTTGGTCTGTGATATTAAGATTCCTTTCTTTGTTTGAGTGATTTGCAAACCCAAGAAGAAATTTATTTCCCCAAACATAGACATCTTAAATTCACTTTTCATTTGATTTGTAAAAGTCTTGCACATACTATCTTTTCCTCCAAAAATGATATCATCAACAAATACTTCAACAATTAAGATATTTTCATGATCAATCTTGAAATATAGATTACTATCAGCAGTACCTTTGTTGAAACCAATCTTCAAAAGATATTTGTCCAATCTTTCATACCAGGCTCTTGGGGCTTGCTTGAGTCCATACAATGCCTTCTTCAACTTGCAGACCATATTTCCATGATTAGACAATTGAAATCCATCTGGTTGCTCAATGTATAACTCTTCTTCCAAATCACCATTTAGGAAAGCAGACTTGACATCCATCTAATACACCTTGAAATCTCTGAAGGTGGCAAAAGTAAGAAATAATTTGACTACTTCAATTCTTGCCACCAGAGCAAAAGTTTCTTCAAAGTCAATTCCTTCTACTTGAGAATAACCCTTATAGACCAATCTGGTTTGTTTCTTACTACTTCACCATCTTCATTCAATTTATTCTGGAAGACCCATTTAGTCCCAATCACATTTTTGTCCTTAGGTTTGGGAACAAGATCCCAAGTGTGATTCTTTTCAATCTGCATCAATTCTTTCTCCATTGCTTTGACCCAGCTTTCTTCATTGCATGCTTCACTTACTATTTTTGGTTCAATCTTTGAAATCAAACACTATTTCACTAAATCTTGAGCATGTTTTCTTCTTGTTTGAACACCTTTGCTTCTATCTCCTATGATCTAATCTTCAAAATGATTCAGTCTTACATACTTGGGAGTTTTGGGATGCTCTTGCACTTCTAATTCTTGGACAGGTTCATGCAAACTTGTCTCTTCTTCTTGTATTTCAAGATTCTCTGGATCAGTCTGAATCTAAATTGGAGTTGGGACTTGTTCTCCTTGGTCTGAGACATCATTCTGATCATCTGCTTCATACTCCTAATACCTTGAGGGACTTTCCATGCCTTCATCAACCTTCACATTTGTACTTGCTACAATCTTTCTCAATCTCTTGTTATAACACTGGTATGCTTTGCTTTGAGTAGAATATACCAAGAATATTCTTTCATCACTTCTAGCACCAAACTTGCCAAGGTCTTCATCTCTTTTAATATAGCAATTACTACCAAAGACTCTGAAATACTTCATAGTAGGAGTGATGCGAAACCAAAGTTCATAAGGGGTCTTACCAGTATTGCCTCTGATTTGTACCTGATTAAGAGTATAGACAGCAGTGCTTACAGCTTCTCTCCAAAAGATCTGAGGAATATTTGCTTCCATCATCATGGTCCTAGATGCTTCTTGGATGGTCCGATTCTTTCTCTCCACTACTCCATTCTGCTGTGGAGTCCTTGGAGCAAATAACTGTCTCTTTATCCCATGTTCCTCACAGAATGATATGAACTCACCGGATGTGAATTCTCCACCTCTATCAGGCCTGAGGCATTTTATGTTTATGCCAGTTTCATTTTCTACAATAGCCTTCAATATTTTGAACTTCTCAAGTGCTTCATATTTCGTTGTCAAGAAAGTCACCCACATCAACCGGGAGTGGTCATCAATCAGCAACATGAAATACCTATCTCCTTGCAAACTCCTGATTCTTGTTGGACCATAGAGATCAGTGTGTACCAAGTCTAACAATCCGGTTGAAGATTGTTCCTTACTTTTGAATGTGACTCTATTATGCTTACCCAAGTGACATTCTTTGCACAAACTATTAGTAGATTTCACCAGTCTTGGAAGATCTCTTACAGCCTGAGTATTGCTTATCTTGATGATATTATCAAAATTCACATGACACATTCTCCTATGCCACAACCAACTTTGATCAATTTGAACAAATAAGCAACTTTTGCCAATACCAACCAAGTGAGAGATGTTACCTTTTGTCTGTGTATCGGATGCAATCTCAATTCCAGAGCTTTCAAAGATCTTGCATTTTCTATTTTTGAATCAGCTATCATAGCCTTTGTCCACCAACTGTCCAACACTGAGAAGATTATGCTTTGGACCTTCAACATATAGAACATCACTAGTTTTGTTCTTTCCATCAAAGGAAATGGTTCCTCTACCTCTAATTATGCTAGCAGAATTATCTCCAAACTTTACAACTCCACCTTCATATCTTTCCAAGCTTAAGAACTTACTCTTGTCACCAGTCATATGGTGAGAGCATCCACTATCAATAACCTATTCATCCTTTTCTTCAACCTGAGCAGCCAAAGCACTTTCTATCATCTTATGATTGGCAAAATCAATAGGCATTGGATCTTCTTCTTTGATGGCAATAAACACCCAGTCACTTCCGGGTATGTTTCCTATCTCAAATTCATATCTATTACACTTTCATCATCATCTTCTTGAACATAGTAACACTTCTTCTAAAACTTTGATCTATTAGGGTTTGGCCTTGAAAACCTCTCTAGACATCTTGAGGCAAAATGACCAATCTTATTGCAGGCAAAACATTTGAAAGGTAATTTTCCTTCATACTTACCAGATCCTCTTGGCAGTTTCTTTGCAATGAGGGCTTCAAGTTGTTCATCTTCTAATTCATCCTCTTCCAAATCTTTCCTTGCTTTATCATACCAAGTTGATTTCCTTGAGGAACTTTCTCCTGGATCATATCTCTATTTGCCTTTTGTAGAGGCACTAGCTTTGAATGCAGATTCAGTCTTAGGAAGTGCATCACCAAACTCAACCAACTCAAATGCAAATATCTTACCAACCAATTGATCCCTTGTAATAGTTGTTAAAGATCTGATTTCCTCAATAGCAGCAACTTTGTGTTTGTAAGCAGGAGGTAAAGATCTGAGAACTTTGGCAACAATCTCATCTTCATCCAATATTCCACCAGCACATCTAATGCCACATACAAGCTTATTTACTTTTGACATATATAAAGTGATATTCTCATCTTCACTCATCTTCATGTTTTCAAACTTTCCTTTCAGACTTTACAGTTTGGCACATTTAACATATTTGTCTCCTTCATAAAGATTTTCCAGTTTTGTCCAAATTTCATAAGCAATCTTCAATCCCATAACATTTGTAAGCTTTGAATCAGACAAGGCACTTAGTAGGGCTTCTTTAGCTCAAAGATTATTGTCTGCATCTCTGACTTCATCTATAGTTGTTGGACCATTCTTTGGGGGAACATATTTAGTTGTGGTTATGTTTCAGTATTGATCTCCCATGCATTGTAAGTGACATTCCATGCGGCTCTTCCAGGCAGTGAAGTTTGTTCTGTCAAACCTTGGACTGTCCTTCTTGTAGGTTGACATCCTGGATCTCCTCAAGTAGTTAAGCTTCTTCTAGAGCAACTTAGCTCTGATACCAATTGTTGGATTTAGAATAGACAACTGAGAGGGGGGGTGAATCAGTTGTCACCAAAATCTTGTTCCTTATTCACTTTAAACCTTATTCTATTTCAACAACATATCAAAGATTCAATCATGAAAGCATAATGCAATAATTCAAGAGTAGAAACAAATTCAACACATATAACACAAAGATTTTAACGTGGAAAACCCGGTTAAGGGAAAAACCATGGGGTGACTAACCCAAGATTGTATTTTCTGTTAAAAGAATAAGATGAATAAAATGGCACTTGCCAGTTAGGGCTCACTGCCTGAGCACACTGCTCACAAGACGCCCATTGCCTATAGCAGACACACTGTCTACAAAAGAATATAAGTATTACATACTTGAACTGGAGATTAGCATCTTCACTATGCTTGAGTCAGTTCCATTTAAGCTCAACACCTCTTCTCTGCTTTTCACTCCTCTTCACTACTATCTTCTCCTCATAACCTCATAATCATTCATTTGAATGACTTCGCAACTCTTTATTTATACATAACATCAACTTTGGAATGATCATCAAAGTTGGCACAACATATACTTATTTTATTACAGAGCAAATACAAAAAATACAACTTGACTTAAAAAAAACTTCATGCACATCACTACACAGTCGGCCACATATAGATGGAACTTCAATCTTCTTCAAGGAGCATGCCATGCTTTGCAAAAAATCTTCAAGATCATCTGCAACATGCGTAAATCATCCGATCGGCCAAGACTAGGAAGAACACTATCACCCAAAGGTAAATCTTCAATCATGAGCTCAATCTTCAATGCGAACTGCCAACATGAACTGGACACAGTCTAGAGACCCCCACAAGCTTGCTTGAATCACCAAGAACATTCGAACCACTTATGCTTACTGTAATCATTCGCATCTTCATCCAGAACCTCAAGAACACAGTCGCCCATCACTGTCACATTAGAAGGATTGCTTTTGGACCTCCAAACAATGAACCAATTGAGTTGTCAATTCAAATTAGCCTCCCAAACATGCCACCAGCTCTGCAGAACATGATATTGTATTTCTGGATCTCACCGGACATATTTGTTTCACTCTGTCACCTCTAAATAGTTGCCAGAACCAGTTTTACTCTCATGGCCATAACTCCTTCATATTTGTATGCGGACTGTCAAATCTTGACTGGATCATCTTCAAACACATATCTACAAACCCTTTGATGTGGATTCTCTGAACTTCATCTAGCTGGGATCTTCACTTCATAGAGCTTTACTGTCTTCACTGTTCTTCTTTGTTTCTGATAGGACTAATTTTCTCAATAGCCTCAGCACACAACTCATCCAATCCATGACATCAATGCAACAGGAGTATGTTGACATCAATGACAACACCGATTAGGCCCATACTTGCAATAGTTACTTTGTACGGAAACCTTTAAAAATTGATTGTCCTAGTCTCTAGGTCTAATTGCCTAAACAAACTTGGTAGCATCAAATTGAGTTTTTTGGCCATAACTTTCATTGTAAACATGATATCAAAAATATAAACATAGTTCTAGATACCCATTTGGACCTTATACAACATATATCAGAGTCAAGGCAGGTTATTTTGTATAGAAACCTTCAAAAAATGATTTGTTTGCTCATTATTACCCTAACTAGGGTTCTAGACTTGTTTACAGTAAAATGGCCATAACTTGCTTGAAACACAATGAAATTAAATGTAATAAAAATCATAAGGAAGTAGACTAAATTATATTTCATTTTCAGTTGGTCTCACACCATGAAATGACCATACAAGTCTGTACCATTCATCATAACAAAGAAAAATGTTGCAACATGTAGAAAATAAAAAATGCGTATTACTCCAACTTCAAGATTTTCAATAACTATCATCTCCCCCACCTTGGCTTCAACTCTCCAAGGCATATATAAACATGTACCAATAGTTTTCAACTACCTTTTCGAGTTACAACTGTCCAAATTCCCTCATTTACAACTTATGACTCTTCATATTCCATGTTTTTGTAACTTTTGACAACTTGTGCAACTTGACAATCCAACACACCTGGTGACCTAATATGGACTCCAACACACATAACATGGTCTTAAATGACCTTATTACTATTACTAAATTATGTTCACACCTAATTTAGCAAGGCCTAAACATCGGTTGTTTAGAGGGAGTACAAATTTTTTTGCTTATGCAGGATCATCCAGTCAATGTCTAATGTCTTGACAGAAGACAAGTGCAAAATCACTTATCAAAATCATGTAATAGCTCAAGTTGAGCTATTACATCATCCTGTAAGTGAAATCATCTATGGACAAGAAAATAGGCATTCAAAGAATGAAGAGAATTGATGGATTTCATGTTCCATTTGCTGATTATTCATTATGTTTCAGTGCAAGTAAAAGAGGTATTTATAGAATGTCAAATTATACATTATGTTTTATACATATGTTCCAAAGAAAGATCAGTTGTTTTATGCTATGTATTTGATTCAGAAAGTGAAATATACATAAGTCATTACATAGAATGAGATAGCTAATTGTATTCAAAAGAATGTATAAAAGTGTCCCACACAAGCTGTGGGAGTAACTGAAATAGGCAACATAAAAGTAAATTTTACTTTTGAAAGAAAAGAAATGCATAGGAAAAGAAGAGGGACCCGTCATTGCCTGTGAATGACGAATCCCATGGTTGAGCTAGTTGCTATCTTCCTCCATCCGTTTGAGCTCCAATATACCTAGAAAATAGATTTTGTTAATGCTCAGGGTACCAAGTCTTTTCATACACAATCAGAACTTCAAAAGTACCATTCACTTTTATGATAGGTTTTTGATAGATATTTTGAGGGCTTTTATGATATGCACGACCAAGGAAGTTTCTGGTCCTTATCTTTTACAGCTACTTGGAGAAGTATATAGTCGTCTCTCTTGTTCATTATTCAGAATTTTTGGCTTTTCACTTGTGCCATATTGTAATTTTATGAGTTCTTTTGCAGAAGTGAACAGTTTTGTAACTCATTTTGAGAGTAACACAGTATTGTAACACCTTTTTAGCAATAAAAGGCAGTTTATACCTTCCCATTTCTTTTTGATATTGTGTGTCCTTAGTGTTAGTACAGATCTTTGTGATGTTCTTTGTCCTTGGAGCTGTATTTCATGTTGGTGCCTTTATGCAGGAATACATACATTTTTGCAGGTTGTGAGATGTGCTAGGAATAACAATTAGTCTTGAGTGGTGAGAAAACATCTTTCTCCTTTACAGAACTATTGTTATTTAGTCTTCTTATAAATTGATGATGCAAAGATTATGATTTGTTGGGTTGTGTAAGAGAGCCTTATTTTTATTGGTTCTATAGTGTGTTAGCTATTTGTGTAGTCTCAGATAATCTTTTGGTGCATCACCTTAGATAGTAGGTTTCATTTTCATGTAATCCTTCTTACTCTTTTCTCTGCAAAGACATTAATACAAGTAGTTATAGGTGAAGTATAAATAGGAAGCTGGCCTTCTCCGAAGGTTCTTTCCATCATAGGTGACCCACAGGCCTGGAAAGATCCCATGTTTCTCTAGAATGCCAAGTTTTGCAACTTAACAAGGGTGTAATTTTGAGAGACAACAGTTTTTGGCATGCCCAGTGGGACTATTAGAATCAAAATAGTTCAAATATTACATTTTTATTGTTGGTTTTGATATGCAACCAGTAATTTTTAGACCTGTAAGAGGTTGAAATCTGCATATCTGGCGACTCTGAGCTTTGGTTTAGTAAAATCAGTGCATTTCAGCTTATGAAAAGGATACAAACTAGAAGTAGTCCTTCATCCTTTGAGTATTTGCAATTATCCCCACCTAGGAGAAGAGGGATAACAACTGAGAAACCCAAGAAAAATCATGTTTATTCTAGGAGAACCAAGTCTACTCCTACTTTTAGAACTCATGCTACCCCAAGAATCCTAGTTACAATTATTCCTAGAGCTAGAAATCAGCCGTTTGTTGCATTCAACCAAGGTAGCCCACTGAATTTAGCTCAACATGATGACATTCTTATAGCTGCTTTGAAAAGTTTACTAGTTAAATAGGCCTCCTTATCAGCCAAATAATCAAGGTCCAAGACAAGCCTTTAACCCTAAGCCTTATCAAGCTTACAACCCAAACGCTGCTAGTTCCTCGAATGAAATTGTACCCATGCAAAACAATTTGGCTCAGGACTATGACTGGTGTTTTCCTTGTAATCAGCCCCATAGCCAAAGTACCTGTGTTAATGGGGTGATAAACCAAGCTTTGATGGTTCAAAATAGTCTAGCAGTGCAATCTCATGTGCCTGTAGAAGCTCCTGTGCAGCAGTAAGAAGAATAGATACATGAGACAACACTCCTAAACTGGCAAGAAGAAGAATTCTATGGTATGAACCAAGTTGGTACTTCAATTGCAGCCAATACATGCAGCAAGAAGAGGGCTATAGATGAAGGGAAACAATTTGATGAAGTTCAAAATCATGTGCATCAAGTGCCAAACATGGATCAAGGTGTTTCTAGCCCATCGAATGCTGAGAAGATTCAAATTTTGCCAAGAAGTCAGTCTTTGGTAGGAAAGGAGCAACCTAATCCACCAGTTCAGCCAGCTTTTACTCAAGGTGATGTGACTGCCCCCAAAGGCCAAGTTAAGTCAAGTACATCTACTTTTAATATCCTTGAGCATATGATAAAAGTGAATGTATCTATGTCTATGTGGGACTCCCTAAGTATCCCTAGCCAAAAGGGCTTGCTTCAATCAGCCTTATCAAATTTAAGTTTGTCTCAAGAGTATAGTATAGATAAGTCTAAGGCTATGTTGACAAATACCACTGGAAATGATAAAGAACAACAAGCTTCAAAGGATAATCCCCCACCATTTTATGTGTCTTTGATCATAGGAGATCATTTAGTCCATAACTGCATGATTGACTCAGGTGCTAGCAGTTCAGTCATGCCCAAACAAATTGTTGATAAGTTAGGAATTGGATATGAACCATTGGAGAAGGGAGTTGTTCAACTAGATGGGACTATTGTTAGTACACTAGGTGTCATAAAGGGACTGAGTTTGAGTCTTCATGTCTGTCCAAACTTCTCTATCCCATAGGACATCTATGTCATTGAGTTACCTCCTTATTTCGCTATTTGTTTGTCAAGAGATTTTACTGTAAAAATAGGAGGTTACTTGTCCTCAGATTAGTCTCATACGTTGTTTAGAACTAGGTATGGCACTAAGGTGACTATCAAGTCAGAACCCATTGCCAAAGACCATGTTGAGCCTTACACTCCACATCCCATCGATGCCAACTTGGTTGCAAGTGAACAAGAGGAGCAGCCCGCTATTCAAGAAGGTAGTACACAAATTGAAGGTATACCAGAAGTTCTTCTTGACGAGTGGGCATATCTGACTCATGTGGTTGGTCCATGTGAGCACCTGGAAGAGGTTGGTTTGGGTGTGTATTTGTTACATGAAGCTGATTCATTTATGCCTAACATTGAAAAACGTGTAGAACATCAAGATAGGCAACAAGATAATGAGGTCTAGGAACTATTTTGTTATGGGTCAAGGAGTAAAATAGGTGCTGGTGGTGGATGCATGCTTGTTTCCCCAAAGGGTGAGAAATACTATTCAGCTTTTAGATTCTATTTCAGCTGTACTAACAATGTGGCTGAATACGAAGCTCTTGTTCAAGGCTTGGAATAGGTAAGACAAAAGGGTATTAGTTGTCTGAAAGTTTAAGGGGACAACGAATTGGTTATTAATCAGATGAGAAACCTTAATGTTACAAAAAATTATTTGTTTAAATCTTACAAGCATAGAGTATGGGACCTCTTGGAGAGATTTGATGCATTTAATTTGATATCCATACCTAGAAATCAGAATAAACATGTTGATAGACTAGTTGTCGTAGGGGCTGAATATGACATTCCAAAAGAGATTAGTAGTGGTAAGACTAATTAGCATGTTAAGGTTGTTGTTAGGCCAGCTGTACTTGATAATAACATACACTGGCAAGTGTTTGAAAGTAACCAATAGATTGTGAACTTCTTAAGAGAAGAAGTTGAATTCTCTCATACTAACCAAGAGAAGCTACAACACCAGTACGGTGACCAAATCATTCAGATCAAGAATAACAAGATGCCAAAGGGTTTGGTCACCTTAGAGTCCATTTTTAATACTGATGATGAAGCTACAAAACCCAAGGCCAGCATACAAGTTCATCAAGATCACTATGAAGAGGTTGAGCTCTTTAAGGGTAAGCTTCTTAAACTGGGCAAGGTATGTACAACAAAAGAAAAGCAAGCATTTATTTTGCTTTTTCAAGAATTCAATGACATTTTTGCATGGGAGTATAGTGATTTAAAGGGTTTTAATTCCCAGGTTGCTCAACATACTATTGAACTTGAGCCTAATGCCAAGCCTATCAGGCAGAAATAGAGACCATTGAATCCTAAGTTAGAGCCTCTTATCAAGAAGGAACTGAACAAACTGATTGAGAGTAGCATAATCTTTCCTATTAAGCATACCTCATGGGTTTCCAACCTTGTGTCGGTTAGAAAGAAAAATGGAGAGATAAGACTGTGTGTAGATTTTTGTGACTTGAATAGAGCTTCCTTAAAAGACCATTATCCTTTGCCTTCCATGGAACAGATACTTCAAGTAGTCTCAGGATTAGAGAGGTTTTCCTTACTAGATGGTTATTCTAGTTACAATCAGATATTAGTGAAAGAGGAAGACCAGTATAAAATAGCCTTCACCACAAAATGGGGGACTATGGCCTACAAGAAGATGCCCTTCAATTTGTCCAATGCTGGAGCAACCCTTCAAAAGGCTATGGATATGGCCTTTCAAGGCTTAATGTACAAGATTGTCTTAGTCTACCTTTGTTTTCTCCAAAGAGGCTAAGGATCATCAACCACTTGAGGCAGATTTTTGAGAAATGTAGAGAGTTTGGTATATCACTTAATCCCAAAAAATGTGTATTTGTTGTCCATGAGGGCAGATTGCTTGGTTATGTGGTGTCAAAACAAGGTATCACCATTGACCCTGAAAGAGTAAGTGCAATTTTAGCTCTCCCCTTACCAGCACACAAGAAAGGTCTACAGAGTTTCATTGGTAGAATCAACTTTGTTAGGAGATTTATTCATGATATTGTTGATTTGTTAAGTCCACTAACTGCTATGTTGAGAAAGAATGTGTCTTTCAGCTGGACTAGAGGAGGAAAACAGAGTTTTGACCTTATTAAAGAGGTATTGGTAGCTGCACCTACACTTCTAAATCCTAATTTTTCTAAGGATTTCACTTTGTACACTTATGGTAATATTGACTCTATTTCTGCTATGTTGGTACAGAAGAATGATTTGGGTTTGGAGCAGCCTTTAGCTTTTTTCAATCAAGTGTTGAAGGATTATGAGCTAAGGTATACCTTTGTAGAGAAACATGTGCTTGCTATTATAAGGAGTTTAAATAAATTTAAACACATGTCTAACAATAAGAATAATCTAATGGTTGCTCATCCGAGTGTGAAGGAATTTCTGTTGAGTAAGGATCTCAGTGATAAGAGAGCTGGTTGGGTAACTAAGGTAATGGAGTATGACATAGACATTAAAGTTACCAAGCTAGCTAGGGGCAAGGGGCTGTGTGAACAGCTTGTTGATGGTGTTATCAGCAAAGAAGAACATGAACAAGAAGCTATTCTATCATTGCAAGATCAAGAGCAAACAACTGCTTTAGTTGAAAATGTAGTGCTTCTGGAAAAACTGTGTATTGCTTTTTTTCTTGAGGCAAAAAAGCAATACACAGTTTTTTCAGAAGCACTACATTTTCAATAACATGGACTGTGGAAATATCATGACTACAACTGCTTCAGTTCTTGTTATTAGTTGGGTGCAAGAAATGGTTCATTTTTTGCAGACTGGTGAGTGTCTTCCAGGCTTAGATAAAACCAAAAGAAGGTATTTCAGATTACAGTCCATACCTTATTTACTCATTAATGGCTTGCTTTTTAGGAAAGATTTCAATGGAGTATTGTTGAGATGTATTGAACCTAACCAAGTTGAAAGAGTGTTGCATGAATTCCATGAGGGGTTAGTTGGAGGCCATTTTTCACCTAGAGCAACAACTCTTAAGGTGATGAAGGGTGGCTATTATTGGCCCAGTTTGTTTAAGGATGCACACTTGTGGGTCAGAAAATGCAAAGAATGTGCTCTGTTTGCTGGAAAGGAGAAGTTGGCAGCCTTACCTTTGCAGTCGGTTCAGGTTGAACAACCCTTTATGAGGTGGGGTTAGATTTTATTGGAGTTATAAACCCTCCATCTAGTGTTGGCCATAAGTGGGTTCTTACAGCCACAGATTATTTTACTAAGTGAACTGAAATAGTCGCACTTAAAGAGGCCAATGAGTCTGCTATTCTGATTTTTTATGAGGAGCTGGTTATCAGATTTGGAGTCCCTGAGTCTATTATTTCAGACAATGCCCTTGCCTTTGTTGGTTCCAGGATCTCTAATTGGGCTATGAGAAATGAAATTTATTTGAATACATCCTCCAATTACTATCCGTAAGGCAATGGCCAAGCGGAATCCACCAATAAGAACTTAATCTGAATTATTAAGAAGACCATGGAGGGTAACCAGAGAGCCTGGCATACACAATTAAAGTCAACATTGTGGGCTGATAGAATTACTCCAAAACGGTCAATGGGGCATTCACCTTTCATGTTGGTGTATGGCAAGGAAGCACGGCTTCCTATCACACGTGAGTTACCAGCACCTGATTTGGTGAATCAGTTGGACATGTTAGAAGAAGGCCCTATGACAGTAAGGCTAGCTCAACTAGTTGAGCTTGAAGAGACCAAGAATGATGCCACGAGAAATATAGAGCATCATCAAGCTCAAATGAAGAGATCATTTGACAAAAAAGCATCTCCAAGAATATTTCAAGAGGGTGACATAGTGCTAAAATGGGATGAATTAAAGAGCAAACTTGGAAAGCACTCTAAGTTTGATGCTTTTTGGAGTGGGCCCTATATTGTTTCAAAATGTAAACAACATAATGCCTTCCAACTATCTAGGTTGGATGGTGACATGGAGCCAATCCCAATCAATGGGATTCACCTCAAGCATTGCTTCTGAGGTATGATCTTAGATGTTTGTACATATTTCATGAAGTTTTTTATGTTAAATAAGCGCTGATGCACAATAGATTAGATGCAGTTTTCATTTCCCTAAGTGCATTTCTGCACAGTTAGTTAGGTTGCTCTAAGTCTTGTTTTGGTAGATGGAATAAATGTTAGAAGGTATTTTACACTATTCTGAGGAGTTACAAGTGTGTGAGAAGCTTTTCCAAGGTTTTAGGTAGAAAAGAACTCATGTCCCAATGGATTTCATAAGGCTACTGGTCTAGTTTTGTTTAGTAGGCAAACACCCCTAAGAGGTCACCAAAAATGTTACTAAATTATGTTCACACCTAATTTAGCAAGGCCTAAACATTAGTTCTTTAGAGGGAGTACAATTTTTTTTACTTATGCAGGATCATCCAGTCAATGTCTAATGTCTTGACAGAAGACAAGGGAAAAATCACTTATCAAAATCATGTAACAGCTCAAGTTGAGCTGTTACATCATCCTAGTAAGTGAAATCATCTACGGACAAGAAAATAGGCATTTAAAGAATGAAGAGAATTGATGGAGTTCATGTTCCAGTTGTTGATTATTCATTATGTTTCAGTGCAAGTAAAAGAGGTATTTATAGATTGTCAAATTATACATCATGTTTTATACATATGTTCCAAAGAAAGATCAGTTGTTTTATGCTAGATTCAAAAAGTGAAATATACATAAGTCATTGCATAGAATGACTGATTGTATTCAAAATAATGTATAAAAGCATCCCACACAAGTCGTGGGAGCAACCGAAATAGGCAACATAAAAGTAAATTTTACTTTTGAAAGAAAAGAAATGCATAGGAAAAGAAGAGGGACCTGTCATTGCCTGTGAATGATGAATCCCGTGGTTGAGCTGGTTGCTATCTTCCTCCATCCATTTGAGCTCCAATATACCTAGAAAACAGATTTTGTTAATGCTCAGGGTACCAAGTTTTTTCATACACAATCAGAACTTCAAAACCACCATTCACTTTTATGTAGCAGTAATATCAGTAATCAGATATTAGCATAAGAGAGGTCAGAATGAGCAGATATAAGTGCTATATTAGAAAGAGATAGATCCATATAAGTAAACCCACATCATGAATCAAAGGTATGTTTCATATACTAACATATTTGCTTCCTCTGCATATATATGAAAAATTAGTTTGTTGATTCATCTTTTATTAAATGGCATGTGGAGAAAATGGGCTCCCATAAGGGTTGATCCCAGCATGCTCGGAGTAATGACATCAATGCAGAGATATTTGATAGACCAAGCATCATGATGTTTACAGGACATGCATGTTGCTACTAAATCAGATATATCGAGTACAAGAGAGAAGGTACAATCAAGTTGGAACAAATGCCATGTGGGACAACCAAGTCAAATGCCATGTGTTACTGTCATTAAGAGCCCATGATGTCATCAAAGAAACAAAGGTTTCAGTCATAGTAGAACAGCATATACAAGTGCAGTCAACATGATCATACACAGTCATAAAGGAAAAGAGGACAGCAATGCACAATGAAGTAGGTATTTTTCTTTTGATTTTATGAAGTATTAAATTATTGATCATATGTGAAAGTGAACATTCCTATATCATACAAGTTCAGCTTCATAAGATACACAGTTAGGAAGAATAGCCTTTTCTTGTCTTCTTCGATGAATCAAGTAGAGATACACATGTGAAACAACAAATGAGGTGATAACCTAGCAAATGCTCATCTATGATTGACAGTCCAAATAGTCAAATAAAGTGACAACCACACATCAGTATGCGGGCTGCTCAATTATCTGAGTGAGTAAATTTCAAATATAATGCAGATGTTTTGTCATTTTCATACATTTAGGAAGTTCAAAGACAAAAGTTAGATCTTGTGATGGCCTTTCAGATGAAGAAATATATCCAATTAAAGATCATTTTGTAATTCATCAATTGAAAGTGTTTATGAGTACATGACAACACCTTTGTGCTGATGAAAGGTGTGTTATCTAATGCCAACATGGCAATTTTGTTCTAACATATCATTTTAGGACAGATAGAGTACAGTATCAACATGTAAAAGCTTGCAAATATGTATTGAATAAAGTATAACAAATGCTTTCAATTCATCATCTTCAGGAGAAAACAAAAGTGTATCACAATGTTGCATCAAATAAAGGACAGTCTATCAACAACAACAATAAAGGCAGCTATCCAGAAGTCTATGACATTCAGCATACTTGCATGAAGAAGAGAACATTTAGGTTTTAGACTATATTTCATGCACTATAGAAATGATCTTTATAGAAGAAAACTTTGAAGTTGCTATGTTGGATGAAATTTAGATGATAAACAATGAGACAAGGGAGTAGTAAAAATCATACAAAAGAGCAACAAAGGTTATAGGGATGTCATGACAAAATATGTAGTTAAAAGTAAACCTATGGAGTAGCAAAAAGTTAAGAAGCAATAGGTTGCTAATGATGAGCAGCATGACAAATGACAGTCAGCAAAATGGTAGTCAAATAAAAGGAACAGCCAGCTCTGCCTGAAACAGTCATAAGATGCTACAATAGTCTCAAAAGTGAAAGGTACAACCATATCAATGTTATGCTATAGCTACAGGAGGTAGCTTATCCAACATTTGACATGTGTCATTGAAATACAAATGGATTATGAAAGGTGTCATTTTGGATCTAGCAAGTGCAACAACCATAGCATACAGAAAAGCAAAAGATGGAACAACAAAAAAGAGTATTTTCCTTGTCCACCTACAGCAGAGACACATAACACTTTTTACCTCTATCTTCATCAATATTCAAATGCAATAAGACAAGAAGACAGGATGGAAGTATAATCACCTACAGCAGAGGCATATAGCCTCAGGTTTTTATCAATACAAAAAAAATGAAGCATATGGGACAACCACTAACTGGAACTGTCATAAAAAAGGAGTCATGACAACATCAAAATGAAGATGCATCAGATCAGTCACAGTCTAAATGCTTGGGAGAAAACTTCATAGTTTTCCTTTTGTTTCTTCATGTATATCAATGTCAAGCCCAGGTCTGTGGATAGTGCATCAGATCAGCCACATTGTTTATGCTACAGTAGAAAAAAGGAACAACAAAAAATGATATTGTAATCTTCCTTCAAAAGCCATATCTCATAGTATTTTCTATGAAACAGAAAGACAAATGAAATTATAAAGAACAGTAGCTTTTATTTCTACAGTGGAGGGTAAAAATGTAAGTTATTGATCGTCATATACTCTTAGTCACGTAACTTTCATCATGCTACTACAAGAATTGAAATTGCATCCACACCAGAGGCCATTGCATAGTAATGAAAGAAAAGCTTATCTTTTGCATTTTTGGGGAAATAGATCAATTTCTCTTTGCACAGGAGAAGACAGAATGCAAGTTAACTGTATTAGGAGTTCTCATAGGAATAGTTGGAGTGTATTTTCTTCATACAAGGTCAAAAAGCCACATTGAATTGCAGAAGGAAAAGCAAGCACAGTGAAAATAAACAGTTTGAGCTCAAGAGAGTTATTTTTTTTGCATTTCCAGATTTGATGTTGTTGTCTTTCATATACACAAATGGAAAACCCAGTGCATATGCTTAAAATCCACTACCAGAGTTTTGTGTTTCTTACAAACCCTTGTCATCATGTATGCACAGGTTTTAGATGCAAGAAAAAATGCTAAGTTTTGAACTCAAGAGATTGTTTTGCCGACTCAGAAAGATACTGAGACCCATTTGTATGACATAGAGGCCGTGGCCTATAATAAGAGGAGACATTTTCTTTCTCATAACAGTAAAACCCGTTAGAGTTTCAAGCAAAAATGGCAGGAGTAGAAGGAAAGTATTCAAGTTTCAAACCCATTTTATCTCAAACAATGCTCTGAAATATTAGGGGTCGCGGCCTCTAGTGCCATGTCATGCTTCATGCTATAGAAAATGTAAAAAATGAATGCAGTTTTCAATAGTTCAAAGCTTACATTTGTTTTTGGGAGGATGGATATGCATAGAGCCATGGGTATTACCCCTCTTTTTGCTTTCGTTTTGCCCTCAAGCGAACTCAGTAGCACAGTTGCGGCCAGAGACAGTGTATATCAACAATGAAGACAGAAAAATAAGAAGAAATGCATCAAAGAATGGTCTTTTTCGTGGATAGAAAGCCATAAAGATGCTTTTGAAATGAAGGATTTTGTTCAAATCTATGCTAGAAAGGCTTACCTTTGTAAAATCTTCATCAAAATGCTCAAAATCAGCAAGAAAACTAGAAGCTTTGTGCTCCAGAACCTAAGTAATGGTGGCCAAAGAGAAGGTTTTCCCATCGAATGCAAGGTGAAAATGATGCAAAAGGTTAGGGCAGTTGTTGTTTTGGTGTTAGGGTTGCTTTGGAGCCCTAAATTTGATTGTGATTTTTATCACATCAAAATACATTTTCATGCCTTAAGAAATACCCACCGTGGTATGTGTTTATCTTATATATGCTAGGTCCCCATGATAAATACATTTTTCATGCCTTGGGTCCTTTTGCATATAATGTTTAGACTTTATGCCTTCAAGGCTCATTCATATGCTTTTGAAGATGAACACATATGGTAAGTATACCTTGTAATGCATAGGGTTCAAATGGAGTAATAAGGTGTTTTTATTATGTTGAAGGAAACGGTGCATGGTAAGGTATGTTATTCTTTACAAAAGGAGTCATAAAGATCAAATAATGCATATGGCCAATGTAAATACATGAGGGATATTGTAATGCATATGAGAGATCTTGTTTGTGCATGGGAGATATAAGGGTTTTTTCTTTTTGCATTTTTAGGAAATGGATAAACAATTGTAAACAAATAATAAAGTAATGGATTATAAATTACTTTATTACTTGTCATTAGAATGCAAAGATAGGCAAACCCATAACAAGTAGTAAAGTAAGTCTCATCGATTACTTTACTATTTTTTCGCACCGTTTATTCATCTCCAAATCATGCAAAACTAGGAGATTGAATAATTATGTCCAAATGCCTTCTTTTCTGCATACATTTGTAATAAATTTGAAATGTAAAACATTAAGCTAAGTGGTGTGACTATAAACTACTTAGTTAATGTTAATTAAATACAGAAATAAATGCATTTGTGTCATTCATTGTGCAAGGCCAAGTTGAGGATACTTTCAAGATGTGGAAAAGGAAGGATATTTATGTCATTTATTGCATAAAGGGGATAAGACTAAAATTTATGAGGAGAGGTTGGCAAGCAGATGGAGGAGTTATTGAGGTGGTTTGACTTGTTTTTAGTAGCATTGAAGGGCATTGAGGGGCATTTTATGGAGCTTTCATGATGGGTGATGACATGCCCTAACTATTTCCTCATTGGAAACTCATTTTGGAGGGTTTTTGATAGATATTTTGAGGGCCTTTATGATATGCACGACCAAGGAAGTTTTTGGTCCTTATCTTTTATAGCTGCTTGGAGAAGTATATAGTCTTCTCTCTTGTTCATTATTCAGAAGGTCTAGCTTTTCACTTGTGCCATATTGTAATTTTCTGAGTTCTTTTGCAGAAGTGAACAGTTTTGTAACTCATTTTGACACAACATTGTAACACCTTTTTAGCAGTAATAATAGTTTATACCTTCCCATTTCTTTCTGATATTGTGTGTCCTTAGTGTTAGTATAGATCTTTGTGATGTTCTTTGTCCTTGGAGCCGTATTTCATGTTGGTGCCTTAATGCAGGAATACATACATTTTTGCAGGTTGTGAGATGTGCTAGGAATAACAATCAGTCTTGAGTGGTGAGAAAACATCTTTCTCCTTTACAGAATTGTTGTTATTTAGCCTTCTTATAAATTGATAATGCAAAGATTATGATTTGTTGGGTTGTGTAAGAGAGCCTTATTATTACTGGTTCTATAGTGTGTTAGCTATTTGTGTAGTCTCAGATAATCTTTTGGTGCATCACCTTAGATAGTAGGTTTTATTTTCATGTAATCCTTCTTACTCTTTTCTTTGCAAAGGCATTAGTACAAGCAGTTATAGGTGAAGTATAAATAGGAAGTCGGCCTTCTCCAAAGGTTCTTTCCATCATAGGTGACCCACAGGCTTGGAAAGATCCCATGTTTCTCCAGAATGCCAAGTTCTGCAACTTAGAAAGGGTGCAATTTTGAGAGACAACAATTACATGGAAGAACATCAAACAAAACTAAAATGCTAATTTTGAACCTACTAAACCTAGGGTGCTCTTGCACCAGAATCTATGATTATTAATATGGAATATGGTGGTGGTATTATCAATTGAATTATTTAAACGTGAGTATGCATGCAATATAGATGAAATTCTATGGTTTAATTATGGAGTTTATTTGCATGCATATGTTTTGTGAATTAATCCCTGTGCAACAGCAAGCTCGTGGCATCAAGGAAAGGAGAATTTGCAGCGATTTGTCGAACAAGAGAATTAAAGAAAGTCGAAGTCAAGACGCCAAAAGTAGACTTGTTTCAAACACAGCTTATGTGTGTTCTTCATATGAGCCATTGCATAAGAATTTTTGTTTGAATAGGATTCTCCTTCCTCTGTTCAGTTAGAATTAATAAATCAATCTTAAACCTGTATCCTAGTATTTAGGAATGGATTAATGATTGAAGTTAGTTGGTAGTTGCATAAGACTCCCCTATTTTTGTATAAGTTAGAGGGATGAGCTAGGTGTCAATTAGTTACTTTGTTATCTAGTCACTCAGTTGTTACTCTATTTTCAATATTGGAAGTTTCAGACATGTTTGATTAAAGAATGTCATTATTGAATGCAATCTGAAAGAGATTTTGTTTATGATATGAAATGAATGGAACTATGTGTTATGAGGATGCGTGAGTTTTTGAATTAGATTTGATTTCCAGCTAAGTGAGTCAGTCCCCTGAGCCGGCCACTCAAGGTACTGATCTTCACTTCATTTATTTTCTTATTCCTTTATGCATTCTTGTTAAATCTATTTTCTATTAATTTATAATTACATTACGAGTCAATTAGAATATTTTGATTATCAAATTACAGTGGTATGGTTCATGAACAAATGCATGATTTGTCTACTTTAAGTCCTCTGGAGGTTAGCATTAGTTCTCTCATCATTTTGAATGTTTTGGATTAGTTCTGTAATTTTTTATTGTTAGCAGTTATCTACAACTTATGCTGAAGGTACCCGTAGCCACTAGATTCTATAATTGTTTTTGCTATTCTTGCATTTCTGTGAATTCTAGCAAAGTAAAATAATCTAAGTAGGTTTGGATAAGATAGTTTAGTAGAATATGTGCCCTAAAGGCACATACTGTGCAGTGCCATCATAAGCTTACGCTCCTTGGTTGATAATTTAATGTGGGAGTACAATGTCAAGTGGACTGTTCAGATAGGTTTACCCCTGAATTATGTTAAGTCTACAACACATTAGTTTTCCTCTACAAAGGTATTAAGGGGACAACTGTGAGGTTGCATCATATGAAAAGTAGTCACATCCTTGAAAAAGCACTCATTCCTTGGAATCAAGTTGGCCAAAGGGTAATGGAACGCTATAAGAAAGTCTTCCTTTTTGTTTTGAATGAGTTCCACTATACTTGTTTGGATGAGACTTTGTAGGAATTCATCATTTTCATCCATTACAAGCTTGTTTTCATCAAAACTATTATCAAATTTTATCTCATCTTCTAATTCACATTCATGTTGCTTAATGAAAACCATTGCTAAAGAAGTAAGATTCTCTTGTTTATTGAATTTGTTTGGTTCATCTACCCATATCCTATTACACTTATTTAGAAAGAGATGAGTAGGAGGATATAACAATAATTGTTTACTATTAATGCCATTAGAAATGGTCATTCCTCTAGATCTACAATCAATAAAACCTGCAACTATAGCTAACCAGGCTCTTCCCAATATCAATGGATAGCTATCTTTAGGGGTATGTGACTAAATCACCTAAAAATCTACGGGATATTCCTAGGTGTCAACCATGTGATTGGAATATTTTCTAAGACCCCTTTTGAGATGGCATTGGATTGGTCTTCCATCTGTAGAATTATACTTGTGGGTAGTAGGTTTGTTAGTGATAACATTTCCATGGCATCTACAGTCATGAAATTGATAGTAGCCCCTGAATCCACAAGTGCATCCAAGATTTCAACTCCACCCATGGATACAATAATCATTAGACTACCAAGATCATCATACTTAGGTGGGAGCAATTCCCCTAAAAAGAGATCAGCCAAGTACCCATCAATGTGGATAGTATTGATCTATTTTTTCTTCCTTCCTGGTGCTTTTATACATAACTATTTAACCAATTGGTTGAGATTAGATGTCTCTTTAATTGCTTGCAACAATGAAATTTCAATGTTCAGTCGTTTGATCTCTTGAATAAGTTGTATTTCATTTAAAGAAATTGATTCTAGAGGATATTTAGGGGCTATGACTCATAGTCTCTCTAGAAAGGGAGCTTGTTTAGACACATGTGGTTCCTTCTGAACTTGAATTTCAACTTTTGGAGAAGTTTTTGTAACATTCATAGCAGGCTGCTCTAGAGGGTTTCTAAGAAGCTTATGTTGAGAAGCTTTGGAAGATATATTTGGAAGACTATCGGAGGATTTTTCCAAATTAGACTCCTTAGTTGATGACCTATGAGGCTCCTCTTTAGACTTGTTATCACTTTGTTCAATGTGATCATCCATATTCTCTGTAAGTATTTATTCCTCTCCACCAATTATCTCAACTATGGTAGGTTGACGGGGTTGATGGAGAGTTTTTTCTAACCTGAGTTGCACACTCCCATAATGTATGACATTAATTTAAGTCATATTTTCCTATTTAACATATTAGATAGAAGCAACTTGTCTTTATTCTTTGGATTAGCGACCTACTAAGCTGGAAGTTGGCATTGTGTAACTTGGTCGGACTGTTGTTGATTTTGTGGAGGAGGTGGCAGTAAGGGTTGTTATTTATTTTGCATATGGTGAGGTTCTTAATATAATTAGTCGTAAGGTGGATTCCATTATGGTGTGGAATTTAGAGAGTACCAGGATTGTTGTGATCAATTTGACCATTGAGGATTTGACCTTGTTTGGTTTTCCCATTCTGGGGTCCCCAAGAGTAAGGCCCCCAATACTGTGGTCCCGATTGCTAAGGCCAAGGAGCTATCCATTGATTATTAGTCCAGTTAGGTTGTGGTCACCACTTGGTGGGTTTGAGGATTGTCCATAAGAAAAACTTCCTCCTTGTCTTTTTCCTACGAAATTAACCTCTTCCTCCACTAGGGAAGACTTTTTCCTAGAGCTTTTAATTGTGTGGAGCAATTTACATTGATTTGTGGGATGGTTTTTATCACAAACTTGGAAGACATCAATCTTATCCAATGGACATTCCTATAACAAGTGTTTGTTTCTACGTCTTTGACAATAGATTGAGCATATTTTTGAATTTCTAATTTTGGCTTGAATCCCATCTAGGGTAGTATTTAACTAAACAAGAATACCAGTATTTGAGTTTCCTATTTCCTCCCTTAGATGTCCTATTTCATTAGTTCCTTTCATCAGGTTGGATTTCGTAATCCCTCCATGGGTTCATGAATAATTTCTACAAAGTGCAAAGATTTCAATGAGACTCAGTTTAGATACATCACCTCTCCCCATTAGATCAAGGGCTCTTCGTGCATCTTCATCAACACATTTCAAAAATATTGTTTTAACAAGTTTGAGAGTCATGATCTTCACAACATCATTTTAGTATAAATAATAATCTATCCAAGAAATCTTCTAGACTTTCATCTTCTTTCTATTTAAGATGAAACAACTCTTCCTTTCTATCACTTATCCTACAATAATCTTGGTATTTGTCCATAAACAAAGTTTCCATTTCTTGCCATGAGTTAATTGATCTTGTTGACAAACCCATAAATCAACGCATAGCTAAATCCTTGAGTGTAGAAGGAAATAGCTTAAGTTTTTTATTATCAAATTTGTAATCATAGGTTTGGCAAAGGACCTTAAATTTGAAAAGGAATTGGTCTAGATCTTCCGAGGCTAAACCCCTAAAAGTGGGTAGGATGGAGGAAGATATATTTTTCATTGAAGTGTCTTCATTTGGGTTTAGGTTGATAGGGTAGGTGAATGTTCTCTCTATCCTTCTTCCTTCTCATCCATTATTCTCATCCATGATGTTTTATATTGTTTTCTCACTTTCAAGAGTACTTTGTGAAGTCTTTGTTAGGGTTAGCCGACAAAAGATATCAATTAAATGCAAATAAAGATTAAACAAAGGAATGGAAATACACAGAAATAATAACAATGAGAGACAAGTTTTAACGTGGTTCACCCAAACTTGGGCTACATCCACCAATAGAGAGTCCAATATTATTATCCAGTAAATCAAACCGATTACAACCAACAATCCTTGCAACTCAATACCATTGCAAAATGCTACAATACATCAATAGAAACCCTAACCCTTAGCCGATTTTATCAAGCCTTGTGTCAGTTACAAAAATAGGGTTTTTTTTATGTCAGCCAATAGAAAAATAACTCCTGACGCCTTTATAAAATAATAAAAATCGTTGGAGGTTTTAGGGGTGCACCCCACAAGGGGTGCTGCCCCTTGACCCCGTTAGATAATTTGGGGGGAAACGACGCTGATAAAAGTGGGGTAAATTTAACCTTTGAGTCTGATTAGGCTCCATATAACAGCAATCTCCCACTTGGAGACTGATCATAACACCACTGACCCTGTAGCTCCCACTGGAAATAAGCACCCTGGACTCTGTTGTTCTAATTTTTTATTTTTAGTCTTGAAGACCAATCGAAGCTGAAGAGGAGCTCAACTTCTCCATTGTCACTGCCTTTGTAAACATATCCGCTAGATTTTCATTTGTATATATATTTTCCAGCCGTAACTGTCCATCATCCAACACTGGTTGAATGAAATGGTACCTCACCTGTATGTGTTTGGTCTTTGAATGCAAAGTAGAATTCTTTGCAAGATGTATGGCACTCTGGCTATCCGTAAACAAATAATTGTTAGCTTGTTGTTTGCCCAATTCTTCCATGAAAGATTGTAGCCATATCATCTCCTTGCTTGCCTCTGTTGTAGCTACATACTCTGCCTCCGTGGTGGATAAAGCAACCACCTTTTGCAACCTAGAGATCCAACTCACCGCTGTCCCACCTATAGTAAAGACAACCTGTAGTACTCTACCTGGTATCAATATCCCCTTCCAAATCTTAGTCTACATAACCTGCTAAATCAGTATTAGAGCCCCCAAAACATAAGTGTTTATTGGATGTACCTCTTAAATATTTGAGAATCTATTTTATCATATTCCAATGCTCCAATCCTAGATGACTCATATACCTACTTACGACTCCTACATCATGTGCAATATCTGCTCTCATGCATACCATGGTGTACATTAAGCTTCCTATAGTTGAAGCATATGGTACCTTAGACATTTTTTTCTTCCTCTCTTATGTCTTTGGACACATCTCCTTAGTCAATTTCAAATGACTAGGCAAAGGTGTGTTGAAAGCTTTTGCATTCTCCATATGGAATCTCTACAACACCTTTTCAACATAATCAGCTTGAGATAGAGTCAATTTTCTGTTCTTCCTATCTCTACAAATTTTTATACTAAGGATTTGTTTTGCTACCCCCAAATCCTTCATAGCAAATGATTGTGTTAACTGTTATTTTAACTTTCTTATGTGATCCATGTTAGACCCTGCTACAAGCATGTTATCAACATATAAACATAAAATAATATAGTTGTCATTATCCAACCTCTTAAAATAAACACAATGGTCAGAATTACACCAGTTGTAGCCTTGCTTAGCCATAAAACTATCAAATTTCAAATACCATTGTTCAGGTGCTTGTTTCAAGCCATATAAACTCTTCTTTAATCTCCACATGAGTTTCTCCTTACCTTTGACCTCAAATCCCCGTGGTTGTTCCATATAGATCCCCTCCTCCAAATCACCATGGAGAAAGACAGTTTTCACATCTAGCTGTTCCAAATGCAAATCTTCATCAGCGACAATATTTAAAATAGTACAAATAGAAGTCATCTTGACAACCAAAGAAAATATCTCATCAAAATCAATACCTTTTTTCTGTGCAAATCCTTTTACAACTAACCTGGCTTTAAATCTTTTCTTACCTCCATCTTCCTCTTTCAACTTATAAACCCATTTGTTTGGTAAAACCTTTTTACCTGCAGGCAACTTACATAATTCCCAAGTCTGATTTTTCAACAAGGAGTCCATTTCTTCTTTCATTGCAAGCTCCCACTAAACCTTTGTATCCACCTGCATATCTTCATCATACCCTTCAGGTTCACCAGCATCTGTTAATAAAATAGAATACAAAGAGAGAAAACCTTTCAGGAGATCTACTTAGCCTTGTTAACTGTCTAACATTCACTAGAGTTTGTGGTATTTCTTGTTGTTGTTATGAAGCATGAGGAACCATTGGAACATCACTATCTGGAATATCATCCAACACCACATAATCCTTTTCTTTCTTGTCATGCTACTGCAACTAATATTTGTACAACCCCTCATTGAATACAACATCTCTGCTTCTCACAATTTTTTGATTTTCAAAATCCCAAAACCTATAACCAAATTCAGCAATATCATATCCAACGAAGGTACACCTTTTTGATTTTGCATCCATCTTGGTTCTATTTTCAGAATCTACATGTGCAAATGCTTCACATTCAAAGGTTTTGAGAAAAGAATAACTCACCTTCTTACCTGTCCATGCTTCCTCTGGAATACCACAGTCCAAAGGAACTGAAGGACCTCTATTAATTAAATATACATCGCTATTGATAGCCTCTGCCCACATGTTTAAAGGCAGCCCAGCATGTAATCTCATGCTCCTTGTACGCTCCATTATTGTCCTTTTCATGCACTCAGCCACTCCATTTTATTGTGGAGTCCCTGGAATTATTTTTTGCCGACGAATTCCATTAAAGGAACAATAATCCTCAAATTCTTTGCTACAATACTCACCACCATTATCAGATCTGACACATTTTAATCTTTTACCTGTCTCATTCTCAACCAAGCTTCTCTATTTCTTAAATGTTTCAAATACATCAGATTTATGCCTAAGGAAATAAATCCAAACCTTCCTAGTTGCATCATCTATGAATGTAACATAATACCGAGAGCCACTGAGAGAAGATACCTAAGCCAGTCCCCATACATCTGTATGCACAAGCTGCAACTTTTCATCTTTCTTTTGCTTCCCATCTTTGAGAAAACTGTCTCTCTTTTGTTTGCCATACACACAACTTTCACATAAATCCATATTAATACATTTTAAACCTGGTAAAACTTTCTTAGAATGAAGTACCTTCATACCTTTTTCACTCATATGCCCAAGTCTGTTATGCCACAGTGTTGTCTCAGAACTTGCAACAACTATTTTAGTCTCTTCCTGTGAACCTGCAGCAACTATTCCTGAACCTGTTTATTTTTTCTCTGCAATAGCTAAAGTAGAAGGAACATTATGACCTATACAAAGATATAAGGTGCCTACTTTCACACCTTTTGCTACTATTAAGACACCTCTTTAAACCTTCCAAATTTTATCAATAAATGTAACAATGCAACCTTCATCAGCTAGCTACCTTGCTGAAATTAAATTCCTACTTAGCCTTGGAACATGCCTTACCTCTTGTAGTAGCCAATGATTCCCATTCTGCAACTTAATCTTGATTCTTCCCTTTCCAACAATATAACAGGGTTCGTTATCTCCCAAATAAACTAGCCCAAAATCCCCTTGGACATAATCAAGAAAATAACTTCTATGGGGCGTAGCATGAAATGAGGCCCCTAAATCTAAAACCCATGAATCATCAGCATTATCTAGGGAAAGAATCAAAGCATCATCTTCATATTTATTACTTACCACATTTGCCTCCTTATTGCCTTCTTGTTTGTCTCCTTCTTTATTCTTCCGAGACCAGTAATCTTTCTTCAGATGACTTGGTTTCTCGCAGTACCAGCAATCCTTCTGTCCTCTATATTGGGACCTCTTGTCCTTTGATTTTCCTCGTGACTTTCCATGACCTCCAGAACCTTTTCCTCTCTCCTTTGATCTACCCCTACTTTCTGCATTCAAAACACTATCTGATGTGGACCCTCCTAATCTTTTCCATCGCATTTCCTTGCTAAGGATAACACTAACAACATCATCAAATTTCAAAGTGTTTGAACCAGAGACAGAGTTACTTATAGCCATTACCAAGCTATTCCATCTTTCTGGCAAAGAACATAATATCAAGAGAGCCCTCACCTCTTCATCGAATTTTACTTTTATAGAAGTTAACTGACTGGTAATCATATTAAACTCATTTAAATGATCTGTCATAGATCCACCTTCAATAATTTTTAGATTAAACAAACGCTTCATGAGAAATACCTTATTTGAGGCTAAGGGTTTTTCATACAATTTAGCCAAAGCTTTCATCAGTTCACTTATTGTCATCGCTTTTGTTATATTGAATGCCACAGATAGTGCCATGCACAACCGAATGGTTCCCTGTGCCTTTCTGTCCATAAGATTCCAATCTTCATTAGTCATTGTTACCAATTTCTTGGCTATTCCTTCCAACGGCCTCCATAAATCCTTCTAATAGAGATAATCCTCCATCTGCATCTTCCATAACTGATAGTGCTGTCCATTGAATTTATCTACCTTCAATTTACCCTCGTCCACCATTGCTCCCACTCAACCGTGAGACCTTCTTGCAGATGATAATCAAACACAACCCGCTCTGATACCACTTGTTAGGGTTAGCCGACAGAAGATATCAATTAAATGCAAATAAAGATTAAACAGAGGAATAGAAATACACAAATAATAACAACAAGAGACAAGTTTTAACGTGGTTCACCCAAACTCGGGCTACATCCACCAACAAAGAGCCCAATATTATTATCCAGTAAATCAAACCAACTACAACCAACAATTCTTGCAACTCAATACCACTCCAAAATGCTACAATACATCAACGGAAACCCTAACCCTTAGCCTCTTTTATCAAGTCTTATGTCAATTACAAAAATAGGGTTTTTTTTATGTCAGCCAATAGAAAAATAACTCCCAACGTCTTTATAAAATAATAAAAATTGTTGGAGGTTTCAGGAGCGCACCAGGGGCGCTGCCCCTAGATCCCGTTAAATAATTTGGGGGGAAACCACGCTGATAAAAGGGTTAAATTTAACCTTCGAGTCTGATTAGGCTCCATATAACAACAATCTTTGGTGGATCATGGTTAGCCAGTTGATATTGACACAATTATCTAACCAAGACTTTTATCCCCTAAAATTATATGTTTAGTGTTTTGGGTTCGGGAGGTTTTGCAACAAATATTTCACGAGGCCCTCTTTTTCTAACCATGTAGAAGGAGTGTTAAAATATTTTTGTGTCATTGACTTGAGTTATCTAACTAGTTTCCTATTGACACCTTGAACAAAGAACAATTATCCTCGACAACAACACCAAAAAGTGATGAGACATTGTCAAACCTCGTACTTTAATTTGTTATTATGTTGTCGACCAATGTGGTGTCCAATGGCTATTTGCAAAAGGGAGTCAAATATCTCAAACCAATAATTATTTTTAGGCTTTTAATAATAAAAAGACGCTTATGCAGAAATAGAGCTTTAAGATATGAAAGCATTTTAAAATTTAGTCTATGAAAGCATTGCAATAATAACTATGAAAGCATTTTAAACCTAATTATGAAAACATTCAATCATTCAAAAAAAATACAGTAATGAAATAAAATTTTAGATTACTCAGTTTTAAGAAAGCTACTTGTTCACTTCTAAAACATCTACAATTAACAAAATTCCACAAGTGATTTGAGAACAAAATAATAGAACATGTAGGTTAACAACTGAAGGAACTTATTTCATTTGCTAAAACACAACAAAAATAGAGGACTGCTTAAACATCATTATTTAAATATAACACAAAATTCACAGTACACTGGAAATAAATACTTATCTATAGACACAATTTCTCCTCTCCAAATGAGTGGCCACCTCTTCGGAAGTTTAAAACTCTCAGAACTTCAAAATACCATTTCACAAAATTCTCAGATTGAAAACAAATGTGGAGCTAACTATATTCATTTGTCACCAAAAATTGTCTATCTCCTATTTATGTAAAATAAAAAATACAATACTGTATATCCTATCCCCTTGATACTTAATTTTAAGATTGAGCCAAAAATCTAGCCTAGTGTGGTACATGTATTATCGTAGTTTTAAAAAATTTCAATTGAAAATCATAAATATTATAGAGTTTAGTTTGTAAACAATAATAGAGAAATTAAAGGAACTACCAAAGTTAACTCCCAGTAGGAGTCTTCTCATATAGGAAACTTTCAAAACATTTATGGACCATATTTTCAAAGAACTTCCATCACTACAATTTAGAAGGAACGAGTATGCTAAATTCAGGGGAGCAGTGTTCAAAATAGTGAATCCTTTTTTGTTGCTGAGACTTTTCTGGAGTTGTTTCTAAAACATGACTTCCGACACCACTATTATTCTAGAGCACCTTCCTTTCTTTCCAAATTCTATCCTTCCAGCGTTGAATGGGTCTTGTTTGATAAAATAGATCTTTGTAGCAACAAAAACATTAACATTGGAGTTCTTTTTAACATAGGATAGAAAATAAAAGTATGTACATTATTTCTAACTAGGTAAACATTAATTTATCATAAAATCAATCAAATGCTAGCATGACAGGTTTATTAGGTTGAAAAGGGAGGTGATTTATTTAAAATGTGATGAGGTTAATTTTCACCTCATCACTTGGGCGTAGAGTAGGGTCACCCCTTTCACCAAGGCAAGTCACCCTTGGAGATTCACTCTAAGATTTTGGGTCACCCCTGGAGATCAACCTTGGTAAAAGGGGTTGGTAAAAGGGGGGACCAACTAGAAGTTTGCCAACTGAATTTTTTTGATGCTTTAATTATTTTGTCACTTAGTTTTTTCTACTTTTTGGTACTAACTCCTTCATTTATTGTAAGTTTTGGTTGATATATGATATTTTTGTCAATTTTTTTGAAAGTTTTATACTTTTTTTGGTGATTTTTTGGATTCTCTGACTATCTAACATGTTCTCTCTTTGTTTTGACAGGAGATACACATCAGGTGGAATGCAACCCTGGGCAATTTTGGTTCATGGAGTCACTTGAGTCCTTGTCTATTGGAGATAATACCATCTTGAAGAAGAAAGGTTTGGATAAGGTTGCTTGTGTTCCCATTGTGCATCCGCCTCCTATCTTCTGTGACATCTTGACCTATTGGGATGCTCTAATTTCCTCAAGTATCAGGAGAGTGGACCATAACTCTTTATGATGTTTATCGCATCTTAGGAGTTCTAGTCAAAGGTGATTGGCTTTCTCTTCCCGAGAGTGATCAGAGAGGGAAAGATTGTCTTGGGCTACTTACATGGGGTTTAACTACCCTGAGGATTGTCTTAGTGTTCAATTAACCTCAGTTCCTAGCCTCTTGATTTGTCCTTTGTAGAAGGTTTTTATTTGATTGATCACATCTCATTTGTTAAGGGACAAGGGGTCTGCTATTCTCAAGTGATGCTGGGCACCAATCATTTAGAGGCTTGAGCATGGTTCTATCTTTTCCTATGGAGTTGACATTCTCGCTATGGTGTACCATGACTTATATCATATCTTGCGATGAGGTGCCCTTGCCTTTAGTCATCCTTCTCTCATTATGTATTGGATTTTGGACCACATTGTTCCATTTCAAGGGGTGTACCCTTTTTAGATCCTAGATTGTTGAGAGCCATGTAATGGCATCACCTTGATCCTTGCGATGCTATTACTCATCTTGTGGCTACACTTATGCAGATTTTATTTTTGACCCCTATGTTGATATGGAGGAGTTGTGGCTAGGTGACAAGGCAATATATGAATATTGTCGAGGAGTGAGCCATTTGATTGATAGGAATAGCTTAGTCAAGGCATGTCATGCTACAAGGGTTCTCTAGCAGTTCAGAGATGATTTTCTAGAGGATTTTCCCCCAATACCTACTTTCTACAAGTCCATACAAGAAATGGTTGATGCTCAACATAGGGCACTTTTGTGGGTGCTCCTAGTTCCTGGGGTGCCCATTACTAGGCCTACTCATGAGGTTGGTCAGAGGTGAGTACTCACTTCTCGATCTCGCATACTTGTCACTATTAAGGAGGAGATCAATGATTCTTTGGATGAGAACTATGATCCTAATGAGGATGATCATGATGGAGGGGATGCAAAGATCCCTGTGGATGTAGATGAGATAGTACTAGAGAGATCTCACCCTGGACTTGTACATGGTCTACTTTTAGAGTGGTTAGAGGAGGATATGAAATGTATTGATCCTTCCTGGCAACTAGGTGATCACCGTGAGTATTTTATTGATTTATTTCTTTCCTCTCATTTATTTTGACCATTTAATTGTAATGGTGTGGTAATAATTTTTTAGTGTCTCTTCACAGGTACATCCGATGGATGGAGGGAACTTTTTCATAAGGCTTCCCTAGACAGACACTAATTCTTACTACCAGTTGATCAAGGTAGGATATCCTTGTTGATGTACACTTGTTGTCCTCTATGGGTTGTCAAATAGATATCCTAGCTTCCACTTACCACACAGGTCAGGACATTGTTTCTCAAAGAGCTAGGATTGGTATACTTGAGGCTGAGAATGCCTTGCTTTGGGAGATGGCTAATCTCGAGGTTCAACGATAGACTTGGATAACGAGCCCATCTCATTCACACACTTCTTGTTAAATTCCCTCCTATTCTCATAGGTCTCATAGGGCTTCTGAGGTGGAAAATAGTTGAGGAGACCTCAGAGCAGGAGCCTTGAGGGTTCCATTAGTCAGAAATGTCCTTGAGGTTTCTAGTCTTAAGTTTTGATTTTGCCCCCTTGCATGGGGAGACTTGCACGCTTGTGTGCACTTTTGTTTATGAACTTATACTTTAGTGATATGTACTCTAATTACTATATTCAAGTTTGACTTGTGTTTGATGCCTTATGCCCCCTTCTTTTATCTTTTGTGCACATGGATAGTTGAGGCCTTTTTATTATAAACAACATGATAATGCAATGTTTTTGGTCTTCTTCTACAATATATGAAATACATAGATGCAAAAACACATGAAAGTATGAAAGCAACACATTTTTGTATTTCTATGCAATGTAACGTGTTATGACTTGAATTATTGCTTTTAATTTTCTCTTTGTGATATAATGTATGTAGGCTGAACAAACATTGTTATTGCTCTTAAGTAGGATTTTAAACTTAAGGGATTGCAAGTTGACTTGGTATAGGGAGACCTATTGATCTTTAAGATAGGATTTTTATGGGGAACTCATGTGGGTATGGGGAGGACATGGAAAGTTCTTGATTTTGGCTTTGAAAAAGGCTAGATACTGATCCAGGTCTAGGTAAAACATTTAGATAAGCTTTCAAGTTAGGCTAGCAACAAATTTTATTAATACCCTCTACACTTAGATCAAAGGTGGCCAACAAGATAGACTTGGGGTAAAGGAAAGGCTCCAGAGCATAAGATGGCCCTAAATATAGATAGACTCCTAGTTTTGCTTAACTAGCGAGTGTGTGCACTTTGTACTTTCTCTTTTATTTTCTCCGATAGATGCCACCCTCGTAGATTCAAGCTTAGACTTATCTCCACTCAAGAGTATGAACATCAATAATCCTCTATTTTATTTTTCCCTCCTTTTTTCTTTCTTTCTTTTCTCTCTTTTTTGTATTTAGTAGTATCCTCATTTTTATTTTTATTTATTTTTCCTCTTTTTGACTTTTCCATGATCTTTCTTATTATTTTTTATTTTGCACTCTTTTTTATTGCTTCCTACGGAGTTATGATCTCCCTGGCATTTTTGGCCAGGAAAGATAAGGGGCTGAGTGCCACCAAGGGTTTTTGCTATCCAGGCAAACTTCCCTTTTGCTAAGGAGAAATGGGGAAGGTCTACTTGCACACTTCTATTGGGCACTGTAGGTTTGAGTACTAACTTCATTTAAACTCAACATCGTGATTCACTAAGATTAGGATCAGTATAAAGATAAGAGCTTTGCTTCAATGTGAACTTGTTAGGAAATGTAAAAGGAAATGATAGGTGGAGAATATGATCGTAAGGAATTCTAAAGGTTCAAAGGGTTAACCTATACCTAAGCAACTTTAGACTCCTTACTAAGATAAAAATTAGACAAGAGTGTGTCACTCACAAATGCATGATGAAACAAAATGAGGAATGCAAAAATGTACTCTTTTTTGTTGTTTTTCATGATTTTATGTTTTTAATGGTTTTTTTGAATTATTTGATTTTTTTAGATTTTTATGGGTTTTTTAAAACATAATATTTCTTAAGGTGAAAGGCATTAACTATCTCACCAAACTCTTCACTTTCCATAATGCACAAACATTTTGTTGGCATATCAAACATTTGGCCTTAAATTTCTTTATATCTCTCTTAAGGCCTTCCCAAAAGTTATACTTCTTTATACAATGATAGGTCTTTAAGAAGCCCAAATGTCCTCCTATTGGAAACTCATGCATTTGAGACAATATGCTAGCTTTCATTTGAAATTTTTTACACAAAAAGAGTCTATCTTTGTACCACGAGGAGTCTTCTTTCCCAACATATTATTCTAAAGAAGATGGGTCCCATTGAAGTTGTTGAATGAGCTTCTTTTTTGTAGGATCACGTTGCCACTCTTCTTGTGCAACTTCTACCCATTCAAATTGAAACAAAAAAATTGTTGAAATTGTTGCTTCCTCTATCTCCTATTGAGAAAGGGCATTAACTTCCTTGACTTCGTATAAATAATTTCAAAGTCATACCCTAAAATCTTGGTGACCCATTTTTGTTGCTCCTTCAAAGATAATCGTTACTCCATAAAATATTTTAGATTGATGATTTGTCTTGAATTTCACATACCTTCCCATTATAAATTAACATTATTGTTTAACTATATGAATGATAGCTAACATTTATTTCTCATATACATGTGGGCCTTGCCAATTTCTTCCCTTCGATTTGTGACTCTCAAATGCTAAGAGAAGTCCTTACATCAATACTACTCCAATACCATGTCCAAAAGCATCACATTCTACCACAAATGTCTTATAGAACTTTGGGGTATCTAGCATGTGAGTGGAAGTAAGAGCTTCTTTTAGTTGCGAGCATGCTTGGGTGGTTAGCTCCAACCATGAAGAAGAATCCTTCTTCAACAATGTTGTTAAGAGTGTTGCTATGTGAGCATAGTTGCAAACAAATTTTCTATAGTATTTTGTTGGACCTAAGAATCCTCTCAAACCTTTCATATTTTAAGGTTTTGGTCACTCTTTTATTGCTACAATCTTCTTAGGTTCAACTTTAACACCTTAACGTGACACCACATGTCCAAAGTATTCTAATTCCTTCACCCTATAGGCACATTTGAATTTTTTGCATAGTTGATTATCTTCCAATACTTGTAATACCTTCTCTACACATTGCAAATTTTCTTCCCATATTTTACTATAGATGAGGATGTCATCAAAGAAGACCAACACATTTTTAAAGAAATGGGTGGAACACTGAGTTCACGATGGTTTAAAAACTTGATGGGGAGTTAGTGAGACCAAATGGCACAACTAAGAATTCATAATGACCCTTATGTGTTCTAAAGGTGGTCTTATGTACATCCTCCTACTTTAGTCAAATTTGATGATATTGTGAATGCAAATCTAACTTAGTAAAGAAAATTGCACCCTTTAACCCATCTAATAATTCATTAATAACATGAATAGAAAACTTATCTTTGAAAATGAGCTTGTTAAGCTCCATATAATCTAGACAAATTCTGCATGACTCATCCTTCTTTTAACCAATACCTTATTTTACTATAGATGAGGATGTCATCAAAGAAGACCAACACATTTTTAAATAAATGGGTGGAACACTGAGTTCACGAGGGTTTAAAAACTTGATGGGGAGTTAGTGAGACCAAATGGCACAACTAAGAATTCATAATGACCCTTACGTGTTCTAAAGGTGGTCTTATGTACATCCTCCTACTTTAGTCAAATTTGATGATATTGTGAATGCAAATCTAACTTAGTAAAGAAAATTGTACCCTTCAACCCATCTAATAATTCATTAATAACATGAATAGAAAACTTCTCTTTGAAAATGAGCTTGTTAAGCTCCATATAATCTAGACAAATTCTATATGACTCATCCTTCTTTTAACCAATACCTTATTTTACTATAGATGAGGATGTCATCAAAGAAGACCAACACATTTTTAAAGAAATGGGTGGAACACTGAGTTCACGAGGGTTTAAAAACTTGATGGGGAGTTAGTGAGACCAAATGACACAACTAAGAATTCATAATGACCCTTATGTGTTCTAAAGGTGGTCTTATGTACATCCTCCTACTTTAGTCAAATTTGATGATATTGTGAATGCAAATCTAACTTAGTAAAGAAAATTGCACCCTTCAACCCATCTAATAATTCATTAATAACATGAATAGAAAACTTATCTTTGAAAATGAGCTTGTTAAGCTCCATATAATCTAGACAAATTCTGCATGACTCATCCTTCTTTTAACCAACACCTAAATCCAACATTTCCTTGACTAATTTTTTGATTTTTGACTTTTATTCGTATACATAGCAATAAAGTCTAATGTTAGGAGGACTAATTCTTGATATTAATTCAATGGCATGATCATGGTCTTTGAGTGAAGGTAGATGGGCTTGGGTTCTTGTAAAAGCTATTGAGAGTGTTGAATAATCTCTTGAAGCTTTGGTGGATCTTGAGTTTTCACGTATTGTGCTTCTATAAAATGTAGTTGTGCCACTATGTCATGAGACCATTTCTCAAGTAATCCATCCTATGAGATTTTATAATTTGGCTTGGTGATGATTGCATCCCTACAAGTTTATACTTTTATCCATTTGTACTAAAAACCACGAACAAGTCCTAAAAATTGAAGGACTCTATTTTGAATTGTTTAAGCCATGACACACCCAAAACTAAATTTGCTCCCCCAATTGGGACATTGACAAAAAAAATTTGTTGATAGTCTCCCATTGAGAATTTTATATGATTGAATTTACCACCAAAAGAGAGTTGTTCCCTATCAGCTATCATGACCTAAAAATTTAAGATTGCATACACAAAATAATTGAGTTCATTATCTAATCTTCTATCAATGGAGTTGTGTGTAATACCTATATCAACCAACACTATCATCTTCCACTTTTTGATATAACCAACCACTTTGAGTCTTTGTGGTGTGCTTATCCCATTCAATGCGTGTAGGAAGATGGTATGACTTTCTTCCTCATCTAAATTTGTATGCTCAAGTTCCACATTTAGTTCTTTTACGTTGCTACTTCTCCCTCTTCTTCAACCTCATTCTAAATTTAATCATTAGTCTTTTCTCACTATTGGCATACTTATGAACTCTAGGCCATTTTCTATCACAATGCTAACATGGACCTTTTTCTCTTTTCTCCACCTCCTATTGAGGAGAGAGCTTAGTAATTTGTTTTGGATTAAAGAATTCAGCATTTCTATCAACATGATTAGTCACATTTCTATCTCTCTATCATGTGGTTTGACCTTGTGAGGATCCTTTGGTGGCAGAGTTTCATTGCTTAATATGTAGTGCTTGTTAGATAACTTTCCTAACTTGTATAGATATATTAAATACATCTATCTAAAAGAGGTTAGGAGATATTAGTCTCAAGGTGCCTCTACTAAATTTATGACATAAGTTAGATAGGTGGGTGTTTTTTAGATAGATGTATTTAAGATATCTATACTAGTTTATCTATTCTTTTAATAAATTATTTACTCCATATCTTAAGTACATAACTATATCAATAGTGTCAAAGTTTTATGGTAACAAATTATTTCAATAGTTTTATATGATATTCTATTTCCTAAAATACATACCTTTTCCACTTACTATAATTTTCAAAAAGTTAAATGAAAATGAAACAAATTATTTACTTTATATGTTAACTTATTAAGTACATATCTATTTTTAAATAAGAGATCTATTATGACAAGAATACAAAATAAGACTTTTTAGTTTAATGAAAATAAATTATTATTTTAACAAATTATTTTATTTATATGAATATTAAATGTTAATATCTATTTAAACTACTACAAATAAGCAAATAGACAAGTAAATAGATGAAAAAAGACACAGAGGGAATTTGTTTACTTAAGAGTTATTGTATTTTACTTTAGAACTATTTTATTTACTACATACATACATAGATATATAAATTTTTATTTTTATTTAAGCATTATTTTATTTTATCTATAATATTTACTTTTTATTTGAAGAGCTACTCTTTCTAATATATTTGTTTTACTTTTGTATGTATCTTTTAATTTTACTTTTGATAATTCTTTTATTTTATTTTTACTTTGAAAAGTGTAGTAAATTTTATATACGTATATGTTATTTTTAATAGTTACATTTATTTATTTGTTTTTGTAATTAATAGTTACATTTATTTATTTATTTTTGTAAGTAACTAGTGATCATGGGGATTGTGATCGTTATATTAAAAGTAGAAAAATAAAGTTACATATGGAGTTGTCCATCTCAACAGAGGTTTTTCTTACATCTATTAAGGGCATATTAACAAAAGGCCTTGATATCCTTTTCTAATAAGAGGAGTAGATTACAAAAATCCCTTATTATCTTGAATAGTGGGTTAGTTGCTACAATATAAGTTGATATACACAAGAGAGCCTAAGTATATAAAAGTCTATATCTATAATCGTAAGATAGAGCAAAGAGTTAGAGTTCTACCTCTTCATTGAAGTTTTCAAAGACTACTATCTTGAGCCAAGCAATTCCTTTAGTTATCATAAATCCCAGAGCTTGCTTGAGGAATTTTGTACCACGTGCCACCTTTCACCTTCTACGAGCTTCCTCTAGAGGGAATGTCATGGTAATGAATGGGTGCCATGACCCATTCACCGCCCTATTTCTTATTACAAGTGCACATTTAAGGGGAGGCAATCAAAATTCGTAGACGACTGCTAGAAGAGTAACATCTAGACCCCCAAGAATTGACTTTTTACAAGGGTATTCAACATTTTCTTGACCATATCTTTTTGTTCTCCTAGATCGAGTAACATCGCTATGAACATTAAAGAAGTATCCTAATTCACATGATATCGATGATTTGTAGTCATAAATTCCTTGCCAATCTCCATTATATCACATACAATAGTAATCCTATATTGGTTTTGAACATCTTTTTAACCACTTCTTAATGATGTTGATGAGGAATGTAATCTATCTCTGGCTACTAACCAACCTTACATGTGTATCCAAGGTTGTCATTTATGATGAATGAAGGTTTAAACACCAGTTTATAATGGTACACTATTTTTTTTGGAGAGATCCATTGCATCTACAAATGTTTTCACCTATTGTGATCCTTTTTCCTAAATCTCAACAAATAGATAATGTCAATATTGGCACAGGAGCTAGGCATATTCACATCATGTGAATTAACTTCTGATACCTATTATGTTGTGATATTATATGAAGCACTCCAATGAATGATGAACCACTGAGATTTTGATTTTGGAGTAATTATCATCTTTATACAATGATCTTTCACTTCAAACTTTAGTTAGGTGGTGGCTTTAGATGATAATTCCATTTTATCTTTGAGTTCTGACCAAGTTTCCATCTTGTTATTAATTATACAATCTAAAGCCATGTCGATTGCATGGTTTTCTAATTATGTCATCTTCTTCATTAATTTCTCTATAACTATGTTTGACAGTGAAGCTTTCTAGTGAATCTTAGAGAGGCCATGCACTTTGGAGGACATTATTGATTTTCCAGTTGGCTAAATTTTTGTTTTTGATAGTGTCAATTATCACCTTTGAGTCTCCCTCGATCTCTACTCTACAGATACCATACAGATTATAGATTTGTAATCTAGGGACTAAGGCTTGGACTTTAGCCTCATTATTCATTCCCTCAATTTTTTAGAAGCAACACCAATCAACTTTCCCTTTTAATCTCTAATTAGATAGTTGGTTTGAAAAATTCTAGGGTTTCCCTTCACTATATCGTCAAAATTTTGGCCAATCTTGAGACAGGGGTCCATTTTATACCTTCTCTTTGACTTGGAGAATTAGCTCTTCCACCCCCGTAAATGGCAGCTTCATATTTTCATTTTTAGGTATTAATTTATATATTTTTAAAAAATGATATCTTTATATCTAAGAAATAATTGTCAGCTCTAAATAGTTTTTCTTTCATTTTTCTTTCATGGTCATGACATCATATGCTTCTCTCCTTACTGCCCTTGTAGCTTACACATATCAATGTAACTAGACAAGGTTCCAACAAATTAACATCATGATTAATTTGATCATTAGGTCTATTGATGTAGAATTATAGCCTTTGATAAGGCGGAACATCCTAAGTCCAAATTACTAATCTCATATGATCAATATTATATTCAACTGTAAATCCTATTTGTTTCAAAGTTGTCAACTGGGTGAAATGGCTTCCTTTCCATCATTGCTCATAGTGGGAAAATGGGTGATTAGTAAGTTCTTTCCAACTAAGCGACTGCCTTGCTTGTTACTCACCATCCAAAAGTACTATTGATAACGTTCAAATTCTAATTGTGGCGAGGCTATGTCAACCATTGCATTCTTTGGTATATAATGAAGCTTAAAATATTGTTCCATGAAGTTACATCCACACCATCTAACTTATTAATGTCAATTTTAGGTAGGTTTAATTTTGGACCTTAAAAAGGTTGCCCTATACCTTGATTTTGTCTATGAGGGTTGTACTCACCTAGGTGATTTAGGTGGGGCTTCAATTCAGATAATAGTTCTTGTTTAAATGTATCCAAACTCTCATTTAAAGATATTACAAGTGGGGAAAACAAATTATCCTTGATAAAATTTACCATTATTTCACATCTTGGTGGAATTTTTCGTCATATTTAGGTGGTGGATAACAAAGAGTCATCAGACTCAATATTTTTTGAAAAGTGTTCTAATCGAAAAAATGACATTTCTTCCAATGTGTTTATTTTTTGAACTATAGGTTTTTGATTAGGTAGGGGAGGGAAGCATTTGGTGTGAGTTGTAACCCTAAAATATAGATCATGAGCTATAACAAAATCTAATGTTTTTCCTTTAACTAAACTTTGACCATTAAATTACAAAATGCATTTTGCCTTCAATTATAAATTATAAAGAATTGACACTGCCTAATTTTCACGAGCTTTCCAAAAATGTAAATAAGTCTACTTTTTAAAAATGTATCCTATAGAGCAAATTAATAAAAAATCATCAAACTAGAATAATTCACTAAAATACAATCACACAAAGCTAAAAACTTTAATGTAGCTTCCTTGGATATATATAAGTCAAAACCCTAAAAAATTCATGAAAGTATTCACAATGGTTTGTAAGTTATTGCAATGACAAAATTCTTGGCCCAAATTATTACTCTAATACCACTTGTTAAGATATTTCTCATTAATAAAGATAACAAATAATAAAATAGTAGACCGGGATATAATAATATGAATTCAATCTTACAACTTATGGTTGTTTAGGAGAGCCTTACTCTTCCTTATTTATAGACATACCCTTCATCCTAATTAGGTTGGCCTAAGGAAATAACTTGAACTAATAAATGAAAATATTAAGGTTAAGCATGCCGCAAAGGCTTAGCCTTATTACACTTATCAAGATAGGATATTAGGGGCATAACATTCTTTAAGGTAAGAGTTGGTTTATTTTAATAGTTAGTCATGTATGTCAGCTTAACCAATGCTCTAGCCATATTCATATGAATGATGAATGACATTTTTAGGCCATTCACCACTTCATTTATTGTAGTCTACCTTAAACAACAAGTTGATCTTGAAGAAAACATGGGATGAACATTTGTGCCATATAAAGTAAATGCTTGACACTTTGCAAAACATAAGTTGTATACAAACATAGAGAAATATTCATTTACCAAGTGGTAGATACAATACCTGGGATACATTGTAGATTCACATGAAGTGCCTATGAACTCTAGCAGGATTCAAGTCATTTGGGAATTACCACAACCAAAGAATCTAAAACCATCTCCAACCCATTCTAAAACCATCTCCAACCCATTTGAGAAGAGTCTTAACTACCTTGAATGCCTTCCAAATACTTTGAACCACAAAAGAACCTTTAATCTTGATAAGGGCATTGGTGATAAGAAGACTGTGGAGGCTAGTTCCCTGGTAGCTTTTTATTTCAAGGAAAATCATGGGCAATACAATGCCAAAGAATAATCTTCCATGCCTATGAGCCATCAATTGCACGAACTACCCACTTAACACAAAGCACAATGCTTTACCTATAAACATCAACAATGCCCATGACACTTTTATCCTAGGGTAAACAACAAATATCCCATGCTACTAAGTGGAACCATTTGATTTGTTTGGCATTAGTCTAGATGAAGTCATGTAAGAGCTTGACAAGCTTATAATGATTAGCCTTAGATGGTGCCCAACAAAAAGATTATTAAACATGGGTAGCCACTAACACATTGATGTAAATATGGAATTTATTTACCAAATAAAGAGGCCTAGAAATCTAGGACATCTTATTTTCAACTCCTTACATGACATATTGCCACAAAGAGGAAGGAAAGTTATTAAAGGCAAAGGGAATGCTAGGAATTTTGAATGTCTCCCCTTTGCCAAATCATTTCAACATAAATTTTGTTAGCTAATCAAGCTACAAGAAAGGGATTTGTATATACCACAGAGTTTTATAATCCATTGAATTCTCAATCCATAAGCTTTACAAAAGGTATCAAGGGCAGACCATGAATTCTCTAAAAGACGCCTAAGTATTTCAATTATAAGGAAATAATCATTGACAGAGTGCCCATTGATAAGTTACTAAGACCCACAAGGAAGATAAATTCCATTCATCAATCTATGTAAAACCTTATTGACAAGAAGATAGCTAAAAGATTCCACATATAACATGTAAAGCAAAGGGGCAAGTGGCCAACCTTGTTGGGTGGATTTTAAAAGCCCAAAACTATCTAAGATTTTGTTATTAATGCAAAGGTAAGTTGAAGCATCAAAAAAGGGTTTGAACAATAACACTTGAAAAAAATCTCTAAATCCAAGAGCTTTAATCATGGCTAGGATAAAAATCTATTCAATCTAGTTGTATGATTTCTCAAAACCGATCTTAAGGAGTAGAATGCACCACCTAGAAGCTCTAGCCCATTTTATTTATTTCCAAACCATAATACCATTATCCACAATAAAGTAGCTTTTGACTAAACCCATTTTCTTTGGATGGACAATGGAAAGAAGCAAGTGGTAGATGCACAAGGTTTGGGATTTGGTTAAGATCTTGTAAGAAATTATTTATCTAATACCTTTGGTTATTTGAAATCATCTCATTTGTTTTGCATTGGTCCAAATGAAGTCATGTAGGAGCTTAGCAAGCTTATCATATTTAGCTTTAGACAAGGCTCAATAAAATGATAAGTAAATATGGGTAGCTACTAATACTTTAGTGTAAATATGGAATCTACATGCAAAGAAAGAGGCCTAGAAATCTAGAACATCTTTTCAACTCTTTGCATGACATATTGCCACAAAGTGGAAGGCAATCAATTAAAGGATAAGGGAATGCCAAGAAATTTGGACATCTCCCCTTTGTTGAACCATTTCCACATAAATTCTTTCCACAGATTAGGTTGCAAAAAGGGCATTCTCTATACTATGGAGTTTTATTCCACTGAAGGCTCAATCTATAAGCTTTACAAAAGGTATTAAGGCATGCCATGAATTCTCTAAAAGAGGCCTAATTTTCTGCAAGCATAAGGAAAGAATCATTCACAAAGTGGCCATCGATAAGCTGTTGATATCTGTAGGGGGGAGCAATCCCATTTACTAGTCCCCATAAAGTCTTATTGGCAAGAAGACAACCAAAAGCTTTCAAAGATAACATAAAGTTAAGGGACAATAGGACAACCTTGCTAGATGGATTGTAAAATCCCAAAGATCTTTAAGATTTCACTATTAATTTGGGGAGGTAAGATGAAGCATAAAAAAGGGTTTTAACAATAATAAGAAAAACTTCCAAATCTAAGAGCTTTAAGCATGGGTAGGATAAAAGGCCACTGAATTTGGTTGTATGCTTTCTCAAAATCAATCTCAAGGAAGAGAATGCACTACCTAGAAGCTCTAGCCCACTCCATTTCTTTCCAAACCATAATAATATTATCCACAACAAAGTAGCTTTTGATTAATCCCATTTGCTTTGGCCAAACAATGGAAAGAAGTAAGTGGATGATGCATATGACTAAGCCTTTGATTAAGATCTTGTGAGAAACATTAAAAAAGGTGACAGGGCATTAGTTGGTATTGAGATTTGGGTACTTGACCTTGGGAATGAATTTGATGTTTCTCTAGGTGATAACACTTCCCAAGGATTTATTATGAAGAGCCTCATAGTAGATCCAAAGTAGGTCAAGACTAGTGATTTGCCACATAGAATTTAAAATGCAAAAGGAAAGCCATCCAAGATTGGGGATTTTTAATTGGCCATTTTACATAAGCAAAATAAAACCTTTCAGCTCATAATAGATAAAACAACCAAGAGGCTAGATGATTTGATCTAGGAAATCCTAAAGAGGCACTGGAAGACCTAGAAGATTGAGCTAAAGGTGGACCTTGAGCAAAGCCTACTCAAAAAGTTTGAAATGGTAGGTCCAATGAGTACATTAAAAAAGTGTTTCACATTAACCAACAACTAGACTAGTTAAAAAGCATATGCACTTGATAGGGGTCTTCAAAAGAAAATAGAAAAAACCCTTGGTAAGGTTCTAGAACCCATTGAGCTTAATGCCATGGGGTTCCCAAGTGTGCTTAACCAGGTAGTCAAGAATTGCTGAGGGGATATGACCAACATAATAGGCCATTAGACAATAATTTTCATATCACTTTATACAAGGCATCTATAGAAAGAGAAACATCTACATGACTATCAATATGATTACCTCATCATAGACCTTGGGAATGATTTTTTGAGCTCTCTTAGGTGTCATCTTCACCATTCACAACTTTTTTAATCAAAGGTAGGGAAGAGCCATATAAATAACCTTAATCCACATTAAGGGTGAGATCAAATGTAATATTAATGCAAAAAACTTGTATATTATCTTGCACAAACAATAATAAAAAACGGAAAGGGCCAAACAAAAAACCTTAAGCCTTACCAAAAGTATCCCATAAGTTTCACAAACTCTTTCTTTAGTTAATTTTTTTTTAATGAAAAAATATATATTTAGCTGATAGGCTTTTATATGTGAGCATTATAGTGCTCGAAAATTGTCTCACAACTTGTCGATTGTTCCTATGAGTGTATTCCTTGAACTTCTTATGGGTGCAAGTGCTAGGAAAATAGCTAGTTAAAATATACAACCACAATCCTAAAAAAAATATGAGTGCCATAGAATGATACCCAAAATTATATTGACAAAGGGAAAAAATAAAATAAATGCATAACCTCAAAAATATTAACAACCACAACAACAATTAAAGGAAACGTAAAAAACCACAACAACAATTAAAGCACAACCTAAAAAGAAAATAATTATCAAATAAAAATTAAAAAAACAAAAAACAAAAAACAAAGTTAGTAATTAGGAAGAACAATTCCGAAGTGTTGGGAGGGTCTTGCCCATCATCCTCCATCTAAAAATCCTTGTCATTCACATTTTTCCCTCGTGTGCTTTAATAAAATATTTTCTCAATCAGGTAGCCTTTAAAATGATTTCAGAAAGTTTATAGTCCTACCACCTCAAATAAATAGAAACTATGATAATAAAATATTGAACCATTTACAGTTAGTGAACATTTGAAATCACGGGCCAAGATGGATCCGGAAGAAGGGCTTCCTGTATGGAAGGCGACAAAGCGAAAGGTGAGTCCGGATGCTACCTTCTTTTCTTCTGGTCTTGCTAAACAGGTTCGATTTCTACTTGTATTACCTCTGCTCCCATTTGTTGTGTTTCGAACTAAATGACATTGAATTGTGGGCTCAAAATAGAGAAAATAATTTGCATTAATGTTGGCTGGTTTACCAAGCCAAAAAATTAATAACAGTCCACATTCAAAATTATGCTGAAAGGCAAGTCTCAAGAGTCAACACATTCAATCTAATTTGCGGAATGGGAGTTATTGCGTGATTCTGAAATAATCTTATCCAATAAATTCCGCTGTAACTAAAATATTTCTTATTTTCATTAAATATGCTGCAAGTGTAGAAGATGAATTAACCTCTGCACGGCAAAGAGTATGATCGGATACAATCCATTAGTGAGAGATAAGACGCATCTCCTTTTCTTAATCCTTCAGACGGGCAACACCAATCTGGTGTGCTGATACCTTAGTTGGTTCATAAACTGAGTGGGATACGCCAAAACAGATCATCAATTACGAATATTCACTGTGTGACTGCTCAGCGACACCTCCAATTGAGTAATTGTTAGTGTATACAGTCTTTGAACCACGTGACAGATCATCACCAAACAATGGAATACATCAAACAACAGCAAGAAACAAGTAAACAATAACTGAGACACAATATTTGACCTGGAGAAACCCTAAACTGGGGAAAAACTCCAGTGTGAGGGGCAAATACTCTTCATTTCCACTATGCAACAGTCAAATACAGCCAAGTACATTGAAAGATGGTATGATGGTTTGAGTACAACCTACAAAGCTCTTCAACAATCAAAAAGAGCTTGTATAAACTTCAATCAGCTGCTCTGTTCCAAAAACCCAGCTGCAACTGTGACAATGGTGTGCAAACCACTTGCTACAAGAGGCAAACATGAGTGCCGACCCTTGTGCAATGCTCAAACCTGGTTGATTTATTCTCCTTCATGTCCCCCAAGTGTGGACATGCAAACCAAAGCTTGGAAGGTGAAATGATGTAATGTCCCCTTCATCAGCCTAGTCAACGACGGAGACCCTTTAGCCTATTTTAGTCCCGTAGGCTAATTTGGAGTTGAATAAGGGAATAATATTTAATTCAATAAATTAAGTTGTCTCAGTTCTCATATTTTTTGGCAACTTACATTTATTTATTATCTATTTGATAAAGTGACTTCGAAAGGGGTTCAACATGTTATATTATAAAGTCACTTTATTTGGGCTTAAGTGAAATATTAAAAAGGTGAATTAATATTTGACCCTTCGGAATGTTCTATAGAAAATATAAAAAGGGAGTTCAAAGCTCATTTGTATTATGCTGAATATATTTTTCTTGGAGAAATTTGTGAGCTCTTGCTTGAGCAAACCCTAGGACTAAAACCCTAAGGGAAATCGGTTTCGGTAGTGCAAGATCTACCCTAGCTAGTTGCTGGTGGAATCATATAGGTTTCACGGTGGTTTTTATTGATGGAGATTCGAGTTTGTGCCGAAGGGTTTATTTTTACAAATTTATGAAGATTTGCAAGCAAATATAAATTTGAGGTATTCGTGAAGGATTTGGGGTTGGGGGTTTTTACCCTATCCTTCCCAAGCGTCCAACATTGGCTGAGTATATCCTTGAAAATAGCGCCAAGTATTTGTGCCCAAACTTAGCCGCAACCATTCCAAAATGAGCCGTAGCATAAAGGAAAGATAGGGCGTGAGTTTTGAATGAATGAATGAATGAATTTTAATGACGTCCATGAGGCCAAATAACCTAAGGGACCAAGAGCCGCAACCCTAAGACACTTTCAAAGTCTTTTCAATGTTGACTCTTCTACTATGCATCTTGACCAAGAAGCCAACCATTATGTGAAGCTTTGCTTCCTCAAAGAGCTCGTTTAAACTTCCCCCTTCAAGTTGTTCCCATATTGAGTGCAGATATCTTCATAGGCAACACACTCAAAGATGAAGTGCCATTCAGTTTCAACCACTCTTTTGCTGCAAAAAGTGCATATCCTATCTTCCCAAACTTCCTTGGGGACCGTCCATCTACCAGTTTCATACCTTAGATGATGAGAACCGGTCCTCAACTATGCAATTAAAAGTCTAGTTTTACCCTTAAGAGCGGCATGCAAGTAGGCTTTTTCCCCATGCTCCCACGTGGGGTTGAACTCTTTGACATAATGCAATTTTTTCGGCTAAGCTGTTTAGTCCACATGGCAGTCCTGAATTTTTCTAACACGAACTGTTTAATTTCTGCTTTGGTTTTAGGACAATCTTGCAAATTAATATCCCATTTGTTCATCCACTTGCTGTTCTGCTTCATGCATGTCTTTTTCCTACGATCTAACTCGTCCTCCACCACCAATTTAGGCCAATGCTGATTTTCCATGTTTTCCACATTCTTTAGGTAACAAAGTAGCCGAATAATTGCAAATGCCTCCATCGGGAAGGTGCTCGCCTTGGCCAAAAGAATCTCATAGGGAACTGTAGCCTTGACTTTAAGACTACTAGTGATAAGATGCTTTTTAATTCTCTCTAATTGTCTCCACTTGTGATTTGACACGCTACTTCCCTAAACCTCGCAGCCATAAAAGACAACCGGTGTGACTAACAAACCAAAAAGAGTCTTCTTGGTTTTCCAATCCCATAGCTCCGCCTTCCTACATTTGTTTTGAAGTAGGTAAGATGCTCTCCAGCCCCCTTGAATCCTCTTTGTTCTACAAGTGTCCCAGCTGAGCCTATTGTTGAAAACAATACCAAGGTACTTGTACTCTTCAACTATTTCCAAAGAGCTTCCTTCAAAAATAAAGTTGACTTTCCGTTGCTTCCTTTTTAATGAGAAAATCATGACTTTGGTCTTGCTAGTGTTCACTTGCATCCCAATCTCTTGACAAAAGAGCTCTAACTCCTTCATATGCTCTCTCAAACCATGGGCAGTTTTAGCAACTAGAATAAGATCATCAGCATACAAAAGTAACTTCACCACAAAACTCGCCAACTGGATACCCTCACCATCGGTGTTGTTTAACTATTCTTCAAGCTTATCAATGTATAGGCCAAAGAAAGTGGGAAAAAGGGGACAACCCTGTTTGACCCCGATGTCACTACCAAAGCATTCTGACATACCCTCTTTAGTTCTGATTTTAGCTCTAACCTGCTCATAAAGCTTGTGCACTGCTGCCCTATACTCATTTGGAATCCCAAATTCTTCCCATCCTTTTCCACAGTTTGTCCCTAGGTACCGTGTCAAAAGCCTTTGTAAAATCAACAAAGCAACAAAAGGCCTCCCCTCCCTTGATGTCCCAAACTTTTTCGATCAAATGCCTAAGAGTGATGCAATGATCAATGGTAGAATGTCTTGGTCTAAAACCAGCCTGCCCTTTTGCTCTTTTTCCCTCTTTTTCAACCCAATTGCTGATCCTACATTCTATCAGGCTCCCGAACAGTTTTCCAAGAAGAGGATTCACCATGATAGTTCGATAATTAGAGGGATTATTGATATCTCCACTCTTGTAAAGACGAATAATGACACTAGTTGTCCACTCAATTGGAAAGCCCCCTTGCGTGATGCTATTAAAGATACTTTTGATGTGTGGTGCAAGGTACTCAACTCCCCACTTTAAAAATTCAGCTTGCAGCCCATCTATGTATTGCGCTTTGCCACATGCTAACTTCTTTATACCTTGCTTGATATCTTCCACCGAGAAGAGCTCGGTTGACGTGTTAACTATATGAGGGTTGACTTTCTCTTGAGACCATTCATATAGAAGCCTCGCATTCTCTAACCATTGGTCATCTGAGATATTGTTTCAGTATGTTTTCTTTCTTGTTGTAACTCCCTCCAAAAGCCTTTGGGGTTGTGTTTACCAAATATATTAACTCTTTCCTTCTAGAAACTACATAACTTTCTTTTTTTGGATTTTAACAAATTCTCATATTTTTTTTTGCTTTCTTTGTTTGTCTCAATCTCTTTGAGGGATCTTTTTGCTGCCTTGCACTCTTCATCATACCACGGATTGGTCGGGAAAGTATTTGAGATCCCCTTCTTAGGCCAAGATCTTTTGCACGTCTTTAGAGCCTTGTGGATTAAAGGGATCAACATACTGCTACAAATATTGCTCTTTATTTCCTTGTTTGTTTCTTTGCCCCATATGTTGTTTTTTATCGTTTGGAGGTGCTGTTCTAGAGCAGCAGCGAAGATCTCCTGATTTTTTTGGTTCACCATGATTTTACCTTGTGTGTGAACTTTCTTTTGTATGCTTTGGACCTGCCCTTCTTTTTGGATGTCAGTTTGAAAGCTAAACTTAACGAATAGAGACATATGATCAGATTTCAACTCAGTAGGGCAGTCCCCAATGTCGAATTCTAACGACCTGGAAGTACAATTCTGAGAACAAATAACATAATCCTCCACACTTTGACCATTGTATGTTTTACAAGTGATAACCCCAGATCTAGGCCAATTTCTCATACCAATACAAATAACCATGTCGTGTAGGCTACAAAGTCCTAATAATTCCGCTCCAAAATGATTCACACAACCATTTCCATCTTGTGAGGTTCTTTCCCAAAGCAGGTCTTCGCTTTCCTTTAACCATAAAGGGTTGCTGTCCCCTCTTACCTCTCTGCCCAATTGAAGAGACTGATTGTTTGCTGTTCTAGCGTTAAAATCACCAATTAAGACAATTTCTGCCAAAGTGCTAAAAGAAGAGATGTCTTTCATTAGTGCAGCATAAGGGTCTTCATTGTCAAGATTTCTTTTTTTGTAGAACTTTGATCCTTTTGGAGCAAAGTAACATGTTGCCAACCTGATTGTAGCCTCATTATCAGTTATTTTTATCCATACGTACTGCTTGTTTGGATCCTCTTTCTTAAATTCCACGATTCCACCCCACATTTCTCTAATTAGCACAATGATCCCCCCATGTCCTTTACCTGTTTCAGTTCCTTCATTCTAAGAGTTTAAAGAAAGTCTATTAAACTGAAACTTTCGCTGATGGAGTCTACGTATTAAAGAAAAGCTGACGCAACTTTCTTTGAAGACCAATTTATTACTTAAGAGGAATCGTGGGACCCATGCCTTCCCAATCACTGCCTTCTGAAGTCTTCATTGGAAGCTTGAAGGAGATACATGGGGAAATAGGGAGTGAAATAAGAGAAAATGAAGGCCATAAGGGTGAGGCGCTGCATTTGTGAAGTCTTCTTTGCTTAAGGGGAGCCGTACTGTTTGAAGGGAGCAACAACAAAGTCTGTAGCAGATTTCTGAGTGACCAACAGCAGCCATAGGTTAGAAACTTCCATATTTATTATATATTTCAGGTTGTTAGTTTCACTATTGCATATCTAAGTTGTATCAGCAGTTTGTAGTGAATCTCCATATTATATTCTGTATATCAAAGGCAGCAAACTGTTTGACAAAATGCCTTTTCATTATCTGTGTGTTTAGTGTTCAATTTGTATTTGAAATATCATTTAAACTCTTCAACTCAAGCTGTCCAAGTCTAACCCACTCAGAAAATTCAGTTTATGAGAAAAATGCCAAGTGTTTGACATAATGTCTGCATAAGGAAAAACAGAATTTGTGGGTTTGAACAAAAATTCTAGACAGGGGGTTCTTACAAATGAACAGACAAAACCCTTCAAATTCCAAGAGTTGCACGCATAGAGATGCATTCGCCGGTTTTGCCAGGGGATGGACACGTGTTCGCCAGAGAGGGCACGTGTTTGCCTTCTGTAACAATCGGAAAACATGTCAAAATTGGAGAAATACTGAGTTGTAACACCTGCACCCAAGCCTGTCTTCTTTCCTGGGATGCTCTGATCATCCCAAGTCTTCAATAACCTTGCATACAAGTCCTTGATTCTCCAAAATTGACAGAAACCAACTTTCTATTCATGAAGGAACTCCTTGACTAGTCTAATCTTGACTGAATGGAGAACAACCGACCATCTGATCGTAGACAACATCCGATTTTCGGATCACTAGTGGCAATCTTTGTTTTCGAATTGCCTTTTATTGCAGTGTGCAATATTTTTCAAGGTTTCTGGAATCTACTGCATTTGTAAATTGCTTTGCAACATTTCGGATCCTTCTCCTAGGTCCATCTTTAGGGAACATTTCAAGAAGAAGCCAATGCTCGATTCCAGAAACCTTGAACACTTTAGTGGTGATTGGTCATGCAAGACTGAGTTATTACAAACTGCATTCCTCATAGTTTTCCTTAATGGTTCATACTATCCTTAGTATAGATGATCCTCTAGAGCCTCTTTGAAGCCTATTACGGTGTTATCTGCCAGGTGGCAGAGTCTCAGAAAATTTTTGCAGTGAAGTTTTATTTGACATCTGGAAACTCCTTTTAAACAAATCTGGGTGATAGCATTTTAATTTGCACCTTTCAGTGCGACACAAAATGAAACATTAGTGCTGAATTGAGATTTCACATTAGAGTTGACACACAAATTAACAAAATTTAATTGCTTTCATTGCCATGCATCAAAATCAGAGTCAGAGTCTGAGTCACTGTCAATATGAGGGACTGCCTTATCCAATGGAACCACAGCCAATCCCTCCTATACTCAGTTAATTTAGGTTAAGGATGTTCTCTTTGGAATAGGCTTTTCTAACTTTAATCTTATCTTGATTTGACTAGAATGAAATGACCATTTGTCATCAATAAAGAATCTGAACAAATCCTGCTCATGGTTAAAAGATCTTCAATCGAACTTATCTTGATATATGCTCTTAAGCCTTTTTATTTTATTTTGATAAATACTCTCATCCACTTTAGGGGAGTGCACTACCAAATTTCGATGGCTGTCCAGCATCTGGGGACTTGCATCTAGCCTCATATTGCTTTTGGTCCACTTCAGTGTGGCATCTTAACACATGGAGCATGCCCAAAAGGGTTTGCATAGGGTCATCATTGTGGGTAAGTCTTGTGGCTAGATCATAGTAGAATTACATTTACTTTGGATTAACTAGTCAAATCAAATGTATAAATGAAATTCAATTTACTTGGGATTAAATTAGGAAAAACTTGGAAAAAATTGCCAAACTAAAGAAATGCTGAAATTTTTGTAAAAATAGGGAAAAAATATTGTTTTTGTTATTTCATGCCAAAGAAAATGTGTAGAGATAGAAAATGAAACAAATGTAAGAGTTTAAAACATGAAAGATGGACTTGGTTTATTAATTTTGCCAATTACAATGTAAACTTTGTCTTGAAGTTTGAAATTTGAACGTAGACTATCAATTACAACCTAGTAAATTACAATTAAGAATTAAATATTACAAAGTAACAAAAGAGAGCCTATGAGGCTATGGTCCATTGCAAGGCTATAGACTGTGATGTTGAAGCTCCAACATCTTGGCTCGTTGTCACTTGATTGCAGTCACGGTCATCAAATATCCTATGTTACACCAAGTTTTTTGGATGGGGACAGCAAGGGACGGGGGGACATGTTTCCAGGAGAGATTTTTTTGGAGGCCATTTCTTAGGGGATGGCAGGGGACGGCTATTAAAAAAATAGGGAAAATTTAAAAAATATAGAAAATTATAAATATTCATATGATAACATTGATAAGGCATTCATCATATACATTATATAACCTTAATGCATAATATTAGAGTTGAATTGAGATTTCACATGAGAGAGAGATCAGTTATCAGTTTGTCCACATCCTTTATGTTACTACTAATTAAAATTCTCATTCATCATTGCCAGTATCCCTTAGCAGACTGCTAGCTTATCTCATTTCTACGACCATCTGCTGCAGGACTAATTATATTTAAGAGACACCTTCAGAAGTACAACAGTCAACTTAAATAATTTAAATGGAGTACAGTTATTGGAGGGTAGACAGGGCTAATATAACTTATAAATAAGCAGCAGATTGTTATCTATATTTTCGGTCAATGCTGGACCCTTGTTCAACCACCAGTTGTCTCCTGTCTATGCAATAACAGAAAAATTGATGCAGCAGCAGGTTAAAAAATTGCAACAGATTTGTCCCTTACAAGTCCGGCTAATGCAACTAAAATTGTTGAAATTAGATGATCGATGCCAAAACCAAATAATGTAAGGAGTGCAAAATTGATTAGAATATTGGGCAATGCTACAGCTAATCAACAAAATGTCCTTTACCTACTTTTGCGCCTTACATCTTGGAATTTCTCTAGGGGATTTGATAAATTGTTATTTTGAATAATGATGGACAACTGAGGTCAAATGGTTGAACCATAAATATGTACCTAATAAGATGACAATGTGGACAGTTGTGGTCAAGTTTATCCAGGTTAGCATAATAACCCTGGAAATTTAAAAAAAACTGCCTTAAGCAGGTCAAGAAATAGAAGATGAAAAGTTTGACTTAGTTTTAAGTTGCTGATGTCATCACAGTTAAGAATTGGAAAAATAAATGTAAATATGACATCATAAATGAAGATTATGTGAATTTAGAGAATTTATGGTACCAATAAATCAGCTGATGTCATATTCATTCTTAATGCTTGGACTAGGAAATGTATTCCAGTTGTCTTGAAACTATCTTCCAGCAGTTTTGAAATACAATGAACAGCTTCATCATGGATTGAAGGCCCATTCCAAGGTGTCACAGAGAAGTCTAAAGATTCTTAGCTTGAGTGATTGTTTTTTTTTTAAATTTTGTGCTTTCTTAAAAAAAAAAAGAGTGTTTTGTGTGCTAGGCTGTGCCGTCCCCTAACGTACCCTGCTGTCCTCTTTTGAAATTTCGCCATACCAGGGACGTTTCCTTATTTTTTGAAAATATGGGGGGGGGGGGGGGTGTTTCCTACCCGTCCTCGCATCCCCTATAGGGGACGGGTCCAATTTTGCAAGAGACGTGTCCCTGGGGTACATAACAAATGCCTCCTCCAAGATAGCCAAGTCCCCATTGTCGAGCAATGGTTCCTCATCATTCGCGATCCATTTTGATTTTGGATCAATCTCATCAAGGTCAATAGGCTGATCATCCTTGATGTTGCTTGATATTATCAAGGCATAAGTTCATGATGTATTAGTTTGCGCATTATGTGAGAAATCCAAATTGATTGCAAAATTTCAAGTTGCAACAATAATTGGAATTTAGTAGCTTAGCTAAGTAATTTTCTTGAGTCATAGGCGGAGGTTGTGGTGAACAAACTCCAAATCATTCATCCATTTTTCAATCAAGTGGTTGTGTTTCTTGGAGTGTGTGTTCAAACACCCTCCAAGTATGCTCACATGTAAAAGAATTGTAGGTCCGGTTCAAAATGCGCATTGCCATACATCATATAGATTTGGCTTCCTTGCCAAAAAATCCCATTATTCTTGTGGCGAAAACCAATTTTTATTAATAATCTATCCATAATATACTTCAAACTTTCAAAAAGAGAAAAGGAAAAAGTTGGTTGCAAATACCTAGTTTTAAGGTCTTCCTTGAGTCTATGGCATTGTAAAGAAAGAAATAATTTCTCTTTACTAAAATTAGGTTTAAGGAATATGTCAAGCAATAAAATTCAATTAAAGCTAATTTAGAGCTATGATAGATCACATGCCAAAATTCGGAAAAATTCAAAATTAATAGAAATGAAAATACTTAGCTGATTTTGGTGGTCAACAGATAGTTGTTCACTATTTTGATCATAACTTTTGAATTGTAACTCAAAATCATCTATTCTTGGATGTGTTGGAAGTGAAATCCGAATTGGGTCATTCTTAGAATTTGGCGAGGGCTAATTTTGTGGCACAAAATCAAACTAGATCAAAAATTCAGCCCAAAATTGACCTTTTGTCTGTAGAATTGATTTGGAGCGTGCGAGTTCAATCTGGTAGTTTGTAAACTTGGATACCTACAAAATAAAGATTAGTGGCGTTTACAAACACCTATAAAGAGCTTGCTTAAGTGAGGGTCATGTTCTTCTTAGTCATACCCCATTTTTTGACTTAATGGTACTTGATAAAAGATTGGAAGAAAACAAATGAATGCAAGAAGCATTGTCCTAAACGATCGTGATGTGAAATCTTATACTTGGAGTGTGATACTTGGAATTTGGAATGCAATAGGGATAATGCAATGTCCTAGTTTGCAACTAGGGTTTTTAGGAGTGGTAGCATGAAGCGATGGCAAAAGAAAAAGTGTTCTAAAAAGCTGCTAAATTTGTATATAGATCCTTGTAAGTTGATAGTGATGGCTAAGACAATGGAACACTTCTAAATTGGTGGAAAGTTGGTAGATGTTGGATGGTGGAAGATTGTTAGATGGAAAGTTTTTAAATGCTTTGGCATAGGAAAGGATGTACAACAGCTAGTTGGAATGGGGTCGCATGGACCCAATTTTAAAATTTGAATTTAAAAATGTAGGGGTCAATTTTGTGCCACAGAATGGGTCCATGTAGGCAAATGAATAAAATGAGGATAGAAAACTGTCTGAAAAGGGGTTGGATCATGTTTTTGATAGTCAAACTGGGGATTTTGGTGAAATGGGGTACCAAATCACTCAAAATTATGCACTAAGACCAAATACTCAAGACACCCACACAAAGTGGCGTAAACCGAATGCTACAAGGGGCAAGGTATGCAATTTTATCCATTATAGGCACATACATTCTAAGAATCCCTTTGCTTGTTGTTACATGGGTAACTATACTATAGCCGAATGCTACTCCTTTGCATCAAGGAAAAATCTCTCAATTAATTTGAAGAGGTTCTCTGTTACTTCTGCATCATTTTTGGAGTCATCATAAAAGTGTTGGCAAGAGACACTATATGACTTCATGAGTGTTGTCATTGATAGCAACAAAGTTCATCCCACCCATCCGCATAACATGGTGTGCCTATACCGGAAGTCAGATTGAAGAAGTGTTGTGGTCCGGTAAGCAAGAACAGAGCATGCAGCAGGGTCCGACAGTCAGGTCTGGATCTCTCAAAGGAAGTATCTCAGTAAAGTGCGGATTTGGGGAAGTCAATAGGAGTACATTGACTGGTAGATTTCAGGGATTGAGCCTCCGGTGATGGAAGAGTGAAGAGACACGAGCACTTGAGTGTTGGGTTCCGGTTTGGCAGAGTAGATAGAGGAAGAACTGACCGACAGAGCATTAGAATTATTCCGGATAAGATATTGATGGTGATCAAGGTTCTTAAGGTATCATTCATGATTGGTCGACATGTTAGATGAATTCTATAAGTATCTCCTTGATTCACATCAATTGGTAAGCAAGGATTCAGCCGACAGACTAGAGTTTGGGAAAATATTGACTATTCCAGATGCCGACTAGAAAAAGGATGAAATCCTTTGTGCGGATATATATACCAGATATATTTGGATGTGAAGGTGTGTGAGGTGTATTGATTGGTGCAAAGAAAAGCAGAAGAGTAGTGTGAAGGCAGTAAGACAGGTTCAGAATGTAACAGGACAACAGCACCTAAGAGAGTGAGAATGAAGTGCAGCAGATCAGTCTATTGAGCTTAACCGGAACTAAACCTCAGCATTTGTGAATGCTTCTTATCAGTTCAAGTATCTAGTTTCCTTGTATAAACTATTGTAGATAGTGAGCCTCTTGTGAGCAGTGTGCTCGGGCAGTGAGCCCTAATTGGCATGTGCCTTTTGTTCTTTCTATTCTTCTAACAGAGAATACAATCTTGGGTTAATCACCCCGTGGTTTTTCCCCTAACAGGGTTTTCCACGTCAAAATCATTGTGTCATGTGTATTGATGTTATTTCCATTTCATGGTTATGTTTGCTTATTGAATTTAATACTGCACTAATTGATAAGGAAGTTTAGAAAGTTGAAATAATTAAGATAACTGATTCACTCCCCCCCTCTCAGTTATCAACAATTGGTATCAGAGCCAAGTTCCTCCAAAAAGAGCCTAACAACTAGAGGAAGATCTGGGAACTCAAATGGATGTGTATGGTATGAGGGAACAACTTCAGTCTGCCCTAGATGATCTTGAGCAATCAAACTCTGAAGTCAATGAATTGAAGGAAAGACTCAAACAGGCTGATGATTTCATAAATGAACTAAAAGGGAAACTGAGTATCTCTATGAAAAAGAGAAAAGATCTACTTCAGCAATTGGCAAGTCAAAGTGAAGACAATGGTACAAATGAAGATCTGAAGGAGAAAACCAAGTTATGTGAAAAGTTATCAAAAGAGGTCATTATGATAAGACATGAAATGGAATCAGGAGTTATGAAATTCACCCAAGAAATTGAAGAGAAAAGAAAAACTGAAGATGATCTAAGACAATCTCTCAAGGAGAAGTCAGAAGACTGCCGCAAAATGGATAGAATAATCAGGCATCTAGAATCTGATCTTGAAGATGCTAGAGATAATGAAGAAAAACTTGAGGATCAAATTGACATTCTTAAAAAGGATCTTCAAACAACAAATGAATACAAAGAGAAATTCAAGATAAGTTCTGTTCAACTTGAAGTTCTTCTTGAAAGTCAAAAGAGGGTAGATGACAAGCGTGGCTTGGGATATGAGAAAGGTGAAAGCTCCGGATCCGGTCAGAAGAATTTTGGATCAGGAAATCCAGGGAACAGGTCTAGAAGACCTCCGTTAAAGCAACCTAATGCTCAAAGATATCCATCCTTCAATGGATACTGCCACAACTGCAATAACTTTGGTCATAAAGCTAATCAGTGCAGAATGAGAATAAATCAGACTAATACATCCTTCTCTGGACAGTGTTTCAACTGCAAAAGGTATGGCCACAAATCTCATGAATGCAGAAATATGCAAATGAACAATTCATTCAATGGTAGATGCTTTGCATGCAATAGAATGGGACATATGGCTAATCAATGCAGATCAAGAGGATATCATTCAAATATGCAAAGAAATGTTGTTTGCCACAATTGCAATAGATCCGGTCATATTGCCAAATTCTGTAGAAGCAAGAATTAGGACAAAAGGGGTCCGGTGCATCATAATCAGAATCAAGACAAAGGAAAAGGAAAAGTGAATGCGGATGGAGTTAAAAATGAGATGAACAAGATTTGGGTGAAGAGAAGTACAGAAAATGTAGGGGATGGATCCGCATCAGAATCGGGTGCTGATATTCCTTCCGGAAATTAAAAAGTCAACTTTGGCTCAGGGGGAGACACAAGGAAAAACATTTTCCCCCAGCCAGTTAACTGGTGCCTGAAATTGGCACATGGGAAGTTGCGGAATAAAAGGATTTTCAGAGAAACATCTAAAGAAAGCTTGGTATAGATATGGAAGATCCGCAGGAAGATTTGAAGAGTCTAATCTTCCAAGACTGATTTGGTTTAACAATCATCCGGTAAAACAAGATTATTACAGTTAAATCCGGTATGATTCAAATTCAAGGCATCTTGTTCTGTGGATAGATCAAGTGTATGGGGAAAGTAAGATAATTTGTTATTAATCACCAAGGATAACTTTAAGTATATCTCAGTGATCCAGAAAAAGATCTTTCTCCAAATAAGAACTAGGCAATCGGAATGACTTGAGTTGCGCATTTATTGCAATATGAAATTAGGGTTTTCCCAGAAATAAAAGGGTTCATTCGCTTGTCATTTGCACATTTGCATTCAAGAAGAAGAGAAAAAGAGCTCTGCAACTAATTATCTCAAATTCTCAAAAGATCAACCGTTGAAGTCGATTCATCTAGCAAATTAATTCGGCTCATTCAGCGAACCCTAGAAGCGCAAAAGGTATTTTTCGTTATTGAATATTTCTCTGCAAAATCTTTTGAAGATGACTACATTGAATGTTGTAAAGATCACTGATAGGCCGCATCCTAAATTCAAGAAACATCCATATAAATCTCTAGAAGTTGATCCCCTAGGCGCCTTTTCAAGCATTCCGCATGGGGTTCTGCATGTAGAAGATATTAGGGCATATATTCATGCGAATATTGAAGAATTCGGGGAATCTAAGCTGGTTGATATCTATCACAAGCATTTGATAGATGACTCATTTGAACTCAAAACTCAGTATAAAGCCATCTGGGACAAGCATTTTGCACAATGCATTCATTTCCCTTGTTTTGCAGAAGATGAATGGGTCCGGTATGTTCTAAGTAGAATGCATGATAACTTTATATGGTTGATGAGACCATTTAAGATAACCAGGGATGCCATTAGGGCAATAACCGGATTGCACTCATCCGGTGGGATTCTTGTTCTCAAATCCGTCAAGAATCAAACTGTGAGTGAAGCTACCGGATCAAAATTTGACAAAAGAGCAATGACAATAGAAGACATTACCAATCCGGATGTCAAGTTTGCCTCCATGATCATCGGTTATAAGATATATCACTATAGCAGGGAAAATTCAGTACCCGGAACTGCAATTTACACTGCTTATGAAATGTTGAGGAAAAATGCAGATTATGATCTTTGTGAACTCCTTCTGAGCCAACTAATGGAAAACCTACAAAATATCAAGAAGGACAAGAAGAACTCCTTCAAGTATGGTGGGCTGATACTGTGCTTGTTCTTCTACTTCATCAATGAGCTTCCCGAATCTAGTGGTTGGGTATGGCAGAATGATAGACCAGTAGCCATCCAAATCAGAGACTATATACATGGGCTTGGTGATGCCAAGGCACATAATACAGCGCTCTGGGGCTATTTCAAGAATTTTCAGAGCATGATGCAAGCAAGAGAGAGAATCCCCAAATCTTTAGTTGAAAAGTATAAAGATACAGTATGCTTTATGGTAGAAATTGATCAATGTCTAATGGAGGCAGTAGAGCCAAGAATAGTCTGGATCATGCCAATGGGGTATGAAGTAGATGAGAAAATTGTTGAGCTACATGTTCAACACATGCTCAATCAATTCAAGGATCCTAAAGTAGAAAGGTTTGGAACCTTTGAAGAATTAAGTGTGAAGATCCATGTGGAGCTAAGACAACCGGAAATAAAAAGAAAAGTGAGGAGGGAAGTAGAAGAGTTTGCCAAGAGGCATGGAATTTCAAAAGAGGCACTTGATGCAAATAGAGAAAAGACAGAAAGGGCAGAGAAAGAAAAAGAAAAAGCAGAGAAAGAAGGTGCTCCGGTGGAAGTCCCCTCTCGGACCAGATCCTCTAAGACCTCTACACCTACCACTGCAAAGAGCTCTAAGGCATCAAAACCGGAAGCAAAATCATCTAGAAAAGGTGAGAAGAGAACCAAGAAAAAGGCAACAAGATCTTACACAAGCCAAAAGGATGAAGAAGAGACAGAATTAGATGAAGAAGTAAAGAAAATGAAGAAGAAAAGGAAAATATCCGGTGAACCTTCTGCTGAAGAAGTAACAGAAGAATTTGTTGAGAAACCTACTCTATGCATTGATGACATCATAAAATCAGTTACTGTGGATGGGAACCTTCAACCAATGGCTGAATTCTATGATGATTACAATGAAGCTGACCAAAAAATCTTGAAAGAAGCCACAGTCAGGTATCTGAATATCTACAACAAGGCTTTTATTGAAATCATATCTCTTATTCCCAAAAGCCTAGAAAAGGAATTAGAAATAAGAAAGAATAATGCTATGGCAAAGGATCTTGAGATCCGAGAATAGATAGCTATTCAGCTATATCCTTCAATCACTCCTAAGCAGAAGAATATGATCTTCAAAGATTGTAAGGATGAGTTTCGGAGCAAAGCTAGAATGAATCAGCTTATGCTTGAAGAAACTGACAAAGTAGCAAAAGAGACAGAAGAGATCCTCCGAAATGCATACAAAAGATTCAACATTCCTATTGTAGAGGACTTAGGAGATGATCCCTCTGCTACAGATGTTGAAGAAGAATCTACTGAGACAGTGGCAGAAGAGGTAAAGGAGACGGGTGAAGAAAAAGGTAAGGACTTAGATTCCTCTGCTCCGGAAGAGGAGGTCCATGATCAAGCAAACATCTCTCCTCCGATTTCCCCTACAAACTCCGGATCCAAATAAAAAGAAAGAGTACAAGAGAAGATCAGTCAAGAAGCAAAAGAAAAAGAAGATGACAGTAGCAAGGCTGCAGAAGGAGAGAAAACTCCAACAGAGAAGGCCACAGATGATAGTGGTAAGGCTGCAGAAGGGGAGAAAATTCTGTCTCCGGCAAGAGACACAGCAGAAGCAGTCAAAGAGTTCTTGACCAAAGAGATGATGGATTTTGATGAACTGGAACTACTTCAAGGTCCTTTCAATTTTGATTCCCTCTCTCCGGTCCAAACCATGAAACTAGCTTCCTTCACTCAAGCAAAGGCAAAAGAAAAAATGCTGAAGTCTCACATGGAAGATTGTGAGCTCATAGAAACTGCATCCAGTGTATTGGAAAAGATCATGCCATCCTTCCAAAAGGATCCTACAGCCTCCACATCCGGTAATCTAAAGTCTCTTATAAATTCTGTTAATACACATTTTGATTCTTTAGAGAAAGCAGCAGAAGAGAAAGATAGGAAAGAATTTTTGGATAAGAGATTCTCTAAAGTACAGGGTCTAATCTCAAATGACAGGAGAGTTATGGATATTGGGATAAAGAGCTTAGAAAATGCTCTCAAAGATGTCGGAAATATTTATAAATTTTGTTTATCTTGGCCCAAAGTGACCAAAGATGTTGATAAGAAAGTAAAAGAGCAAGAAGATAAACTACTAAGTTTGTCTCAAAGTTTTGATCCTCTCTCATCTCCCGTAATCAATCAAGAATGTCAGACTATTGTAGTCTTGAATGAAATTAAGAAACTTGAGAAGGAGAAGAAAAATAGAATAAGTAGGTTGAGTGAACTTAGAGGGATTATTATCCCTAAGTTAGAGGCCATGCATGAGGCCCTAAGTGATGTTCAGACTACATCCTGGACCAGTGATCCGACAGATCTAAAAGGGGCAGAAGCTTTTGCATTCTTGTTGAGTGGTCACATCTCAATTTTGGATAGGATGAAGATGAGTTGGGCGACAGAAGTGGTATAGCTAAAGACCACTTTTGCAGATATATTTCAATATATGTAGGTAAAACATGTATATATGTTTTATGCGGCTAAGTATAGATTGTTTTTGGAAATTTTGGTGTGCGGACCCCACCCTTTGCCATTGATGTCAAAGGGGGAGTGAGTAGTGAAAAATGAGGAATCCAGCAAAGGGGGAGCTCCGGAAAATGTACATAAGAACAGAGCATCAGCCAAGGGGGAGTATAGTGTGACACTTAGTCATTTTTCACTAAGTGTTGCCATCAATGCCAAAGGGGGAGATTGTTGGCAAGAGACACTAAATGGCTTCATGAGTGTTGTCATTAATGGCAACAAAGTTCATCCCACCCATCCGCAGAACATGGTGTGCCTATACCAAAAGTCAGATTGAAGAAGTGTTGTGGTCCGGTAAGCAAGAACAGAGCATGCAGCAGGGTCCGATAGTCAGGTCCGGATCTCTCAAAGGAAGTATCTCAGTAAAGTGCGGATTTGGGGAAGTCAATAGGAGTACATTGACTGGTAGATTTCAGGGATTGAGCCTCCGGTGATGGAAGAGTGAAGAGACACGAGCACTTGAGTGTTGGGTTCCGGTTTGGCAGAGTAGACAGAGGAAGAACTGACCGACAGAGCATTAGAATTATTCCGGATAAGATATTGATGGTGATCAAGGTTCTTAAGGTATCATTCATGATTGGCCGACATGTTAGATGACTTCTATAAGTATCTCCTTGATTCGCATCAATTGGTAAGCAAGGATTCAGCCGACAGACTAGAGTTTGGGAAAATATTGACTATTCTGGATGCCGACTAGAAAAAGGATGAAATCCTTTGTGCGGATATATATACCAGATATATTTGGATGTGAAGGTGTGTGAGGTGTATTGATTGGTGCGAAGAAAAGCAGAAGAGTAGTGTGAAGGCAGTAAGATAGGTCCGGAATGTAACAGGACAGCAGCACCTAAGAGAGTGAGAATGAAGTGCAGCAGATCAGTCTATTGAGCTTAATCGGAACTGAACCTCAGCATTTGTGAATGCTTCTTATCAGTTCAAGTATCTAGTTTCCTTGTATAAACTATTGTAGGCAGTGAGCCTCTTGTGAGCAGTGTGCTTGGGCAGTGAGCCCTAATTGGCATGTGCCATTTGTTCTTTCTATTCTTCTAACAGAGAATACAATCTTGGGTTAATCACCCCGTGGTTTTTCCCCTAACAGGGTTTTCCACGTCAAAATCATTGTGTCATGTGTATTGATGTTATTTCCATTTCATGGTTATGTTTGCTTATTTAATTTAATACTGCACTAATTGATAAGGAAATTTAGAAAGCTGAAATAATTAAGATAACTGATTCACCCCCCCCCCCCCCCCCCCCCCCCCTCCCTCTGAGTTATCAACAAAAAGAACACTTGATCTAGATAGTACACAACATGGATGTAGAAATGCATTTGCCAATCCCATTTCAAATCAATGATCTCTCATATCGACATAGCCCACAGGTGATTTTTCTGCATTAATTGTTCTCAACAGAGTCAACACTATGACCAAGGGATCTGAAATTTACACAATCTGTTGTGCATTTGACTAAAAAGTCTCATAAAAAACAAATGTGGCGATGACCTTCCCATTTAGATGACCAACAAAGATAGGCTCTATCCACTTAGATGAAACAAACATTCTTTTTAGGTTCGTCTACTATGTGCACAAATTCTGCAATGCGAGAAATTGGATGGCAATCTGTTCACATCATACTGAGCACCCTGTTGTGATTGTAGATTAACTTTGTCGTGATTCTCCCCCACTTTTTTGCAGATTTAACCCATGGAAGTTTGCCAGTGTCTTCCAAGGTTAAATTGAGACAATGTATTGTGCATGGGCTCCAAAACAATGTGGAATACTTCATCAAATTTTTTCCATTGACTACACAATCAGTAATGTTTACAATGATAAATTGAACCACATATTATGGCCTTACTTCAACCACCGCCTAATCACATAGAGATAAAAGTGTTTGCTGATTTGACTTTATGAGATACATCCATGGATCTGAGGAAAACCTTGCCACTCAGTGATGCCACAAGGAATTTAATCAATCTTTGGTTCCTACTATTCATCCATCTAACAGAATTATGTACCTTGTCTTTTCCTACCCTTCGATGCTCAACAAGTAAAACGTTCATATTTGCACCGCATCTTTCAACATATCAATGCTCAAGGTCTCATATGTGGGGGCTTTGAAGCTAGGACTCACACTTGTAGTCCCATCAATCATCCTGTGTTAGTATGGAGACCTAGCCATGTTCAATGTATGCAAAAATAATACCAAAAGTTGGTAGTAAACTTTCTTTCTTGCTTGTGAACACTTCTCTTCCATCCCTTGCTCTCCAAAGATGGTTGAGCTGCAATTGTGGTATTAGGTTCAAAGAAGGCATTCACATTGCCCTTACGTATGTTAGGTTTTATTAATGTGCAAGGTGTAGAAGTATGTTCATCCATGTCCAAAGATCCAAGTCCTACCTTGGTAGATGATGATCCAAGAGTTGTCCTTGTCTTTTAATTTTCGTTTTTTACATAGGCCTCTGAAGAGACAAAAACTTGGTGGGTAACGTCAATGGCACAATTTTTGCAAGCCTTGATGCCATTTGAAGTAGCGAATGACCCCATTGCTGCAACTTCACCAAAAATGCATTTCAATTTGTTGGTAACACGCATAGGTTTGCAATAGTTCCATGTAAAATCACTTCCGCATGGCATGGTCTGTTGAAATCAGCAAAAAAAATGCATAGGAACATCCAAACAGCTATTAGGGTTATTTGAGAAACCTAAAAATGCCCTAACCCTAACCCTAAACAAAATATTAGTTTAGGGTCGGGGATAGGTTTAGTGAAAATTAAAAAAAGTGCTAATCTTAACCCTAAACCAAAAAACTAGTTTAGGTTCATGGTTAGGGTTAGTAAAAATTTAAAAAGCCCTAACCCTAAACAAAAAATTAGCTTAGGGCTAGTAAAAATTAATAAAATACCTAACCCTAACCCTAAACTAAAAATAGTTTAGGGTTAATGTTAGAACTTAGCATTTATTAATATAAAAATAGGTTTAAATTTTTCATGAAGTTTTACTCTTTTATCAATTTTTTTGCCGCCTCTATACATATTTGCAAGGTAGATTTATGAGACTGTTTTGCTAACATGGAGTTCTTTATGCAACAATGATGAATGTTTGCATAGTTTTCGTTTTGTTTTGGAAGGATCTCCTTGTTTTACCATTGTAAGGCTGGGTAGAAGAGTAATTAATGCAATAAACATCGGCACTTGTTCTTGGATGAAGTGAATCTTTTGTAGACTTGAGCAAAAAGTTGTTTCTTTGGAAAAAAGAGCTTAATTATTTTAGATGCATTAAATTTTCTGCTATAAGGCTTGTAAGGTTTTTACGTGTTAAGTTCTTCTTGGAGTTATCCATCAAACTTCAAAGGAGTTTCAATTGTAATCTGTGAAACACGGGGACGTGTCCCCTGCCCCTCCAGCCCCGTCCCTGTCCCTTGTGACGTTTCCGGGACGGGGGGATGGCTAGGGACGTCCCCTTGCCGTCCCCTGCTAAACAGAAAAATGAGAAACATTTCAGGGACACGATAGAATTTTCGGGGACGGCCGGGGACGTCCAAGACGTCCCTCGACCGTCCCGGGGACGGCCAGGCGTCCCCGACGAGTTTCATTGTTTAAAAAAAAATTTAACGCCCAGGATCGGAAAAAATAAAAAACTAAAGTCAAACCTGCATTTAGGTGTTTGAATTAGGTTAAGGGGGTTAGAAATAGGTTGGATTAGTTTAGGTTATAGACGTCCCTCGACCGTCCCGGAGACGGCCAAGTGTCCCCGACAGGTTTCATTGTTTAAAAAAAATTTAACGCCCAGGATCGGAAAAAATAAAAAACTAAAGTCAAACCTGCGTTTAGGTGTTTGAATTAGGTTAAGGGGGTTAGAAATTGGTTGGATTAGTTTAGGTTATGTTATTTCTTTTTTTAATCTTTCTTGTTATTTTAAGTTTCAACATAGTCTGTCATGCATTTGTCTTGGAAATGCCTCTAGGAGGGGCACGATAGTTCTGCGAACCCAGGATGTTTCCAAGGAGAGTCGGACCCAGGATCAGAGCCTACCTGAGGATAAGATGGGGGAGGTTTCTGAGTAATGCAGTAATGTAGTAAGAAGCCATACAGGGCAATAATCATTAAAAAATGGCACCTTTAGAATTGTCATTTTAGCTTACCACTTTGATCAACAAAAGGAATCAACACCATCATCATATGACCAACTACATACAACATCATTTTGAATACTCTCTGGGCAAAATTTTCAGACATAACAAGGGGAAAATAAAAAATGTCCAATTAGCATTGTTGTAGATGGTTTACAACAGTTGTACAGAATTCAAAAAGGTCCACAAAATCTATCCCTTACTTATGTAGCACTCAAGAGCTAATTTTCCATTTATTCTCCATCCAAAGAAAATGGCTGCTAACCAAAGTCCGTCACTGATAAAGCACTTTTTCAGCCACTATTTGCTTTTTGTGAAGAAATTTGTTAAGCTAAATTAAATCCCAGGAACTACCTGTGGACTATGGCTGCTTTTACGACTGAGCTATTTGCCCCACTTGATGACGGGCTTTTTAAGTTTACTTTTCAAAAGCCCGTGTTGAAATTTTCAAGTTGTCTCAAGAAATATAGATTGCCATAACCAGGCCACTTTTTAATATTTATTCATATATTGATATTATTAATTGTTGTTAACTTGTAGTTGTTATCACTTATTGTCTATATATTATCTCTATTTCATATTGATATTTTGAAAATTTCATATATCGCCGTCCCCCCGCCGTCCCCAAAAATTGGCCCTCGGACTGCCGTCCCTGAAATGCGTCCCCTGCCGTCCCCGTCCCCGAAACGCCATAAAACATAGATCGTAATCTTATCATTCAGCCAGATAGTGGGCCACCGAAGTGTGACCTTAAATGTCTATTCAATTTTTCTCCTACACAATTGTCTCCCAAAGTTCATATAATTAAACATATTGGATTGTGGAATCTTGAGGTATCTAAGTTGTTTTCTTTCAAGGTGAAGTGAAATTTTATATCAGAAAACTTTGCAAAATCTGCAGAAAGTTAAATGGGACTTTAGACTTAACCATGCTAGTTGTATATCATTATGGATCTTTTGCTATGCCAATATAATTGCCTTGACTGGCCTGATGGGCTACACTAAACTATGACTGCTATGCCGAACTTGCAGAAAGTCCAAATTCTTATAAAATTCAATGGAATCTTTACAAAGAAACCAAGTTCTGATTTTTATTATCCATGACTTCTTGGGGAGGCAGGTAAGCATAAAGCATTCCTTTGGCACTGATCCTAATGTTTTCATCTAAGAAGCAGGGTTTGACAGAAACAGGGGGTGAATTAGTTGGATATCGTTCGGGTTTGGGTATAGGGCTGGGACGGTCCTGGGCTCGCCTAGGGTCCAGCCCAGGCACCTCGGGTTCGCTGTGGGTCCATTTCAGCTGTACTCAGGCATACCCATTAAAAAGCTGCTATAACTGTTGCCACCGAAGGAGAAGAAAATGTGCCCGTCTCTTCAAAAACAAATCCCACCTGTTGTCACTGGTCATTGTTTGTTTTTTACAATTTCTAGTGTATACGGTCTGGTCTCATTGCTCCTCAGCCATCCATAAATGCAGTTGCTGTCCACCATAGCTCTTGCAGGATATATGTAGGTAGCAGAAGGTATGGGTACAGCAGGATTGATGGGAGCTGGATCTTCTGGTTTCATTCACACTGCAATGGTGTGGAGGGTCTGCAGCAGCAGCAGTGACAGGATGTTCATGTTTTTATTTATTTAGCTTTAGGTTTAACTGTTAATCATTTAATGTCAATTAGTTTTTAAATTAAAATTATATTAATATTCAAAACTTTATTAAGTTTAAAGTTAAATATTTTTATATGTAACTTAAAGTTAAACTATTAATACTTAATATATGTACTTTTTAGACTAGATTTTAATTTTCAAAATTTATTATTTTTAAATTATATATATTGTACAGCTGTACCCAGCTGTTCTGAACCTGCGAAAAAATCTCCTACCGGTGTTCCTGAACCCAGAACTTGTACTCGTGCTTATACCTGAACAGGCAACTTAGATTTCCATCTTTAAAAAGGGCATTGAATGAATGAATGAATGAGTTTTATCAAAATATTTAAGGGCATTGTGAACGTCAAAATATTTTGAGAGGCATTAATGTAATTTATCTACCAGAAAATTATGATTATCTTTACTTGAAGTTAATGATTTATAGGATATAGCCTTGTTTTTCAGCAGAACTGACCAATAAATTTATGTTATTTAGGCATAGGCATTTACCCTAAGTAAACTGCTCTAAATGGAAGTGCAAAGTGTCCTTTTGGCTCATTTGATTTCCTACCTGCTTTACAGATGGAACCACAGCTAGATCAACAGGAAGGAGAAGACAAAGAAAGATCCAAAAGAGTACGGTTTGGCCAAGGATTTGCAAGTATAGAAGGGAGAAATAATGTTGATATGGACATATTTGATTCTGAAAAATTTGCCTTAACTTCCCCCTTTATTGGGGAAATATTTGAAGAAGGGACTGAAGCGCAAGTCAAAGATTCTTGGAAGGAGGGGGAAGAGATGGATAAATACATGCCAAATGGAAAAGATAACGCCTCTTCTTCGTATCTGCTCGGAAGTGCTCACATTTTATTTTCACGCTCGTTGGAACCTGTATCCACTTTTGCCTTAATTTAGTCACTGGAATACATTTTGTTTAAAAAGAATTTTCAGTTAGAAGATGCAGATTGACATGATGTGTGTGCATATTTCTGCTATTCTTGAATTTATTGAAATTTAGACTTGGTTGGTTAAAGCTAACAATACACCTTTAGATTGCGATTGCATTTCAATTCTATAAATTTGAAACTTCACTTGTTTTTTCTTTATATTGCTGAATGTTAAAAGTTACATATAGTATGAGTCCCTAAGGCAATACCAAAATATCACTACTACATTAATCACACACTGTCTGGAACCAGCAGGAAACATACCAAGACTGCAACTTGGCAGCCTCTATCAAACTACAGATTCAAAACTCACTAGTCAGTCATCAAGCAGAGGAAACTTGGTTTTTAGTAGATTTATCTAAAACAGATTCGAGGATTGCTTTTGGATGACTGTCTAACACTTTTTCCAGCCAGGAAACATCAACCAAAGAATCACACTTGGCCAGAGTGGTTTCAGCCTTATGATCAATGAACTCCCCAATATTTCTATCCTCTGTCTTCTTCAGAGTAGCCTCAGTCTCAGCAAACTGACAAAGGGCAGCATCAACATTAGAACCCAGAACATCAACAGAATGGAGAGTAGAAACAGTTAGGACACCTCCACTTGTTGAGCAATTCACATCAGGAACTACATTAGGGCAGCCAGAGTGATTCTGAGAATCCTAATGCAGAGTAATGGTTCCATGAGAGTAAATTTTGAAGCTCCTTTGGAAGTGACATGCAAAACAATGGTAGAGAGAATAGCCTCGTGACAGTCTGTAAGTGACATCCTTTTACCTTGAAAAACCTCATTGTTGCTTGCCTTCCATAAAAACCACAAAATCTCAGTAGACACAGCAAGCCATAAACACCCATAAAACTTATTCAATCGCTTACTAGACTAATAAAACCAAACAGAATATCAAACCAAGAATATAGCACAAATCACCCACGCTATCAAAAATTTTCTCCATACAGCTTTAGAAAATTTTACAATTAAAAAGAAACATGGAGACAACTTTCATCCACATTTCACAGAGAGCAAGTACCCACCCAAAAACCCAAAGAAGAGAGAGTGGAAGCCACAACCAGCTTCCGATATAGAAGCAACCACCTTAAGGAGGACTTCTTAGGTTCAAAAACAGAAGACTAAATATAGTCTAGTCTACAATGCCATTTTTTAGGGAAGAGCTCAAGACCCCACTTAGCATTTAGGGTATTGCCAAGCTCCTGGTTGAAAGCAAGATTGTCATACAAAAGTTTATTTGAGGTCTCGATCAAAGGAGGGCCCTCAACTCACTTCACATTATGCCAAATATCAGAATTAAATGAAAGGTCAATTTTGGGAAATTCTTAGAAGACTTAGCCAAAAGGGAATAAGCCTTCCTTTGAGATCTAGGAATCTTGAATTCATTCTTAATCTCCTCCCAAGAAAGGAGAGTCATTGTTTAAACACATCTGCAAAGCATTGAATACTTTCAGCAAACCACCATATAGTTGAACAACCTGAAATAAGAGAAAGTGGAGTATTATTACAAATCCAAGCAAGATTCCACCAAAGAGACCTAAATCCCTGTCAACTGCTTCCCCCCTTTGAGAAGACTTCATGCCCAACTAGGGATGTCTCATGACTCCCAAGTTTCCCAAATACTGTGAAATACAGGTGAACCAGCTGGCTTTACTTTAAAAGATCCAAAGAACAGATCAAGGGGATGAAGCCCCTTTTAGTCTCTCTTCTTTGTAGGAACATGACTAGCACCTTCCATGGTTTTGTCCCCTCAAAGGTTCTAATTATCCATTTGACTGCCAAGACAATATCCTGGATCTTAAGATTCTTAAGACCAGTACTACCCAGTCTCTGCAGAAGACAATACCAGTCATAGGCCACAACATGCCCCTTTTTTATTCCCTTTGCTATGTGGCCACAAAAGATTCCTAGCCATCTTATGGATTCTCTCAACATGTGATTTACAAAACAACCGAGTAGAGGCATAGCATATTATATAAGAAGAAATAACTTTTTGACACACTTGCACTATGCCAGTAAGGGAAAGCAGGTGATCTTGCTATTTGGTAACCTTATTATCAATCTTCTCAAAGACCCACATCCACAGATCACTGAGAGAGGGAGAAAGAGCAAAAGGGATGCCTGAATTTCTAACCAGTCAAGCTCACCAAACTACATCAGAGGAAATTTAGACCAACTTAGGACCAAGGACTTACTAATGAAAATTTTAGATCCAAAAGCAGAATAATAAAGCCCAAGTCTGAAGTTCAAAAGAGAAAAATTATTCAGGTCAAGAATGGGAACACACAAGTGTCATCTGCGAACTGAATGTTCAACAACTATGAATCATCCGACAATCTAATTACTTTAACCTAGGGACCCAAAGAGGCATCTCTTAAGAAATAGTGCAAGGCTTGAGCAGTAATCACAAACGAAGTAGGGGCCAAGGGACACCCTTACTTAATGGATCTTTGCAAAACATAAGGTTCAAATAGGGGCCCATTAACATTGATTTGTGTTGAGGCATCCATACACAATATCTCCAGCATTCTATAGAACTGATTCCTTGAACCCAAGAGCTTTCAACATCAACATAATAAATGGCCATTCAATTATATCATAAGCTTTCTCAAAGTCAAGCAGAGTGTAACATACACCCTCAGATATATGTTTTTCTGTGCCAAGTTTTTTGTGTTCTGACTGTTTGGTGTTTAGGGTTTCATTTGCATGTTTCTACATGTTTTGATTTTGCATTGATAACATGAAATATAAAGCATATATTGAAAGCCCAGAAAAACTAATGCATATATGAATAAAATATCGAAGACCCACTTCATAAAATCACAAAAGAGGAATTATAAGCACATACCCATTTGTATTATTTCACTTTGAGTTTTCTGTTGTACTGAAACCAGCATTACAAGCTACATGAAATCACCATCAAACACCTATCTGTGTAAAAACCTCAATTAATACAAGTCTGCAGTAGCATACATGAACATAGACGCCCTTTAGCAAGAGATTTGAGCTCCAAAAGATGAGCGATTTCCACCTTTGCAAACCCACGTTCAGGTACATAGAGGTACGGCCCAGCTGGAACTACAGAACAGCATTAAATGACCACAAACCCTCCATAAAAACCTTCTGTAGTGATCTGATTTCTGCTGCAGATGCCAGGCGATCCTAAACAGAAGAAAAAAAGTGAAAGAAACTCCACAATGTTCACACAACTCCTCCCAGAATGAGGTACGGCCTGCTACAGCCAAGTACGGCCAGCAATAGTGAATGAAAAACAGACCAAAACAGTGCCAAAATGATATTAATCTGCTTACTAACCAATGTCTCTCAGCTGCACACAAATAACTCCGTCAAATTGCTCATTACATGCTCAAAACTCATCCAAACTGAATCATTCAAAGCCCAAATGAAGCTCCTGAGGTGAAGCTCCCAATATCCTCTCTTGATGCGATCTTTCACGCATGAAGAAAAGTGATCTTGTAGAGGGTTTTGTCTGAGCAAGTCAATCTTCAAACCCTTGAAAGCCAAGCTCCAAGAAAGCACACGAGAATATCAAAACATGAGAGTAAATTCAATATTCAAGCATATCAAATGACTCCCATTCACCCCTTTTTATAACTCCACAAGAGGGGTCCATTAACTTTGGAGGGAAATATTTCTTTTAATTTCACTTTTAATATTTCCCAAGGTGAGCGCTCCACAAAATGATTTAAGTGTCTTTTAAATATTTTATTTTTCATCACTTAACTATTATAACCCAAAGTCCAATATTAAATAATATTATTAATTTACAGACTTTAATATGGAGGCCCAAATGAAGTCGGAATTTAGTGATATATAGACCGTTGGAAAGGTCTTGTCAAAACGCTCCATCTCCAACACTAAAAATTGCATAACGGACCAAAACCCTAATTTGCCAAAGATAGCAAGTCGGGGCCCAAAGTCCGAAATTGTATGAGAAAACATCACTGCAAACCATTTGATATCATTGAGCTCAATGCAACATCTGGGATAGCCAACGACTGACTGCCAAGTCTCCAAAATAGCGCCAGACTGACACTTACTATAAATAGCAGTGTTCTCCAAGGACCAGTGTTCCACGGGGACCCGTCCCCCCCCTAAAACCACCCGTCCCCAAGTCTCGGACGTTTCCGAGACTTGGGGACCCCTGTGAGATGCCCCCCCCGCCGTCCCCCCACCACTGCCGGTACGCCAGAAACTTCACATAAACGTTGGGTACTTCTGGACGTCCCTCGAGCGTCTTGGGGACTTCTGGACATCCCCCGCGTTGGGGTAGCGAAAAGTTTTTTTTTTTTTTTTGGTTTTGCCTTGGACTTAGAGCCCAGGTCCGAACCCTAAGGAGGTGTTTGACCATTTTAAAAGCTAAAAACTCTCATTAAACTCTCATTCTTCATTTTATTTGCTCAATATGCCATTTCATGTTTTGCAACAACTAGGTGAAGAAGAGGAAAACCAGTGAGAAGAGTGGGTGAAAGAGTGAGTTTGAGGTGTTGCAAATGCAAGAGGGGTGAGAAGGAGAAAGAAGAAGAAGAGGAGGAGCATTCTACACCAAGTGTGAAGGATTTTTCAAGCACAAGGTAAGTTTTTATGACTGTTTTTTGAAGTTTTTTCATTTTTTTTTTGTTTTTTTTCTAAGTTCTTAGTTTTAGTTTTTCATGTTGAATCTTACAATGGGCATTGAAATGAAAATCAAAACATGAATATGCATTTGCAGCCGTTCTTAGTTTTAGTTTTTCATGTTGAATCTTACAATGGGTATTGAAATGAAAATCAAAACATGAATATGCATTTGCAGCCATGGCTGCAAATGCATATTCATGTTTTGATTTTCATTTCAATGCCCATTGTTTTTTTAAATTTTTTTCATCTTTCTTTAAGTTTTAAGTTTTAACATCAAATTTCACTTATAGAATTTATTTATTTATTCATTATTGCAGTGTCATAATGAGCTCTCATGACATGAGTGGGGATTAGGTTCATAGTGATCTTGATAGTGGAAGTGAATATGCTCCTGAGGCTGAGGGGAGTGACCATGGGGTTGAGCTTGAAGCCAATACTAGTTCCATGGCAAGTGAAGCAACTAGTTTTGAGTGCCCTTCTACACTACTGGCACCGTATGCTAAGGGTCCTTTTGATCGCAAACCCCCTCTCAAACAGATTGCAACAAAATTACTAAACAGGGACGGGTTACCATCTAGTGGCACAAGGAGGTGGAAGTGCAACTTTTGTGCTCTAGAGTGGTTTGGGAGCATCACTAGAGTTAATGCACACCTTTTTATTAGAGGAAAAGGTGTAGACATATGTTCTTTTTTGGCAAAACCGCAAAACATCAAATACAAAGTTGAAATAAATAAGTTATGGGGTCTTCCTGATGATACTGCAGGTGCACATGTGCATACTACTTTGCACCATAGGGCACATCTTCAGCATAGCTAGTCACAGAGTTCTAGCCATACTTTGCAGACGAGAGTAGGAGGGACACCAGTTTCTTCTTCCAGTGCCTATGTAGGAGAGGGGAGGGGGAAATGGAAATTGCAAAGTCAAAGTAACCCCATAGCAGATTTGTTTAAAGTGTAGCTCAAGGATGACACAGATGATGCCATTGGCAAGTTCTTCTTTGCCAATGGCATCCCATTTCATGTTGCTCGATCTCCTTATTATAAGGAGATGATATCGATGGTGGCAAGGGTAGGACCATCATATGTGGCACCAGGTGAGACGAAATTGAGGACCATGATCTTGGATAAGAACTATTCCAAGATCAATTTGTTGATGGAGAAGATGGAGTGTTGGGTCAAGACAGGATGCAACATAGTCATGGATGGGTGGACGGACATTAGACAACATCCACTCATTAATATCATGGTTGCATGTACTGAGGGCCCATATTTTCTTAAGGCAGTTGATTGTTCAGGGCATCGCAAAGATGCTCATTTTCAGTTTGAGGTCCTCAAGGAGGCTATTGAGGAGGTTGGGCCACAAAATGTGGTCCAAGTAGTGACAGATGTAGCCCATGTGTGCAAAGCTGCAGGGAGACTTGTTGAGGCAGCTTATAGGCATATTTGGTGGACTCCATGTTGTGTGCATGCCATGAACAATGCACTCAAGGACATGGGGAAGTTGGTTGGATTAGACAAGTGGTAAATGATGCGAGAGATGTGCAGATGTTTATCTGCAACCACCACACATCACATGCACTCTTCAGGACCTTCGCTAAGGAGTTCCTGAAACCTACTGATACAAGATATGCTTCCTATTTCATTCTCTTGGAGAGAATGATTGAGTTGCAAGAGGCACTACAACTCATGATTATGACAGCAGAATGGAGTAGGTGGGCCGAGTCTAAGATAGAGCAGGGTCTGAGGGTGAAGGATACGGTGAAGAATGATGTGTTCTAGGCTGATGCAAAATATATTGTTGCCATCATTACACCAGTTTTCTAGGTAATCAGGTATGGGGATGTGGATGGATCTAACCTTGGAGAGGTGTATGAGTGCCTCGATTCTATGCTTGATCAGATGAGGGCTGTTGTGCGACAGAGGGACCCCACATTGGCATTATACCATGAGCACATTCAGCCAATCATTCACAGGAGATGGGAGAAGCTCAACACTCCCTTGCACATGGCAGCTTATGCACTTAATCCTAAGTGGTACTTGACTAGGCCTGGTAGAGTGACATCGATACAGGATCCGGAGGTGAAGGCGGGGTTCTTCAGGTGCATTGAGAGGATGTATGATGATGTAGATGCCAGCACGATTCGCACTGATTGGACCAAATTTGCCACTCTTAGGGGTTATTCAAATGCGGCCAAGATGGATGTGGTAACTATGGCGTAGGATGACCCAATTTTGTGGTGGACTTGCCATGGATCGGGATCTTTGACTACCACTCTAGCCATCCGATTGTTATCTCAGGTTTCTAGTTCTTCAGCTGCTTAGAGGAACTGGTCTGCATATAGCTTCCTCCACTCTCTTAAGAGGAACAAACTTACCTCTAGGAGAGTAGAGAAGCTTGTGGCTGTACATAGTGCTTTGCGTCTCATTGACCACAAAACACTTGTGTACAAAGAGAGTCCAGCAGCACGATGGGATGTAGAGCCAGAGGAGCCATCACAGATTGATGAGGATGCTTCAATTTCGGCTTTAGATGCAGGGCTGGTTGGTATTAGTTTGGCAGAGCTTGACCGCGAGGATTCCAGTAGTTCGAGTGATGAGGAGTTTGGGGATGATTAGAGGCCTCCCTTCACTGCATTTTGATTTTTGCATTTTGTAGTTTGTACTTATTTTGATATCATCATATGCTACTCATTGTAACCATCTTTAAGACTTTATGATACATTGATATGATATTATGATGTGACACGTTATATTTTCCGTTTTCGATATAATAGAAACTAAGAAATCTCAAATTCGACAATTTCATTTGTCTTTTAGTAATAGACTAATAGATTATAGTATTCAAGTATTTAAAATGTTAGTATTTGCAATTTTGCTATTTTACTAATTTGCCAAAGTTTAATTTGAAATGTTATTCTTAAACATCTTTTTATAACTAGTTATTCAAGTACCATATGTATATCAGCGCCGCCCCCCCGCCCCCGTCCCCTCGCCGTCCCCAAACTTAGACCCTTTGTTCCCCTGTCCTCGACAGGGGACCCGTCCCCGTCAGGAAACTTCGTGGAACATTGCCAAGGACCAAAGAGAACAAATCCAGAAAGATTGTCGCCATGCAAGCACTTACTATAAATAGTAAGTATGGACAAGTTGTCCGAAATCTCTCCGGAAAGCGTCATACAACTCCACTGGCGCACCCGAACACCTTGGTGACATCGAAATACTCCTTTGATTATGCTGTCACCAACCTAGAAAGTTAGCTCTGACTGTACTGCAAGAGAACTCGAAAATGGGGACATTACAGTCCGCCTTTCCCAAAGATTGCTTGTCCTCAAGCAATGCCAATACAACCTCCAATCAATAAACTAAACCAAACTGAAACAAAAAATGATACCAGGGTGCCAAACCCAAATTGGAAGTCTACCATGCATAACATCCTCTGACTTCCACTGTACTAATCTGATATCAACATAACCATGCCGAGAGTGGTGAAGCAACCCAATCATCCGAACCACGGTGCCAACCCTATCACCTCTTAGATCCCAATACAATCAAAACTCACATCCATCGGTCAAGAGGAGGTAAGAATATCCGGACATGTCTGCACCAAAACATCCCCTTTCATCCTTTGTAAATCTCTTATGGATGTGCTGTCTATCCCTCATAGGTGCTGGAAGATATGTAACTGCTCCTCCCAAATTGAGGGAATGATTAAACTCTCCTCCATCACTGCTGTAAAGACTAAACATGCCATCATGCCTACTGACACTGCAACCTTTTTGAAGCCATGTCTCCAATGGAAATTTTTAAGACAAAGAAGTTGCAAACTCTGTTTGGTACATATCAGCATGATGTTAATCTGATCTCTGACCCTGCAAGTAATCCTTTGGATATATCTGAGTCAGACACCTGCAATCTCTAGTTCCATCTTCTGTAGATGGCAACCCTTCATCCCACAATGGATGCTATAAATTCCGAGCCAATCCACACTTACGCATCATCAGGAGTTCTGTGTGGACTAAAGGAGAAATGATGAGCACTTCTCACTATGCAATCAAGATAAAAAGCACCTGTCTCTGTCAACGGTTGACCGTCATAGTCATGGGGAACACACTCATCACTCGAATCAGAAGATGGCTCATGTCTCTGATCTTGAATAGCTAATTGGGTAGCTACTCTAGCAACCCTCTCTGCGTACCCAATAGCATACTCCCTATCATGAGAGAATTGTAGATATTCTAATTTTATCTCCTCCAAAGCACTCCTGATGAGCGGCAAATCACGAATGTGAGTATCAGTCGAGACCCCATACCATCTCTCCTCAAACTCTGCTGTGCAAAGAAGGTACTCAACATGCTTATGAATTCAATCAAAACGAGATAAGGTTGAATCAACCTTCTCTCCTGCAACCTTCAACTGATCTCTCCATCTTTGTGGCTTAATAGGCATGGGATGTAATCTCTGATTTGCTTCCAGGAGAGGGAAACAAATCAACATGAGAACCAATCTCCCAACTAGATGATACCCTGCATACCTCTTGTGAAGAAGATGGAGCAGCGTACTGATCAATTACACAACTCTCTAGAGAATCCACTACTTCACCACAAGAGCTACCAATAATCTGCTCTACATCACTTGAAATGGGACTATCCTCAAGATCACCTAGTGCAACATATTGTTCCTTGCTAAACTCATACAACACACTCATCTCATCTATGTTACCTGCACCAGTAAATGACATGGATGTTGCCACATCCTCCACTTACTTATTACCACAATCCGTGGATGTATGCTCATCACCAAACGCTGCCATAGATATTTGAACTGTAGCTGTAGGTGATGATGACTACACCAAGCTCAACTCCACGGTAAGCTCATCTATCTGTAACTTTGACTCTTGAAGGGCTGTTTGAGCACTCTTCAAGGAGTCTGTGGTGACCTCAAGCTCATAGGTGAGCTCATCAACCTCCTCTTCCTTTCCGCTTAAAGCATCATAATAAATACCATTGAGCATGAGAAGATGATCTCTATCTGATAATAGTTGTAGGTAATTATTCTTCATTATCCCAACTGCATCTCTAAGTGCCTGAAACTCAACAAGGGAAAGTCCATTATCAAGGTGCTCATATATACCTGGAGTCCAACAACAGTGTGCCACCAACTGCTGAACAACATCAAAGTGTTCTAAGGCTGAAGCAATCATGCTTTCATTCACCTTCAATTGCTTTGCCAAATGATGAGACCCCTGTGACAAATCGTCTCCACACAAATTTTCTGATTTGTAATCTGCACTTTGGTAAGAGGTTGAGTGATCGTCACTTATTGTTTGATAAGCATCATCATGCTTGTCATCAGCTCTGCACACTTCCTCAACAAAGGTACTACTGTTATGTACCTCATGGGATGGCTCCAATGACATAATAGAAGTGGTTGATTGGACATAATCATTGCACACTACTTCCTCCAGAGTATGTCCAATCAACCATATCTGCAGTAGCATACATGAACATAGACGCCCTTTAGCAAGAGATTTGAGCTCCAAAAGATGAGCGATTTCCACCTTTGCAAACCCACGTTCAGGTACATAGAGGTACGGCCCAGCTGGAACTACAGAACAGCATTAAATGACCACAAACCCTCCATAAAAACCTTCTGTAGTGATCTGATTTCTGCTGCAGATGCCAGGCGATCCTAAACAGAAGAAAAAAAGTGAAAGAAACTCCACAATGTTCACACAACTCCTCCCAGAATGAGGTACGGCCTGCTACAGCCAAGTACGGCCAGCAATAGTGAATGAAAAACAGACCAAAACAGTGCCAAAATGATATTAATCTGCTTACTAACCAATGTCTCTCAGCTGCACACAAATAACTCCGTCAAATTGCTCATTACATGCTCAAAACTCATGCAAACTGAATCATTCAAAGCCCAAATGAAGCTCCTGAGGTGAAGCTCCCAATATCCTCTCATGATGCGATTTTTCACGCGCGAAGAAAGGTGATCTTGTAGAGGGTTTCGTCTGAGCAAGTCAATCTCCAAACCCTTGAAAGCCAAGCTCCAAGAAAACACACGAGAATATCAAAACATGAGAGTAAATTCAATATCGAAGCATATCAAATGACTCCCATTCACCCCTTTTTATAATTCCACAAGAGGGGTCCATTCACTTTGGAGGGAAATATTTCTTTTAATTTCACTTTTAATATTTCCCAAGGTGAGCACTCCACACAATGACTTAAGTATCTTTTAAATATTTTATTTTTCATAACTTAACCATTATAACCCAAAGTCCAATATTAAATAATATTATTAATTTATGGACTTTAATATGGTGGCCCAAATGAAGTCGAAATTTAGTGATATATAGACCGTTGGAAAGGTCTCGTCAAAACGCTCCATCTCCAACACTGAAAATTCCGCAACGGACCAAAACCCTAATTTGCCAAAAATAGCAAGTCGGGGCCCAAAGTCCGAAATCGCCTGGGAAGACATCACTGCAAACCATCTGATATCACTAAGCTCAATGCAACATTTGGGATAGCCAACGATTGACTGCCATGTCTCCAAAACAGCGCTAGACTGACACTATAAATAGCAGTGTTCTCTGAGGACCAAAGAGAACAAACCCAAAAAACCCAGAAAGATTGTCGCCATGCAAGCACTTACTATAAATACTATGGACAAGTTGTTCGAAATCTCTCCGAAAAGTGTCATATAGCTCCACTGGCGCACCCAAACACCTTGGTGACATCGAAATACTCCTTTGATTATGCTGTCACCAACCCAAAAAGTCAGCTTTGACTGTGCTGCAAGAGAACTCGAAAATGGGGACATTACATAGAGCCATTTAAAAACTACCAGGAATAAGCCCTTTTGAACCATTTTGCAAAATGGGACATATATCCCGAGTTTTTCCCCCACACAGAAGCTAACTAGCCATAAAAAAATGTCCTAGAAGGAAGGGATTCTTTATTTAATCAAACAAAGAAAATGGCTAGATTTATAAAACCTATCCTCTTCCTTAACAGTATCCACCATTTCAGCAATGGGATGAACAACCACAGTTTTCAAAATTAAAGAAGGGCACTTACCATTTCCTGTTTTTCCTCCCTCTGCGTGGCCTCCTTTGCCACCTTCGCCAAGCTTCCTTGCATGATCTTCCACTGTAGCAAATCCCCTGCACCTGAGACAGACAGTTCTTCATCACACATGGCTTGCTTAAATGATTTCTTGCTTCCTTCCACCTTTGCAGCTTTCTTACTACCCAAACAATTAATATTTTGCTTGCCCATACTCTCAATAACAACACTGCTGCCTCCACTCACCTTCTCGATCACCTTTGCCAGCAGTCCATCAAACATCAACTAAAATCAAATTCCAAGCGAGCTTCCAAGAGCTTTTTTAGCATGGGGTAATAAATGAATGCAACACACAGACCAAAAAGGAAACCACCAGTCAAGGAAAAATACAACAAAAGAAAAGCAACAAAAAGAAATGAGCAACAAACTGTTACAAAATAATATGAAAATATTAGTATTGAATGAAATGATTTGTACAGGATACAACGAAGCTGTATATAAAGAGATTACAAGGCTAAAAATAGCCAACAACAAAAAGCAGAAAAGATAAATGTTATCTTACAAGATTGACCATTAACATAGAACTTTACTATATTTAGTTTAATACCCTTCCTTAATGGTCAATCGGTCAACTACACCAAGATGCCCCCTAAATTTGACAAACTTATCCGGGCTCAGAGACTTGGTGAGGATAGCAACAGTTTGATCCTCTGTAGGAACATACTGCAAAACAACGGATCCGTCTTCAACAAGCTGGCGAATGAAGTGACAATGAAGATCAACATGTTTTGTCCGTTCATGGAAGACATGATTTTTGGCAAGTTTCAACACCCTTTGATTGTCACAATACAAGGGTGAAGGCCCGGTTGGAAACATTTGCATGTCTGAAAGCATCCTTCGAAGCCATATTGCCTCACAAGCTGCTTTAACAACGCCCCTGTATTCAGCTTCTGTCGAAGAGAGCCACTGCCTGCCGCTTCTTGCTGGTCCATGTGACAACACTTGTGCCTAAACTGAAAACATATCTAGAGGTAGACTTTCTGTTATCAACAAAACTTGCCCAATCTGAATCTGTAAATCCGATTAGCTGAGGATTTTTGCACCTGCCATACAGAATGCCAAAGTCGGATGTGCCATGCACATATCTTAACACACGCTTTGCTGCAACCCAATGTTCTTCTTTAGGGGCTGCCATGAAGTGAGAGATGTAGCTGAATGCAAAACTAAGATCAGGTCTAGTGGCAGTAAGATAGATGAGGCTGCCCACTAATTGTCTGAATGCGGATTCATTCTCTACAGGAGAGTCTGAATTAGCTGAGAGTTTCAACCCTTTCTCCATAGTGGTAGGAGTAGGTTTGCAATCAGTCATCTGGAATTTGTCCAACAAGCTTCTAGCATACTTTGACTGAGAGATGAAGATGCGGTCAGTGTGCTGCCAAACCTCAATACCTAGGCAATAATGTAGGAGTCCCAAGTCTGTCATGTCAAATGTTTGACTAAGATCATGTTTGATCTCCTGAATCAACTGCTCTGAGCTGCCAGTAATAATTAGATCATCGACATAGACAACGATGTAAAGACTATTATCAGCATATTGTTGGACATACAGATTGGAATCCGAAGGACTCCGCTGAAAACCATGATCCATGAGGTACTTATCAATCTTTATGTACCATGCCCGTGGAGCCTGTTTGAGGCCATAGAGAGCTTTCACCAGTTTGCACACCTGGTGTTCTTTACCCGCAACCTTGAAGCGAGGAGGTTGCGTCATGTAAACTTCTTCCTGCAAATCTCCATTGAGGAAGGCACTCTCGATGTCCATTTGATGGACTTTCCACCCAAACTGGGCTGCCATAGCAAGGACAAGCCGAATGGTACTCATTTTGGCTGTAGGAGCAAAAGTCTCCTCATAGTCAATGCCTTCTTTTTGGGAGAACCCTTTGGCTACCAACTGAGCCTTATAATTGTCAAGGGTTCCATCAGCCTTGTACTTTGTACACCCATTTGCAGCCAATGGGCTTCTTCCCAGGTGGAAGATTAGAAAGGACCCAAGTATTGTTCTTCAAAAGACTATGGTGCTCAGCTTCCATAGCCTTTTTCTATTCAGGTACGCCTTTAGCCTCAGAATATGTTTGAGGCTCTGAGATGCTGTTAAGATTGGCCGTGAGAGCAAAATTGACAGTATTTTGCTGCTTGCTCTTCTTCCTAGCAGACCTACCCTCGATGATGTAATATACACCCCTGTTGTGTATATATTTTGATGCTAATTTTTTGTTTTTCTGATTGTTCTAAGTTTAGGGTTTCATTGAATATATTGCATGTTTGATATTTGCATTGAATACATGAAATGAAGAGTATATAGCGTAAACCTAGAAAATCTAAAATAGATATCGACGAAATATCGAAGACCCAGATAGAAGAATGCCAAAATATGAAGTTCTATTACATACCCATGTCAAGATTTACAACTTCATGTCGGGGTCATTGTCAGACCAGCCATATAAGCTATAGAAAATCCTCCAAAATCCACATACAATGCAAGGAAACTCAAATATTGAAATTGCTGATGAAACATTAGCTCTAGGCGCCAAGTTTGAGTGATTTACATGCTACAAAGAATGAGGAAATCATATGGACAAAGCCCCCACGTCCAAGCTGACTGTAGGACACTGCTGTAGGTTTTCAGCAGCAATAAAACAATGATAAATCTCCTCAAAACCCCCAAGTAATAGACTGGAAATTGCTGCAGCAGTAGGCGACTTGATTGAAGTAGAAAATGGCAGCAAACCCTCACAAAAAACAGGCACAACTCCTTCAAGGTGTACAGTTGGCTGAAGAAATGGTATTGCCCAGCCAAGAGGGTAAGCTAGAACACAAAGGCTCCTCAAAGTCGATCAAATCTGCCTTCTAAACCTTTGTCCACAGCTGCAAACTATTATCCCATCCAACATGATTAAATCCGGCACTAAACTTCACCAAAATGTGTCATTTGAATGCTCAGTTGAAGCTCCTGTATGAAGCCTCCAAGAATTGACCAAGTGAGTTTTCGTCCATAAAGCCAAAGATAAAATCCTATCTTGCAGAGGTTTTTCGTCTCAGCAAGACAATACCAAACTATGGAGCCAAGCTCTAAAAACCCTCACGGGATATCTCAACAAGAGAGAAAAATCAATGTCCAAGCATATGCAAATGAGGCACTTTTCCCTCTTTTATAACTCTCATTTCCCCAATGCCTAAGAATGAGGAGTTATTTCATTTATTTCATTTTATTATTTATCCCCTTATGTCTCCAATGGGCGCCCATCTCCTAGGGGAAGCACTTTTTAAGTTATGACTTAACATTATATTATAAAGTCTCATAACTTAACATTATATTAAAGTTCTATCAAATAAATATTATATAACTTCGGACTTTAAAATAAAAACCAAGACGAACTCGGATTTCAGTGATCTATAGATCGTTGGAAAGGTCTCGAGAAGACGCTCCATCTCCAACACTGAAAATCCCAAACCGGCACTGAACTCGAACTTACTAAAAATAGTAACGACCCTAAGTAAATTGAGCCAACACAGAGGGTGCCAACTGGAACCACAAACTATCTGATAACTCTGAGCTTAGTGCAACGTTTGGGAGAGCCAACAGCTGACTGCCAAGTCACCAAAACATCGCCAAACTAACACTTACTAAAAATAGTAGTGTTCCCCGGGACCAAAGAGAACAAACCCACAAAAACCCAGAAAGATTGCCGACATGCAAGCACTTACTATAAATAGTAAGTACGGACAAGTCTGAAATCTCTCCGGAAAGTGTCAACCAGCTCCACTGGATCACCCGAACACCCTGGTGACATCCAAATACTCCACTGATTATGCTATCACCAACCCAGAAAGTCAGCTTTGACTGAACTGCAAGAGAACTCGAAAATGGGGACATTACAGTCCGCCCTTCCCAAAGATTGCTTGTCCTCAAGCAATGCCAATACAACCTCCAAACAACAGACTAAACCAAACTGAAACCAAAAATGATCCCAGGGTCCCAAGTTATTCTCAGCATAGAACCACCACGCCGACGTTGCGCTACTCTGATAAATCCTTCACCATGCAGAGAGTGGTGAAGCAACACATCGGAATCCAACTGAACTGTCATGCCAAACCTGTCACCACCTGGATCCCAACACATCAGAACCTCACATCCATCAATCATGAAGAGGTAATTAAATCTCGAAGTGTCTGAACCACAACATCCCCTTCCATCCTCTGCAAAACTCCTATGGATGTACTAACTATCCCACATAGGTGTTGGAAGATATGAAATTGCTCCTTTCAAATCAAGGGAATAAAAAAACTTTCCTCCATCACCGCTCTAAAAACTAAATTTGCCATCATGCCTACTGACACTGCAACCTCTCTGAAACCATGTCTCCAATGGAAATTTTGGAGAGAAAGAAGTCGCAAACTCTGTCTGATGCATATCACCATAATGGTAATCTGATCTCTGACCTTGCAAATAATCCTCTGTATGTATCTGAGGCAGACACCTGCAATCTCTAGTTCCATCTTCTGTAGATGGCAACCCTTCATCCCACAATGGATGGTATAAATCTCGAGCCAATCCACACTTATGCATCATCAGGTTATCTGTGTGTGGACTAAATGAGAAATGATGAGCACTCCTCACTATGCAGTCAAAATAAAAAACACCTGCCTGTGTCAACGGTTGACCGTCATAGTCATGGGGAACACACTCCTCATCACTCACATCACACGAATCAAAAGATGGCTCATGTCTGATTCTGAATAGCTAACTGGGTAGATACTCTGGCAACCCTCTCTGTGTACCCAATAGCATACTCCCTATTATGAAACAATTGGAGATATTCTGATTTTACCTCCTCCAAAGCACTCCTGATGAACTTCAAATCATGAATGTGAGTACTAGCCAAGACCCCATACCGTCTCTCCAACTCTGCTGCCCAAAGAAGGTTCTCAACATTCTTATGAGTGCAATCTAAACGAGATAAGGTTGAATCAACCTTCTCTCCAGTAACCTTCAGTTGATCTCTCCAACCCTGTGGTCTAGTAAGCTGTCGATCACTATCAGTTGCATAGGATGCAATCTCTGATTTGCTTCCAAGAGAGGGAAACAAATCAACATGAGTATCGATCTCCCCACTGAAAGATGCCCTGCATGTCTCCTGTGAAAAGGATTGTATAGTGTGGTAATCTGTCACACAACTCTCAGGGAAATCCACCAACTCTTCGCAAGAGCTATCAATCATCTGCTCTGCATCACCTGAAATGGGACTAACCTCAGGAACACCTGGTGCGACATTTGGCTCTCTGCTACTCTCAACCACAACACCCATCCCATCTGTGTTACTTGCATCTGTAACTGTAATGGATGTAGCCACATCCACAAAGTACTCCTTACCACTATCCATGGGTGTATGCTCATCACCATTAACTGTCATAGAAATTGGAACTGTAACTACTAGAGATGAAGACTGTGCTAAACTCAACTCCCCGGTAAGCCCATCTATCAGTAGCTCTGACTCTTGAAGGGCTGTTTGAGTGCTCTTCAAAGAGTCTGTGGTGACCTCGAGCTCATAGGTGAGCTCATCAACCTCCTCTTCCTTTCCCCCTAAAGCATCATGATATATACCATCAAGCATGAGAAGATGATCTCTATTTGATAACAGCTGTAGGTAATTATATTTCATTACTCCTGCATCTCTGAGTGCCTGAAACTCGGCAAGGGAAAGTTCACTATCAAAGTGCTCTTGTGTTTCTGGAGTCTTCCAACAACAATTTACCAACAACTACTGAGCAACATCAAAGTGTTCTATGGCTGCAACAATCATGCCTTCGTTCACCTTCAATTGCCCTGTTAAATGATTAGACCCCATTGACAAATTGTCTCCACACAAATTTTCTGATTTGAAATATGCACTATGAAAAGAGGCTGAATCATCATCACTCACCGATTGGTAAGCATCTTCATGTGTGCTATCAACTTCGCACACATCCTCGTCAAGTGTACTGCTGTTATGAATCCCCTGGGATGGCTCAACTGACATCCTAGAGGTTGCTGAATTGCCAATATCAGTGCACATCTCCCCTATCAAAATAGATGCATGCACATCCGTCAAACAATCCTCGGAATCATCTCCATTACTCTGGTCAAAGGTTATGGCAGCATCAAATTTGTCACCCATGGCTGATTTAAAGTCTTTATCCGCATACCTTTCACCTAGATCCTTTGAGGACTTGAGACTTTTAGTATCAATGCTCTCAGGCTCGCTTACAAAGTCACCTTCTAGCAATTTATCAATCATTTTTAATTCATTCTCAAGAGTAGTATCTTCAAGACCTTCATCAAAGCGAGGCCCAACTTCACAAATTTCTGCTGTAGTCTTTCCCAAATCAGCAAGCTCTCCTTCACATGTCTCTTGATTAATGATCTTGTTTTCATCATACAAAGGCTCAAGTTCATCTCTGTCATCTTTTTTCTCATTATTATTTGGCTGCAATGAATAGGAAGTGGAAGTTTCTCTTTCACATTCTTTGTTGTTCCCACATTTATGACTAGATGTCCAAGCTTCTTGGCATGTGAAACAACGCTGCTCTCTTCTCAACTGATTCTTGCTTATCCTTGTAACCTGTAAACCACAAGCAATACATTTTTCTTCTGTCAAGAGATGTTTAATTTTCTCAAATCTGTGCTCAACCAATGTCTTTGATAACCAATGTGCTGCGGGTGAAACAAATTGTTCTTTGCTCCAACTACTTAGCAAATTAGATAACAACAACTTGGAGATATCATCATCTTCATCTAAAATCATAGACAAGATAGTTTGCATTGCTGCTTTAACATCATCTGCATGATATTTTCTGATTTTATCAAAGAAACAATGGTACATTTCAAGAAGTAAATCATTACTCTTGAGATCAATCAAAAAGACCCATGACTTGACATGAGCCATCATTACTAACATCTTAGCAATCTTTTTGAAAGATAAGCTTCTAGTATTACCTAAGCCATGAAAACTTTCAATAATCAGCTGTAAAATCTCCTTCATTGAGTCATCTTTATAGGGTGCTTCAGGAGCTGAAATTCTCATTACTTCACTGATGCATGTGATAACTGCCACTCTTACATCCTTATATGGATGTTTCAGCAGCTCCGGTTTACACAACAAAGTCTTTAAACGGACCAAAGCCAACTGTATTATAAGAGAAGGTGACTGAGGGACTTTAGATAAACAATCCTCAGCTTCTTCCACAGTGCTGAGAAGACTTTTGTCTGACTAGTGCAACGATTTAAGCTTCAAACCTACATCAAAAAGTTTGTCACACAAATTGTTGTCCAAGAGAGTTGCCATGATTTCACATTCAGTGATAAAAATCTTTCAATTGCCAGATTACTGAACATGCATGCAAGTGCTGATCACCCACACGCAGGCTGAAATTTGTTCCACACTTTGAAAATCTGCAATGAATGAGAAGTAACCCAACAGGTTGGCAAGATACACCAGCTCTGATACCACTATAATATACACCCCTATTGTGTATATACTTTGATGCCAATTTTTTCTTTTTCTGATTGTTCTGAGTTTAGGGTTTCATTGAATATATTGCATGTTTGATATTTGCATTGAATACATGAAATGAAGGGCATATAGCATAAACCTAGAAAATTCTAAAATAAATATTGACGAAATATCGAAGACCCAGATAGAAGAATGCCAAAATATGAAGTTCTATTACATACCCATGTCAAGATTTACAACTTCATGTTAGGGTCATTGTTGGACCAGCCATATAAGCTATAAAAAATCCTCCAAAATCCAAATACAATGCAAGGAAACTCAAATATTGAAATTGCTGATGAAACATTAGCTCTAGGCGCCAGGTTTGAGTGATTTACATGCTACAAAGAATGAGGAAATCATATGCACAAAGCCCCCATGTCCAAGCTGACTACGACACTATTGTAGGTTTTCGGCAGCAATAAAACAATGATAAATCTCCTCAAAACCCCCAAGTAATAGATTGGAAATTGCTGTAGTAGTAGGACGACTTGATTGAAGTAGAAAATGGCAGCAAACCCTCACAAAAAACAGGCACAACTCCTTCAAAGTGTACGGCTGGCTGAAGAAATGGTACGGCCTAGCCAAGAGGGTAAACTAGAACACAAAGGCTCCTCAAAGTCAATCAAATCTGCCTTCTAAACCTCTGTCCACAGCTGCAAACTATTATCCATCCAACATGATTAAATCCGGCACTAAACTTCACCAAAATGTGTCATTCGAATGCTCAGCTGAAGCTCTTGTATGAAGCCTCCAAGAATTGACCAAGTGGGTTTTCGTCCACAAAGACAAAGATAAAATCCTATCTTGCAAAGGTTTTTCGTCTCAGCAAGACAATATCAAACTATGGAGCTAAGCTCCAAAAACCCTCACGGGATAACTCAACAAGAGAGAAAAATCAATATCCAAGCATATGCAAATGAGGCACTTAACATTATATTGAAGTCCCATCAAATAAATATTATATAACTTTAGACTTTAAAATAAAAACCAAGACGAACTCGGACTTCAATGATCTATAGCTTGTCGGAAAGGTCTCGACGAGACGCTCCATCTCCAACACTGAAAATCCCTATCCAGCTCCGAACCCGAACTTACTAAAAATAGTAAGTAACGACCCTAAGCAAACTGAGCCAACACAGAGGGTGCCAACTGGAACCACAAACCATCTGATAACTCTGAGCTCAGTGCAATGTCTGGGAGAGCCAATAGCTGACTGCGAAGTCATCAAAACATCGCCAAACTGACACTTACTAAAAATAGCAGTGTTCTCCGAGGACCAAAGAGAACAAACCCAGAAAACCCAGAAAGATTGCCAACATGCAAGCACTTACTATAAATAGTAAGTACGGACAAGGTGTCCGAAATCTCTCTGGAAAGTGTTAACTAGCTCCACTGGATCACCCAAACACCCTGGTGACATCCAAATACTCCTCTGATTATGCTGTCACCAACCCAGAAAGTCAGCTCTGACTGAACTGCAAGAGAACACGAAAATGGGGACATTACAGATGAGTTCATTATCATGAAGATCACCAATTGTCTTGGCCCACCATTTAGGCCGGAGAGTAGATGAACCAACATGGAAATAGGTGCATCAACATCACTAGGAGGGGCAGGAACAAGATCAGGAGGATCCAAAATATCCTGAGGAGGGGTGGGTGTGAACAACAGGCTGAGGTGCAGGTATAACTGCAGGAACCCTCCCATCAGGTGGAGCTAGATGAATGGGAACACCAAAATCTGACTCCTCCAAAGGCTGATTCTCAGTATGAATAGATGAAGTAGATAGCAAAAAGGGCCCAGTAGTCTCATTAACTACTACATCACGATTGAATATGAGACAATCAGTGTTTACATCAATCAGTCTGTAAGCCTTATGATTTTCACTATAACCAGTGAACATGAGTTTCTGGCTTTTGGAGTCCAGCTTAGTGCGCTTGACATTTGGAATCCAAACATGAGTAGTGGAGGCAAAAATTTTCAGATGGTTGACATGAGGCTTACGTCCAGACCAGGCTTCTTTAGGAGTCATCTTTTGATGGCATAAGTGGGAGACCGGTTCAGAAGATAGACAGCAGTGTAGACTGCTTCAGCCCAGAACTTCTTATGAACACTTCTATGCTCCAACAAAGAACGTGCCATCTATGTAATAGTGCAATTGCAATTTGTGACGCTCAACAACACCATTCTGCTGAGGTGTGTAAGGTGTAGTAAGTTGACGTTTGATGCCATGTGCAACACAGAAATGAGTGAAGTTAGAGGAACAAAACTCCCCCCCATTATTAGACCGAAGAGAGACGATTGGATAGCCTGACTTTTTTTCCACCAAGGCCTTGAACTGCTGAAATGTACTAAGCACATCGGATTTCTTTTTTAAGAAATACACCCACATCTTTCTCCTGAAATCATCAACAAAAAGCAGAAAATATCTGCACCCAGTAACTAAAGGAGTGTTCATCGGTCCACATACATCAACGTGAACTGGCTGCAAAACCTTGGATGCTCTCCATTTGTCACCATCGGGAAATGGAGTCCTATGCTGCTTGCCAGCCTGACATGCGTCGCAGGCGCCAGGAAGTTGAGTCTATAAATTTCTGGAAGACCACCAACCAGACTCTCCCGAGCTAACTGAGAGAGATAGTGCATGTTGAGGTGTCCATAACGCTGATGCCAAAGTTTACTGATGGAAGTGCTTCTGGTTGCCATAGCTTGCTTTGGAGAATCACTAGAATCCACGAGTCTATATTGACCATGATCCTCAAGAACCTGGGCAACAATGGTGTGTGTCTCACGGTCCACTATGCTGCATGAGTGCATGTTGAAGACAACATTTAGATGAGGTGAGGGTCGTATGATTTGACTGACTGAGAGAAGGTTCAACTCTATGCTAGGTACGAAGTATACATCGAGTAATATTAAATTTCTCTCACCAGACTGAATCTGCACGGTGCCTTTTCCGCCAACGGTATACTCTTCGCCTCCTCCAAAGACGACAGAGTCTCTGAATGATGTGTACTCAGTGAACCAGTCTCGCCGATGTGTGAAATGTTGGGAAGCACCTGAATCAACGTACCAGACAGAGGATTTGATATGATCAGCAGGGCGTTTAGCCATAAAGGCATAAAACACAGACTCCTTCTGCTCAGTGTGCTTGGCAGAAGACACCATCTTTTCACTTTTCGAGGCACGAAAAATGAGATACTGGAGGATGAGCAAAAACTAGATGGCACAAATCTCGAGACAAAAAAACTGGATAAAGAATCTGAACACGGATTTCGAGAAAAAAAGGGAAAAAATTCCTGCAGAATTTTGACATAGTGTGCATAAATCTCGAGGTGAGTAGATACTGTCCCAAAGCCGCCTGTAGTGAATGCCGTAGGACAACCAATCTCTAAAAAAGACGAAGTGAAAACTTCTAAGAATCAACGAGGCCGCCAAACAAGAAAATCGTTGATGCAAAAGAAAATCCTCGATTTTAAAAGAACATAGATTTCAATCATGTGCTGAGGATTGAAAGTGCATGGGTGTTGAGCGCTCAAGGAAGACTTTGAAGCGCACAAAACAAAAAACACCAAATCGTGAGCATATAAAAGAGACCACGGGTGCCTCAAAACACTCCAGACATAGCAACCGATGAATGAGAAACGGCCACTACATAGCAAAATTGCGATCACAGAAAAATGGAACAGGTATGACCCAAGTTCCAACAGACGCGGCTGCTTTGAAGAAGTTGCGATCAACACATGCGATAGAAAAAAACTCGATTGTTGAATGCCAACACGCAAAGCACCAGAGGGAAAGAGATCTGCGACTGCTTTAAAACAGGAATGTCATGATTTAGAATGCTAGGCGCAGCAACGAAGAAACACAAGGGGAAGGGAAAAAACGCGGCCGTTAGAGAAAAAAGGGGCGTTCTTTAGAAAAAACACAATCACAAGAAGGCGCACAGGGATAAACACGAAAAATGCAGGCAGAGAAATGGCGCCAAGAAGGGATCACAAACTTCAACTCGACCTTTGAAAATGAGTCGTGGCCTCAGGAAAATGCTGAAACCCTTAGATAAATAAGATGGCGATCAAACCAGAGGCTTGGAGAAAGAATCACCAAAGACAAATCGCCACACCAGACCGAGGGTCATACGGAGAACCCAGGAAGTTTTCCCGCTCTGATACCATTTTACAGAATAATATGAAAATATTATTATTGAATGAATTGATTTGTACAGGATACAACGAAGTTGTATATAAAGAGATTACAAGGCTAAAAATAGCCAACAACAAAAAAGCAGAAAAGATAAATGTTATCTTACAAGATTGACCATTAACATAGAACTTTACTATATTTAGTTTAATACAAACACACCCCTAAAAGACATAACAAACACCCTAGACACGAAACCAATAAGACCAAGGATGCAAAGGCCACCAAGAGTACTGATTTGCACAAGGAAGGAGGAGAGTTGAAGAGCTCTCATGGAGGATGATTGTTGATTTTCCCCAGCCAGCTCAAGGCTCCTTCCCACTCTCTCTGCAGTGGAAAATCAAACTTCACTTGTTTAATTACTAGTACAGCTGACAAGAAAAAACTCTAAACATTAAGGCGAAATGATTGGGCATTGGAGCAATGGGTAATAATTCCACATGACAATTGAATTTTTAAAACCTTTGAGCCCATTGAACTACATTTTTGATTACTTTCACAAATGCATTGATAATGTGGTTTACCTTCTCAAGGATAGTGTTCCCGAGGGTTCTTTTGCATTCCACTCTTTATGTTGGATGTCTAATGAACTTTGTTGTTGACTTTGGGTTTCAACCCATTGTTCAGGTCTCTGAATGGGCATGTCTTCATACTTGAATGGAAATCCTGTTGCAAGTGACCTTTTCATCTCTGTTAAACCTGTTGTGGAACCAAACTTAAGAATGACACTCTTTGACTTGTTGGATTGCTATCTGCTGGGTTGTAATCACCGCAATTGATGTGGATTTAAGTACTTAATGTTTAAGTTGATTAATCATTTTTCAGAGTCTTAAGTTTAACACATGATATTTAGGTAAGATGAATGAGTTGCTCTTATGTTAGATAGCCTGGCTCCAACCTGTTGTTCTTTTCCTCACGCTTCAGACATATTCTGTTTTACTGTTTTCTTCTTAATTGTTACACACAAAGAATGCTTGGATGCTTCTGTACAAATGATGGGAGAGGAACCTCCTTTGTCTTTTTTGTATTGGATTGTTTACTTTGTATGCTCTTTGTCGACATATTTGTAGCATGTTTAATTCTTTTTTTTGAATCAACATTTAGCTTCTAATTGACATGTGGCCATTTGTATTTCTGTATGATGAATTGATTTCTTGATTTGTCCCAGGAGGAAACAAGATACATTGATGGAAGTGAGTTCTTATTGATACAAGATAATGAGATAAAAGAAAAGTGTTCATTGTCAGAGCAAGAAGTTTTTGGTCCGGTTCCTGCTTACTTCGTATTTATTTTTGATGTCAAAAATTTCAATTAATCAACCTTAGTGAGACTTATTTACATCGTGTATGTTTTGTATTTTCTTCTGCACAGAGAGGGATGTTGTACAGTCTGTACGGGATGCTTGGCAACAGATGGATGAAGAAGCTATAGATAATATTTTAGTGACAGCCTGCAAAGAAATTCTAAAGACTCCATTTAGTCCAAATCAGTATCACTGCATAAACTTTGCATATATATCAAAAAAGATGCCAGAAGCATTTAGCTTACCGAAGGTGTACAAGGTAGTCAAATTTGCTATACCAAAGGAGTGTCATAGATTTTGCATTCAATTTCCACTTCTTTTGTTTGATAGCTGTTATGGGAGTTTTTTTCCTTAAATTTTGAAAAGAGCATTACATTATCTAGACTCTAGAGTATCATAGCAAATAATAATATCAAAACTCTTATAAATCTGATGTGGAAAACACTTATGAATATTCTATAATAAATCTGATATATAGAACTGATCAAAATAGACCCCAGTAGGATAAACAAAAGGCACCAAATTAACTGCTAACCATTTCTTTTATCTTTTTATCAACTTGGTATTTCCCATTGGAAGCTGCCAATATAGAGGTCACTCATTTTTTCTTAAGAGGCCACAGGATCATGTGACTGTTGCTCTGTCAATTATCCCTGTCAGAATTCTTCCAACATGAAACTGAATTTATATTGACATGCTTGTCTTTCTATTGCATTTGCATTGAATTTTTCACTCTTTGGTATAAAGAAATGGAGAGAAAAACATATTACAGGTAGATCCTTTGAAAATGTGTTCAGGATCTACCTATATTTATTATTAGCACTTATAAGTAGTCTACTCTGGCCTCTATATGCAATTATTATTTTAGAAGCAGCATAGTTTGCAATAAGTTGCCAACTTTGGTCATTGCCCATCACCAACTGAACAGATACCTGCAGAATGGCCACATAGGAGATGAATTGAAGTGCAAAGTCATGAGGCTTCTCTCCTTGACTTTAAGAACATTAGTCAGTGTACTCCCTTGAAGAAGACCAAGAATGGGGAATAAAAATAAAATATTATAGATTCCTTGATGGTTTTGCATGATTAAAAAATCTAGAGTGAAGCCTTTAAGCAACAGTCAAGTACGAATGAAAGTAAGTGCAAAGGTATTGATTAAAATGTATGGTATCTGGATACTTGTGTATTCTAGCATGTCATACAACATGGATTTTCTTAAAACCTGGAATGAAGATGTAGAACATAAAATGGTCCTCGACTAGTGAGTCATTGTTAAATTCTTGCCTATCATGGTCATGAATGTCGTACTTTCAAGCTCTAATCAGTATCTTAAATCTTTGCATAGCCGACTGAAAGAGCTTTCCAACACATAAGATGACATGAAGCTCAGGCATGCAGTGGAAAGAGGAGAGCAAAGAATTACAAAGACAAAAACAGAGCTGTTTCGTTCCATAAAAGGGTGTTTAGTCATTATATTTTCCCATTCCAGTTTTTCATTGACAAAGGAAGAGCAAGTTTACAGAAGGTTTTCAACAGATTTCCAGCAGGTGTTCATTGTTGGAGGTGCCTTTGAAATTTATTGCGGGTTTCCAGTGACATGCCAGCATTTGTCTTCCATCCTCAAACACATGTGGCAGGCTTTTGTCAGATTTCTGATCATTCAAACGGCAGTAAGCATCAGTTTTTCAGACGTCTAGGGTTTATAAGGTTTTATTTCTGTCAAAGGAGGACTATGCGATGGTTTTCAGCATTGGCACTTTGTGTTCCATAATTCCTCATGCCCTAGGTTTTCACAACACTCAATTTGCAGATTTGTATATGGTAGCTAGGGTTTGAAGGGTTTCATTATGGAATATCACTTCCAAATAATGGAAGCTCCATCTGTGTTGGTGTGCGAATAACTGAAGGTCAAGGACACAAAGCTAGAGCATGTGAACATGCAAGAGGTCGATTTGGAGGTTAGGATCAAGAGCAGCAACAAAATTGCCAAGAGGTTGCAAGCTAGTGGGCTCATTGAAGCCACTTATCTTCCCATTTCTGCTCACAGTCAAGAATTTGTGATTGCCTGCACCAAGCATTATGACCCTGAAAAGAGGGAAATCCGTACAGTAAGTGATTGAGTCCTTGCTAAGTTTGGCGTTGTTTCCATGGAAATGCTTTCAATTTGTTGCCATATGAAGAGATGCAAGACATAAACGTCAAAGATTGTGAGGAAATATGGAACAAAAACCTTCAGGAGTGTCAAAAAATAACTTGGAAGACATTGGTTGAAGGAAGCTAATAGGTTGAAAGGCTTTACAAAGTTGAAAAGGAGGAATGAATTCAATGACAAGTTCTCTTTGATGATCACTTTGCTAAACCGTATAATTAGGCAAAAAGCAACATATTCAAACCTTGGATGTTCTTCATCACGAGCTCCATTTGAGAGGGCAAAATCTACTTCTAATGGGGTGTTTTGATCAGTGATTGTATTCACAAGTAGTTGTCAGAGTTTGAGCAAACCCACAAATTCCACATGGTGTCCTATTTGGTCTATGCCATGGCAAAGACATGATCCTTTTTTTTTTTTTGACTAGAGTGTCAGGGTTCAATACTATGCAAATCTATAGACGCCTACCTCAGAGGACAGTTAATCACTAAAACACTACCGTAGGGTGAATGATACATTTGGTGAGCAAGATGAATGAGTAGTGTCATGGTTTCCAACATTTTCCTTACATGCTTCTGAAATACCTCAGTGATCAAATGATTGCAATTGAGTATTATAGGCAGATTTCGAGGTGCACCACTTCTTGATAGAAAAACATAAATAAGTTGGGGGTTGGTTTCCCAATTTAGCTTGGCATCTACAAATGCAAATCAGCCCTTAATTCCAAATATTGTAGCAGTGAAATATCCATGTTTAACTTAAAGATTTTATATGAAAAATGGTTATAACTCTAAGGGCTTTATGTATAAAAGATTGGGATTGAGATTCAAACATGTGCCACAAATAGAAGGCTATTGGGCAAATTGTGTTGATGAATACGAAGTGAGAAAAGAATATAATTGTATGATTGTAAAACAATTGATCAATATAACTCTTGGGGTGAGGAGATACCTGAGGATCTTTTAGATTCAGAGTGTGAAATTATATCCCCAAGGTTTGTGACATTACACCTGGATTGGCAACCTCTGCCTTTTGTGAATTGGTCCATCAAAGAAAGCATTTCAATCCCAGAAAAGACCAAGTCTGTGATGATCCAAAGCAAGAGGTGTTTATAGGATAAAATTTTTCAAAGAGCTTCAAGGACAGTAAAAGAAAGGAGCTAGATACAGGAAAGATTGTACCTACCTTCTTCTTCGCAGCACACAGGAGATGGTTGTACCTTCTTCATTGCATCCTACATAGGAAAAGGTTGTAGCTTCTTCTTCTTCAAATACAACAATAGATGCAGGAGCCGCTAGAGGTAGTGAAGTGATGAAAAAGAAAGGAAATTCTCAAAGCCCTCATGACATAGATGCAGTTCCTGAGCTCAAAACATTCAAATTGGTGATCTCCTTTTTGGCTGTAACTGAACTTGAAACCTCAGATTATTTCTCCCATAGTAGCAAGTCTTGCTTGGGAATAACTCAACAAACCAAAATATGAAGATTTTTTCAATTAATGGCGAAAAAATGGATTTAGGGTTAGGGTTTAGGGTTAGGGAAAAATTGGGAAAAAATTGCCATAGAAATCAGATAATAATTGCCACAGAAATTTGAAAAAACATAGAAATCCCCCCGCAAAAAATAGTGGAAAATTGCAATTTAATCGGAGAGTTTTTCTCCAGATAATCACAGTTTTCTCATGATTTAATTGCATTTTTCGGTCAAAGATCATTGAGCCACGTTTTTCGTAAAATCATGATTTTTTCATTGAAAAAATCAACAACCTCCACAGGATGATTTTAGGAGATTAATTTGTTGCTTCTGCTTCTATGATCTCTCTGATTCCTACCTTTCTCTATCCTGCTTCTCCTTGTTCTAGGTTCTCATGTAGGTCACCTATTTGCCATTCTCCACTGCTTGCACCCAAGGATGTCACTTCTGCATCCACATCCAAAACCCCTTCTATACGACCTTCTCCACCTCGTCCTCAAAAGCCTCCATCTCCTGTTCCTCTCACCATTCGTTCTTCTAAACTACCTATCATTATCATTCCTTCTCCTGCAAGAAGCCCTCGTAGGAGATAATAAGTAGTGGGAGAAGTGCTTGAACGGGTGAGATCCAACATTATTAGAAAGAGGAAGATTGTATGTTCACACCAAATTAAAATTTCAGTTCTCTCATCTTTACTTGCAGAGTTGGCCCCAATGAAGCCAAAGAGGCAATCATGGGTGTGAAAGAACACAGAGGGTTGTTTTGTCATGGAAACAACTATTCCTCCTAAGGGGAAAACAGTTCACAAGGTTGAGCCTATAGACTTTCATGTTGTTGAGACCGATTTGGGCCCACAGCCATGGTGGGAAGACCTTACTTTCTTCCAAATTGCCTTATAAAATCTTGAGGAAAGAGTACTAAGGATGGAGAATACAAGGCTACCCTCAATGTTGAAGTGAAACAGCTTTGAGAATTCATTGCTCATTTGTTGTAGCCCACACCTAGCTCCTTGGTTTTTGTGCCACATATATTACATTCTAATGATCATCAAAGCCGACTGGAGCAGCTAGTTGCTCATGGAAGGAACATAGAAGAATGGATTGACAAGATAAGCAAACACGGCTTGCAACCTATAGACACATTATCTGGTTTGTTGGATAACATATTAAATGCATTAGTCAAGGACAGATATATCAGAGATGGAGCATGCTATGATGTATAGTATCTCTGCACGTGAGTAATTCATGGGAAAGCTCAACTGAATTAATGCCATTGGTTCATTGAAACTAATAGAGATGGGGTTTTTGGCAAATACAAAAGCAGACCCTCTTTTGGATGGTTAGAGCAATACAAGTTTTTGATTCAACATCTTGAGGATGCAGTCACAATATTGAGGGATTGAAAGAGTGTTGAATCCCTGTGAAATTCATCTTTTGAAGGCCATTTTCTTGTGTATTGTTGTCTTTGCTTGTCAAAATAGTTGCAGATTCAAACTAAGTGTCATGGTTAGCTCTATGAGGTTTGTCCTTGTGTGAAATATGGTTGTCATAAGGTTGTTTTGTCTGTTGGTAAAGCCATGTACAGAAGCAGGAAACCATGGAAGACAGTTGAAGTAGAAGGAAGCTAGGCAAGGTGTTTGTGGAAGCAGAGAGATCATGCTGGCAGATCTGGACAGAGTTAAGTGACAAGGGTGGCACAAATGTGCATGTAGGAGCAAAAGATAACCTTGTAACATACACCCCTGGTATATGTCGGCTCTGTATGTGTTTTTGTGTTTTTTGATGGTTTTGGGTTTAGGTTTTCATGGCATGTTTTTGTATGTATGATTTTTGCAACAATGACATATAAAATGAAGCATATATGGAAAACCCAGAAAATCTAGAATAGATATCAACAAAATAACAAAGACCCAGATTGAAGGAAGCCAAAGTATGAAGTTCTATTACATACCCATATCAAGTTTTACAACTTCATGTCGGGGTCATTGCCAGACCAGCCATCTAACACTATGAAATCGCTTCCTAGATTGCTCCGAATGTAAAATACTGGAATACAATGAATAGAGGATGATAGTCTATCCCTAGATGACCAAGATGTGAGTATTAGCAGCCCCAAAGAGAGAAGAAAGCATTATCTTCAGCACCCATGTCCTCATATGCATAGTACGGCCAGCAGGAAGCATATAACAGCAGCCAATGATTTGAAATCTCTCTAAAATCTGTTCCAAACTGATTTCAGTCCCCTTTTAACTCCAAACGACTAGGAAGGATGTCACAAAACAGTCCAAAGCTCCTCAAAATGTCTTCAATCAGCAGTACGGCCTCCTAGGAGAGGTACGGCCCTGCTGCAAGTGTACGGCCCGCACAAGGAAACTCTCACAGCCACAAAACTCCTCCAAAACATAAACAATTTGCTCACCGAAACCTTGTTCTCAGATGCTAACCATAAACTCCGGAAGATATAGTCATTTCATGCCCGAATCATCTCCAACGTGTATCCGCTGAATGCACAAATGAGACTCCTGGATGAAGCCTCCAATAACCTCTTCTGATACGATCTTCCACGCACGAGGAAAGGGATCAATGAAGGGGTTTTCGTCCCAACACTGTCACAATCAAACCCTAGAGCCAAGCTCAATATGCCAAAGCACAATAAATTCACCAGTGAGAGCAAAATCCAATATTCTCGCATGAAGCAAATGAGGTCTCTTTTCCCCTTTTTACACTCCCAAGCCCAACGCCCAAGAAGGAGAATTTTGATTTATTTTTTTATTTACTAAACATCCCCTTGTCTCACCATGAGGGGCGCCCATCTCTAGGAAGACAACTTTTAAGTCATAACTTGATTTTTATAAAGTAATATTACTTTATAACTTAAAGTGTCTTAATTTCCATATAGTATAAGTTAAATATTTAATTTAACTTATATATCAAATTATAATACCTTGGGCCCTGAAATAACATGAATTCCTGTGCTATGACCATCCAAACTGCCCTGCCAAAAATAGCAACTGCTCGGCTCTTGACTTACTATAAATAGTAAGTCCCTGGAATGACTTCCTAAACATCTCCATTAGCCTACGGAAGTCAAATTATAGGCTAATCCTGGTCCACTGGTGCAATGAGCTAGATGGGGGATATTACAAACCTTTAAATGACAGAAGCATAAAAAATAGGTGCCTAAGAGAGTCCAGTTAATGAACTTAAGTGACAAGTGCAACCAGAAAATGTGCCTAACATGTATTTGATCAATCAAAGTGGTAGCATCAACAGAAAAGCATGCCTAACATGTATTTGCTCAGTCAAAGTGGTATCAACAACAGAAAAGTGTGCCCAGGATGCTGATAAGTGACAAAGGTGATTGTAGGGTGCATCTGGCAGGTTTGGATAAGTAACAAAGTGATAAGATAACCTCTAAATGATAGAAGCATAAAAAATAGGTGCCTAAGAGAGTCCAGTCAATGAACTTAAGTGACAAGTGCAACCAGAAAATGTGCCTAACATGTATTTGATCAGTCAAAGTGGTACAAACAACAGAAAATCATGCCTAACATGTATTTGATCTGTCAAAGTGGTAGTGACAACAGAAAAGCATGCCTTGGATGCTGATAAGTGAAAGGTGATTGTAGGACATGTCTGGCAGTTTTGGATAGAGTTTAAATAACAAGGGTGGTACAGATGAGCGCCTGAACATGTTTAACATGACTTTAAGTGAGATAAACCTTCAGTAAGCACACCTGATAGGAATGACATGAAAAGCCTAAAAGCGAGCCTGTGATAGTCTTTAGTAACAGAAGAGACAGAAAAATGTTAATGGATGTCTTTGCTGAGTGTTGAATGAGAGATAACAATCAGTCAAGTGGTGCAAGCAGCAAGAATGCACATCTAACATGTATCTGATCAGGTTTAAGTGGCAAATATGACATAAAAACGTGCCTAGTGTGGACAGGTCAAGTGTTAAGTGACATGAAGAATGAAAATGCACGCTTCCATGTGCATGCATAAGTGAGTGGGAAGTGTGCTTGCAGGTAAAGGCATGTTTTAGGTGGCAAACACAGGTAAAGGAGGCGTCTAGCAAGTAATTATAATCTTTAAGTGGCATATACAGGGGAAAAGTGTGCTTGGGAAGGAAAACAAGAGCTCCAAGTGACAGTGATGGCTAAGAGGCATGCCTAGAAGGAAAATAACTGTTTTAAGTGGTAGGAGTAGCAATAATAGGCATCTGAGTGTTAAGAAACCCAACTTGAGTGACAAACATGACACAAATGCATGCCTGCATGTCTGAGCTGGCTGTCAGGTGGTGGGAATAGCAGAAAGATGCGCCTAGCAGGGTTTTACTAACTTTCCAAGGATGCCATATGTATTTATAGTCATTCTTCAATCAATTTCAGACCTGTTCTAGCACCTCCTAGTGTTTGCAACTGCCTTTCTCTTTTTCTGATCAATAGGGCAGGTTCTAGGGTTTTGAATCATCACATTTCAGAGTTCTTTGCACCTGTTGTGGCTGTTTTCATTGAAGATCGGCACTAGTGCTTCATGTGTGTTGACTTGTGATCAGACTTCTAATGTTTCCATGCAGATTCCAACCATTTGAACAAGGATTATTCAGCTAGGGTTCCTAATTTGTGTTGTTGATTTCTGGTAAAATTCTAGGGTTTCCCCGTAGTTTGCAAGTGACAGTTCTCAGCATTATAGAAGAGAGTATAACAGCAGCGTTGCAGCTGTCTCTGTTACAATGTTCCACATACTGGATATATGACAGTGAGGCTAGGGTTTTGTCATATCTCCATTCAAGGGATTCAATCACCATTTTCAGTTTTGTCAAAACCCTAGGAAGTAGTTTTTCATTTTGCTAATTGGAACAGATGGTTAACGTTGGTGAAATTGTCCACAAAAGGACCTAGGGTTCATGTCACTAAGTTTATCTTATGTTACACTCTAGAAAAGTTTCATTGTCAAGGTCATTCTTACGTGTTTCTTCATGTTAGTTTATTGAATTGTTGCCTATAGAAGCCAATTGTCATGACCTCATCCATGATCTAGGTTGTTGCTTGTTCTATTATGAGAAATGGTTGCCATCTTTGATGATTGTTTTGTCCATTGTCCAATCTACATGGAAGGAATCTAAGGAGATGATGAAGGGCAATTTGGGAGTAAAAGCAGGTCATAGACATAGGGCCGACCTACTTTGCCTAAAGCAAGAAAAACAACTTAAAACAAATGGTGTTTAGGTATTTATATGATTGGATTTGTCATGCCTTCGCATTCCATCTGCCAGGCACACATTAGAGCAGTTACTGTTACAGAAACAAATAGAAGATTTATTGAATATGATCGAATGAGTCTTACATCAGAGAGCTACAGCTCTTTATAGAGAGAAGAAACATACTAAAGAAGGACTGACAGCTTGCATAAAGCAAAAGCTTCAGTTAACAAAGCAGTGCAGAAAGGAAAGAACTAAAAATGGAATAAAACCTATCTAATAGGAGAAAAGCAGGGAAACTAACAAGTGACCATTAAATAGAAATAGCTAATTTATCATAAACCCCCCCTTAATGGTCACTGTACTAACTAAAACAGAATTGCCCCCTCTGAATGGAGACAACAGAAACAGATATAGGCTGATCCACGAGCAATCGACAAAACAGACAGAGGAGATTGGCCTAGAAGGCGTAGAAAGCAGATTCCTTCTCAGTATGCTCTGCGACGTGTGCTGATGGAGTTGAAGCTTCAGACTTGGACTGCTCAGCAGCCAAGCATTTTCGGCAATCCTTTTTCATATGCCCAAACTTGTGACAGTAATTGCACTGGATGTATTTCTTGGATGGGTCTTGTGACTGACCTTGACTGAACTACTACGAGGGCTGATTAGGACCCTGATACTGCTGGAAGGACTTGGCAGTAAATCCCTGTTCTGAGGAGAAGGAAGAAGCATTACTACCAAATTGTTGTTTCCATCAATCCTGCTGCAAGAGTTTGTTGCACAGATCGGGGAACGTCAGACTAACATTAGATGAAGTAATGTTAAGAGTTTCGATAAAGTGTTCATAAGATGATGGTAGACTTTTCAGAGTGATCACTACCATATCTTCTTCCATCTTCTGACCAATCGCCGTCAACTGATCTCGGATGTCCTTGATTTTTGTGAGATGCTCCTGCAGAGACATCTGATCATCCATCATCATTGAGAAGAGCATGTTCTTGAGAAAGAATGCTCGGCTTTTGTTAGAGGTTTCATGAAGGTCCTTCAGTGATTCCCAAATTTCTTTTGCTGTTTTCCCAGACGGAACCTGAGGCAGCTGCTCATCGGTGATCAATAGCTTGATAAGCATTACCGCTTCACAATTTTGCTCATCGAATCTATCCTGATCCTTACCCGCCACTTGAGGACGTGTAGTTGTACCCAAAACAATCTGGTCCAAACACCGATACTCAAAAATAGTCATCATCCGCTGCTTCCAGGTGTTGCAATTTTTGCCGTTGAATCTCTGACTGCCCTCCAACAGAATGTTGGTCAAAGGTGCCATGCTTCATGTTTTCCGAGACACGAAAAGACGAATTATAAGCAGTGGGCACAGAAACTGAAGCAGATAGACGGCACAAACAGCAAACAAAAAATCTTTACACAGATTTTGAAAACACGAAATAAGCTGACTCACGGATATTGAGGTACGGATCTCGAGATAAATCCGAATCACGGATTTCAAACTTTAGATCTCGAGAGTACGGATATCACAGGTTAAGAACATCTGAACACAAGTTTCAAAACAACAATATCTCTGCATGTCTGTTGAGAGATTTGGCTGCCAACAGAAAACTGTAAAATCACGAATGCGACAAATTGAACGCTTAGCATAGATGGAGATAGGTGGAAGCTGTGCTCGCCACAACATAGAACATCAGATAGACGATACCAAAATTCAAATCCTGAGTTTGCAGATGCTGGTCATAAGGAGAAGGAAATTTAGACGATCATTGAAGCTGGAGATTGACTCACAACAAATATACCCGCCAAAAGTAGAGATGCCAAACAGAACCTTTTCCAAGTAAATTTTAGAATTACCGCTTAAGGCAAAGGACGCCAATGCCCTCCTTCTAGCGCTAATGTCAAAAGATAGCGGTAACTATTGACTGCTTTGAAAAAACCTTTAATCACACAGCCGTTAGAATAACTCTCCACCCACACACAAGAGACCCGCTCAAAAAGGAGCGTCATATACGATAAGATGCCGCTGATAAGACACAAACAAAGGTCAAACCAAACCGGCGACCTTGTAGGCAAATATTTAGAGTCCGCCAAAACTAGAAGGTGTTGGGCGCGCTTCCAAAAGAACAAACCGCTGCTGGCCGAGGGTTACCAAGATGATTGGAGGCTGGAGCGAAGAGCTGCTTTAAAACAAATAGCACTTATGAAGAAACACGGAAGCTCCAGATGGTGACGTTAGAATTTAAAACACCAACCACGAACCCAGACACAGATCAAACCACAGTTGAAGGCTCGAATAAAATCGCGAGTCACAAAGATACTTATGAAAAATGCGACCAAATAGAAAAAATACCGCGAAATATCATATCCAACACAAAGCCAGCGATTAACAGCCCATAGAACCCGCAAAGGATCAGTAAACAAGGTTTTCAGAATCGCGACCAAACTGCCGCTGGAAGAAAACGACCATGAAAAAAACCGCGATCATGTACAGAAGAAGTGCGACCGCTAAAAAGACGACCTCAGAGATTGCCGAGAGCAGCCATGAAATCGTGTCTGAGAATCATGGCAGAAACTAATGCCCACAAAAACAAAAACGCCTTACAAGAAAACGCGAACCTCAAAAGATCGCGATGACCAGGAACACAAAATCGCCCATGAAAAATAGAAAATCGTGACCCAAAATGGTGATAAAAAACAGAAGTCGTGACTCCAAAAAAAAAACTGTCGAAATAGACACAGAAATGGCGCGATTCATAGAGGAAAGAAAACCTCGATACACACAAAATGCGACTTCAGGAACCCTCAATTTTCAGAGGTACACAAAAATTGCGAACTGAACAAACCCTTCAAAACACCATACAGATTTAATCAGGGCGCCAAAAAATCGCTTGCCTGGGCTTTGATACCATGTTACAGAAACAAATAGAAGATTTATTGAATATGATCAAATGAGTCTTACATCAGAGAGCTACAGCTCTTTATAGAGAGAAGAAACATACTAAAGAAGGACTGATAGCTTGCATAAAGCAAAAGCTTCAGTTAACAAAGCAGTGCAGAAAGGAAAGAACTAAAAATGGAATAAAACCTATCTAATAGGAGAAAAGCAGGGAAACTAACAAGTGACCATTAAATAGAAATAGCTAATTTATCATAATAGTTACAAGCAATCTTTAATGTTGAGGGTGACTGAAATGAACGCCTAGGTGACAGTGAAGTGACAACAGGAACTGAAAAGGTGCTTGGAACAGCAGTTGACATTATTTAAGTGTCCTAAGTAGCAGAAATACGCGTCTTGATCTGTATGTGATCAGCAGTGACAGAGATGCATGAAAAAGCATCTAAGTTTGAGTTAGCATGCTGATAAGTGACATGGACTGCAGAAATAAGCACCTATGTGACAAGTAAGTGGCAACATCGGCAACAGGGTGCACCTAGGGTTAAAAGCATGCATAAATGGGCGCCTGGGTGTTGATAGGAGACAACAATGAGGCAAGGAGCTGTTTCAACAGTGAGAGCAGACATTTAGATGGTTGGAGAGGCTGGTATGTGCGCCTAGGAGCAGGTAGGAGGTGTTTGAGTGACACACATGCATGAAAGAGGTGCTTAACTTGATGGTTTTAATGACAATAAGGGTGATAAAGAGTGCCTAGTAGATTCAAATGACAACAGTGGCTGTTTGGTGTGCTTGGAACAGTTGGAGCAGCTTTGAATGACAATATTAGCTTATAGGCATGCCTGAGGGTCTCTCATGTTGTTTAAGTGGTGAGGACGAAGGAAACAAGCACCTATATGTTGAAACAAGTGCTTTAAGTGATAGGAATGAACAATGGGCGTGCCTGGGAAACAAAGGAGAAATGTCAAGTGACAAGCATGCTGGAAAAGGGTGCCTGAGGTGATTTTTAGTGACATAAGTGAGGTAAATAAGCGCCTGGCAGTAAATAAGCATCTTTGATCAATCTTAAGTGACAAAAGACCCCATCCTAGCATACAGATTTGATGTCTAAGTGGCAGATGTAGCAACAAAGCATGCGTGGACAGGAAATATATCAATGTTAAGTGGCAGCATCAGCAAAAGGGCATGCCTAGGGTTAAAAGCAGATCTCTATGTGGTAAAACAGCGCTAAAAGGGTGCTTATGCTTGTTATAGGTGACACAAGCAGCTATAGGGCACTCCTATGATAAATATTTGGAAAGGGAAGGTGACAACAGCAGTCTGAAAAAGTGCCTTGAGGAGGTTTTAGGTGGCAAAAGGGACTGTTATAGGCACCTTGGTAATTATCAACAGTTTTAGGACCTTAGGTGACATAAGGGCTGATATGAGGTCTCCAAGGTGGCCAAGGTAGAGGAAAGGTGTGCTCATCAGTTTTCAACCTGTTAAAATAGCAAAAATGGTGTTTTAGGTGCCTATGACAATTTTTGTTTTCCTAGTGCAGCAAAAGGCCTGTTTCAATCATATATGACAGCAGTTATGCATTTTTGCTTGATGGAAGCTTATAGTACTTCATTGGTATCTCTGATTTCATGTATATCAGCAGTTTTGCAGTGTTAGGGTTTGCTGGAGGTGTCAAAGTCGTCACTTCATCATCAATCAACTGGTTATCAGCCTTCAGCGTTGAGAATGAAACTGTCATGTCCCGATAATGATTTATAATTGAATCGTTTATTTAAATAATAAGTTAGCCTTATATAAACTAAATATATAATATATTTATTTAAAATATATTATTAATATGTATAAGTTAATAAATAATATTATTAATTTAATATAATTTAAATATTATAAAATATATGAAATATATATATTTAATTAACTATATATATTATAAATATAAATATTTTAATATAATATTTACATGAATAATTAACAAGATATATTATTATATATAAAAATAAATATTATGAAGAGTCTTACCCATTAAAGTTAGAAAGTAAAGTAAAATGGAAAGTAAAGTAATTTGGAATAAGGCAAAGTGGTTAAACAAAAGGTCAAATTCAAATCATATAAAGATAAAAGTCTAATAAGACAAAAATATTATTTATACTTAATAACAAATGTATTTATTTATACTATATATATTATATAAATAATGTACTTTAAAAAGATTAAGGGGAGGCCAAAGGAGGATATTTATAAGTGCAGCGATTAAGTTGGTTGACACCAGCGATCGCATAAATAAATAATATATTATAAATATATCTAATAATATAAATACAAATATTATTATTATTATCTTATATTGTAATATAAATATAAATAATATAATATAAATCATATATCATTTATTATGATATAAATGATATAATATAAATAATATAAAATAAATAATATATCATTTATTATAATGATATAATATAAATAAATAATAATATAAATAAACATCTTTTAACCTATTCTCTTATGATAAGGGAGTTACGTATGGTTAGAACTAGTTTTACCACGAAAGGGAATTAATATAAAGTAATAAAAATTATAAGAGGGTAAGTATGTCTTTTACCACCAAGCATAATAAGAGATGTGCCTCTTTAAACATATCCCTTGAAAGGGAAATAAATAAAGGTTGTGAGATAGAAGTAAAACATCATCGAGAGAAAATATAAAAAAGAGTATATATTTTTGAGTCATAAGTAGGAAAGATATCATAAATTAATATATAGAGATATGTACATCAGCAATAAAGGGGTGTGAAAATATATATTATAAAATATATAAACGGCAACAACAATACAATAAAAATTATATTACGGCAGCATAGGTAAGGAATCCCAGGTAAAGTTACAACAGGTAAGTAAGCATTTATATTTACTTATTCAATTTATGATTTGTAAGAATTTATATTTACTTGTTCAATTTATAACTTGTAAGATATAAATGATAAGGTTATTAAGTAGGAACTGATATAATGACAGTACATTGTTTCCCTTACTTGTATTAATGTTCAGTATAACACTGCATTTATTTACAGCCAGTTCTGAGCAATATAATTCATGGACAGTCATATGTAATATTTGCTAACTATGTAATCTATATACCATTCATTAACCACATATGGGATCAATGAAGGGTGACATGTCTAATAGATCATTCATAGCCGATATATTGGTCTTGGCTACCTAGAGTACCAAGAATCCTCACGGATGCCTTAGCCTCAAGAATACACCAAGTATTTCTTGAATAAGGATGGGAGACGAACATAGCCTATGATGAACAAGAGACATGCGACACCCTATCGACCCCATATGGTGTTAAGGAATAGTATATGAGATATAGATAAGAAGTATATGTTGATAAGATCATAAAGAATAGCATGTGAAATATGAAAGATAGATAAGGGCAATAGTGTTAATCCACTCACCACTATGAGGAGTAAGGAAGATTAGGGGTGGGCAATCAACCAAGGATAGGTACGGGTTCATTGGTCTAGAGCACCCCTTCGAGCCCTTGTCTCAAGATGGTACCTTAGGGAGCAAGAGGTAGTCTTTTGACTTGAGTGGTCTAGAGAAGCCCAAGTCAAAGGAAGGTCCTAGAGTGGCCTAGGTCTAGAGCACCCCTCGAAGGAAGAACGACCTATACCATTGGCATTGCACCCTAATGGATTCACTCTCATAAGATGGAGGATTTGATTAACAATAGGCCCAAGTATATCTCTTCCATGGTAACATGAGACTTACATAATAGATCTATGATAATAAGAGAGCATATAGTTTATGTTTTATTGACATAGAAAAGAGGAATTGAATACTAATGTACTCTTTTACAAGTTGAAATTGTTTGCAAGGTTGGGGAAAATTTTGGCTTGCTAGAAGGGGACATTACAGAAACCCTAGCATGAACAGGTCATATGTTTCTAGCAGATGTTCAAGCATCAGCAGCTTTCAGCCGTATACATGTATCTAACAAACTCTTGAATATGTTCAACATGGTGTCCTTATTCTATTTGATGTTTACAACCTTGGAAAATTGCAGTCATGTTTTTCTTTGCAGCAGTGTTCAAATGGGGCTGTGATCATATTCTAGGGTTTCTAGGATATTGAGTGGTAGATTTGCCTCATTGAGTGTTTTTAATCATTAGCAAAGGGAACTAGAGTTTGGAACACTGAATTTGTTTTGGTTTTTGTGGGTTACATCAGTTTTGAGTCATTGAGTTTGTTTGGTGAAATATCATGGCGTTATGGTTTCCATATTAATTAGAAGATTCGTTAGGATTTAATTTGAAAACTTCCTTTAGAAGCACAAGAAAGGTTCATGGATCACTTTGCTATTTTTGGTAGTTGCTATTCCGGTGCTTTCTATTTCCACATGGACAGCTGTGGGCTTATTTTTAGGTCGCTTTAGTTAATTGTTATTTTATTCTTTGTTTAAGGTTAGTTTTGCTTTAAAGTAATTTTTTTCCTGTTTTTTCGGGAGCTTTAAGCGTTTGTGCTTTAAAACTTGATTTTTTGGGACAAAATATGATTATCCCAAAAATTGGGCATATTGAAGCCTTATAAGTGCATTTAACACAAAAACTCTGAATGATAGTGACGTTATGCTTATGTTGCTGAAATTGTTATTCAAGTTGGTTAACTATATTTGTGATTTTGTTGATTAAATTGAAATTGAATAATAGCATAAGGCTTTGTATTGAAGTTATTTGTGCAGCTAAGTGTTAGTTTTGTATAAGGCCTAGCTATTTGTTTACAAAAATACGTGTCATCTTGTGTACAAATAGTTGTTATCCGTTTGAAATCTTATGTGCATCCAATTGTTGGTCTCCGGTTAGCCAACAAGAAGGTGTTGTTTGTGCTTTTAGATTAGTTATTTTCGTTCATATATCTAAAAATCTCATTGTGAGACAAGAGTTGTTACTAGTCTTGTGTTCATGCTTGAGGCAAAAAGATAGGAAGATAGTTATTTAATTTATTCAAAATCTCCTAGAAAAATATTGTATAGTGCATAGTTTAAAAACTCGGACTCAACAATTAGTGTATTTTGTAACTAATAAATAAATGCTTTGGGCGCAAGAATTTTTTTAATGATAGTTGATGCTACTTATAGCATTGAAATATTGGTCAATTTGTTATCTTCATGTCTACATTACTATGTTTGCACTTTTATTAATTGAATGGAAAGTCGATTATAGTGTCAAGCTTTTTATTAATGATATTTGTCTACTTAGGTTGTAGCTTTGCATGCAACGTAGCCTTTCAATTCCTTGTATTGTGTGTTGGTATTTGTCCAAGTAGTCTTTCATTATTGAACCTTGTGTGCATTGGATTGTTGGTTTTTGCTTTAGCCAGTAGGAAGGTGTTGTGATTGCATTTAGAGTAGATGCTGTCATTCTCATATTCTATAAAATTTCACTTGTGAGACAAGAGCTGTTACTAGTCTTGTGCTCGTACTTGAGGCAAGAAGACAGGAAGGAAGTTATTTCATTATTGCAAAACTTCCGAAAGAAACATTGGATAGTGTGAATAATTCAATCCTTACTGTATATAGCTTACTGTCTAGGGATAGTTTAGATCTCAAGGAGTTTCCCCTTGTAATTTGAAGAGAAAAATTAAAATGTTAACAAAGAGTAGGTTCCATGAAATTAAGCAACATATTGCCACTTTTATTACTGCTATTCCTTGTGCTTTCCTTGATGAAAATGGTCAAGAAATCAAGCATGAGGAGGTAAGGGTTGAATTCTTGAGGTTTGTGAAAGACAAACTTGGTAGAGCACAAGGGCAAGTTGAGATTGATACTTTGATGATTGAGAGTAACTATGCCTAGATGTCCAAATCATTCGTATGAACTCTGTCATTGGCTGATGTATCACAAATTAAGAGGTTCATCGACAAATTTCAGAGAATGTAGGATACACAGGATGTTGCTGCTACACAAGGCCTGTTAGTTGAGATTTTGGAGTAGCTATTTTTAGATTATGGCTATTTTTGGATGACCTTCTAGAAGGTCTATTTTGGAGACTTTACGTTTTTGGTAGAAATCTATTTGAGGATTTCTTGTTTTAGATGATTTATTTTTAGAAAATTTAGTACGTAGAGCTTGCTTTGTTTGCCAAACTATTTTTGCGTAAGAACTCTAGTAGTTTGCTTTTCTATCTATCTTGAATAAATTGCATTATTGAAGCATGCAAGATATTGTAAACACTTATAAAAAAGTGCTTTATGCACTTAGATTTAGCTATTAGTGTTTTGTCATCTTGTATGTGTTGGTTTGGTAAATTGAATATCTTTTTTTAAACATTGCAGATATTTCATTGAATTGGTTGTTGTAGCATTGTTTTCTTTATTTGGTTTATTGAATCTTGTGTTCAATCTTATTTAAGCTTTGTATTGTACTCGTGCTTTTTAGTCTTTGCATTTACCTAGAAAGTGTGAGCATTAGTTAGCTGTTATAGGTCGTTTGCTTTCAAGAAAAAAGCCATAAAAATCTCGTTGTGTAGAAGTGTTGATCAGCTTTGTGCCCATAGCCAAGAATGAAAAAGATGGTTAATTCTGTTGCTTAGAATTCTAGGGTTTTTAGTTTTATTTATAAGGGAGCTTCCCCTTCTAATTTGAAGAAAGGCATATCATTACACACTGTTTCATTTTGTGTTGTCCTAAAAATAACAAATTAGAACACCAACAATTCCTGTACCTTGGGAAGTTCTAGATAGTTGCCAAGAAGATCAAGGAGAATCAATCTCCATTCAACTTTTCTTTTTGGCGGGGGGCAGCTTTTCTCTCTCCTTTTTAAAAAAAGTGGTTTATTTTTTTTTAATATTTTGTTCTATTTCTCAACAAGTAAATGGTATCCTAGAGTTATGTTATTAATTTTTTTTCTTGATATTTTGTTTATTTATGAATGTGTAGATATAGGTATATTCTAGAAGTGTAGGGGGTTATAGCTATTGCTGGGTACCAAATTTACATCATTTAATGGAACATTTAAAATTTGTAATACGAAATAGTCATTAAGTTATCATTGTTGTTATTGTAGGCATTACTCAAATTATTAAGGTCCAGCGAGCCAAAGTCATTGATGAACAAGTCAAATTTGCTGCCAATATTTGCTTCGAAATTGCTATATCGAGCATTTATTAGAGAATTTGAATGGCCTATTGAATTTATTCAGGTGAGAATATCTTAATCAGTGACTTTTCTATTCTTTGCAGGCTAATGTTGTAGGATTCAAGTTGTTGAGAAGTTGTTTGTTAAGCTGTTTAAATAATATCACGTCAAAAGAGATTTTACCTCAGATATACATCAAATAATATTTGAAGGATCTGTTCTAAATAAATGCAATCGAAAATATTGACATATCATGTTCCTATAAATTTAATCTTCTAATGAAGGGTCTCTTTCAAGTGTACTTTTGACATTGAGAAATCATATAAATATTATATTTAAAATATGAAATATGTTGATCTCATGCAAAGATAACATTTATCCTCCTTTTGTTTTCTTGCATTTACTTCGACTTCTATGAATTTCAACAAGTCATCGCTAACAATTGTGGTAAAGGTTAATATATAATGTGCTATTAATTTTTGAAAAAGTTTTGAGAAATTTGAATGTGCAATCATTAATGTATCTAAAGGAACTCAAATAACTCAGAATGTATGGATGTAAAGTTATTCTTCAACATATTTTGACAATAAACATTAGATGTATACTATTTGCATACAGCTCTGGATCTTGATTTATCTCAAAGTGTGAATATAGCATCAATAAGTGATTTGTAGACAGGGTGGATATTCAACACCTTGTTTCACCAACATAAATCATTTGAATCCTTTTCAATCCTTACTGTAAATTGATTAGAGAAGCTCCTGTTCTATGTATGGAATCATAGAAAAACAGTCCCTACGATAACAAATCTAGTCATGTAGGTGTGCTTAGTAATTGAAGGAAGCATGTTAAAACAAGTAAGAGAGCATACATTTAAAGAGACAAGAACAACTTGGATTGGAGAAACCCAATTTGGGTGAAAACTTCAGAAGAGTGAGTATTGAACTCCTCAATACATTATCTCAAGAGCTGTTACAAATGGTTTTCTGCCTTATCGAGACCTTCCTGGACACTCTTTCCCAAGTACAACAGTGTCCAAACACCATTCGACTCCTAATCTGCTCCTGCACTTCCCCAATCAAACTATTGCTTCACTAACATTCAAGCTGAAGCAACAATAGCTTAACTCCAATTTTTCAAGAGCATTAAGGAAAACTACTTCCATTGTTACAAAATGGCCCCTCTTGGAGGTTTATTGTAATGTCCTCTATTGGGTCCCCAAATTGCAGGCCCTCTCCTCTAACACCACCACCAAGAGTGACACATAGGGGAACCACATATCACAAGCATGGAGAATGGTGTATCAACAAAGAAAAGGTGGTCTTGGTCGAACACATAGGATAGGGCAGATCCTCTTCTTCTTTAGGCTTTGCAAAACCTAGGGGGGGTATTCCCTCGAGGTTTGAATACATGGAAACAATTGGAACAGAGTTTTGACTACCATGCTCTAATGGTAATCTGGGACAAGCTTACTAGACCTCATTAATAACAAATGACAAACAAGCATATAAGTGCACCCCAAAATATAATCAGTTTCAATTCCTAAAGATGAATCCCCTTAACATTGTATACACACTTATATCTTGCCTCCACACCATTACAACCCTCTCAATATTTATCCAACACAAGCTCACTAGATATATCCACTTGCAAAACAATGGACTGCAATGATGGGTCGAACTCCTACATGCACAAACCACTAAACATCTATCTGACACCAACTCTCTCAGAATATAGCTAAGGTAACAAAGCTGGTTTATGGATGCAGGCAGAACCTAAACTAATCTACCTACCTATTCTTAAACTATTGGTGAATGATGTTTTCATTTTAAGGCATATGATTGACTGTGAACTTCCAAGGCTGGTGCCTATCTAGTGGGTAACAGAGTCTAGATTTCCAGTAAGAAACAACAAATCGAAATCAAAGGAATATGAGCTATGCATGAACATACATCATAGTTATGGAACCAAATAATAGAGCATACTTATACTCCATTCCCATACTGCAAAAATCCATATGCAATGTAAAAATGATCATTACAAATATTGCAATGAATTAAAATGCTGTGACATTTATCAAATCTCCATTACAATCATATCAGCAAATGTGGAAAGAGGAAACATAGAGCTGCGACTAAAGGTTTCCCTGAAAATTTACAAACAAGCATGGAGACATTCCATTACATACCTCATTTACTAAATTAACCCCTGTGATTTATAGATGTGTTGCTCCAACTAAATTGGATTGGCATGATTTGAATACCCTGGACGATCCTCGGCACTTGCTAGTGCATGGAAAATGGTTTAGCGACCCCCTCTAGAATGAGTAACATCGCATTTATACCTCCTCACATTTTGCCTTAGGCATTCTAGCGGGAAACAGAGGCACAACTACCTCTCACATGCATTAATTACATACCCAACAACATCTAGATAAATTTGCTTTGACCTGTGCATTGAATGCACACCTACCTGAAATTTGCGTTGATCAACGTGTAGGTCGAACAAGGAGAGATGAAAAATACCTTCTCGCTCAAATTGTGTAGTTGTAGGAGTTAAATCAACCATAAATGGCATTCTAAGTCGTGCAAAGGAGGTAGATGAGGTGTCCTTGGACGTGTTGGAAGTAGGTAAGCGTTTGAATGTAGATATGCCTTAGAGACCACAGAAAACAATTTAGATTTTGTTAACTTCATCTTCCTTTGCGTGGCGACACGTCATTTCCTGCGTTTGGGCTATCTGTAAACTCATGTTGGAGGTTTAGGCCTTTGTTGGAATGTTGTCGGGGTTCGAGGGTTCCGAGGAACCTTATCGAACATTTCGGGAATCATCAGAATCACCGACATCCCTTTCTTCTTCTTTCTTTGTTTATTTCTTGCATTTACTTTTGTTTGTCAGAGCTTTTGCATTGATTTAGAACCATATTGGGGGTTTCGATGGTTTTGGGAACCATTAGAACCTCTGACAAACTATCGAAGTCGGAGTAGAAAGGGAACCAAGGATCCATGTCAGAGGTTTTGGGAACCACTAGAATCGCTGACAAGTTCCAAGGAAGCACAAAAGGGCCAACAAAAAACCTATACTTGACAAACTTTGAGGTGCTCAGGAAAGGTGTGAAAACGAGAAAACCAAGCAAACCTATACTTGACAAATTTTGCCCTGAATTTTATGATTTTTAGTGTCTTGACATTTCGTCAAACACTTTGCATGCAAGTTGTCTTGTTTGTTTTCTGAGTGTGTTTGTTTTCAGAACAACAAATAAATAGTTCCAAACTAGTACAAATAATGCATGAACTCATAAAGGAGATGATATGGCAATTTAACAAATACTTGACATACAATATAACAACCAAATAGATAGCTTGAAAACTCAGATTTCATGATATTATTAACAATGCTTTATCATTGCCCAAATCTAACTCAAATGTTTGTTGTTCATGATCAGACAAATACATTAAATAAACAAGGCCTTTTTACATACCAAAATGTAAAGCAATCACTTCCAAATCAGACCCAGATGTAGATCTTCAGATGGCTGATGTAATATGTGAAACCCACTCCAAAGAGGTTCCAAACCTCATTCTAAACTCACACCTCCTGCTAGGTGCTGTGAATCCCTCCCTAGATGCCAACGCCACCTTCACTACGGCTGTGAACTCTTCAAAAAGGGCAGCGACTCCAAGTGTAAACCCTTACGCATGTTATGTCCCTATTTTCGGGTTCTCTAGCAGCACAGTTGGAGCTGACTTTCTGGGTTTGTGACAACCTGATTAGAGGAGTATTTCGATGTCACCAGTGTGCTCCAATGATCCAATGGAGCCGTATGACACTTTTCGGAGGGATTTCAAACAACTTGTCCGTACTTACTATTTATAGTATGTGCTTGCATCGCGACAATTTTTTTGGGTTTTTTCTGGGTTTGTTCTCTTTGGTCCTCGGAGAACACTGCTATTTATAGTAAGTGTCAGTCTGGACATTGTTTTTGGTGACATGGTAGTTCGGCCGTCTCGGGGCCTTTCTAGGTGTTGCATCGAGCTCAGTAATGTCAGGAGGTTCACGGTGATGTCTTTCAAAGCATTTTTCGAACCTTTTGAGCCATTCTTACTATTTTTAGTAGGTTGTTATTTTTAGTAGGGTCTCTGCTTAGTATCGACTTCTCATGTGGCACAGTTTCCATGCCACTGCATGATTGGTCACTCTTTCGGTTGCCCGTTGGAGTTCGTGAGCAAAGTTATATTATTTTAATTAACATAAATGTCATTTAAGTTAAATTAAAGATTTAACTTAATGTTAATAAAAATATTAAAGAGACTTCATAAAAGGGGTGTTGGGGAAAAAGAATTAAAAGGCATATTTTATAAAGTAATGTGGAGCGCCCAACTTAGGGAGACATAAGAGGAAATAAAGTGAATTTAAAATGTTATTTAATTGCCCAAGTTGTGCGTGGAAGTGAAGGAGAGAATAAAAAGGGGGTTTGAGCTCATTTTTATATATGCTTGGAAAATATTTTCTTCTGCAAGTTGGAGACCGAACTTTGGTTTATGGCTTTTTGAGGATGAAAACCCTCAAGAGGAACAATATTTGCAAGTGTGAAAGATCACCCAAGAATACTCTGCTGATAGCCTCACACAAGGGTTATGTTGGAGCTGAATAGTTGAAGATTTTTCAGCGATTTGAAGTAAGGGTTTGGATGCAGATTTTACAGAGGGATTTAGAAGAGCATAGCAAAGGATCATTGCTGATTTTAAGTGTTTCTTGGAGCTGTACCTTCTCCATTTCTAGCTGCTCCAAGTGTTGTAGCTGAAAATAAAGGGGTTTGAGCATTTTGAAATCTGAGTATTTTGTTAGGGTTTTTGGAGCTTCCATTGCTGTTCACAGATTGTTTCAGACCTGCACATTGTAACGCAGCAAATGGGTATGTTTCAAATATGATACTTGAGTGATTTTATCATCTAGGTATTTGTTATAATCCCTCTATTTAATGTATTCAACAAATATATCTCAAAAAACATATGACAACAGCTAGGGTTTTGAAATATTTGATTTTTTAGGGTTTCCTATCATATGAGTATTGCTGATTTATGTTCTTAGTGGTTGTTTCATTTCATATAAGGTTCTGGGTATTATTGGAAATGCTTCTTTATTGTTATATTTCAATTATATGCAAATCAAAAACCACATGCAAGCCCTAAACAGAAGCAAACAACAGAAAACACACACATAAAAAAAATCAGGGTGGGACATTACAACGCCACCCTAGACATACCTCATGCCACCTCCATTAATGTTGTGCTAGTAATGGAAGGGGCAGCGACTAGTATTTAGGGTCTCAAACCCCTCTAAATCTGCAATCGCCTCCTTGTGCTTATGATATCAAATATATAGTATTAAACCCTTGCCAAAAGTCTCCTATATCATCAATAAGAGGCACTAAATCTAAATATACAAGTCTGGTATAAAATCTGATAAAGAAATCTGCAATAAACCCTTATAGCATTGTCCACAAAACCCTCAATATGAAGCACCAAAATGTATCCTCCGGGTCTGTTACAAAATCTGATATAAAAATCTGCAATGACAACCTCCACAAATCTGAATATATTGCCTAATTTGTATTTGGAACAAATCTCACAAATTGGCAATCAAACCCTCCATCTAAAACTTGTAAAATATCTCCACAAAAAAAACTTTGAAACATCACCAAAACTAAGGCATTGATCAATGAAGCACAATTGTTAATTTTGAAATGAATCCACCTCAAGATGGAATTGGATTTTCGCCCAATCCACCAAAATTCCAAGGGTTTTCGTCCTAGGAATTGGCTGAACCTGTAGTTGCAGCTCACAAGGAAAACTCCAAGTAAAATAACAAGTTAAGGATATCAAAATGACTTGCCTTCACCTCTTATTAAAGCCCAAGTGAACTTTCTAGGAATAACTTCTAGAAGATTCCCTTTTTATTATTTTGTTTTATTTTATGTTTTCCTTTTAAAAAGTGACTTATTTTATAATTCATCAATATAATATTATAAAGTCACTTTTTCCACTAATAATAGGTCCAACTAATTAATTAAATATAAATAATCCAAAAATGATTTAGGATTATTTATTATTTAATTAATTAAATTATTCCCTTATAACTCCCAACTTAGCCTATGGGAATAAAATAGGCTAGTGGACTCTGCTGGATGATCATTCGGAAAAAGGGGACATTACAGTCCTCCCTTCTCCGAATTGTTTGCCCTCAAGCAATTGCAAAGTTGGATGCTACAAAACCTGTTCACCTTCCCAAGTAGCATCCTCAAGAGGCAAGTCTCTCCATCTAATCAATTACACCTTGATCACCTGACTCCTCAATTTGCGCTCCCATACATCCAATATAGCATCAGGAACCAGTATCAACTTGCCCTCATTATCTAATGGTGGAAGCTCTAGAGAAGATATAATGTGCAGCCCAAGTGCACTTCTGAGGTAAGATACCTGGAATACATTATGAATTCTACTAACTCTAGTTCATATGCAACCTCTCCAACTCTCCTCTCAATCCTTTATGGGTTGCAGAAGCAAGGCTTCAACTTTCCTGCACCACTCCTCAGTGTAGTCTGTCTATATGGCTGTAGGTGCAAGAAAACTAAATCACCAACCTCAAATGTCTTGTTGTAATGTCCCCATTTTTAGGCCCTCGTGCAGTTTGGATGGTGCTGGCTTCTGGGGTGGTTCCAACACAGCTAGAGCAGAGTTTTTGTTGCTCAGCAGGGTTTAGACGGACAATTGTAGTTGATCGACACTTTCTGCGCCTGTTTCGGACTTGTCCAAGACTTGCTATTTTTAGTAAGTCCCTATTTTTTAGGAGGTATGGGATTAGGCCCTGTTTGACAAGTTGGGAGTTCCTATTTTTTAGGGATGTTTCTTTTGTCAGCGGTTCCTACTTTTTAGGAGTTACTATTTATAGTAACCTACTATTTTGGGGCTTCGTGTCAGTTGACCCTCATAGGCTAGAGCAGATGGTTAGGGGGTCTTATTTTGGCAATATTCGGTGTGGCTTCGCCTCTAGTGATTAGTGAGAGTTCAGGTTTGACCTTCGTTGGACTCCATTTGGCACACTTACTATTTATAGTAAGTTACTTTTTCAGGGAGTCAGGGTTTCTATTTATAGTAGGGCACCTGGACAGGTCTCAGATGCAGTGTCGACCAATGTTTGGGCCTTTGCAGATGTTTCAGGACTCAGTGGTGCGTACTTACTATTTATAGTAAGTCAGCTATCGGAAGTTTCTATTTGTGGCAGGGCACCTAATCATTCAGTGTTTGGCAGTTTTAATGTTGGTTTCAGTTGGCGTAGCTAACTGATGGATTTTTAAAGAGATATTAATATTTTAATGTGTCATTAATGATGTTAATTAAAAGTTTATAATATAAAGTTATATTTTGACTTTATATTAAAAGGGGGCCAATGACACATGATAAAGTGCAATTAATGATATTAATTTATTGTGGGCACAATAACCAAGGTAATATTGAGGCAACAAAAGCAAATAATAAAATATTATTTTAAAAACCTAAAAAGTGGACTTCAAAGGCAAATTAGATACACTTCATTTGGAGAAGTTATAAAAGGGCCTCAAAAAGCAAATCAACCTCATTATTGAATGATCATTTGAATTTGCTTTTGTGGTTTTCTGGAGAAGACAAGGGTTTCTGCATATCAGCCATTGAAGAACGAGAACTCTTCAATGTTTTTGCAATCTTGAGGCTGTGAAAGATCAACTGAATCATTGCCAGGGTGTGGGCTTCAATCAGAGGTCCAATTTGTGCATAATTGAGAAGATTTAATTTAGGGTTTGAACCAGAATTTATTATCATCTGTTGCAGCTGAGGGATTAAGTGATTAGTGGCAGATTTGTATCATTTTGAAGGAGATTTTGGATCTGCACTATTGTTAAAAGCATTTGTGAAGGGGTATCTAGAGGCCAGCCATGGGTGTTTCCTGAGCTTCTGCTTTTCATTGCAGTCACTACCATTCTTTCTGAGGTGGCACAATAACTTCCAGTCACTCTTCTAGGGGGGCTGCATGCATTCTACAGGGCTGCTATTGTTATTTCCAGCTGTGGCTGCATATTATCAGGCTTGTAGCTGATCGTGGAGGTACCTATCAGTCACATTTCAAATCTTCATCAAGCTATTATCAGCTCTAGTATAATGGAGAAGTTTCCGGGTATGTTATAATCCAAATCTTTAATTTGGGTTGATATTGTAATGGTTATAACAGTCTGATTATGTGCATATCAGACCATGGAATGATTGTGATCAGACCTGATTGGAATTGAATAAAAATTATCTCTTCAATAGTAGTTCATTGCCTTAAGTTCATATGATATTCTCTTTCAATTCTAGCATTTATATATCTAATTAAGCAATGGAACCAAAGCATTAAACTCAAATGAACAAGTCAGATAACATAATCAGACTATGCACACCAAGTGTTTGACAAAATTCCAAGGAAGAGAAAGTCGAAAATTTGGATCAGATAGAAGGTAGAAAATTTGTTTGGCTATATTCCACCTGGGTAGGATATTACACTTGTGCATGTCCTGGCTATCTTGCATCAACTCTCACTCTGGGAGCTCTACTGACCTCAAATGCTAAGTCTACAAAAGACAAAGCGTCACACCCATACAACCTGATCCAAGCCTTTCGCTGCTCCACTCTGATACAACTGCCATCAAACCAAACATTGTGGAGCAAGCCACTAATCATACCAACTCTTGGAACTTGAATTATTGCATCTCCATATAAACTGAAGGTGAAGGGATAAGCATATCTCATCAAGTCTCCATCACTCAATATTGTCAAACATCTAAACTATGTCTCATGGAACTGAATGATGTTCATCTTGTGTGCATAATCAGACATGCATATCCTCTCTATGCTGCTGGTACAACTAATGACGAGAATGAAAATCAGATTTATAATCACCCCTGGAATGTTTTTGCTGTCATAAACTGATAGGATCTCATCAATACTCAATCTCCAAGTGCTAAAAGACAATCCTGTGCACACAAATCTATCCAATCAGCTGCAATCATTAGTGCAAAGTCTGAAAATTTCATGATCAGCAATGTAGGACAGCCACTAAGCGTCAATGTGTAAGGTGAAAACTATTGAACCAAATCGGAAATTTCTTCCACAACTTGCTGCATACTAAAATTTTACCCATTCATTAATCTTAATGAAATATCCCAAGTAGAATATTTACTAAAATTTCTGATTTGATCTAAAAATCTGATTCAAACCCTAGTTCTGATTTTCTGATTTTAAGTTTCAGATCTGATCATACCTATGTTCCCCCAAGTACCGGGGATGGGGACGGGGATGGGGACAGGCGGGGACGGGGGGACGAGTTTCGGGGACGGTATTTTTTTTTGGCCATTTTTTAGGGGACGGCTACTAAAATAAGGTTTTTTAAAAAAACATAAGGAAATTTCAAATATTTAGATGATAACATTGATAAGGCATTCATTATAGACATTATAGAACATTAAAACATGCATACATAACCATAACATTACACTTGAACTTAGTTTTCAATTTGTCACATGAGAATTGGCTTGGACCAGTTCAAAGTATATGAGCTTTAGCAAAATAGAATCGCAAGTTAATCAATCACATACAAACAACATATGGATTAACTGTGTGTATCCAAGCTAAAGAACTTAGACAAGAAATTGCCGCATAGGAAGGAAATGTAGATGCAATGGTTCCCATGTAGATTACATCACTAACAGTGAAGGAGATGGAATGATCAGTACATCAAGTATTTAACAAATTTGTAGTAGGAAAAAATAAAATATGGCAATGATCAATGAATACAAAAACAATTCAGTGCAGCCTTGCTAACTATTTCTTTGTTTCCTGCCAAAAGTGTGTTTTTTTTTAATTTTTGGAGTTGGGAGTTTCCTGGGCCATAGGGGACGGCTAGCAGTCCCCGGTACGGTCAGGGGACGTCCCGGTCGTACCGGGGACGGCTAGCTGTCCCCTAAGTCCCCTAAAAAAAAGGGGATGTCCTCGGGGAAACGGGGACGGTCAGGGGACGTTTCCTGGCCGTCCCCGGGACGGGTATAGCCAGAAAAAGGCAGGGGACGCGTCCCCGAGGAACACTTATTTTCTGATTTTAAGTTTCAGATCTGATCATACACTTATTACAGCCACTTAGAGATGTCAAAACAACATAAGAATCATGCCAAACATGTACCAAAACCTTTAGATGAATTACACAATGAAATACACACGAGTTCATCACCAAAATGATAGCAAAATTACTGGGAAATCAGATCTGCAGTCTGCTGTCATAAAAATCAGAGATATAGAGTCTTCAAGTACATCAAATGCAATGGGCAAACATGCCAAACAATGCCCAGCTATCATATGCTATAAACCCTAGGGTTTATACATACCATTTACATACAAATTTGACCACCAAATGATGAATTTGGACCTCTAAAGTGTGGTGCTCAGACTTAGGTTTTGAAACCCAAATGCAATGCAACACCAACACACCAAAAGGCTGATCCAAAATGAGCGCTCAGGTCTGCAATCTTTGCTGATCCATGAATGATGTCAAGATGCCAAAAAGGATGCAACAAACCCTCCAAAATCTCCTCCACAAGTAGCTGCTCCAATGGAATGATGAAACCCTAACAAAATCACATGAAAAGTACCAACAACAATTCCAAAGGAAATCTGATCTGCTGCTGTACCAATCTGATTGCAATTATCAAGCCGTAGCAGCCAAATAACAACACAAATCGCCTCACAAATGAAGCCGATCCAATCCTAGAAGGTGACGCTCAAACCCTAGGTCAAAACCCTAGGCCAAAATGCCTCCAAAGCTCGCCAAAATCCTTCTTCAAATCTGATCTGAATATTTGATATGGAAATCTGCTCTTCTTTATCAATGAACAACAATGAAGTACAGTTGTGAATTCCGTATGAATCCACCTCCAAGACAAGATTGGGTTTTTGTTCAATCCTCCTTTCTTCAAGGCTTTTTGTCCTTGGAAAGGTATTGCAAACTAAATTGCAGATCCACAAAGGAAAATACAAAAGATATAATACTCAATGATGCTGAAATGCGTCACAAACCTTGTATTTATACTTGCTTTTCACCTTTTTTCCATATGCTGGCCGACTGAGGTAAATTAATATTATTTTATCCTTTTTTTCCTCACATGGCCAACCCAGGATAAAATATCTTTATTTTATGATTTTTTCTTAAAAGAGGGCCGACCTAGGCGGAATTAAATATATTTTTTTGTTATTTTTTTCTCGTTCTAGAAGCCGACCTCTTCCTCTTGGCCGACATAGACTTTGTTTCCAACTGGCCCGACCTATTTTAATTTCCTTTTCACTTCAGGCCGACCTTGTCCAATATACTTGGGCGCCCAAAAATCAGATTTGATTTTAAATAATATTTTATTAATTTTTATCACCTTTTAACCCTCAAATGGGTTGTTTTCCTCCAAGCAAAAATATTTAATTACTTTTGATTCATCCAAAATTAATGATAAAATATATGAAGTCAAATCCCAAGTTTGCCTTGTCAAGGAAAAATAGTTGAGCCACTAAAAAACATCTTTCCATTTTCCAAGCTCAAAAAGTGGACATTACAACTCCTCACACCCTGAGATTGCTTGCCCTCAAGCAATCACATGTGACCAATCTGCATTAGAACCAACTAATACCAGGATCCCAAATCAATCGAGGCCTTTGGAGTGGTTTCACATGTACTATACCAAGGTGCTCACGGTTTGCAAAATGAAGCTCATACAACCTTTTTACCCAAAGTGTCATAATCCTCCTCACATATCCAGCCAACTTGCCAAATGTGTGCAACTCTCCATCATACGTTTGCTGATCCATGTTGACAAAAACTGAAAAATCCACATAAATATCATCCCTTTGCACAACAATCATTTGAGAATTATGATTATAATCAAATGCCTTCATGCTATCACATTCATCAACTATGAGGAGTATCAAAAAGCTATCAACATCACACAACTCTTTATCTTTCTCATGGATGATCAAGGGCTGGTCCAAAACTGAATCATTTATGACTCCCTCTTCATGTGAAGACATGACACTAGTGGTTGTTCCACAAAGTGTGTGTTCAACTACTCCATCATCCTCTATGACTTGAGCCTTCATTGGGCTCTCAAAGAGAGGTGACTCATGAATCTTATGATGCAAATCAGGTAGACAAACAAAATTTTCTGAATCATACCTCTTTTCTTGCTCACCTAAATCTGCATTTCCTTTTTGTTTGGTTGCCTCAAGAAGCTCCTTCATGTCTTGGTCATCCTCGATGCATTCTTCTCTTGGAAGAAATAGAGATCTAAGGTGTGTCTCTCTTTGCTTTATTGCTTGATCTAGCTGATTGCAACGCACCTTGACCTCTTGTAGGTGCTGTCTTGGTTGGGCAGCCAACAACTTTGCCTCCTTAGCCCTTTGTAACCATCCATCACACGTCTTGAGTTTTCTTGACGTCCTCTGCTGTATGATGTATAAAATTAGACTTGTAGTGGCTAGAATCTTCAACGCACTCCTTATGCTTCACATCCAAGTCATAGGTGCTAACATTGGGAGATCGTTCCTCCTTTTCCTCATGAGAAGTGGCTGCTATCTCGAAAGTGTGAAGAAATGTGACTGCTGTCGCATATCAAAAAATTAGGCCTTATCTCAAAGTCTTCCTCAACCCTAAATTGAACCTTTTTGCATCATGCCATGTTAAAGGTCTTTGATCCAATATATCCAAGTCATTTTGCTCATCAAGTGCTGATCCAATAGATGCTGATTTGTTCAATTCCATGTACTCTTTGCTTGTGGATGCATGAAGTGAATCTTCTTTGCCCAATTGATTTTTGCTCTTTTTTTCTTCTTCTTGTTGTGCAAGTAACACAATGGCTGTCATTAATTGTTGCTGGTATTGCATATAAGACTTTACGAAATTATTCATACTATTCATAAACTCTTTCATATGTCGATCAATTCTTTGTGGACTCATACTATTCCTTCTATCACCCATTGTGCTAGCTGTTTCAAACCCTGTTTGTCTTACAAACTGATTTCCAAACTGAATTCTACCCTCCAGGCTGGCAAAATACACTGCTCTCATACCACTGAAATATCCCAAGTAGGATATTTACTAAAATTTCTGATTTTATCCAAAAATCTGATTCAAACCCTAGTTCTGATTTTCTGATTTTAAGTTTCAGATCTGATCATACACTTATCACAGCCACTTAGAGATGTCAAAACAACATAAGAATCATGCCAAACATGTACCAAAACCTTTAGATGAATTACACAATGAAATACGCGAGTTCATCACCAAAATGATAGCAAAATTATTGGGAAATCAGATCTGCAGTCTGCTGTCATAAAAATCAGAGATAGAGAGTTTTCAAGTACATCAAATGCAATAGGCAAACATGCCAAACAATGCCCAGCTATCATATGCTATAAACCCTAGGGTTTATACATACCATTTACGTACAAATTTGAGCTCCAAATGATGAATTTGGACCTCTAAAGTGTGGCACTCAGATTTAGGGTCTGAAACCCTAATGTAATGCAACTCCAACACACCAAGAGGTTGATGCAAAATGAGCGCTCAAGTCTGCAATATTTGCTAATCCGTGAATGATGTCAAGATGCCAAAAAGGATGCAACAAACCCTCCAAAATCTCCTCCACAAGTAGCTGCGCCAATGAAATGATGCAACCCTAACAAAATCACATCAAAAGCACGAACAACAAAGCCAAAGGAAATCTGATCTGCTGCTGTACCAATCTGATTGCAATTATCAAGCCGTAGCAGCCAAATAACAACACAAATAGCCTCACAAATGAATCCGATCCAATCCTAGAAGGTGGCGCTCAAACCCTAGGCCAAAATGCCTCCAAAGCTTGCCAAAATCCTTCTTCAAATCTGATCTGAATATCTGATATGAAAATCTGCTCTTCTTTATCAATGAACAACAATGAAGTACAATTGTGAATTCCGTATGAATCCACCTCCAAGACAAGATTGGGTTTTCGTCCAATCCTCCTTCTTTCTTCAACGGTTTTCGTCCTTGGAAAGGTATTGCAAACTAAATTGCAAATCCACAAAGGAAAATACAAAAGATATAATACTCAATGATGCTGAAATGCCTCACAAACCTTGTATTTATACTTGCTTTTCACCTTTTTCCATATGCTGGCTGACCAAGGTAAATTAATATTATTTTATCCTTTTTTTCCTCACATGGCCGTGTCATATCCCTTAATTCCAGACCATAACCATTCGCAGTTTTCCAATTAAAGATTGAAAGAAGATTAGTTCATCTTGAAGGTTACATATGTTCTTTTCATACTTAACCAAATTTCATAGCAAGGAGAAATGACAAAATAAGAATAAGACAAAAGCAGACTTGGCACTACAAGACAAATCATATTTGTTTTAATAAAATAAAGGCAATTATGAAAAGATTGAATAAGTCACTAAGGACCGATCATCATTAAGGATAGAAACATAATTAAATGAATGTAATGAAGAGGCACGAAGGCCTAAGGGTCTCCACCGATGGCTCCTCCACACCATAAAAGGAAGGTTCATCATTCATCATTGGGCATCCAACATTTGATCATTGATAATTCATAATACACTCAAAGGCAGAGAAACATACCTGCTTAGTGGCGCGATAGAACAGCAATAAGGAATTCGGAGTTCTTGAAGACATCCATTCCAATAAGCAGAAACTGTTATTAATTCATTTAAGAGCATCATTTCAAGACTGCCATACATCTCCTATTACAGGTAAGCACTTTATGTTATTTAATGCTGATGGTGGCCGTACCGACACAGGTATACAGAATTCATATTCTTGTTTCATCATTGATAGTAAATAGTATGCTGGCAGTCATATGTAGTTATTCCTGTTAATGTATTTATATTGATTATAACAATTCTTGATAGTCATATGGTAACTCTCATAGATGTATCGATTCTGATTTATGACAGTCATCATATGCTTATACTCAAAATGCCTCTGTCATGATACTATTGATTTATGCACAGCCATGCTTAGTAAGGCAGTGTTTACATCCCATTATCCATGATGATATAATCATCATAAATAATGACATGTAAACAATTATATAGAGGAATCATTTGTAATGTATTTATTATGCAATATTTCAAGTGAATTATCTTGTAACAATCATATACCATGATATGTGATTTGCTAACCTCCTATGAGAGATGGAAGGAAATTACCAAGAGGCCACATGGGTAGTATTGAAGCCTTTGTCACATGAGGTATAAGGTACCCATGATGCAAAGGATGATCATCACATAGAGGCCTTGTCACATGAGGTATAAGGTACCCATAGTGCAAGGATAGTGATATATAGGCCTTGGTTACTTGATGTAAGGCATCATAAGAGTACCAAGGAGTCTCGTAGAGGCCTTGACTCTAAGTATTAAGGATACCCTATTGAGTCTAAGGATAGAGACCATAGAGCCCCATAGTGGATAATGGTAACTATCCTCCAATCTCTCATAAGTTGTTAGTAAATGACATATAGACCAATAGATTATAACTTGTATTGATGAATATCCTAGATCATGAGAAATAACATGAAAAGAATATGCAAGGCATATTAGTGTTGATCATGAAAGTAACATATGAAATGTTAATGATATGCAAGGCACAAGCATGATGATCATAAGACTAACTTGTGAAATACAAAGAGCATTGAAAGCAATAATGAGATTAGCAATAATGATATGCATTGAAAATAACTATGAATTCATAATAGTGATATGCATAGAAAATTATCATAGATGAATAATAGTAACTTGCATAGTAAGGTATATTGATGAAAATCAGTTTTGAACTAAATGATAAAGCAATGTTCTATGTGTGAATTTTATATATTGGCTTTAAATAAAAATGTACTAATGTTCCTTTGTTGCAAGTTGAAATTTTTGGACCAAGGACAACAGGAATTCTGATTTGTGACAAGGGGACATTACAGGGCGACCTAGGCCAACTTCTAACCTCTTGGCCGACTTAAATATATTTTTTTATTATTTTTTTCTCCTTCTGTTAGCCGATCTCTTCCTCTTGGCTGACATAGACTTTGTTTCCAACTGGGCCGACCTATTTTAATTTCCGTTTCACTTAAGGCCGACCTTCTCCAATATACTTGGGCGCCCAAAAATCATATTTGATTTTAAATAATATTTTATTAATTTTTTATCACCTTTTAACCCTCAAATGGGTTGTTTTCCTCTAAGCGAAAATATTTAATTACTTTTGATTTCTCCAAAATTAATGATAAATTATATGAAGTCAAATCCCAAGTTCGCCTTGTCAAGGAAAAATAGTTGAGCCACTAAAAAACATCTTTCCATTCTCCAAGCTCAAAAAGGGGACATTACACTTAAAGTATGAGATACTTGTTCATTGGTTACTAATGAATGAAGAACAACAGGTTCAAGGTTGGAAACTATCAATGTCTCATTTGATAACCATCTCAAAGGTGTGATGCCAATGACAAACCACACATTATCAAAATGTAGTATCTTCCTTAAAGGCAATCTCTTAGTTTCCATAATCAACTCTCTAATAAGATGTATCCCATGCAAACTCAACATTCTAGCTAAAGCCATGATTTCAAAATCTTTGCATACCTTGTGTCCTTCCAATGTGATAACAAGTAGTGATGGTCTCATGAAACAAGGAATAGCAAACCCACTATGGAATGTCATACCTTGTATGTAGCTTGGATCCACAAACACTCTCATGCTTAGCCATAAAATATTGGAGATCAACAAGATAATGCCTCTTACCAATGTCATCCACATGGAATACTTCTATCACCTTATGATTATTAAAAATCATGTGAAGATAATGGACTATTGTTCACAACATTTTCTTCATACCTTTTAATGGTGTTATCATAGATCTCATGCACATCTTCTTCACTTTCTGGATACTCATCATTATTGGTTTATCCAAAAGTTGTATCACGTTGAAATCTGCATACATCACCTATCCCAAAGCTGAAAACTGCACCTTCATGTGAAAATTGCTCCTCCAAACTCAAGAGTTCACACTCTTGATGTACTTCCCAATCACTATCAACATATTGAATCTCCTTGGTATGAGGAATGCTGGAATCATTATGCAATACTTCATCCTTATGGATTTCAGCAATTCTTTCAACCATTTGCCTAATCTCCATAATCTTTGTATTAGATTCTTGTTTCATAGGTGTGGCTACCATAGATGACTGGTTTTCTGATTTGTATAATGAAAAGTGAACCAAGCTTAGCTCTAAGCAGAGCTCATCAATCTGATTTTCTGATTCTTGAAGGGCCATTTGAGTACTCTTCAAGGAATCCTTAGTAGTCTTAAGCTCAAGGGTAAGCTTATCAACTTCTTCTTTTCCTCTTAATGCATCAGAATATATTTCAGCAAACTTGAAGAGACGATCTCTATCTGAAATTAGATGTGAATAATCTGATTTCATTGCTACCAAAGCTTCTGTGAGTACTTGCAAATCTGCAAGAGAAAATTCTCCTTCAATGCCTTCTTGTCTCCTCTCAAGTTGAATCTGATGAGCACATGGTTATACTGAGGGGGAGGGGATTAGATTAATAAAATCTTTTACTTTTCAAAACTTTGATCAACCACAACAATATTACACATGCAAGATCTAACAATTAAGAACACATGAAGAACACACGATTTACGTGGAAACCCTTGCGGGAGAAAACCACAGAAAAATATTGCTTATATATTAATTTTCTTGTAGGCACCAACCCACTGCTTTTACAAATCTTCTTTTGTAGGCTCCAACTCATTGGAGACACCAATCCCCACTTAGAAAACAATTCGGAAAGTTGGTACAAAGACCACTATCAAGGAAGAGTTTCCTCAAAAAAGATGCAAATCTGAAATTACTTGAAATAAAATTCTGTTATCAATCCTCTAATAAGATTGAAGGGAGGCAAAGGATTATCTACCAATTCAATTGAATTTGCTTCACACACAAAATGCACAATTTGTCTATACCGTAGCAGTGGATTTCAATCCTATATTGGACTAGAATGGACAGTGCTTCAAAGAATGAGAAAAACTTGTCATTGATATTCTATCAGATAAAAATGAGACCAGAGTCACATGTTCTTGTAGTACTTGATTTGTGTGGGCATCTTCGATGGCTACATGACACTTGGAAATGCCACAAAAACTACAGGGTCGCATGAAAGTTGTATGGTTATTTTAGCCATAGTTGCAGAAATTGGGAAAAATTCAAAAAAATCATGATTTATCTCATTATGGGATTTAGGCCCCAGTGTTTTTCTTTTTTTTTGTTAATTGCAGGTTTTTCATAGTAATCGGTCAAACTGATTTTTGACCAAAAAATTGCAATTTTTCTGATATCTCCAACAATTTTTTCCCTAACCCTAGCCCTAACCTGATTTTTCCCTTAGAACCTTAGCCCTAACCCTAACCTGATTTTCTCCCAATTAAATCTTGATTAAGTGAAAAAATCTTTGTCATTTGGTTTACTGATTTATTCACGAGTATGATTTTTGTTACTAGGATTTTAACAATCCCATTATAAGGTTTTATATTATTTTAACTAAAATTCTTCCTTTGTTTTATGCATGGGGTCAGGCCTTGACTTTTAGACAATCTATAAGTTGAACGGGTTTAGTTTTAGTTAATTTTTTAAAATGGAACTGTTTTCAGCTTCTAGTTTGTATTTTCTTTTTTTAGCATTTATAAATTCAATATATATCTTAAACTCCTCGTGCAGTCATAACATTTCATTGATCTTTCAATTTGTGCAAGTATTTAATTTTACATATTGATGGAAACATTGGATTTGCTCATTGATTTCCTCATCAATGACTTTTATATGATGCAGGCATTTTTGGGGGACATTGTTGGTCCTTGTGCATGGATAGAGCATGAGAGTTGCAAAGATTTTGTTGGAATCTTATCAGCTGCTTTTCAGGATTCATCTATGGTATGGTTTTTACAACTTCTGATATTGAATTGTATTTAATTTTCAGAGTTTCAGTTGGTGGCCAGAAGTTTACGAAAGGCGAATTTCTATAGTAAGGAGTGATGCTTTTATTAGAAGAATGCTAATGTGCAGTATCTCAAGATATGGGCTATGCATATATATTATGATCAGAAATTAATGTTGTGTGTCAATTCTTCCACGATTTACAAGAATTTTCTATACATTATAAAATACAGAGATTTATGGTTGCTTTCTATGACAGACATCTGTCAACAAGTATTCGAGTGTAGAGCTGCGTAAAATGGTGCGACAAGAATATTTTTTGGTTCTTGGCAAAGTACTGAAAGCCAATTCAACGAGGGAGAATTCCTGGGTCCTCTTGAAGTAACTTAATGCTATCTTTCTTCTGCTTTATCCTTTCTAAGGCAGCAAATATCTGTATAATGTGGCAGGAAAAGGGTGTTTTATATGTGCAATGTTAAAATGTTTATTTTATTTCCATTTATATTTGTGCTATTATTACACCTTTCTTCTGCCTATCTTGCACACTGACATATACAAGGAGTTGTAAGATATTTTTGGCTACAAATCTGTAATATTTAATGTGTTGTTCATGTTAGATTAAATAAATATATTCTATTATTACATCATGGTATATATGTTAATAATAATAACACATTATTATTAACATGGGGTAATTTGGTCAGTATGCCTGGTCAGTTATTCCTTTAACTGACTTTCATTTATATACATTGCATTTGTCCCTCATAATAAAATTACTCATTCATTTCCGAATTCATTATGGTATCGGAGCATTTTTTCTTCCTGTGCTTGTGAGTGAAAATGTGATTTGGAGGTTACAAAAAAAAATTCTGCGAAATGGAGCAAAGAAAAATCACAGAGGCATAAAAGAGGCATTCAACAAAGTTTGAATGTATGAGGGAACTGCAACCCACACATAAAACGCTTTGCCTGTGCAGTATCTTGCCTATGCCGATCCATGTCAAAACTCGGAAACCATTACAAAAAATCTTTTGTCATTCTATGGAGAAACATGAATGTTGATTCGGCCCCTGTGAAGTGCCGTCAACAATAAAACAGATTTAGGGTGTGAAAGTCTCTTCATGAAGAATAGATGACCATACGCATCCCATTTATTTCTGCTACGCTCACTCAAAACCCTATTGAAAATTATGGGAGAAGAAATGCGATAATAGGATGTTGTGAGAGGAACACCAGCATGTGATAAAATAGGAGGAAGATTGTTTGCTGTGGTCAATCTCCAAACGTGTAAAATTCAGCAATGGATGTGAGGAGGTGACATAGTGCTAAAGTCTGCAGAAATTGACAAACAAATATCAAGTTAGAGCCTAATGAAAATCAAAGGTGCATTAATTTATGCCACTTATCTAAAATCTAAAAGGTGATATAAGGTTTTAGGGAAGCATTATTTATTTATTTTTTCAACATTTGCAAACTATTGTGTTTTTATAGTTGCAAAGGAAAAAAAATTCAAAAAGTGCATAAATAATATAGTTTAAAAACAACAAAGAGCAAAAACTATATTAAGTTGATTTATTGCACTTAGTCAATTATTTTTTAGAGCAAGATAAAAAAACTTGAAATTATACAAGCCATTTATTTGTTACTTTGGTAACAAACAAGCAGCATTCGGTATAAATGGTGCCTCTAATTCACGTTTACGGGTAACATCTGTGAACTATATATTTAGTTTGCCCTGTAATTACAAAATCTTCTAAGGTTGGTGCTTCCATTGTTGCCTTAGCCCTATTTTTCCCATCATCTATAACCGATCTGAGAATTCCTTCAATGGGCCCCCTTGGTCATTTTCTGGCTTAGTATTGTTCTTTGCCTAGCCCCATGTTTGGTCACGTGTCAAAAATTGTAAAAAATCCAAAAAAATTCGATGGGGGGTTTGTTCATTTTCTATCATTTTGCGGATTTGCGGAACTTCTAGGGACTTTGGCCATTTGCCACATTTTCTCCTTTCCCTTCCCTTTCCCACTTTCGTGATCTTGCACATTTGTAGACTTTCTGCGGACTTCTGCACCTTTGGCAAAAGTTCTTCCCTTCCCCATTTTCTCGCATTCCTGCCTCCTTGCATTTTGTAGAATTGTGGACCCTTTTCTGATGTCTGAACTTCCCTCTCGATGCTGCAAGCTTCTTACTCTGCTTTTTTCCTGTTTCACCTTTCCTTTGAATTGCAAGTTTCTCATGGACTTTTCCACTTTTCCACTTTTGGTCCGAAATCTAGATGTCTGGACAATCCCCACGCTGTTGGCAAATATCAAGTAAACTTTCGCAGACATGGCCATTTGCGGGATTTTCTTGGACTTATAGATTTTTGACTCTTTGGGCAGAAGTATAGATGTCTAGTTGGACCCCACATTTTCTTAGAGCATTTGAATGACTTGTATTTTGTGGGATTTTGTTGCCCATCTAACATCTTCCTTTTTAGTCCAACTTCTCCTTTCGAGTTGAACTTCTGCAAGACCATTTCACCTTTTACCACTTCCCGTGGACTTGCAGGTTTCTAGTGGTTGTCTTCCACTGTTGCAAAGTTACCCAAGTCCTAATTGCCCCCGCATTTCCACATTTCTCCCATTTCCCAAATCATTTGTATTCCTCCAATTTCACCCTTGCAAAATTCTTATGGATTTTCGGACATCCTTCACTCTCCCACATTCCTTTGGTTCACCTTTGTGGACCTTCCATGGACTCGTGGACTTTTTCCACTCTTCCCTTCGTCCTTCCAATCCCCAATTCCTTGCATTTCCCTGTTTCCCTCCACACTTCTTGCAAACTTTCCAACTTTCCATGGACATGCCCATGTTTGACCTCCACTTCCACATTGGGTTCTCGCAAATCCACTAAGCACCTCACCTACTCCCTTGAACTTGCTAGGATGCCATTAATGGCCAGATTTGACTCCCTATAGTTGTACAAACACACATCCCACCAAAAGACCATTGCTTATCCCAAGGGTGTGGATCCACGAGCATATTTCAATGGAGGATGAAGAAGATGAATTGATTGCCATGAATATTGCAGTTGAAACCTTGCTGCCGCTGGTCTATGCATAGCTGCCAGGCTGTCCATTTCAGGCGAGAAATGCATCTTGCTCACATGCACTCAGCTCAAGGCAAATTTAGATGGATTGTGTGTCCTTGCTCGCCTTTAATGCTTTGACCTACAGAACTCCTGCATGAGCGAGGAAATCTCACCTAGGCTGCTAGAACACATTGAAATTGAATGGTATAAAGACAATATTTGAAATTGTAACAATGGTTGGTTGTTGAGCCAATTTCTTGATAGTGTCTCAAGCTAGTTCTTGGGCATGAAGTGATGCAAGTCTGGTCTGTAAGGGGACAAGATACATTTTGTAAATCATAGGAAGGGTAATCAATGAACAAAAGGCATGTAAATAGTATGTCTCCATGGTAGTTTGTAATTGTTTAGGGGGGTTCTCGAACCTAGTTGTGGATTCTTGCTTGCCACATTTGCTGGTATCAATTTGAGTACAAATGTTAACTATTTTTTTCTCTTTTCTTTATATGATATCAAATTCTGTTTAAAAAAAAATGTGAAGGACTTTTCATAATTTTGAATTGATTATCAAGATACGCATAACTTTAATCCAACTCTGATACCATGTTGGAATTTCAATGTATTTTAAGCTATGCTAATCATTGATAATAAACATAAATTAAGCATTAAATAGTAAAATAACAATACAATTGAGACAATATTACACAACACACAATAATTTACATGGGGAAAACCATTGCTGATTAAAAACCCCACAGATAGCATCTTTAATATTAACACATATAGAGCTGTCTATTAATGAATAGACTGAACCTGGGGATATCACTTCTCACTTCCATAGGAATTTCTTTAAACACCTTATAGAGTTTTGACCCCTAATAACAAGAAGGTATGTTAGGGTATGTGTCATGATTGATATCTCAAATCTTGTCATACACATGATTAGAATTCATTCCTCACGACACTTGGATTCAATACTTAAATTATGAAGATTTGCATGGTTGCTTCAATTGCAATAAGATAGGTCACAAAATTGTTGGTTGATCAACCAAATTGACTCCTGGCATCTGCTCCATGAATCTTAAAAAGTGGGTCAGGAAAGTGGATAGCCTAGATAAAGATTTTATCTAGCATTATCACGGGGCTTTTGTGGAACATCCGTCACATCCTACATTTCGTGATGTGGTTTTGTTGGGATTTGCTCATCTCCCTCAAATGCTTTGCCTCAGGAAGAGATCTCTACTTATGGGGTTGAGGCTCTATGTTCTTCTCCATTGGTGGTCAATCACAGCTTGGAGGAGTAAGCTGAGGGTATTGAAGTCTCTTAGCACAAGGTGAAGTAGATTTTGGAGGATGAGGACCACTTCCAATAGGCTCTATCTGATGAGCAAGAGTTAGAGATGTGAGACTTAATGGAGAAGGAAGACGAATTGGTTTCTACCTTAATTATGACCATTACTCAGATTGCGAGTATGAAATTTGAACTAAATTGTGGACTGTCAGGCAAGCGGAAAGGTAGGAAATCAGAAGCTGAAAAATTAAGAATGGAATCTTGGGATTTGGTGGCTGCCCTATTGGATGAGGACTACTTCGAATAGGCTGTATCTGGTTCTAAGTGTTTTCCAGCTTCCCGTTCTCATGTCTTTTTGGGCGTTTTTCTTTTAATTTTTTCTGTCGAGTCCTCTTTTTCTCCCTGATGTTCGGGTCTGAAGATTTCTGGTTTTTTAATTATCATTTCTATACAAGGGTGTGGGAAGTCATCCCACAATTCACTTATAAAAAAAACTCTATAGCAGCAATAAATATATCATGATTCAGATTCATAGGTATAAGGTAAGTTTATATCACTGATAGAGACAACAGTATAACTATAGCAGCAATAAAAAATTAAGACAGAAATTTCTGATTTTCATTTCATTGTTCAAACTTAAAACTCTAAATAAATAATATTAAATTTAATTGATTCCTTTCATTTTTTGGGTTTTATACTGGACATTGTCTGGGTTTCAATGGGCTGCATGAGCAATTCATCACATATTTTATTGTTTACAAACGACTATCTTACAAAGTCACGGGAAATTTAAGAAAAATGATCTTTAAAAAAAAAAACAGAGGAAACGAAAATAAGCATACAATGTTTCGGACCTGAAATAAAAATTAAATGGCAAGTTATAAGATTTTCAAGGCAATAAATGCAGTTTGGGGTAAAAAGCTTTTCAGAGATAAATTAAATAATATTTTCGGTGTAGCCGATAAACTTTTCCGAGAAGCATAAATATTTCAGACCCGAACCATATAAACTTTTTGGAGTATATAAAATTTTTTGAGCCGCTTATATTCTTGTTGGTAAATAAAGTAAAATATTTCAGAAACTTGGGAGCTTTCGAAAAGAAATTATTTCAGACATCTCCAAATAAAATTTATCATGGACTTATCGGAGATAAAAGAAAATGTCGTAGTGCTGAAGTCTTTTTTTGAAGCCCTAGAGGCAGAATGATTTGTCTTAGAGAAGAATTAAAGCCATATTGGAACGATTTATAAAACTGAATTTTTTCCCTTTAATTGCAGTATTTTTTTGTTTTAAAACGTGACAAAAGGTATTTTTCTGTCAAGATGCCTGGACATCTTGAGGGACGTATAAGCTGTTCTTGGCCGTCCTTGGAATGTGCATACGCCCCTGTTGTAGTAGAAACATTTTGTGGCATTTCGGAAATGTTTCCCTATTTCAAAAATACACGCCCCGTGGAACATAACATTTATCATTTGAGTTTTCCTTTATGAGGTGCGCCCTTGCCCCTAGGCGTGCATTGGATAACTAGGTTTATTGAACATTGAATTTATCCTTTATTCAGGTGTGCCCCTCACACTTGATGAGCATTGGAATGCTAGGCTTTTTTTGAACATTGAGTTTTTCTTTATTGAGGCGTGTTCCTCACCCCAAGCACACCCCTATACATTGAGCATTGAATTTTCAAAATGAACTTACCTCCTTTATGAGGTGCATCCCCCAAATCAAATGTGTGCTTGACAATTGATGACAAATTTTGACAAAAAATACTCTCTTTACATTGGTGTGTGCTTGCCTCTAGGCATGCACTTGACAATGGGTTTTTGCAAACCAATTCTTTTTACCCTTTGTGAGGTGCGACCTCAGTCTCAGGTGCGCATCGAGATATTGGTATACCTTTGTATAACATATCACTTAAAAATATTTAGTGATAACACGCAAAGGTATGCTACCTACGGAAAGTAGCCCTATGCATTTGTTCAAGTTGTGAAGCAATGGTGACACTATCTCTTAGGTAAGGAGACTAATATTCATTTTGATTATAGGCCTCTTTATTTTCTTCACACCTAAAGTTAGACAGAGAATGAAAGGCACATGAAGTGGATAATGTGCTTGTAGTAGTTCCATCTAAGGATCAAACACAAAAAGTTTATAGACAACTAACTAGTTTACTGTTTGAGTAGACCTCTAGTCACCTGTTTGCTCACCATGCTCAATACTTGATGCCACAATACTATGAATTGGGTTTCATAGTACTTGACAGATATGAAATTCACACCCACCTATAATATGCTTTCTCAAGGACAATAGGTTGAAGTTTTCTATTTGAAAAGATATGCTTCTTTACAAGCTTGACCATGTTTGTGTTCCCTTAGGTATACCTCATGCAAGGCAAGCAGAGGGCAATAAGGGTGGCAAAGAGAGGGGGAACGGCTATAGGATTCCTCACTAGGTACACCCCCTCATATGGATGGCGGAAGGCCACATGAGGCTAAGAGGGATGGTATATCTGCTCTTGGGCCTAGGGTAGAGGATCGCTTTAGGCACCCTATCATGCCCCCTTATCCTAAACCTTTTTGGGTTGGACTCCATTAACGAATTAAGTATATCATATGATTAAGATAATGTTCCTAACCCTAGTAGAAAAGATCTATTTTATGGATTATGCTTTCAATGATTATCGAACATGATTGCAGGGTCTCAACTAGGATCTATCTTGTTCAATAATTTAAATTGGTAAATAATATCGTTAACTCTATTTCATTTCTTGTTTTGTTTGCAATTGTTGTGATTTTAGGGCAAAAACTAGGACATTTACAAAAGGGGACATTTCACAAACAATGGAAAAACTTCACACCAACAACAAACTGAAAGTACAATGCAAATTTGGCTCAATGAAAATCCTTGTATGGAATTTCTCCTTAAGAACATAGGGTTTTCATCCTCAATCCCATATGCCTTTCGGTTTTTCGTCCTTAGGGCAGCCTTTAGGTTTTTTTGTCCTTCGGACAAGAAGTTGGGCACAAAGGTAAAATTCAGATAATAAGTTTGTAAAAGGTGGAATCCTCACAAATGAGCCCTCATCCTCCTTTTATAGGCATAGGAGGGAAATAAAATAATAATATTTACTTTTTGCCCTAAATGAACCTAATTTTTAGTTACCTTCTGTAATTTCCCGCTCAACTAGAAAGAACTAACTTAACGTTACAAAAGGCTTTATTTGCCCCATTGCTTAGATAAATAATATTGAGACCGACTTTTATTATTATTTTAATTTATTTCCCGTTTCCACACTACAACTACAGAAAATACCAAAATGAACTAATTAAATTATTTTAACAAAAACTAAAAGCTAAAGCGATGTAGGCAACACAAAACCACTGAAAATGGTGCTCCCCAAGGTTTGTGGACTCCTCCAAGAATCTTGGAACACTCTGGACATGTTGGAACTGACTTGGAAAAAGGGGACATGACAGATGGCCACAGATGTCTTTGTTCATCTGAAGGTAATGGATTGGCATCAAATAATTTGAGTCTCACTGGAGGTCATAAGTGGGCTTCTAACAATTTATTGTAAAGGAGGTTGGTTTGGAAATGAAGGCACTGGATGTTGAGGAGAATATACAATCTTATCACCAATGTTTTCTTGGCCTTTGGATGGTTTCAAGGGCTTCTGCCATATTGTGTACATAACCTTGTTAGTTTCTTTTTCCTCCTATTTTGATGAACTTTTCTTTATCAATTCATACTGCATATGCCCTAGGCACTCCCATGCCTTGGTTCTGATTTGTGATAGTCTGTAAACTGATAAACATTTTTTTGGTCATTTGTGGACATCGATATGAGTTAATCTATAAGCAGGCCATCGTTTTCCCACCAGAAAGCAATATGAGAATATTTGCATGAACTTGTTTTGTATGTTTAGCATCTCTTGACTGTTATAAATAAAGTAGGATTACATTGTCCAGGGGCATATATTATATTTCTTGCTAAAAGTTGTGGAGGTTTCGAAATGTTTTTTGTTGTGTGGCATTTACCTATAGAAAACTTTACAAGTCATGTCAAATATTTATATGTTTTAAGTCTTAGTTGGATGTATCAAACATCTCAGTAATTTAATTTTTCTCAGGTTGCTTTTGATAGGAGCTGAATATGAGGATGTGAGATTGATTTCTTCTAGTATGCTCGGGCATTGGATTAACAATCCAATCTATATGCATGCTGCGAAAGCATTGTTGGATTGTATTTTACAGAAAACATGCAGCATGAGTAAGAGTGACAACAGTACAGTGGCAAATTTATTTCTTCTTAAGGTACGGCCACATCTTTGATATTATTATGTTTTCAGTTATCTCTTAGCTGTAACTATTGCTTATAAGTTATAGATATACATGGTGCTCCAAATCGAACTTGAAGTTATTTTGAATTGTTGAAAATTTATCAATGACATTCTTTGTCTGTAATTTAGCTCAAGTTAGACATGTCCATAGCTTTCTAGGTTTACTGACTTTCAAAATTGTGATGCTTGCTTTTTATTTTTTTGTAATTTTAATTTTGAATAGCAGATTAAGGATCAACACAGCAACATTTACTGCAAAATGGTCACTCAGCTTGTCTCTAAAACAGGAAAATATTCAGCTATTGCTTACTGATTCTTTCTTCTTATTTATTTTTAATTTTTTATGCTAGATTAAGGACCAATACAGCAACATTTACCGTGACATGGTCACTCAGCTAGTCTGCAAAAGAATAGAATATGCAGCTATTGCTTTGAAGGTAACTTGTTCATGAATGAGACTTACTGACACCAAAAGCATTTTATTGCCTTTGTTAAGTGGGGTTGGGTTTTTTGGCTAAAGTATGAGCTTTGCAGACACTTGTTCTGGTGGAGCTTAGTGTAAAAGATATATCCAATCTGAAGAGTATATCTACCATTCTAAGGGCAATTTCTATTACCACCTCACCAGAACATGAACTTGCTATGATTTTACAGGTATGTCAGTTCCTGAATTCTATATTTTTCTTAGACAGTACTTTCGTATTTATATGTTGCTGACAGTATGTGCATTAGATGCATCTTGAAAGTGATCGCCATTGAAGAGTAGGAAAAGCATCCAAAAAAATATTGCTGTTGTCATGTGTCAAGAAGCCAGTGCAAGGGATGGGAAAGTACATCATGTGCTATACATCACATAGAGTGATGAAGGCATTTCCATGATAAAATCATATAGAATAGGAACATATTTTATAGATAGAAGATCTGGGATCTATTGAGGAGCCCCAGCCCAATATCTGAAAACGAGAGACAAATAAAGAAGCCAAAATCTTGCAGTCAAAACCCATAGACGGGTGATGTAGGTAGAGACCCAAGCAAAAGCCACTACACAAAACGTACATACAAAAGCTAACAACATTACTAACCATATGTCTGCACAGCCAGTTCATGAAGGAGAGAAGCAAACTTGGAGGAAATACATAAAAACTCAAACAACAGAAGGCACCCACAAAAACAAGCAGAACATTTAACAAACTAATCCCTTAGAGGGGACACACCCAAACATGCTATGCCTTGACCACATGGAGTCTCGTGCTAATGATCGAAAGTTTTGTTGAGAGTCCCAGCACCTGACATCACCCTCTATTTTATTTGAACACCATTTGACCCAGCCGGGTCTACAATGCCATCCAGCAGCAAACCCTTAAGCACCTCTGCACGTTTGATAGCACGCATCGGGACTTCAGCCTCCAACTAAGGCAATGTGTAACCACTAGATACTTTGCGGACCCCTTTATGGTGAGTTCCCAGCAGATGCTTCATCACCTCCCTCGAGTCTTGACAGAATGTGGTAATTGCATCCACATTCATTATCAGTGCTTGAATTTCTGAGAGCATTGCCTTCCATTTTAACTCCCAAGTCTTGTCCTTTATCTCCATAACACCAGCCATTTCCTTTTCATTCCTGGAAGCCACCTCCATAGGCTCCATATCAGCAACCAACTCATCCTCCATTGGAATTAAGAACTATTGAATCCCTTGCCACTCTTCTTTGGACAGCACAACCTTAGGCAGTTTCTCTGCAAAATCTGCCATTATTGAGGCCCTGGGCCGAAGGGAACTACTATTGCCACTCTTGGACAGCACAACCTTAGGCAGTTTCTCTGCAAAATCTGCCATTATTAATGGCCTCAGAGTTCATGCTTTGCCTTCTGAAAAAGCAGAATTGACCTAGTAGAGAAAACTCGACCTTTTGCAGATTCCGTTTGGACTACCTTGATCGTGAAACAATATGAGCCAATCAGAATCGGGCAGGACTCCTGAATCAGAGATTCTATTTTTAGAAACTTTCTATTTTTAGAAAATTTTGCCAGCATCCGTATCTCAAGAAACCCAGAAAACCTAAATTTAATGTCTATTTTTAGAAACTTTCTATTTTTAGAAATTTTGACTTTTTGACGACAAATTTTCTAGACTTTCACAAAATGCCTTAGTGGAGCAAAAATTTGGATTTAGCACAACACGTTCATACATCATCGGCTAATCATTGCTTGCCACGTCATCATGTCCATGTTCAACGTATATGCAACAAGCTTCAAGCAAAAGAGGGCGCCTATCTAGAAGATTCCCAGAGATTCCAACATGTCATGCTTATCACCTTGGGAAGCGTTCCTTTATTGTCTCTCTTTTTATGTACGCCATTATGTCGGCTACATTTCTATTTACTAAAAATAGGCATATGTGCCTTGTTGTCAAAATCTCGGCCATCAGTTTCACAGATTGATCTTGGCCATTCGTTGTAATTTGGAAAACTATAAAAGGCTCATTCGCCTCATTTGTAATTATTATTATTGCTATAGGAGAGAGTAGACTAGCAAGTAGTGTAGGAGTAGAGTAGAGGAAGCTCTTCTAAGTTGTTCGAGAGAACTTGAAATTGTTCTAATCACTTCCAAGATTAATACATTTCTCATTGAAGCTTGGTGACAATTGTGTTGTTTGGGAACGTCGCATGGTTTCTTATTTCTCGAAGATGATTGAGATGTGTTTCCAAGTAGAAGTAGAATAATATTAGAAAGTTCATTGATATAGTGAATGTGTGTGAAGATATTTGATGAATTCCTAGGTTCATACTTTTGATGGTTTGTTGCTGGCAAATCGTTGTGCAAAGTTAGTATGAACCTCCGTTTATTGCAATAGTTTGGTTGTTGATGCTTGTCTAAGTTGCGCCAACTGTGGGTACTCAAATATGTGTCTACAATATGAAAATCCTTAGTCATCCTTTGGTGATTGCACTCGTTCCATCTAGTTGTTGAATTTGTCATGGCGAAGTGGAGCTTGTTATAAGGAATTTGTCTATCTTGACATCGTTCATTGTCTCATTATACTTAGAAGTAGACTAGATTCTCTCTAAACCCTAGACCTTTTTGCATTTTCTTATTGTGGAATTAGGAGGTTTCTTTCCGTGAAAATGAGTAATAAATTGAGTGAATTGAGAAGTAAATTCAGCGTAAGTCCCTTTGTGTTAACAGCATATCACATCAAAGTATTGAGTCTATCCATTGCAAATCACGAATAATGAACCTTGGAGTTGTCTCATTGGATCACATAGTTTAGCCTTTGAGAGACTTTGTTCAAGAGAGGATAGAATACTTAGTATTTTATTTTGCATGTTGCCTTGTGCATAAAAAACACATCAACAATACCATTAATTAATTTATCCCAAAAACCATTTTTTTGACTCAAAAGTGTAAACCCTTTGTTTAAGGAAAAAAACAGCATTTTCATTCAAAAAACTAATACAAATCAGCAATAAAAATTTCAAAAATTGATTTCATTGCAAGTAAAATTGTAAATAATGTAACATGCTTGGAAAAATCGAACTAACATGCTAGAAGTAACTTACATGCATGGAGAAAAAGGAAAAATAATACTAACTTGGAAACTGAAATTCCTCAGATCTTCCTTTCAAATATACTAAAAATCCTTTCGAATTGCTCTCAGGGATGCACAATTACTGTGTCAGTAATACCTATGTTGTGTGGGGTTAAATAGGAAAAAAATCGGTGTTTAAAACTAGTCCAAATTGTGTCCATACATCATAACTGTGTCCTTGGAAGTTTTCCTATTGGATTTGCTGATTTTTGTTGTATATACTCACCGAAAACTCGTCCCATCTAACCTGCGAGTTTACTCTAAGTACTTGTTTTGGAAAAAAGCTGCAAGTACTCAGTGACTCGCTGATTACTCAGCGAGTTTTTGAACTATGGCAACAACCTTTGCGCTTGGTCAATTGGTCGAACAAAGAGATTTTTCGAAATAAGAAAGAGCCAATATTGTTCTCAAGTGTAGTAGATTCTTCTTGAGTTCCAAAATGATAAGCAAAACAATGATTCCCAATGAGAAAACCCCAGTTACAAGGCCGCCAATAGAAAAGACAATTCTACCTTCTTCAAAACTAGTGATAAAGATAAAAAGAAATGAAAAAGATGCAAAGGAAAAGGAGAAGAAAAAGGTAGGATGCAATCTAAAGGAAGGGGTTTGGAGGGAGATTCAAAAGAAGAGGATTGACATTGCTACACCTATTCAACATGAGTGGCCCACATTGACTGCTATCCCTCCATCACTAATTAGAGAACTTTATCCCAAGGAGGTTGTATTCACATCAACACAATTAGAGCCTAGGATGTTCTCTCCATTGCAAGATATTTCTCCACCCCAAGATCCTCTGGAACTTGGTGAAGTAGAGGTTCAAGGTGAAGTTCCTACATGGGTACAAGAGGTTGTTGGGAGAAAGAGAAGAGTGCCTTCATACCAAATTGATTTCGACAATCTTGATAAAGTGGTGGGAGAACCAGTGGTGAAGAAACCCAAGCTCCAATCTAGGATGACTAAGACCGCAAAGGGAAGTTTGATCATTGAAATGGCTATTCCTTTTGAAGACAAGCCCATTCAAGTTGCAGAGCTTGTTGATTTTCAGATTGTCAGGACCGATTTGGGGCCAAGTACTCAACACAGTGATGTCAATATGTTGGAAGTCATCACGGGCAATATAAAGGAAAGGGTGATCAAAGATGGAGAGGACAAGGCAGCCTTGAAGGATGAGGTTAAGAAACTCAGGGTATACATTTCTTGTCTTCTAGTATGCTCCTTGGAGCCTATAGTGTCCACGCCTCAGGTCCTAGACACCCCCAAAGAGAAAAAACAACTAGATTAGCTAGTTGTATATGGGAAGAATTTGGAGAAGTGGCTTGGGGACATTTGTAATTGAGGTACCAAAGTGTTGGAGAGGTTATACCAATTGGTAACAAATCCAAAGAAAGTCATCCAAGGGATCGAGGACTTTGAAAAGTGCATGATAGAGACACTTCCATTATATGAGAAGATTGCTGAAATCTTGAACTTGCAAAGGCTCTAAACTTAACTGAGGAGCAAAAGGACAAGGTAACATGGAAAGAGCAATACTTATTCCTCGTGAGAATTTTAGATGAAGCTTCATCTATTTTTATTGAGCAAAAAAGCAAATTATTTCTGGTTGAGAAATTTGTTTCTAGATTTGTATCACAAATTCTATGTGAATATAGTGATGGTGAAGGAGTTGTCCGTGACTTAGATGAAGTTCAAGACAAACTCCAACAGTTATTAAGGGAAAAATTTGTCAAGGACCAACAAGTAGATAAAATGTATATTTTTGTGGCAATCATGGTTCATTTCCAGAAAGAAAAAATTGATTTAAAAGACTTCAGAAAATTGATTTCCAAGGCTGAGTTTGTTCTTTAAGCTTAGATTGTGCATCTAGATTCAGTATTGGTACTAGGGGAAGGCAAGGTAGATCAACTCCTTCAAAGTTTATAGAAGATTTTAGTACTAGGAAATTCTAGTGGAGATGCTGGGTAGTTTTTTTAGCTATCTTTATTTTTAGCCTGGTTGGCTATTGGAGGGAGATCTATTTTAAGAGATTCCTATTTTTGAAGCAAATGTATTCTTAGATTTCCTCTCATGCAAATACTATCCAACTTTGGATAATGTTTTATTAATTTTGTAATAAACTCAACTATCAGTTTAGTTAATACGTTGTATGTTTTAGAATTGTTTTTAGTGGCTACAATTATTCTACAATAAATGCATGAAAACTATTCCTAGGATAGAAGTAGCGATTAAAATCTTCTATTGTTTTTGTGCAATTCTTGTAAATAGTATAAATAAGTGCCTTTGCACTTACATTTCTAGTGGTAATTTTTCAAGTCTTCTTATTGCTGAAATTGTTGTTCACAAAGTTGTCGTTGCAATTGTTTGTATTGTTAAAGTTATTGGAAGAAGTATTGTCGCTTTGAACACAATCCTTCACACTTATTTCATAAATTGTGTTTACGTCTTTTGTTTGTTCATCAAATCTTGCTTTGTTCACCTTTATGGTTTTCGATCCCTGAATTTAATTGAAAATTATAAACATCTTTAGTTGTTACCAAAAATATTCGTTCAAGGGATACTACCACCATTTTAATCTCACCAAACCCTAGGAGGTATTTCTTTGCTTTTTAGATGGATCAAGAAAGTTAATATCAGTTTCAAGCAGTGTTACAAGATTCAGACTTGGCTCAGATTTGACAAATTGATATTTGACTCGAAGTTGGAATCGACGCTTAGACTCGGCCAAGACTTGGCAAATTAGAAAAACTATGAACTATAGAGATTTTGGAGGATTTAAAACTTTTATCATACACCCTTCAATAAATAAACTTTAAAGACACAGTAAGCTAATTAAATAGAAGCTACTTTGATCACATACACAAGTATGCATTGATGACATGAGTATAAAAATGGATTTTAGTTGAAGGAAAGAACATTTTTAAATATATAAATATTGTCAAGTGTTTTAGGAAATTAGGTGTACAAAACTTGTGGATTATGATATCCATGGCATCAAAAACAAAAATCATAATATGGAGTCATGAACTATGGTAAAGGAGATTGTATTGCTCAACTCGGTATTGCTAGCTCTATGTGGAGTAATACGCTTGTATCTCAGACAAGTCTGCAAATGCTGCTACAACCATATGAGCATTACTTAGGATAGGGATTGACTCAACAAACTAGAAGTATAATGCAATTCAATTACTTGGAATTTAATTGGCAAAAAGTTGAAAGAATAAAATAATGTTGCTTTTCCATTGAAGATGGCCCAAAATGAATTTTATTTTTTGCTTTTTAAAACTTGAGTGGGGGTTAGGGGGTAGTGCCCCTAGTGGGGTCGAGGGGTAGCACCCCTCACAGGGGTCTGGGGGTAGCACCTTTAGTGGGGTTGAGGGGCAGCACCACTCATAGGGTCCAGGGGCAGTGCCCTTGGCGCACTCCCTGTCGCAATACGAGTGGTGGTTGAGGGGTGGAGTCCCTACTACGAAGCCCAAATTAAAGTCTTCGAGACCACACATACCTTCATAGTGCATGCCATTTTTCATAATTTTATTGCTTTTAATCAACCTTCAAGAGTCCTCCAAACCCTTCAAAAAATGCATGTTTTATGTTTGAGTGTTTCAAATTTTTATTCCTTTTTTAATGATTTCCAGTGACTTGGTTGTTGCTGGGTCCAATGAGTCTGACCAGATTCGCCGTTGTACTCGGGTTACTAGTTCTTGGGACTTGTTTGGGTCTACTCGCCTAGGGATTCGTCCCGACGAGTCTTGCAACATTGGACTTTCAAGTGACTAGATGGATGGTCAAGGTTTCAGGGTTCTTTAGAAGATTCACTAGTTTTAGAGCAAGGAGTGGTTTCAAAATCATAGAGGTTGTTTTGCATCGAATTGCTACATTTAGCAATAGTTCTTTCCAGTGTTGAAAAACTCGCATAAAACTCGCATGACTCGCGAGTTTTTATCAGAAAAACTCGCCACGAGTTTTGTGTTAAAAATCGCCATTTTTTCCAAAAAATCGCGGGTTAGGTCATGAAAAACTCGCTGTTTGGCAGGAAGTAAAAAAAAACTAAAATAAAACCTAAAAAATAATGCGCTTTCGAACTTCATACAGCGAAGTTAGCGAACGGAGTTACCCTAGCGCGACGGTGAGCGAAGTTACCCTAGTGCTCAGGAGAAATCGAGAGATTTTTGTTGTTTTTAATACTGTATCATCTTCGATTCTGCCGCCTGCGTATCATATGAAAGGAGAGATTTTGGACGTAACTGTCAAATTTATGGCGATTTATGATGATATTGCCGTTGCGTATCATATGAAAGGAGAGATATTGGACGAACTGTCAAAACTTATATAGGATTATGATGATTGTCGTTGCGTATCATATGAAAGGAGAGATTTTGGACGAACTGTCAAAATTTATATAGGAAATTTATATAGTATTATGATGATTTTGACATATCATCATAATACTACATAAATTTCCTATATAAATTTTGACAGTTTGTCCAAAATCTCTCCTTTCATATGATACAGTCTTTTTAAAATTTCGATTTATAAGATATTTAATAGTTAAAACTTAAAAAGACTGTATCATATGAAAGGAGAGATTTTGGAAGAACTGTCACAATTTATATAGGATTATGATGTATAATATCATCATAATCCTATATAAATTGTGACAGTTCGTCCAAAATCTCTCCTTTCATATGATAGTCTTTTTAAAATTTCTATTGTTTTATAATATATTATTATAAATAATAAATATATCATAATCCTATATAAAATTATAAATTATGACAGTTCGTCCAAAATCTCTCCTTTCATATGATACAGTGAATAGTCTTTTTAAAATTTCAAATGTTTTTAAAATTAAATTTCAGAAATGTGTGTTTTTTAAGAATATTTTTTAAAAAATCTGCTTTTTTAAATGTTCGATAAATTTGCCGAGTTATTGCCGAGTTTTTCGCTGAGTTTTTGGTGAGACCCGAGTTTTTAAAATTTTTGGGTCTGCCGAGTTTTTGCCGAGTCCGAGTTTTTCAACTATGGTTCTTTCTAGCGATTGCTATTTCGGTCGTGGTCCATTTTTGAGCAAGCTGAGGGCCTATTTGTATGCTGCTTTATTCTAATAGTAATTTAGAATAGATTTGCTTTAAAGTTTCTTTCTTTCTTGCTTTTTCACAACTTCAAGTATTTCTCTTTAAAATAGTGATTTTTTAGGATAATTAATTATTATTTTTAAACCCTAAAATCTAAATTCTTTGTAACCTAGAAATAAGTACTTTGGGAACAAGACATTGAGAATGATAATTGATGCTATGCTTATTTTGATGAAATTGTTATTTAGATTGGTTAATTGAGCTTGTAATTTTATTGATTGGATTGAAAATGAATAAAAGTGTCAAGATTTGTATTGATGTTGTTTATTCATCTAGGTTGTAACTTTGTGTGCAACCTAGTATTTAGTCTTTGAAATCATGTGCTGTGTCTTGTTTAAGTAGTTATTCCTTTCAATCTTGTTTGCATCTGATGGCTAGTCTTTGTTTTAGTGAGCAGGAAGGTGTTGTTTGTGCTTTTAGATTAAATTGCTCTTAGTCATAAAAAATTTAAAATCTTGCTTGCAAGACACAACTGTTAATAGGTTGGTACTTGAAAAGGCAAAAACATAGGCAAGTAGTCATTTCATTAATACAAATTCCCAAGAAGATATTGTACAATTTTGGTATTTTATATCTTTTCTATAGTTTAGGGTTAGTTTAGCATAGTGTTACTGTTTAGGGTTAATTTTAGATCTTAAGGAGCTTCCCTTTACAATTTGAAAAGAGGTTTTATTTCACATACTGTTTTGGTTTTAGTTTTCTTGAAGGAGGCAAATTAAAACGCTAAGAAGGACACAAACAAACAGCTATATAGAGCTGCTTTCTTTTCATTGTGTGTCTAGCTAGCAGTTCTCAATGGAATTGCTTGGTTGTACATGGAAGGGGGATCTATGATAGTTATAGGATTGCATGAGAAAGATCGAGAGTTTAATAGGATACACAACAATATGATTGGGTCGTCTATTGGAAAATGTTACAATGCTTGGATTCAAAGTTTTGGTGGCTTTATCATCTTGCATTGGTTCTCTCTTCACCACAAGAAGAGAAACTGTACTTTTGTGTTGAATAGTCTTGCAAAATTAGTGGTAGATCATCAGCAAGACTTTGACCTGCATGTTTTCACAAGGGGCCTTGAACTTCTTGCCGTTCCTCAAGTTTTGGTGGCCTTAGACAATCCTAACACCATGGTGTTTGATAACCATGATTAACTCAACTAAGTAGGTCTATTTTCATTGTGAGGAAGTAAAAAGAACAAGGAGATGTCTCATCTCATTGTGAGGAACTACTAAGTTCAAGGACCCATCTCATCTCATTGTGAGGAACTACTAAGTTCAAGTACCCCATGCATTACATCAAACATAAAATTTCCTTCACATTCTTTTTGGTTGCTCATACTGTAGGAATATCAGTGTCATTTTCTTTTTTCATTTCATTACGTTGTTCTATCCCCCACTCACTTGTAACCTTTATACTTATCCCCCATTTAATTTCAGGGGCTCTAACATGTCATATATGTGTTTGCTCATTTCCCCACTATTTCTTTGTGCACATGTGCTCTCTTTTGACCTTTTTCCCTTTCTTTTTTTGTTCCCCTTTGCACATTCACTCTTTCCCCTCCCCTTCTTCTTCTAGCATGTTTGATATAGGAGCATCATAGGGTATCTTAGTCTTTGCACTGCATAGTGGATTAGCTATTGTGTTTTTGGTTTGCACATAGAATTTCCTCCACATTCTTTTTGGTTGCTCATACTGTAGGAATATCAGTGTCATTCTCTTTTTTCATTTCGTTACATTGTTCTATCCCCCACTCACTTTTTACCTTTGTACTCATCCCCCATTTAATTTCAGGGGCTCTAACATGTCATATATGTGTTTGCTCTTTTGTATCTAGTGTTTGCACTGCAGTCTGTGATTTGAATTTTGGTTTATATTTTTGTTGTATGTTTTGGAGCTTGAGTGATCCACAACATTACTATGAAGTATGAAGTATGAAGGCTATTGGTTGTGACATTGGTGCTGCGTGGGGTACATAGGCATGTTACTGCACAAGTTTAGGGAATCCCTGTAGCATCCAATCCATGGGTGGATATGTTGAGGAGGAGCCATTCTCTGGTCAACAAGTGCAAAAAGACAAACACTCTTTTGTGGTTATATTAGACTCTCCAGAACGGTCAAAAATGTTTGAGTGGCATTCAAAGGTGTAGAAAAACAATAGGGAATTTGCAAAACTGTAGAATGGAAGCTGAAACATTAGGTTTCTTGACACTTCAGTTGCAGACATGTGACACATCAAGGACCTTTCAGCTTCCATATCTATGGGGAAGATCAACAATCATCGTGTTTAGCATAATAGTGGAAATTTCTTTCTATAGAAGTCCTGGCTGAATTCAAGCACAAGAAGTTGATGTTCTGCAGACATATTGGTTGAGTTGGAGTTGAGAGTGAGAATAGAGTAGTTCATAGGTATAGCTGGGCTTCTAAAAGGCAAAGATTGTATCATAGAGGGCCTTTGCAAGTAGGCTGAATATTCATTGGGCTAGGTAGTGTAAGCTAGTTGGATTCAGTGCAATTTTCGAGTGGTCCATATGGTGTACAAATCTCCTTCAAAATAATATAGATCGTGTGTTTTCCTAATTCTTCATTAATCTTCCTTATTGTTGTGCAACTCTGGGAAACTGTTATGTAGTTGTTCATTTGATGTACTTGTGGTTTGCTTCAATTTCACACGGTTGGGTTTAGGCTGACTTATTGAAAAAGAAAAAACTAACTCTACCTAGTTCCTTCCTCCTCATGGTCTAATTTTTAAGTGAGTCTTCAATACAGATTTGTGTTCCATTATTCGGACTTGACATCTCTTCCTTCACCCATTTTTAACTTACCACACCCATGTGACTGCCACATGCCATGACTGGTTTATTGTTTTTGATGGGTGTGGCCTTCCACATGTCCATGATGGTCTTTTTTTCCTAGTTGCTAGTCACTAATGTGTGTAAATCTGACCTAGAAAAGATCTCAGAACACCTAAATGATGGTTTTGGACAGCATTATGATTTTTTTTGAAAATTTATTCTTTCGTTGTTTTTCTAAGATTTTATATTTTGCATTTGTGAGGCACTATAGAGAAATTAGCAATGCGACAATTATATTGTGCTTATACAATGCTCCAATCTAGATTGATTAGTTCATGACCTTGGCTTTCCAATGCATATACGAACTTAGAATTTCAAGTAATGGGCTAGGAGTTATGACCCCGACAAGTATGGGTGCCAAAATTCAATAACTTCAATAGCTTTTTTTAGTTTTCTAATAAGTTTGTGCTAATTTGACTGTTCATTTCAACTTCCAAGGAGTACACGAGTCACTAACAAGCGTGGTGATTCTTCAGTTCTCACCAAGAACCCTAATTCACTATTTTAAAAAGTTTTGAGTTTCTTGTTGAAAAGCTATATAATAGCTAGATTCACAACATGTAATCGGAGTAGAAGACATACACCTCTCCTATAGAGTTTGCCCATTTCGTATAAGCTCTCAATTGAAATAAGAATCTATTTTGTTCAGCTATTTAGTAATTGTCAATCTTGTGTTTTTGTTCAATTGCTGCTTATAATACATTAAATTCCTGAACTAGTGTATTGTTCCTTGATACCCTCTTCACATCCATTTGATACACTTTCCATTCAAATCAGGCTGCAGTAATGATTGCTACCCAGAATGTCATCATTTTGACTATAGGAGCAAAGGTCTCCTTTTAGTTAGTTCCTTCTAACTGTGTTTGGTCTTATATGCATGTTTGCATCTAATTGGATGGTTACTTGGAGACCACTTTGCCATCACCCAAGTATGATTGTTCATCAAGGCATCATACTCAACTTTCATGGTTCAACAGGTCATATCGAACCTTCATATGTACTCATTCTTTTCTACCTTTTTCTGCAGCAAAAGTGATTGGCTCAGTCACTTGAAATAAGACCAAGGAGAGGAAAATTCACATGCATCTTAGAACACACACTAAGTTACTGGGTTCTACGATATTGCCTTGGTGCTTGTATGGGTTCGGTATGGGGATGGGACACCCCAAGGTTCGCCTTGGGCACCTTGTGGAAGACCTTGGGTGAACCTAGTAGGACCTGGGCATATCCGAGTGAAAGTTAATGAAAAGACATCAAAGAGGTGTTGTTATTCAAGTGTTGAAAGCTCATTTTGCCATCAGTCATCACTGTTTCTACATGAGAATTATTATTGCAGTTGAAGGTTGATGTATAATAAAACCTTATTCTGCCCTGGTTGAGGGGACACACCACGTTCGTTTCAAATGGTGGTGTCCATTTTATGTGTTTTTTTAATACAATTGTCGCCCTGGGGATTTCTCGCAGCTTATTTTGCTTAAAGCTATACATTTCAACAGGTTGTGAGTTAAACCATTGACTGTAATTTTCATTTTGTATTGACATTTGACAAATCACTGAATTATGAATATTTTCTTTTTTGTCAATTATGAAGTATTTAAATATTTTGTTTATTGACAATTATGAGTATTATTGTTTTTATAATTTTTAATATATATAAAATATTAAATTATAGTTATATTGAATATTATATATTTATTGAATATTACTCAATAGAACTATAATATATATATAATATATAGGGAAAAAAATATATAATATATCGGCACTTAGAACACACATGCTATTTTCTTGGCCTTATAGGTTGTGTATTTGTTTGAATTGTGGGGAGTGTTGGATTGTTGTCATTGATGTCAAAGGAAATACATAAGCAATGTTATTGAAGCAATTTGGTGAAGGTTAAATGAATGATTATGATATGTTTAAATTAAAGATTTAAACATGGGAAACCTGGCTGACTTCATGTTAGAGGCAGTCATCTTGTGGTGGCACCAAGATTCAAGTTTAAACAATCTCAAATTTAATATTGAGGCCAACTCCCTCCTTAGAAGTGTCAATGATTGGAAGATTAAATTTAAATAAGTTTTTTTGTTGTGGCCGACCTCATAGAATGACGTCAAGATGAAGTTCAAGGTGGCCGACTCCCTCATACTTTGGCGCCCTTGTTTAAAGTTTTAAATAAATCAAAATAAATATCTTCGAAAAGGTGGCCAACCTCCCAAATAGAGCGCTCCACTAGAGGATGAAATTATTATCAAGAGGTGTATAAAAAGAGTTGCCTCTCTTTGCAAAAGACACTTTTTGAATGAGTCGCCTCTCTTGAAGAAATATAAAAGATAGATAAAAAGATCGAGTTTGGTGTGAGTGAAATGAATAAGATATATTTCTGATTTTGAGCAGACCTAGGGCGGGTATTTATGAAGAGTATTTCAGACCTATTTTGAAATACATATACAACCCATGTGTGAATATTAAGATCAGATATATTTGAGGAATATGTGTGAAGATTAAGGGTAGATTTTGAAGGAAGTTTTTGAGATATTTGTGATCAGATTTGTGAGAAAAGATAGCGCATGATTTGAATCAGATTTGTAAAGGAAGGACATTACAAGAGTTGTGATTAGATTCGTGAGGGAAGAAGTTTTCTACATAGTTTTTGAATATCACTCATTGAAGAATTTGAAGGTTGGTGCCTATCAAATAAGAGAGTGGTGTCTCTTGCTGAGTTGGTGCTCAGTTGTGGGGATTGGTGTCTCCAGTTGGTTGGTGCCTACAAAGAAGATGTAATGTCCCCCATTTAGCCCAGTCACACAGATGGTGGAGATTAGCCTATCACATGACTTCCGTAGGCTAATAACAATGGTTAGGAGGTCAATTCAGGGACTTACTATTTATAGTAAGTTGGGATAGGTGCACTTGCTATTTATAGCAGGGGGTCATAGCACGAGGACTCATGGTTTCGGCTTCCCGAGGCATTAATCGATTAAATATAAGTTAAAGATTTAACTTATGTTTAATTTATAAGGGAAAAAAGGTAGTTTAAGTTATAATGTTATGTCACTTTATAATTTAAGTTATAACTTAAAAAGTGGTCCCCTAGAAGATGGGCGCCCATGGGATACATAAGGGGATTAAAAATCATAAAATAAAAATATATGTAAAATTCCTCTTGGGCGTAGGAGAAAGGAGAGAAACAAAAAGGCAAAAAATAGCTCATTTGACATATGCAAAGATTATGAAATTTACTCTTGTTTTTGAGTTTCCCATGCTTTGGCTTTGGATTTTTGGAAGCTTCAAGGGTTTGTACCAGACTTGGCTGAGACGAAAACCTCTTCAAGTCTCCTTCCTTCGTGTGTGAGAGACCACATCAGGGAAGGGTATTGGAGGCCTCATCTGGTGGTTTCATTTGTGCTTTGAATGATTCGATTCGACGAAGTTGAGCTTGAAAGATCATATATTCAAGGAGTTTGAGATGTAGTAGTATGGACAGCTTTAGGGGAGCAGATTTGATAGAGTTCGAGGGAGTTTTGTGACTGATATCACTCTTCATTGCTGGGCCGTACCATTCTGTGACAGGCCGTACATCTGTGAATGCTTGGCTGGAAGTTTCTATGGTGTCTTTGCTACTCTAAACTATCATTGCTAGGTCGCCCTACATCTGCAGCTCTATTCAATCATTTATAAGGGACTTTGTGGAGTTTTCAAGGTTATTTGCTGCTGCTAAACACCAACTGCTGGGCCGTACATGCTGGACTAGGTTGTGGGTCTTTTGCCAAAGGATTATACTCTAATTTGTGGGCTCTATCTACTCCATTTTGGGCACTAAGAACCTTGATATCATCTGCAGCATTCTCAGTCGACTTTCTATTGCATTGTATATGGATTTCAATGGATTACCATAGCTTGTAATGCTGGTTTCAGTCTGGCTGAAATACGAAGTTGGAGATTCACAAATGGGTATGTTATTATAATTCATATTTTGGCTAAATATCATCTGGGTCTCTGATATTTTATTGTTCTCTCTTCTAGTTTTTTGGGTTTTCAATATACGCATCATATTCCATGTTATCTATGCAATATCAAAACATGCAAAAACATGCAATAAAACCCTAGCCTCAAATCAGTTAGGAAACAAAAAACTTGGTACAGAAAAACATATATCCGAGGGTGTATGTTACAGAAGATCAATATATAAGCAATATATCAATAAATACAAAGTATTTGGAAGCACATGCTATATAAGGAGAGATGAAGAAGATTTGGGAAAGTTTGACTCCAGGGTTGATGAAGGAATATTCCTTGGTTACTCATCAAAGAGTAAAGAATACAAATGCTACAATAAGAGGTTGCATAAGATTGTTGAGAGTATAAATGTAAAGGTAGATGAGGAAAGATACTATAAAGAAAAAGCACAAGAAGTTGATCCTCAACCTGAAGAAAATGGCAAGGAAAAGGAAAGTGAAGGCGAGGAAGTTGAGCAACAAGATCCAAAGACTCCATAAAAAATACCATCTAAGACATCCTCTAGATTTGTCGAAAGAAATCATCCATAAGACTTGATTCTAGGTGACAAAGATGGAGAAATAAAGATAAGGAGATTGGTAAAGGAAAAAGTGTCTTTGGTATCCAAAATAGAACCCAAGAATTTTAAGGAAGCAAGTGAGGACAAACATTCGATAGCTGCCATGGAAGAAGAATTGAATCAGATAGAAAAGAATGAAACTTGGGAACTTGTCCCAAGACCCAAAGATAAGAATGTGATTGGTACTAAGTGGGTGTTTAGAAACAAACTGAATGAGGATGGTCAAGTGGTAAGGAATAAGGCAAGGTTAGTGTGCAAAGGATATGCTCAAGAAGAAGGAATAGATTTCGAAGAAACATTTGCTCCTGTTGCACGGTTAGAAGCTGTAAGGATGTTTCTGGCTTTGGCATGCTTCAAGAACTTCAAAGTTTACCAGATGGATGTTAAATCAACATTTCTAAATGGAAATCTAGAAGAAGAGGTATACATTGAACAACGTGAAGGGTTCATCCTGACAAAACATGAGGACTTTGTTTACAGGTTGAAGAGAACACTTTATGGATTGAAGCAAGCTCCCAGAGCTTGGTATTCTAGGTTGGACAAATATTTACAACAACAGGGTTTCAAAAAAGGTATTGCTGACAGTAATCTGTACATTAAAACTGAAGGTGATCATTAGTTAATTGTTGTTATGTGGATGGCATTAGTTTTGGAGGAAGCAATGATAAAATGTGCCAAGAATTCGCCATGAATATGCAGAAAGAATTTGAAATGTCTATGCTTGGTGAGTTGTCCTTCCTTGGGCTACAAATTTCTCAATCTAATAAGGGGATATTTATCTCACAAACTAAGTATGTTAAGGAAATGTTGAAGAAGTTCAGAATGGAGGATTGTAATCTTGTGAGTACACCCATGACAACAAGGTGTAAGTTGAGTAAAGATGATGAATCACCCGAGGCAAATCAGACACTCTACGAGTCAATGATTGGAAGCTTGTTATATGTGACAGCTTCAAGGGCTGACATTATGCAGGCAGTTGGTATGGTGGCAAGGTTTCAGGCTACACCTAAAGAAACTCATGTGCAAGCAATAAAAAGGATATTCAAGTATTTAAAAGGCACATTGGATTTTGGTTTGTGGTATCCAAGAGGTGAAGATTTCACCTTAACAACATATACAGATGTAGATTGGCTGACAGTGTTGATGATAGAAAGAGTACTAGTGTTGGATCATTCTTTCTAAAAGATAGTCTTGTCTCATGGTTGAGTAAGAAACAAGCATCAATCTTTCTATCAACCGCAGAAGCAGAGTACATTGCAGCAGCATCTTGTTGCACTCAAGTTCTATGGATGAGGCAAACATTGAAAGGTATCAAGGTAGAATATGATCATCGTATATCTATATTATGTGATATTATGAGTGCAATCAACATTTCAAAGAATCCAATCATGCACTCTAGGACGCAACATATTCCTATCAAGTATCATTTCTTAAGAGCGCAGGTGGCAGATGGGCAAGTAAAGCTGGAGTACATTGCTACACAGGAATAGATTGGAGACATTTTTACCAAGTCACTTCCGATAGAGAGTTTTGAATATCTAAGGCAGAAATTAGGAGTAAGATCATGGCAACTTAGAACACGCATGCTATTTTCTTGGCCTTATAGGTTGTGTATTTGTTTGAACTGTGGGGATCTTTATCTTTATGCACATCTTGCAATGTGGTTTAATTTGCTTAGGTGTTCTTCACTATTTAGGTTCAGATATCAGAGAAACACCGCTAAAAGCATCACCTTGATCTAGATGAGGAAATTGAGATAGGTTTGGGTTTTGGGGATGAAGCCGCTTCATCCCACTACTTACCCCTAGAACTCGATGCTCCTAGTGTCATTGGATCTGGATCCAACCAAGAAACAACGCCAAACTAGCACTAGGGACATTACATAGAGAATTTTATAGAAAGGTACTTCTAAGTTCTATGTACTTCGGGATGTTTGTTTGAAAAGAATTCTATATATTGTTTTTGTTTTGTCCTTCCCCCATTTTTTTCTTTAGATGCATTTACATTTTTTGAACCTTTAGTATTTCCTTTTGTTGCAAACATGGCTATGAAGGTTTATCTCAGTTTTTGTAATGTCCCCATTTTGAGCTAAGTTATATTTGCTAGTTGAGTTGCTTCTATACATGGAGAACCGGAAAGTTGGTATATGTCTATGCATGGAGAACCAGAAAGTTGGATCAACTGGTGTGTTATTGAGCTATATGGGATATGCAATATTAAAATTGTATTTCAATTATTTGATTTGAATTTTCAAATGATGAAATAAGAGGGAAAATGGAATCTTTAATTACATTTTCTCTGATCTTTTTTTATGGAGTTTTAAATGGAATAAGGAGTTACTCCAGGTGGGACCTATTTTATAATGTCATCTATTGTAGCCAACATTGAAGGAGAGGATTCGCCCATGAAGAATAGGTCCAAGCAAATTCCAATGATTATCATATTTGATCGATTGACATTTTAGATGAAAAGAGGATCGATTGGTATTATGAGGTGGCGTTTCCATTGGTTCTTGTGTCATGAGAAGAATCGATGCTAGAAAAGAATAAAGGCAATTTAAATAATATTTGTGCATTCAAAGGAGAGCCAATGGTTGGAGCATTCGCCAAGTCAAAGATATTCAAAAACAATTATTTTAAATGCAAATTTATTTTATTAAATGCTTGCATTTGGATAGATTGGTTTATTTCATGAAGTGGTTAGTGATTGGCTAAGGCAAGGGTTTTATTAAATGCAAATAGCATCATTTAATGCATAGTTGAAAAACTCGGACTCAGCAAAAACTCGGTAGACCCAAAATTTTTAAAAACTCGGGGCTCAGGAAAAACTCGGGAAAAACTCGGCAAATTTATCGAACATTTAAAAATGTAGAATGCATTGTTGATTTCCTTCATATAATACTAAATGACAATCTAATACTAAATTAAAAATTAAAATTTTAAATCTAATTAAATTCTAAATTAAAATATAAATCTAGATTAATATCTAAATTTAATACTAAAATAAAGTTTAATTCTAAATTAAAATTAAAATCTGAATTAAAATTTAAAGTTAATAATACTAAATTGAAATTTAAATCTAATTTAATTAAAATTTAATACTAAAATTAAAATCTAAAATTAAGACTAAAGTAAAATTAAAATTAAAATCTAAATTAGAAACTAAATAAAAAACCTAAATCTAATATTAATATGTAAATCTAATACTAAATTGAAATGAAAATTAGAATCTAAATTTAAAACTAAATAGAAACCTAAATCTAATACTAAACAAGGTAAAGACCTAATACGAAATCTAATACCTAAATCTAATGCTAAACACAGTAATATGACTAAACCTTAAGCGATGTATAGTGTGTGTCGACCGATCAATGGGGAGAGTCTGCGGAGAGGGTCGGCGAGCACGATGGACAATTCGTCCAAAATCTCTCCTATAAACTATATCGAAAAATCTACCTTTCGAAAATCTACAGTTCGTCCAAAATCTCTCCTTCAAACTATATCGAAAATCTACTTGTCCTGGAGTTGTCGTCGGGCTAGGGTTTCGTGGGCACTGGAGTCGCAGTCGTCTCGTCATCAGGGTTGTCGTCCGTCGTTGCCGCTGAAGAAAACAAAATAAAAAGTTAAAAATGCTTTTTTAGGTTTTTATAACATTCACTTTCGCTGCCGCCGAGTTTTGTGGTTAGGGCATGTGAGTTTTATGCGAATCCTGTGAGTGTTTGACCACAAACTCGCCGCGAGTTTTTGAAAAAACTCGGGCCGAGTTTTTTATAGTAAAACTTGCCTCATAGAATGCCCCACGATTACTCGCGAGTCCAGTGAGTTTTTGGAAAAACTCGCGGCGAGTTTTTTATAGTAAAACTTGCCTCATAGAATGCCCCACGATTACTCGCGATTCCAGTGAGTTTTTGGTGGGTTTTTCAACAATGATTTAATGCATACGCATGAGGTAGTTGTGGATTGATGCAAGTATAGAGGAGCATTTTAAATGCAAGTTCATAAATTGAATGCCAAATATCTAGTCGGTTATGTCAAGGATCAAGATTTTTAATGCTTTGAAGGATATTAAATGATTGCATGCAAGTTGTTGGGAGACGCCAAGGCTAGGTGTGAGAATTGTAAATGCAATAGATGTATCTCATTTAAACAATTAAAGATTGTTTTAAATGAGTGTGTTTTAGATGTAACTCATTCAATATTGTTCAAGTTCATTGCTCATCATTGGTGGATTTCAAATTTCAATCCAAAACACCAAAGAAGAGGGACGTCCATGCTTGAGGAGTTAAATAGACGACTTGAACATCAATTTGCAACGTATGATGCTATGGTTATTTTGAGTGGTTTGAAGTGAAGAATCATAGATGAATAAACCCTTGGTCATGATGGATGCAAACCAAGGTAGTTTATGAGTTTTTGATGGAGTTATTGGCATGATATAGTGACTGATTTTTCATTACAGTCATCTGATAATTTGTTATACAGGGTTTTTATGATCATTAGAGACATCTAGAAGACATTTGGCACATCTAGGAGTTCATCGATTGCATTTGGAGGCAAGAATTTGGCATTTTCATGAAATCTGGGCATATTGCAGTTAGCTATAGGTCTGTTCCAGCCACCTACATGTTCAACAAAGTCTGAAGTACATGTGGAATTGAAGATATATGATGACAAAGTTCATGTGGAAGCCAAAACAGCCCTATCGATTTGCATATTAGGGTATTCGGAGGCTTAGCTTGCAAGATATCTCTCTTCTATCATTGGCTGATCATTCACAGTACTATATCAGAGATCATATCAGTCATATCAATCCATGATTTAGTGATTCGTATTGATGTTTTATTATGTTCATTGGCTGAATTCATTAGCCATTCGTTCTTCATAGATTTGGCAATATTTGTAGTGAAGTTTGGATGTAATTATACCTCTTTTTCATGAACATTTTAGGTCTGATATACATATGACAGTGACTGATTTTCTATGACAGCAGTTTGTAATTGAAGTCATTTCATGTCCAATCAATGATATATGCAAAGGAGTTTGGTAGTTTCATACATGGTGATTGAAATTTAATTTTTGATATTATATTGTGCAAGAAATCTTATCTAAAATTGCAAAAAATTTCAGTCATTCTAGAAAGGTATTTTACAGTTACAAAGTTTATTGCCTATTTTGGTTAGAGTGCTCAAAATGTCTCTAGCTTTTGTTTTAAAGACTAGGGTTGAGGGACAGAGTTTCCCCTACCAAGCCCAAATTAAGGCCTTTGAGGCCACATGGACCTTAACATAATATAACAAAATATATATTATAAACTAAAATATAGAAACTAAAAACACATATAAATAAATATTTTTAAAATTATGTCCTATACCCTTAGATGTATAAATAATTGAATATATTTATATTTTAATAACTGTCATATCTAGCCATATTTGTATCGGTGGGGGCAGGGGTCTTGAAAATTCCCTGAATTTGTTTCTATTCAACTTTTGTGGAAATCATTTGAAAGCAAATGGGCAAGTGAAAATAAGCTCAAAATGGGCAAGTGTTTTAAAGTGTTAGTGGCTTTTAGGGCAGACAAGGATTTTTTCTTAAGTTGCTGTCCCTACAGACTCGCTGAGGTTGCCTCAGGTCCAGACTTGCAAGGCTGGCTGGGTCGTTGACAAGTTTCAATACTATGATCTTGAATATATCCCTAAAAAAGTGATACTTCCTAGAAGTTTCAAATTAATTAGTATTTGTCTATGATTGACCGTCACCATCTATTCTGTACAGGGAAAGTTTATGCTAATCGAAAAGTTTCAGTGGATCCTTAGGTTGTGCTTGACTCTGTATATACTTTTGTTCCTGTAACTGTGGTTCAGTCATAAGAGTATAATGTTTGTTCTTCATGTTGTGATAATTGCTCCATATCAATAAGCATTTACAATATTTGGTTTATCTGGATGCAGGAGCTGGCTGCGAATGATAATACAAGAATAAGACTTAAGGAATTTGTTTGGAGGTTATGTACTTTGGATGCCTGTAATTGTTAGGTGGTAGCATCTGATTTAATTTTGGTTGAATATCCATATAATGGTCGAATGCAGACAAGATGGAGCATGTAAATTAGAAATGTAAAAAAAATTAGGTACTGAATGGATCTTTTTGTTTGGCCAGGCTAGGAAGGCATATAGGATCTGAAATAAATATTAAAGCCTTATGTCAATATCTTCTACAACCGTGGGTCGCAATGGTTAACCAAACTGAATCTTTGAAGCTGGCTTGGCTCACAGAGGTACACCTGGAAATCATTTCTTGATTTATGAATACATTTGATCAAATTTGCAGGGGATATCTGTCCCTGCTCATTTTGACAACCCTTAATTTGATATCCTGCATGTATTTCTTCTTGACCATTTTTGTTTAGTGTCTGCTGCAGTTTATTTTGGAAAAACAGTTGATATATCTTCCTTGTTTAAATATTAAAGAATAAATACTCAGTTTCAGGATGCTTATGCTAAAGCCTAATATGTGATGATTAGATAGCAGAGCTTGTGACAGTATTTCTACTACACTCAACTTCAGCCCTTGGCATGGATGAAAGCATTATGGTTCTTGTTTCACTTCCAGAAAATTCTGGATCATCTACTTTCAAGGCTGCAAACATAATGGACAACTCAAGAAAAGAAAAGATTGAGGCATTAAGAAAAGTCAGCAGTGACCTTGCAGTGTTTCAGGTATTTTTGAGTAAACATAAAATTTGCTTAATATCTCTAAACTATAATGCATTCAAAGATACCGAGGTTTCAGTAACTGGTGCAGTTGGAGGCCATTGCATGGTGTATGGATGTGGTGGCTGTATATGCTCCAAACATGAATCAAGATCAGTTTGTGACTATTTTGAAGCAGTTTCTATTTCTTGGAGATTGTCAGGTCTGTGTCTTTTTGCATATGTTTTTTATTTGAGATCTATTTGTTTCTTTAATACTTTCCTCTTGCTTGAACAAAAGAAAGGTTTTTTGGTTATCTGATGAACCAATAGTTATGATAGTGATTCTAGAATAAATATCTTATGTGATTAATTATTATTTTTTAGGAATAAGTGTTTTTACATCTCATATGTTGTTTTCTTATATTTGAATTTAACATTTTAGTTTTGTATTAGCACATGCATGCATGCCCACACACACATGTGTGCGAGCTGAAACTTGTAATTTGTGGAAAATAAAGATCAAGGAAATCTGTCAAATCTAGAATTTAGAAAGCTTAATGAGATAATCTGGTCATTGATTGTGGCATCATATCTACAATGACTTTTGCAGGTTGGATCTCCATTAAATAAATTGAAAGTAGAGAGCTTAAAGCCTTGAACAGCTCACTTACAGGGTTTTTAAGTATGATAAATAAAAAAAGATACTATGTTAGTGTGCTGAGGTGACAAGTATGAGAAATAAAAAAAGATACTATGTTAGTGTGCTGAGGTGACAAGTAATGTCAAGAAAACTAGATGTCACGTCAGATATATATAAGAAACGGACTGAGTAAGCTATCTCTGAGCAAGCCTAGGTCTAAAGCCAAGACAAACGGTAATAGAAAGTAATTTAATAAAGCAAGTCTCAATGTTTAAAATTGATCCAGATATTAATCACAGAGTAGAGAGACTTCTGAGACTTGGTGATTAATGATTTTCTTTAATAACAATACTTCCAAGAAGGGTTTATATTAGAAGCATAGGAGGGGCCATACGCAGAAGATCTCACCTAGATCAGGTTTGAGTAGAGTGATTGAAATAGGGGCATTCTTATTTCTAGGGATAACTAAAACTGGGAAATATATCCCATTTTTAATTTTTTGATTTTTGATATTTGGTTAGATCTTAGTTGTAGAAACCATTTTTTGTGGGCTTCCAAACTGAGCTGAGAAATTACTCTGGTTAGAGAACCTAAAACAGTGCTTAATTGAGTATTTCTTGGGTTGATGGCTGACAGTTCCATTATAGGACATAGCATTAAATAGGATCAAACATAACATTTGATTGTGCCTACGATAACGATTTCTACGGATCAGTTTTTCGTGCCTCTAGGCTCTAGTACACAACCACCAGTGGGCGAGCATCATAGGAAAGGGGTGTTAGCATACATGCAATCATAATCAATATCCAGGCGTGTGTCATAAACAAGCAATGGATGATGAATAACATGGGATCCACACAAGTAGGAGAACAGTTTTGACTGTCCTAAATCCTCCTTATCCCTTGAGAAGTCATCAGCAGCCTATAAATTTATAATACTAGAATAGGTCACTGGCACATTTGTGCAATATCCCTTCACTCTTAAGGGTGCATGTGATCTGTCCTTAGCATGTCTGACTCTTATCCTTGCCAACTTCAATCCCAGCATGTAATCTAATTGAATTGGTCAAATGCTTGCATTTAAATTTTAGTGGACAAGTAGGTAATGAGTCATCAGTCTGCAGTAAAGTGTTGAATGCAATCAGTTCTTGAAGAATGTTAGAAGGCTCCTGGAGAGGTGTGGAGATGTGTACGGTCACAGGGCAATTAACAAATGTGCATTTATGTAGTCACATAAACTTGGAAGGAATATGTAGGGTTGTATCTATTTCTATAGTGTATGTATCAATATGATTTTATTTTGTCAGCTTGTATTATTGATTTCATTTTATATGCTTCTACAATTGTTAGTTGCTTCTTCTAGGAAAACTTGGTATGGAAGTAGATACATAAATTATGAGCTTCTAGAAATGTAGATATGAAAAGCCAATATTAAAAGTTGAAATTGAGAGAACATATTGGGGATACCACCAGTGCAACAGTGAAGTTATGGAAGAAAATGTTCTTTGGATTTGGGTGGATAGGCTGAAGAGAATTGCTGGTTGGTAGCATCAATGAACAAAACTGTTGATTGGTTTAAATATCTTTATAGGATAAATGTGCCATGCATGACCATCATACATGGAAAGCCTCACAAACATGGGACAGGTTTGTGAGTCAATCTTCGGGATTACAAGGCCGGCTCCTTATCTATGTATAAGCCTATTTGAGCGGGAAAAGGGAAAGATACACATGAAAGTAAAGATCATATATGAAAAGGCTCATGCCGAATAGATTTCTTCTTATAACCTAGATAGAGCTTTGCAACTCATGATGCAATAGTCAACAGAAATAGAACACGTATGCATCAGCCAAATTCATACATATAAACAAGAATTAGAACTTTGAGAGTAACAAATTATTATATTAATGCTTTCGATAGTATTGAACAATTACATATACTGTAATATATCTAGCACTGGACATATATGGTGCAGGAGCACCCAAGCCAATCTTGGCTTAATACTTAGTGAAATATGAATGTCCAAAGAGTTTTTAGGAAGTAATTTAGTCTTAGATCCATGTGATAAGGTCTAAAAGGAGAAAATTTTGTGTTTAGAGTCATAATTTAGATTGTTGTTAAAAACAAATTCTAAAAATGTAAGTAATAGGAAGAGTTTACTATGTCAAGTTAACAAATCATGTAATTAAAGGCTCCCAAAGGTCATATACTTTGAAATGAAGTCACAACCAATGGGAAACAAGTTCAAACATGTATATTAGAGCCTTCACACGTTAGAGGGAAGGTAGCATTGAGATTTAAAACAAGAATAGAGATTGTAAAAAAGAAAAACATTTTATATAAATAATACTCTGTTTTTTCTGCAAAACCTGACTGTTGCAGTCTGTACCATGGACAAGTACGGCCTTGTCAGATCTCGAAATCACCTGAATCAGGTGGGGGAAGGAATAACCTTTCTTTTGCATCCTTTTGGAGGTCTAAACATGGAGATTTGAGGGAGATATAGCGAATTTACTGAAAACTGTCAAAAAACTGTTTTTTTTTTTTTGCAGAAGTGCTGCTCCCAGCCATACCACGTGCTTGTACGGAACCTCCAGGACCTGCAACCACATGGGTTGGATAGAGGGGTGAACTACTTTTCAAATGCACTTGGTTTTAGGTTGTTTCATTCATTTTTGTGGGAGAACTATCCATTTTACTGAAAACTGCTATAAACCCTGAACTAGGGTTTCTAGAAGTGCTAGTATGTGATTTTTGAGCAAATCCAGCCCCCAAGTACCTCCAAACTGATAAAATGAGTTGCATTAGGGTAGATACACATGTTTCAATGATTTTCATGACAGAGAATGGAGCTTTGACCACATTTGACCAAGTTTTGGCCTAATAAGCCCGTGTATTAGGCCTCTAAAGAAGACAGTCATAAATTTTAAAGGATAGAAGTGAATTTTGAGGGTGTGGTTGGCCAAGTTGAGTCAAATTGGACATGCCTGAGGGTCCCCAAGTGGTTTGGGAGGTAGGAACTCAAGTTTTCTATAAGATCCTTCATTTAGGTGGCCTAATTAGGCCTAATTAGCCCTTATTGCTGACTGCATTTTCAATTTTTGAGACAAACACTTTGAAACACCCTACCTTCTTGTGGAGATATGTTAAATAACAGGGAAATAGGTATCCAAAACAATTCTTAGTTTTTTAAGTGGGTAAAAATTGAGAAAGATAAGTGGAAAAAACCCTCTAGGTAGGGCTACAAGGCTTTAGGCCTGTTTCTAAAGCAAGTACATGAAAACCTTGAAATTGGTGAACCAAACCTATGTGATTAAGTTAATTACATCACAATCACACCCCCATTGCATCAAAGTGGTATCAGAGCATTAGGTTCTGATTTGGGAAGTGAAAAGTCAAATTGTGAAGAAGGACTAGTCTAGACAAGATGCCTCCAAAAGCCAGTGCAATGGCCAAAAGACTAGGTTGAGGAAAAGTGGAAGGACCTAGGTGAGGCAAAGAAATTGAGAAGCAAGACGAAGCTTGCTTGTGTAGAGAATATGATGGATTTGTTGAGAAGACTTTTGTAGGAAGAGGATTCACAAAGGAAGAAGAAACAAGAAGAAAAAGAGAAAAATATTAGAATAATATCTTTCTATTTATGTTATTAATGGTCATCTATGTCGGCAGTTTTCTATTTTTAGAAAACTTGCCTCTTGTACTTTGTATATATTGAGCATTTTTGCTCATTTGTGATTAATCATCGATCATAACATCGATTTTGTAATAAAAAAGAGGAAAGAGGAGAAGTTGAGGTAAGAAGAGTTTGAGAAAGAGGTAGCAGCCCTGAAACAAGACATAAAGAAACGGGATTTGGAGTTCTAGGAGTTCTTGATGAAGATAGAGCAAAGGATTAACCAAATGACAAGTTGGCACTTGAAGGTAAAGAGGAAGGTTGTGTGGCCTATTCAAAGGATGATACAAAAGAACAGACAAATGAAGGCATTAGAACCAAATGTGAAGGCGCAAGAACCTTTGATGGAAAAAGGTAGTGAACAAGCAAAGGAAGATGAAGAAGAAGATATGGATATTGCAACCATTCCCAAACAAGAGGATGTTATCATAGCAGAGTGGAAAAAAGAGTTCCTTATGAAGACTCAAGATGAGTTGAAGATGTATGATACTATGGTGGTTGAGGCAATACTTTGTTCATTGTTTTCAAGAGAGGATAAAGGACAGTTACACTCTACCATTCTAGAGGTTTGTAAACCTGATCAGACAGAGATAACTAAGGAAGAACTCTTTGAGGGGGCAGAGGACTTGAAGGACATTGAGAATGAAGAAGCCATTGCTACATGGCAAAAGCAAAGAGTTAAAGAGAGTATATATCCTTTCATGATTGCAGTCTTGATGGGATATAAGCCAAGTTAGCAAGTGCAGGAAGGACAACTTACTGAGATGAAAATTGAAGTGCATCAAAGCATGAAGAATCTGATATCAAGTGGCAAGCTAGGGAGAAAATTGATTTGCATGGACAAAATAAAGCCAAAGGTGAAGATGAAGATCAAATAGAGCTATTTCAACAAGAAGAGCATAGAAGACCACAAAGAGGAGCATTTAATGATGAAGACTTGTTACTACTTTCACTCCAAATGGACTTGGAGTCTTCATTTGGCCGGGAGGATGGTGCAGGAGCGCCCAAGCCAATCTTGGCTTAATACTTAGTGAAATATGAATGTCCAAAGCGTTTTTAGGAAGTAATTTAGTCTTAGATCCATGTGATAAGGTCTAAAAGGAGAAAATTTTGTGTTTAGAGTCATAATTTAGATTGTTGTTAAAAACAAAGTCTAAAAATGTAAGTAATAGGAAGAGTTTACTATGTCAAGTTAACAAATCATGTAATTAAAGGCTTCCAAAGGTCATATACTTTGAAATGAAGTCACAACCAATGGGAAACAAGTTCAAACATGTATATTAGAGCCTTCACACATTAGAGGGAAGGCAGCATTGAGATTTAAAACAAGAATAGAGATTGTAAGAAAAAAAACATTTTATATAAATAATACTCTGTTTTTTCTGCAAAACCTGACTGTTGCAGTCCGTACCACGGACAAGTACGGCCTTGTCAGATCTCGAAATCACCTGAATCAGGTGGGGGAAGGAATAACCTTTCTTTTGCATTCTTTTGGAGGTCTAAACATGGAGATTTGAGGGAGATATAGCAAATTTACTGAAAACTGTCAAAAACTTTTTTTTTTTTGCAAAAATGCTGCTCCCAGCCATACCACGTGCTTTTATGAAACCTCCAGGACCTGCAACCACTTGGGTTGGATAGAAGGGTGAACTACCTTCCAAATGCAATTAGTTTTAGGTTGTTTCATTCATTTTTGAGGGAGAACCATCCATTTTACTAAAAACTGCTATAAATCCTGAACTAGGGTTTCTAGAAGTGCTAGTATGTGATTTTTGAGCAAATCCACCCCCCAAGTACCTCCAAACTGTTAAAATGAGTTGCATTAGGGTAGATACACATGTTTCAATGATTTTCATGACAGAGAATGGAGCTTTGACCACATTTGACCAAGTTTTGGCCTAATAAGCCCATGTATTAGGCCTCTAAAGAAGACAATCATAAATTTTAAAGGATAAAAGTGAATTTTGAGGGTGTGGTTGGCCAAGTTGAGTCAAATTGGACATGCCTCAGGATTCCCAAGTGGTTTGGGAGGCAAGAACTCAAGTTTTCTACAAGATCCTTCATTTAGGTGGCCTAATTAGGCCTAATTAGCCCTTATTGCTGACTGCATTTTCAATTTTCGAGACAAACACTTTGAAACACCCTACCTTCTTATGGAGATATGTTAAATAACAGGGAAATGGGTATCCAAAACAATTCTTAGTTTTTCAAGTGGGTAAAAATTGAGAAAGATAAGTGGGAAAAACCCTCTAGGTAGGGCTACAAGGCTTTAGGCCTGTTTCTAAAGGAAGTACATGAAAACCTTGAAATTGGTGAACCAAATCTATATGATTAAGTTAATTACATCACAACCACACCCTCATTGCATCAATATACATAGAGGTTCCCTCTTTAGTTGCAAAAGGAATGAGATGATGTCTAACATACAAGCCTCAAAAGCTCATTTGCATAAAACAAGATCTAAACTGAAAAGAGGCATGCAGACCAATATATATAGTTGGACACCCATCCCACAATCAAGAATTCCCCCCAAAACATTTGAATTTCAAATTTTGGAAACAATGGGAGGAATGAATTCATTGCAAGCGAAGTAGACCTAGAGTAGAGTAAGATTGTAGGCATAAATACCTTTGTTGATGGTTGAAATGCCTTCGATTGCTTGGTACTCCATTATTGGATAGTTGGATCCCTTGCCTCGTTTGCTATAGAAGAAGGGGCTATTGGAATTGAATGCTAGAAGGTACCTGCAGGGAAGAATTTTGAATTTTGTGAACTATAACCCTGCCCAAATCAAATTGCTTCAATAGAATTGCTTGAGAATGCCTTGTGGAGGTTGCGGATATCAAAATTTGGTTGGTGGGATCAGTTGCTACTAAGAATGGCCAAGGAATAGCCATAAGTTTTGTGGGTCATGAAATGAGATATGACTTGGCACAATTGGACAGCTCACGCTATCTCGAGGAAAGAATGCCTTATCTTTTCCTGAAAGCTCTCGGGAGCATGCCAGGTGGCACCTATGAGGGAGCTTCATGACCTAAACGAAAGAAAGATGATGACATGGGCCTCATTGCTAATACAAAAGACAAGGCAAAAAAGAGAAAATGGGCCCACTATCTACATGTGGACCAATGTAGGGATTGGGATTAGAATCTCTTTCTACTACATTAGAAAACCCTGCACACTGTTAAGATCAAATCCATTGTAGCACGATCAGATGATGCTTGTGCATTGAGACTAGGAGTCTTTACAAAATTGTCTTGCTCGCCACAAAACTCAAAATTGGCTATGGCAAGGACCATCTGCCTAGTTGCAAGCCATATTGAAACAAATTGAATAAGGCAGATAAAATCTGCCACCTCTAGTGAAAGATTCACTACAAAAGCCATAGTAGGCAGTGGAAAATGTTATTGCTATAAGGGAGTGATAAATCTCATAGGTGAGAGAGATTGATGAGAAATTTGCATAGAGGGAAAATGTGAAAAGACCAATTGAAGTTGAGAAATGATATAATAAAGACAAGAAAAAAAGCAGCAGGGATTTTATTGTTTAACAATGAAATTTGTCTTGGTCAGGAATGTTTGGTCTAAATGGAATCTTTATAGAATTGTCCCGCATGCCACAAAACTCAAAATTAGCTAAGGCAAGGAGGATCTGCCTTAGTTGCAAGCCATAATGAAGCAAATTGAATAAGGCAGATAAAAGCTGCCACCTGTAGTGAAAGATTCACTAAAAAAACCATAGAAGGTAGTGGAAAATGTTATTGCTATGAGGGAGTGATAAATCTCATAGGTGAGAGAGATTGATGAGAAATTTGCATAGAGGGAAAATGTGAAAAGACCAACTGAAGTTGAGAAATGACATAATAAAGACTTAAGAAAAACAGCAGCAGGGATTTTACTGTTTAACAATAAAATTTGTCTTGGTCAGGAACATTTGGTCTAAAGCTGGATAAGCATAAGCAACAACATGGAGAATTGAGAGCATTGAAACATTTTAAGTAAACCATTTACATGGTTGTCATAATCTATTACTGGACCTTAGTGGTGAAGTTAGAATTTCAATAATGACCACCCTTGTGCCTATATAGAACACTTGGGTGCCACTAATTTGTTTTCTTTCTAGGAAGGGCATTGCTAACGGAGTTGCATTTCCATATGCAACTCACTCCTATAATGCTTTGAAGTTCTTTAACAATTGTGGCATCTCACTTGTGGCTGATGATGCAAGTGTGAACTATGTCGGTTATCATTTCGCACTCTTTGATGAAAATATCTTTACTAGAAAAAAGACCCAATCCCAATTCGTATGATGTGAAATGATGATGACCATGTAAATAGAATCACGTTGCTTTGATAATATTTCACTTTTAATCAAGTCTCTACGAAATGTTAAATTTTGCATGATATTCACTCATATTTAATCATATCTAGTTATAATGATCACATTGATTTGATAATATCTTACTTTCAATCAAGATTTTATGATGTGTAAAACTTTGCATGATATTCATTCATATTTAATCATATCTATCTATGGTAGTGCAATTGTAAGAAAAAAAAATGATTCTCATAATTATCAAGGTACAATATTGTACATGGTTATAAAATTTGCCAAGTACTTGTGCAACTTGTGAGATGAAAGCATAGCTGAGAAAATTGCCCATTTACTTTCTCTATCAAAGCATATATGAGAAACTCATGCATTTATTTGTGGGTAAGTTTTGGCAAATTTTGAATCAAAAACTACGTCAGGTACTCACGAGTACAGAGGTTGCCTATAGGAGAAACTTGCTATATGTGATTTGCATGTAGAAACACAGCCTGCTTTTTGCAACAATTGCATTTTTTGCATCTTTTCAATGCTAAGGTTTGGAGGCTGCAACAATTAAATTTATTTTTATATTTTTTAAATGCTAGGGTTTGCACTTTCTATCCAATGGCATGAAGAAGTGGAAGACGAAGCATTGTCAACAGGGATGCCACTTAGAAGCATGGCGTACAAAGACTGACCTAGGGAGTGGTCATTTGCAACTATTGTTGATTGAAGATGAGGGGATGCATCAATCACCTCAAATACTACCTTTCATGGATTCTTGGATACGACGCCAAATTGTGTTGAAATGTTGAGCCAAAGGTTGTATGGGAGATGAATGTAGCCCTTGCTTTGACATAGCAAAAGAATGGAGAAGATGAGTGTTGTACCCAATCTAAAACTTGGATTATGATACAAGATTCATCATTCATCTCTTGTTAAGTCAGAAAAAGTTATTTACAAGTCTAAGTCACCTATCTAGTGTTCAAATTGTCATTCTTGAGAATGTCGAGTTGTACGTCAAAAAAGTAGAAATTGTCTTATGTCTTGTCAAGTCCCATCATTGGTCGTGCTTGAAAGTTGTGTTGGGACCTAGGTTCGCTATGCCCAAAATCCATCAAAAATCCCATGTTTGTGGCTCTTTGTTACCTTGGCTCATCTTTTATATTCGATTTGAGATATTTTCAAAAGGTCCCCCATCCTAAAAATCATCTAAGAAAATCCTCTAGGTCCTTAAAGTTTCCTTCGAGGTATGTAATCCTTTAAGTGTTTGCCTTTCGACAAGTTCGCCAATTCACAAACTTGCCAAAAGTGCGAAATTGCCTTGTGTTTCGGCGTTTCGGCAGGATCGCAAACTAGCGAACTTGCCAAAAATAGTTCCTGGTTCGTGTTTGTGCTGAAACGCCGAAGAAGAACAGGGAAGAGGCAAAAAAGAAGACAAATGAAATTTGTTTCGGCAAGTTCGTCAGTTTGTGAACTTGCCGAATCGTCGAAAAACAAAGAGTAAAGAAGGTGAACGAAGAAAAGAAATAATATTTCGGCGAGTTCGTAGGTTCAGGAACTCGCTAAAACGCTGAAATAGTTCACGAGTTCACCATTTTTCCGAAAGGCCGAAAAGGCGAAGGGAAAAGATGAGGAAATGACAAATGTTTTAGCACGTTCGTCAGTTCACGAACTTGCCCAAATGCCGAAGCGGTTCATTAGTTCACCAAAGTGCCGAATTGCCAAAAGACAAGGGAAAAGAGAAAGAACAAAGAAAGATAAGAACAAAAGAAAAGAGAACAAGGCTGAAGTGAAGAGCTGAAATGGATTGTCGGTTTGCCAAAGTGTCAAAACACCGAAATGGAGGGTTAAGTAATGAATAAACAAAGATGTGGTTTTTGGCAGTTTCAATAGTTTACGAACCTCCAGATTTGCCAAAAAAGATTTAAAAGTGCATGTAACATGTTTTGAAAGCACGTTTTTGCTGGTTCTCTAGTTTGAATGTTCGCCTATGCCCAGGATGCCATTAATGCAAAATGAAGATAAAGTATAGGTAGGTGGGGGAGTAGGTGTGGTTTAATACTAATGTTATTGAGGTAGGTGGAGTAGATGATTCTCGTGAAAAATGCAACAGTGAAAAGTAGTGCTCTATATACATGATCAAAAGATGTAAAAAGGGTTGGTCGTTGAGCCAATTTGGGTCTGCAAGTGCCTTAGGTGATTTTAAGGCATCAATCGAAGGCAATTTGGGTTGCTAACGAGGGAATGCATTTGGTACAGCATATGAATGGTTTGTAAAGCACATCTGTGTAGTGGTATCTCTCCATGGACGTTTGTGACAACTCAAGGGAATGTATAGTCGCAAATATATGTTTTCTTTCACAACATTTGTTTGTGCGATTGTAACAATGATTGGATAAATGTGTGACAACATTTTAATGCAATACAAAGTTTCTGTGTTGGTCTTTTCTTTGTTACATATGGGTTGTTGTAGTTCTGTTTTGGATCACTATGTATGTCCTTCTATATGGGATGTTATCTTTGATATGTATCTAAATGCACATCTAGTTTTGTTGATGTTTATTAGATGCATCTCCTTCCTCTTTGTTGTTGATGACTTTGTTGCCCAATGGAGTAGGCACCTGTACAGATTGGTGAAGGGCTAGCACTCTCATTTAATCATTCTTTGTCTTGGGTAGTTGTAGGAGTAGGAGTCATGATTCTGTATTGCAACCAATGAATCATTCTAAATGACATCAAGCTATTCAAATCATCTATGAATCATGTTCTTGCATGCCCGCACTGTGTAATTTGTGCATGTTGAGTTAAGAGGATTCATCTTAAGGAATATAATAATGTTGTCGTCTTTGGGTGCATATGATGGAAGTTGATTGTCATTGATGTCAAAAAGGTGATGCAAAGTTAGTTGTCATTGTTGATCAGAGAGGTATTCATACGATCACTCATGTAGATATATCAAAGTGATAGCTAGTTAGAGGTTGCAGTGATAACTTGAATTGTCATGATCTTTCTACATCATATTGCAGAGTTTACAGAATTCTCATGCTTCATCAGTCATGTTGTTTGTCATGCTTCTAGTTCATTGGTTCAATCCACATGCTTACATGCTTTCAGTTCACATGGTTCATGCTTCATGTTTATTTTAGATGGAATTTATATCTTGATGATGTCTTGAGTTCATACTAGTGTTGGAGATTGTTGGAAAGTGCACATGTTGCAGGTTGATACAGGATCATCTAAGGCCATGCTCAAGATTAGGGTGTTGAGGATCATCTGATGTTGCTGCAAAGAATGTAGTCTTCTTATGTTTTCCATCAGTTGAATTCATGATGTTACCTGTAGAGAAGCTAACTTGATCAGATCAAATAAATATGCAATTGTATGAGACCTACTTGATATGTCTCTCATTGGTGTCAAAGGAGCTTCAAGTATTCATAGTCACTACAGGAATTTGGATCATAGGAAGTTGTTGATTTATGCAGAGGATTCACTCATATTTATGGTCAAGGGTTTGATACTATGTTGATAAGGTATTTATGGTCACCTAATGTTGGCATGTTTCAGGATCTTGTCTATGAGCATTGTCACTTGATGCTTTAAGCACTTAATTATATTCAAGGCATTCAAAGTAACATTTATGATTTACTTACTCTTCTGTGAATAGAGGTCTCCATTATCAGATATATGCAGTGGCAGATGATTCTATACAAATAGATTTAACATTCTTCAAAGGTTGAATTAAGCGAAAGGGTTTAATATGCTTAAGTGTCATTTCTAAACACTTAATAAAAACCTATTACACAATGTTATTCTATCTGTCAAGCCTTTTCGTATAATTCTGCGTTGACATGCTATAGCAGGTGGTATGTCACTTAAGTGACAACCTTGAGGGGTCGTGGCAATACCTTGACTGGCTCCCCTTCCTAGTACTACCGACGGGTCCGGTCTTCCCATGGGCACAAGGCGCCAACACATAAATCAAAGGCTCTTGTTTAATGTTCCTTGGGCGCGCATTTAAAGATCAATGGCCATAGTTTAAATCTCGACTCCTATCATTTGAGCATGCATATTGACATTCATTTGAACGTCAGTTTTCGTGACTGTAGTAAACAAGACTATTTAAGGCTATTTTTAGCCCTTCAAAAGGCAGATTCTTGTGGATTTTTAAAAGCTCTTCTTTTAAGGAGTTTCCTTCTATTTTTCCCACTCATGCAACTGAAGATATTAATAAGGAGAGTTGTTTGTTTGTTTTTTTAAATAAGGAGAGGAGTTTTTAGTGGGTTTTCAAATGCTTGTTTTGAGAAGACTAAGAGGTGTTTTTTTAAAATAATTTTTTTGGAGAACCTTTTCTTGTCTTATTACAGATAGAGAATCTGAATGAACATTATGACAGTGAATTTATTCTTTGACAGATTTTGTATAAAAACTTTGGAAGGGTCTTCAAAGTTAAAAGGACATGGAATCTATTTTTGAAGGTGATTTTTGAAAAGATGGTAATGGTCATATAGAGGAGTGGGAAATGAAAAGTTATTCTATTTTTTAATGATATTGCAGGAATGATATATGCAACAGAAGATATTTTTTTGGGTAGAAAATTATGTTACGAGGAGTGTGGTTTTTGAAGAGAAAAATAGAAGGTGAAGAGAGAATGTTTTGTCTGAGGATTGAAAAGTATATGAGATGATATTGTAGGTGATTCAAGTATATTGAGAAGACATTATGGAGCACATATGCAGGGCAATTGATTTCCAAACTAAGAAAGAATGATATGTGGTTATGAGCATTGTATTGAAACAGAGAAACCCTTTGTATTTTTTTAGTTTGAAGTTGTATATTTTGCCAGTGAGGCATATTGTAGCCAGTGAGGCTTGCATGGTCAGTGAGACCTGTTTGTTGCCAGTGAGGCATGTATGTCAGTGAGAGATTTGTTGTAATCAGTGAGATTTTCCTAGCCAGTGAGGCACAATAAAGTGGAAGGGTTCAAGAGTGGTTTTTTATCCCTATGAGGGTTTTCCACTCATCAAAACCCGTGTCATGTCTTCTCTTTATGGTTGATTATATTGTATCTATTTGGTCATTCATATTTAAGTTTTGTATTCTAGTTTGCATATTTGGATGACTATGTTTTAAATGAGTTCCTTTGCACAAGATCTTTGAGTTAAATTTTGAAATAGTAAAATTCATAGACCACTAATTCACCCCCCCCCCTCTCAGTGGTCTTATACTCCAACAAGTGGTATCAGAGCATAGGTTCCCTATAGAAGTCTAACAGACTTGGGTAGGTCTTGATAGTGGAGTGCCATGGGAAAGTGTAGAAGAAGTAAGAGCAGGGGAAATCTTAAGTCACATACTGGTCAAAAGGCACCATCTATATCAAACTCAAATGGTGATCTACAATCGGTTTATAGAAATGTCTCACAGGTTGAGTCAGGTATTAAATTAAAGGAAGAGTTTTCTGGAGTTCCTTTCTTTGATGGTTCAGATTTCTCTATTTGGTGTATTATAATGCAAGTTTACCTATCTTCCTTAGGGTATGGTGTGTGGATGTCAGTTGAGAATGGGTATTTTATTTCCTCTCAATCATCTAATACTACAAATAATAAAGAGGGTTATGAATGCAATCATATAGCAAAGAAGGCTATTCTGTTCGGATTATCTAATGAAGTTTCCTGTAAAGTCATGCATTGTGAAATAGCTCAGGATGTGTGGAAGGAGTTGATTAGAATCTATCAAGGTGATGCACTTGAAGGAGAGGACAACTTGGTGTATGAGGAAAGTGACAATGAAAGAAGACATTCATATGAAGGAGATGAGGTCCAATCTGATTTAGAAGGAGATTACATTATGAGTGATGATGAATAGGGTTGTGAGATTGATATAGAAGGAGAACTCATGTGTGCTCTGGGTGAAATCAAGAAATACAAAATGGAGAACCAAAGATTAGAGTTGCAGCTACAACAAGAAAAAGACTTCAAAGACAAAGCACTTTCAGACCTTGAAAGAGTATCTTCTGATCTTGAAGAGGCAAGAAATCAGATTGTGAATTTAAGGACACAAATTGATGAATTAGATAAATTGATTATCAGTCTAAAGACTAAGATTGAAGAAGCCAAGAGAATAACTGATGTTACTAAGTCTGAATGTGAAATCAAATCAATTGAATGTCTAAAACTAGAGGCTGAAATTGTCAATCTGAGAAAAGATTATGAAGGTCTCAAGGTTTTGTCCAAGAAATATCAGGAGTTTGAAGAAAGCACAAACAAGTTGCATGAAATGTTGGGCAAACAAAAACACTATAAGGACACCACAGCTTTAGGATATGAAGAAGGGTAGACTTCTAAAGTGAGAGAGACTCCAAGAAGGAAAATTGATCTAAGCTATCATGTTGCTGCTCCTGAAGGCAAAAAGAAGATTGAAGCTGAGGTGAAAACTAAAGATGAGTTTATCAAAATGAACAATCGAGAGAAATCCAAGAAGAACTACTCCAGCAAGGCAAGCATATATGTACATGTATAATTATTCATTTTTTGGTTATTGTTATACCTGTAATCATTTTGGACACAAAGCAGTTGATTGTAGAAGAAGTCAATCTGCTTCAATAAGGAATGCTAATCTTGTATGTTTCAAGTGCAACTCTCTTGGTCACAAAGCACATAGTTGCAGAATAACTTCATCTGGTTTGAAATATTTGAAAAGGAAAGAGGCTGAAAAAGTTTGGAAGAAGAAACCTGAACAGAAGAAAGAACCTGTGAAAGTTTGGAGACTGAAACAAAGCCAAGAGAAGATAGATTCTAAACTTGTGCATCTTGCACAAGTCACATCATCAGTTGCATAAGATAGAGCATGAAGTGAGGGGGAGTTGTACAATGTCCTATCACTTAACCCCAAGAAGTTTCAGGAGGAGATTATTTGATGCTTGTCAATATGGTGATTTTGTTTTGTTTATCATGCTATTGGATTCATGCTTGATAATGTTTGCTAGACTGTTTTATGTCAAGATGCTACTCATATTAGTCTTATGAAATGAAGTTCATGTAGTTGATGATGGTGTTGATAACTATGTTGATCTTCAGTGTATGTTAGTAATATAGGTGATCGGTGCAAACAAGATGTTGATAAGATGTTTAGGGTTCAGAATGTTCTTGATATGTTAGTGAGAATGTGAAGTGTTGATCATCATGTGTTTTGAGCTATGTGTCATACATGTGAGGTGGAGCTTTCATGTGGATTGGAGATAGTGTCAAAAGAAGATGGTGAACTGGAGATGTAAATTCATGATCATTCAGAAGAGTTCTTGGTATGATAGTTTGACATGTTTCTTTGATGGGTTTCTTCATTGATAGGTTTCAGGAAGGCATGTGCAAGTTGTGTGCTAGTTATGAAGGTGGTATCAGATGAGAATGTTCAGATATTCATCTAAGTTTATTATCAGTTGTCATGGCACTATGGACAATTCATATGGCAGTGCTAGTTTGTATTGAAGCTGATGATCGGTGACTTTCAAAAGACATTAGGAGTAAGAAGAGATAGAGATAGCCTTCAATAGTAATTGACCTGATATGACAGTGGTGTTTGTATGCACTTGGCTGTCTTTTGGTTTGTTAACTGCAGCATAACAGTCTTTAGTTCTGATCTGTCATTTGTCATGAGGTAAAATCAGAAATTTCAGTTAGACAGGAGCATTTTTAGAATCTGCAATCTTTAGAACAGGGTATGGCATCCAAAACAAGGTAAAATCAGTCATGAAAGTGTTTGTTATGCATGAAGGACAGTCATATAATTTGCTTGTTTTGCTTTTGGCTTTCAACATAGAATAGTGATCAGCATTTGAAGAGTTGATGACAATGCTTAGTTACAGACATGAGACATATGGACTGTGAAAGAAGACTTCTAAATGAGCATTTGAAACATTTTAATCTTGATATTGTTGAAAACATGGCAAAGGCTATTTCACAGTGGGCAGAGAGTAAGCAATGATTTGTCTTGATGATTTGACATGACAGGACAATGTTCTTATCATAGTTTTCATGTTGCTAAATGTTGCTTATCATGTTGAAAGTTGTGCAGTCCTTTGTTGTTTTTATGCTTTGGAAAAGGCCATGTATACTGAAGTGGAAACAGAGAGAAAAGAGTTACATGACATGACCAGGGTTATCAACATAGTACTCAATCTTCTTAGTGACAGTCATGGTGCAACACTTTGTATCGATGGTATTGATTGACTTGTCGGTGCAACAGACCTTCTTTGGTGCAGCAGAGCTTCTATGTTAGAATTTCAGACATTGGTGTATGAGAGCATGGTTAGAATGCTTCATGCTATGGGTGTTTATCTTGTCCTAAAACTTGGCTCAGGAGTTGAAGTTGAGGTAAGTCACAAATCTTATTGAAGTGTCTCATTGTGGTGTTTCTGCAAAATGATCAATGTCACATACCTATTCTAATCTCTTTCATGATTTATAGTGCAAGCAGTGGTATGAATTGATATGGTTTATATTGGGTGCTCACATTTTTCTTAGTGATGGTGTTGATTGCAAGTTATGCTTATGGATAATCATTGTGATGATCATGCTGGTTTGTCAAAGTTGTCTTCATTAGATCAGATGTGCCTTCTTGGAACAATACTTTATGTTGAGTTGATGAATGGATATTGAGTCTAAGTTGAAGAATTTGAAACAAGGCATTTGGACTCAATGCTAAGTGAGTATTGCTATTTGGAGTCCAAGACAGGGGGAGATAATTGATCCTTTGTCATCCGATGTCAAAAAGGGGGAAAGAAAGAGAATGCATCATGTAGTTTTGCCATCAATGACAAAGGGGGAGATTGATGGAGGTTGATTGTCATTGATGTCAAAAAGGTGGTGCAAAGTTAGTTGTCATTGTTGATCAGAGAGATATTCATATGATCACTCATGCAGATCTATCAAAGTGATAGCTAGTTAGAGGTTGCAGTGATAGCTTGAGTTGTCATCATCTTTCTACATCATATTGCAAAGTTTACAGAATTCTCATACTTCATCAGTCATGTTGTTTGTCATGCTTCTAGTTCATTGGTTCAATCCTCATGCTTACATGCTTTCAGTTCACATGGTTCATGCTTCATGTTTATTTCAGATGGAATTTATATCTTGATGATGTCTTGAGTTCATACTAGTGTTGGAGATTGTTGGAAAGTGCACATGTTGCAGATTGATACAGGATCATCTAAGGCCATGCTCAAGATTAGGGTGTTGAGGATCATCTGATGTTGCTGCAAGGAATGTAGTCTTCTTATGTTTTCCATTAGTTGAATTCATGATGTTACCTATAGAGAAGCTAACTTGATCAGATCAAATAAATATGCAATTGTATGAGACCTACTTGATATGTCTCTCATTGATGTCAGAGGTGCTTCAAGCATTCATAGTCACTACAGGAATTTGGATCACAGGAAGTTGTTGATTTATGTAGAGGATTCACTCATATTTATGGTCAAGGGTTTGATACTATGTTGATAAGGTATTTATGGTCACCTAATGTTGGCATGTTTCAGGATCTTGTCTATGAGCATTGTCACTTGATGCTTTAAGGACTTAATTAAATTCAAGGCATTCAAAGTAACATTTATGATTTACTTACTCTTCTGTGAATAGAGGTCTCCATTATCAGATATATGCAGTGGTGTAATGTCCCCCATCTAGCCCATTGGATTAGTGGACAGGGATTAGCCTATGACCAGACTCCCGTAGGCTTATGGAGGTGTTTAGGGGGAGCCGGGCACTTGCTATTTAGCAGGGCAGTTGTGGAGGACTTTTGCACATGACGCATGGTTTCGATATGTCTAAAGCATTATTGGAGGCAATATAAGTTAAATTAAAGTATTTTATTAAACATGACATAACTTTAAGTTATATTACAATGTCACTTCATAAAGCAAAGTTATAACTTAAAGTTGGGTCCCTAGGGATGGGCGCCCCTCATAGAGCAATAAGGGGTTAAATTATAAATTAATATAAATAAAAAGCTTCTCATCTTGGGCGTTGCGTTTGGAGAGCAACAAAAAGGCCCAAAAGTGACTTCATTGGGAATGCAAAGATTATTGATTTTGCTCTCTTTGTGAGTTTATTGTACTTTGGCTTTGGAGCTTGGCTCTAGGGTTTCAGTTGGTTGTGTTGGGACGAAAACCTTGGCATTGGTCCATTTCCTTGTGTGTGGAAGATCGTATCAGGAGAGGATTTGTGGAGGCTTCATCCAGAGGTCTCATTTGTGCATACAATTGATACATTTTGGTGAAGAATCGGACATGAAATGAAGATATTTTGGAAAATATATTGTTGCAGAGGAGAATAGAGGTATCAAAGGCAGATTTATGCATATTTTTCTGAGTTTATTGTTGCTGCAGCAATTTCTACACAGGCCGTACACTTTCAGCAGGGTCGTACTTTCTTCGGGAGGCCGTACCTTGCATTGATGAGATTTTAAGGTGTTTGGGATTGAGATTTGCATCTCAACCTTGGCGTTTGGAGTTAAGAGAGATCTGCAGACAGATTTGACATAATTCAAGGGAGTTTGTTTATTGTTTGTTGCTGATATTCATAGCCATAGAGGCTGTACTACTCCAGAGGGTCGTGGGTCTTGAAGCTGCCGTTTCCTTCATCAATTGGAGATGCAATCTATCACATTTTGGATCGCCTAGGACTGCCATATCTCCTTCTCTTCATTGTATATCAAAACTCTGTCATTTGGACCAGTTAGGAAGCATTTTCATGGTGTCATATTGCTGGTCCGACTACAACATCGGGACGAAGTTGTAAATCTTTATCTGGGTATGTTACCATAATTCATATCTTAGCTAAATACAACCTGAGTCATTGTTATCTTGTTAATATTTCTTTTAGTTTTTCTGGGTTTTCAATATATTGTTCATATTCTATGTATTTCATGCAATATCAAACATGCAAACAAAACCCATAAAACCCTAGACAGCAAAACATCAAAAAACAAAAAAAATACACAGAGCAAAACATATACCGGGGATGTATGTTACAAGTGGCAGATGATTCTATACAAATAGATTTAACATTCTTCAAGGGTTGAATTAAGTGAAAGGGTTTAATGTGCTTAAGTGTCATTTCTAAACACTTAATAAAAACCTATTACATAGTGTTATTCTATCTATCAAGCCTTTTCTTATAATTATGCATTGACCTGCTATAGCAGGTGGTATGTCACTTAAGTGACAACCTTGAGGGGTCACGGCCATACCTTGGCCGACCCCCCTTCCTAGTACTACCGACGGGTCCGGTCTTCCCATGGGCGTGAGACACCAACACATAAATCAAAGGCTCTTGTTTAAAGTTCCTTGGGCCCATGTTTAAAGATCAATGGCCATAGTTTAAATCTCGACTCCTCTCATTCGAGCATGCATATTGACGTGCATTTGAATGTCAGTTTTGGTGACTGCAATAAACAAGACTATTTAAGGCTATTTTTAGCCCTTTAAAAGGCAGATTCTTGTGGATTTTTAAAAGCTCTTCTTTTTAGGAGTTTCCTTCTATTTTCCCCACTCGTGCAACTGAAGATATTAATAAGGAGAGTTTTTTTTTTTTTTTTTTAAAATAAGGAGAGGAGTTTTTAGTTGGTTTTCAAATGCTTGTTTTGAGAAGACTAAGAGAGGTTTTTTTTAAATAATTTTTTTGGAGAACCTTTTCTTGTCTTATTATAGATAGAGAATCCAAATGGACATTATGACAATGAATTTATTCTTTGACAGATTTTGTATAAAATTTTTGGAAGGGTCTTCAAAGTTAAAAAGACATGGAATCTATTTTTGAAGGTGATTTTTGAAAAGATGGTAATGGTCATATAGAGGAGTGGGAAATTAAAAGTTATTCTATTTTTTAATGATATTGTAGGAATGATATATGCAGCAGAAGATATATTTTTGGGTAGAAAATTATGTTATGAGGAGTGTGGTTTTTGAAGAGAAAAATAGAAGGTGAAGAGAGAATGTTTTGTCTGAGGATTGAGAAGTATATGAGATGATATTGCAGGTGATTCAAGTATATTGAGAAGACATTATGAAGCACATATGCAAAGCAATTGATTTCCATACTAAGAAAGAATGATATGTGGTTATGAGCATTGTATTGAAACAGAGAGACCCTCTATATTTTTTTTAATCTAAAGTTGTATATTTTGCCAGTGAGGCATATTGTAGCCAGTGAAACTTGCATGGTCAGTGAGACCTGTTTGTTGCTAGTGAGCAATGTATGTCAATGAGACATTTGTTGTAATCAGTGAGATTTTCCTAGCCAGTGAGGCACAATAAAGTGGAAAGATTCAAGAGTGGTTTTTTATCCCTATGAGGGTTTTCCACTCATCAAAACCTGTGTCATGTCTTCTCTTTATGGTTGATTATATTGTACCTATTTGGTCATTCTTATTTAAGTTTTGTATTCTAGTTTGCATATCTTGATGACTATGTTTTAAATGAGTTCCTTTGCGCAAGATCTTTGAGTTAAATTTTGAAATAGTAAAATTCATAGACCACTAATTCCCCCCCCCCCCCTCAGTGGTCCTGTACTCCAACAACATATGCTTGGTGCAGTAATCAATTTTATTAGAGGTTTTATGTAGCTAGTTTGTCTTGGCCTAGTGACAATTATGGGGATCAAGTGTACATTGGGTATGGCTATGGTTATCAATTTGTGTTCCATTTCATGCCTCTAGGAATATCTCTCTTGGGTCTAGCTGAGCCCGAAGTGCAGGAGAGCATACCCACTCTCGTTAGTTGGCCTTAACCATCCTTAATCTGTCAATGAGCCTCTTTCTCACCTTCTTGACGACATCTCTAGCCTAGAAGGTGAAGAAGATATACTGTAGGATTGTGGACTTGTGGTTTTGGGACTCAACGAGTCGGAAAAGTTATTTTCGCTCAAGTTGTCATAATTCTGTAAGTTGTGTCTAAGTTCTAATGTCAAGTGTCGATGTTTGGGTCAAGTGTCGATGTCATGACTCGTTTCATCAAAATCCCGAGATGTCATTATCAACAAAATCATTTTCAGTTGAGTTAGGTCCAAAGGTCGTCTTTATTGAAATTTGAAATAACAAAATCTCTGTCGTAGTCATTGTTGATTGTTTGTATCGATAAAGTTCCTCTTGTTAAAAATTTGAGTCATCAAGTCCAGGTCATTATGTTAAAATCCATAAGGTCAATCGTCATTTGTTTGTCTAAATTGTCCGAAAATTTTAATTTTAATATATTACTTTATAGTTAATAATTTATTATTAATTATTTATTAAATATTATTGTGATTAAAATTTTCTTAGCTAAGTATTGTTAAAAATTATTATTGTTTTTGTGAACGAGGTTGTGCTTAAATGGCAAGGCCATAGGGTTCTCAAGATGGAGATCCAAGTTCGAATCCCCCAAGTAACATCTATGTGGCTTCTAAGTTGGTTGAGTTGACTAAGTGGTTTCTAAGTTGAGTATGTTGATGGGGAAGAGGTCCCCCTTGTGATCTCCGGCGTACGAATTAAAAAAAAAATTATTGTTTTTAATAATTGCTATTATTAGTAATTATTAAAAATAATAAACTAAAATCCAAAAAAATTAAAAAATAAAAATAAAATATAATAAAAAATCAAAGTTAAAATTCAAAACCTTTAAAAAGCGCACTCATACCATACTCGACACGCCTTGTTAAAGGGAAGGGAAAAAAAAATTTAATGAACAAAAGCGCTTCATGCAAATTTGAATGCGCTTTATCAAGGCAAAAGCGCCTCTCCAAGGCAGAAAACACGCCTATAGGAAGAGCAAAACATATCAATGCAAAGAGAAAATGCGACTAGCAGGAGGAGGATGCGCCTGCAGCAGATGGCAAAGGTAAAACGCACTTTGCAAGATTCAAATGCGCCTATATTGAGTGCCCATGAAGACATTTCAACGCGAGCAACAAGAGAAAGTGAGCGCCCAAGATTCATTAAAAAGAAAATCACGCCTCAACAGGAATTCCCGCGCGCTCTTGCAGAAGGCAAATGATTAAAGGCACCTTCGACAAAACGGGCTGCACCATATCACATCGAAAGACACCTATTGCAAAGAACATCAGACAAAGTACCTCATACAGGTTCAAACGCGCGTCCATTCAAATCCAAGCGCTAGTCAGCGGATGCGGAAACAAAGGATAAAAGTGCTCATTTGAAGATATAAGCGCTTATCCACAAAAAGTGCACTTTGCAAAATGTGAACGCACTTTTATGATGTGCTGATTCAAATCGGGAAAAGTCAATGAAAATCAACGCCTGTGAAGTCTCTTCAATGCGCTATTTGAAACAACTTTTTACCTTTTGCAAAAAAAGTGTGCTCATTCACATTTGGATGCGCTTGTATAAACGTGGGAGCAGTACGCTTTCTGTCACCTTCAGGCACCAATACAAAGGGATTTGAATATTTTGAGAACTATAGATCATACTCCTAGATTTGGACGACTAGTCAGACTCGGGAGGAGTCCTCTATCCATGCAATAATTATGTCATTTTAAGACGTGAAAAATGTAAAATTCTATCAGCACGTATAGCTGCGCAATTGGAGAAAAGCAGAGGAAAGTGTTGAAGGATGATAAATACATAGAGCATGCAATACAAACAAACTATATCTGCAGTGAGTGTTGAAGTCCTTGTGGGATTATTTGTCATTGATGTGAAAGGCATATGGGAGATTGTTGGCAAAGTTTATTGTTATTGATGTCAGTAAAAATGTCATGGATGTCACAATGAAATTCGCTGGTCCAAGAAAAAGATATAAAGACAAACTTATGATTGCTCAAGAATGCAGGCCAACTTCCCTTACTCTTGGCGGCTAAGTCTTATGAAAAATATATGGAAAATAAATTTAGTATTAATACTGGCCGACTTCCTAGAGTATGGCACCCAGAATTGAGATCAAAAATTATACATGGCCAACCCTGTTTGATGAGGCCGACCTAGGTTTTGAAAAGGTACTTGATGGCATATAAATAGAAGGTGTTTGGAGGTCTTTCAAGCAAGCAATCCAATGCAAATCATTTCCCATTTAGAGCAGACCTAAGGAAAAGAAGAAGAGTAGAAATACAATGATAAATCAAATCATTTAGAGCAGTCCTAGAACAGAAAATATGAAGGGTGTTGAAGATTTATATTGAAGGAAGTTGGAGCAGATTTAGCATGGAAGATGCAATGATATTCATGTGAATTTGCAGCAATCTATGGCAGATTTGTAGCAGAACTTCATAGTGATTTATGATAGATTTGGAGCAGACCTAAGAGTAGATTTGGAGCAGACATAAGTGCAGATTTGGATCAGACCTAAGTGCTGATTTGGAGCAGATCTAAGAGCTGGTTTGGAGCAGATCTTGAGCAGAAATATTTAAAGGAAAATTGTGTGGAAATGTTACATTAAATACATGCAGATTTGTGAGGGAATTATATGCAGATTTGTGAAGGAAATGTAATCAGATTTGTGAAGAAAAATATGGTCATCATCCGTTGAAGAAGCAACATTCCGAAGGCGATATTTTGTAGAAGAGGTTGGTGCCTCCCAAAAGAAGAGATTGGTGTCTCTTGCTGAGTTGGTGCTCAGTTGTGGGGATTGGTGTCTCCAGTGGGTTGGTGCTCACAAAAGAAGAATTGCAAAAGTAGGTTGGTGCCTACAAAAGAAGATCAATATATATAAGCAATATTTTTTCCGTGGTTTTCTCCCGCAAGGGTTTCCATGTAAATCGTGTGTTCCTTCTGTGTTCTTAATTGCTAGATCTTGCATGTGCTCATTAGTCCCTAATCTATGTCTGAAGGAAAAGTAAAAGTTTGCTCTGAGTATAATCGTGTGCTCATTAGTAACTAATCTATGTCTAAAGGAACTAATTAATTATGGAGTTCCTGGGAAACCTATTGGCCAGTGCTCTAAGGAAAAGAAGGTGCTTATACTTAGTATGTCAAGACTTCATTCCATTATTTTAGATTACAATATGAAAGAAATCCTCTTGCCCATACAAGAAGAATTAAACATGTGAAGTTTAGAGGAACACGGGCAAAGAAAAATAAAACGCCAATTTCTCAATCAGACAATCAAACAAAGGCCAAAAATAATCAAATACTACATGCGGATTTAATTCAAATATTCACAATCTTTTCAAAATCAACAGGCATTTTCAGATTCAAGTCACCACGATTTTCAGTGTGCCAGATTCCTTCGGAGTGTTGGAAAAGCGTTCTCAAGCCAGAGCCACCTACGAAAAATTCTATTTTTAGCGCAGGATAAAAATTGACCGTCATCAAAGAAGAAAAGCAAATTCAGAAAACATGCTAATTCTAGCGTTCACTATTTATAGCGTTAACAAGATTTGGCTTTTGTTCGATCACCATGCAGAGGATGTGAGCATGAAGTCGCAGTTCGCGACAAATTTAAACTTCAATTCAAATGGAGCTTGCATGTTTTAATTGTCAGTTGAGCTCACAACTACATGTTTATAATTCAATTTTAGTGGAGTAGATAGTTTGCAATAAGTTTGCATGTCATGCGAACAACAGTCAACTAGAATAGGAGTCCAGTTATTTTATTTTATTTAGTTTCATGCATTTGCTTTGTAAACAATATAAATAAGTGCTTTTGTACATAGATTAGGGGAATTAACTTTTTTAGTATTCAATATTCATTATAGAGTTAGCTTTTTGAGCAATTCAAAATTCATAATTCATTATTCAATAGTCAGATATAAGTGTTGTATTATGATTAGTTAATGAATAAAGAACAATGGAAATTCTCATGCCTGCAGTTTGTTAAAATTGTCATTTGTTGTATGTTCATGCAATTGTGATTTTTTTATGTTGTGCCAAATCAAAATTTTTGCTTCATTAAGGCATTTTGTGAAAGTCTAGAAATTTTTTTGCCAAAAAAAAAGTCAAAAAGTCAATTTCTAAAAACAAAAAGTTTCTATTTTTAGAAAGCTTCTAAAAATAGACTTCAAATTAGGTTTTCTGGGTTTCTTGAGATACAGATGCTGGCAAAATTTTCAAAAAATAGAATTTCTGATTCAGGGGTCATGCCTGATTCTGATTGACTGATTTTGCTTCACAATAAATGTGGTCCAGACGAAATCTGCAAAAGGTCGTGTTTTCCCTACTGGGTCAATTCTGCATTTTCAGATGGTGAAGCACGAGCTTTGAGGCCATTAATTGAGGAGGTTCATCTGCTACGGATCAGTTTCAAGTTTTCAGGGCTGTTCAGATAACGCAGAATTGTTGAACAGTCGTCGATTGATGAAGAACGGAGAACGGAGCATGATGAATCCAGAAAGTGAAAGAAAGTTAAAAATCCTCAAAATTGTCTAAGTTTGGAAATCCCAAGCGCCTGTGGAGGCTGGGGGCTCCCAACCTTGGCAGACTTAGAATTTTTTTCGTATTTTTTCAGAAAATGTTAAAAATGCCTCCGTCAACTAGTTTTCGGATGGAGAAAAACAGTCATTTTGGTCAACAGATCCTGAAAAGCTAGGATTCACCTCAGATATGCCCAGGCTATCCAGTCCATCCTTCATCCAATGGCAGTTGTCCGACAAATCGTCGAAATCAATGATAGAAAGCAGCTGCCGGCAAGCGAAATGAGGTAAACTGCAGACAAAGATGATAATCATAAAAATGACTAAGGCACAGTTTGCCAAGCACCCTTGGAGGCTGAGGGCACCCACCACTCTCAGTGTTAGAATATTTTTCATGTTTTTTGAGAAATGTCAAAAAGTCTTCGTCAGCCCGCTTTCAAGCGGTCAAAATTAGTCAAAATGCCCTTAAAAGCTGGAAATTCATCTCAGGTATGTTTAGGCTACTCAAATCACCTCTCATCCTGCTTTAGTAGTCAACCGGATGACCAAAAACAAAGATTGAACGGGGCCTACGACACGTAAAACGGAGAAATGGAATGAAAATTGAAAAATCTCAAAATTTTTCTAAGGCATGGAATCTCAGGCGCCCCAAGAGGCTAGGGGCGCCCATCATCTCCAGACTTAACCATTTTTTCTTGTTTTTTCAGAAAACGACAAATCTTCCTTCGTCAACCCGATCGGATTCTCAGAAAATCAGTTTGGCTCGATTTTCGAGGCAAGAAGGTACAATTAGTTCAGTTTTCATCAGGCTTGCCTGATTGCCTGACCATCAGTCTCAGTTTTGCTCCGGCAAGCGAGTTTCAGCATCCTAACAGGGTCCGACAGTTACTAGAACGCTCTCGAATAACAAGAAAATAGAAAAAGTTGAAAATATAAAAAATTTGACCAAGGCATGAGTCCAAAAGCGCCCTTGGAGGCTAGGGGCACCTGGAGTCTCCAGAGATAGTTTTTCCCATGCTTTGCTGATGTCATTCATCAACCGCTTCTCGATATTCCTTCGGTGATGGTTTTCAGAAGTCAAATTTGCAGTCAAACGTCGTCAGATCGTGAGTTCGAGGCTGGGGATCAAATCAGGATTGATAAAGTTTCAAAATGCCATGATCAGTCAGCTTTTTCAGTCAACGGTGACAATTTGCCGTCTTGTTGAAGCCAGAGGCAGACCACGCTGGAGTCAGAACGAGTGCAAAAGTTTCAAAACAAAGGAAAAATTGGCTAACACTTTTGCAACCTAGCGTGTTTGATGACATCATCAAAGAAGATTTATTTTAATCATCTCACACATGAAGCCATAGGCAGCTATAAAATAGGGATTCTTCCTATTCGAGTATATCTGCTTGGATTTGTGCTTTAAAAATTGCTTTTTTCATGGATAAGTTTCAAGCTTTGTGCTTTCACAAAGAAAGCTACTTTTTTGCCCTAAAGTTCTATAAAACAAGCTTTTGGCTTCCTTATTCATTATTTTTGCAGGTTGCATCCAGAGGAAGAAAAACAACTTTTTCTTCTTATGAAGATTTGAGAACCCAAATGGAGTGCTTTTTCAGTGTTCTTCGTAGTTTCGGGATTGGGGGGCACAGAGGCACGCTTTTTCAAGGCCCATTTTTCTAGGGCATCATTTTTCAGAAACAGGGCCGGAGCTTTTTCAGTTTTCATCGAAATGGGTCCATCTGGAATTTCATCCTCTTGAAGATTGGAAAATTTTATTTTTTCGGAAATCTGCTTTTTTGTTGCTTTTTCGGGAAATCCTCTGCTTTTGAAAATCCAACAATTTGGGTTGCTTCAGAACGGGATTGTCTACAAAACCCATGTGCCAGCTTTTTCTCTCAAAATCTGTTTTTTAGAAGAAATCAGCAAAAAATTTTCAGCCTTTTGTCCAAAATATTTCCAAACATAGGCATGTTCACAACTATTCTTCAAGTTTTTCAGTATGCAGTACTCTCCAATAGAGATCAAGCCTAAAACGACATTGGTTCATGATTACCTAAGAACTTTTGAGACAGATTTGCATAAGGTGCTTCCAGTGTTCAATTTGCACGCTTTAGAAGATGCAGGAAACATCGCTATCAGGAATCTGAGTCACTCCGGGTTGCTTGCAGCAACTTCATTCTCCATCACAGTGCAAAGCATTGAATTTGTAATTGCTTGTATTAGAGCATTACAATTCAGTTACAAAGGAAATCCAATCAGCAGATGGACGTGTGCTCTGCAGCCTTAGGCCAAATGACATTGAGAAATGTTTTTCAATACCAATATGGAAGGAGAACTTAGTCATTTCTATTGAAGAATGCAAGAGGGTGTGGCACAATGATAAAGAAAAATATTGGAAAAAGATTGCTCAAAAGTGGTTGAAAGAAAAGTAGAATGTTTTGCCAAAGAACGTTGGACGTGGAGAGTTCAAGGAAGAACATGTAATAATGATTACTCTGCTAAGCCAAATCACAAGTCAAGCAGAAGCTAACAAATTTCAGCCTTGGATGTTTTACATCATGTCCCAGATTGTTGACAGAACAGAATACTATGATTGGGCAACACTAATCAGTGATAGTCTTCACCATCAGATAATTGATTTTCAAAGGGCCCATGAATTCCACATGATGTCATATCTCGTATATTTAATGGCTTTTCAGGGTCAGTTTAGGGGTTTGAATTTTGTTGGAACTTTGGGCATTCAACATGTATATCACCATTTTCTGCAGTTAGAATTTTCTTAGGCTGAGTGACATTATAGGCGGGTAAATGATGCATTCCTTATGCATGCAGTGCGAGATCTGGATAATGAGTTCCCTATATGATTTTCAGTTGACGCCAGATTGGCAATGACGAAATGGGTTGATTGGTTTATCCAGTTTCCCACTTTCTCCTACATCAGAGTATGTGGCTTCTCAGGAGAGCCAACCATGCTACCAAGATATCCTACGGATGAGGTAGCGTTCATGGAATTTTTGAGGCAAGTCTATGAAGTTCATTCATTTATGTGTAGCAGGTGCAAGGCGACTTTCAGTTTTCTGATTGGGATGGGTATTTACAGATGCAGATCTGGAGCAGATGCCAAAGTAATTGGTAGTGAATCGTCCAAGTATGGCCTTAAATTTTTCAATAGGAGGTTTTCGTATGATCCTCGTGGTGTTTTTGCATCACACCTTGGTCAAAATTGTGTACATGCACCCACGGTTGAAGATTTCTGGGCTAATTATGCAGATGAATTTGAAGTGCGGAAACATAATTACAACAGGTTTACCTTTCAGCAGTTCGCTGATATCCTGTCAGAAGATGTAGAGGGCTTGTCAGATGATGGTGAAGTTCTACTTCCCACATATTTCAGAGATCAGGTCGAGCAACAACCACTGTCACTAGTTAATTGGTCCGCCAAAGAAAACACCTCAATTGAGGAAAGAATGAGCCGGGTTATCAAAAATAGTATGATATTCTTGAATGATAAGAGGAAGTGGAGAGAAGCCTTTCTGGTTGTAGAGCCGCCAGTAGTTTTACCATCTGTACCTGCCACTTCCAAACCAAAACCAAGGGTTAAGGCTATGAGCATCCTTCCAGAAGAACAAAGATGGCCAAGTTGAAGAGGAAAAAGGTTGAGTCTCCAGTCCATAGTTAACAGGAACAGCCAGTAGTTGCATCAGAAGTTCCCGCTGAACCAGCATCGCATGTTGAAACAATGCCTACAATTCATGTTTCTCCACCTCCATCACCGAGCTCTTTGCCCATTCATATAGATTCAGAGCCAGACTTGTCCGTTCATAACACTGAGACACATATTGGTTCATCAGGAGTTGATGAAGTTAGAACTGAGCCTCCTAGAGAGGTTGGCCCATCTTGGCTTGAGAACATCTTGGGTCGGAAAAGGAGAAAGCCTTCATATCAGTTGAACTTGACAGAGCTTAATAGCGTCTACCAAGACATACTAGACAAGAAACTTAAGAAACAAGTTCACATTGAAAAGAATGCTAATGGAGAAATGATCCTTGAAATTGCAACACCGCTAGAAGATTAGAATGTTAATGAGATTGACGTTGATGACTTCAAGGTTGTCAGAGCTAATCTTGGTAGGAGTACCCAGCATACAGATGTAAATCTCTTCGAGGTTGCAGTAGATAATTTAAAGGAGAGGGTGTTGAAAGACGGAGAGGATAAAGCAGCCCTCAAGGCTAAAAATAGGCAGCTATGGCAATATATTTCTAATTTTTTTCACGGCACTTCGCAGGTCGACTTGCTGCTTCCTTAGCTTCTAGAATCACCGGCCGATCAGTAGCAGCTGAGTTAGTTGGTCATTTATGGGAGGCACATGAACGATTGGGTGGAAGAATTTGTAACTAAAGGCAGAGTTGTACTTTCACAGATCTATCAATTAAAGTATAATGCTCATGATCTACGTCAAGGCATTTAGGGGTTACAACAGACTATGGCTAAAAACAAACTGGTGTTTGAGATCATAATTTTCGACTTGAAGATAGCATATAATTCCATTGATTCAACAGAAGATAAGAAGATTGTTTCTACTTGGAAAGCACAGTATCTTTTCACAGTAAAAACCTATGAAAGTATAATCTCAAAGTTAGTGGAATGAAAAGAAAATGTGGTAAATGTTCTCAAGTTCGTGAGATCTTTTGTTTCTTAGATCCCGTGTTCATATGAGAAAGAAGATGGTACCCTGTATGATCTCACAAAAGTACAGATAGAATTCCAGACTGTCGTCCGCAACAATTTTAATGATCTCAGTGCCAGCAAGATGGATCGTTTTGCCGCAATATCAGTAAAATTTGATAAAGCTGTGGGCGAAGTTCGTGAATTCCTTCAGATGATTGCAGATGGTGAAGAAATTTTAGAAAATTAGAAAATCAGAATATTTAGAGAGTATTAGTGTTCCTGGGAAAGATGCGGTCACTAGCTTTTTAGAAGATATTATTTCCCAAAATATCAATGGATGACGTCACCAATAAAGCAGCAATAAAGATAAGGATGTGACTCAAAGAAAGCTACTTTAACTCAAATGCTTTTTGTTTTAAAGCATTTGCTTTCATCCAAAGCTTATCCATCCTTAAAATAGTAAAAAGTCACTTTGTAATAGTTGGAGCTTTCTTTGCTTTAAAACAAATTGTTTTAAAGTAGTTGTTAGTTGTAATATTTGTCTTAGAATAGAAATAAAGCTTGCGAGTTGGCAAGTTAGTTAGATAAAATCAAGGAGATTTTAGGGTTCCCTACTCCTTTGATTTAGTATAAATAAGGGCAGCCTTGCCCATTGTTTAGGGGAACTGTAATTGTGATAGCAAAATTTGCTGTGCCTATTCTAGCCTGCAGAAATTGTTATTTCAAGTGCTTGTTCACTTTGTGTTATTTGTTATCCAGTGTTTGATCGTATATTGTATGCTTGTCTTTCTCTACAATATTGTTGTCCTGGAGTTGTAATAACTTTATGATATTGAGAATAGAAATCTCATGCCTGCCATTTGCTTTGATTCTCTGTCTCACGATCATCTAGTTTTGTCGTCAGATGTGTGGCCTGTGTAATCTTACTTTCAGTTTTTGTCTTAAAGTACAATGAGTCTTTTGATGCGATCTTGAAGAAGTTTATTTGAGCTTTTATGTTAAAACAAATCATTCTCTGTTAACTTTTGATTCCTATGCTCTGAATTTACTTAGGTGATCAAAAGTGTCATTTAGTTTAGGCCTAGCTATAGTTAGAAGTTAAAAAGAAAAACCTCTGCTGCAACAATAGAGTTTTATAACTTTGTGCTTGTAGCTGAGAAGCAAAAAGATAGGCGAAGTTTAATTTATTTATCTTTTAAGCAAACATCAGCGAAAAGGCAACTTCCTCTCATAATAGAAGAGTAGTTTATCTGTGCATAGTTGTCCGTTTCCAACTTGCATTCCAGATGTGCGAATTGAGACGCCAACATGTTACTCATTCAATAGAATTTACTACGCCTGTCTTGCTTCTGAATGTCTATTAAAATGTGTCGTCGTCTGTGCTGAAGGTTAAGTTGATTCAATGAATTTGCGAACTTTGTGTCGCAAATGAACTTAAAGGTATAAGTTGCTGCTTTGTATCGTCTTTTAGTTGATTTAGTCATGGCCTTCGTAATTTTGTGTTTGTGTTAATCTGTTCAATCTAATCCCTGTGTACTTGCCTTGTTTAGCCTTTGGATTTAGCTAAATAGTGCAAGAGTGTAGTCTCAGGTCTTGATTTGAGTCAAAAAGCACAAAATTCTCGTCTCATGATCAAAACTGTGTCTCCACCTTTTGCACGTCGCAAACTCAAAAAGATTGCATATTTCTGTTTTATTCATCATAAGCGAGAAATACCTCTGAAAACATTGTAAAATTTGTAAATTGCAAGTACATTGTGTATAGTTTTAGATTGGGTTTATTTATAGGGAGCTTCCCTTTCTAATTCGAAGAGTGGTTTTACCGCATATCTGTCCGTTTTACATTCGCACTGAAAGGTGCAAAATAAAATGCTTACAATGAGGAAAGTTGCAAATTTTGCAATAGTGATGAAACCCAACATGGTGTAAGGATTAGAGGTAGATACAAAGATAGAGATTGTAGGCTCCTCTTGAGGTCCACGAATTTGCATCATGTCCACTTCATTAAGTCTAGTTAAATGTAGTCAAAAGGATTTTTTGTTTTGCAAAACACACCAAATTCACAACATTTGCTTGAAGGTACAAGTTGGAATAAGGAGAAGCACAATGAAGCAAGCACGACCTATGCAACTTTTTGGTACTATAACAACTTCCATTCAATGTGGTGAGAAGCCCATATTGGGAGAATTTGGTCTTAGCCTTGAATGTTGTAGGGAAAGGATTTAAGGTGCGTAGCCCATATGCAATGTTGTAGGGAGACACATCTCCCACGCTATGGGACACGTCTCCAGGTTTGGGATGCATCTCTAGTATTGGAGATAGGACAAACACATCTCCCATGACAAGAGACATATTAGCATCTCCCCACATTTCTCTAAAATAGCTTTAAGTGTGAAAAAACCAGTGTTTCTCCGAGTTTTTGGGATGGGGGGGCGGAGGAACGGGGGGACGGGTTTCGGGGGACGGCAAAAATTTTCCACAAATTTGGGGACGGCAAAAATTTTCCACAAATTTGGGGACGGCAAGGGCACGACTATTATTATAAATATTTTAATAAAAATATATACAATAATACAAGTTAAAAAGTTAAAAACTAAAACAAGATACATGTTGAGGTAACATAAACAGTTAAAACTTAAAGTAAACACTAACAGTAAACACTAAACTTTAAACATTGAACAATTGAATATCAATGATAATTCAAGAATCAAATTCATACTCATAGTAGCTGAAAATCATGATCCTTTCCAAATTTCAAATTGAAGTATTCAAGTAAGTTATAAACTTTAAAACTGTTTGAATTTTGAAAGTTCAAAGTACTAAGTAGATACTAGAGTCTCGTAATCACATTACACAAGTGATAAGCATCAAAATGACAAAATTATATTGCCAAAAACAATATCTATAACTGAAAACTCAAAAATCAGAATCATCATCATCAGCAGTAGCAGCATATGTAGGAAGCTCCTCATCGCTGGAACTATCAGAAAGAAGAGGATCCTCCAATGCCACCTGCACACGATGGTCATCATCAAGTTGTCTTAGCTCCTCAGGCTCTACATCCCACCTCTGTGCTGGGCTCTGCCTATACTGAGGTGTCTTGCGACCATTCAGACGCAAAGCACTATGCACTGCAACAAGCTTTTCCGCTCTCGCAGAGGTAAGTCTATTCCTCTTTAGAGAGTGGATAAAGCTATATGTGGACCAGTTCCTCTCAGCAGCTGAGGAACTAGAAATCTGTGAGAGAAGACGAATGGCAAGTGTGGTCAATGGTCCTGGAGGTCCATAGATTGTCCAACTAGCTAGCTTCATACTGAGCCTATCAATCCTTGCCAAACTCTTGTAGCCTTCTAGTTCTGCGAAGTTAACCCACTGAACTCTGATCAATGAAGCTTCCTCTGGACTATACATTCTTTTGAAGGCTTTCATGATGCCATTCCTTACCTCCTGATCATGAATAGGAGGAATTCTACCAACTCTTTCCACATACCATTTTGGATTCAAAGCATATGCAGCCATGTGTAGAGGGGTGTTCAACTTGCTCCACCTTTTCTGGATGATGGGTTCAATATGCTCATTGTACAACATAGGGTGGGGTCTTTCACACAAATGGCAGCCTTCATTTGGCCAAGCATGCTATCAATACACTCATACATCTCCCCAAGACTAGGACTATCAGAATCCCCAAATCTGATAACAGTGAAAACACGTTCTACAAAAGATGTGATGTATTTGACATTCGACCAAAAAGTATCACTAATCACAGTCTCCTTCACCCTCTTCCCCTGCTCAGTCTTCGACTCCATCCATCTGTTCCAATCTTGTGTCATAACCATAAGTTGCAATGGCTCTTGCAACTCAAGCATCCTCTCTAGTAGAATGAAATAGGAAGCAAACCGAGTCTCAACTGGTTTGAGGATTTCTTTCTTTGCAAAGGTCCGAAACACTGCCAATGACATATGGTGGTTGCAAATAAACATTTGTACATCCCTTGCATCTGCCACCACCTGTTTCACCCACTCTATCTTTCCAATGTCTTTGAGTGCATTGTTCATAGCATGCACACAACAAGGGGTCCAATAGATGTGCCTATATGTAGATTGAACCAACATACCTGTTGCCCTACAAACATTTGCTGCATCAGTAATCACTTGCACCACATTTTGAGGACCAACCTCCTCAATGACATCTCTCAGGATTTGAAACTAAAACTCAGCATCTTTGTGTTTTCCTGAGCAATCAATTGCTTGCAAGAAGTAAGGTCCATCAATGCATGAAACTATAACATTGATGAGTGGACGATGTCTAATATCCATCCACCCATCCATGATTATGCTGCAGCCATGTGTCACCCATTTGACCTTCATCTCCTCCATCAACAAGTTAACCTTGGAATAACTTTTTTCCAAGAGTGTGGTTCTCAATTTAGTCTCACTAGGAACCACATAACCAGGACCAGCTTGCCTTACCTTCTCAAACATTTCCTTGTACAAAGGAGATCGAGCAACATGGAAAGGAATCCCATTGCCAAAGTAGAAATTGGCAACGGCCTCATCTGCAACCTCCCTTGCTTGCACATTGAACATATCTGTGATTGGGTTTGGTGAGGTTGATTCTGTAGCTTTTTGTTTCCCTCTTGACTGCACTGCACTCATCTCAAATGACGGATATGAAGGTGGTAATCCCAAAGTTGAACCTCCTCGTGTTGGTGTACTAGAAAGTGATGGTGTAGTGATCTCCCCTGTATATAGTTTGATCATCTCAGCCTTCATTTCAAGTGAGATCTTTGTACAATCTTCAACTCCTTTACCAGGGATATGCAAAAAGTGTGCATTGGTCCTCGTCATGCTGCCATTCCAAGTACCTTTTGGGCAAATGTTGCATTTCCATTTTCGACTTCCACCTGAACGAGGTGCTTTATTTGTGTCTATTATTGTTGCATACTGCTTTAAAGGATCTTTCTTGCTAAATGGCCCCTTGCAAATTGTGCTAACAATGTTGAAGGGCAATCGACTTTTAACATGCTTGCACTTGCATCTGTACTTGAATTGCCTGTAGTTTCTGTTTGGTTCCTTGATTCCTCTGACTCATAAACTTCATTCTCCAAATCCAAATCAGCATTTACACTCAATGTATCACTATCCATCTCCAGTTTCACAGTTCACTCAACAAATTTTAACCCTGCTGCAATATAAAAAGATGTACATCAAACGAGTGCTCTTAGGATGGAAAATCAAAAAACTGTTGTTGTTTAAAACTTTGATGTAACAGAACTTAGAACTATAGCCGAAAAACCAAGATGAATGCAAAAGTTAACAAGATAGAAGAAGTGCAACAGCTACTGATATAAATTATAATCACACAAGCATTCAACAACCCACCTTGTGGGCTGCCACCAGATACAGACAAGAAATACAGAATATTCAATACTACAACATCAAACACTCCAAGAATGGGTGGTGCTATAGTAATTACTAATTAGTATCTGACTATGTGCTGTTGCCAACTGTGATGATACAGCACCACTCATACCCAGCAAACAAAGTTAACAAACAGACTTTACAGGGCACTAAACTGAAATTTCAATAGAGTGGACGGTATTAAATAGCTATACAAAAAGAACGCCATGGAAACCCTATAAGATTTAAACTTTATCTGTGAGAAACAAAATATGAGGCGATAACAAAAAACTTAAGTAAATCAAGTCAAAATTGGCAGCATCAATCCAACTTGACCAAAGAATTACTCAGAAGGATAGCATGAACCTAAATGGAACATCATTTAGCATATACTATCTGAGTAATGAGACTGATAACTCATAACTGTGCAGGCCCCTTGGAAAATCTGAATACATGTTATATATTTTAAAATTAATGTAAGAATAATCAATAAACAGAACTTACTATAACAAAACTTCCAATACAAAATTTTCTATATTTAACTTTCTATGTAAGTAATTCATATGAGGATAAGTAAAAACTAAAAAGTTAATATAAATAAGACTTAAAGTTAAGTTTACTATGCAAACTTGCTTGTCCCAAATGCAAAAAATGGTAACTCATAAAAATAAAAAAGGTCACTATAAAATTTTCATATCAGAACAACAATATTTTAGTATATCAACAGCAACAGTCAATTACTTGACTAGAGGTCTTGACACAGACTCATGAACAGAGAGAGACATATATTTGTATATCTTTCTAGCACTTAATAGAATCTACCTTTCTTTTCTATAATTCAGTATAAAATTATAAATTATTAAATTATAAATAGGCCTTGACCTAGGCTTACAGTAGTATGACTTTAAAATTTATTTCTATACACACTATATAAGACTAAAACACATGGCCAAATGCAACGTCTACAATTACACTGACCTAAATGTCAAGTAAAAATTAAAAAACTAAAAGTTAATATTATTATTATATTTTTATGATTTATTATATTACTGAACATATAAATTTATAAATATATAAATTATATAATATAATATATATTAATAATTATATATGATATATTAATAATAAATATTAAAATATATAATAGTATAGGATATAAATTATAATACGGTATATAAATATTAGTATATTTAATATTAATCATTGAACATTATAGTGCTCGAAATTAATTATATTGAAGTTGAACACTGAACATTATAATATTGTTGAACATTAATTATATTGAAGTTGAACACTATAATGCTCGAAATGGTCTGACGCCATAAAAAAAATCATGTTGTAAAAAACAATGCCTACCCCATTTGACGCAGAGCTCGAAGCGGTGAATTTGCAGAGTGCGAACGGTGAATTTGCAGACTGAAAGCAACGGTGAATTTGCAGACAAACGGTGAATTTGTTGCGCCGATGCAGGTGACTCTGTAAGGAACGGTGAATTTGCAGACGAACACTGAGCTCGAACAGTGACAATGAATTCGCAGGGATGAGTTTAACAATTAACTTCAACGATTTCTTTAAGCCACGTCTTTTTTAACTTTAACAAGTCAATTTTAGGGTTTTCTTATTTCTGCCGCGTGTTTTTTTAACTTTAGCGAGAATTATTTTTAGGCTTTTTTTTTTAAGGGGGAGCTTCTGAGCATCCTCGGGACGCGTCTGCGTTCCCCTAATGGGGGACCTTCCGAGGGAACGGTTCCCTTTTGCAGGGGGCGTCCTTCGGACGTCCCAAAAAACTGTTGATTTTATGGAACGCCAGGGGGACGTCCTGTCCCCGTCCCCGAGTCCCCTGGACGTTTCCTGTTTGGAGAGCGGGGCAAATAGCCGGGGGACGCGTCCCCCTTAATCACTGGAAAAAACCCTAAAAATGAAACAAAAAATCATTAAAATGAAAAAACCCTAAAAAATGAACAATACACTTCGTCATTGATTGTTTTATTCCCATTTTGAGCATGGAGGAGTGGTAGAAATCTTCTGAGCATAGTGCATAGTGTTTACAGTGATTGAAGTGGCAAACAAATAGATTTAACTTTATAGTGATTATCGTGATATAAGCCACATCAAACACGACAAAGTGGCAAAGTGATCCCAAAAGTAATGGTGGTATAAGCCACATCATTTCAGCGACATTGTTGAGGGTTTGAAGATTTCAGTTATTTCAGTAGTTCATTTGTGGTGGTTTGTGATTTCAGCTAGTTCCAGTATTTCAGTTGTATTGTGGGTTTTTGTATTTTGTTGTTACAAGGATTTCAATGATATTTTATATTTATGGAAGTGTCAATATCATTCCAGTTTGATGAAGGGTTTTAATGTTATTTATTCAGCTTATTTATATAAGATATAATATCATTATGCTGGATACAATATTATTATTTTAATCAAGCTGCCATATTTCTAAAGAATTGCAGCCTATACAAGGAGGGAATTAATTTTAAAGCTGTCGTACCAGTTATGGAAATGATTTCAAATTGCAATAAGGGGACAAATCTGACATAAGGACTGATGCAAATCATTTTGGTCTGCCACTTTAATATTTGAGGGTATTAAGGATGTTGTTGTTGCATATTATATTGTGGATTAAATGTATAAAAAGCCTGCCGTAGAACAATATTTGGGGTGATTAAATATAATTTCTGCCTTTTCAAGGAGCTGTTACAAATATGAAGGGTGCACATCATTTTTTTGGGATCGCAGTCATTGGTAGAGGAGCCGTACCATATTAAATAGTGATCACAACTATTTCTTGGGTGTTGCCTTGGCTGTACAGATCCAGGGGGTAACTTGAAGCTTGAAGGTGGCTGTACATTCTCATGCAGTTTCGGTTGATTATGAATCTGCTGTTTAGTCAATTAATATTGCATTGGAGGGTATATTCAAAGTGCATACTTATCACTGTAAATTCTGAAAATTGTTTTCCAGTCCTTCATATCTGCACTTGTAACTTGTTTCAGCTGCTACTACCATTGATTATAATTGGTTTCAGAGGTTTGCCCACATCTGCGTGTTCATTTCAGCAATCCATGGGCTTACAAATCAGCTCTTTTATTTGTTGTATTCAGATTTATATAGTTTAGATCTGACAATAGTGATGCATGTGAAGTTGTAAGAAGTTTTCAGCTACTTGTTCCCTATTTTGAGTTTATTGTTTTCAGTTTATTTTGGTCTCAAGAATCAAATAAATACAAAAACCCAAAAATTCTATATTGGGGATGATGAGCACACGGTTATACTAAGGGGGGGGGGGGGGTGAATCAGCATAACACAATCTTTTTTCTTTTCAAAACTTAACTACCACAATAATAATAAGCATGCAAGATCTAGCAATTGCAACACAGAAAGAACACACGATTTACGTGGAAACCCTTGTGGGAGAAAACCACGGCAAAATGTTGCTTATATATATCGATCTTCTTTTGTAGGCACCAACCTACTTCTCTTACAATTGGTCTTTTGTGAGCACCAACCCATTGGAGACACCAATCCCCGCTTGTAGAATTTGTAGGCAACAACCCATTGGAGACACCAATCCCCACAACTGAGCTTCAACTCAACAAGAGACTCCAATCTCTTTTTTGATAGGCTTCAACCTACGAACTCTTCAATGGATGATATGTCTTCACAAGATCTGAATGTTAATACTCTTCTTTTCACAAAGCTGATCACAACCCACACAATATCCTTCCTTCACAAATCTGATCACAACTCATACAATGTCCTTCCTTCACAAATCTGATCACAACTCATGCAAAATCTCTTTTCATAAATCTGATCATAAGTATGTCAATATGTTCATATAAATTTTCTGCCTTTATATCTACTCTAATTTCTCAACAATCTGCTCTTAATCTTCTCATATATTCTTCACATATATTTACTTTTATTCTTCATACATGGGTTGCATATAGTCTTTCAAAACTGGTCTGAAATACACTTCTTTTTTCTGCCCTTGTATCTCTTCTAATTCTGCCCTCAAAACTCAAAAATAAATCATTGATTGCTTACCTTCAAATCATACTTTCTTCCAGCTTTTATACTTCCTCTAGAGAGGCGATTTCATTAAGAGATATGTCTTTTCAAAAGAGAGGCAACTCTAAATCAATCTCACCACTTCATACTTGTCTCTTGGATGAGGCATTTTGTCCTTTTATGGAGGTGCTCCCTTGTCTTGGTCGGCCACATAACACTTTGTCTATATTAAAAATTAAACACAAATTCTTGGTGCCAAGAAGTTGTCCTCTTAACTTTGAATTATCTTTATTTTTATTTTAATCTGAATCTTCCAATGTGGGGTGCTTAATGCCTATGGTCGGCTATCTCAATGTAGTTGGCCATTTCTTTATGTCCTTGGTCGGCTTCTTCTTTAATGACTACTTTAATATAATAAATTCTTTTATGCTGTTTAATTTATCCATTTTATCTATACTTAGCATCATTTACATTGCGATTTCTTATGTAGTTGGCCACCTTGAATGATGTGGATTTAATTGCATAGAGTTTTAATATTCTTCAATGGTCTTAACAACCTCTATTTTCAACGGATATATTATCAAACCAATGTTTAAATCTTTAATTTAAACATTAAGATCTATCAACCTCTGCTCAATTTGATCCAACTCGCTGTAGACATTCCACTGAATGATGATGACAACATTTACACCTTCTTGACATCAATGACAACATGTCTATACACCTTTGACATCAAAGACAACATTTCCAACAGGGGACGTTACAGAGAGAGGAAGGATCGAACCTTTAGGCAATGTTATTGAAGCCTTCTCTTCCATTTGTCCAAGTGAATCTACCATTCTTAGGCTCCAAGTCAAATAAATTCGCACTTTCCATAAAAGCAACAAAGTCAATCGTAGATTGAGTTAACCTTGAATTGCCTCCACTTTTATCTCTAGTACAAGTGATTGCATTGAAATCACCATCTAAGACCAGAAGCTCCTCATGGAAGTCTGCAAGCCATAGATTGATCTCATTCCACAATCTCTTCTTGAGGATGGGGCTGTTAGGTCCATAAATATTGAAAACGGAGAAAGTTATGTCTTAAACTAGACTCGTGATTTTATAGAGTTACCAATTGCTTCTTGAGGTCACCATGGAAACATTCATAGAAAAAGGAGACCAAATTTTTCCCAAACCCCCTGAAGCTCCATTAGCTTGAAGAAAAAGTCCTTGCCACTGCTTCCAAAGCTGTTGGATCATGGTTGTTGTCTCCTCCCCGCCTAGCTTGGTTTCCTATATTAGAAATATAGAACACTTTTGCAAGTGTATTTGATGCTTGACAAATTGTCTTTTGTTAGGGGCACTTTGCCCCTTAACATTCCAAGAGAGGAGAATCATGGCTCTATTGGGGGAACTTCCACCCCGAATTTTTTAGATGCATAATATACCTTCATGTTCTTTTGCTTACCTAAAGGAGCCTACTTTGGGGCCTTTTCCAAATTAGATTTTCTTCCTCTCTTGAGTTTAGGACCACAATTAGCTTTTGATTTCATGCCATCTCTTGAGAAATTGTTAGAATCTTTGTTGAAGCCAAAACTTGTTCTACTTCATCATCGGTTGGATCATATTCAGATTCACTCTCAGGGGAGTTTGCTAATAGAGCTACCTGAATCGGACATTCGAAACTTTGAACAGGGACTACCACCATTTCTTTGTTTTTATTAACAGATTTTCAGGGAGAGCTCATGTTTTTTGGAAAGTGAGTGTTGTGCCTTTCCTCTAGGACTAGTTCATATAGGTTCACTTTCTCTTTGTTGATCCACCTATAGATTCGAAGATGATAAATTTTCACTAACCTTCAAAGGTGGGGGAGTGTCATGTCCCTTTTTTGAGCAATCAAAATAATTTAATATTAAGTTGCTTGAAATAACTTTATTTTATAATAAAGTGCAACTAATATTTTATTATTAAATTAAAAAACTTCTCAAGGAGATGTTTTAATATTAGGTTCAAAAAGGAGACATTAAAGTGACTTTTATAGGGCCAAATTATAAAGTTAAAATGTAAAGTCACTTTAGGCGGGAAATTTAAAAGTGCGGGAAATGGTATTTTATTTCAGAAAAGGTGTATAATAAGGAAGGTTTGAGGAGAGGAAAGTCATTCTAAACATTTTATGAAACCCTTGTTTATTTGGGAGATTGAACCAAGTTCATTTTTCAGCCAAAGGACGAAAACCCTTTTGGCCATCAGTTTTGTGGACGAAAACCCACCTAGTTGATCGAGTGGATTTATACAAAGTTCACTATTGCGCTGAACGTTGGTGCCTTCTGATTTGCAGTGTTTGGTTATGAGTTTTTGTGGAGTTTTGTTTTGAGATTTTATTTCCAGATTTGTATTGCAGCAGTGAAATATCAATTCCAGGTTTGAGATTAGCATTTGCAAGCAAATGTTATTGATTTATGGTCTATGATGGTAATTTCTGATTTATGATAATTTTCAGATTGGTAACTGAAATTAAAGATTTCAGTTAATAAGATTTGTGGAGAATTAATGAAATAATTGGCAGAGGGTAATTAATGGAGTGACTGAAATTTCCGAAAGTTATGATCCAAATTTGAGTTGCTGAGATACTAGTCCCAGCCATACCACATGTATTCAAGGCTGCCGTACCATTTGAAGTATTTTTAAAGCCTTAAAAACCTAAAAACCCCAACTGTAGCTTTGCACATTATAAGAAAGTATGAATTAAAGGAGGCGCTCAAGTGGGAAGTGATGTGGAGGTTCCAATTTGCTAACTGCAACTCTTTAGATATTGGAGTAAGATATAAGAAAGGTATGTGAGCTGTAAAAGGTTCGTGGGAATTTAAAGGGAACTGAAAGACTTGGAAAGATTAGTAGCCGACACCTTTTAAAGGATTTTATGAAGTCTAGAAGACCATATCAAGCGGTGGGAAAAGAAGTTGTTTTGAAATATTTTTAAGATGCTTATGAAAGGAAATAGATTGTGGAATAATCAAAGGGCATTGATTCATAGAGTTTTAAAGACTATTAAGCTGGGTTGGCCACTACCTTTATGACCAAGCCATACCAAGGAAAGGGGATATTTGAAGATTTGTAGAAGTAGGCATATGTTATAGGAATTGTGGAGAATTAAGGAGGGGAGCGCATGATTTGGAAGGGAATCATGGGTTGCAATAGAGGAATTGATTCCTTTATCATAGACTTTAGAAACTAAATGCTAGCCTCTGCATTTGGAGTGAGGTTAGTTTGGTGAAAGAAGAGGAATTACTATAGTTTGGAGTTCATTGGGCCTCTATTTACCAGCTGCCACTTCTATATATCAGCAAAGGGGATTTCCAGCTTCATTTAAGTTGTATATTTCAGTTGTATGAGAAATTTTGAGGTGAATATTATTTTTCCCAGCAGCACTCAAGAGCCTCAATTATGTTGATTACTTATGTACAGTCATGCTACAACCATTAACGTTTATATCAGCAATTTGAAGAGTAAATCCACCTAGTATATCAGCTATTGTGACATCATCAATCATTCCGGGTATTCAATTCATTGTAATTTCAGTTTGCATGTTTAAGTGTTTGACAAAATGTATAGCTGATTATAATTTCTGAATTTGAATTCACTTGATGATTTCTTGACTACTGTTTGTTAAAATGTCTATGAATCACTTCATGAATGCAAACTGTTTGATGGAATGTTTGTAAGATCAAATTGCAGAAATTGCAAGTTTTTTGAAGAATTTTGGTAGGGACAATACACTGAAATCAGAACATGCATGTTTATTGGTGACATTTGCAAAAAAATTTAGAAATATTTCATTCGGGATATTACAGTGGTATCAGAGCTAGTTTTCCTGCTAGCCTGTTGGTGTTTAGTCTTCTATTGCAGATTTCAGTGAGCATGATAGAGTTTTATCAACAATTTGAAAGTTGTGTGGTGATCATTTTCAGATTTCTTTCACTTACATATATTCAGTGATTTCATTTCAGCAGTTCAAAAATTTGGTTTTCATTTAATCATGGAAGATAGAAAGGCAATAGACTCATTGCTTGAAGCTCTTAGATAAAGGCAAGATGAATTGCAAAGAACATTTCAAAAGGTGCTTGGGAAAAAGGAGCCTGAATTGAAAGAAAATCTGTGTGAAAAACTTTACAACGCAGGGAAGAAAGTTGAATCTTTGCATTGGTCAAAAGATGTTCTTCTTAGCGCTTTGGAGGAAGTAGAGAATTGTTTATACATGGTTGATCAGTCACCTTATCCGGTAATGCAATTAGCTATGACTCCTTCAGTGATTTCTTTGGTTAAGCCAGAGCTCTTGAGACACCAAGACAATGATGTGAGACTTGTAGTTATCACTTGTATTAGTGAAATTACAAGAATAACAACTTCTGAAACTCCATACAATGATGACATAATGAAAGAGGTATTTCAACTAATTGTGAAAAGTTTCCAAGGTTATGGATGATATCATAAATCCTTCCTTTGCTAAGAGGGTAACAATTCTAGGAACTTTTGCAAAAATCAGATTTTGTAATGCCATGTTAGATATTGGTTGTGAAGAGATTATTTTTGTAGTGTTTAAAATATTTTGGACTATTATTAATGAGGCTCATACAGAGAATGTCATAGCATCTATGCAATTTATTATGTATCTAATTTTGGATGACGATGATGATATCTCTAAGTTATTATTAGATAACTTGTTGGCTGTTTGGAGGAAGGAGCAGGATGTTTCACTAGTGGCACATGAGTTGTCAAAGAGATTGGTTAAGCGGCATATTGAAAAATTGAAAGATCATTTGATGAAAGATGAATTGCTTTCTTGTGATCTACATATTACAGATCTTCCTAAAATGACCAAGAATCAAATGAGGAAAGAACAATGTTGTTTCACATGCTAGGAGGTCTGGAGGACTAATCACACATGGAAACAACAAGGAAGATGAATTTGTGAGTTCCATCACATGTTCATTCTAATAGAATGATGAAGAGTCCAAGGAAGAAAGTGTGACAATGGAGCATGAGGAAGGTGAGAAGATAACATCAGAAATTTCTGCAGTTTTAATTGAGGATGAAGAACACTCAGAGCATTCCTACGAAGAAGTTTTTCAGAATGGCTCTCTGGGAAGGTATGTGTTAGAAGAGGTTGTTGATTTTTGCATTAATTCTAACAATAATTTATTGCATGGTTCCGAATTTCATGAAGGAAATTGCAAGGCAATTGATTTTGAAAATCATATGGTTCCTACAAATAAAGACAACACATAAACCTTGTTGTATGATGAGCACACCTAACATAAATAGAACAAAGGCCAAAAGAATTGCAAGAATTGAGGAATCAGCTCTTGGTCATAGAAGAGAAAGTGGTGCAAGTGTTAACAAGAGTTGACAACATACACAAGTTTATCGAGGAGGTCATTTGGAAAGCCCAAGTTGAGGAGAGGCAAAAAGGCAATGAAAGAGGAGCTACTCATGGAAATTTACATACCGTCAAAGATGCATTAGAAATAGGGATCATGCCATCAGGGTCGTAGAAGAGACTTCTAGTGTTTTCAAAGAAAAGGAGAAAAAGATTGATGAGCTCACCTTTGAGCTTAATTCAACAAAATACTCATTAGAAATAACCCAAAGGGCATTATTGGAGGTAGAAGATCAATTTGCTGCTACAAAAAAACTCAGGAAGCGAGAGAAGGAAGAAAGAGCTAAGGAAATCACGCAAGTAATTGATGAGCTTAATAGTCTTCAAGAGGAATTTGATTTAGAGCATTTTCCAAAAGAATCAGAAGTCGCATGTATAGGTTGGAATCAACAAGAAGATGGGTTTGAGCAAGAGGAAAGAAATAATGTTCAATCTTATGATAACCCATTCTTTGAAATGGATGCAAAATTATCTTTTGGTAATCCACTTTTTGTGATGAATGATGAAACATTTTCTGATTTTAGTAACTTAGCTTATGATAATCACAAAATATGCGATCCAGGTGATTGTTTGAGACATTTGACACCAAAAATTGAAGTAGAGCAAGCAATAGGTTTACACATAATGTAGAAAGGAAATAAAGTTCTTCCTGTTGCACATATTATGACTACAATTGATTTAGTAGAGCACTTTTTAATAGATGACATTCTAAAGGTGGTTAATGATCCTCTTTCAAAAGACCAAGCAACAAACGTGGATCTTGTTGTTGAAAGGAAACTAACCTTTTTGTAGACTAGCACAGAAGATGTTGTGAGGACCTAGGAAATGTGTGGTGAATGGCTAAGGAGGGCTAAGGGAGCCATGTTGATAGCCACTTAAGCAAAACATCACCTACAGAAAACTAAGAAAAAGATTGTTCACATGGATGCACGCATAAGCCCTAAAGTGCCCCTCATTGATATTGTCATCCAAATTCACAAAAGAATCTAAATTGTTCCCAATCTTCAACAGTGCTGAGTGAGACCAATATGTGATAGGCAAATTAGAGTCTCACCCACATTGGGGTGAATGTCAAAGACCTCTTTGTGTGATCAAAATTGGGATGCCAATCTTGCATGAGAAGACCTGCCCTATTCCATAACTAGGGACCTCCATTCTGAACCGTAGATTTTGAATCTTTCTTAGGGAAGACTGCCAAGAAAAACTCTTTACGTAAGTCCTTGATATTGAAAATTTGCCGCCCAATTCTCCCCTAACCAATCCTTGAAAGATTGAATGGTAGGCCAAAAGCCAACAAATCTGCAAAGTATGCCTTTCTCGTTGAGTTCCAAAGTTTTTGATTTAACATCCGAATCTGACAAATCAATTGTGATCACCACCTCCGATTTAGGAAAAGAATCTTCCAAGGAAGCATTTGTAGAGAATTGTGACCGAGCCCAAAGGGATGGCATTGGCTCCCGTGGCTATAGCATAGGTTTGCTCCTTGTGAGCCAAATTTTGAAAATTCACCATATTTGGGATAGCAACGCTGCCTTCCAATTCCCTTTGTGTTTTGGAAAGGTAAGCACAGTCCACTTTAGCTTAAACTTAAATAATTTAGTCATTTTGATTAGTAACAAATGCACTTAATTTTAGTCAAAAATGCTAAGTGACTGGTGCAAATGTATCATATTTCTGAGTTTTTCATTTTATGTTGGATACTGCATGACTTCAGACTAAATATATTACTCTGCGTTCTTATAGTTTGTGCATTAGAGATTCTCAAATTTGAGCTCTGGTTCATTTTTCTTTTGGTTTCAGTCATACTTTCAAGTGGGTGAAGTTTTTGGAGAAACAGAATGCAATTCTTTGCAGCTACTTGGTTTCTGTACTCATGCATCTGAAGAAGTTTTGGCACGGGTGATTCTTCTTGGCATTTCTGTGAGTATTATAAAATCCCTATCTTCATAAATTATGAAATGTTCCTTGGTATGGGGCTTTTAATAGTGTTATGCAATGTTTGGGTTGGGGTTTTGTAGGATATATACCCTCTTACGATGGGAGATGCTCTATCCATCATTGAAGGCCTTGTTTGGAGGGCAGCTGTGTTCGAAACTCTATTCATGGGTAGTTTGCATGCTAAAAGCAGTCAGGTTTTTATAAAATACATATAGTATTTGGTTTTCTTTTTTAAAAGACTTATTGTGCATATTGATGATCTTTTCTCTTGAAATCAGATTCTTTATTTTGGAGGGACATTTTCTGTTGTGTTCATATGTAAGATGTTACTAGAGTTACTGAATACCACTTTTGTATGGCAGCTTCCTTCAGCTATAATAAAGCTGGCTTCATTCAGCTTACCAGGCCTTCCGCAACAATCACTCCCACATCTTGTAGTATGATATCATGCACTGTTTTTTGTCTAGTCACAATATTCATACAACAACATTGCTTTTGGATGTATTGGCTTGCAATTTACTGTATGTTGTTTTGTTTCTCATCTATCAGCTATGGCAAAGTCCTTTTCTTAATGGGAAGATGTTTACAATGTGCATTTATAATGATATTATTCATTCCATCTGTTGAGTTCTGACTTGTCTTTTTTTTTTTTCAGTATAAGGACAAGTATTGGCGAGCATGTATGGTACTGCTTTTAGTTGCTGTCTACAATCCTATAACAATTGGACAATATGTTTGGGAGCACAATTCTACTGTCCGACAAATGATGCAGATGGTCCTAACGGGCAGTCGAAAGTTCTTTGCTTTAGAGTAAGAGATGCATCCTTCACTAATACTATGAATACTTTTTTCCATGGCTAGCGTGTCTTTGATAGTTCCCATTGATGGTGGTCAAATAAAGTATTTAGTATCATCTTTCATGCTTGGCTACAGCAGGGAACCTTATAGTGGAAAACCCAAAATTAGTGAAAGCAAAATTGTCCATTATAAATCATTCCTATTTGTTACACCTTTGCAGAAACTTAAGAAAACAAAATAAGGCTGGAATGTTTTGTCTACAAGAACAGAAATGTTCATGTATCTATACCTTTTCATCTTGTCTTTCATTCCTCAGTCATCAGATGAGTGGCATTCAGACCAGCAACAGTCATCAAGTAGCAATACCTGGGCAAGCAAGCAAGTAGAGGACAAAATAGTGGCGCGATGTCAAAAATCACGCAATAGGGATTGTAACACCAACATAAGATAGTGAATTATGTGACCAAGGAATAGACAATGTCAAAGACAACTAAATCATGTGATTAGGGTTTAAAAATGCCGACAGAAAAGGATACTGATAAATCTTGGGTCAAAAGACTTAGGGATGGCAAACAATGATAAATTACTCGACCTGATTCTTAAGGAACGGCTACAGCAGTAGATATGTGATTTGCAACTGCATTGTATTATAGCAGAATTAGAAAGGCCATCAGCAGTCATCTACAATAGAAGGATTTCAATCTGCTGTTGTTGAGGCAATGATGCATTAAAGACCAGCGATTGGAAGTGATTGTCATCAAGGAGCCAATGATCAGTTCATTGAATTAGTCACTGAGCTATAAGATTCTTCATTGCAATTGCGATCTGCAGCCAGAGACTAACATCTGGAATTATTCATTTGGCATTTCTCTTCAATAGAAGGTCAATCTGCATTTGACATCAACATTGCATTGTTCATTATAATTTGGTATGCAACAGTCAACCTCTGTTTTGATTTGTATCAGCAGTATATATATCTTGTGCATTGGCTGTCATTTAACCATATAGTTGAAACTTTGAGAACTGTTGTGTATACAGTGAGGTCTGATTTAGATCCTCATCAATTTGATATCTATTGCATATCTATATCTTGTTCAATGATAATTGGTAATTGTTAGTTCATGTTTTTCATTGGCAAAGAATCATAATAGCAGAAGGCAGGGAAAAAAGATATCAGGGTTTGATTGAAAAATCAAATCAGAGCATTCAAAATTTCAGTCCAATAGCCATTAGGGATATTACAGTGGTATCAGAGCATTCAAAATTTCAGTCAAATATCCATTAGGGATATTACACACATTACATTAGGTTTTGAGTATTCATCAGATGAATCCATGAAGTTTTGGAGTGATGAAATGCATCAGAATCATAGAGGCCTTTCATGCATAAACTTTGCTATTTTCAGCCATGGTTATTTATATTAGTTGCCGTTTTTAGGAGTTATGTTTTTGGGTTGTGAGGAGAGCCTAGTTTAGGCTACTTTATTTTATTATTTGTTTAGAATAGTTTTGTTTAAAAGTGTATTTCTTTCTTGTTTATTCTCAGCTTTAAGCATTTGAACTTTAAAAGTGATTTATGGGGATAAATAATTATTATTTTTAATTTTAAAACCCCAAAAATATATTCTTGTAACCTTAGATGTGCTTTGGGCACAAGATGTTGATAATAATGATGATGGATGCTATGCATATGTTGCTGAAGTTATTATTGAACCTGTGTTTGCAATTTCATTAAGTGAATTAGAAGTAGATTTTACCATCAAGCTTTTTATCGAGGTTATTTGCCTACCTAGTGTTGGGACCAAAAAAGTTGCAACTCTAAACCCTAAAACATTCCTAAATCACCTAGGCCAGGGATGGTCGTTCTGGGTGATAGGAAGAGATTCATCAATAGGTTTAGGGCGATTTTGGCCAACTAATAGGAGTGGGTAGGCTCCTCTGCACTTTGAGCTCAACTTAGACTCAAGAGGGATATTCCAAGGGGTATACCTGAATAGCTATTGGCTTTAAACACTAGATGAACAACTAAAAATGAAAGGACAACCATACCCAACTCATCTTTTAGGCCCCAAAGAATGTCACTGGACTTGAAACAACTGGTTGTCACTAATAACCCCTATATAGCTGATGAAAAGGCACTCCCATTGACAATGGAAAGTGCAGGTATGCTTGTTTGCAAGACATACAAACTAACTACTTGCTTCACACATGATAAGTTTGTTTTGATTTTTAAGAGTGTGGGTGATCAAATACTTCAGACCGGTGCCTAATATATTGGGTTACAGAGTCAACAGTTTAGCAGAAAGAAGAAAACGACGAAAGAAATGAAACACACACTATCTGGATACCCAGATGCAAGAGAGACAACTATCAAAGAAGAAAATACTTAGTAATCCTTTGTAACATATAATCATTCATCTATAACCATAAAAGAGATCATTACACAACATGTAATGTTTTAAGAATTTGTCTAATTCATCTGATAAACAGTTACAGTCATGCCACTAAGTGTGGCAAGAGGAAACCCAGCTGAACTGAGGCTTTCCTTGAAAAATTACAGAAGGAGAAATTCATACAATGATAACTGAAATCAATCTGAAAAACCTTTCATAACCTGTGTTTTATTTGCTGGAGAATTGTAACTTTTTTGCTCTTTGAAACCTTAGAGAGCTCCGCACTTAGTCGCCTGAAAATGGTAAAGATGACCAACCCTTGAAAAGAACTTCAATCCTCCTTTTATATCATTTACAACTTGGATCTGATGTTGGAAAGGGAGGGAAAAACCTACCAACTCCACCAACTGCATTAATAACACCATTTTCAACCACCCACATTGCATTAATGGCGATCCGGAGAGTTGGTGGCGCGTTTCTGCGTGTTTCTGGGCTTTCCTGGGCCTTCGGCAGATGTCGGGTCGGCAGGACTTGGAACTTTTGGACTTTTGGAAAACGTCCAAAAATCCACATTGGTCCCGAAATCCCAAAATGACCAAAAGTGTCGAAAGTCAAAGTTGAAAGTTTGATTGGATACTCTATGAAGAACTTAGCCCTTTCCTCAATAAATCATTTGAAAACTCAAAATTTTGCACCTCCAAATTCATCTTGAAAATTCAGGGGATCCGAGAAGATTTTGCATTAGGACCAAAAGTCCCATCGGGGCCCGAAGTCCCGTTGGAACCTTATCACTATGTTGCGGTGGTCGAGGGAAAACGGGGACCGGATCTGCGAGAGGACTTAGGACTTTTGGACCTTATGAAAAAAGTCCAAAATCCGCTTTGGTCCGGAAATCCCAAAATCTCCTCAAGGCCCGAAATTGAACCAGGGCCCGAAATTGAACTAGGGCCTAAAATCGCCTCAGGATAGTATATTTTAAAATATATTTTAAGTATAAGTATACTTTAAAATATTTAAAATATATTGTCAGGATGTTTGAAATAGGTTTCAGATCCATAGGAGTTAAGATGCAGATTCTAGAATTTGTAGGATCCACCAGATTTCAGACTTAGCCAAATTTTCAAGGTTTTCAGGGTTTCAGACTTAGCCAAAATCAGGGGTTGAACAACATGCACCAGGGTAAAAGCACAGGGACCACTTAGGAAAATTTTAGGAATTTGACAAGATTTTGCAATTTTGAGGCATGGAAAATAGGAATCCCAACACCTAGAATGTGGCTTTGTATACAACTTAATTGTGTAAATCTTGGAATCAAGTGTTTTCTATGTGTTCTTATTTCCAATTGTTATATGCATTGGAATGTTGGTTTTTGTTTTTACCCAATAAGAAAGTGTTGATGTTGTGTTTAGATTAGTTGTTTCATCCATAAAATCTATAAAATCTAGCTTGCAAGACACGACTGTTATTAGTTTGGTGCTTGTACAAGGCAAAAACATAGGCAAGTAATCATTTCATTAATGCAAAACCCCTAGGAAGATATTATATAGTGTTGATATCTATATATCTTGTTTATAGTTTGGTGTCTACAGTCAGTTTTTCTTAGAGTTTAGGTAGAGTTTAGATCCTAGAGAGTTTGTAATGCCCCAAGCTTTCACCCAAGACATTAGCCAACAAAAAAAATGGATGAACAATTTTTCCACTTTGCAAGTGTACGATTTACATGTTGCATTGCACACTTTCACATGCATAAGGTGTCATGACAAGCAGAACGACACACATGACACCATCACCAATGCATCAAGCATGGTGGCACAAGAGAAAGAGTACACAAGGCGTGGGAGAAATCACCACGACGGCCGTGCAAGAAGATGGAGCTTTATCCATGATGAAGATTGGACACTAGTCCACAATCTCGTTCTCTTGCGAACACATGGAGTGGGATGAGAGACACTCGCTTCGTATCCATTCCAAGAAGACAGTGAAAAGACATTCAACCACAAAGGAATACATACATAAGAGATAGGTCATTTAGGAGGTACTAGGCCTCAACCAATTGAATTTGACAACTAGTCAATCTTGTACCAAGGCATGCATCCCAACGCAAAAGAGAGGATAACATGCAAGGTACAATATATTTTGACAAAATGGGCTGATAGGAGCACTTAGCAGGTCCAAGGGAACGACCTTCGAAAAAGGTTGAGAAGTGCCCATTGTGCAATGACAGAGGATGATAGCATGCAAACTAGACAATAGCTCAAAACTTGGACACCATCATGCATTCAGGACACCAGCGTGCCTGTGCTATAGTCCTAAACTTGCATTGTAGTCCTACGCTAGTTCCTTGGATAGGGCTACTTCAGGACTATCTGCTCAGGACCATTTTGAAGTCTTCTCCAAGGGGTTTCCTACATCTAACTTAGTTCTTCAACAAGGTAAACACTCAAAATTAGTCAGACAAGTCCTAGGAATCCAACCACAAGGATCCTAACTTGCACAAGACTTGAGGAACACACCTGAAAACAGGGGTAGGACAAATGGGACATTCACAAAACTTCATCAAGTCTCTAAACCCACAAACAACTATCCTTTGCACGAATGGGAACACACATGTGACAAGGACGGTAAACAAGCTAGGGGCACAACCGCCCTATATATACCATTATCAAGCAACCAAGATACAATTCAATTACACCAACTAAACAAAGCATATAATTCATCCACTTTAGTTTGCATGTTCTTTTTACCAAAATATGAAACTAGGTGCTCTAATGATACAAAACACTATGCACATTGGACACTAATGTCAGGTCGTGCCAAAATCAAAGATGGAGTCATTGCCACTTATGTGGGGGGAACACATTCCAATTCAAACGACTTCATGATAATAATTACAATTTACATATGAGGGCGCCAACGTCTTGGAAATTATACATTTTCTTCAATTGCATAAAAATGATAAGTTACAACACTAGAAGATCATATTCCATTTTGTGCAATCCTGAGCTCCTCCAAAGAATCTGTGAGTCCCCAATGGTGGTTCAACACCACCCATCCATGTGGAGCTCTTTGGTGCAGGGCACCTAGGAGCACCTTGGTTCCTAAGAGCATTTTGATGCATTTTGAGAAGTTATGTTTTTTGTTCAATGTGTTTTGTAATAAGGCTTTTAGCCATTGTTGTTTGGGGTGACTATATAAACCTCAAATCCTTCTTAGTCCATTTGGACCCTTGTTGTGCCAATTAGGCCTAGAAGGTCTAAGGATTGGTTTTGAGTTTTTTTTGGTTGTTTTAATGTTTTAGTACGTTGGAAGGACTGTGTTGATCATTTGGACTCCATTGGACAAGCCAAACAAATCCACCTCCTTGTGTTAATGCAAAACACCATAGTTGTCAAAGGTGTTATGTGTTGGGTCGGTTCAAAAACCACTTTGGGGGGTTGAATGCTGTTGTAGAAGTTGGAAACCAACTTGGATGGATTAATATGGTGGATATCTGACTCCAGTATGGAGGAAAAGCTTTTGTATGCAATTTTGAGCACTTGCTTTGTAACCTAGCCTAAATTGATCAATTAGGCCTAGAAGACCAAATGAGTGTTCTGGATTGCTGGAGTAGAGTTGGAACAGGAGACTTGGGAGTTTGATAGGGTTCCATAGAGTGTATCTAAAACCATCATTTGCTTGCCTGGTCATATGGGATTTTGTCAAGTTTTGTTGAGAAAACCTAGTTTGGAGGGCTAGTAGCCTTACTAGTCAAGGTATAGGTTGAAGAGTTTTGGGAAGTTGGAGATCAAACCAACTGCACAGAAGGTGTTTGCAGACCTGCCTTGAGGTGTGAAAGAAGCCTTGGAGGCTAGACAATAGCCTAGACCACAAATCCATAATTTGCACTTGGTGAGTGACTTAGCTTGGTTGAAGGCTAGGTGAGTGGGTGAGTGGGTAGTAAACCATTGTGTTGTTGCTTCCCTTGTGCCACTCTGCATCACTCTTGGCCCGACCCCTCTATAGTAGGAGATGGTTGTATGGGTAACAATCACAAGGAACACGACAAAGAGGATATATGGCAACACACATGCCAAACAACTCATAGGAAAGATGCCAAACACAAGCTTACATGCACAAGAGTTCTTCACACCATCAATGCAAGGAAGGAAGGCCAACCAACATATATGCATGAGGGTTCTTCATGCCATCAATCCACATACTCGGTGTCTTAGGACAAGTTGGATACAAAATTTGACGAATATTTAGGAGGATCCTAGACATAAAATGAGGAGTGTCAACTCTTTGGCACGACACAGGATACAGACACCCAACGAGATTTATCAAGCTCAATGAGTGGTGAAATGTCCTAATCTTCCAAGTCGCGAATCATCTCTAAGCATTTGGTTCTTGGTGATGGTGGGAAAAATGTGATGGTAGTTCATTTAATCCCCATTAAACATCATTGTTCAAGTTTGATGAGCACATGCTTATACTGAGTGGGCGGGTGAATATGTAATGTGCCCATTTTGCAAGTAACTTAAAAAGGTTCTAATTGTAAATTAATTTTATAAAGTATTTTTAATTGCTTTATAAAATTAATATTTTATTAAATTACTTGAGTCAATTTAAAACACTTTATAAAATAAAGAGTTATTGTGTACACAAAAACAATCATTTAATAAAGTTAAGTGATTGTGTACACAAAAACCGTCATTTAATAAAGTTAAGTGATTGTGTACATAAAAACTGTCATTTAATAAGTGATTGTGTACACAAAAACTTTCAGACCTATTTGGAACGAGGGTTTTATAAGGAGCAGCTGGGAGTCATTTGAAATCATGTTTTTGACTTGGTTTTTGCATATTGAGTTTATCTTTTGGCTGAAGACAAATTTTAGTCCAATCAAGGTGATGATCCCTTGATAACTAGGGTTTGGTGATGGCCCCATTCCCGTTTTGAGAGGTGGATACAATCAGTATTCATCATAGAGTTTATTGGAGACCATTATTGTGAATTTGTAGAAGACATTGTTGGTGATTTGAGTATCATTACACATTGTTGAAGTTGTTGAAGATTTCATTGAAGATATTTGTTTGAAGACTTGTTGAGTTTATTGAAGATCATTGTAGAAGACATTGTTGAAGGTTTCAAGAGCATTCATGATTCTTCTTTCATAGCAGATTGTATTGAAGGCATTGTTGATGTCATTGTTGGAATTTTCATTGAAGATTTGAATGACATTGAAGTTTCCAACGCCATCATTGAAGACTTAATTGCATTGTTGAGGAACGTTAGATTCCATTGAGAGTTTATTGTTGCTGTAGAAGACATTCGCCACCCTTGAAGACCAAGGCAGACTACACATCGTTTACATCAAATACATTCTTAAATGACCAGCGACTATCCTCAAGGGATCGCAGATGTTATTGAAGGGGAATCGTCAGCAATTTGTTATCAACAATCATCATTACCTTTGAAAGCGAGCGATCTGCATTGTATATCATAAGAACTAGCAATACACCATCATTGGAGACGCTCTGAACAGCAGATCTGAGTAATAAGACAGTGAACAGTGCCAAGAATCCAGTGGCATCTTGAAGTTACCATCAGCAGCAATACCACAGGGTGGTGAATCATTATATAAGGCAGCAGTTTATCACTGTGAGCAGCATAAATGGTTTACATTAGCATTGACTAACACTGTAGCAATGACATATCTGATCTGAGCCATAAATTGGTATGTTGGTATCTATAGATTAACCCTGATTTTGTATCAGCAGTATATATCTGTGTAATTGGCTGCCATAGAGCCATGATTTGCTAATGTAACTGGGAGAATACAAAGTGTGATTTGTAAACAGTGAGCTCTGATTGCATTTTCCAGTCAATTGCTATCTTTGTAATTTGCACATTCAAGTTTAATTGAAGGCTGCCATCATTTTATTTTGTGATTCATATGATTTGGCATAGCTATATTGTATATGTGCAAATAGAAGCATCAGTTTTCAGTCCTAGGGTTTAGGGTTTCATTGCAAGATTCAGAAAATCATATCAAGAAACATAAATTTTAACAAATATCCTAAAAGGGATATTACAGTGGTATCAGAGCCATGATCTTGCCAACCTGAGGGGAAAATCGGAATTGGTTTCAATCATCTAACAGGGTACTTCAATGGCTAGAGTTAAAGATGGTAGCATGAAAGAGTTGGAAAGGCTTTTTGCTGAGTACAAACGGCAATCACAACAGTTGTCAGATTATATGGAAAAAAGTTGGGTGGTGAGGGAAAAAATATTTACAAGTGAAGGTTTTAGAAGTCGTCTCTATGGTAAGCTTGATAAACATGCAGGTGATCGAAATGATTTGCAGCCTATAAGTGATCAAGAAGAGTCACTTATTGAAGCAAAAGATGAAATGTCACTCCATGATGATTGCAAGATTGATGAAGAGGATGTGCAAGATGAAGATAAATCATCTAAGGTAGATGAAGATATGGTTTCTCAAGTTGAGACCAACATTGATCCTCATGTTGATAAGGAGACAAGTGATGTGAATGATTTGGAAAATGATTATGTTCATTCATTTGAGAACAAATCAGAGATTATAGTTTGTTACGAAGGGCATATTATTGATGTCCAATCATACATGAAAGGAGATGACATAATATTTGTTAGAAAGATCAGCCATGAAGTATGTGATTCACATGAAGAATACATAGGTGATGCATATGAAGTTCCTTGCTTTGGATCAGCATTTGATGAAAAAAAATGGCATGCTGTCATTTCTGATCAATCTAATGAGATGGTAGATTTTGATCATGGAATTGAATGGCATGATATAATCCCTGATTTGTTTGGGGGCAGTAGTACTATTCCTTTGCAATCAACTCTAATTGATATCTTTGGGGCAGCCAATGATGATATATGTGAATATCACAATGATGATAAAGAGGATTCAGTTTTGTTTGATGCATTAGTTCCATTTGGTGAACTAAATTAGCTTGCTCATGATGTTGATGATGCTTTCTTGTTGAAATACATGGTTGATAAGCAAGTATGTGATAATGAAGGTAAATCAGTTTTGCAGGATACAGTGGTTTCCATTGAAGAGGATCAGCCTACTCTTGAGATAACACAACATCATTTTGATGATATTCTCTTATTGGAGGATGTGAATGGCTTGATTGTTTCATGGTTTGATGACTATTATCTATTGTTGAGCATATGTGATTTCAGTTTTGTTGCAGAAGTACGTGGAAGAGTTTGCTTTGATGGAAATCACTATTATCTTATTGAAGATTGGTTTCATGATGATTCCCTATCTTCATGCATTGAAGATGACACTTTGCATATCACTTGGAATGATATTTTCAGATTGCATAGTGCTGTTTTGATTTATGACAGCGAAGCAAGAGGAATGGATACAATTATGTTTGGCACTCCCATCTTCATGATTGGCATGTATATTAGTATGGATGTGTTTGCATCATTGTGCGACAGCGGAAGCGGTCCCAGGATCTTCTACACCAACAGGCTTGAGGTGATGTGCTTGAGCATGATTGAGGAGCCTCGATGGATTTGGGATCCAGGGATTGATTGAGTTCAGTTTTTCTTCCGGGACAAGCAATGTCGGGAAGGGAGGGTTGTAATGTCCCCATTTTGCAAGTAATTTAATAAGGTTCTAATTGTAAATTAATTTTATAAAGTATTTTTAATTGCTTTATAAAATTATATTTTATTAAGTTCCTTGAGTCAATTTAAAACACTTTATAAAATAAAGAGTTATTGTGTACACAAAAACAATCATTTAATAAAGTTAAGTGATTGTGTACACAAAAACCGTCATTTAATAAAGTTAAGTGATTGTGTACATAAAAACCGTCGTTTAATAAGTGATTGTGTACACAAAAACTTTCAGACCTATTTGGAGTGAGGGCTTTATAAGGAGCAGCTGGGAGTCATTTGAAATCATGTTTTTGACTTGGTTTTTGCATATTGAGTTTATCTCTTGGCTGAAGACAAATTTCAGTCCAGTCAAGGTGATGATCCCTTGATAACTAGGGTTTGGTGATGGCCCCATTCCCGTTTTGAGAGGTGGATGCAATCAGTATTCATCATAGAGCTTATTGGAGACCATTATTGTGAATTTGTAGAAGACATTGTTGGTGATTTGAGTATCATTACACATTGTTGAAGTTGTTGAAGATTTCATTGAAGATATTTGTTTGAATACTTGTTGAGTTTATTGAAGATCATTGTAGAAGACATTGTTGAAGGTTTCAAGAGCATTCATGATTCTTCTTTCATAGCAGATTGTATTGAAGGCATTGTTGATGTCATTGTTGGAATTTTCATTGAAGATTTGAATGACATTGAAGTTTCCAACACCATCATTGAAGACATAATTGCATTGTTAAGGAACGTTGGATTCCATTGAGAGTTTATTGTTGCTGTAGAAGACATTCCCCACCCTTGAAGACCAAGGCAGACTGCACATCCTTCACATCAAATAGATTCTTAAATGACCAGCGACTATCCTCAAGGGATCGCAGATGTTATTGAAGGGGAATCGTCTGCAATTTGTTATCAACAATCATCATTACCTTTGAAAGCAAGCGATCTGCATTGTATATTATAAGAACCAGCAATACACCATCATTGGAGACGCTCTGAACAGCAGATCTGAGTAATAAGACAGTGAACAGTGCCAAGAATCCAGTGGCATCTTGAAGTTACCATCAGCAGCAATACCACAGGGCGGTGAATCATTATATAAGGCAGCAGTTTATCACTGTGAGCAGCATAAATGGTTTACATTAGCATTGACTAACACTATAGCAATGACATATCTGATCTGAGCCATAAATTGGTATGTTGGTATCTATAGATTAACCCTGATTTTGTATCAGCGGTATATGTCTGTGTAATTGGCTGCCATAGAGCCATGATTTGCTAATGTAACTGGGAGAATACAATGTTTGATTTGTAAACAGTGAGGTTTGATTGCATTTTCCAGTCAATTGCTATCTTTGTAATTTGCACATTCAAGTTTAATTGAAGGCTGCCATCATTGTATTTTGTGATTCATATGATTTGGCATAGCTATATTGTATATGTGCAAATAAGAAGAATCAGTTTTCAGTCCTAGGGTTTAGGGTTTCATTGCAAGATTCAGAAAATCATATCAAGAAACATAAATTTTAACAAATATCCTAAAAGGGATATTACAGAATCAGTATAAGACAAACTTTTACCTTTTTCGAAACTTAATAACCACAATAGGAACAATATCCACAAATATACAAGATCCACACAATTATGCAACACAAGAACACAAGATTTATGTGGAAACCCTTTTGGGAGAAAACCACGGCAAAATATTGCTTATATAAAATGTTTCTTACAAACTTTGTAGGCACCAACCTACTGGAGGTACCAACCCCCACTGCTAAGCACCAACTTAGCAAGAGACACCGATCTCTTTTGTTTGTAGGCACCAACCTACAGGAGACACCAATCCCTGTTTGTAGAATTTAGAGACACCAATCCCCACAACTAAGCACCAACTTAGAAAGAGACACCAATCTTTTCTTTGGGATGCACCAACGTCCTACACAATAAGATTACTGCCCTCTTGCTGTTCCTTCCACAAAGAACTTCTTGTAGATGATGTGCTCTTCACAAATTGAACAATCTCTTTCAATTCTGCTTATACCTCTATCTGAATGTATCTGTAAGATTCCTTGTCTAATCTGATCTAGAATTTCTGATTTTTAGTGGTTTGACATTTTGTCGAACACTTGTCATGTAAATGGACTGAGTTCCGATTTCTGAATTTGTATTTGGTTTTGATGATTGTTTTAGATGATTTTCAATGGAAATACATATGCCAAAACATAGGAAACATAACCAAATATTTTACATGCATAAACAACACAATGACAACACCAATTAAGCTTTATTTCTCCTCTATATCAGATCTGATTACAAACATATCAAGTCTGATTCAGACTAGGAAAGCTTTTACAATGCCAATTCAAATTAAAGATTTGAATATCAAGGCACTTATAACATGCCCGGATTATAGGATGAATGATATGGTGCATAGGAATGCCAAATCATGCCAAGCCAACAATGAACAAGTGCTGATTACAACTCTGATTTTTGGGACAAATCTGATACAACTTTCTGATATAACAAATGCTTGAAATCTGCTCCTTGAAATGCCACAAAAAACCATTCCAAAGGTTAGTGCTAAATCTTATAGGTGGCCCCTCAAACCCTAGGTGTTGAATGATGGATATTAGATGCCAATGGAATGTTGGATATGACCTCCAAACTCTGATCTGTCAAATCTGATTGGTCTGATATAAATTTCTGATTCAAACAATGACTGAAATCTTCATACAAGTGCCAAGATTCTTCCTCTATGATGAGTGCTAGCCTCCAATGAGTGTTAGAAACCCTAGGTGATGAGTCTAGGAGTATTTCTTCCTCAAATAAGTCTGCGAACTGCCTCTACAACCACCCAGATCTGCAAATTACTTTAAATGATGACAATGGCTCTAGAAACCCTAGCGGCCAACAAAGGTATGATTCAGATCTGCCTCAAAACCCTATCAATTCCATCATGAAATCATGAAATTTCAATGCCAAAACCATCACCAAAGACCTACAATCATTTATCCTTGAATCTTCATTACAACAAATTGACATTCTAGCACAATCATGTCAATTTGTCCTTCAAACCCTAGCTGTCATAAACCTGCAGAAATGGTATGCCCTTGTAGCTCCAAACAAATGCAAAAACCTGCAAATAAGTCCAATGGTAAACCCTGTATGGATTCACCTCACAAAGTGGAGTGGGTTTTCGTCCAAACCAGTAAATTCTAAGGGTTTTCGTCCTTAGAAGCTCACTGAAACAAAGTTTACAGCTCGAGAAAATCTCCAAATGACATTCCACAATATGATCAAAATGACTCCCAAACACCTTTATTATAACCCACAAGTTGGGCGCCCAATTCCATTTCAATTAATTTTGCTTTCAAGTCCACCTCCAAAATATAATATTATTTTATTTTAACTTTTCTTTATTTTCCTCTACTTGAGCGGCCAACTTAGAAGAATAAAATAATAATCTTTTATTATTTTTCCCACTCAACTTGGGCAGTCACCTTTAGACAAATAATATATTATATTTATAAATAAAATATTGTTTTTATTTGTCATTTGTTTAATTCCCATTTTCTCCTTATTTTCTTATTTTTCCACTCTCCAAGTGGGTTGCTCCTATCCAAGGCAAATTATTTTATTATTTTTGACTTCACCATAATTATCAAAAAAATAATCTAAGTCATAATTCAAACCCGTTTTGCCAAGGAAAAATAGTTAGATACATGAAAAGTGACTTTCCATTCTCCAAGCTTAAGTTATTTTTCCAATTTTCCAAATATCTAAGTTACTTTGCAACAATGGCTCAAAAGGGGACATTATAGTATCCTTTCTAGATCTGCATATATTACTGCCTTCAAACAATAGATCGCAATCTCCAAACAATAAATTACTGCCTTTAATGATGTTCGCTGCTCCTTTGTGACAAATCTCTGCCCTCAACAATATTCGCTCCCTTCAATGATGGATCACTGTCTTTAATGAATGAATAGCTGTCTTCAAGATATAGTCACTGCCTTCTACCTTGCATACAGTCACACCAATGATAATCGCTGCCTTATATTTGCTGCCCTTTGTGATGATTGCTGTCTTCTTGATTGCTGATCCTTTGATGATAAATCGCTGCTCCTTTGACAAGAATCGCTACTCCTCATAGATCACTGTGATCACCTTGTAATTATATATCCACTTCTAATTATGAATCACTGCTTACATGATCTCTGTCTTACAAAAGATCACTGCTCTTACAAGGATTGTTACTCTTCTTAATATGATACCTGCACTTTAACTAATCGCTGCACTCCTTACACGAGATCGCTGCTCCTCTTACTTTATTTGCTGATCCTTTATGTGACCACTGCTCTTCTTAGATCACTGCGATCTCCTTTAGAATTGCATGCACTCGATTGATACTACATTTTTCTGCTTGCGACTTCTTCACATAAGTGCTGTTATAAACTGAGTAATCTGCTTTGATTCGTATGATGTTGCATTGTATGCTCATACTCTTTTAACCTCCGTGTTGTCTCTTTTTATACCATATTCAATGCCCAAGAGAGGCGTCTATTGAGAAGAGACATCTCTTACAAGGGAGGTGTCCCATGAAGGGAGTCGGCTTTATCAAAGGGATACTTCCTCTCTAAGTAGTCGCTTCCCCTCTAAGTAGTCGGCCATAATATTTAAACTTAATTTATTTTAATCTTATCGCCATTACCTTGCAGGTCGGCCAGCATTGATTATTTTAATCTTATTTTCATCACCTTGCAGGTCAGCCAGCATTGATACATGTTCTTCACACAGTGCTGCCATAGTTTAGATAAAGCCTTTAATTGCAATCCTTAGTCTCTAGCTTTGGTTTTGCTATATGTGCCAAACTCCATATAAAAGATCTCCTTGCTGCAAATACTCGGCTCTATATTCAAAGATATGTCACTTAGCAGTATGCCTGTACATAGTATGATGACGAGGGATAGGATTGTATCTGTTAACAATCTTTGAATAGAATGTGGTCATGCATGTCTGCACAAGAGGTTCAACGTTGTTCAAACTAAACTCATCCTTTGACATCAATTACAACAATCTTGAACAACGAATTCCTTCTTGACATCAATGACAACATTTGCAACAAAGTTTCCATTAAACTCTCACTTGGTCCGGTCCACAAGTTCCTTTCAAACTCTGCATGCAATGAGAGGCTACACCTATTTTACTCTATACCTAAATCTTAAGTGTCCTACATACCAAAATTCACAATTTGGTTGTGGCACGAAAATCAATGCAAAAAATCATGACACATTAGCCTGTGATGCATAATCACAAACGAATGGGGAGATCAATCTCATGAAATAAAGCAAGAAAATATGAATTTAATTTCAAATTTCTTTTTTTTTTCGAAAAAGGTTGAAAAATGATGAAATGCCCAAATTCTCCATTAAAGCCATCTAGAAAACTTGCAAAATTCCCACTTCTAGAATACACTAAATCTTCAAATTTCAAGCATACCCTTAGATGCTTAATATGCACAACAAGAATTTTTTTTTTTTTTTGATAGGTAAGCTTGCTGCCCATATGACAGCATATATGTAAAAAAATGGAAAGAAACTTCAACTTGAACGCTCTCTATAAGAGCTCAAACATAGGCGTACAAGAATGAGTCAAAAATGAATTCAATCCCATTTGGTGATATCATTGGAAATGATTTCCTCTTCTTGTTGAAGGCATGCTTTATTTGCTAGTTGGTCTGCTAGCTGATTTGCTTCTCTATAGAAATGCTTTATTGAAGCAATTTGTAGGTTATCCATGGTTGCCCAGATTGCGAAAGCATTGTTGCTAATTTTCCAATTCTGTACCTTTCTCGTTCTGACGACACTGATGCAAATTTGAGAGTTTCCTTCTATTTCTATGTCATGTCTTTATCTTTGCAGAGATTTAGGCTAGCCAGCAGAGTTTGGAACTCCGCCTCGTTGTTGGTTCCGTTAGACAGCTTCTTCGTGATAGCCCACACAATTTCCCCCTTATCATCTCTTATTACGCATCCGGCACCCGATTTCCCGGGATTGCCTTTTGCATCTCCGTCAAAATTCAGTTTTAGACGGCCTGAGGGTGGAGAAAACCACTTCACTAGTTCTCTTTTCCTTTTCTTTGAACAACAACAAGCTTTTTAACTCACATAAAGATTTTGGGAAAATTTTTCCATAACTTTGGCTCTTTTTTGCATTTTTTATAATTTAAAAACAATGCAAATTTAAACTACGAATTTCATTCAAACAATCCTATAAAAAGGAGGCCAAATGTATCTGCCTATTGTGAGCATGGCAAATGGAGAATTTCCATTTCAAATGCATAATTCAAATAAGAAAAATACCTTTCCAATTCAACCTCACAATAATGGGGGAGAGGTTCGTTTGAAGCATACACACCACAATTAATCCTTTGCTACTCACAAGCAATCTGTAAGATACCCAACTAGTACTAACTAAATTTTTTTCTTAGACAGATTTACTTGCACTTATCTCTTCAACTACTTAGTCTACTTAACATCACATATGAAAAGATAACAAAGGCAACTTGCATGAATCAATTTGAAGTTGGGTACTTGTATTATTACTTGATTCAACTCAATGCAAATGTCTTATTACAATGATGATTGCCCACAATGGCATGAATATACAATCTTATTCAAATGATTACAAGAAAAGGCCTTGAAGCCTAGATGTATACAATGCTTTCAACTTCTTCACAACTAGCTCTATCTCATTGGTTGATGTAGATCACTTCAATTGAACCTAATGATAGCAACTGGATGTCAACACCTCACAAAGCAACAAGGGAGCATCACCTTGTCAGTTAAGGGAGCATCACCCCAACTCTTGAAACTCGCAGGCCTCAAGATCACAAGCATAAAGCTTTGCAGAGAGAAAATTCGCCAAAAGATATGATACCCAAATGAGAGAGCCTCTCCTCCTTTTATAGTGCTCCTCAAGGCAATGAAGGCACGTTTCCCAATGCACAAGAGGAACCAAGGCACGTTTTCCAAGAAGCATATTCATGGAGAATATTCTATTTGACAACTCAGTCTGAGGTGGCAACCTCACCCACTAAACCGGTACGGATCCCAATGTCATCTTGTCGACCAATGAGAACTCAAGTGCTTGTAATAGCATCCTGCTTACTCTAGGCACTATATTGAGGTAGTTTGATCATGAAATAGCGCCCAATGTAGAACTAGGCGCCCATTGAGATGATTGCTTCATGAAATTACGCCTTGCTAAGGTTAGGTGCCTGTTGGGGTTTGCAAAGACCCAAGAATGCTTCCAAGTGCCAAAACAATATCGTGGAGGAGTGAAACTGCGAATTAAGGTGTTTGAATTCTAGGCGCCAATCTGAGGTTGCATGAGCATGAATATGCGCCTAGTGAAGTTTGATGATCCCTTATCATCCAGTGAAGACTCTTAGACTTTGGTTGAAGATTGAGCACCCAAATGAGGTCTCTGGAGTCTAGGCGCTATCTGGAGGTTGGACAAAGGAAGACTTGCACCTATCTTGCTTGGGCGCACTTTTGAGGTGATTGAGATCGAGAAGTGCGCCTTCATCATCTTGGCTTATTTCTTGACAACTTAATGACTTAGATTATTGAGCAACAATTGAGAATAATTCCTTTCTTCATGATGCAAGTTGATAGATCCTTAGGCACCATTTCAAGTGTCCAGAATGATCATCAAACCAAGGCACTATTTGAGTCTTTGGTAAATGGAAAAGGCGCCTTACTTGTCTAGGCGCATTTTGAGGGTGAAATAGGCAATAGGGTGCGCCTAGCTAGTTCTAGGAGTTTTCCATCCTTCTACTAGATCAACTTCACCTAACTTGATCAACTTCAATGTTATATACCATTTGAGCGAGTTTCCATCCTAGGCGCCAAAATTGGTGTTTATTGGCAAAATATGCACCTAAGCTTGCAAACCACTTGATCTTTCAAACAATTGATTCTTCTAACCTCAAAGAACTCAATCTCGACCCTCTGAAGATGCAATTACCCTTTCAATCCACTAGGCGCCATTCCAAGGTTGTTTCATCATGATCTAGCGCCTCAAGTATCAAGGCGCACAATTTGGTTTGTTTGATCAAGGATTAGCGCCTTGCATTACTTAGACAACCTTTCATCTTGAGGTGACAACTTATCTTCGCAACATCAACTCCTCAATGAGGCGCCAATCCAGTGTCTCAAATTCTTATTCTAGTGCCTTAGATAGGCTAGGCGCTCATTCTGGTTTGCAGGAACAGTGATAGGTGCCTAAGCGCTCATGAAGTGTTTGTTGGGTGTCAAACTAGCGCCTTGACTCTAAGGGTCCTTCCACCTTGTTTTATGCTTTCAACATCCTAGGCACACATTGGGGTCAGTTTGGATGGAGAAGTGCACCTAGTGTTCACTTGGTCATGTTCTCTGAAAACTTGCAATGTATGAGTCATTTTGAAGATCAAAACACCCTTTCCTTCCAAGGCGCCCTGTTTGATATGATTGATATGCTTCATAGCTTGATGATTCTTGGTTAGGTGCACATTTGGCACCGGATAGTCAGAAAGTGCGCCTTGGCTCCGAGAGTCAAGTTCTTGTTAGTTTTGGCCTCCAGACTTAACCATTTTGGCCAGACTTGCCACAGATTGCTGGAATAGTTTTTGACTTTGTACCTGCAAAACTACAACACTAAGTCAAAAACCAAATTCATTCCCTCATCATTGGTATTAGCTCACGGGAATGATAGATAGGCTAATCCATGCTTCACTGATGATCAAGCTAGAAACGGGGACATGACACAATCTCCAACCCAAGCTAATTCCAATCCAAGGAATTTCAAATTCCTTTTTTTCCAAAATGCAAAAAGTCTTTTTCCAAAGAGAGAGATGAGAGGTTTTTCGTAGCAAAAGTAAGTAGTGATTCAAAAAAGCGTATTCTTTTCCTTTTCATAATTCCCTAAACTCTTTTCCACATTACCGTCTATTTCACATTTGAAACTAGTCATTATAAAAATGGCTTTTAAAACAACTAGATATTTCCAAGGAATTTTATTCCGGACAATCACATTATTCGTTTTTTTTTTTCAAGCATTTAAAAATCAACATTATAGAAATTGCCTTTGCAAATAATTTAAATATTAACTATATTACAATTCCATTTCCTTATACAAAATATTTTATTTCCGAGAGCAATTAAATATACCTTAATTTTGTTTCACAATAAATAAAATAATGTAGTAGACCTTTTTCCACTAAGGTACAAATAATTGTCTTTTTGACAGTCATAGTAAATATTCCACAAACACGATAGACACACATTTTGAAATAAATTTAAATGCAATGCAATAAGATAAAATAATCGCCTGCAAAGGACCCACTCTCTTTACGGGTTTAAATACAACAAACGGATTTTGAAATTGCCACCGATTCAGATCTAGATTTTCACAGGGATTCACAATACTCATCTCGCACTCGAATCAAGTGAGATGGAGGATAAACAAACATTTGTTACCCAATGCGAACATCTCCAATTAACCACCATTGGGGAAAACCTTTCCCTGCACACTTAGGTGAAATATCAGGCATACTTGCACCATATAGGAATAGTGGAAGCAATGGATAAAACACCCAATGTGGCATAATATCTAAATGGAATAATAATATATCATCACATCTAATTGGAAATCATCTATGACTAGCATGACCCTGACATCAAGATGCAGAAATGAATAATAATCCACAATAATGAACTAGATATAATAATCACACTTATATCATATATAATGGAAACAATGAAGCTGAAATGCTGTAAATAATCCAAACATATAAAGGTACAACATATGCATCCCATAATACATAATCAAAATTCTAGGTGCCAATACAAAACCCATTTAGTAAACACATCGATGGTAATACCCAAAATCATTGTTCAGAAATGTAGCGGAACCAAAGCAAAAATCAACAAACATGCAAGGCACAAATGCTTGAGGCATTACAGAGTTTTCCTTCACAATTTGAAGAGAGTTTTATTCTTGCACACAATTCCATTTGTGTTGTCTTGCAAAAAACAAATTAAAATGCTAATAGTTTTTGGTTACTCTACTAAGGAATGATATAAACAAGCTAATGTTGTAGCGGGATATTAGTGTTGCCACCTCCTATCAAAGCTTTTCCATTTTGGTGGATAATGTCTACCCTTGATCATGAAGGAAAACGAGTCTCTTTGATACTGTCTTTCAAGAGCTCAATCAAGCATATTCAATAGGAGGAAGTTCTTCATCAATTGTGCTTGAGCTCATCTACATATTTGGAACATTGGATAAAGAGCCTTTGCAAACAATGGGCGACAACATCTATAATAACAATAATGGTGAGCCTGTACTTCCTTTGCTATGGGTGGCCAACAATGGTCCCTTGGCTCTTGCAAAGCGTAATGAGTTTTCACATGCTTCGAGGAAAGGATTTCCCAAGTTTTATGATGATGACACACAACACCCTGATGAGCCCATTATAACCTTCACCACAACATGCAGTATTCTTGGGAGTGGCGCAAGATGTCATAGTTAGACTTTTTGTTGAGATATTAGTTGGAGGTGTAGTAAGATGGTTCCTTCATCTTGTTATATGTTCAATCACCAATTGGGAGATCATGCGGGAAAAGTTCTTGTCATATTTCAGACTAACTGAGGATGGTCACGTTTTTTTTGTATAGTCGTCTAATGCTAAGAATGAGAACAATGAGTGTGAGGACGTCAACAAATTTTATAATAAAATATGCAGCACCTTTTTATGAGATTTTTCAATAAATAAAAATACCTAGAAAGTTTTAAAACATATAGAGCACAAATATTATTAAAATGCTTGAAGCTTCAAAAGAACACTAATTTGAACAAAGGTTCCTCCACAAAATATATAGAGTTGCTTGAAGTGTTAACAAAGGTTTCCCAAATGTGCTGAAACTTCTGAAAAATACAAATCTATTGCAAATACAAATATATTTTGAAATACATTAAGAGACCATTTCAGCAAAATGGTCTAGCTTAGCAATATCAAGGGCATCCACCTGGAAGGCTTTCTTAAGAGGTGGCACTTAAGATAACTTGAATAACTTTTGTTCTTTCCATGGGACAGGAGATCATGGTGTGAGAAATTGTGTGGAGATGCATTGCATGTTGCAGTTTTTAACCTTTGTTGGATCAAATATTGAAAGGGTTTCAAGTAAGCTTCAACATCTTCAAGATGAGCTTGAGGACAACTCTGTGACGAGATATTTTCAAAATGAACCCATTTGTGCTAACTAAGTAAATTGTTGCTATGAGTTTTCTGGAAGCAATATAATTGCTTAGCTACAATCAAAGAATTCTGATTATGAATTCTTGACTAGGTACTACTATCCTCTAGCTATGGCATTATATAGATACGAGTGGTGGAATTTTGTTGTAACAATATTCTAAAATAGAATGGCACATATACAACACCTAAACAACTTGTTAAAACAGATTTCTCTTTTTTTTAAACTTCAACAACAGTGATTTTCCCCTTTTGTAGCAACCAAACAATCATTGTAAAAGCCATTGGCATGTTGTGTAACAAATGTAACCTTTTTAGCATCTTGTTTTGGATCAAAAGTCATTTTGGAATGCTGCTGTTATAGACATCGTGATTGATCTTGTGCAGCATGTTGGGTACATTGCACAACAAGGTGGTTATCTTATTTAGTAGATCAGTTATGTTGGACAGCTCAGCAACTACATAGTAAATTTGTCTTGTGCAGCAAATTTGATATCTTGCATAGCAAGGTTGTAAGTTTGCACAACAAGTTTGTTGGCCTGCATAGAAAGGCCATTAGCTTGCACAACATAACCAGCATCTTGTGCAACAAAACAAACTTCTATAACAGGATATTTATGTCTTGTGCAGCAGCTCTAATTCCCTCTAAACCTTTAGAAGCACACAAATGTGATTGTACAAAACAACTTAAGCAAGCCAATTTCAGCTTATTAGTCCATTCTATCTTATTCTACTTAAAAAGCAATCAATTCATCCATAATAATCATAATATAAAACATAATTCACTTGATAGGTTAATTGTGTAAGATTGATGGAAATGAGTTTGTCAAGAAGTTTTTAATAATACAAAAGGTGTGCTCAGGGATATATATAAAGGATGTACAATAGTATACATTTCCAAGGTCATCAGTTTTGTCTTGCATACTTCAATGGTTCAATCCTGTTACCGTATTTCAAATTGGTGAATAGGATACTTGTGAGTTCACATTTTTCTATTCAAATTCATAAGCTTTGAGAAGGCAAATCTCAGAGCAAGAGCAGAAGTGATAAGGATTGTGTTGAATTTGATTATTAATTCAAGCAACCAAGACCACCTGCAAAACCTAAGATGAACCTTCCACAAGAGAAAAAAGCAAAGAGAAATAATTTGCACAATAAGGATGAATTAATGAAATGGATTTATGAATTACATGTGAGAACTTGTTTTTATATTTGCAAGTTAGAGAAAAACCCTAATATGACTTAAGAATAACCTAAGACTAAAATTAGCCCTAAGTAAACTTAATAAAGTGTAATTAAATATTTAATTACACCAACACCCCCCCATAAGTGCAACTTAGGGAGAAATGAAAAACCATGCAACTAATGCAAGAATGGGTCCCGGCTACAAGGCCATTTTAGGTACCCATAAACAACAAGAATCTCTCATAAAGTGGAGAGAAAGGAGAGAAACCCAGTGGGAGAAAACTCCTCTCCAAAAGAGAGAAAAAAACAAGTACATAAATATGTGATGGAAGGACTAAAACTAAGACCCCCCAAGAAGTGAATCCATCACAAAAGTACAATCAAGAATGCCTCCCCATAAGAGAGGAAGAAGAGAGAAGGTCTGATGACCCCCCAGAAGTGAGAAGGATGAAACCCCATGCGAGGAAATGCTCCCTCCCAAAATAGAGATGAGAAGAGAAACCATGCAGCCGCTCCTCAAGATGACTCCTGCAGTGCTGGAACATGCTCGACACAGAATAAAGATGAAGACCCATGAACGTCGAACAACATTCCTCCCTTTGGGAAGAAATAGAACTGTAGATGTGTGCATAATGTCTTCCCATTCCGGATAGGAATATATAGGAAGAAGAACAAATGTCTCTGAACTCTGCACATGATCCAAAGACAACAATGATGCTCCTGAAAACTACTCAAATGTGTCTACTCCACTGCCAAACTGTGACTGAAGAAGAGGAGGATGAAGAACAATTTTTGAAATAGATGATGGTGATGCAACTCCATCGAAGCTGTCATCAAAGAGAAGACAAATGTCCTCAATGTGGTCCTCCAAATCTATAAGATGGGACTCTACAAACAAAGATGATATGTCTGCAAGATAGGAATCCCAATGAGGTGGATCAAGAAGACTAATATTGACCTGCTGCACAGAATCACTAGAAGCCAATGATGATGCAACACTAAACTTTGAAGTAGCAGTAGGTGATGGTGGAGCAATGATCTTATCAGGAGGAGAAGCGATTGAAGCAAGCATTTCAATGAGATGATGTGAGAAATGAGGACACATCTCTTTCTCATGTTGATTACTTCCACAATATTTGCAATTAGATTTATGCTGATGGTAGAATCCCATCTCCTTAGATGATTACTGATCAAAACATGCAAATAGATTTATGCTGATAATAGAAGTCTTTCAAAACAAACAAAACCTTTCCAGGAGGCAACATGTCCAAGATATCTAACAGAAGCCATAAAATCGACAAACTGATTTAAAATATACCTGGGGCTGAATTTGAAAAAATTATATAGGTGGTTGTGTAGAGTTCTGTGATACCTTTCTAACGCCTATTCGTTTTTGAAAAACGGAGATTCTGGGCGCAAGAACGGAGCTCGAAAGCCAAAAAAAATGCCTTGACTTCAAACAGCAATAAATTGTACCAATCAGTAAAATCTGGAAAAAATACCTGCACCACTGGATTGTTCTTGGAACCAGCTTTCCGACGCCTATTTGTTTTCGAAAATCCGACTCCGTATGCTCAAGATATGCCCGATTTACCAAAACTGCTCCTTTAGGACAAAGAGGCCCAAAAAAAACACTATTGAAGCCCCTGGGCGCCCATGTGACCAGGCGCTGAGTCTTTGGGGGCTGGCGACTAGGGCAGTGGTCCCTCATATGACCAGCGGCTAAGTCTTTGGGGGCTACTGCCGAGAAGCTAGGGACTGGTCCCCCATGCGACCAGGGGTTAAACCCTAGGGGCTAGCCCTCCAAAATAAAAAATTCCTTTTTATTAAGAAATTAATTAAAAAACTCAGCTATACCTCTGCACAGAAATCGAGATGGCACGGAAATCGAGGCGACATGAAAATCGAGATGGCACGCAAATCGAGGCAACGCCAAAATCAAAATCTGCTCAGATGAGAATAGCACGAAAATCAAGGTTGGCACGGAAATCGAGGCACCGTATGGCCGTACAGATTTCGTACAGGCCGTACGGATTTCACAGAACCAAATTTTTGAAACCCTAAAAAAACACCCAGAATTTTTTTTTAGCAAAATATAGAGTGCCTTATATGAAAATAGGGGTTTTTGGGCCTTCTAAGCGCAATGGTGAGGTCTGTTTTGGCCAAAAATGCTTTGAAACTTCTGTTTTTCGTCAGATCTAAAAAGAACACTTTTGAAACCTTCACAGATCTGGCTTCTCGAGACCAAATTCAGCAAACAAAAGACAAATCCGCCTTTTCCAGCTGCTCTGAATCCAATGAATACTCCGTTTTACACAAAAACACACCCAGCAAATGACTTGCTAAATTTTTTTTCCAAATTTGAGAAGGGGCTTGTAGATCTGCTCTAATACCATGTTGAATTTGATTATTAATTCAAGCAACCAAGACCACCTGCAAAACCTAAGATGAACCTTCCACAAGAAAAAAAAGCAAAGAGAAATAATTTGCACAATAAGGATGAATTAATGAATGGATTTATGAATTACATGTGAGAACTTGCTTTTATATTTGCAAGTTAGAGAAAAACTCTAATATGACTTAAGAATAACCTAAGACTAAAATTAGCCCTAAGTAAATAAAGTGTAATTAAATATTTAATTACACCAACACCCCCCCATAAGTGCAACTTAGGGAGAAATGAAAAACCATGCAACTAATGCAAGAATGGGTCCCGGCTACAAGGCCATTTTAGGTACCCATGAACAACAAGAATTTCTCATAAAGTGGAGAGAAAGGAGAAAAACCCAGTGGGAGAAAACTCCTCTCCAAAAGAGAGAAAAAAACAAGTACATAAATATGTGATGGAAGAAGGACTAAAACTAAGACCCCCCATGTTGAATTTGATTATTAATTCAAGCAACCAAGACCACCTGCAAAACCTAAGATGAACCTTCCACAAGAGAAAAAAGCAAAGAGAAATAATTTGCACAATAAGGATGAATTAATGAAATGGATTTATGAATTACATGTGAGAACTTGTTTTTATATTTGCAAGTTAGAGAAAAACCCTAATATGACTTGAGAATAACCTAAGACTAAAATTAGCCCTAAGTAAACTTAATAAAGTGTAATTAAATATTTAATTACACCAACAGATTGAATTCCAAGTGGAATTAACTTGTTCTTGCTCGGTAATGAACCATAAACCCATTTTATCTTGTATAGTTTAGATGAATTGAATCTGTAAACCATGCTGGAGTTTTTCTACACTAGGTTTTGTTGTGCCTTGCACACACGCCCCATTTTGCCTCAAAATGTGGACCCCCTCTTTTGCTTGTTTTGTTCAGTCGGAGTCTTTAGTTTTTCAGTCTTGTGCCTTAGAGAGTGATTTCCCATTTCAAAAGGGTGTTGTCTTGAGGAGTCGTGAGTAAATTGTCTTCATTGTTATAATGGTCAAGAGTTCATATGAAATTTCAAGATCATTTGTCTCAGGGGAGTTCTTTTTCTTATGTGCTTTAATGTAAGTTGGGGACTTTTGTTTACATTAGGATGTGCAGCTTTTGTCTATGTCAGGATGTCCTAATTTCTTCACATTCCATTATCTAAGTCTTCTGACGGAAATCATAGTACCTTTGGATTCTGTGGAGTTCTAATGTATGTCTGGAACCTATCCAAAACTCTTTCGATCCGGATGGTCCCTGAGTCCCGCAAAGCAAGTCTTCTTGCGGGAGTTTTATTGTAACCTAGATACTATTGAATCCCCGCATTAGAACTTAGTGGTCTCCCTACTGGCGTACGAGTTAGCATTTATGGAAGCTTTTTTTGGGAAATACTTAAAGCTTAAACGTAGGATCATTCTCTCGTTGTTACTTTGGTATCTTCATTCGAATTCCTGCAGGCACGAATTGACTAAGCCAAAACCTCTCCTGGCATTCAAGGATTTTATCTCACATTTAAGGATCAAATCACCTCCTTCCGAGCTCCAATAAAAGGTAGGGTGCTTTAAGCTCTTTAATTATTCATGTGCAAACTGCATTCATAATTGGGATTTTGCTAGATTAAAATGGTTTTGCCAATGGGCTCTCCTGGTTTAAGTCGTGAGAAGGAAAACCAAGTAGAAATTGTTATAAGATGCGACTAGGGTTTGCCAAATAGGAACATTATTTTTAACAAGAACATTTCATGCGTGCCCTAAGTTATAAACCTAAGATACAAGATGTTTCAAATCTTTTGGGTTTCTCTTGGGCTTGGATAGGGCCATTTTAGTATATAACTGTGATTGTGAAAACTTAAATACATTTGATGCCGAAGCTATTTGGTGGGTTTTAATGAGTTTGAGATGTTAGTATGGTGAATTAAGGGAGGTTTGCTATTTGAGACTTAGATCAAATTGTCTATCCTTCGTTTTGAAATCTTCAAAAGCTTGTTTAAAATTTGTTTTTGGTGTTGGGTCATTTGTTTACCTTTATTCTACGTGTCTTCGTGATGGTTTGAGATATATCCATGCAGTCTTGATAATCCCCCTATGTTTTAACTCCTTGTAAATCCCCGCTAAGACTCTCTTCAAGATCTTTCGCGGAGATTTGTTTGTAATACGTATATATCCCAGGGATGGCCAAACTCCCACATCATCCTAGAGTATCGAAATCTCTGTCGTTTCCATTAAGCCCTAGATGTCCTGCTATCGCCAAACTTCCGCCAAGCCTACACTTGTATCTTATGCACGGATCCATCCTGGTTCGAGATATATCCCAACCATCTTCATACACCCGCAATTTCTAAAGGACATCCGTTCTGCGCTAAGTTGATATGTAAAATCATTTTGTGGAGGCAAGTTTAGGATAGGGATATATCTTGACGACCTTTATAATCCTGCATTTTCGAAACTCCTACTAAGCACATTTGTGGGACTTCCACTTACATGTGGATATATTTAAAAGGAGTCCTAAACCCACTATATCCCGATACTCCCTATTCACTCGCAAATCCACAAAAGGTCCTAACATCCGCTTGAATGGTCATTTTATACCTTGTGAGAATCCAAACTATACATGGAAATGTTCTTGTTTATCACAAATCCCCGCTATCCTGGTTAATCTCGAATCCTGCAAATTAGAATAAGATAAAAGGGCGGAGTTCTAGCTTATGCATGGGGACATCCAATTCATACAAGGATCCCCGCATCCTTGATATGAACTTGCTTTGAAATAATAAGTGCTCGACGCTATCGGAAGGAAATTACGTTTTTTAACATGATCTTGGAGTAAGTGCATATAGTGAATCACATTGATTTGAATAATTCCTTTATGATAAAATGCATTTACAAATTGATTGAATAAATATATCTTATTGTATATAGGATCTTTGCAAAATAATGGTGAGACTATGTTTGTGAATGGATTGACTGCTTAAAGCATTGGTTTAAATTATAATATCCTGTTATGCATGAAACCTCTTCAAAGTCTTCAATTTTGGTACAGTGTATGATTTGGTTTTCCTAAAGAGGATTGTGTTTACATTATTGTCTTGTTGTAAATGAGGCTGCTACGCTAACCCTGGAGTACGATCTTTTATGTTGAAGGTTATTTATTATGAATTCTGTTGTAGGATAAATGTCTAGACTGAACAAGATGAAGTACGAGTTCAAAGGAGTCTTCTCGGCTTCTAAGATCACCTCCAACTGGAATAATGTAGCAGATACAGATTTAGGGCACGTAGACCTGGAGGACTTCAAAGACAGGATGTATGGGGCCAATCCTACAAAATTGGCCAAGAAGGTAGTGGAGAATAGTATAGCTCAAGCTGCAGGGCTCCCAACATAAGTGCAATGTTCATAACTAATCATGGAGTGTAGAGAACACTACGACCCTGTGTCAAGAAGGATCATAGCACTAGATGGAAGCTGATCTGTCTCTTGAGGCCATATCAGAAGCATTTGATATTCTTGCTTATCCTAAAGTGACTGAAATGACGAAAGATTATGATCGGGCTGTTTATGACCAAGGGCCCGGTTGTTACCTAATCACACATTGCCCCATTGCAAATGGGGACCCCCTTTTTTGAGATCTGATGCTTTGCATTAAGTTTTGGATGATGTCTTAAGTTTGTTTCATGAAGTCAGTGGTGTTCGAGTCTATAGGTTCGTGGTAAAAATTATAATATCCTGATGCATGTTTGAGATCCTGAAAATGACTAAGTTTGATAGTGTGATATCCTGAAAATTGACTAAGTTTGAAATCTGGTGGATCCTCCAAATTCTAGATTCTACATGTTAAATCCGGTGGATCCGAGACCTATCTCAAACATCTTGAAAGGTGTATTGAAAAATATTTAAAGTATAAGGTATATCAGACTATCAAACTTAGTCATTTTCAGGATCTCAAACATGCATCAGGATATTATAATTTTTACCATGAAGCTATAGACTTGAACACCACTGACTTCATCATGAAACAAACTTAAGACATCATCCAAAACTTAATGCATGTATTGTTCAATATACCTTACCCTGAGGAATATTGAAAAATGGCTGAGTACACAAGAAGAGATCAAATTTGCCATCCAGTGCGCCGAGATATGAGGAAAGACCGAAAACATGATCCGATGCGCCCATTTCAGGAAGTACTCAAACCGAAGATCAAAATGCTCAACCAACGCGCCTCAGCCAATGCTCCAATTTGGATGAGTTTTATTGAAGTTTTTTGACGAGTTATAAGAGTTCAAAATGTGGATCCAATGCGCCACATCTAGTGCACCTCCAACAGAGATTGAAATGGCCATCCAATGTGCCAAGATCTAGAAGCAATCAAAACATTCATCCAATGCGCCTTTATCAAGAGGAGATCCAATGATGGTTTTTAGGACACATTTCAACCAAACAGCAAAATACTGATCTGCTGTGCGAAACTTTATCATTTTTAAGACACATTCTTTAAGAAGAAATCACAATCTCTATCTGCTGCGCCTTAACCAATGTGCCACCTTGGTGAGTATCTAATGAAGATCTAAAACATTCATCCATTGCCCCAAAACCAAGAAGGCTGATCTAGTTTGCAAAAGGTGAAATTCTAAGCGGAGGACAGATTTGTGATCTGCTGCGCCAATTTTGAATGGATTTGAATTGAAATTTTGCCAATACTCTTTAAGAGAAGATCAAAAGGTTGATCTAATGCACCTTATTTTTTATATTATTCAAACGAAGATCAGAATATGGATGTGATGCGCCACCTTGGTGTGAGGTCGGACTTAAGATTCAAATGGCATTCAAACAAGAATTCAAAATGATCATCTGCTGCGCCAAGGTTAAGGAGGTGGCAGTCTTGTTTAAGCTTTCAAAAACTTTCATATTCCAAGCACAAAATCAAGATTCCTTGCAGCTTAACCAATGCGCCCTAACCAGTGCGCCTAGAATGAAAGATTTCTTTTGATTATCAAAGTATACTTTCAAGTGGAGCATGAAGTCCTCATCTGGTAAGCTCTTGAGAAGGAAGGTGAGGTGGTAAGTTTAAATGATCCTTCAACCGGAGCACAAAATGCCTATCCAATGCGCCTAGACTAAGAGGGCTGGTTAAGGTTTTGTGAAGGTGAAATTTCAAGCAAAGGATGAAATCATCAACCAATGCGCCTAGACTAAGAGGGCTGGTTAAGGTTTTGTGAAGGTGAAATTTCAAGTGAAGGGTAAAATCATTAACCAATGCGCCACTATTGATAAAGTTGAGTTCAAGTTTTATAAGAGCATTTAAACAAAGATCAAAATCCCTATCTAGTGCGCCAACTTTGAGCTGAGTATTGATTTAAATTTTTATGAGTTCATTCTACCGGAGAGCAAAATCATGATCTAATGCGCTCCTAATGATTGATGCTTAATTTAAATTTTATGATTACATTCAGAAGATCAATTGATGTGGCATCCAATGCACCTAGGCTTGGAAGGGATATTAATTGTTTTATAATGATTATTTTGTGTTGTATTATCAAAAGGATTGATATTGTTTCTTTCTCTGTGTTGCAGGAGCTAAGGAGTCATCAAAGGAGCAAGAGCTTGGAGTCACCTTCCTGCAAGTGAAATTATAGTCATTCCAAAGGACCACTTCAAGATCATCATATTGGAACACTTCATCAATGGCATCATGTCAAGGACATCTATCCATCAAGCTTCAAGTTCTCTCAATCTTCAAGTCCAAGAGAGATCTGTTACTCTCATGAAGGAAGCATCATCATCATATACTTAAAATCATGAAGAAAGCATCATCATCGTTTACACTACACTCTTCAAGAAGATGTATACAAAGAAGATCATTCATACATCCTGTAAGAGAAGGAGAATCACAAAGTTAGACAGATGAGCAACATATATCATACACATCCAGTTTACAAGAAGATCAACAAGGCAAGATCAACAAGATACATCCCAAACATTCAAGTTCATTCAAGCAATCACATCAAAGACATCACAAGATGATACAATTTGGGAATATGCTAAGGTGGCACCTACGTGGCAAATACACATCATCAATCCAATCATAATCAGCCACATCATTCAACAAGCAAGAAGCTAAAGAGGACGCCCATGTGGAAGATACTCTAAAGATTCCATTTTATCCTTATCTTCTTGGAAAATGTGCCTTCATTGCCTCTCTTATGTACTAAAAATAGCATTTTGTTGTAACTAACTACTGAGATGGCATGATCCTGGCCCTTGGCTATCTGGGTTAATCTAGGCCATTCATTGTAATGTTGGACCTCTATATAAAGGCTTTGTTGCCTCATTGATATAGATATAGTAGTCAGTAGGCAGTAGAATAGTAGAGTAGAATAGAAGAGACTCTCGAAATGTTTTGAGAGTACTTGAAGTTGTAAATATTTCTCAAGATTAATGCAAAGACATTGGAGTCTGCTTGATGCTAAGTGTTGTCTTGTGGAATGAAGAGATGTTTCAAAGTAGATTAGAAATAGATTAGAGCTCATTGATGTAATGTATGTTTGTATTGGATATTTGATCAACTCCTAGCTCATGCTTTTAACATTCATCGTTGGTAAAGTGTTGTGTAAAGCTAGTCTGAGCCTCATCATTTGCTTAAGTTCGATTGTGGATGCTTGTTTGAGCTGCGCCGTCTTATGGGTGCTTATATAAGCCTTCATGATTTGAAAACCTTTCTCTATCCTTAGGAGATTGCACCAACTCCATGTAGTTGTAGGCATCCTTGGCGAAGTGGAGTTAGGTTTATCAAGGAGTTTGTCTATTCGCGCATCATCATTGCTTCAGTGACCTTAGATTAGCTTTCCTAAACCTTATCTTTTTCCCTTTTTTATCATTGATACATTGTGTCTACTTCATCCGCACAGAAAAGAGAAACAAGCTAAATGAAGTCAGCGTAAGTCCCTTTGTGATAATCAACAAGATCACATGTAATCACTGAGTTAACCCATGGTGAATCATAAATAAGGAACCTTGGAGTTGTCTCGATTGATCACATTTATTAGCATTCAAGAGGATTTATTCAAGAGAGTGGGATACTTAGTGTTTTACTCTATTGTTGACTTGTCTAAAAACAATCATCAACAAGCCCGATAAATGTAAAAAGATCATTAATAATAACTGGATGAAGAAGTGAAGGGCTGATCTTTCTAAGTCGCTAAAGAACCTATATCGGAGTGACTTCGTCACTAAAATCAATGACTTGGTGACTTTATTAAGCAGAGTAATGGGAATTCCATCTGCCTCTGCCTTTGAAGGGTGGATGTTTAGTTTTATTGAGGAGGTTATAAATGGAGAAAAGAAGATATATTGGGCCAAGCTCATCAGTGATAACATTCATACACAATTAATGGCCTTGGGAGATACAAGAATCTTTTACATGACATCCTATGTAGTGTACATGTTGGCTAGAAACTTCCCATACCCCGGTTTGACTAAACTTGGGAATGTTGGCAATGCTGTTGGTGAAATGAAAGTGTATGACTGTTATCCGCAATTACAGCTGGAGCATTCTTTGTTGCTTTGCAAAAGGGTTAATGATACATTCACCATGCATATAAAAAGGATGTTACAAGGGGATGGATCTAGTTAAGAAGTTTGGATATTGGTTTATCCAATTCCCCAAGTTTACTTATCTAAGAATAGAAGGTTTCGTCGGAGCACCCTTCAAGCTTCTTAAATACCCCACAGATAAAATGGTGCTATTGGAGTTAACGAGACAAATCTGCAAGACACCAACTTCTAAAGGAATTGCATAGGGTTGTTGTGTCGTTTCTCCTCATTGTGGGTAAAGGATTGTTTGCATGTCCAACGTCATTTGTTGTAGAAGAATCAGATGTTGAGATTCAAATGTATCACCTCCTTTTCTACAAAGCCAGGAAACATTTTGACCCATTTCATAAGTTGGAGAAAAATGTAGGCAAACAATACTGTCATGAGGAACATTTAGAGGACTTTTGGTCTAATTGTCATGATGACTGTGAAGTTAGGAAGAGGAAATGTTCTAGGCTGCGAGTGGATTACATCAAACAGGTTGGAATAACGGGAGTGCCTGATGAATTAGTGGATGATGGTGAATTAGTCCAAGAAACTGAGCATGCAACATTCTTTGGCCAACCTATCCCCCCCCCCAAATTGGGCAGAAGAAGTAGGTTCTTTGAAGGAGATAATGAAAGATAACATCCAGTATAGTAAGAAATGGGTGGACATACAAGTAGCTCGTCTAGTAGCCCAAAGGATTAATTTGAATTATACCCCACTGCAGCCAAGGAGGATAAGGGTGTCTGAAACCCTTGATGAGGAAGAACCTTCTGGAGAAGGAGTCCCTGGTCCCAGAGGAGAAGCAACAAAAGTTGATAGCGAGGAGATTGAGGAAGAAAGAGTAATAGCACCTCCTCCTAAAGACAAAGGGAAGGGAAAGACAAAAGTAACTAAGAGGACTCTTGCCACTCAAACTAGGATGAGGGGAAGTCAGAAGGCTCCTTTTGAGGAAACCAGGGTGTATAAAAGAAAGAATGATCAAGAAGAAGAAGGTGAGGAAGAAACAGAGCGACAGCTACTACGAAAGCCAAAGAGAGGGAAAAAGGTGAAATCTCCTCTGGTTGCACTGCCAACCAAGCCACCTCCTACTTCTATTTCTGTCACTCCCACCATACCCATCTCACAGCATGTCATTACCTCCATTCCTTCCCTTGTCACTTCCACCTCTTCTTCTTCCTTGCCATTACCTACTTCACTTTCCACTACCATCCATATATCATCCATTTCTCTGGGTACTGTTGTGACCAAATCACACATCGCCCCATTGCAAATGGGGACCCCTTTTTTTTTTGAATTCCAGTGCTTTGCTAAGTCCAGGATGATGTCCTTTGCATGATGAAGTCAGTAGTGTTTGAGTCTTAGAGCCCCTTGATGACCTGATCCTGATGTTTGAGACCCTGAAAATGACTAAGTCTGATATCCTGATCCTGAAGATCCTGAAAAATTGACTAAGTTTGAAATTTGGTGGATCCTCAAAAATCTAGAATCTGCATGTTAAATCCAGTGGATCTGAGACCTCTCTCAAACATCCTGAAAGGTATATTGAAAAATATTTAAAGTATAAGAAATTCACTTATACTTAAATATATTTTTCAATATACCTTACCTTGGCAACTTGCATTTTTGGGCGCAAATTTCCTCTAGTACTTGGGCACATTTTTCCACCTCTGCCAACTCACATCAGCGCCTAGAGGAGATCAACTTTCAAACACTCTAGAGGATGGCGCCTTGACTAGAATTGACATAAGGAGCCTTCAACATCAAAAAGGTTTGACAAAGGAATGATTTATGTTAGGCGCCCTTTCCATGTCCAGATGATCACTCAAATTGCGCCTTCAATTGAAGTGGGTAGGCTTAGGTGCCCATTCCTTGTTGCTCCTCTCCACTTTGGCGCCTTGATGTAGGATGGAGTTCAGATCAATGATAGATAGCGCCTAAGGTTCAAGTAGTCTCACAAGGATGTAATCAAGTGCTGAAGAGCCTTAAAGACATCAACAATGAGCAAATTCAAGTCTAGGTGCCTTCATGCATTAAACTATCTCCACTTTGGCGCCTTGATATGAATTGATGGCATTTTGCGCCTTGGATGGTTGAGGCTAGTAGAGGTTAGGCGCAAATGGTCTATTTTGGCGCCTAGAGGTGAAAGTCAAAAGATCACACATTGAGCGCCTAGAGTCAGATGGCTTGGAGGAGTCAATTGGCGCCTAAGCATTAGAAATTATCAAGAACAAGCGCCTAAAGATCATAAGGAGTAAACATAGAGTAAAGTTGATCAAGTTTGGGTAATTGGAAGTGAGATAGGTGTTAAGTATGTTTTGGCGCCTTTTGCCTCCAAAACCATTTTAAACTGACGCCTAGGGACCATGAGGAGAATCAATATGTGCCTTGAGTAAGTGTGAATCGCCTCAAAGGATGATTGAGCGCCTAGTGGGATCTCTGGGGTGGTGGAAAAGTGAATGAAGTAAGAAACATCAAAGCTCTTCAATGACATCGCCTTAATTAAGAAGTCTACCTAGCCTTGAATACAATGCAAAGGATTCCCATTTGAGCGCCTTGAAAAATTGCATCAAAACCTCTTATTTTGGCGCCTAAAGGGATAGGAGTCATCCCATAACTTTCATAAAATTGCAAGTATAAACTTTCAAGAGGTTAGGCGCCTATTTCAAATTGTGCAACCTTGAATTAGCGCCCTAAAAAAAAATCACATCAATTGACCTATGAGAATTGGCGCCTAGAAGAGAATTTGCGCCTTAGCATAAAATAAGCTCTAGAAGATGTGGAATGTAGCGCCTTGATGTGAGGATGGAGTTTAAGGTAATGAGAGACCCCAAATTTGCACCTTAGGTTGAAGAATCCTAAGTTTAGGCGCCCATGAAAGGAATCAAGTTGAGGAGTATGAATCCTTTAACAAGGAGTAGCTTGAATTACAAATTAGCGCCTTAGGTTGAAGATGAAGAGTTTGGGCGCCCTTTATGAAATTTCTTACCAACTATGAGCGCCTAGAAGGCAAGATGAGTGAAAGTGAAGTATTGGAAATTTTGACTTACATTGGCGCCTTGGAAGAAACTACATGAAATGACTTCATTGAATGGGCGCTCATAGAGAAAGGGTTACTTTAAAGAGCATTTGATCATTCAAAGCCCAAAAAATGACAAGTATGAAGCCACTTAAGACTAGGCGCCCATTCATACCTCTGCCACCTCAATTGGCGCCTAAGGGAGAAAATTGTATTGAAAATACCTTTTGAATGAACCTTATAAGAGGGATTAACTTCTTTAGACCCTTGCAATTGTTAGAAATCATTTTAAGTGATAAATGTGGGACTAAATGATGTTAGGCGCCCTTTGTTCCTATTTTTATCTATATTTGCGCCTAAGCTTGAAAATGATTTATTTCATGTGTAAAGTTACTCCTTTTTGTTATAATGTGATTAATACTACTTCTTTTGTCTTGCAAGAAGGGAGCTAAGAAGTCTTAGGCGCCTGGAGTCACCTTCCGTCAAGGAGTGAAGCTACAGAAGGTCGTCCTGTTAGAACTCTACTCTTCAAAGTCATCATCAAGTTGCAAAGGGAACACCACTGTAAAGGATCACTTCGAGTATTCTACATCAATGGGATCATGTTCAAAGGCATCATGTTCTTACAATCTTCAAGTCTTCCCAAGAGGTCAGTCCAAGAAGATGTTATCACCATGCTACTCACACTTGGAGGAATTTCAAAGAACTACCTCAAGACATCTTCGTCAATACCTTCAAGTTGCATCATCTATTCAACTTCAAGTTCCTCTTGAACCTTCAAGTCCAAGAGAGATCTCTACTTCATGTCATCATCATCTACTCTCACATGAAGGAAGTAGATATCATCATCATCTACTCTATTACTTACTCTTCAAGAAGGAGCATCATCAAAGAAGATCATCATATCAACTTACCTACAAGAAGAAGAAAGAATCATGAAGTTAATCAAGTGAAGCAACAAGTTACATCTAGTCTACAAGAAGAACGAACAAGGCAAGATCTACAAGATGTATTCCTAAACATACAAGTTCAAGCAATCACATTGAATACATCACACAAAGATGATACAATTTTCAAAGTATGCTGAGTTGGCATCTATGTGGCGAGTACACATCATTCAATTTTGATTAGCCGCATTATTTAATGCATTCAATGTATCATTTAATAAAAGAAGTCAAAGGGATTCCTATGTGGAGGAATATTTTAAATGCTTTCGCCTTACCTTATCACATTGGAAAACGTGCCTTCATTGCCTCTCTTTTGTGCTAAAAATAGCAAGTTGTTGTAACTACCTCTGAGGTGGCACGATCTAGACCCTTGGCTATCGAATTGATTTAAGCCATTCATTGTAATCCTGGAGCACTATATAAAGGCCTTGTTGCCTCATTTGTAAGGCATTAGATCATTAGTAGTAGTCAGTAGGAAAGTAAGAGTAGAGTAGGAGAGACTCGAGAAATTCTCTGAGAGGACTGGAGATTGTTGTAAATATTTTCAAGATTAATGCAAAAGACATTGGAGCTACTTGTTTGGTGTTTAAGTGTTATCTTGTGGAGTAACATGATTTCTGGTATCTTGAATTGAGTGGAGAGATGTTTCAAATAGATTAGAAATAGATTAGAGCTCATTGATGTAATGTATGTTGTATTGAATATTTGATCAACCCCTAGCTCGTGCTTTTAACATTCATCGCTGGTGGATTGTTGTGTAAAGCTAGTCTGAGCCTTATCATTTGCTTAAGTTCGATTGTGAATGCTTGTTTGAGCTGTGCTGTCTAATGGGTGTTCATATGAGCCTTCATGATTTGAAAACCATTCGCGTAACCTTAGGAGATAGCACCAATTTCATGTAGTTGTAGGCATCCTTGGTGAAGTGAAGTTAGGTTTACTCAGGGGTTTGTCTGTTCAATACATTATCAGTACCTCGTTGACCTTAGATTAGTTTTCTAAACCCTTACCTTTTCACTTTTCTTCATTATCGAAACCTTGTACATACATCATCTACGCTGAAAGGAGGAATAAGCTGAATGAAAGAAGAAAGATCTAATGTAAGTCCCTTTGTGTTAAACATCAAAATCATACTTAGTCACTGAGTTGTCTCTTACAAAATCATCCGAAAGGAACCTTGGAGTCATCTTGTTTGATCACTTCGTTCAACATTCGAGAGGCTTTGCTCAAGAGGGAGTCAGATACTTTGTATTTCACTCTAATTGTTGACTTGTCCAAAAACAAACATCAACAGGTACCACTATTGCATCGTCTTCACCATCCATCCAAATCACTTCTACCATTCCCATGACTGTCCGCATACATTACATTCCTGTGGTATCTTCACCTATACTTGCATCCACTTCCTTTTCTTCCATCTCATTTCCTTCTTCTCCTTACCCTCGCCATTTTCTTCTCTACAACAGCTGCAAGTACCTATCTGTAAGAACCCTTACCAATTCTGCCCTGTTTTTCTGATTGCTGGTATGATTTTCTGATATTGTTTTTGTTTGATTTTGAATGGTTTTTTGAATGTTTCAATGCATATAGGGTTTTGCCATAATATGATAACAAAATAGAAACATTTTGAAATGAAATAACATCAAACTAATGACTGAAAAATATAAATCAGAGATCTGATTTCACTCAGAACAGCAAGATATATGATTTCAAATTAAAGATTTGAAATGATTACATCATCCAATTGTTGTACAAACATACCCGATTGGATCCTCCACACTTAGGAACAAGTTTGATGACAAAATAATGATGTGTAGAGGTTTGATTTGTGCCCAGATCTGATTGTACCTTGCTGATATGAAATTCTGAGTGACTGATATGAAATTTCAGAATGAAGACAATGATAAAATATGCCAAAAACCACCTCCAAATGTGAAGCGATGGATTCCTAGGCAAGCCGCTAATGCTGGGATGGTTGTGGATGACAAAATTTGATGCAAATATGCCAATCACTAATCTGAAATAGTCTGCAGCAGTTTGATATAAACCCTAGGTGACTGGAAGCACCTTTCCACACCACAAAACACCTCCAAAAGGGCAGTGATCAAACCCTAGGCAATGCATCTCTAAGTAGTCAAAATGCCAATGTTATATGGAATTTCACCTCAAAGACCTCCAGTCTGCAATCTGATATAAATTTATCAGGTCTGAAACATCAAATCTGCCCACAAATGTTTATCAACATTCACCAAAAATCCCTCCAAGGTATGGCACTTCAACTCCAAACCCTAGCCGTACATGCCATGATGAAAATACATCAAAATAACCTTCAAATCTGCATCATTTAGTCCTCAACCTGCAATAAAAGCTTCAAACCCTAGCTGATATGATGATTCTCCTTCAAACCCTAGCTGATATGAAGCTCCACAATAAAGTAAACCTGCAATTAAGTTCAATAATGAACCCCGAATGGATCCATCTCTCAATGTCGGATGGGTTTTCATCCAAACCATGAATTTTAAGGGTTTTCGTCCTTAGAAGATTGCTGAAACGAAGTTGCAGCCTAGAGAAACTCTCCAAATATCAATGACAATAACATAGAATGATCAAAATGACCTCCAAACTCCATCTTTTATAATTTCTCACTTGGGCACCCAATTGCAATCCATTTTATTTTATTTTGAAGTCCACCTCCAAAGAAATATATTTCATTTAATTTTCCTTTTATTTTCTCAAGTTAGGCGGCCAACAAGGAGATAATAAAATAATAATATTTTATAATTTTTCCTCCACCCTTGAGTGGCCACTTTATGGAATAAAATAATATTTTAATTGTCATTTGTCTTATTTTCCATTTTTCCTTATTTTCCTCCAATTTTCTCTTCTCCCAGTGGGTCGCTTTTCCTCTTGACAAATTATTTTATTAATTTTGACTTTTCTAAAAATACCACAAAATACATAAAGTCATCTCCCAACTTCGTTTCGCCAAGGAAAAATAGTTGAAGCCACATAAAATAACATTCCATCCTCCAAGCTTCAACACAGTCATTCCCTTACCACATGAATTAGCCTACGAAAATGGTGAATATGCTAATTCTTTCCCTACTAGGTGATCGTGCCGGAAATGGGGACATTACACTATCCCTGCTGCTATGCCTACCATTTCCACCCTTCCATCCATTCCCATCATTATCCCTTCTTCCTTCATTTCTCATCTTACTCAAGCTTTTCTTTCGGAGGTTGCCACTTCTCTTCTTTCGGAAGTAAATAAGGTTGTGATAACCCAAGACAGTATTTCTCAAGATGCTCCTCTTTCACCTCATAAGGATTTGGAACTCCCATCCTTGGAGGGCATTGATAAGGTGTACAAAGAGATGGAAGCACAAAAGGTTATCAATGAGGATATCGAGCCCACTCTAGTTGTACAAAAGGATGCTCTTGAAGAAACTGTACTTGAACAGACCAATATTGATTAGGATGCAACTACATTCACAAGGATAGAGGAGTGAGACCACCAAGCAATTGTAGGAGGCTATTAATGATCAATCCACAAGTCCTCCCAAAGAAACATAACAAGTAGAGACTCAAGAAGATGTGTTATTGATTGAGCAAGTGTCAACACATGTCTCCACTGACAATAAGGAAGCTGATCCAAAGGATCATTCCATGGAGGAAGGAAAACTGGATAAAGATTTTTAGCAGTCAGAGGTCCACATCTCCTCTCCTCATCAACAACAAGAGGTAAATAAGGAGCGGGGATTAAATGAAGATGATGATTCTTCAGCCCCTCAAAGGCTGCAAACTAGAATAAAACATAAACCAATTGTAGAAGCTCCTACATTGGATTTGGCGAGCTTCCTTAGTAGACTTGAGAAGCCAAGGGAGAAGAAGAAGGCAAGAATAGTTTCCTCTATTTCAAGAGATGCTTCAGGTTCCCGGGTGGTGCAAATTGCAACATCACCGATAAAGCTAACAAAGACCTTAGTGTTGAGGATTTTCAGATTTCTGTGAATTTGGGTCCTATAACTAGAACCCAAGAAATTGAATAGTTACAGGGTTTAGTAAGTACAATTGTACAGAGATTGCACAAAGATGAGTTAACGAAGAAGCAATTAAAAGAACAGATTGCAGAATTACAAGCATAAATTAAACACCTGGTAGGCCCTCTGCAAAAGGATGATGGCACTGTAGTTCCTCGAGTGATCCTATCTCCGCAAGAGGTAGATGAGTTTGATAAAATGAAACATATGGCCAAGGCAACCTAGGATTGGCTTGATGAAGTATATGACGAAGGGTGCCAAGCTATAGACGAGGCAATTCAACCCTGAAAAGATTTTTATTCCTTGAAGGAGGATATGGACACTCTCCTGGAGGACTCTAAGGAAAACGAAGAGTATCATTCCCAGATGTTTCCTAGAGTGGAAATGCTTTGCAGGCTATCTCCATAAATTTGCTAAATGAGAATATTTTGACTAAAGATAGTTTGAAATTGCCTTATTACTGGGCAGAATCCATGAAATATCGGAGGGACGTAGCTAACAAAGCCGAGCAGGAGGCACCACATGCAGAAAACTAGATTATTGATTGTAAGAGACTTATTTGTAAACTGAAAATTTTATCAACTTTTTCAAACAAATAGTAGGACAAATCAACAAATGATCAACACCAATGAACAATGCAATAGTAGAACATCAAACTACAGAAATGATATGTTGCTGGTATGAAGTTTCAGTCAATGTCTGATTTATATCAGACTTATGTACATCACAAAATATGCCACCAAATGGCTCATATAAACCATAAATGAATGCCCAAACACTCTAGGATGAAGCTAGAGATCATATGAAACCAAAACAGCCCCGGAAGTACTTAGAAAATGGTCTGATATAAATGTTTATCAGACTGATATGACTGCTGAAAGTGGTGATTTTTCTAGTCACACAAATGTAGCAATGAAATCACATGAAAAACACCTCCAAACTCAAGCGATGGATGCCTAGTTTGGTCTTCAATTAAGTGCAGCTCTTCAACTATCAAATCCCACTTCAAATCCACTTCAAAGTACCCTGAAATTGCATAAATAATTCACTGTCATTAATCAGACCTGGAAAAGTATGCAAAAGTCACTCAAATCTCATAATAACCCAATCGACTACCTTGGTAGCCACTCCACTTCACCAAGGTTTCCAAATTGATGTCAAATACTCTCCTAATGTTCTCTAACAACCTGCAAATGAAGCACAAATAGTGAAATCTGTATGAAATCACTTCACAAATAGTATAGGGTCATCACCATACATAAACAAGGGGTCATCACCTTGCCAATAAACTGAAAATCGAAATTCTCAGCTCAAAATAAAAGAGAAAGAAAACATACCAATGCATCAATAGTTGCAAATCGAAGTTCAAGTCCTCTATTTAAACTCTTCAAGCATGGACATTCTTTTCTTTGGCATCTTGAATTGTAGTTTGAAGTCCACCAATGAAGAACAAAGAACTTGAACAATTTTAAATGAATTTCATCTAAAACATATTCATTTAAAAACAATCTTTAATTGTTTTAAATGAAAATCATCAACTTCATATGCATTGATCCAATTGTCATTGAATTCCTTGCTTGGGCGGTGGCGGCTTGTGTGCAAGCATTTAATATTTTATTTTGCAATGAAATACATTCCTTGGCTTGAGCGAACATCTTCAATGGAGGCATTAGCATTCAAAATTCCCAATCGCCCCAATGCAAATATTAAATAAATAAAATTTGCATTTAAAATTGTTTTCTTTACCTTGCCGTCGATCCTATTCTTGGGCGATTGCATTTAATTTCCTTACACATGTTTTTGAATGCTTTTATCTTGGCGAATGCTCTTCATGGCGTCGATCCCATTCCTTGGCACATGATCCAATGTAAATTGCACTCTTCAATGAGAATCGATCGTCTCCTAGTAGACGTTGGCTCTTTGAACAATGCACAAACCAAACTTTATTCAACGAACCTCATAATACAATGTAGTTCCATCTCCAATGCAAATCGATTTCCCTTGAAGTGTCAAACCAATCAATCCTCATGATGATCATTGGGTTTAGCTTGGGCCTATTCTTTGATTGGGGCGAATACCCTTATTCATATTTACATCTCCATAGCAATCGATTAGAGAAAATGAAATTAAAGATTCTATTTTCTAATATCTATCAAATGAAATAAAAATACAATCTCAATATTGCATTTTCCATATAGCTCAATATCACACTAGTTGATCCAACTTTCCGGTTCTCCATCTATAGAAATAAAATCAACTAGCAAATCATTCCCTTACCAATACATTAGCATACGGGAATGGATGATAGGCTAATCATCAACTCCATATGAAGTCACTCCGGAAATGGGGACATGACAATCCTCCCTTCGCAGGATTGCTTGTCCTCAAGCAATCGAAGATTAGGATGCTCTAAATTCTTCTCACCTTCCCATGTAGCATCCTCTAATGGTAAACCCCTCCATCTCACCAAATACTCTTTGATGACTTCGCTACACAACTTGCGCTCCCTCATATCAACAATAGCATCCGGCTCTAATATCAACATGCCCTCTCCATCAAGAGGTGGAAGATAATAGAAGAAACCACATTCTGACCCAATGCCTTTTTGAGACATGAAACATGAAATACATTATTTATGCGGCTCCCTGCTGGCAAATCCAATTCATATCCTACTTGAGCAACTCTCCTGATGATCTTGTATGGCCCATAAAATCTTGGCTTGAGTTTTTCTGCACCACTTTTCTTCAATGAACTCTGTCTATAACGTTGTAGGCTCAAAAACACCAAGTCATCTACCTCAAATGATCTCTCAACTCTATGCCTGTCTGCATAAATCTTCTGCTGATTCTGTGCATGCTGGATATTATCCTTAAGAACTCTAAGGATATCTTGTGTGTCCTGCATCAACTCCTTAGCTCTAGGAGCTCTACTATGATCAAAAGCCAAATCAACAAAAGACAATGCATCATACCCATATAGTGCCCTGAATGGAGTCATGCCAATAGACATATGATAGGTGGTATTATAACAATACTCACCAAGATACAACCATCTTACCCAAGCACGTTGATGTCCTGAAACATAATTATGAAGATATCCCTCTACCCATTTGTTAACAATCTCTGTCTGTCCATTGGTTGGAGGATGATAGCTAGTGCTTAGTGTCAATTTTGTACCTACAAGTCGGAATAGATCTCTCCAAAGCATCCCAATAAACTTGCTATCTTGATCACTCACAATGGTCTTTGGAAGGCCATGCAAACAAAATCTCTCTAAAAAATAAATCTGCAACCTGCAAAGCTGAATAATCCGCTGCAATAGGATAGAAATGTGCGTACTTAGTCAATCTATCAACAACCACATATATGCAATCCTTACCATGTACCTTCGGAAGACCAGTGATGAAATCCATGGAGATACTTTCCCACTTCTATTCAGGAATAGGCAATGGCTGTAGAAGTCCTGTGGGAAAAGTATGCTCTGACTTGTTCTGTTGACAAGTCAAACACTCTCTAACAAGCTGTAGGACATCATCCTTGAGACCCTTCCAAGAGAATCTCTCACGCACCTGTCTATAGGTTTTGAAAAACCCTGAATGTCCTGCTAGAGGCGTGTCATGAATGGCTCTCAATATCTGTTGCTTGAGCTTTGACTCAGGGACCAAGAATATCCTGTCCTTATAGTAAATCACATCATCTACTACCTTGTACCTATCATCCTATATAATACCATCCATGATCTCGCATGCAAAAGTAGATTTGGAATACTCAACTAAAAGTTGAGATTTCCAATCAACTGAAATCTCACTCAAGGAACAAATGGTAGGCCTCCTAGAAAGTGCATCTGCAACAATGTTCTTCTTTCCCTTCACAAACTCAATATCAAGGTCATATGCCTGTATTTTAGAGACCCATTTTTGTTGTCTCTCATTCAAATCCTTTTGTTCCAAGAAGTATTTCAAGCTATTGTGGTCGGTCCTAACCACAAGTTTCACACCTACCAAGTACTGACGAAACTTAGCCAAAGCATGGATAATGGCTAGCATCTCCTTGTCATAGGTGGAATATAGGCGCTCCACATCTCTCAATTTCCTGCTCTCAAATGCAATGGGATGCCTATTCTGCATCAACACAGCTCCAATTCCTTCTCCTGATGCATCACACTCAAGTATAAAGGAATGTGTGAAATCTGGTAGTGCTAACACTGGAGTAGTACTCATCACCTCCTTAAGTCTGTCAAATACTGCCTGTGCCTTAGAAGACCAAAGGAATGCCCCTTTCTTAGTGAGATCTGTTAATGGTGCTGCCAACTGTGAAAATCCCTTAACAAACCTCCTATAATAGCTGCAAAGACCCAAGAACCCTCTCAATTCAGTAAGGTTCCGTGGTGTAGGCCATTCCTGAATTGCTTTGATCTTCTCATCCTGTACTCTAACTCCTTGTGCACTAATCATATGCCCCAAATAGAGAAATCTCCTCCATCCCAAAATCACACTTGGACATCTTAGCATATAATGACTGTGTCTCCATGACTTCAAGAACCTCATCAAGATGTCGAAGATTCTCTTCCCAAGTCTTACTATAAATCAAAATATCATCAAAGAAAACCAACAAAAACTTACGCAACTGCTTGTTGAAAACATGATTCATGCAAGATTGAAATGTAGCAGGTGCATTAGTAAGACCAAAGGGCATAACAAGAAACTCATAGTGTCCGTAGTGGCATCTAAATGCAGTCTTAGGAATGTCGTCATGAACACATATTTGATGATAGTCTGAACGAAGATCAATCTTGGAAAAATACACGGCCCCGTGTAGCTCATCTAGCAACTCATCGACCCTGGGTATAGGGTACCTGTTTTTTATTGTCTTCTTGTTCAAAGCCCTATAATCAATGCACATCCGCATAGTACCATCCTTGTTCACCAACACCACCGAAGAAGCAAATGGACTAGATGATGGTCGAATGTGTCCCATATCGATCAACTCCTTAATTGTGTTCTCAATCACAATTTTGAAGTGTCTAGGATGTCGATATGGTGCAATGTTGATGGGCTTGGTCCCATCCTCCAACTCAATCACATGCTCAAATCCACGATCTGGTGGTCTTCCTGGAGGAATGTCACCAAACACCTTACTATGCTTATCCAATAAAGATTGGATATCAACATGATACTCACCCTTGGAAGAAGAATTAGAAGATACAAAAACTTGGGCTGCCCATGCAATATCATCATGACGAAATAAAGCCTCCATACGCCTAGCTGAAACCACTCTAGGTGTTCCATCTAAAATAGCCCTCAATATTATCTTCTTCCCATTGTGAATAAACTCAATCTCCATCTTCTTCAAATCCTATATATATCGGCCAATAGAATGCAACCATTGCATCCCCAATACAACATCAATGCCTGAAAGTCCAACCACGTAGAAATCATCTACCAAAGTATAATCACCCATCTGAATATTAAGCTGTGGTACCTTCTTCTGACAATTCATTGTAAAACCATCAGCTACTACAACTGTGAAACCCTCAAAATCCTCTGACTGTAGGCCACATCTCATAACCAATCCCTCATCAATAAATTATGTGTAGCCCCACTATCCACTAAACAGGTGACACGTTGCCCATTGATGATTCCCTTAACTCTGAATGCATGATGTCTAGGGACTCCTGACATAGTAGCAATATTCACTGTATTAGCAATATCATCAGACTCAAGCTCCAAAATAGGATGATCCTCCTCATGATGTGAACCTGTATCCTTATGTGAATCAGTCTCATCATCAGACATTACCTCAATAAGATGTACCTTTCCTTTGCCTCTACACCTGTGTCCTAGTTCCCAAGGTTGTTTGCAATCAAAACACAATTTCTTCCTTCTCAATTCATCACGCTCCATAGATGAAGGACTTGGTCTGATAGGCTGAAATGTCTTCTTTTGATTTGAACTTGAACCTTTGAAAAAACTTTTCTTTTGAGTGAATGTGGGAGTGATGTCCAAATCAAGTGCTAAATCAATGGCCTCATCCAATGTAGATGGCTTGTGAACCTTGACCAAACCTTTGATTCTATCATTCAATCCTTCAACAAATAGCATAGTAATCCTCCTATCAGACATATCAGGAACCATAACAGCTATCTTTTGGAACTCATTTACATGTCTACCTTACCACTTCGTTTCAATTGTGCAATCTCTCGGTAGTAGACCTCGACATCCTTACGATCAAACCTATTAATGAGTTTTTGAACAAACTCATCATATGAAGTAATCTTGTTGTGATGTTGAGAGACAAAACCATAATGCCACCACTCATAAGCCAAACCCTCCAAATGCATAGTAGCAAAATGTATAGCCTTTTCTTCACTCTATAAGATACCCAACTATACTTAACTAAAAATTTTCTTACTTAGACAAATTTACTTGCACTTAACTCTTCAATTACTCAATCTACTTAACATCATTCATAAAAGATAACAATGACAACTTGCATGAATCAACTTGAAGTTGGGCACTTGTATTATCATTTGATTCAAATCAATACAATTGTCTTATTACAATAGAAGATGCCCTCAATGGTATGAATATACAATCTTATTCAATTGATTATAAAGAAAGGCCTCGAAGCCTAGATGTATACAATGTCTTCACACATGAATAACTTCTCTTGAACACACTGATGTCAACTGTATGTTAACACCTCACAACTTGACAAGGGAGCATCACCACAACTACTTGAAACTTGCAAGCCTCAAGAACACAAGCATAAAGATTTGCAGAGAGAAAATTCGCCAAAAGATAAGATATCAAAATGAAGGTGCTCCCCTCCTTTTATAGTGCTCCTCCTTAAGGGCAATGAAGGCACGCTTTTCAATGTAAAGAAGGAACCAATGCACATTTCCCAAGAGCATATTCCAATGGCATATTCCATTTGATGACTCCCTTTGAGTTAGCAACCTTGTCCAATGAGCCAGAACGGATCCCAATGCCACCACTTGGACCAATAGGAGATCAGAGACTCAGGGTGCCAAAATGATGTCACAGTTACATGTCTCTCAAGGCTATGCACCAACTTGAGATGGTTACTACATGAAATTGCGCCTTACTATTGCTAGGCGCCAATTGAGGGTTGTGGAGACTAGAACAGGCGCCTTTTCCAAGCTAGGTGTACTTTTGAGGTGGCATAGGCTAGAAGGTGCGCCTCATCAATAAGACTTGTCTTCTGACACTTAACCACTTTTCCAAACACTGATACAAACTATAATGCTCTTCCTGTGATGTTTACTTGCAAGTAAATGAAGAATCCATGTGAGGCGCATATCCAAGGTGGCACAGGAGGCAAAGTGCACCTTAGGCAATTTGATGATCTCTTAGTCATTTGATCAATCTCTTGGCTTGATGAAGGATCCCTTAAGCAAGTTTGATCTTCTTCAACAAATTGAAAGGTCAAGTTGTGATTCCAATAGCCTTATCTAGCTTAGGCGCATTTTCAAGGTCCTAGAGTTATGAAATAGCGCCTAAACTCCTTGAAGTGAGTTCTAACTTCATTCATGTCTTTCAAAGAGTTTCTAAGCCTTCTTTAAATGCAACTTAGGTATTAACATGGATATCTCAGTACCATTCTTTTAGGCGCAATATGACCTTCCAAGGGAAGGCGCAATCGTGAGGTTGGAGATGATGAAAAGTGCGCCTCATTCACAATCATGTTTTACTTGTCTTCAATGATGATTCCTTGGTTCAACTTATTTCTTTGATAATACATTTTAACCTCCTTGTCAAAGCGCACTTTCAAGGTTGCTTGAGCAAGAGCTAGTGCCTCAACATCTAGGCTCACTTGTGGTGTTCTAGAAGCATGAACTAGCGCCTCAAATAGTAAGGCACTCATTCTAAGTTGTTTGCTCAATAATTGGCACCTTGCATTCTTTGGACATTCTTTCAACTTGTGGAGACAACCTCAACTTGCAAGATCAATTCGTTATCAAGGCGCATATCCGAAGTTATAGAGATATGAAGTGGCGCCTCACTAATCTAGGTGCACATTTGATGGTGTAGAGAGTTAGATTTGCACCCCAAGTCATCATTTGATGCCTTCAATAACTATAAACTCCTTTGATGATGCATTTTATCCTTCCAATTCACTATCTAGCCTTAGGCGCACATTTTAGGTTGATCAATCATAATCTAGCGCCCTAAGTACCAAGACGCACTTTTAGGTTAATTTGATCAAGGATTAGCGCCTTCACTTCTAGGCGCAAGTTTGGAGTTGAAATACATCAAAATAACAAGTTTCTTCATCACTTCAAACATCCTTAACACTTTGAAGATCTCCAATGCATGATTGAATATCAAGAAACCAATGTATCATTTCATGAAGGTCTTGACCTGCAAAACAAAAAGATAGTTAGCCAAAACCAAGTTCATTCCCTTATCTTACATATTAGCCCATCGGGAATGATGAATAGGCTAATCCGGGTTCATGATTGACTCATGCCGGAAACGGGGACATGACACACTCATGGGCTTGAGTGTAAGAAAAGTGTCCAACTTGTTCACCAATGCTCTAGCACTCATTTTACCACTGCCATCAAAAATAGGAAGGGGAATCTTTTCCGTTGCATCCTTGTATTCTCTAGGTTGTGTTGGCCCTGGTCTTCTTTGCCTTTGTTGATGTCCACGACCTCTTTGCTTTTGTCTCTTATGATTTATGAAATTATTGAGATTGATCCTGTCACGAACACGATTAGGAAGTGCATCATACTCATCAATACAAGCTTCCCAATCATCACCTTCCTCTTCAAATTCCAAATCTTCCTCAATCACCTCTTCATCTCTAACAAAAGTAGGCCTCATAGGTCTCTCTACTGTTGGTGCACGAGTTCTCCTTGTTCTTTGTGATCCTGCAATACTCCCTTCATCATCCTGATTAGCCCTATTGTTGTTATTCCTGTTACCTGTCAAAATGTTACATAGCCTATCAATGCTTCTTTGAATGTTGACATTGGTTTCATGTGTTCGATGTATGGTTTCATTTGTATCTTGATGATTATCAGCCATTCTCGTTTGTGTCTCAATAATCTCTCTAACTACCGGATCCATATCATCTTGTGGATTAGGTCTACTTCTATCAGCCATTGCTTCAGCTCTTCTTCTATAATAATGTGGTAATGGATCAATGAAGCTCATCACCCATAGGCTGGCAGGAACTTGGCTCTGATACCACTGGGAGAGACCCTTCTTTGTAAACTGAAAATTTTTATCAACTTTTTCAAACAAATAGTAGCACAATTCAACAAATGATCAACACCAATGAACAATGCAATAGTAAAACATCAAACTACAGAAATGATATGTTGCTGATATGAAGTTTCAGTCAATGTCTGATTTATATCAGACTTATTTACATCACAAAATATGCCACCAAATGGCTCATATAAACCATATATGAATGCCCAAACACTCTAGGATGAAGCTAGAGATCATATGAAACCAAAACAGCCCTGGAAGTACTCAGAAAATGGTCTGATATAAATGTTTATCAGACTGATATGACTGCTGAAAGTGGTGATTTTTCCAGTCACACAAATGTAGCAATGAAATCACATGAAAAACACCTCCAAACTCAAGCGATGGATGCCTAGTTTGGTTTTCAATCAAGTGCAGCTCTTCAACTATCAAATCCCACTTCAAATAACCCTGAAATTGCATAAATAATTCACTGTCATAAATCAGACTTGGAAAAGTATGCAAAAGTCACTCAAATCTCAAGCATGGATGCCTAGTTTGGTCTTCAATCAAGTGCAGCTCTTCAACTATCAAATCCCACTTCAAATAACCCTGAAATTGCATAAATAATTCACTGTCATAAATCAGACTTGGAAAAGTATGCAAAAGTCACTCAAATCTCATAACAACCCAATCGACTACCTTGGTAGCCACTCCACTTCACCAAGGGTTCCAAATTGATGTCAAATACTCTCCTAATCTTCTCTAACAACTTGCAACTGAAGCACAAATAGTGAAATTTGTATGAAATCACTTCAGAAATAGTATGGGGTCATCACCATACATAAACAAGGGGTCATCACCTTGCCAATAAATTGTAAATTGGAATTCTCAGCTCAAAATGAAAGAGAAAGAAAACATACCAATGCATCAATAGTTGCAAACCGAAGTTCAAGTCCTCTATTTAAACTCCTCAAGCATGGACGTCCTCTTCTGAATTGTAGTTTGAAGTCCACCAATGAAGAACAAAGAACTTGAACAATTTTAAATGAATTTCATCTAAAACATATTCATTTAAAAACAATCTTTAATTGTTTTAAATGAAAATCATCTACTTCCTATGCATCCATCCAATTGTCATTGAATTCCTTGCTTGGGCGGCGGTGGCTTGTGTGCAAGCATTTAATATTTTATTTTGCAATGAAATACATTCCTTGGCTTGAGCGAACATCTTCAATGGAGGCGTTAGCATTCAAAATTCCCAATCGCCCCAATGCAAATATTAAATAAATAAAATTTGCATTTAAAATTGTCTTCTTTACCTTGCCATCAATCCTATTCTTGGGCGATTGCATTTAATTTCCTTACACATGTTTTTAAATGCTTTTATCTTGGCAAATGCTCCTCATGGCGTCGATCCCATTCCTTGGCACATGATCCAATGTAAATTGCACTCTTCAATGAGAATCGATCATCTCCTAGTAGACGTTGGCTCTTTGATCAATGCACAAACCAAACTTTATTCAATGAAGCTCATAATACAATGTAGTTCCATCTCCAATGCAAATCGATTCCCTTGAAGTGTCAAACCAATCGATCCTCATGATGACTGTTGGGTTTAGCTTGGGCCTATTCTTTGATTGGGGCGAATACCCTTGTTCATATTTACATCTCCATAGCAAGCGATTAGAAAAAATGAAATTAAAGATTCCATTTTCTAAAATGTATCAAATGAAATAAAAATACAATTTCAATATTGCATTTTCCATATAGCTCAATATCACACTAGTTGATCCAACTTTCCGGTTCTCCATGCATAGAAATAAAATCAACTAGCAAATCATTCCCTTACCAATACATTAGCCTACAGGGATGGATGATAGGTTAATCATCAACTCCATATGAAGTCACTCCGGAAATGGGGACATGACATTGATATTTTAAATTTTTATATGATTGCTCAAACTTATTGAGTGATTTGACTGGGTTATGTGTTGATGAAAAAACTGAAATCGATGCTGATTTATTCAAGCAACAATGAAAGCAATTGCTACAAGGTGTACATGAGACCCCTTGTGATTTTAATGTGGCCAACTTGAATGCCACTGGCCGGTTCAAGCATCAAATCAAGAATTTTCAAAAGGGCACGCATAGTAGAAAATCATCCTTCAATGTTTTTGCCTGAACTTATGATACTTAAAGATTCAAGTTGAATTACACCTTTCTGAAACTATAAATCCAGTAATTAATTCATTGATGGATTATAGAAGGAAGGACAAAGCAGATGATAAAATTGTTATTGAAGATAATACACCAAGTTCCTAAAGATCAGTTCGCCCCAGTTGCCTGCAGCAAGTTAGCTCAAAAAGCCCACTTTTGGAGCACCCTCCTAAAAAATGTGTCATTTTTCGTTTTTATTTGTTGACTCATCAAAAAAGTGCCTTGTCTTATTTGATGTACCTTGGAAAGTTAACTTTTGTCTTTTTCCTAAAGGTCAAAAGGTCAAAAATGAGTTTGTAACTGTCTTGCCACAAATATTTAATGCTCATGAAATCTGGATCTTTGGTGTTGGATTAATGCTCACCACTCATTGTATACTGAGTGCTCTTGCCTCCTCTATATAAAGGCAATCACTTGTAAAAAGCTAGCTGATATAGTAAAAAGATCAAGAATTGTTGAAACTGTGCCATTTTTCTGAATCAATACAAACAGGAAACATTTGCTGATGGCAAATTGTGTTGTTTTATTGATTGAAGATTGGTTTCATGGTTCCTTTTCGCATGTTAGATAGAGTTCATTTGCTAGTTATTTTAATTTATGATGTCTAATGGATCTCATGTTCATACCATTGGTAAATTGTTGAGTGTAAGTTAGTGTGCATGGTTAGTCTGAACATATTTTAAATTTCAGCTCGATAGTGAAAGTTTAATTAAAATGTGCTAAAATCTGGGTGTTTAATGAATTTTCATGATTTGAAAATCTTTATTTCCTTTGAAGATTGCATCATTTATGTGGCATTGTGATGATTAAGCAGAAATTGGTTTACCTTTGAAGTCTGTCTATCCAAAGTAATTAATCACATCTGTGACTGTCCCTAGGAATTTCTAAACCCTTATCTATCTCCCCATCTTTTGCATTTTTTTGAAACAGTGAAGTTTAGATTAGGTAAAGCATCAGCTATATTTCAAAACTTGATGATAGTCTGCTTTCAGATTTTTGGTCTGAAAAGTGTCTTGGGTTTTCATATTTTCTGAAGTACATTATTCCAAAACCCATTCCTTGGTTCCAAAACACAAGGCCCCTTGTTGAAACAACAAAAGAAATCAAACAACTGAGTTATTTTGTGAAGGCCAAGACCTGGCTGGTTGAGACCTTGGGGTACTCATTTTCTGATTCGTTAGGATTTGATTCCTTTGAGGAGAGATAAGATACTTAGTATTTTATCTAAGTTGTTGCATGCAAAAACACCCATCAACATGTTTCTCCAAGGCAAATCTCGGTGTTCATGTTTATATGGTTTTTTGGTAATGTTTTTCTTCTCTATGTTTGGTATAATTATAATTTGGTGGCATAATTTTTTAGGTAAATGGTAGCAATCTTATATTGTAGCATATGTAAGTTGATGATGAGCAAGTTTAGAGATCATAGCATTACTACAGGATATGAGATGTTTACCGATCACACTGTCACAACTGGGTATGAGATTTTGTCTTATGTCTTTTGAGACACAACCCTTGATGCCTTATCTCATATTGTTCATCATTGTAAATCACCTCATCCTCATGGTTTTTTCCTAATGGATCAGTGGTAAAAGGAAGAGTGTAAATCTACGCATCAAAGGCTCCATTTTGTCCTAGCACATGACCCGTATTGTGTACCCTCCACTCTTAAGAGATTCTCAAAGTCTCTTTTCAATGGAAAAATGTGAGTTTCTTGCATCTAGTGACATAAGCTCCCTGTTGCCCTCCTTCATTCCAGCTCCAACTTTGGTCTTCATCATCTCTGTGTTTTGTTTAAGGGTCTTTCCCCCACATGGCTATTTGTAGTTGTGCTTGGGTAATATGGCTTGGCGTTTAGTTGATTTTGGTTTTTCTAGTTACTTTTCATAACCTAGTGTCCTTACCCTCCATTATAACGTAGTTTACCTTAGAATTCCATTGATCAACTTTGGTGATTTGTTGTGGACATGAATATAATTTCTTTCTTCCTTTATTTTTTCTATGAGAACTTGAATATATTAGTGGGGTCATTGATATTTGGCAGTTTTGTTCATGTGGAGATGCCAATGCATTGTAGAAATCACCTATAGAGTTCAACTTTATTGGCCAAAGTACAGTTGTTTTATTTGGATGGAAGTTTGATCAAATTATATTTAATCTGAAATGTTCTCTTCATTGACAATATGTTTGTTGAAAGTTGCTTGATATGATATAGGCAATACTATTGACAGTCACACAGTGATGAAAGTGCAGGAAAGCTGAAAGTAGATGATCTAGCATCAGAGGCAATGACTTCTGATGCTATGGCAGAGGAATCAATATATTCCCATCAACTGAATAGAATGCATACTAATAGAACTGTCTCTAGTGAGATTTTACCGGACACTTATGAGTGGAGAGAAAATGTAATGCTTCTGAACACAGCTGGAGTAGTTGGTAGGCTGCCAAAATCCATCATGGAAGAGTTAGAAGAAGTTGATAAAGTATATCAACTTGGCCGTGTATTACGAGAATGCAGATCCCCTGACTATTTTGCACAGATTACTTCCCTGCAGGTAGCTTTATGATACTTCATACACACATCATTGTTATTATGCATTTATTGTGGGTCTCTTTTTTTTTATACGAATATCTTATCTCCCTTGATGTCAGCGTCTTTCAAATCCTTGGTTTCTTCTGAGATCAAGGATGGAAACTGCAGAATTATCTATTTTTAAAGTTGTTTTCATTTTCTTGATGATTGTTGCAGACTTTATCAAAATCCTGGGGATGGCTACGAAGGATTTTGTGTCAAGAACCAGAGCTTGTCTCAGTCTTACCTTTCTTGTGGCAGGTATGCCTGTAAGTTTTTATTTCATCAATCACTGGCACATATTGTTACTCAACTTACTATGGGTTCATTCTACCTTGATCTTGCAGTGTGAGCTTTTATACCTGCAGGAAGGGTCAGTAGCTTATGGTGGGAAGCACTTTGTAGACTTAAGAAAACTTTATTTGACAATAAGCAAGGTGATTATTGACAAGTCTCATGAGAAAGAAGTCAAGGCTTTTGTAGAACATCTTTCCTGTAAGCTTTCTGACAAGAATAGCCTTATCCGTTGCCAAGCTCGCCGCTTCTTTAACCGTATCTTCAATACCTCATTTGAGTTCTGGAATAAAGCATCACCATCTGGAGACAGTGGTCAAAGTTACTTTTCTACACCAAACACTTCCTTTGACTGTTACAACCTAGCAAGGGGAGATATGCCAGGAGAGACCACAAGAACTTCTGTTCCACCTAATTATAACCTGGGATGGTTGGAGCAAATTGGAACTCATCCAAATGCACATGCAATCCTTGGTAGTCTTCTACCAACTATTCAACATGCTGTTCTAGTCGAAACAACATTTGAAGTGGTAAAGCCTTGCAAAAGCACTGCTGTAAATTGTTAATGAGACTAAATGTTAATATGATATGATATAAAACTTATGGATGCTTGAGGTGGTGTTTTTCAAGGGTAGTTTTTGAGGACACATCTTACATGCTAATGAGTAGTAGAATTTGTTGATTTTTTTTTAACAGCATTAAACAACTGGGTACTTTGTTGATGTAATTATATGTCTTTCACATTTGATTGCCATTTCAATAGCTTTTTTATTTTTATATCTCTAATGCCCATTTAACTTAGTAAGCTAGAAGTTTTCTATTGTTGTTAAATTTGTTGGTCTTTTCACCTACAGATTTATAGTGTATTTCATGCAGGTAATTGTATACTTGAAATTCCTTGAGAAGTATTCTCCTCCTTTTCCTTCCCTCCTCTCTTTGTCTTGCACAATTGCGAGATTGCTTGTGCAGCGTAAAGAGCTTGCAGCTTGCTTGCTTTTAATGGAAAAAGAAGGCAATTTACACACAGCCTACCCATCGCCATCTATTTCTGGGCAGGGCATGTATATGACAGACTTTATACTCAACTCTCTGTATGAAGCTCTAAGAGTTGGGACCTCCTGTCAATTAACTGATGAGGGCGTTGTGGGTATAGAAACATCTCTAGTAACACTGGTAGTACCTCAGACTGTATGTGGAGATAAAATGTCTTTACGACGCATTACATTACACAAGATTGTTCTGGATGCTGTTATACTTGTGTTATCCTTGTCATCAACCAAGGAGAATCATGGAAAGAGCAAGAATGCCATAATTGAAAATATGATAGAATTCTTGTTACCTAATGTTGCTGGAAAGCCTAGTGTCGCTTGGGTGGAATCGAAGACAGGAAAAAAATTACCATTACTGTCCGAAGAGCAAGCTATAATCTTGTCACGAAGCAAAGATGAGAGGATTGCATTTGCAGGTAGACCTTCTATATTTGATACTTCGTTTATTGAATCTATTTTTGTGTGTGTTCTATTTCTATCATTTCCATCAGTACCAAGATATATTATTTATTTTATATCTATCATTTGGTACAGTGAAAAGCTACACCATTCATTAATATACCGTCATTAATAGTGTGAACATTTGATAACGTTCTTTATGGGCAAAACATTTTTTCTTGATGGAGGTGAAGGAGAGTGCTGCGACTTAATTAGTTCTTTCAATTTCTTCTGTGATATAAATAGATGAAATGTTCTTCACAGTGAGAGAAGTCATTTTCAATATCACAAGAGTGAAGTTATATAATTAGAAAGTACTCTTTACCAGAGTTAGAAGACTCCAATACAGTCAACCTGACTGTTTGTATGGCTATTTATGATTGAATGGGAACCCCTTGGGCAGTTTAGAAATGACAAACAGGTTGCAGGAAAGGGGCCAGCATCCAAGTTCCCTTAAAAGTTCCTATATCCTGCAACAAGAAAAGAGCAGGGAAGAAGGCTAAAGACCAAGGTGCAAAATTTTCAAGGCAGTATATATGGGTCTAGTTGTCATGCTACTGGATGGAGTGTCATCTGTCCAATCTAAGATATCCTAAACTATTTTCTTGGTGTCCCTCCAAGGTTTGATAAGAGCATTTTAGATTGTAATTCCTAGTCACATCCTTCCAGGTTGAGTCTTTCTAATTTCCAGTTTGTTTTTGTCTCAGCTCTCTAGTGTAGCCTAAAACTGGCTTCTTTTGAAACTTTTAATATTTAACATATAGCCACTCTTTTGACTATTGAAATAAAATATTTATCAGATTTCGAATCGACTTAGGCTTTGCAGGCAAAAAATATGAGTCAGACTTAGACTCACCAAATTAAAAAATGCATAAAATATTGGAATTTTCTCAAACGAAACTGGGTGATGCCAATGAATACGATATTTCTTCAGAAAACGCTTCAAAATTCTCCTCACTGCTGATATTATCAAGAGCAACAAGACTGCTGCTAAACAACATTGCCCCTATAAGTGAATTTCTCTCGGGCTTTTATTCTTTCATTTAGAGTTTCAGCTTTGCACTGTTGCTTTATAATTGAATTTTTAGGAATTTTCTGTTTCTGCTTGATCAGTTTCTCCAGACCCAGATGTAGGGTCTCAAATGTTTGTTCTCCCAACACTCTCTGATCGATGAAATTGATAATGGATGAAAACATGAATAGGCACTTATAGTTTGGAGATTAGAGAAGTGTCATCCAGTCTGCTTACCCTAAATTACACTGTGTGGTGTGAAACTGGAGGGCCTCATGAGAGCCATATTTAAATTTCTCCTTATTTGTGGGGTTTGATTATCCAAGAAATTTTAAAGCCCAGTTAAACATGCTATCGACATTGTGATGCCTCTTGCCTTTATAATTGAATTCCTCTCAAGTTTTTATCCTTTCATTTCAAGTTTCAGCTTTTCACCATTTCTTTATAAATGAATTTTTTTGGGGTTTTCTGTTTAGCTCAATGAGGTTCTCCAACCCCTTGTCACAATGCTACAAAAGTTCATTGGGTTCAATCGATCTGTATCTTATATAAAGGCAAGTCAGCTTTCTTTATGAGTTTATAACGAACTTACAGGGGAATTTGGGATCCCAAAGTATATGTTAATTCCAGTGGGGCTTGTGATTCTTTTGATTGATTGGAAACTGATATTTTTTATATAATAAATTTCTGGTGGCTATGAGCATGGACAGATTATTTTATTCATCCAGTTAATTAAGATAAAATTGCTTTCGGTTCAATGCTCTTACAGGATGCAATGTACTCTCAATAAATGCAATTCTAGAGCTTTGTGAAGGCTTGGGAATACCTCTTGTCACTGTGGACTATATTCTTGAGGTGTTGGATTCAACTGTAGGATTCAGGTGAAGTTACTTTTAATATTTACATTATTTTGGGGGTACACTTCATTATAATTCTATATTTCTAATAACCATCGTAAATTGGCTTTTCTGAACTTCTGGAAAAAATAGAAGCTCCCAACTTCTATTTCCTGGGCTTTTCTTCTGGGCTGAATGATACACTCTATGGCTATTTTGATTAAGTGTGAGAATTATGGTTGTAATCCATGCATTTGCTATGATTTTCATTTAATATTCTTGGAATGTGTGTGCACTTTTAGTATTGCCCTATCAATATCATGTAAGTTTTGTTATTGTTACTTCTTTTGAGTTACTGATCTTGTTATTCTTGTGAAATTTCTATTTAACACATGTAAAAAGTTTCATTAAAGGTGGAAAATAATTCTGCAGGATACAAGAATATCTGGAGAAAACAAAAGAACAAAAAACTTGGATTCTCCAGTTCTGTCTTCAGACACTTTCCAAGTTTACAAATAAATGTTTCCCCAATTTATCATGGTATAATTGTTAGCTATACATTGTTCAACACAACATAGTTACTGAGTTCCTAATTTTCAACGGAAGAACGGAAGTGTGTTTACATTTTGCTGCATAATTTCTTTATTTTTTTTGTAGATTCTGAGTCTTGACAATGTTATACCTGTCTCCTTGCATTTGCACAGGATTCTATCCAAGCTTTCTTCAAATAGTTTCTTGTTTATGGTGCCATTCGTAATGCACAAGCCTGCAGTGGTACCTGATTCTATAACCATTAATGGTAATGAGGAGAAATATGGGTGGACTTTGACTGCTGATATAATAGATTCTACAATTGGACAGATAGCCATATCAGACATAAGCTTTCATCTTGGCTTATTGAGAGGAGTTCCAGACCTTACTTCAGCATATAGTGAACTGCGAAAATGCGTACAAAGAGAAATTTGCTGTGATAATGTTTTTTCTCTTCTCCATACAATGGAAACATATCTAGGAAAATTTAAAGTTTTTGAAGATCATAGATTATCATGGGTGCATTTGTCCTTCTTTTTGCTTCCTAGTTTAGCTGTGATAGTAAATTCCACTTGTAGTACCTGGGATAATTTCAAAGCGTTTCATATCACCAAGTCACATTCTGAAAGGAAATTTCTGGTTGGGTGTCATGAGCCTCTTAAGAGAATTCTAATTGAAATGGAAACTGAGCTTGCTAGAAACTTGAATTGCCATAATCTTTCTACAAAGCAAGACATATCAAACAAAGTTTACTATGCAAGATTTATCATGGCTGAACTACGGCTTGTGTTTGAGGAAGGGTGTCAAAAGCCCCATTCTTTGTACCAGGAAAGTCTTTTTAAGACTATAAATGTAAACTATCAAGAGAACTGCTCGCTTTTAGATGCAAGTTATATCCACTTTCTGGGAGTTGAGGGATTGGTTCGCACATTCCTTCAATTGAATTTCAAACAAATATGGTGTGAAAGTTGGCTCAAATACAAGCCAGACATTTTTATATCAGAACTCTTGCAATTTATGTTCACAATTATCAGGGAAGGAGGTGAGTTTATAAAGCTCACTAGCAGCCTTGATGAAGACGATACTCTAAAAAATAGAAAATGTGTTATGCTGTCTGGTATTTGTGGGTTATTCTCAGAATTTTTTAAGTTCCTGGACCTGTATATGAACTCCAATGTTTGGACTTCTCTCCTGTTTTCAACAGAAAATGGTAAGGATGTGTTGCCACAGGGTCTTGCCCAGTCTTTCATGCAATTATGTTTCAAGAATGTTGTGAATGACAGCTCTTGGCAAGGTATGATAAAAATCCTGAAGTCTATGCTGGAATATTTTGGAATGAGTGCTCCGCTATCAAATTTATTAAACAATCAAGGAAGGAGTAGATCTCTGACTTCATACCATCTTGTTGCTTGTGGTCTCAAAAAGCAACCTGTGGTAATAGCTATGCTCGAGTTTTTGTACGTATGCAGTTTTCACCCACGGACAGTTTTACTTCGTTGCCCTTCAGCTCATTTGGAAAATCAGGTACTTAAATACATTTTGCAGTTACTTAAGATTCTAATTTATTGTAATTGCAGTTACATTAATGCCCACTTACATGGGATAATAAATGTTGGAGTTAACTGTTTACCATGAGACCTATTCATCTCACATTGTAGCAGATTTAAATAATTTACTTAATTCGTGTTTATGCATTCATAGACTGAACTTAGTAAATAAGCTTGGTTTACTCAACTTTGATACATCATAACAAGGTAGCTGCTTACTGTAGGACCTATTCAACTGATAATATAGCAGGCTGATTTAACATCTTAATTCATGTATCTGTTTTATAACATTCTCCCTATTCTCTTTTGTACTGCCCATAAGTGTATTTTTCTTATCTGCAACTCTTTGTATGAGCGCTTGTTCGGGATTTCTTATATTAATTATCTTAACATACTTAAGGTCACTACCTGTTCCTGATACAACATTAGACACATTTGTAAGTGCCTAGTGGTGTTGCATTGGTTGTCTGTTTAAAATTACTCTTCAATGCCAACTCTTTGCCTGATTATCATGGTCTCAAATAGATATAAGCAGGATGCTATCTTCATACGTTGATAGTAATAATATTATGTTTAGATCAATTTTTTGTGCAGTTTCTTTCTGATTTCTTATTTTATTTAGTGTCCATTTTTTACCATTGTTTACCATGTCAAAAACTGACCAGGGATGCCATCGTTTCTTTGTTTAGGTACCAGAAGAGAAAATAAAAATGCCACCAATCCGATCAGTATCACCTCATTGTCTTGTCAATTTAACTTCACAGGAATGTTCAAATATTCAGATGATAGGTAGTCTGCAGTGTTCATTCCAAGGAAAATGTTCTGTTGATAAAGTTGTTCATGAAGATGTTGTTTCTCTGGCTACAATCTTACTTGCGCATTCAGCAGCAGAATCTGATAATATATTTCATGCTATTCTTGAGAATCTGTATGTTTCTACTTCCCTTTGATAAGTTCTCTATTTCTTAGAGATGCTATGTTGCTATAAAGTGCAAATTGACATGTTTGTAGTAACTGACTATGTTTGTCAAATTTATGTAGATGTTTGGCAAAGTTGGTCAAAGGGAAGTTGTTGGCAAATTGACATGTTTTTAATAACTGACTATGTTTATCAAATTTATGTAGACGTTTGGCACAGTTGGTCAAAGGGAAGTTGTGGTCCATACTATTGGCTGGAGAGGATTGCTTTTATGCACAAGATTAAATAACATTTGGCAGGAACTTATAGAAGATTTTTATCTTAAAGGTCAAATATATGATATTACACCTTAAGGTAGCCAAAATGAACCTCTGGCATGCTTGTGATTTTTTCCGCAACAGAGGCCATAAAATCTGGAGGAAGTGCTTTAGTGCAAAAGGAATGTGTTTGGAAATTGTTGATAGGACTAAAAGAGGAGAAACTGGAAGTTGCTTGTAATTTTCAGGCAATCTGAGAATGCTCCATATGCATGGAGATAGCTCTCCCATAATAGAACATCATTGGACATACAAAAATCAGGAGCATCTGTGTATGTATTAATGTATCTCTCTACATGCATGTATGCATGCATACAATAAATGCCTGGGTTAATGGTCTTTTAAGAAATATTATATTTCAATACAATAATATATTTGATGTCACTTAAGTCAAATTTAGTCCTAGAAGCATTCAACTCTAATGATCTAACAGGTGAGAAAAGTGCTCCTGCATTTTGGTTATATGAAATCCTTTGAGCCTGATGAGGAATTTATGCGTTCTTCAGCGCATGCTGAGTTATTGCAGTCATATCCAAACCTTGGTGTCATGGAAGGTCTTCACCTGTAGAGTTGGCTAGAAATCTGGTATATATTGTTAATGAATCACTGATGGTTTCGTCAACAGGATGGTGTCATATAACTGTTAAGCTTTCGGTTGAGGATGCTATGGATGCCAAGTTGAAAGGGTGAGTGAAACTGAAGGGAAGGAGCCAATTGTTTGATAATGGTATAGTGTCTATTTTGTCCTTTAATGAGCGCTCATGCCTACTGTGTTATTTTTGTTAGGTATATTGTAATATTTGAACCTGAGGTAGCAGAGTTGCAGAACATTACCTGATCCACATAGATTAGACACTGAACTCAAACCAGTAATATAACAGTTTCAAATACCTAGCCTCGAACAGAGTCAGAATGATGAAACTACATTTTTTTGTCTTTACACAGTGTTTGGGAGGTACTCTATGTAAATGTCACCCAGCTCTACCACAAAGAAGACATCATACTTCATCCATTCCATTTGATATCTAGCATGACTTCCCTACTAGTCCAAAATTTTGATCATTCTTTCAACAATATGCTAATAGGGGTGTATGGCTTTCCCATGTGGTTCTGTCAGCATCTTTGCTGCCACTGGAAGTCCTTTGGCTATCCAATCATTATCTCCCCATTCTTTAATATATTATTTACTTGGTTAAATTAGTCCTCCATGAGAAAGTTTATCCTTAACATTGCTTTGGTGACTAGATAGCCTTCTTCTACAAGCAGGTAGAGCTACTGTCATCCTACTCAGCTGGTCTTTCATTCTTTCCAAAACTCTTGCCTAGTTGTAGCAATTCTTCAAGCGAATTTGGTATTTCTATAATGACAGCTGATGTCCAATATGTGAGCGGTGAAAGGACATTATTCCACAAATTCTCCTCCTGGTCTGAGTGTCACAGATCTTCAATGAACTATTGTAGTCAACCAAGTAGTTTTCCAGGACTACATATAATGGGACAGGTTGCACAAGTTGAATCAGCTTTGTGTTCCAGTTGGCCCCGTTCTTCAGCTTCTATGCATGGAGCTCCACTTTTCCTCACACAGTGGAAATATTGGCATATGCATTGCCTTGGAGCATGATTGGAGTTATTTTTAGTGCCCTTCCATGTGAAAACAGTTTGAGAAATTCATTGACTGGTGTGCTCTTTGCTGTTAGGTTGCATGAAACCCTATTGGTTCCCTCCTAGCAATGGGAATCTATTTCCCTGGACTTTTGGTTTGCTCATGACTCAGAGGCAAATATGTGCGTTGTTGTCAGTTTTGCAGGTTTTCTAGAGCAATTGTTTTCATTCCTTGCATTATGTTTATAGATTCTCTGAAGATTATATACTCATTCTTAAGACATGTATGGAACAACTTTGGGCTTCCATTTTTCATCATTTCAAATCACAACACTAGATTTCTGATAGAGTTTTGGCAATTCTTGTGGAAATTTCTTGGTTGTTTTTTGCAAAGTCTCTAATTTCTTTCAGCTGCAAATGGATGGTGAAACTAAGAACTTCAATCTTACTGTATAACTGTGCTAGTCACATTTCCAGAGGAAATTCATGTATTGAAGTTTGTTATGGCTTCTGTCTAGTGCTTCATGACATATTAGCTGCCTTTTAAATGCTAAATACATCTAATCAACAATCTCAGCCGAGTACTAGGCACCTTGTGATTGATATTGAGTTCCTCACTAGTTCCAGAATAATGTCTGGTTGTGGCTTCATTTAGACAAGCAATGTTTTCAGATGAAATGTTATAAGATTAAGGCCATCTGATATGATCAATCATTCAAATGGTTGTAAAAGTTTTACACAAACAAAAAGTCAAATGAAGCCTTAAATGTAACTAATATTGAGTAAATGCATGGGATTCTGCCTTTGTTGGAGATTTATTGCACAGATTTTGAAGCTAAGCTATCATCGAATTATTTGATATAACTATCTGTAGAAAGTTCCTCACATCATGATTTTTTAATCCTTTTACAATTGTGAATCAAAAACCAGTTGCAAAATGCAAAATAACAAACCAATCGATCATTTCGTATGATAGCCATTGTGTTGATTTTGCAAAACTTAAATGATGATAGTTGTTCAATCTGGCCAACTCGTCCAAAAGGTTGTGGCACAATGGTAAAGGGTGCATTTGTAAAGAGAGTGATGCTAGCTCGAATCCCACACCAGAATGAGGTGGCCCATGACTTGGATGGCATCTCATGGAGATTGTAGGGTACTGAAAATGAAGTACATTCATTAAGTGGTGACCCAGGTTTAAACCTTTCCTGCAATAAGGTGGCTATCGATCTCAATGTCAAACCTAAGAGGGAAAAAGTGAACTGGCCAACTCATAATCAACATGAAAACAGGCGTGCTTAAGGAAATTTATTGTTAATATCAAAATATGATACTAATTGTATGTACAGCGCATGACACTTAAATAACATCACTTCACCTTTACGACCCTTTAGCCATATTTCAAAACATTTTCTACAATACACAAGTCATTTAATAGTTAGGAATCAGGATAATCATCACATGAAGCATAACTTGACACTCACTTGTCTGGACAAGTCTTTAATGTTGCTAGGTAATGGTCTATTAATGGTTGGATTTCTTTTCTAGGAAGCTTGAATCAGTAATCACTCTTGCCAGTACACCATTTTCTAGTATTGAATCACCATAATATGTAGTTGTACGTCATTTAAGTCATAAATCAAATCAAATTAAATTGTAAAATGTAATAAATTGTACAAATTGCTAAACCTTTCTCCTTAATGAAGAGGATTCACAGCTATACCAGACCATTGCTTCTTTTGGACAATACCATGAACAGCGAAAGAATCTCCTACCAGGCTACCTCTAATAGTTTTTACTTGATTTTCTGGTGATTTGGAGAGTGAAGAAGTTTCACTGTTAGTGTCTTTTCCTTCATTTTACATCTATGAAATTTTATTTTTTATATTTGATGTTTCTTTCCACTCATTGTTTTTCATTTTGTAATTCTGGGATTAATGTCATTACAAGTTTAAGAGTATCATGGATTTGCTTGGTGATTTGTCAAATTTTAGTATTCAAATTAGGAAAACACTTTGCTTCAATTTTTGTCATCTTTAAAGATAGAGGTATAATGTGTTTAACCGCCATTTTAAATGCAGTTTGTCACTGGATTGTGATGATGAATGTGATATAATGATGGAGCAAGCTAGGAGTGTCTCTGATGTTCTATCAAATGCAGCAAAAGAACTACTTTGGACCATCTACTTTGCATTTCCGTTCTCAGTTTCTGGTGCTTTGCAGTTTGATAGACGCAATGCTATATTTACAAAAAGAATGTGTAATGGCTTCAAGATTCTGCAGAGCAGAAAACTATTGTTTTACAGAAGTAAAAAGGTATACAAGAATTCTTTATTTCTTTCTTGAAATTGTATGTAACATAATTTTGATGTTTTGCTGAAAAGATTGTTTCTATTTATACCACATTTGAGCTCTTATAGCCATTGTAGTTGGTCCTTAACTTCCATAAACCCTCAATTAGATTGTGATGTGCAGAAAAACTCGCCACTGCATCTACGACTTTTTCGGATTATAGAAACTGTGTTAGATGTGTACTTATTAGTTCAACACTTATTAACTCAATCCTCTTTGAAGTTGCTTTTATTTTTGTAAATTAGTGGATTTTCAAATTGAATATATATAATCATTTCAGGCTTGAATTTTTCATGGAACAGTATTTGATTCTTTAGATTTTCTTGTTGACCTACTGTCATTTGGATGTTTTTTGGGTTGCAGGCGCTTCCAATGTATGGAATAGTGCAAAATGCTTTGAAGATTCTCTGTGAAGGAAAGCAAAAACAATCTGATACAGCTTATGGTATGGATCTTAATGAGTCTTGCTATCCAATTTGTAAATTTTTTGGCTAGGATTGACATTGTGAATATTTTAGTTCTAACTTCTTTCTTATTGTTTCCTTGACTGTTATTAAACTGCAATGTAAACTCTTGACTGAAATTTTGGTTGTGAACCCAATAGCTGTTGTCTTAGTATTTAGTGAATTTAGCTAAGTTTTCCCTTATATTAGTGAAATAATATAGCACATTTGAACAGAAATAGACATCTATCATTTCTATATACACACAACTCTGCATGTACAAAGAAATTTATAATATACTGCATAGTGCAGGTTTCTGTCATCCTTTAGCAAAGAACCATCCTGTTTTAGTACTGCCCCATATGGCAACTCTGGCAGCATTGCTGAAGGTATGTTTAAGAATATCATTTTCAGTCAATGTAAGAGATCAGAATTTCTGATTTGTGTGCAATTTCTTTTGGGTTATACATGATGCTAATTACATCTTAACAAGGGTCAGTGTTTCATCTTTGATATTGTGTTGGTAAGTAAGTAATTGTTGGATTAACTTAACAGACTTTTCAAGATTTGAGCATGAGCAATGTACAATGACTGTTTGTAGTTACAAGTCATAAGAATTGGTATTTCACTAATAAGAAAATTCTAGCATAAAAGATTTGCCATGTTACAGGAGAGCCGCCTCTTGGGACTTGCTTGAATGTATATTCAAATTGAATCTATTTGATTATATTAAAATTTAAAAGATGAGCCTGAACCAACATTTTATTTGCTGGCATGATTATAGTGCAAACGGGGAGGGATTATTGTCTTTCATTAAGTAATGGCTTTGTATGACAACTTACGTTCTGAAATCTAACTTTTCCTCTGTTACTTCTCCAGGAAAAGATGTCAGAGATGACACAAGGAGAAGACCATGTTTTATCCTTTGGGCATGCATTGTATCTTGTTGCTGGATTATTGGATGCACTCAGGCCCCACATTTTTGATTTGCATAATAGTGAATGTCTAAATGATGTAAAGTGCTCTTGGCGGAAGAATAGTATAGCAGAATATGCAAGTGATGTTCATAAAGTACAGGATTTCTCTAAAGGAAGCCTCGAAGTAATAACTGATGTCTACTTCGAATTTTTGAATAACTTACAAACTGTGAATTTGCCAAAATACGTGAAGGTGGTAATACGTTTGGCAGACTTTTTATGTCATTGTGTTGCTTCTGGTAATCATTGTCTGGAAATTGTTGCCAGACACCACAAAGTGATAGAAACAATTGCACAAAAGTTTTCTAAAATTAAGAAGTTAGGATTTCTTCTGTCTCTCATAAACAACCGTGGTGTATCATCACAGTCTCCAAGAACTGATACTGAGCAGCTGAAAAGTCAACCTAATATTGAGGAGTTCCCCTTTGGACCTCCTTTGTTGCCTGTTGATGTTATCCTGAAGGTTCAGAGCCAACTGCAGCATTTCCTTACTCTGCACACAGATAATTCAGATAATTATTCATCAAACTACAGAGAGCCTGGAATGATACTTCATCCACAAAGAAATTCAAAGGTATAATAATCTTATATTAATGTTTGATTGGCAATTATACGTTTGTTTTGTATTTTGTGGGAAATGATTATGCTGTTATAAAGTAGCACATGCAAACACACTTATTTTGGCATGACAATGCTAAAAGCAGTCTGTTGGTTTTACTGTCATTTACATGTGTTTGCAGTGTCTGTATTATTGACTACTTGAAAAATAATCTATGGATATATATAAGCTCATAGTTTTAAAGCTCATGACTTGGGAAAATGTGGCAGACCCAAATTTGACTTGGACTCGGTGACTTAGCAAAAACTCGCCAAAACTCTGCAAAATTTCCAAACATAAAAAAAACACATATTTACAAAATAATCTTAAAAAACATGCATAAAATTGAAGTTAGAGAACTGATAAGTAGTTTTACATTCATCCACAGAATGATATATCAAAAAAGAAGTTAAATACACTATTACACATCATTGATTATAGTTATTTACTTATTCGTGTCAAGTCCAAGTTTTCAATAGTCATAATACATATGATCATAAATCTCAAACATCATAGTGTCTAATGGAATGTCATATTGCATATGTGATTAGATTCATAATTATTAATAACATCTCATGCTATTACATCTGCTGACACCCATTCTGCTTGATATCCTCATATGAAGAAATGAGAGCCATAACCTCTCATATAACATAAAGTTCTATTTTATCACAAAGTGAAACATCTCTTCCACAGATCTGTGCAGGATGATAATTTGAGGTGGTTGATGCCTCTTATCTTCCTCCCACAATGGTTACACATTACTTGTTCTGTTTCTCCCTCTGGGATTCCATGCTTCCAAGCAAGGTCCCTAGAGTTGCCACTGGATGCCATATCTCAAACAAAAAACTGAATTTGAAACCCTAGCATAAACCAAAATAAATAAAGATAATAAAATGTGAAGTTAAATCCTAGCAGCTAGCTAAATAACAGAAAAAAAATTTAAAAATAGAATAATAAAACCCCAGACTAAGAGGGAAAAGCAAAACAAAGATCTGAAAATAAAAACACAAGCAAGGACATTGTTAGGTTACATACATGGAGAATCCGTTGAAATCACTTACAAATGCACTAAATGTTGTCAACGTGTTGAAGGAGTGAGAGCTAGAAGTAGAAAATTGTGAAAAAATGAAGTGTTTTGATGCTTTGTTGGCTGCAGACTGTATTTGTGTCACCAGGTGAGTTTTTTTTAAACTTACGATTTTATTTTTTTTCAATGAAAAGCCCACCAGCAAGTGAACTCGCGAGTGACTCGCCCTATGATTTTTCTCATGAGTACTTGTGACTCAGCAAGTTTCAGTGTGATTTTTTAAACTATGGATAGGATAACTACCTTTTTTAGATTTATAGGTTTTCCTCTTTGCTTACATGATTTTAGCATTGAAAACATGACATTAGATGTTTTAAGGTTTATATAATTTTAATTGAGCTCTGTTAGACTTGTCTTGTGTAATGTCCCCATTTTCTGAGTGATCACCTAATGGAGTCGGTTAGCCTATCCTTTTCCCGTAGGCTAAGCCGGAGGGCTAAGGGAATGACCTAATTGATTAAATATTATATTTAATCAATTTTATTGGGCAAATTGAAGATGTGAAGTGACTTCTTATATTTTTGTGAGCCATTTGGTGAAGGAAAAATAATTAAATAAAATGACTAAGGAGGTGACGGACCTAGGAGGGAGAAAAATAAAGGATGGCAAATGATTTTTGGATATTTTTGTTATGTGTCATGTCCCCAATTTTAGAGTAACTTAAAATTGTTTTAATTGTAAATTAATTTTGTAAAGTATTTTATTTATTTTATAAAATTAATATTTTATTTAAGTTACTAAGTCAGTAGTACTACACTTTATTAAAAGTGTTAGGAACAAGCATTTAAAAAGTTCAAATGCAAACATTTAATAAAGTTCATGTTGTTGTGAACAAGCATTTAAAAAGTACAAATGCAAGCATTTAATAAAGTTCATGTAAAAGCATTTAAAATGCTTTGGTCTAATGTGTACATGTAAACTCTCATTTAATAAAGTTAGGCTGGGCCTAATTAATGTAATGGCTTTAAAAGCAAGCTTGAGAGTCATTGTTGAGCATGCTTTTTCAGATGCTTATGTATTGGTTTTCAGTTTGAAGTCTATGACTTTTGTATCCAGTTAGTGTCAAAGAGGAGGTTCTTTGCATTTACTGAATTAAGAGGAGAAATCATTCAGATTTCTCAGTTGGAGTTTCAAAGTGTTTTGGGTTTTGGTATTTTGCTGGAACAATCGATATTTGGTCAGTGACCATTATCGAATTATCATTGAACCATTGTATGCAGTTTTCAAAATAAAGTGAGAGGGTTTTGTTTCAGTGTATGTATTCTTCAGATTTGAAATAGATATATCTTTGTTTGGTTGCACATTAAGGAACAATTTCTGACAGTGTGGGTTCCAGCAGATTTCATTGCTTTATCTTTATTCAGATTTTATAAGTTTTCCTTATGATAACCGCAGCTTCAGAGATATGCATATTTTAATTCATACTGATATCTAATAATGTTTTGTGGGTCCCAACTAGCATCTCAAACTTGTGTTGAAGAAATGATAATGCCTTATTCGCTGAATCTGAGCTCTTTCTAAGGAGGTCACAATTCGTAGATTGGAAGTTATCATATGAACATTTGTTTCTGACAGATCGTGACTAGGGGCAGCATTTGGATATTGATATTGTTTTATATTGATCACTGAGCTCAGAGATTAAAGGAATCAACTTACAGTGAAGGTGTCAGCATATTTGACAGGGTCGTGGTATATTCATTGACAATTCCAGAAACATAGCAGCGTACAACCAATGATAACAGATATCATTGATTGCATTGAATATTGAAGTCTGTTGTGAGTGATCATCTTTCCCAAGACAGTCATTAGCTGAACTGTATACACTGTGACATCAAATCCATGGGGTGACGTGGCTGGAGGAAGCGACCAACATCAGCATTTAATATAGCAATCACAGAGTCGCTGGTGCAGTTCATCAACAATTAAAGACATTCCTCATATCAGGCTCAAAATGGTGGCATCATTGGTCTGTAAGATTCAAGTCTGGTTATAATAAGAGCTGAGTTGACTGGTATGCATGAAGATTGTAAGTCTGATTATAGATTTGACAAATTCATACAGAAATCTGACTTTGACAATAGAAGTTAACTATTCATTCAAATCTTTAATTTGAATGATTTCTCTGTCTATGACCAAATTGAGAGTTTCTGAGTTATAATCAGCTGGGTGCTTGGTAATTCTTAGATTGAATTTTGCATGTTTGGTATTAAAGATGAGAATGCTAAAAGTTCTTTTCAACATCATTAATAATCAAGTCAACATCAATAAATTCAAAAAACTCAATTTGTGAATCAAAGAACAAGTAGCTGATCAGAGTTTAAGCCAATATCTAGAAGGGATATTACATTATGCCATGGAAAAATGAAATAAATCAAAATAATTTTCTTTAAGAGGGATGACCTAGTGTGAGGTCAAAACATGAAATGATAAGTGCCAAAAGAGGTTCGCTCCTCTTGGGAAAAATAAGAAAAAATAAAATAAAATACTTTATGTATTTGTGGGCGCCTAGCATTAGGTCAGCCATATTGGGAGGAGAAAAAAGAAAATAAAATGTATTACCAAGAGAAAGTCGGCTAGGGCTGGAAGGAGAGGAAAAGTGGCTATAAATATAAGTTCATTTGGAGTCATTTCATCATCCATTCATATCATATTTTCTTCTTGAGATTTTCTCAATTGGCTGTAACATTTGTTGGGCTATATTCCAAGGATGAATACCCTTGTGAATGTGGTGAGTTGGACGAAAACCTAGCTCATCTTGTGGAGGACTCATAACGGAGTTCTATTTGCACTTCATTGGAGGTTTGGAGCATTAGTGCATATTCAGATTTTCAGATCAGAATTTGGAGCAGCATTCTTTGGTGGATTTGTGTTGTCATTGCACTAGGGTTTCACCCTAGAGTTGAGTGCCACCTTTGGAGGAGGGCGATTTGGCTTGGGAGAGGCAATTTTCATCCATTGAGGGTTTCCAAACCCTAGTCCTAGCAGCTGCCATCATTTCCTTGCAAACACCGCTGTTGGAAGGTTTGATTGAACATCATTTATCATCATTTGGTATGTACAAACCTAGGGTTTAGGTCTGATGTGGACAGCAGCATTCCAGGCCATGTTTGATCATGTTGCCCGTGCTTTTGATGTAATTCTCAGTTTATATACTCAGATTTGTAACAGCAGAAGTTATCTTCAGAAAATCAGATTTTATGTTGCATTTGGATGACCATATCTTGGGTATTTCATGGTGGTTTTCATGTTTAATATGATCAGCAGTTTGTAGCATCATTTGGCATGTTTATTTGTCATTATTGGGCACTTGTATGTTCGCTGTCATATTTGTTTTGAAATCAGAAAATAAAACTCAGAAATCAGAGTTAGCGTTTGAGCAGAAATAAAAATCAGAATTTTAGGGCAGATCCCATTGGGGATATTACATCTTGTGGTAATAAAAGACCTTTCAAAGTAGTATGAAAGATAAGCTTTAACATCCAAAGGATCAGCTAACTGATAAGTGTTGGTTATCATTGGTCACCAAATAGGGATAAGTCCCTACTGGCACACCCCTTATATCTTATTTAGATTCACTCCCACACTTCTTATGGATGGACCTATTTTATTCCATTTACCATCTATTCTATTTGTGAATACTTGTGCATTCTTCTGTATATTGTCTGTTTTGTACATACTAAGTGATATCTGTGCCTGCTCTTGCTGTCTGTGGCAAAAAATACAGTGATTATATTTCTTCAGCTGGCTTGTGGCCTATCATACTGTTGGCCCGTTAAATACAGTATTTTGTTTCTTTCTGTAAAGGAAATTGGAAGTTTGAGACTAGCATAATCTTTTAGAACAGTAATCAAGAAACATATGCCAAGTTCTAAAGGTTTCTACCCTCCCAAACTGACAGGACTTATCTCAGAAAATAAAAATTAAACAGCCAAAGTCTTACTTCAATGCTTATGTAAATCCAAATATACATAAATTTAACCAAGAAAACCCTAAAGAGTTTACTGTAGCGCTTATCCTTTGAATTTCTGTGACATGTCCCATTTTTTCAGAGTAATCACTTTGGTATTTCAAATCTTTAATTTGAAATTGGCGCCAAAACTATCTAAAGAAGGTCGGCTGATTGAGGAGAAAAGGAAGGTTTTCAAGATATAGGTCGGTCCAAGTCAAGGTCGGCCATTAGTAATTGGTTTTGAAAAACTTGAGAGAATGAACCCATGAAATCTCAACCAATGACATGTCTTGAATGGTGATGGTACGAAACTACCAAAGATTGTTGGTCAATAGAAACACCATGCAAAACCAATTACCATTATATAGAAGCCAAGGGTTAATGGGTTCCCATGCTTTCCAAATGCTTTGGGCCACAAAGGTTCCTGTGATCTTGATAGGAACAGGGGAAATAACTAGAGAATGGAAGCCAAACCTTTCCAAGTTAGACACCCACAGGGAGATCAAGAGGAAATGCAATTTTTTAAAGGATTTTCCAAGCTTCATTTCCTTCAATGGCTCTCACAATCCACTTGGTGGAAAGCACAATTCCTTCTTTGTAAACATCAATCAAGCGAAGACCCCCAAAGCCTTTGAGTAGAAACATAAGTCCCACACAACTCTATGGAAGCCCTTGGTTTGATCAAAGTTAGCCAAAAGAAAATCATGTAAGAGTGTCTAGCTTGTGATAGGAAGCCTTCGAAGGCAGCCAACAAGAGGAGTAATAGACATTATTTGCTTCTAAAAACTTTGAGTAGATTTGGAACTTACCAACCAAAGAAAGAGGTTTAGTTATCCAGTAGGTTAATTTCTTCCCCACTTGATCCACAACATGTTGCCAAAGCCTAGAAGAACAAACTTGAAAAGTAAAAGGGATCCCTAGGAATATGAAGATCTCCCCATGTCAATCCACTTCCAACAAAAGACTTGGAGCTACTTGGGAGGAGGAGAAAAGGCTTGTCTATGACATTGGGTCTTGTTCCATGGAATGCTAGATCTAGAATCTAAGCAAAAGGTTTACAAACACTTTAAGTTGCTTGATATTACTCTCATCCTAAATCAAAGTGAAGAAGGAATTGTCTACAAAGTAGCCATTGATGAGCTGCTGAGTGTTGTTTCCCAAGAGGGAGATACCATGAACCTATCTTTGAGAAATGGCATTGGCAAGAAGGTAGCTAATTCCTTTCACAGCCAACACATATAGTGATGGTGCAAGACACCATCCTTGCCAAATAGATCTAAAGAGCCCAAATTGCTTCAGATTGAATGCTATTAATAGTGAGACAAGCAGAAGCATCTGCAAACAGCAATCTCACAGCCTAAGAAGGGTGGTGCCAAAGCCCAAAGCAGAGAAGTACAAACAAACACTAATCAATGATCACTCAGAGCTGCAGCATAAAAAAGATGAAAAGAATACTCAATCTGGCAACAGTGGCAATAATATACCCATAATATGAATTCATTGAATTGATTCTCTTTAGTGGAAAAGGTTCTATTTTTGAGACTGATTTAATGACAGCATCAAATGGATTCAAATTTTGCAGTAAATCTTTGAATAATCCTGAGAATTGTTTTTTTGGCAGACTGCAGGCAGATTTTAACTTAGTCTACAACAAAACCCTTGAAATATAATACGTCCAAGCTGTTCAAATCCAGAATGACATGTGCCGAACTAGGTTCTAACCAAAATTTCTGAGTTTGCAATTTTTCAAACACGAAACCCTAGGACTGAATTCTGATTTTATATCTGCACTTTAATTTCCTTCTAAAACCATAGATCTGATTTCTTTTCTTTTCTGATTAAAAGAATGATGGATATCGAACACATATGCATACAGGTTGATCAAAATACATAGCAATAATAAATCCTTATGATGATGACTTCAATCATGAACTCATTCAATAATATATGACATCAAGATGCAACATATAGGAGGAACAAATATGATTTTCTGAATTAAACAGTCTGCTGCTACAAAATGGTAATTGAATGGAATGAGATTACATCAAACTCAAAGGCCCAACATGGCCATCAAACTCCCAGGCTACTGCTGTTATAAATCAGATCTGAGTTACATACCAATTATGATGCCAACAAAATGGGCGACCCTCTTCAAACAATTCAGCCTTCAATGAGATCGTGAGTGATATCAAGAATGGTCTTCAAATGATGCAATTGGATGATGGCAAGGCTGATCGCTCTCCTCTACTTGCTGGTCGCTGCCACTCATGATCACAATTATTAATGTCCTCAATTGGTTTTGCATGGTGTTTCTATTGACAAACAATCTTTGGTAGTTTCGTACCATCACCATTCAAGACATGTCATTGGTTGAGATTTCATGGGTTCATTCTCTCAAGTTTTTCAAAAGAGGCATTAATTAGAACTATTCAGGATTTATAGTCCAAGTCTGCCTTAACATGGCTCTCATTGCCTCAAGTGAAGGCCAAATTATTTGAGTAATGTGGATGAAAAATCCTTTCAAGCAATTATTGAGGCGGTGCCATTTCAGCACTAGCAAAAGATTGTTGTGAGATCAAATCAGCCATGGTGGAAAAATTGGAAGGGGTATGTAAACACACCTCTTAACAAGCATACTCCCAATAAAGGTTATAATTGGCTCTCTGGACGTTTGCCTATGGTTCCAAAGTTGAATGAAAGATGGTCTATTCAAACACTTTCTCACATTTGGAACAAGCAGTTACAAACTGTTTGGAAAGCTATTGTTGGGCCAAAGATTGCCCATTTTAATTGGTGTTTGTTGTACCAAGCTCTCCCTATTGGCAAGCGTTTAATTCACTTAGGTGTTTCAAACCTCAAATGCCTCTTGTGTGAGAACTTTGAGACAGTTAAGCATCTCTTTTGGTTCTATGTATGGGTATAAGAAGCTTGGTCTTGGAATCATGATTTTTCAGCCTTTCAGATCCAAGCCCTTCACTTGGCATAATTAGGGGATGAGGCCAGATTTCCATTTAAATTTGCTTAGCTATGCCATTCTTTCAGAATGAAGATTCTATTTACTATATGGAAAGATAGAAATGTTGCTATTTTTTGTCATAATTCTATTGATTTGCATTTCTCTACTTACACTAGATCTTTGGTGATATCAAATGTGTTTATGCAAAATCCAAGTGCATGCCAATAAGGTGGCCTTGGAGGCGGCCCACCTCCAAGCCCTTGATTAATGGGGAAATCCCCCCTATATATGGAAATCACCATTCCATATCAGGTCCTTTCAGCTTGGCTGCTCTGATTTGTCTTGGCATCACTTTGATTCCTCTTAGTGTTGCTCTCAAAGCCATCACTGATGGCACTCTCCTTCAATACTAGTTGGTCACCTTCGCCTAATGCGGACCAATTCCCCTCTTCAACATCTTCTTAGCAATGAGGGTGGGCCTCTCTTAGAGGCCAAGATAAGTTTCCTATTTTGCCTACACGAGATGATTTGGATACTTACCTGTAGTAGGATGTTTGTAATACTTAGCTTCTTGAACAAAATGATGGCTAGGAGCCAGTTGACGATGGCAAAAGCTTTCCAGATTGTGGTTTTTAGGACTAGGGGTGATATTCACCTTGCAGTCCTTTTAGACTATTGTAATTTATTTATTTAATAGTCGATTAATTATGTGTATATCTCTAAGGATCATGTAGAGGGCCAACTTGGATGTCCACATGAGGTTGGGGGGCATTTATAATTAATTATTACTCTCTAGGTGAATTGGAATGTGTGTAAGTGGCATAATGTGGGAGAAAGCATTGTAATACATCATTGGATACTTGACATAAAGTGGAAAGGCATGTATGACTATTTTTGGTGTTGTAAGAGGTGTAAGAAAGCATCTATGATGATGTGTAAGAAGTTGGTTGTCTTTTTTGGATTTGGGGAGTTATTTTGTCCTCTAGTGGGCTGTTTTTGTCCTCTAATGAAGTTGGACAAACAAGTTCATAAGAACAGTCTTGAAGTTTCTAGAAAGATGCTTGTAACTCTCAGACACATGCCATGTGGTCTCTTTTGCATGTTGACTACATGGATCATGGTTTGAGTCCATTCTATTGGAAACCATTCGTGGTTGTTGGATTACATTTGCCTATATGTTGGAGACATGGGATAATAGTTTGTATGATTGTTTTATATGTTATGTTGCTATTGGAATGTTGTCGGACTGAAGGGGGAAGTTGTGTTGATGTACTCTACTTTTGTGATTAATACAAGCTTGTACTCTCTTTGGTGGTGGGTTTTTTACTTGAAAGGGCTTTCCCCACATAAATCGGTGTTCTTGTGATATCTCATGTTTTTATTTCTGCTATTTTATTTCTATTTCCATACATGTTCTATCATGTTGATGAATTTGTAAGCACTAAGGATCAATAGTTTTTTCCTATATTTATGCTTGGATTATCAACATTTGCTATCAGAGCCTAGTTGGCTTGATTTGAGAGGGACACCTCTTTTGGAGTGTTGAGATTTTTGTTGTAGTGGGAGCTTTTGTGTTTTTTGTGTAGATCAAATTCTGATGATAGAGATTATAGCCAACATATTTTGTACAGAGATTGAGAAGTTCAATGGCACAAGCTATGAACTTTGGAAGCTGAAATGGAGGATTTCTTGAAAGAAAGGGATCAATGGATAGCAGTGAAAAATGAGAGCAAGCCTGAAATTATATCGAATGTAGACTGGGTAAAGGTTGAGAAGAAAGCTTGAGGTACTATAATTTTATGTATTTCCATTTCTGTTCTCATGAATGTTTCAAATGAAACTACTACATTTAAGTTGTGGAAGAGAATAGGTGAAATATATCAAACAAAGAGTCACATTAACAAATTGTATCTCAAAAGGAAATTATATTCATTAAAAATGAAGGAGACTCTGTTGCAGAACACATGAATGCTTTCAATTTAATCTTGAGTTAGTTATAGTATATTGATGTTAACATTGAGGAAGAGGATAAATGTATTTTACTACTATATTTATTACCTTATTCGTGGGAGAAATAGATAGATAGGAAAGTAAAAGTTTTGAGGTTAGATAATGGTGGTGAGTACTGTTGTAGGAAGTTTGATCATTATTGCAAACTGTCATATCCCCTTCTCAATCGTAAGTCTACGAAGACCGTTAGCCTATTTTAAAAAAAAAAATTGTAGGCCAATGAGGTGGAAAAAAGGAAATATTTCAATAATTTAACTTAAGTTTTCCAAAAAATAACTTTATGTTATATTTAAAAAGACAACTTCTATTTTATTATTAAAAGGGTTGTTTTTAAAAAGTGGGACTAAAAAGTGGTGGGACTTTTTAGACACTTAAGTTGGAGGGAGAAATGAAAAGAATTTAAAATTATATTATATTCCCTCAAAAAAGTCTATCTTCTTGCTTATTATTCATTTATGTGCTCTAGAGAATGAACATGAGTTCTTTCTTTTTTCCTGAGGATGGAAACCCTTTAGCAAGATGGTTCCGGAGACGAAAACCCTCTTAGCCTTCTGAGTAATTCCACTCTGGGTTTACCTTGGTGCTGAATAGTTGTGAAGTTTTTAGTAGTTTGTTGAGTAAAGCATTTTTAGACTTTTGCTGACATTTTTTTGGTGTGTTTCTATTTTTTTTTCGCTGAGTTTCAATAATGTATTTGCTGATGCAAATCTAATTGTTGTTTTGGAGCTCTTGAAGAACACACAATTATACTGAGGGGGGAGTGAATCAGTATAATACAAACTTTTACTTTTCACAACTTAACAACCACAACAATATCAATCACACAAGATCTATCAATGATGCACCACAAGAACACAAGATTTACGTGGAAACCCTTACGGGAGAAAACCACAGCAAAATATTGCTTATATATGAATCTCTTATACAATCTTTGTAGGCTCCAACCTACAGGAGACACCAATCCCCTCTTATATGATTTGTGAGCACCAACCCACTGGAGACACCAATCCCCACTTGTAGATTTCGTGAGCACCAATCCGTAATTGAGCACCAACCTAGTAAGAGACACCAATCTCTCGTTAAGGCACCAACTTTCTATGGATCTGAATCTCTATCTTCTACAAATCTGATCGCAACTCACAATATCCTTTCTTTACAAATCTGATCCAAGTTACACAATGTTCTTCCTTTCAAATTTGATCCAAAAGATGCACAAACTCTTTTCTCAAATGTGATCTCAATTATGCTCAAACTCTTTTCTCAAATCTGATTTCAATTATGCACAAACTCTTTCCATAAAACTGGTCTTAATCATAGCACTATATTCTCATAAATCTCTGCTTGGAGACCTGTCCAAACTTGTCCTCTATCTCTGCATAGACTCCTATATTTCTGCTTCTATCTCTACATAGATCTCCTTTTATATTTATGCTCAAACTCTTTTCTCAAATCTGATTTCAATTATGCACAAACTCTTTCCATAAAACTGGTCTTAATCATAGCACTATATTCTCATAAATCTCTGCTTGGAGACCTGTCCAAACTTGTCCTCTATCTCTGCATAGACTCCTATATTTCTGCTTCTATCTCTACATAGATCTCCTTTTATATTTCTGCTCAAACTCTTCGTTTATCTCTGCTAGATCTTCTTCTTTTATATCAGCATACTCTTCTTCTAGATCAATGTTTTCTTCTCTCTATATCTGCATATATTTCTTTATATCAGCATATATTTCTCTTATAATTCTTCCTCTTTAAACTTCACATGCAGATCTGAGTGTATATCTGATATTCATATATGTATTATTTTTCACACTTCACAAATATATATCTAAATCATTCTTCATATCTGCTGATCTAACTCTTCCTTTTTTATTGATATTACATTTTCAATTCTACGTCTTTTATCCTCACATATTATCTCCTTTTATATATCATCATATGCCAGTTCAAAAGGAGGCGACTTCATAGAGAGAAGCATCTTTTACAAAGAGATGCGTCTCTTTTGTTAACATTCTCTTTTAGACTTAAGTGCTGTCATTTGGATTGCTGCATTTTTATTAATGATTAATGCTCCCTTAAATACTAATCGCACTTCATAATGAACCCTTTTGTCTTGTTCCAAATCCTATCACTTCTTATTTTTGGATTGCTCCTTTTATGTTCAATAAATAAGACTTTTGTCTTATATATATATATATATATATATATATATATATATATATATATAGCGCTCAATGTAAGTCAACGTCCTTATAAACTTGATTGGCCAGCTTATATTATAATTTAAAAACTTTTAAAATTTTGGCACCAAAAGTCAGTCAGCATGAAGGGGAGGGTCGGCCTTAAGAATATTTAATTCCCTTAAACAATTCGCCTCCCTTTTAACATGTAATCATTTTCCTTCATACCAATTCGCATCACTCATATCTTTTAATACTTGCTTTTAAAACCTGTGAGCTTTACTTTGGATCAACCATATTTTGTATGCTTTTATTAAATGGAGTCGGGCTCACTACTATTTTTAAATCTTTAAACTTGAAACTTGGCGCTCATGTATGAGGTCGGCCAGCATAGGTATATAATGTTAAATCTTTAATTTAACATTAACAATCGTCTTCCAACGTCTTTCTCATAGTCGTCATTGTTGATCATGTTTAAATCTTTAATTTAAACATGTTGAAATCTCTAAATCGGCCTTCCCATTTCACCATCTTTCTTCAACGGATATATTATCAAACCAATGTTTAAATCTTTAATTTAAACATTAAGATCTATCAACCTCTGCTCAATTTGATCCAACTTGTTGTAGACGTTCCACTGACTAATGATGACAATGACATTTCGCCTATGCACTTGACATCAATGACAACATATTCCATCGATCTCCTCATCAAACTCTTTGGCATCAATGACGACCTTGTCCACCTTTGACATCAATGACAATATTTCTTATACTCTTGTCTGCTCATTCATGACAACAATCATGACTTCCTTCTTGACATCAATGACAACATGTCCAACAGCTCTTGCTAGCCGTACCATTCAAAGTTGCTGGTCATACTATTTCATGACAACGTACCGTTTTTTAGCAGAGGTTCGTACTATTTTTGCTGGTCGTATAGGTGTGAGGGAGGGCGTGTGAATTATTTTGTTTAGGCACAATAGTTTGTAGACTCTTTTCATGCTATTTTTCCAATTGTACCATTGCCTACATCAATTGTACTAGTTTGGGGTGTGTTGCAACAGTTTAGAAGTTGTTTGGGGGTGTCGTATAGTCTTCCATAGGGATGTATAGTTCAACTGTAGCAGTTTGTGCAGAGTTTAGTGTCAGTTCAGTTTTGGAACAACATCCAATCTTCAGTTTCATCTTGTTAATCAAAATTTTCCAATTGGATTAGCCAATCATGGCTTGGCCATACCATGTGGGATGAATGTTACTTTATTTTGATGATTATTACTAAACTAAACCTTACTGTAGCAGTTGATATTTGTTGATTAGAATTATATTTCAGCATGTTATTGTTAGTGTTTTCAAAATTACTCATTCAATAGTTGCACTTATATGTTTAATTGTAAATCTAGATGGTGTTACCGCCAGATAGCGTTTGCTTTTTTGATGTTGTAAGGATCCTAGAAGGTTTACCACCAGATTCCCTTGCATTTTGCATTTCATTTTCAACTCGTTATGGCATAGATCAATTCTGCTTGTTATCAGCCAATTTGGCTTTAATCAGACTTGCTTGTTATCTACCAGTGGCTTTGAGCATATCTACATACTTGTCTACGGAAATGGTGTTGATATGATCAGCTATGCCGCCTATTTACTTTTTCAACATTGTATTAATCTAGATAGCGTTTCCAAACATTGAATGTTCTCACCTTGCCCACATCGAGATCTAGGTGATCAGAAAGTGCGAGGGCTTGCATTTGCATCATTCAAATATTGTAAAAAAAAATAGTTGGGAATATTACAGTAGTATCAGAGCTGGTGATCTTGCCATCTTGTTGAGAAGCTAATACTTTGTTGTAAAGTTCTTCACATGTGTCCCAATGACAGAGAGTACAAATATTATCATAGGGAAAGAAGAAGAGTTCAATCTTATTATCCGTTGAATACAAAGGCAGATATTCCAATTACAGAGTTTGAGGTCGAGGATTTTGATATTATAGAGAGAAGAACTCCTAATGAGGGGGAAAGAACTGATTTGCAGCTAAGTGCCCTTATCCAAGGTCAACAACAATTGACAAACTTGTTAACTCAAATGGTATAGAATTTCCAAAACATAAATACTTCCATAGCAAATAAGAATCAGAATGAAGTATGTCAACAAATCATAATAATAACCACACCAGGATGATGATTGGGTCCGCAACTTGACCTCTCCAACCCAAGTTTCTAACAAGGGAAGAGGGCCCTGAGGGTGGAGAAGAGCAACCAAATCAACATGGTAATAATTTCCTTGATTATTTCCATGAGTACCAGTGTTTGGGAAATGCGTTCCATTCGGCCATGTCTTTGCAAGATTTTTGTAACTTGAAGATCAGAAATTGTCCTAGAAAAGAGAGAAACATGAACTACAATCATCAAGACTTGCAGTAGAGATTGGGTAAACCGCCAATACCCACTTTTGATGGTTGAAGCAAGTGCATAGCATGTTTGTGGATTCAAAAGTTAGACACCTACTTCTCCCTTAATACATTGTTTGAAGGAGAAGCTATCAAATATGCTACCCTCCACTTGGAAGGAGTAGCACATGAATGGTGGTACCACAGGGTGATCACACAAGGCCATAGTTTGATTGACTCATATGCTGATTTCAGCCAGTGAATTATTGATAGATTTGATAGAAAGGATCCTGAGGTCCATTTTAGAGAGTTGGCCTAATTGAAGCAGTACGGTTTAGTGGGAAATTATGTAACGGAGTTTCAACGGTTTTCTATTATGCTTTTCGATGCCTCTCAGAGGAGACTTATTGTTATTTTCATAGAAGGTTTGACTGAGCCCCTCAAAGGTTGAGCTAAGGCCTTTGAACCACCTTCTTTGCAAGATGCCATCCAAAGAGTAATGAACGTGCAACTTTCAGTCAATTCCAAAGAACAAATTGTATTCAAAGGCTCTACAAGCAAAGCAGCAGAAGAAGCCATTTCAGAAAGAGTGGCCAAAGAAGACAAGCAAAGAGGAAGAGGCTAGAAATGAGCTTCGAAGGAAGAAGCTATGTTTTTCTTGCAAGGAACCTTGGGAGCCAAGTCATAGGTGCTTGGGAAGAGGACAAATTCATTACATCGAGGTTGTTTCAGATGAAGAATCTGTAAAGGAAGAACTTGAACCTAAGAGTGAGAAAGAAGAGCTTGAGTCCAAACTTGAGAGGCAAGATGAGGAAGTTGTTGCTAAGGGTACCTTTGTCACTTTATCTGGTACTCTAAAGTACAACCCTTTCAGAGTTCAAGGAATCCTTCATGGACAAAGATTGATAGTGTTGATTGATAGTGGGGCAACCCATAATTTCATTGATGAAGGTTTGGTGGCCAAAAGAGGTCTTGAGGTTGAAGACTTTGAAGGATTCAATGTGATGGTAGCTGATGTCTTCACCATGCCTTGTGCGAAGAGGATTTTCTAGTTGAGCATCACTTTGGGAAACCACAAGGTGATTGATGACTTCTATGTTGTTGGCATAGGAGACACTGATATGGTGTTGGGTGTTCAGTGGCTGCATTCCCTTGGGAAAATATTCTCAAAAGTTTTAGACCATGGAGTTGAAATTTCGTGCAGATGGATTGAAGGTTGTTCTCCATGAGATGTCAAGTGGGACACCAAGAATTGTTTGAGCCAAAAGAATGGAGAAATGTTTTCGTCATGGTTAGGTTGCTTGGGCAGCCCACTGCTTTATAACTCCTAAAATTTCTTCTGATGGTAAGAAGTCTTACCATGTAGACATCCAGTCTCTTTTGGATAAGCATGGCCACTTGATAGAGGTTTCGAACATGTGATTGGGCTAGAAGAGGGAGCAAAACCAATTATCACTACTCCTTATTGTTGATGTGTTTTCCTTGCACATGCAATGTGCAGAATAAAATACTCACGTACTCTATCCTCTCTTGAACAAAATCACTCAAATGCTAAACCAGGTGATCAAATGAGTAGATTCCAAGGTTCTCTTATATTAGTTCTTTGATTTTGCAATTTCGGATAGCTTAGTGGTAATGATGTGATGTTTGCTGTTCTCACAAAGGGACTTACATAAATGTTCAACAATTAGGAAATTTGTTCTCTTGGACAAAAGGTGATATTGCTTCTTCAAAGGTTCTACAACTCGATAGCTTATGATATGGCAATGAAGCTCTTGATCCTAATCCTAACAAAGTCTATGAAAAAAGTGCAAAAGAGAAAGGGTTTAGGAAACTCTAATCTAAATGCAAGCAATTATCATCAATTCATTGAAATCCCAACCACACTTTGCTTCGCCATGAGACAACAACTACGCAAAGGTGATGCAATCTTCTAAGGAAAGCGAAAGTTTTTCAAATTACTTATGTGCATGAACTCCCACAAACATGAAGATGAATGAACATAAGATAATCGAAGTTAGGCTTTGATTAAGTTCAGACTAACCATGCACTACAACTTGTCGTCAACAAATCATAAATGGTTTGAACACATAGGGATTTCAATCATGAATTAACAATAACAACTTCCATGAACATAAAACAAGCTTGCTGAAAAATAATCTAAGTTAAAATACTATGAGTGAACACTTAGAAACCATGTAACCATCCAAAACAACACAAGGTCACCATGAAGAGCTCAACAATGAACTTGTATTTATTTCAGCGGAGTTTTGGCAACAATTTCTCAAAGTCCTCCCCATTCAAATGAGAGCCCCTTTCAAATGAGAGCGAAGTGAGGCTTTTATAGCTCTCAAAATACAATGAACGACCAAGATTGAATGAAGAACTAATGGCCAAGATTACGCCATGTAGGTGATTTGTTACAAGAATTTACTATTTTTAGACAATGAAAGACAGAATAAAGGCACATTTCCCAATATGATAGACATGAAAAGGCATCTATGAGGAATCTCCTTGTGGGACGCCCCCCTTGTGTTCATCCCTCTTTGAAGCAAGTTCAACGAATTTGGACACAATCCGTGCAATGCCTTCCATTGGTACACTTGGCAACTTCTAAATGGTGCATTCTGCCACTTCCAAATCTTCTGAGCATTTGACAAGTGTCTTTTCCCATTCTGCCATGAATGCTTGAGACAAGCCGATGAGAGTGGAGAGTGCATGAACATCATCCAAGAACTCTTTTGAAACAGCATGAGTACTTCGAAAATAGAGTGCATGCATTTGATCTTTCAAGTTACTTTCACGAACCTCTCCATTAAGATCAAATATCTTGTTCATTGAAATGAATATTTTGCCTCGAATCTCTCGAAGTACTTCTTTTGCTCGGATGATTTCACTTCCAAGTTGCTCCTTAATGATCAAAGTGCAGTACCAAGAGGAGAAATCACATGATGAACCCTGCTCAATCACCTTCCCTTCTATCAAGGCTGCTTTTGGAGCATACATCAACTTCTTCAATTGTGGCATGATCTCTTGATGACTTCAAATTCTGAACAAGCAACCAAAACAGCTTGGATTCTGTCCAAGAGTGAGGAAACTCCTTTATATAACTTCATGATTTCATCCACGAATCCATCAGCCTCGATCCTGAAATTTGTTATCCATTCCTGCAATACTTGAGATGATCTCATTTCCTCCAAATGCACAATGGACTCATGTGAAAGCAGGGCAGGTGGTGGAGACGTCCTTTCTGCTTGATTCACTGGTTTCATCAACTGTTGGATGTAGTGCTAAAATGCCAAATTATCCTTCTCCAACTGAATTGTCTTCTCTTGTTCCTTCTTCAACCTTTCCTTGATGGTCACAACTGAATCCTCCAACTCCTCCATTTCTTTCTCTACTGTAGTTGAACCCAAGTCGAAAGTAGTAACATCATAATCCCCTAGAACGATCTCATCTTCGTCTTTGTTTACTCTTGGAACTGCAACATGTACTTGCCTTGATTCGGAGCTATCTCATGTAATCTTAGAAAGTTTGGTAGCTATCTCTTGTAATATTTTCTCAAAAAGGTCTATATAAGGAGAGTTTGTGCATAGAAGATCGTCTTCCTGTTTATTATTCATTTCTATGCTCTGGATAATGAATGTGAATTCATCTTTTTTGCCTAAGGATGGAAACCCTTTGGCAATATGGGTTTAGGGACAAAAACCCTCCTAGCCATTTGAGTAATGGTGGTGAACAGTTGTGAAGTTTTCAGTAGTTTGTTGAGTGAAGTATTTTCAGACTTTTGGTGATGTTTTTCTAGTGTATTTCTAGTTTTTTTTTGAGTTTCAATAATGTATTTGCTTATGCAAATCCAACCATTGTTTTGGCACTCTTTTTGACCATACCATTCAGAGTTGTTGGTTGTACTATTTCATGATAGCCGTACCATTTTCAATAGAGGTTTGTACTTTTTTGTTGGTCGTATAGGTGTGAGGGAGGACTTGTGAAGTTTTGTGTTTAAGTTTGTAGATTCCTTTCATGTTCTTTCCAGCCGTACCAATCTGGGGTGTGTTGCAGCAGTTTAGAAGTTGTTTGGGGGTGTCGTCCAATCTTCCATAGGGTTGTACAATTCAGCTATAGTAGTTTGTGTAGAGTTTAGTGTCAGTTTAGTTTTGGAACGACATCCAGTCTTCAATTTCAACTTGTTAATCAAAGTTTTCAATGAGATTAGCCAATCATGACCTGGTCGTACCATGTGAGATGAATGTTACTTTATTTTGATAATTAATACTGGACTAATCCTTGTTGCAATAGTTGATATTTGTTGATTAGAATTATATTTCAGTGTGTTATTGTTAGTTTTTTCAGAATTACTCGTTCAGTAGTTGCAATTATATGTTTTAATTGTAAATCTGGATGGTGTTACTGCTCGATAACATTTGCATTTGATGTTGTAAGAATCTTGGAAGGTTCACCGCCAGATCCCCTTGCATTTGTATTTCATTTTCAGCTTGTTATGGCATTGATCAAGTCTACTTGTTATCGGCCAATTTTTGGCTTTGATCAGACCTACTTGTTATCTGCTAGTAGCTTTGAGCATATTTGCAGGCTTGTTCACCGAAATAGTGTTGATTTGGTCGGCTATGCCGCCTATTTACTTTTCCAATATTGTATTAATCTAGATAGCATTTCCAAACACCATATGCTCTAACCTTGCCCAAATTAGGATTTGAGTGATCAAAAAATTATTGTTAATATTGTTGCTATAGCAATATTTAATTAAATAATCAGCTGTTGCAATTGGTTTTGATGATAATTATTGTAATGTTTATGTTATTGGGCATTAATAGATATATTAATATTGCACAAGTTTAGTATTAAAACATGGTATAGTATTGTTGTTCAGTATTTGTTTATGTCCTATTATTGCAGAAAGAAAACACAAGAAATTCCGAGTTTATGAAAATAATAGAAAGGGACATTACACATTAGAATTTTGTTAGATGTGAGGTAGATCACTATGTATATTTTAAATTAATTGATGATCAGTTACTAATTGTCGTCTTGTATGTTGATGACATGCTATTTATTTGAAATGACAAAAGGATGATTAGGGAGCTTAAAACTCAGCTCTCTTGTACTTTTGATATGAAAGATTTAGGGGCTGCTAAATATATTCTTCGTATGGAAATCTATAGGGATCAGGCTAACAAAAGGCTTTGGTTAAATTAGAAGAAGTATGTTGACACAATTTTGTAGCTCCTTGCAATCCAAGCTAGTAAGTATTCCTTTAACTGTGGACACTAAGCTTTCTTTGGAACAGCGTCCCAAATTAGATGATGATCATGAACAGATGTATACAATTCCTTATTCTAGTGTTGTTGGAAGTCTTATTCTTACAATGGTATATACAAAACCAGATATTGCCCAAGCAGTGGGAATTTTAAGTAGGTTTATGTCCAACCTTGGTAAGGAACATCAGACTTATGTTAAGAGGGTGTTTAGATATTTCTGAGGAACATCAAATTACTATATTTGTTATCATGGGATTAATGATGTGGGAAAGGTACTTGATTTACAAGGCTTCGTTAATTCTAATTGGGTTGGAGATCTAGATAGTAGGAGGCCTACAAGTGGCTATGTGTTGACTCTGTTTGGTGGTGCCATTAGTTGGATGTGTAAGAGACAACCTATAGTTGGTATTTTGACTACATAGACAAAGTATATGGTTGTAACACATGCTTGCAAAGAGGCAATGTGGCTACAGAGACTATGCTCAAGTATTAGTATTATTTGTAAAATGGTGTGTATTTATTTGTAAAAAGGTGAGTATTGGATGTGATAGAGTGCAATTTGTTTGACTAAGAACCCTAGTATCATGCTTGTACTAAACACATTGATTTGTAGTATCATTTTGTCAATGAGATGGTAGAGGGTGGACAAGTCATGGTCCAAAAGGTTGACAGTGACACTTTGGAGAATGTTACGGATTCATTCACTAAGCTAGTGAGCATGGTGAAATTTTGTTGGTGTAGGGAGGCTATGGCTCTTACCTTGCCTAGCACTTGATTCATTTTATTTTGTTCCCTATTGTGCCATTGCAATATAAATATCAAGTGGGAGAATGTTAGGGCTAGGGGTGATATTCACCTTGCAATCCTTTTAGATTATTGTAATTTATTTATTTAATAGTGGATTATGTGTACATCTCCAAGGATAATGGAGAGGGCCAACTCGGATGTACACATGAGGTTGGGGGTATTTATAAGTAATTATCATTCTCTAGGTGACTTGGAATATGTGTGTAAGTGGCATAATGTGGGAGAAAGCATCGTAAGGCATCATTAGACACTTGACATGAAGTGAAAGGGAATTTATGAATATTTATGGTGTTGTAAGAGGTGCAGAAAGAACCTATGACATTGTAAGAGGTGTAAGAAAGCATCTATGATAATGTGTAAGAAGTTAGTTGTCTTTTTTGGACTTGGGGGGGTGTTATTTTGTCCACTAGTGGGTTGTTTTGTCCTTTAGTGAAGTTGGACAACTAAGTTCATGTGGATTACATTTGCCTATATATATATTGGAGACACGGGGTAGTAGTTTGTATGGTTGTTTAATAGTTTATGTTGCTGTTGGAATGCTACTGGATTGAAGGGGGAAGTTGTGTTGATGTACTCTATATTTGTGATTAATACAAGCTTGTACTCTCTTTGGTGGTGGAGTTTTCCCTACGTATATTGATGTTCTTGTAGTATCGCATGTTTTTATTTATGCTATGTTATCTCTATTTCCATACATGTATCATGTTGATGAATTTGTAAGCACTAAGGATCAATATTTTTTTACTATATTTATGTCACGTCCCCTTTTTCCAAGATAGTTCCAACATGTTTGGAGAATTCCAAGATTCTTGGAGGAGTCCACAAACCTTGGAGAGTGTCATTTTCAATGGTTTAGTATTTCCTGCATTGCTTTAGTTCTTAGTCTTTGTTAAATAGTTTAATTAGCTCATTTTGGTATTTTTCGTAGTTTAGTGTGGGAACGAGAAATAAATTAAAATAAAACTTAAGTCGGTCTTATTATTATTTAGGAATCCTAAATAGGGCAAATAAAGCCTTTTGTAATGTTAAATTAATTCATTCTAGTTGGGAGGGAAATTACAAAAGATAATTAAAAATTAGGTTTAGTTGGGCAAAAAGCAAATATTATTATTTTATTTCCCTCTTGTGCCTATAAAAGGAGAATGAGAGCTCATTTGAAGCATTCCATCTTTTTGCAAACTTATTATTTGAATTTGAGCTTTGTGCCCAACTTCTTGCCTGAAGGACAAAAACCCTAAAGGCTGTCCTAAGGACAGAAACCTTGAAGGCATATGGAATTGAGGTCGAAAACCCTTTGTTCCTAGTGAGAAATTCCATTTGCAGGGATTTCTAGTGAGCTAATTGCATTGTAATTTCAGTTGGTGTTATTGGTGTGAAGATTTCATTCAGTTGTGTGGTGCGATATACATATCCAAAAAATATTAGTGTACTGTTCCAAAGTTCCATGTTCTGTATTTTGATTCAAAAGTGTGTGTTCCCAGAATGGATTGATAATGAATGATATTTGTTTACAAATCTTAATCATTTATATCAACTTTGGAAGGAAGAACTTGTTGTTTACAGGCCGTACAAGTACAAGGTACTGATATTTACATATTGTTGGGCCATACAGTTAGAGCTGGGTTGTATTATCTTCCTTGGGAGTTAGAGGTTGTTACTTGTTTGTAGTACAAAAATCTTTGTGGTTTCCTTTAATACGTCTGCTGCAATCCTTATAAACCCTCGCACCCATTCATACTTCTGTTGTTGATGATAATTTAAGTGGAAAGAGCTGAGAAAGGGGTCGTACTGCTGTCTTAACACAAGTTGTACCATCAAAATCCCAAGCGCTGCCTTATTTGGGAATCTTTGTGCTGGTGTTGACTTGTAACTCCATTTTTTGACTGGCCACCCCTGTTGCAAGTGATTTCCTATCATTTCCTTGACAGCTGCGATCTGAAAGGTAATGCTGCATTATATTATTGATGAATTTCTGAATTCCAGTCAATTTCAGTTGAGTGAGAATAGTGGATTGGATAGATGTTTCAGATTTGGGTTTGGAAAAGATTTAATCTGCTTATGATAAGTGCTATTCGGAGGACTATCTTCTAATTATTCTTACCCTTACAAATTCTCAAAAATGTTTGATTTTCTAAGCAGTTCTCCACCAGAAAGATTACAAGAACTCAGTACTTTTCAATTGTAATAATGCAGAAGGTCTTCTGCCTGATTCATTTGCTTTCTTATACTTGCATTGTAATCAACATTTGGATGGCATAACCGCCAATGTTTGCATTTCATTATCCGCTATTTTGACATTGATCTAGATCGGCTTGTTGTCTTCCATTTTGGCATTGACCCAATTTGTAGTTGTAATCAGCCAATTTGGCTTGAGCATATACACATACTTGTCTATCGAAGAGGTATTGATCCAATTAGCTATGCTGCTTGTATGCTTTGGTCAGCTATGCTGCCTCTTTACTTTCTAAGCATTGCATTCTTCTAGATGGTGTTTTCAAACATTGTATGCTCTCTCCTTGCCCACATCGGGATCTGGGTGATCAGAAAATGCAAGGACTTGCAGTGGCATCTTTTTATATTGTAAAAAAAAATCAAAACAAATTAGTTGAGTACATTATAGTGGTATCAGAGTTGGTGATCTTGCTAGCCTGTGTAGAATCTAAACATTTGATACAAAGCTTTATTTCATATGCATCCTAGTGATAGAGCAAATAGATATGATCAAAGGAAAATCAAAAAGAAATTCTAGTTCCCTGAGAATCAACAACTAGAGTTTTCATCGTCAGAATTGGGGGTAGAAGAGGCTAATATGGAGAAAGAGAGAAGAGAACTATGGGAGAACATGTCAGAACAAATCGGGCAGAAAAGAAATTTGATTTAATGATTGAAATGATGGCACAAATGCTCCAAAAAATGAATAGAAATATGGCTATTCCCAATAATAATAATGGGGAATCAAGTTCTTCTGGAGCTAACAACAACAACAATAGAGGCTAAGGTGTTGACAGCAACACTCAAAGAACAACTGCAAATAGACCTCTTCAACCCACTTTCCTTCAATTAGAAGAAGAAGCTCCTATAGTAGAAGCTCCAAGTTCAATGGAGGAAGATATTACTGCATGTTATGCCAAGTATAAAAACCTTCCAGCAAAGATTCAAGAGGCAATGCCTCTTACAAATTTCATGAATATGAAGAAAGCTAGAGTTGTAGTTAGACCGGAGCCAAGACCTCAACCGAGGCAAAGGGATCATTAGCATTTGGGGAAGTTGACACTTTCCACCTATGATGGATCCAACAAATGTACTACTCGTGCATGGGTACAAAAGTTAGACATGTACCTATCTCTCAAGCCTATGACTGAAGATGAGGCTATCAAATTTGCTATCTTGCATCTGGGGTACTACACATCAATGGTGGTACTATGGATTGGTTACTCAAGGCCATAGATTCATCAACTAATATGATGAGTTTTGTAGAATATCGATTTAGAGGTTTGATTGGAAGGATCCTGAGTTCCATTTCAAAGAATTGGCCCAACTCAAACAATATGGTTCAATGGACAGCTATGTGGCTGATTTCCAGAAGCTGTTAGTAATGGTACCTGATATCACAGAGAGGAGGTTGACTATGCTCTTCATCAAGGGATTAACTGAATCTCTCGAGGGATTGGTCAAAGCCTTTGAACCACCTTCCCTACAAAAGGTAATTAAGAGGGCCTTAGCATTGGAGACTTCTATGCCAAAGAACAAGTTTCAGAAGAAGACTTTGCCTCCAAAGAAGTTTTTTCATAAGAATGTATATCAGCCCAAGAACTACCTACCAAGGCAAGACAGCCTTAAGACAAATTTGACCTGAAGCACATTATCAATAGAATTAACCAAGAGGCAATGTTCAGGTAAGATGGAGCTATGTGCCAAAGCTCTTCATTGCACTCAAGGGGGTTGAATGGTGTCCTTATGATCGCTTTAAAATGTGCGAAATTATCAATTTTTTTGTCAACATGAGACTGCCACTAGGTGGGGACATGATTGTACATAGGGACCTTAACTATCATGATTTCTTGTGGCTATGTGAAATTTGATTATGTCTTGAAATATGCCTCCAAATTGCAAATGCAAGCATCCAATTTGTCTCTGCCAATTGTTCCATTGAATTGAGAAATGGATACCTTCATTCCAACTGAAAGTAGGTGGGGTAATCAGGCCAGTTGGGGAATAACTTATGTTCTGCTGTTGTCCCAAGGGTTGATTGAAAATGCTCGTCGTTTGTTTCAGAAGTTGGAGCTGAAATTCATTTGTTGTTGGCATTGGTCATGGAACTCCCAGGCAAGCAGTTGGACCATGTCATGGCTCTTTGTAGTGCTTGTGGGACTATTTGAACTATCAATGATATCTACTGAGATGATTCTATTTCTAAATGCTTGTTTACATAAAAGAAGCCTATTTTATAGACTAAAAATATTACAAGACATTTAATGTTTTCAACTCCCAATTCCTAACTATCTTCCTCCTTTTAAATTTATTTTTCTCTACTTTTGACTTATGGACTTTGCTGCCATTTAATCCTGCTTCTGATACCTAGGGCTTTGATTGAAGTGTTGAATAAAATAAAATATATAGCAAAGAGAGATCTCATTGTTGCTTGATACAGCCCAGCATATGCAAGATGTCATATCGCCCATGGTCATTATGGAATGTGCAGCTATTATTAGTATGATACACCCAAATCTGTTTCTTATAAAAACCTTTTAGGAGAAAGAGTTTGTCCAGATTCTTACATTGTAGCCTTTCCTTTAATAGAATAAGAATCTTTCTGTTGGAATAAGATGGATGTTTTGCAGCATAACAAAACCATGTGTCAGTAAAAAAAACTTCTAAGGTGAAAGAATCGACTTGGGATCAAACATATATTTTGATATCAGATAACACCCAAACTGTGAAAAATTTGCAAAAAGTGAGTAATACTGTATTAAATGCATTTTCCAACTGTAACAAAAGAAAAAGGCTGGGCTACAGGGGCCAAAATTAAGGTGCTCACATGGAACTAAAAATGACTTTCTTTGGAACATACCTCATGCAATCTTGATTGCCGAACAAATCTACACAATGTAGAAGCCCTAAATGTGATTGACTATGAAGACTATTAGGTCAGGTAAAAAGAGTCACTAGAATATGGACTGTTAAGTAGGTTCCCACATGAACAAGGATATTATGTATTCAAAGTGGTAAAATGAACTCAAAATACAAATGATGTTGCTTAGATGTAGTGCGATGTTCCATATAACATTTTGCCAAAAGGATCAAACCTGAGAATGTCTCTAGAGGCATATATTGGCATCCATTTGAAATGCATACTTGCATCTAATAGCTTTTCCAAAGTCTTGAGATGAAAAGTGACTAGTTGTCAACCTAAATAAAAATGTTAGATTTACTTAAACAAAAAAATGCAATTCTGTATATAAAGGCTTTAAAAAATGCTTATTGATTGGAAAACATGTAACAACCAGCACCTAGAAATTTACTTTAAATTCAATTCTTTGTCGAGCTCTAAGCATCGAAGTGTTTCCACGAATCATGATTCTCCAAGACCAAAGATGTCTGCAATACGATATATGGTTTTATCTAGGTGTTATCAAGAAGCCTGATAATAACAGTTTGGAGTGATATTTTAAATTTATTTTGTTTTATTTTATCTAGGCTTCTCTCTTTTTGCAGTTTCTGACAAATTCTAATCTCATGTTCTAACTTCCTCATTATACTTCTTTTGGCACAGAACTGCGATCTTGAAGATGAGAATAACCTACTCTCAGTTCTTGATGATGTGGAGAAGGCTTCTGCACATGTACCCACTCTTCTCGCATCTTTGGAGAGATTTTTGATTGAACTAACAAAAGTACAAAACAAAGATGCTCAAAATCGTATTTATCAACTTCTTGAGCGGCTCTTATTACATTGTCCAAGGTACTTAGCTCTATCCCATCCTCCCCTTCCATACATTGACATGTAGAAGAAAAGTTTATGATCATTTGAATTGCAATTTTCTGTGTGACTTACTTTAGTGCCTAATTTGACACATACCCAATGCATTCAGAGACCAAGTATGTTACCCTTGCATGAGTCGACTAAAACTTACCAATTAAAATTTTGGTTGTGAACTTTTGTACCTGAATGAGAAAAAAAATATTCTAGGAATGATGTGCAGTCCTGTTGAGCTCTACAACTCTCAACTTTTGGACAGTGTAATTCATTGTAAGCTTTTCGAATTATGATTAGAATGGTATATTACAAATCATTTTCAAAACATATTAAAGCATCTGCATTATGGTTATAAACATACACACAATATCAAAAACTATATATTTATATCAGTAGCCATAGGTATAAATTAGAAGGCAAATGAGGAAATATACCTATGGCTACTAAAACATTCTGTACTTATGCCACTCACATCTACTTAAATCACAATGAGAAACGCCCAATGGCCTCTAGTTCTACAAGTTTGGGAACATGGAAGAATCTTTGAGGTTGTCTTTTACTTATATTTTAGACAGATGTTGAGATCAATAAGTTGTGTTTTGAATAGTTTTAGATGACCACAAGATAGCTCAAAGCTAGGAACAGCAAGCAAGTTTCTGAAATGCTAGGTGTGCAGACCAACTGCAGAGCCCGATTACATAATGGAAGTTGGCCCAGGTTCAGAAAGTTCAAGGGACCAGTCTTAGTTTGTCAACTAAAAGAAAATGTTTAAACAAATATGGTCATCTTTCATAATGTTTTAGCATTTTTCTAACTTGTCGAGTGAGTTAGCACACTGGAATATGGTTACAGTGTATGTTTTGTATTATGAGGAATCTATATATTGTCGACTAATTAAATGTCATTTGTTTGGCCTGTGCAGTAAAGATAGCAGTCGTAAGGTTGTCAAAGCTGTGTTGCTTAATCTGAAATCATCTGACATTTCCTTGGCGAAAATGGCTGCACAACAGGCTGTCAGATTTTTCTACCACTGTCCTGGTACTGAGTAATACTTAATAATCATGTTCTGGAATTCAATCTTGCTTTCATGAAGTGGTTTTTTAAAAAGAGCTTTCAAAACTGACATGTGATGTTTTGATTTCATGCAGAGCTACAAGAAACAGTGCTTGTAGAATTGTTTTTAACAAGAGGCACTGTGGAGGAAGACCTAAAACAATTGCTTAGTGATCTCCTCTTAGTTATCAATTGACATGTGGATACAAGCCTGGATTGCAATGTTACAAAGAGCAGCTACTTCACTTAAATTAAAATGTTATGATGAGGTATTGCATCTGTCGTGCTGATTGACTAGTTTGCAATATGTTCAGTTATCAAACCCCAAATAAATAAATAAAATGGAAGAAGAATCTATCCAAACTTGTACTACTTGACAGATATATACATATTAGTAAATCAACAGAAATGAGAATACATGTACTTTCGGAGAACTTTGTAATTATCCTTAGCCTTGAGCTACCCGAGGGGTTCTTATGCTTACATGTATTACCAGTCTAATTTATATTTATTGGCCCTTAAGTGGTAATCAATGAGGATGCTGGCCCTTCTGATCGTATCTCTAATGCAGAGCAGAGCTTTGTTCTCCGTCAGCCCCTTTCTCCTGGCTCTGTCGGAGGCATCTTCTGACAAGGGAACTTCATTTTGTATATCTAGCTTGTCTAGGATGTATGCATTTGGGGCTACTCAACTAAGCCTTTTACATGATTTGCTGCTTCCTGGATCTAATTTTAGATTACTTCTTTTTCATTGCTGTTTTTCACTCCTTTTGAGTCCCATTGACCTATTCCAATCATGATTTAGGCACTAACATAATTTCTTTCGGTATTTCTATTGTCAACTTGCACTTAGCCACAAAATTCTCATTGCTTCTGTTACCAGAATGTGTAGAGGTTTAGGATGTATACATGCAAAAAGTTATAGGAAAAACAATGTATATCTGGAATTATAGCCGACAGCTCGAGTATAGAGTCGGTAGTATAATTGATGAATACATGTTTCAATCAGGGATTTTACAATGTACAAAAGTATTTTAGACCGAGGTTTATTGAGTTCTATCACAGATAGAGAGAAATAAACAATCATTGAGAAAATGGTATTGTTTCTGCAAGATCCATGTAACTATATCTTGAGTTCATTCTTTTCAGTTTCTTTATAGATCTTTATCATTTAGAGAGAAAATTTTTAACTTATTGTCTATTTGTCAACCCTGTGTGTTCTAGTCAGGTATATGGGAGCAGTCCACGAGTATATTGAATTAATTAAAAAGGTGTATTTAAAGTATTTTGTAAGTAGCTTATAATCTATTCGATCTGTTGACATGTTCGATTCATATTTGTATGAAAGATGAGAAGCTGCGATGTCAATTAAGAATAATTTATCTGTTAACAAATCTTATCAATTAACCTGTTTGTCTTATTTTGTGTGGTTAGAAAGTATGGTTGATATAAGTAGGCATAGGAGCATTGTGAATTGATGCCAAATATTTTTTAAGTTCATTTTTTTAACCATGATGATGAATGAGGTATCTCACTTCAAAATATTGAGAAAAAATACTCCAATACAGAAAATCCAGAAGAGCTTTAGCAAATACAGTTTTGTGTTTATTATCTTTGGGTAGCTTATAAACACTACTAACATGTGACTTGGTTTTATCAAATGGCCTTTAACAACCCAAATTGGTCTCTAGGACTCTATTGGAATGTGTATATTTGTTTAGAAGATAGTTTCTGTGTTAGGTTTGTTTGTGTAATGGTAAAAATTGCATACCTTGAACTTTTCCCCTTTGTTTTGGGCCCATCTTGATAGGGTTATTCTTAATGCAACATGTTGCATTTTAATTTGTCTCTTTTGAGAAGGCACAAAATAGAACAATACGCAAGAATAAACCTCTCTTCAAATTGTAAGAGGAAGCTCTCTAGAAAACTGAACTAACTCTAGACTTTAACCTATGAACAAAATACAGTTATTAAAACTATACAATATTTTCTGAGGGTTTTGCATAAATGAACTGTCTGAAATGAAACCCTACCCTATTTTTTTTGTTGTCAGGGATGAGCACAAGACCAGAAATGGTTCTTCTCTTGCAAGTAAATTTTTATATTTTAAGATTTGCAATCAAAGAAAACAACTAAACTAGACAGAACAAATACTTTCTTATTGGCTAAATTTAGAAACCAATACATCCACATACACGAAAATATGATAGGGGAATTACTTTTGACATGCACAAACAATGGAAGATTTAAAAAATTGAATAATTTAGATGTATACAAAAGTACAACTAACATGAATAACAATGCTAATACAAAACTCACTATTCTTCACTTTGAGTTCAACCAACAAAATCCAACACATTAAACTCACAAAATTTAGATTCAGCACTTGAATAACAAGTTTTGCAGCATAACATAATTTCAACTATCATTAAAAAAAATTGTGCTCTTATATATAGGTTACAAAGAATACCTAATTTTGAGGATGATAATTATTTATCTCAAAAATCAATATTTTAAAGCAAAACTTTAAAAGATAAAAAAGTAGGAAAGAAAGCATTTTAAAACAAAACTATCCTAAACAACTAATTAGTAAAAGTAGTGTTAAAGTAGGCTCTTATCATCTTGCCAAAAATAGGGCATGATAAAAATAGATGTAGTAAAAAATAGTTAATCTAAAAACTACTTTGCCTCTAAAGAATTTGAACTTGAATATGATGAATTTGGAGAAAATGACATTGGGGTAATATCCTTCTCAAGTGTGAACCAAACATTTTCAATGAATGCTTTTGCAACAATTGTTTGAGGTCTAGAAATTATTTTTTCCTTGTTGAGTTGATGGTGAGCAAAACTTCTACTTTCCTCAACCAACACTTGGACCTTTGTCACTTCTATTTCTGGCATTGACAAAGCTTCATCAATTCTTCCATATTGTTTGAACCAAAATAAAGACCTTGCAATAGTTGATCAATTCTCTCTTCTTCCGATCGAATATTTTGGAGTGTATGTGCGGGAGCTCTGTGCAGTCCTGCGGCCTATAGCAGGCCGTGGTCTGCACGTGTTTGTTCTCTGTTGCATTCATTTTTTATTTGCAGATCGGGCTCTGTGGGGTTGTTTCCAGCGAGGGGAGGGGTTTTTTTAGCTTTCAGGCGGGTCTTTTTTCTCAAGTGTGTGCGTTGTTTGGTGCAGGTGTGGGGTGCGAGGGCTTGTGGGGATTTTATAATGGCAGGGTTTGTGCCTTTGGGTGAGACGTCGAGGGATGCTGCTATGGCAGAAGTTGGTGATGGGTTTCCTCTTCCATCCCTTCCTAATGTTGGGGTTTTTAGCACTGGTACTTTGAAATTGCAAAAGATAAACAGATGCTTGGTGAGAGCTCAAGCTCGTCCGAAGCTGGTGATTCAAACAGAGGCGGTAGCCAAGGCCCTGGAGTATTATAGCAAACATGTTTTAATCTGCAAATTTATGGGATTGAGGGTTTTGATGCCTTTTCTGGAACCTTGGATTCGCAAGTCATGGAATTCGGAAGGTGATTTTGACATCTTGCTAGCCGCGAATAACTTCTTTCTGGTGGTTTTTTCGTGTATCTCCGATCGTAACAAGGCGTTTGAGGGAGGGCCCTACTTCTATAATCAAGTTGGCCTATTCATGAAGTCGTGGCATGCAGACTTTAACTCGGCTAAGGAGCTGCCCTCGAAGGTGCCGGTGTGGGTTTGTTTTCCTCGGTTGTCGTTGGAATGTTGGAGACATGATATTCTGCAATCAATTGCATTGCTGTTGGGGAAGCCTATTGGCCTGTCTCAACAAGCTTTAGAGAAGCGAATTTTTTCCTATGCCCGAGTATGTGTGGAGATTGATCTGAGCCAGCCTCTATCAAATTCTATTGATCTGACTATTGGGTCTAGCTCCTGGGCTTAGCAATTAGACTGAGACTTTACCCTTCAGGTGCCAATTGTGCCATGAGTATGGTCATCTTCAAAGGAGGTGCCCTCTTGCCTCAGGCGCTGGTGGTTCAGATAATGTGAAGGCTCCATCTAATCCAAGGGCAGAAAAGGGTAAAGCACCCATGCAGGGGTGGTACTGAATAAAGATGGATTTGTGCCAATTAAGTCACGAAACAAGAATCGGGGTCAGAAGAGGACTCTTCGAGATCGTCAAGAGGAGGAGACTTTTAACAAGTTTGAGGCTTTGGATGAATTAGTCCATGAGGAGGGGGTTTCTTCTGACATGCATGTTGAAGCTTCTCCTTTAGTTGATCATAATTCTGAGTCTTTGCCTGTCACTACCTCAGCCCTTGTTCTTGTGGTGGCTTCCGGGGTGGTGATGGATTTGGTTGCTCCTCCCCCCGATGCTGGGATTGGTGACTCTTATGGTTTGGTGGAAACCCCTATGGCCTCTTTGGCTGAAAGGGTGAGTTTAGTGGGTGGACCGGGTTTGGAAGACTCTGGTAAGAATAAAGCCCTCTCTACTTCTCCTATTTTGGGTTTACAGCAAAAACCCCTGAAAAAGAGTGCTCCTGATAAGCCCTAGAAGGTGGGGAGGAAGAAGGATCAAGAGAAAGTTAAGATGGCTGTGGAGACATTGGTGGATTCTGGGTCAGTGAAGACATTGGATACTCACTTCTCTCACCCTTCGTGATGATTGTGTTATCATGGAATGTAAGGGGTGTGAATAGCATCCCTGGACAAAAGGCTATTTGGGACTTGGTTAGTGCTCATTCTCTAGATGTGGTTTTCCTCCAGGAGACGAAGTTATCTATGGATGGTATGATGCAGTGTGTGTCTAAGATTTGGAACAGAGGGTTTTGCGAGTGTGTGGGTGTGTAGGGTAGCTCTGGGGGTCTTGCTTGCCTCTGGGATCCTCAGTGAATTTCTCCTATTTGGTGGTTCTCTAGCAGATTCTCCATTTCTCTGGTTGCAATTAGTTTGGAGATGGGGGAAAGAATTCTTCTTTCTAACATTTATGCTCCGACGGATGTTCCTGGCAAGAGCCTACTGTGGTCTCATATCAATTTTCTGAGATCGCTGGATCCTTTCCTTCCCTGGATTATGGCAAGTGACTTCAATGCAATTGCCTCTCTAGAGGAGAAAAGGGGGGGGTGCCTCGTTTGGACCCCTCCTCTGATCTCCTAAGGGATAATTTGGTTCGGCTTCGACTTGTGGATATCAAACCTTCGAATGACATGTTTACTTGGAATAATAGGAGGCTTGGGGATGATGCCATTTCTGAACGATTAGACAGGCTTCTTGTTTCCAGTTTTTGGGTGTGTGACAAGTGGCTGTCAAGTTCGGAAATTTTAGATTGGCGAGAATCTGACCATTGGCCAATCAAATTCTTTGCCTGTTTGGCTAGTGGTCCTAAAAAACAGACTTTTAGATTTCAACTTATGTGGCTCAAGGAGGAGAGTCTTCTTGACTTGGTTTCTAGACAGTCTGCTTTTGGTACGACTATGTACTCATTTGTGAAGAGGCTTCAATATGTGAGGTATAAATTAAAACATTGGAATAAGTATCAGTTTGGCAATGTGTTTCAAAGGACAAGGGTTGCCCAGGAGCGCTTGGATTCTATTACTAGGCGGATCAAGGTCTTGATGTGAATTTAAGTAGGCTAGAGGATAGTGCGGTTAAAGACCTTGAGGAATGGGAGCTTTGTGAAGAAATTTTTTGGAAACAGAAGGCTCATGTCGATTGGCTTCAGGAAGGGGATAGGAATACTTTCATAAATCGGTGAAGGCTCGAAGACAAGGTAACTTTATTTCTTCTCTCCGCTCTCTTGAGGGTTCTATTCTTTCTTCCTCTTCGGGGATCTCTAGTGAGACGGTTCGTTTTTTCTCTGCTCTCTTTTATGAAGATACCCCGCCTGCTAGTGAGGAGGAAGCTTCTATCCTGGCTTGTATTCCTCCTTTGGTGACTATGGATATGAATGCTTCTCTTCTTAAACCTATTTCTTTGAAGGAGTTGGAGGATGTGGTGTTTTAGTTGAAAAAAGGGAAGGCTCCTGGTCTTGATGGGTTCCGGCTGAGTTCTTTCAGGAATTTTGGGAAGTGATCAACCTTGATCTTTTGGAGGTGGTGCAGGAGTCTTTAAGGAATAAGCAAATGTTGCGATCCATGAATGCCACGTTTCTTGCTCTTATCCCAAAATGTGAGGGTACTGATTCTCTAGATCTTTTTCGACCAGTTGCTTTATGCAATGTGGTGTATAAAATCATTACAAAGCTAATTGCTAAGCGTTTGAAGCCATGGTTGGATAAGTTGATCTCGGAGGAACAAGGGGGCTTCGTTGTGGGTAGATAGATTTTGGACGGAGTAGTTATTGCGGCTAAGACTATTCACTCCATTACCTCTTCTAACAAAAAGGCTATGTTTATAAAGTTGGACATGGCTAAAGCTTCTGACAGAGTTAAATGGGGCTTTTTGATCAAAATTATCAGAGCCTTTGGGTTCAATGGTGAGTGGATTGATTGGGTCATGAGCTGTGTGAAGACTTCATCCTTTTCCATTCTCATAAATGGGGAGTCTTCGGATCTGTTTGGTGCTTCTAGAGGTCTTCGGTAGGGGGACCCCTTATCCCCATATTTGTTCATCTTGATGGCTGAAGGCTTGGGGAGATTCATTAAATCTCGTGTTATGGATGGTCACATTCAGGGATGGAAATGGAGCAACTCTCTTCCTCCTCAAACTCATCTTCAGTTTGTGGATGATACGGCTTTGATGGGGCTGCTAAGGTGGCTGAAGCAGTTGCTTTACGATAGATTTTGGATTGTTACCTCGCTGCCTCGGGTCAAAGCATTAATGAAAGTAAGTCTTGCATTTATTTCTTTAATACCCCCATGCTTATTCAGCAGTGTATTGCTAGGATCTTAAGGTTTCAGGTTGGGAAACTTCCCTTTATATACCTTGGCATCCCTCTAGATGTGCGCCCACTTCCCAAGGTTTTTGGCAGGTTGTGATTGATAAATTTTGAGGGCTGGTTTGTCATTGGACCTATAGATGGCTATCCACGACTGGCAGAGTTACTCTGTTGAAGTCTGTGGTGCAGGCCCTTCCTTTATATAGGTGCTTTGTGTTGACTGCTCCCTCAAGCTTCGTCAAAGATTTTGAGGGCCTCTGTCAACAGTTTCTTTGGTCGAGTAATCTCCTTTCGAAGAAGTGGAGCTTAAGTGGGAAGTTGTTTGTCAGCCAAAGAAGGAAGGTGGCCTGGGTTTGCGTAGGGCATATTGGAATGGGCAGGCTTTAGCTGCTAAGCTGTACTGGAGATGGTGTTCATATCAGCATCAGTATTGGGCCAGGATCCTTACTTTCAAGTACCTTGGGGAGGTGGATGGCGCTGAGGTTCCTCAATTTAGTCTTTCGAGGAAAGGTTCTATGATCTGGGATACTCTCAAGAGGGGGGCTACACTAGTTAAACAAGGCCTATTTTGGATCTGCAATAGAGGCTCTGATGCTCTTTTTTGGCATGACTCCTGGGATGGCTTCCCACCTATCCTCTCCTTGCATCCTCACTTGGGAGACTTATGTAGGATTTTTGTTCAGGCCGGTTGGAGTAGAGTGATGGATTTCAAAGCCCCTCAGGCTTTGGGACAAACCATTGTTTACTAGTGGAAGGATATGCAGGATTGGCCCATGGGTGGATCTTTGGAGGATAGGAGGGAGTTGTCCTCTATTTTGGCTGATAGAGTCTGTTGTTCTCTTCCAGAGCAGGATGTGTTGGCTTGGGGTCCGGATCCTAAAAGGAAGTTCACTGTTGCTTTAGGGTATCGTGTTTTGGACAGACAAGCTTGGGGTAGTGCTGAGGTTCCTTGGTGGAAAAATATTTGGAATAAATTCTCTTGGCCAAAATACAATTTATTTTCTTGGCTGGTGGTTTATGGTAGGTGTTTGACTTGGGATAACCTCTGTAAACAAGGCTTCCAAGGTCCTTCATTATGTTTCTTATGCCTAAAAGATGTTGAGACTGTTTCGCATCTTTTCTTTCAGTGCCCATTTGCTAGGACTATTTGGCATTTTTGGTGGGTGGCCTGGAACTTGTAGTGTAGGCACCCTTCTTCTCTGGAGGAGTTTTGGCAGAACATTGGGCCCATTCCAGTGACGACTTCGTTTCTGCACATAGCGTGGCCAATTGGCCCTAGTCTGATTATATGGCACATCTGGTTGGAGCGTAACTGCAGGGTCTTTCTGGATAAGCAGTTGCTGGTGGGTCAAATTTGGTCTCACATTCTTGGGGCTTTGCAGGAGACCTTGTATGCTAAATGTGATCTGTCAACCCCGGTGGATTCTGGTGATACTGGAGTGACTTGTAATCTGGGGATACCTGTTGGGGCTACCAGAAGGCCCAAGATTGGGCGGAGCAGTTGTTCTAGAGGGAAGGTCTTTAGGGGAGGGCATTGATTGCCCCCTCCCACTGGAGTCTTTAAAATCAATATTGATGTGTCTGCAAGGGGTAATCTTGGGCACGCTGGCGTTGGTGGGGTGGGCAGAGACAGTTTTGGGGTGGTTGTGTTTTTCTTCTCGAAAGATAGGGGGCAACACTCCAATAATCTTATGGAGGCCTTGGCTATTCTTTTGGCTTTGAAGAGGGCATATGCCCTTGGCTAGAAAAAGATTTTCTGAGTCAGATTCTCAGGTGGTGATAGACTTGATAAATAGAAGGCAGTTTGATGATGTTAGTTGGCAGCTTGTGGTGGTGGCTAAGCAAATCACCAGTCTTGGAGAATTACTTGATTCTATCACCTTCTCTCATATCCCTTGGGAATGGAATAAGGTGGCTGATGGTTTGGCCTAATGGGCTTCTGAGAATAATGGGACCTGGTTGGTGGATGATTGGGACAGTTTACCTAGGGATCTTGCTCAGGATTTGGAGGATTTGGTTACGACGAATGTGAGATGTTGCATGACCACTTCTTGATTTCTTGTTTGATGTTTCTGGGCCTGTTTGGGCCTCCTGCTACTTTTATGCTCTGTACTGCTCTCTTTGATTAATAAAGTTTTTACCCTCTTTTTATTAAAAAAAAAATCTTCTTCCAATTTTTTTGGGTAAATGTACAAGAAACAAATGCATTAAAGTCAATGATATTTTACTCTACAATCCACAACTTCATGATATTTTTCTTGACAACTTTCAAGGTAGGCACCAAAACTAATGAAATCATCTAGAAAGTTGCCAACCACTCAGGAAGATAGTACTCACTAGGATCATAAATGACTCCTACCTTGATGAACTCATCGACATCCAAGGACTCAATGGGTTCCAAATGCCTAATGACATTTCCAAAAGATGAAATGTCTTCAGTTATAGCACTGAAAAGTAGCTCTAAGGAACAAGTTGGGCTACAAAATCAAGTAGACTTCATGATCATAATGCAAGTAGTTTTGGCCAACAAGATTGACAAACTTTTCTACTCTTCTAGCTCTAGTAGGCCAATGATTGTGTTTCTAGAGATCTTGTAGAATAAATAAACTAAATTGACCGCATGACTTAGTCATTCTATGTGCATAAGGATACTTGAAAAGGTTGCCACTAAATATCCTTTATACTTGGCTTATCAATCTTTATATCATAAATATTTGAATAACATAGTTGTTAGTGTTTTAATTTGTTTTTGCAAGACAATACAAAACAAAATAGTGTGAAGTAAAACCTCTCTTCAAATTCAGAGTGGAAGCTCATTGAGACTTAAACTCAACTAAACTAATCCTAAACTAAAACTATAAACAAGATATACAAATATGCACATTATACAAATTTGACTAAGATGGATGTGCATAAATGAAAATGATTATATGGTTATGCTCTTTTTTCTCGGGTACATGCGCCAAATTGTTAATAAATGTGCTTTGCAAATGATATTTTCAAATATTGAAAGATGAAATAGCTAATCTAAGCACACACAAATGACACTTTCCAGCTAGTTAAAAATAAAGATTAGCTATTGAGTGCAAACAAGGTTTTAAAAAGAATAAAAAATTGTAACATACAATTTCGAAGACTAAACAACTAGTTTGCATGCAAAGTTACAACCTAGATGAAAAAATAACATCATTACAAGGTTTGACACTTAGTATTTACATTTAGTCGAATCTACGAAATTACAAACACGGGTTTAACAATAGCTTTGATAGCATAAGCATAGTGTCAACCATCATTTTCTATAGTTTATTTGCTCAAAGCATTTATTTAAAGATTACAAATGCCCAATCTTTGGGACTTCAAAATAATCTTATTTTATCTTAAAAAAAAACAAGTTTTAAAACAAAATGCTTAAAATTTGTTGAAAAGTTGGAAAGAAATGAACATTGAAGCAAATCTAAACCCAAACAAATAATAAAATAAAAGAGACCGCTTAAAAATAGGCACTCCTCCCTTGCTTGAAACAGAACATGATTGAAATAAACCTCAAAAAGATGTTGGAATCTCAACATGCATCAACGGCTTGAGGTCGTCATGCTTTAAAACGGATTTTTGCTTTCATGGCTGATTGTTCTCATTAATACCACATTTTGTGTTGAAAAAATGGTTGACTAGCTATTAGGCATGCCAATTTGACAAATGCATGAATCCCTCAAAGGAGTTGGGGCTTTATGTCACTTATGCAATTTGATGATGTTAGGTGAAGTCTTTAGGAGGTTCAACCATGTTGGGCATGTGCTTATGACACTTGTGCCACTTTTTTTATGACATAACAACTTTTGAAAGGGCAATAACCCATCAAGTGTGCACATGTCTCACTTTTACCATCTTTTTCACTTCTCAAAAAACTCTTAAAATGGCTAATACACCTCAAGTATGTGCCTCCTCCATTCAAGCCATCTTGTTATTATATGAGCTGAAATAGGCCACTCCTATTTGTATTTTTTTTTTTTTTTGGTATTTGTGTTATTTTTATTTAAATGTGATCTTTCAGAACTAGACGGAAGATGCAGAAGGGTTTGTTTGTTTTGCATGTAATGATTTTCCGTTGTAATACAGATATTTTGCAAATACCAAGAAAATGGGAAATACCCACAAGCTCTATTCCATGAATTTTACATAAATAAGCATATATAAGCAATACCCATATGAAGGAATGTCAAAGATTTCAATAAACCAACAACCCATTTCGTTGTAGCAAAAATACATGGCTGGAAATGATGGAACAACAAACATGAAATATGAATCCACTCTGAAATACAAGCAACTCAGTTTATTACTCAAATCAACAAGTACATCCAGAATACATGAAGGATTCTCCCCTTTTTTAAGCCACCAACATCACCAAGCTCAATGTAACTACCATATGAACTGACCCATGATACTATTTTGTTGGTATGGCATGTGTATGCTGGTTCAGCAGTGAAACAAGTCACACCAACCCTCATTCAACTGCAAACTCTGCCATGATCAACATAATACCCAACGCCCAGCAAGAAGGTAATATCAGTCCCAAACATCAAAGAAAAAACACAGAAATCTTTGCTATAGGGAACAACCTAGTACAACAGATGTACAACCTGTGTGGGTGCATTAAATGGTGCCCAATCTCCTTCAAATCACTGTCCCAAACCTGCAATATGTTCCTTGATAACCTCTGATAATTATGGTGTCAAATAACTTATGATTTCTCTTGGTAAATGTCTCTGCAACAACCTCCGAAACCTCAAAACTGAATATCATGAAGTGCAATTGTAACCACTAAGTATGGCTACCTCAAAGCCTCCTTGGGTGGTCTCTCACACTTGTGGATAGCTACTACCAATGGTGGTTTCCATCACCAAAAGCCATGGCTGGAAGAAGTTCTCCAAACCCTCATTTGCAGAGCAATATCTAAGTAAAATGATATGTCGTGAATGAGCTCTTTTCCTTTGATTTTAGCTTTTATATTTCCTCATGAGAGTCACCACTTTTGAGAGGGAATATAACTTTATTATTTTTCACTTTAATTTACTTTATTTCCTCCCATGAGGCGTCCAAGTCCAAAAGTGACTTTACTTTTTGCATTTTATAATTTTACTATGTCACCACATTATAATAATAAGTCCAATTATTAAATATTAAAATATCAACTTATAGACTTTAATATGAAAGGCCAAATGGACTTAGAATCACGTGATCTTTAGACCATTAGAAAGGTCTCATCGAAAAGCTTTGCCTCCAACCTTGAACTTCCCCAATCGGATGAAACCCAACTTACTAAAAATAGTAAGTTCCAACCAAGGTGTCTGAATCCGACCAAACGAACTCCCAAAGTTCCCTAACCACATTGGTTAGTCTACGGGAACCAGGTATAGACTAACCCCATCAAGAAAGGGGGACATTACAGTCCACCCGTCCCAAGATTGCTTGCCTCAAGCAATCTCAGATCTGGATGCAACAAGATTTGTTCGCTCTCCCATGTAGCATCCTCTATTGGCAGGTTCTTCCACTTCACCAGATATTCGCTAATGACTCTCTTCCTCAATGTGCGCTCCCTAGTGTCAATGATGGCCTCAGGTACCAAAATCAATTTCCCCTCTTCATCAAGAGGAGGTAACTCTGTAGAAGGTATCACGTTGTGCCCTAGTGCCTTTTTCAGGCGAGACATGAAAAACATTGTGTACCTTATTGTCTGCTGGCAACTCCAACTAATAAGCCACCTCTCGAACCTTTCGAGAGATCCTGAATGGTACATAGTAACATGGCTTTAACTTTATTGCACCACTCTTCTTAAGAGTTGACTATCTGTATGGCTGCAGCATAAGATATACCATGTCACCAACCTCGAAGGAACACTCAACCCTGTGCTGATTTGCATACTGCTTCTCTCAAAGACCTCATTATGTTCTGACTCTCCTGCAAGAGGTCTTTAGCCTTAGGTACTCTGCTGTCTCCAAACAACAAGTCCAGGAAACTCAGAGCCTTGTACCCATACAGTAAATGGTGACATCTGAATCGACATATGGTAAGTGGTATTATAATAGTATTCACCCAAATGAAGCCACTTCACCCATGCCTTCTTATGCCCTGCTATGTAATTCCTGAGGTACCCTTCCACCCACTTATTAACTATCTAAGTCTGCCTATCCATCTGGGGGTGGTAACTCGTGCTGGGGGTGAGCTCTATCCCACTCAACCTAAAGAGCTCCTGCCAAAAACTACTCAGGAACCTGTTGTCCCTGTCACTCACTATACTCCTTGGCAACCTGTGAAGTTGAAATACCTTTGAAAAATAAATCAACAACCTGAGTTGTTGTATAGGTGGCTGATATAGAAAAGAAATGTGCAAACTTTGTGAGCCTGTCAACCACAACAAAGATGTAGTCCTTGCCTTGGGCTTTAGGCAAGCTTGTAATGAAATCCATCGAAATGCAGTCCCACTTCCTCTTGAGAATGGGTAAGGGCTGCAACAAACCACCTGGAAAAGAGTGCTCATGTTTGTTCTACTGGCAAATCGGACACTCCCTCACATACTTCTGCACTTCAGTCTTGAGGCCTTTCCAAGTGAACCTTTCCCTAACCTGTCTGTAGGTTTTGAAAAAATCTGGGTGTCCTACCATAGGCAAGTCATGGAATGCCCTCAAGATCTTCTGCTTCATAGCAGATCCTGGCACCAAAAAGATCCTCTCCTTGTAAATGATCAAGTCATTTACGATAGTGTACATTTCATCCCGAAAGGTGCCATCAACAACCTGAGAAGCTCACTTATCCTTTGCATATTCTGCAATGATCATATCTCTCCAGTCCTCTGCAATCTCCCCTAACGCACACAAGTGTGGTCTCCTGGATAAAGCGTCAGCAACTACATTCTTCTTCCCTTTGACAAAGACAATGTCAAAGTCATACGCCTGCAGTTTACTGACCCACTTCTTTTGTTGGTCATTCAGGTCCTTCTGACTAAGGAAATGCTTCAGGCTATTATGATCAGATTTAACAAAAAAAATTCCCCCAACTAGATACTGCCTGAACTTAGCGAATGCATGCATAATGGCTAACATCTCCTTATCGTAAATGTTATAGCTCCTCTCAGGACCCCTTAACTTCTAGCTCTCAAAAGCAATGGGGTTCTTATCCTGCATCAGCACCGCCCCTATGCCTTCCCCCGAGGCATCACACTGAAGCTCAAATGGCTTCAAAAAATCAAGAATGGCCAAAACTGGACAAGTGCTTATCACCTCCTTAAACCTGTCAAAGCACTGCTAAGCACTAGCTGACCATTCGAAAGCACCCTTCCGTGTCAAATCCATAAGGGGGGCAGCTATCTGAGAAAACCCCTTAACAAAGCAGCAATAGAACCCACAGAGGCCAAAGAATCCCTTGAGTTGAGAGAGATTCTTGGGTGACAGCTAGTATAAGATTGTCTGTACCTTTTTTGGATCCATGTGGACACCCTCTGCACTGATGATGTGTCCCAAGTACAATAACTCTGTCATGCCAAATTCGCACTTGGACATTTTGGCATAAAGAGACTCTTGCTCAAGAATACCCAATACGATATCAAGGTGTCTCAGGTGTTCCTCCCAAGTCTTGTTGAATATCAATATGTCATCAAAGAAGATAAGTACAAATTTCCTTAGCTGCTCCTGAAAAACCTTATATAAGACTAGAATGTGGTTGGAGCATTGGTTAAGCCGAAAGGCACAACCAGAAACTCGAAGTGCCCATAATGGCACCTGAATGTTGTCTTCTCTACATCCTCCTCTCATACCCGTATTTGGTGGTACCCTGACCTCAAGTCTATCTTAGAGAAGAAGCAAGCACCATGTGATTCATCGATGAGCTCATCAAACTGAGGGATGGGATACCTGTTCTTGATGGTCCTCTTGTTCAACTCCCTGTAGTCAATACACATTCTGAGTGTACCATCCTTCTTCTTAACCACCACAACGGAAGAAGCGAAGGGACTCTTACTGGGTCTAATGTGTCCCATCTTGAGAAGCTACTGAATGGCCTTCTCAATCTCATCCTTATCTCTTGGGATGCCTGTAGGGAATTGTGATAACTGGTTTGGCATCCTTTTTGAGCTCTATGGCATGCTCAAACCCCCTATTGAGAGGTCTACCTGGTGGTATGTCACTAAACACTTTGGTGTGTTTAGTCAACAAAGTCTGGATCTTAGCTGGATATTCCTGTTTTTGCTGCTTAGGCACCTCGGGCATCACAAGTACCTCCGTTGCCCACTGTACCTAATCATACCGCAATATCCTCTCCATCCTCCGAATGGACACTGCTCTAAGACCACCATTTGACATTCCCCTCAAAATATGTTTTAGACCATTTATTTCAAACTTCATCTCCATGGTCCTCAAGTTGAGGGAAAATTCACCTATCATCTGTAGCCACTTCATACCAAGGACTACATCCATATTACCCATACCGACCACATAATACTCCATCTGGAACTCAAAATTATTTAACCTGATGGTTAAATTTGGGATCCTTCGTTTACAGGTGATAACAAATCCATTTGTAACTCTGACCTTAAACCCCTCGAACTCCTCAATTTTGAGTCCCCTCTGTGCTACCAGCCCCTCATTCATGAAGTTATGGGTGGCTCCTATGTCCAACAAGGTGGCCACTCTCTGTCCCTCCAATACTCCTCGTATCCTGAAGGAACCCTCTCTCTGGATGGTAGAGAAGTGATATGTCAGAAACTCCTCATCCTATGCATCCTGTACCTCCTCTGCTACACTCTCCACATTACTATCTAAATGTTGATCACTCTGCTGATCTGAATGCTCTGAAGCTAACTCTTCAGCGGAATAGTACTCTAATTGTTTGACCTACCCCTTCATTGGGCACTTATGGTTAGGATCCCATGGACCCTTGCATTTGAAGCATAGCTTCTTCCTCATGTATTCATTGAGTGCATCATCATCAAGTTTTGGGAATGGTTTCCTTGGTTGACCTGTTTCACGTGATACAATCTTCTTATCCTTATCCTTTTTGTGCAAGAAACCCTTTAACTGAAACTTGCTCTTATAGGAGGAGTATTCCATGTCCTTGGCCTTTTTGATAGCCTCCTGTAGTGTGGGTGGGTTGAACCCCTTGATCCATCCCATCAAGGGCTCAGATACACCATCGATGAATAGGACAATGAGCCTACGCTCAGAAATGTCTATAACCTTAACTGACAACCTCTAAAAATCTGAAATATATGCATCGACTCCACCATATTGTCTGCACTGGGCCAGCTCCTTGAAGTGCAACTCAAGTCTCCCCTATCAAATCTATCAATCAATCTCTCAGTGAACTTTGCATAAGAGACAATCAAGTCATGGCCCAATGTAACTAGTCCATGATACCACCACTCATGTGCATCTCCGTCCAAATGCAAAGTTGCATACTCTATGGCATCTCATTTAGTAGAAGGATTGAGACACAAATAGGTGTCCACTTTCTGAACCCATGCTCTAGCTGATGTCTTCCTTGAACCATCGAAATAAGGGATACTCATCTTCCCCTTCTTCTTCTGAAGATCCTGGTTTTGTGGCCTCACTCCTGCTTCACCCTGTGGTCTACTGCATTCCTTGAATGTCAGGTAAGCCTAAAAAGGCATGTCAGCACAGAACCCAGCATCCATAGCTCTCCAATCCTGCCAATATTGTACATGACGAACTGTTTCAGTAGGCTCATGAACCTCACCTGGTGGATTGTTCTCTGGTATAAACTAAGGCATTCTCTAGGCCTCGTGCTAGCTGATCCTGTGAAGGTGCATTGCGGGGTAGTCCGGTTATTAACCGAATGCTCTCCATTGTTACCATTGTTTTCATTATTATCATTATTTCCATTATTTCCTCCCACATGTTGATCAACACCACCATTGTTATTTCCATTGTTCCCACCATTACCAGGTATCAAACGGGCAAGGATCTGTGCTAGTTTTGTCTGTGATCTTTCCATCGTGTTCACCATATCACGCTGCCCTCTAGCTAGATCATTCAAGGCATGCATCATGCTGATCAAATCTACTCTCCCTTCGTCAAACTGGTCTCTACTAGACCTACCCTCTCGATCACCCATGTTTTCTGCAATGGGTTTCTCTTCCCTGTAAAGCACTATGTCTCTTGCAATGGGTTCCTCTTCCCTATAAAAAAACTACCTGTTGTTCCTCAGGTTTTGAAGGTTCACTGTATAAAACTAGTTGTTGCTCTTCAAACCCTGCAAGCCACTCTTCCCATTGACGCTGATCTGCTTCCTTTTTCCTCAACCTCTCCAGGTATCTTTTTTCTCTTGCACTGCCTCATAGAATATTACATGCAATCATTGTCCGGTCATGGAAATCAAAATGCAAGTAAATGGGTAGTCTCAAACTGTCCTATAACTGTGCACAAGTTGTAATCCAACAGACTAGTAGGAAAACCAACTTTGATACCACTGAAATAGGCCACCCCTATTTGTTTTTTTTATTTTTTGGTATTTGTGTTATTTTTATTAAAAAGTGATCTTTCAAAACTAGACAGAAGATGCAGAAGGGTTTGTTTGTTTTGCATGTAATGATTTTTCGTTGTAATACATATATTTTGCAAATACCAAGAAAATGGGAAATACCCACAAGCTCTATTACATGAATATTACATAAATAAGCATATATAAACAATACCCATATGAAGGAATGTCAAAGATTTCAATAAACCAACAGACCCATTTCGTTGTAGCAAAAATACATGGCTGGAAATGATGGAATAGTAAACATGGAATATGAATCCACTCTAAATTATAGGCAACTTAGTTTATTACTCATATCGGCAAGTACATCCAGAATACATGAAGGATTCTCCCTTTTTTGAAGCCACCAACATCACCAAGCTCAATGTAGCTACCATATGAACTAACCCATTATACTATTCTACTGGTATGACTTGTGTATGTTGGTACAGCAGTGAAACAACTCACACCAACCCTCATTCAATGACTACAAACTCTACCATGATCAACATAATACCCAACGCCCAGCTAGAAGGTAATATCAGTCCCAAACGTCAAAGAAAAAACACAGAAATCTCTACTAAAGGGAACAGCCTAGTACAGCAGATTTACGACCTGTGTGGGGGCATTAAATGGTGCTCAATCTCCTTCAAATCGTTGTCCCAAACCTGCAATATGTTCCTTGATAACCTCTGATAATTATCGTGTCAAATAACTTTTGATTTCTATTAGTAAATGTCTCCGCGACAAGCTTCGAAAACCTCAAAACTGAATATCATGAAGTGCAATTGTAACCACTAAGTACGGCTACCTCAAATCTTCCTTGGGTGGTCTCTCACACTTGCAAATAGCTACTAACAATGGTGGTTTTTGTCACCAAAAGCCATGGCTGGAAGAAGTTCTCCAAACCCTCATTTGCAAAGCAATATCCAAGTAAAATGATATGTCATGAATGAGCTCTTTTCCTTTGATTTTAGCTTTTATATTTCCTCATGAGAGTCACCACTTTTGAGAGGGAATATAACTTTATTATTTTTCACTTTAATTTACTTTATTTCCTCCCATGAGGCGTCCAAGTCCAAAAGTGACTTTACTTTTTGCATTTTATAATTTTACTAAGTCACCACATTATAATATAAAGTCCAATTAATAAATATTAAAATATCAACTTACGAACTTTAATATGAAAGGCCAAATGGACTCAGAATCACTTGATCTTTAGACCGTTAGAAAGGTCTCATCGAAAAGCTCTGCCTCCAACCTTGAACTTCCCCAATCAGATGAAACCCTAACTAAAAATAGTAAGTTCCAACCAAGGTGCCTGAAACTGACCAAATGAACTCCCAGAGTTTCCTAACCACATTGGTTAGTCTATGAGAACCAGGTATAGACTAACCCCATCAAGAAAAGGGGACATTACATGAGCAAAGGTTTTTAGTGGCTAACCCTACTTGGGCACATGCCTCAACCAAGTTTATAACACAACAAAATAGTGTGAGGTAAAACCTCTCTTCAAATTCAAAGGGAAAGCTCTCTAACTAAACTAAATCTAAAACCGAGCTAAGTTGGTCCTAGACTAAAACTATAGACAAGAAAAATAAACACAAGATTCACAGAGGAGGTTTTGAATAAATGAAAATGATCTTGTTTTTATGTTTGTGCCTTGGATACATTCATAAGACTATTAATAGTCATGCCTTCCAAATGAAATTTTTAGCTATTTGAAAGATGAAACATCTAATCTAAATGCACACAAATGACACTTTTTAGTTGACTAAGATAAAGACTAGCTATTTAGTTAAAACAAGTTTTTACAAGGTATACCAAATGCAACAACACATAGTTCCAAAGACTAAATAGTTAATTTACACACAAAGTTACAACACAAACATGAATAAAATAACATCAATACAAAGCTTGACACTTAGTATTCACATTCAATCTAACATTACAAATATAGGTTCAATAATAGCTTTGATGGCATAAGTGTGGCATTAACAATCATTTTCTAGAGTTTATGCTCACAACACTTATTTATAGGTTACCAATGCCCAATCTTTAGGACTTTGGGTGCCATTGGTGGAGTATTGTTCCTTAACACATTGGGGTTCATTTCATCTAGTGTCCCTTCTAATGGTGTTGGAAAGTCCTAATATCCAGTGTGAATGAGAGGGGGAGGGGAACCCTTTTAACCATAGTTTGGCGTGAAGCAAGAGGAAGCGATATCTCCATCTGAATTGATATCTCCTTGAAGGGTTTAGAGTAAGCTCTCCAATTCTAGTTTAGAGTAGCTACTATCACTAGACTAACCAGCGAACAAGCCATAAAGCTATTACTAAGCCAAGCTAGCTACCTTGTATACAACAACAGTATTTGAAGTTACATATATAGAACCAGATCCAGACCAATGTGAGCGAGCTTAAGATCTAGACCAAGCCAAAAAGCTAGCCATCACCAAGCCACCTAAAGTAGTACCAATTTTGATTGGTCCAGTCGAAGAAGCAGTTCTAGGGAAGGGTTGACCTCTACTTTATCTTCTTCCAAGGGTTGGGGAAGGGCCGACCTCTAGTTCATTTTCTTGTGCAGGAGAAGAAAGATCTTGAGCCATTATACTCTCTATGGTTACCACTTCTTTTCTAAGTGTGTTTTATAGATAGAAGGAACCAACCCTGTCGAGGGATCAAGAGAATTTAATTGGCATCCATTATGAACAATAGAGTCCTAGGATTGAGCAAACTATAGTTGCCTCTTTCTTTCCTATTCATTGCCCACAATAATATAAAAGAGGGGCCTCTCCCACCCACTCGATGAAGGTTATAATGGGTCTATAGGTGAGAAAGAACAAGAGAGTATTATATACGTATTAACCAGTTAGTTATAGTAGGCACTCCGATTGAGTGCTTCGGAGAAAATTATTAACCTTTGTCCATTTGTTGAGTCACTTTATTGAATGAGTAAAGCAAGACCCGATAAGAGTTTTCCCCACGTATATCTTGTGTCTCTCTCTTCTGTCTCATTTCTGTGTGTATGTGTATAGCTACAATATCTCCATTGTTGTTGTTAACATTCTGTAATTGTAAAGGATAAAATGAATTTGCACTCTACTCTCCTCTTTAGATTAGTGTAGGAAGTAATTTCCGCACACCTAACTTCCTTTCAGTTAGTATCAGAGTCTGGCCAGTTTTGGTTCTAGATGTTGGGTAGAAGTTTTTTGAGCTAATCTTAGGTTGAGTAGGAGTCTGTGCAGAGTATTCTATATCTTGTTGCAGGAAGGAGATGGCAACCACATCTGGAAGAGTAGAGGTGGAGAAGTACAATGGCACAAATTTTGAGTTGTGGAAACTCAAGATGGAAGATCTACTTGTTGATCGTGACCTATGGAAAACCGTTGATGGCACAAAACCTACGACAATGTCACAAGCTGGTTGGGAACTCAAAGATCAAAAGGCTAAGGGTCTCATAAGACTCTATCTAGCTGACTCTATCCTATTGAATGTCCATGAGGAGAAAATTGCCAAAGATCTTTGGAAGAAGATGGGATCTGTTTATCAGGCCAAGTCCTTGGTGAACAAGCTCTTTCTAAAAAAGAAGTTGTTTGCTCTGAAAATAGAAGACAGAGGATCTGTTGCAGACCATATGAATGCTTTTAACATGCTTGTTGCACAGTTGACATTCGTGGGTGTGAAAATGGAGGAGGAGGATCGATGTATGACCCTGCTTTGTTCTTTGCCGGATTCATGGGATCATCTTGTCATGTCTATTGGAAGCACTACCACCACCTTCAAGATGGATGATGCAGTATCTTCATTGTTATTTGAAGAAGTGCAGAGAAAGACAATCGAGTCGGTCAAAGATGCTCTTGCGGTTCATGGAAGACCCAAAGAGAAAGGGAAGAAGAAGGACAAGAAAGGTGAAAAGGGCAGATCCAAGTCCCGTGGGAGATCCAAATCTCCTAGAAAGTTCAAGGCTCTTTGTTGGAACTATGGTAAATCTAGGCATTTCTGAAAGGAATGCAAAGAGTAAAAGAAAAAGAAAAAGAAGAATGCCCCAGATTCTGATTCTGACAAGTCACAAGATGATGGTGATGCCTTCATCGCAGCCCTAACCACCCATGAATCTGATGATTTGTGGTTGATTGATTCTGGTGCATCATTCCACATGACCTCGCATCAAAGCTAGTTCACGAAGTATGAAGAGTTTGATGGTGGAAGAGTGTACTTGGGTGACGATTCTCATCTGAAGATTGTTGGTCGTGGAAGAGTCTTAATCTGATTCCCTAATGGACGAGTGAAGGGGATCACTAGGGTTATGCACATCCTAGGCTTGGCATGGAACCTGCTTTCTGTAAGTATGTTGAATGATGCAGGTGTGCAGGTTGTCTTTTCGAAGGATGGATGCAAGATGACTAGAGGATCTATGGTGCTTGCGAAGGGTACTCAGAGGGGTACTCTATTTCAGCTGGAGGCATGCACTACACAGTGCAATAGTTCTTTTGACTTGAAGAAAAGAGTTGCAGTCACTTCATCCCCACCATCTGAACGAGCAGTGAAGAAATCTATTGTAATACATTCTGATGGTAGTGCACATGCTTTGGAAGTTAAACTTCCTGCTGAAAAGACTATGTTATGGCATTTGAGATATGGCGACATTGGTGAGAAGGGTCTTAGAACCCTAAAAAATAAAACCTCATTGAGGGGTTAAATGATTGTAATCTTGAGTTTGACTTTTGCGAACATTGTGTATATGGAAAGCAAAACCTTGTTTAGTTTTACTCTAGTTCTCACAAGTCTTCTGGTGTATTGGATCTTATTCATTCTGATGTGTTTGGTCCTGTTAATGTTCCTTCGATTTCTAAATCTGTATATTTTGTATCTTTTATAGATGATTACAGTAGAAGGACATGGGTTTATTTTATCAGAAGAAAGATTGAAGTCTTTAGTCGGTTTAAAGAGTTTAAATCTTTTGCTAAAAATTAGATTAGTAAAAAGATTAAGTGTTTGAGAACTGATAACGGTGGTGAGTTTTGTTCGGTAGAGTTCGATAAGTTTTGTAAAGAGGAAGGGATTGAAAGACATAAGACAACTCCATACACCTCGTTGCAAAATGGAGTTGTAGAGAGGATGAACAAGACACTGGTGGAGAAGGCTAGGAGTATGCTTAGTGGAGCAAGTCTCGAACAGAGTTTTGGGTTGAAGTTGTAGCCACTGCTTGCACCTAGTAAATAGGTCTCCTACATCAGCTCTTGTTGGTAAGACACCTATGGAGGTGTGGTCTGGTAAGAAGCCTTCAGTTAGACATCTTCATGTTTTTGGTTGTGAGGCATATGCACATGTGCCTAGGGAGAAACAGTCTAAATTGGAGAACAAGGTTGTTAAGTGTATTTTCATTGGCTATGGTGTTGGTGTGAAAGGATACAAGCTTTAGGATCCTGTGGCTGAAAAAATGTTGTATAGCAGAAGTGTTATCTTCAGAGAGCTAACACCTTCTTCCATTGTTCTATAGCCAGAACAGACAGAAAAGAAAGAATATGTGGTTTAGTTTCCTTCTACCCTGAGAAGACTGAACTGACAGACCCTATGAGACCTGATGATGAGGAGAGCTCTAGCAGCTCTGAAAGCTCAGAAGAAGAAGTAGAACCTCAACCTCAACCATTGAGGAGGTCTACATGAACAAGAAAGAAACCTGATAGGTTTGGTTATTCATTACTCGATTCTAGTTGTGCTTTTGCCTTACTTACTAACACTGTTGAGCCTAGAACTGTGACAAAGGCTATGGGCATGAAAGATGCAGGTTCCTGGAAGGAGGCCATGGAAGATGAGATGGCTTCTTTGGAAAAGAATAAAACATGGGACTTGGTGCCTTTGCCTGAAGGACAGAAACCCATTGGATGCAAATGGGTGTTCAAGAACAAATTCAATGCAGATGGCAGTGTTGAAAAGTACAAGGCTAGATTGGTTGTGAAGGGGTACTCACAAGTGGAGGGAATTGATTATAGTGAAATTTTCTCTCCCATTGCAAAGCTGACATCCATTCGGTTCTTGTTATCTGTTGCAGCTGCTTATGACTTAGAGGTGGAGCAGATGGATGTGAAGACAGCTTTCCTTCATGGTGATTTGGAGGAAGAGATTTACATGTCACAGCCAGAGCATTACATAGAGAAAGGTAAAGAAAATTTGGTTTGCAAGTTGAAGAAGTCTTTGTATGGTTTGAAGCAGTCTCCTAGGATGTGGTATATGAAATTTGATGCCTTTGTGTTGTTTATTAGATTTCTGAGATCAAAATCTAATCATTGTGTGTATTACAAGTTTGGCAATGATCGCATTCTCATTATTGCATTGTATGTTGACAATATGTTATTGATTGGGAATGGTAAGAATATGATTTTTGATTTGAAGTCTCAGTTGTCAGCACAATTTAAGATGAAAAATCTAGGGGCAGCCAAGTACATTCTGGGAATGGAAATCACAAGAGATGGAGCTAACAAAAAACTTTGGTTAAGCTAGAGTAAGTATGTGAAGACCGTGCTGGATAGGTTCAGCATGGCAGATTGTAGACCATTGTGTGTTCCTGTTTCATTGGGGACAAAGTTTTATGTTACTAATTGTCCAAAATCTCCTAGTGAGGTGGAGGACATGAGCAGAGTACCTTATGCTAGTGTTGTTGGCAGTTTGATGTATGTTATGGTCTACACAAGACCAGACATTGCCCAAGCAGTGGGAGTCCTTAGTCGATTTATGGCTAATCCTGGATGGGTACATTGGGATGTAGTTAAGCGAGTGTTCAGATATTTGAGGGGTACTTCTGAGTATTCCATATGCTATCATGGTAATGCTACAGGACCTCTGCATTCAGTTTGTATTCATAGATTCGTGGACTCTGATTGGGCAGGTGACATTGACAGCAAGAGATCCACCAGTGCCTATGTGTTCACTATGTTCGGTGGTACAATTAGTTGGATGAGTAAGCGACAACCTATGGTTACTTTGTCCACGACAAAAGCTGAGTATATGGCAGAAACTCATGCTTGCAAGGAAGCCATTTGGCTTCAGAGATTGTGTTTAAATATTGGTGTTGATGTAGGACAGATTACGATTTGTTGTGACAGTCAGAGTGCAATTTGCCTAGCAAAGAATCCAACTTTCCATGCCAGAACAAAGCATATTGACGTATAGTTTCACTTCATGTGAGACATAGTAGAGGATGGAAAGGTGAATTTGGAGAAGGTAGATACTTTGAAGAATGTTGTAGATTCATTGACGAAACCAGTGGGCACAGAGAAGTTCAGATGGTGTTTGGAGTCTATGGGCCTCTCAGCCTATAGTAGTTAAAATCCTGTTATTTCTATTGGCTCTTACAAGGTGTTTGACAAGTGGGAGAATGTTGGAAATAAGGTGTCTCAACCTTGGTAATTCCTTGCATTTATTATTGTAATGTAATTTATTTACTTAGCCTATGTTGTAATTTGTTGCACATCTTGTTTTGTCATTTAGTGTGAAGTGGCACGATGAGTTGTCACTCCACTTGTAAGATGACTAGGATGGTCAACACACTCCATGTGGAGATAGGCGTCCCTTTTGTGTGGTAGAGGTTTTCTGCCATGTGTTGGCATCTTGACTAGTGTGTAAGTGAATCTTGACCGAAACAGTTATGACAGATTCCTATGACAAAATCTATGACATGTAAGAGTCAAAAATAGAAGGTTCTATGACAGGTGAAGACATGTGTCACTAGGCATATTGGAAGAAGGCATCTTTAGGCACCCCAAGGAGAGTTATGACATGTTGTAAGAGAATATGCTATTTATAGCCTGTTTATGATAGATTCTTTTACAGCTGTAAGATATGCCAGTATGACGGATTCTGTGACAGTTGTAAGAGTCGTAAGAGCATCTGTCATTACCCAACTTGGGAATAGGTAGCCTCTTTGGGATGGGGTGACTTGACAAGTGTCAAGAACATCCTATAGTGTCAAGAACATCCTATAGTTTTGGACAAGTGTCCATAGGTGTGGCTTTTGGGCCATGAGGCCATGTTGGACGCCCATCTCAAGATAGAGCCATTTTTGCCTTGTATTTTCTATATAAACAGGTGCTTTGGAGAGGAGATGTATTATGTGATTGACAGGTACTATTATGCTGTCAGTTTCTCTCCAGATACGAGTGTCAAAGACTCCTAAGAGCTTGCATTGCAAGTGTATTGTAAACCATTTCAGTTTTGATAATACATTCTACAGGTTTTGGAGTGTGGGGTTTTTCACCCGATAAGGTTTTTCCCATGTATATCTTGTGTCTCTCTCTTCTGTCTCATTTATGTGTGTATGTGTATAGCTACAATATCTCCATTGTTGTTGTTAACATTCTGTAATTGTAAAGGATAAAATGAATTTGCACTCTTCTCTCCTCTTTAGATTAGTGTAGGAAGCGATTTCCACACACCTAGCTTCCTTTCAAAAAAGGCATGTTCTTATATCCATCAATGAAAGATTTTTTTAGTTCTTCATAGTCATTTTCATTATTTTTAGCTACAAGTTTGAATACCTCGTGTGAGACATTTAGATTAATAAATTTTATGTTGCTCTCTACTAATGGAAGTTCCAACAACATGTGACATGTTTCTTGTGCCCCAATGTCTCTACAATTATTTCAGTAAGAAGTCTCCTATGTGCTCTTGTGGCTAAACCAAAGGTTTTAAATATTTGCAAACCACATCAACATTTGATGATATGTTTCTAAACTCTTCTTTGCTTTAGCTGCATACTTGGCAATGTACTTGATTATAGCATGTTTGGAAATAACGGGTTTTTAATGTATATTTGTTCTCCATAATTATAGAATGTAGTGATTGTATGTATTTACTCTATCATCATTTCTTGTGGGCTCAAAAAAAATTTGGGTCTGTTTCTAAGTATTGATATAACTTTGATCCCTTGAAATTTAATGGCCAAGGAGCATTATACCTATAATAATAATAGCACATTTTAATTTTTTTCCATACATATTATATTCAATTTGTATAGAAATCTTTCAATGATTTACCTCTTACCTACAAACCAGTCATGCTCTTTTCTTATGAAAGCATGCACCCTCTCTACACATTGTATGGCATTCTACACAATTTAAGATCTCTTCATAGTCATGTTCCATATCTACCTATGCAAGTTGTCTTGTATTTTGAAGACATGCATGTTGTACAAAATTTTGCAATACTTATCATTCAAAGAATGTAAGAATTTATTAGTTACATTGATGCATAAAGTTTATATATAGAATATAAATTTATAAAATATTGATAGCATACATGTATGTTTCGTTGATGTGGATCTTCTTAAGGATTCCATGCGTGAATAATATAATGGAACTATTTATTTGTACTTTTTCATTCCTTGTCCTTTATCCAATCAAGGTTGTCCATATCTAGTGCTCCATCTAACCATATGAATCCATGCACATGTGGTGAACCTCTATGTTGTCATTCATATCTAGATTAGTAATCTTTTACTTTCATTCCTTTTCTAGTATCTATTTTTGAAAAATTGAATGTCACAAGTGTATGTAGTGTGTCACTATATGAGGATAATCAATAATATTCTATTTTCACCAATTTTTGGCTTCTTGTGGATTTTTGGTGGTTTTCTAGGCATTAGTGCATGCAAATCAGGCTAGTACATATCAGGCTAGAATATCATTGGTGATCCAATTTGATGAAGCATGTCAGTTAATTCAGCACAACATTTTTCCCAATATGACCTTATACACCTTAAGTTTGTTCCAAATCACATCAAACGATCAACTAGATAGGAGTGGGGTAGATTTTTTGTATGTTCATGTAGCTCATTGATGGTCATTAACATATCTTGAAGATTTTTTTCACAAACACTATAGAAGAATTTTGTGCACAATGTCTCATTATCATGTTCATCATGTAATAGCTAAATCGTGGATGTCCACCAAAATGGTGATCCCTATATCGAAATAGATGTTTGAAAAATTCATGTAGATGTACTCACCTCATGCATGGTTCTAGCCAATCACATCTTCCATCAAGAAATAATGTTGGAAATGCTATATCAAGTAAGCCTAATGTGACATACTTATTAATAGGAGATACACCAATTCATGGTCAATCAATCAATATTGTTGGATGTGCATCAAGGTTATTTGTACCCAAGCATGGATTGATTCCATCTCTCTTGGGGCATTAGGTGGTTTGTGGAGCAAGAGGGTACTCCCCTCTCTACAAACACACTAACACAATCTCAAACTTACAAAACAGGGACTCTATGTTCAAATATACAAAACTTCATAATCTTGATTTTATTTGATTCAAATTCTCACAACAAATATAGAAATCTGTAACATAATATTTACAAACAAATTTACACATGGCCTTCTCAACTACACAAGGAAATTCTCTCTGTTCCTCTCACACTCTCACAATTATGCTTCTTCTCAAGCTCCTCACACGAGTTGTGATCTCTCTCCCAAACTCTATATCCACTCTATTTCTTTGGGCAATGGATATATATCTTTATCCTATTTTGCTGGAAGATTGTCTCTTTGGTTGGGACTGCATCTTCACCAGAGCCTTCACTCCCTTTTATCAAATCTCCTCCTTTTTAATTTCCTTTACTTGATGCTTCTTTTCTCTACCCCAGGTGCTTTCTCCATCTTGCCTTCTTATTTTCTCTACAAATGGCGCTACTTTCCTTTCTTTCTATGGAGTGCTTCTTCACCTTTTATTTCTCTTCTTTTGTAGCTAGTTGCCTCTCTTGTTTTGGGCTCTCACCCTCTTCTGCATATTTTTCACTTTTCAACGCTTCCTTGGTCACTTCTTTTCAACAATGTGGCTCTCATGCTTGTTGCCTTTTCCTCTGGTAGCTAACCGTTCACTTATCCCTAAGTCTCTTTATTTTGTTCTTGGTTGAACACTCAATTTCCCTCACACTATTCTTCTAATGGCGGCCCCCTCTGTTCAAATGCATCTTTCAACTTCTTATACTTCCTTTTGGCAGTGACCGCCCCTCTATTCTTTTCACTGGTATATGCTTATTAAAGACCACAATCTCTTCATAGTCTTCCTTCCTAGAGGCAAAGAGACACAAGAAAAAACAAATTCAAAATTTAATTGGAGTCAATGCTAAGACCACTCTCCACGCCCGCGACCTCGCATTAGGATCTATTAGCCAACAAAAAGGAATTCTTTAAATTTTTAATGTTCTACAAACATAGTTTAATCACCCCCATCTCATAGGCTAGTCGCCTCCTTTGATCATGCATAGAAAATATCTCCATACAAGCTATAGTTATTAGCTTTATCAATTGCCAATATAAGTCATGTTTGAAAATACCATCACAACGCCCACCTCAATCCATGCGTGGGAAAGAACTTCATCACCAATCAAAATAACATGTATATATTTGGTCTTCACTATGGCCAAACATGAGTAATTTGCATTTGTTTAAACTTCAACCTCACTCACGGCCTGCTCAGGTTTATGTGCTGTGATTCCAATAAGTCGGTCAGAGGTTTGATAGCTTCTTACTAGATCTAAATAGAAAGTTCACGTGTAACACACCACAACTCCTCTATGACACTTCAACGAACAAATACCAACAAAGATCTTCAATCAATGCAAGGAATAACAAAATGCAAAGATACATCATTGAATGCCTTTGCCACTTCCAAAGTTCCTGTTACCTAATTGTGCACATCAACCCAATAAGGTCAGGCTGGGACAGCACTAATGTTTTCTTCCTTTGTAGAAGGATTTAGCTTCAATAGAAGCTTCAGACATGAGCCTAAGTAGAGGAGTGGAGGAGGAAAAGTAAAAAAAGTTGAAGGCTCACAATCAGCCCTAGAAGGCCTACCACCCTGGTGGAGGGCCATTCCAGTAGTCACCAGTACCAGAATCATGTAGCAACTCAATAAGAGGTGCTAAATGAGCTAGATAAGGATGGTAAAGACACCCGAACAGAGCAGGAGATATCCTAAGACTGCTAGGAGAAGGGAAAGCTAACCTATGAGTTGCTAATTGTTTTCATGGTCCATTCATTAGAGTTGATCCAATTATCAAGTGAAAAAGGTACACAAAATTTTGCTAAAATCTACTCATGATCATAAACAATTATACCATGCAATCATTTTAGATTTTCTTTATGCAATTGAATGTTTTATGAAAGGACAAATAATACACAAGTCATTGCACGAAATAATTATTTATATTCATAAGAAAATGTGCTCATAGCTTCCCACACAAGCCATGGGATTGACAGTACAAAGATGCAATGAATGAAAACAAGTACATCTAATGAAAAAAGATAAAAATATAGAAGGGAAAAGGGATCCGTCATTGCCTAAATGACAAATCCCACTAGCATCTGCACCATCTTTAGATCTGACGCTGATGTCTGCATAGGTACCTACAAGAGAGAATGAGGAGGAATGTTAGAGCTCAGGATTCTTTTTCACTTCTATATGAAATAACATCAAGTGTACTTGCTACCTTTCATAAGCATCCAATTAGAAAGATAAAAGAGATAAACAATCCTCAAATGCAAATATATAGCCACCAAAAGAAACCAAGAAGAGATCGTATCACCATCAAAGGAGAGGCTCTTAGCCTCATTTGTTTTCCTAACTAGTTTGTTGAGTGTGCAGGTATAGGTACTTGAAGATATCTTATCAACAACATAAATTGAAGTTGCCATAACAGTCATGAAGGGAGGATCCAAAATGAATAGTCATTCAAGGACAACCAAGGAATGCTTCATAGTGATAGGGAGCAGTCATAGAAGAGTCACAAAATGACTGTCCACAAGGTAGAGTAGCAGTCCAACAAAAGAGGAACAACGTCATCCAACCAAGACTTGGTAGTTTGTAAGGAGCAGTCAAGCTAGAGGACAGTCATGTCAAAGAAGAGGATTGTCATTACAAGTAAGGACAGCAATCATACAAGTACAACAATCATGAAGACCCATTGACTATCATAAAGCAATCCTAGCAGTCATGAAGATGGTTGGAACAAGTGCCTTACATAGGTTATGAGGTCACTGTATATATGTGGTTGTGCTTTTATTATTTTTTGCCTTCTTGTATGTTATACATATTTATGTTGTAAAAAATATATATAAAATTAATATACTATATATATTTGTCTATTGTACTATTATTATTTTTTAGCATTCCTGTATATTATTTATATTTGAGTTGTAATTTTACTTTATATATATATATATATATATATATATATATATATTCTTGTATATTATATATATTTGTTGTTCCATTGCTTTTCCCGTTCTTTTACTTTTATGTTTTTTGTTGAACTATTGATTCTTTTCATTATTATTTATATTTGTTATATGTATATATATCTCATTTTATCATTCCTTCTTAGTTTATTTTTTTCTTTTTCCTTCTCATTAGTTCCCTATTCTCATTATTCTTTTATTTTTCTCTTTTGATTCTGGGAGTCCGTGTAACCTCTCTCCTTCCCTCTTTTTATGTTGCTTTGGTCTGCAATCCATCATTTTCAATTCTACTCTCTTGCTCTCACATTCTCCTGATGATGGATCACTGTGTGTGATCCGAAACGTTGAGGAAAAATAATTTACACAGTTAAATCCAGAAGCATTCATTACAACATCATGGACTGTGGAAAACAAATGAACTCCATTGAATAGAGTCATCAAAGTCTTGAACAACCATGGTAGCCTTGGTGGACAAAGCATCTAGACTTCAGAATGCTTGACCTTGAAAAAACTCCTACTCCAATGCAAAAGGAAATCCATATCTACCCACTCATATTGACCAAGATCAGTTTGAACAGTAGAATATTGACAGCCATTTTGAGGTATCCAACTGGCACAGTGATGAAGAGGATCTAGAAAGTCTTTTGGTAAAGGAGGAGAGCCCCATTTTCAAAGGGGATCATGTCCCCCATGGATGTGAAACATCTGATTTATTTTCAGAACTCCCTTTGTACTACAATGAAGAGGCTGACATGGATGACTTGAAGGCAGCTTGCCTTGAAGAGCAGTCAAGTAAACTAATTGAAGACGATCAGCCTTTTCAAGACAACTCTACGTTTGATTGTCAAGATCCTAACTGTTCATCTTGTAGAGAGCTTGTCACTCTACTAAATCCTTGTAATGACCAAGACCCCAAATCAGTAAATGGTGAGGACAGCAAGGGAGATCGTCAAAAGGCAGCTTTGAAAGAGTTTCCTAATCATACATTCTCTTAAGAAGAGGAGCGGGAGTTAGACAACTCCAAGTTGGGTAAGTTTTTAGACCCCCCCTAATTAGTCCATAGTTCAGACTCAAGGTGATAGGGCAGCAAAATGCAAGGATCAAACCAACATTGATTGTTCACACATCAGTTTGTCAAGAGGATGTCCTATTCGACATCTAATCCAACTGGAAGGCAACAAGGAGAAGCTATTACCCATCAGGCCGGTTGCAAGGCATGAAGATGAGCAGCATGAAAAAGAGAACCATCTCACCTGTCCACCTCAGAATAGTTGTATTTTTAGTCAAAACAAGTGGGTATGCATGTTTATTCTTTTTCTTGAAAAGGTACTACACAAGTCCTTTGAATGCCCACCCTTTCCACACCCCTCATTAGCTGCTCAAAGGCATGAAGAATACCCCAGGTTGATCAGGAAAGGAAGCTATTTTGTAGAGCCAGTTAATGGTTTTGTTTAGCAGGCTTGTTATTTTGTTTAGTTTAGGTAAGTAAGTCATTTGCTTTAGTTTTTGCTTTCCAAGAAGTGTTGATGCATGGTTTTCTGGCCTTGTTTAGAGCCAGCCTTGTTTTGTTTTTAGTTTGTTTTGTTGTTGTTTAGTTTTCTAACAGCTATGTTTCAAGAAGTTTTCTGAGTTGCAAATTCCAAGGAAAGACTCTATTGCCCAATGGATATACTAGGCAACTGGTCATGGAAGTTTTAGCAGGAAAAACTAGCATAGAGGTCACCAAAAATGTTACCTAATTGTGCACATCAACCCAATAAGGTCAGGCTAGGACAGCACTGATGTTTTCTGCCTTTGCAGAAGGATTCAAGTTCAATAGAAGCTTCAGACATGAACCTGAGTATAGGAGTGGAGGAGGAAAAGTAAAAAAAAATTTGAAGGCTCACAGTCATCCCTAGAAGGCCTACTACCCTGGTGGAGGGCCATTCTGGTTGTCACCAATACCAGAATCATGTAGCAACTTAGTAAGAGCTGCTACATGAGCCAAATAAGGATGGGAAAGACACCCCAACAGAGAAGGAGATATCCTAAGACTAGCAAGAGAAGGGAAAGCTAACCTATGAGTTGCTGACTATTTTCATGGTCCATTCATTACAGTTGATCCAATTATCAAGTGAAAAAGGTACACAAAAGTTTTCTAAAATCTACTCATGATCATAAACAATTGTACCATGCAATCATTTTTAAAATTTTCTTTATGCAATTCAATGTTTTATGAAAGGAGAAATAATACACAAGTCATTGCATGAAATAATTGTTTATATTCATAAGAAAATGTGCTCATAGCTTCCCACACAAGCCGTGGGATTGACTGTACAAAGATGTAATGAATGAAAACAAATACATCTAATGAAAAAAGATAAACATATAGAAGGGAAAAGGGATCCATCATTGCCTGAATGACGAATTCCACTGGCATCTGCACCATCTTCAAATCTGACATTGATGTCTTCATAGGTACCTGCAAGAGAGAATGAGGAGGAATGTTAGAGCTCAGGATTCTTTTTCACTTCTATATGAAATAACATCAAGTGTACTTGCTACCTTCCACAAGCATCCAATCAAAAAGATAAAGGAGATAAACAATCCTCAAATGCAAATATACAGCCACCAAAAGGAACCAAGAAGAGATCATATCACCATCAAAGGAGAGGCTCTTAGGCTCATTTGTTTTCCTAACTAGTTTGCTGAGTGTGCAGGTATAGGTACTTGAAGCTATCTTATCAACAACATAGATTGAAGCTACCATAACATTCTTGAAGGGAGGATCCACAATGACTAGTCACTCAAGGACAAACAAGGAATGCTTCATAGTGATAGGGAGCAGTCATAGAAGAGTCACAAAATGACTATCCACAAGGCAGAGTAGCAGTCCAAACAAAAGAGGAACAGCATCATCCAGCCAAGACTTGGTAGTTTGTAAGGAGCAGTCAAGTTGGAGGACAGTCGTGTCAAAGAAGAGGATTGTCATTACAAGTAAGGATAGCAATCATACAAGTAAGTACAACAATCATCAAGACCCATTGACTATCATAAAACAGTCATGGCAATCATGAAGATGGTTGGAACAAGTGCCTTACATAGGTTATGAGGTCACTGTCATATCAGTTAGAGGTGATAATCATATTAGTTGACTATTACAAGGATGTAAAAGAGCAACCCATGTAATAGACAGAGGGAATAATCGTGAAGTATAAATCATGTACAAAGACTGTTGCAAAGGAAGAGGCACAGTCCAACACTGAAGACAAGTTAAAGCAGTCCTAAAAGCAATGTAGCAATAGTCAATACTGTCAGTCACAAGGAGGTATGTTGGTTTAGTGAAGTTGCATCAATCATCAATGATACACCATGCATTATGAAGCAACAAAATAATCATCAATGTAGAAGGCGGTGATCAAAAGATGAGGCATTAACCATACAAAGAGATCTAAATCATTGGAGAAGATAACATTTACTAAGGAGCTACAAGTCTACTACTGTCCCCCTTTCAGCAAGGAGATCTACAGTGCTATCAAAAAGGTTATAATACTCATGTTCATTCATTCTAGGTCATGGAAGACTGCCCCTAAGCTCCTTCAAGGTCCTATGAAGTTACATCATGATGAGATCCCACCCAGCAGTGGTTGGGGTTCTGTAGTTTTTGGGCATTGGAGTACATTCAAACAAAGATTTATTTGGTCAAGGATCTTAAGGAATAGTCAAAGGAAAAAGAACATAGAGGACAGTCATGTGGAAAATGCATGAAAATCATTGAGGTTATGAATAAAAGGCATCATGAGTCACAAAGACACCTCAAAATGAGATAAACAAGGAGCAGCCCCCCATAACAGCAAAGGAACAGTCAAAAGATGTAGATACAGTGAACAAGGTTAAGGGGTATGTAGAAGGGGCAGTCGTATCCAAAATAAAACAAAAGGGACTACTAAGACAGAGATGCAGCAGTAGTCCATGAGGTTGCATATTGATTAGAGTTTCATTTTTTGTGTTTGATTTTTTTTGTCTCTTAAGGTTTGAGAGAGGATCTAGATAGAAAGATGCAACTCATGAGAAAAGTGAAGGAGATATTTCAAAGAAATGGACAGAATTTTCATAGCAAGAAGGATGGGCTAATAGTTATACAGAGATACAGTCCCACAAAAGATTTGAAGTATGGTAATAGGACATAGCTATTATCCATCTGACTAAGACTACTCACTGTGACATGTATGATAGTCAACAAACAATCCTTCAGAATGATGAAATCCTATATGTAAATGACAGTCAAAGGCAAGAGTAACAGTCACCAAATGATGACAGTTGTGTACAGACCTAAAGGAGAGCAGTCAAGGTCTTTAGTGACTGCCACAACTTTGGGAATACATAGACAAAGGGAGATGACTGTTTCAAGTGAATATCCTTAAATATCATCCACTCCAACAGTCAAAAGTTAGCCTAGGCAAAAAAAAAAAATAGGGCAAATATTTACCACTTTTTATTGTGAATGAAATGTAAAATTGCTAGTGAGTGTTTGACCATTAGAATGGATGATATTTAAGAAGAGGGGTTTCAAATAGCCTAAAAAGTAGGCATCATCATGACTGTTGCAACAAAAGAGCATGACAGTTAGCAAGTAATGCAAAGAAGACATAAAATTCATGAATAGGGATAATCTTAGAACAAGACAAAGACTTTGATGATAGATGAAGAGCAATGAACAATGAAGAGGTCAAGTACGAAGGTGGTTAGATAGTCATACATAGTTTCAAGGAGACTAGGGATAGTTAATGACAATCAGATAGTGGACAGAAGATGACTATCTGCTGAGTCTCATGTACCCTGTCAATGCCAGAGGTTGGTGAGGTTATGATGTCATATCATGAATCTTTATAACTTTCCAAAAGGATAGTGCATGGAGAGAGCTATTTTGTAGAGTTTCAAGTTTCTGCTCATCTTTTTAAGATTTGATATAGGAATATCTAGGACTGTGACCTAGGTCTGAAATAGTTTCTAGAGAAATGCTTTAAGGCTTACACAAGTCTTAAGATATGTTGTAAATATCAAGGCTATCATAGAGTCTTAAAAAATTATACAAGACAACTTTCTTACACTTGTGGGAGTTTAGAACTATCTAACAGTTTATGGAGCAAACACTATCCAAGATAAGGTCAAAACATCATAGGGCTGTAGCAGCAAAAGAAGACAATATCACATATTGAAGACTGTCACCATTGGGAAAACATAAAATACACTCCACTGTAAGAGCAAACCAAGTATAGTGATCATTTTCCACTGTTTTCTTTCAAAAGAACAGTCAAGGATATCATAAAAGAAAATAGTCATCTATACTTGTTGCTAAGGAAACATTCAATCCTAGCTATCAAAAACATAGTCATGAACAACAATATAGAGAAATGCAAGGGTTTTGGGAAGAGGTACCTATAGATAGAGCTACAAGGCTAATGGATCTTCTTAAGATTCTGCATGATGGTTGCAATATATAGAATGAATACCACAAGACAAATCATCTATGCATATCATAGGCAGTCATGACAAGAATGAAGACATAGTCGCCATGACAGCCATGGATAATGACTGTGGCAGTCAAATATGTAAAACAACACTAAAAGATCACAAAAAGTATCTGTTAGGGGATAGTCATCCAACAAGAAAAGCAATTATTGTTCATAGTTAAACCCTAGCAAGTATCAAAATAGCAGGGTAGTTCTCACTTGATTCATTCATCATGATAGCAAATAAAGTGAAAGGAAGCAAGTGTTGCAAGTATGAGCGGTAAGTGTTGTCATTGATGTCAACACATAAGAAAGTCATTTGAATAACTCTAAACAAGTATTTGAGGAATTAGTACAAAGTGCAGAATTGTTTTATCTACCAGAGCAGTGCAATGTTTTGCTCCACATATCCTATTGTAGACACTTGAAAATGTCCTGAGCATGTGAACAATATTTTTGGCACATAACTCACCTTCCCCTCACATTCCTTTATTAATTAAATAATTTCTGAATTACTTAATTAATTCATTTCACTTGGCCTTTTAATTAAATAAATTCTATTTAGTTAACTTGGCTATCTTTCTTCTTTATTTCCTCTATGGTTAAATAATTTAAATATTATTTAATCATTCATCACCATGCCCCATTTAATTTAAATAAATTTTTATTTATTTAAATTATCCAATGTTCCCCTTTTAATTAAATAAGTAACCCTCTTATTTAATTAAATCACCCCATCACATACCCCTCTCAAAACAATTAAATAAGTATCTATTACTTATTTAATTAAACACATAATCACTTCTCTCACCTCATATTTTCCCCAATAAAAAATACATCCTTGTCCTCTAGTGACAAGGAAACCCTAACTCATCCTAGCCATTGATTTCCCTCCAAAGTCAACTCTAAATCTCCACCCTCCATTCCAACTTCCTCCTCTATAAAACCACCCTCTCCCATTGACATTTTACCACTTTGAGCATTTGACTTGTGCATTTGTCTACTCTTGAGCTCTCATTTTTCTTAGTTGCTGGTCTGCAAGTTTGAGTACATTCTCCATAGCTTAGCTTAGTAGTAATGGAGGAAATGCATTAGGCATTCTAGGGTTTTATGCTTTCATGGTTGCATTTCTAGGTTGTTTAATGTCTCCATTACTTGAGTAGGGTTTTATTCTGCTGTTCTGGGACTGTAGGATAGATTTTTCCTTGCTTACATTGGTGAACCTGACGTGAATCATCCGTACAGGCCATGAATTTAAGGTTTTTTGAGTTTGTAGGTTTGTACGATGCATACGCTGAGCAGTACAACGCATACGCTACTTCGTGCAATGCATGAAAAGTACGACGTGAAGCATAAGCTAGATTTTGCACCACATACAAGTAATTTTGCACCACATACATTCTAGTTCAGGGTTCAAGCATTTGTTTTGATTTATCTGACCCTAACTTAGTTTGTTTTGCAGGTTGCTAATTGGTTTTTACAGGGTCTGTTAGTCTAAATGATTCTCTATTTTTATTAGCTACTAGGGTTTCATTTTTAAGTAGTGGGTTTTCTTAAAAAGGGTATTTATTTTTTAAAGAAGGGCTTAAAGCTTATCATCTAGGGTTTTATTTAGTCATTTTGCAATCTGGGTAAATCCTAGTGAGGCCTGAGGTTTTCTATCTTGCAGGCACTCAAGGATACACCTTACAGTCCTAGGGTTTAGTTTTAGTCCACACAAAAATAATTTTATTTCACTGGTTAGGTTTTCTGGTAACATTTTCATTTACAGGAAATTATGCACCACATACACGTAACAGTGCACCGCATATGCGTAAGTGCACCACATAAGCCATTTTCTGTGATGCATAAGACTGACGGTACACCGCATGCATTGTTTGTGTGATGCATGCGCTCTAGTAAAAACTGCAAGTTCTCTTTTTGAAAAATTTTGTTACAATCCGTAGTTTCTGGTTTTTGGTTTCTCTTTAGGTTTTTTTGTTACTAATTTCTGGGTTTGCAGCTTGTGGTGCGGAAGGAACATTTTAATTTGCAAACTAAACTTACCATTTAGGGCTTTTATCTTTATGTATGTGTGGATGATCAAAACACTTTGCAATTGGGGTTAAAAAGAACACAATCTTTTGTTTGCATTTACACACTCATTTTGGGATTAAAATTAACCTCACTCATATTGGTTAAAAAGAACAAAACAACCTTTGCATTTTCACAGTTAAAAAGAACACAACTTTGCATTATAATGCATTGGGTTAAAAATGAATCACAATTTTTGCATTTTCACACTCATTGGGACTTAAAATTAACTTGCATTCACACTCATCTAAGAAGATAAAAAGGACTGCATTTGTGCTTGCTATGTTTGGTGGTTTGTGTTAGAGTAGTGGAAAGGTACATACCCTCCACTTCACTTACATAAAATCACACCACACCTAAGAAAAGATAAATCAAAAGAACCCCCAAGCAAGTGTGAAGCAAACTCATATGTGTATGCTCTCCCCTTGCGACTTAGTGCAAGCTTGGGGATCAAAAGCATGTTAGTTTGTTTCACTTTTGTTAAGCCTTAGAGAGGCCTACTCTTGAGACACATTCGAAAGGAGAACTCATTTGTGACCCCAAGCGGGACTTTCGTCTGGCCCGCTATATAAGTTGAGGATAAGGTGAAAGCCAAGTCTAACCAGTATGAGCGCCCACCAGACAGTGCTAGCTCGAAAGGAGGCATACCTTAGTGTATATTAAACTCCTAGTAGGGTTAGTTAGAGCCTTAAGTGGCTTGCTGGATGCTCGTGGGGTGCCGGTCCCCAGGATATTCTACTAGAACATTCTTGTTTAGTGGCCAAAAACCTTCTATTTGTTGACACAGAAGGGTAACCTTTGAAGCGGCCCTGATTCATGCAGTTCTTAGCCCAGGTAGCAAGGACAATCCTAAGGTTTGGTGGGGGGACGAGCCTTGGGAAACCCAGATCTTGGTATGTGTGAGAAGTGAGTGCACTGTAAGGGGAGCCGGTGCTACCAAGATCCTGGAGCTACCCGCTTTGAATAGGTCCAGCTAGGGGATTCAACAAATACTATCCTTGACTAGCCCTAGGATCGTGCTTGTCTTCCAAGTGTCTTTTTTTCAAAAAAATTTGTCACAAGAACATCAAACAAACAAGAGACACAACCACAAAATTGTTTGCTAAGTGTTTTTCCACTGATGTGCTTTCTAATTTTTTACAAAACCATCAAACAGACTTACGAAAACATTGCCTTTACAGACTGCCAAAAACTGCAACGCATATGCTGAATAGTAAGCTGCATAAGTGACATTCTGCAACGCATTAGAAAAATTGCAACACATCTTCTCAATAGTAAACCGCATACACTCACCAGTAAACCGTATAAGCTCAACAGTGAACCGCATACGCTTGACAATGAAATGCATATGCATGCTTCTAAAATGCATAAGCTGAGTAGTCACACACATAAGAAGAATAGTGTGCCACATACACCTGGGAAAAACTTTTGAGCCAAAGGGAAACTTCTAAAATCTTTTTCTCCCAATCTGATTCAATTACAACTATGTTAGGAAGCTTGTAGGTCTCATCCCTTAGGATCCACTTGCATACCACCCTCATTGGCCTTAGGCTTTAGGTCTCACCTCTACCATAGAAAATCTTGGAACTTTAGGATTTGAGCCTTAGACTTCCATAGGAATTCAAAACATTAATCTTCCTATATCAAAACATAAGGAGAAACCGTCGAAGGGTGACTATCTCACAAGTGTAAAATTGGACTAAGAGACCTTGGCATTATTCTCACTCAATCCATTCTAACACAGGCCTCATACTCATTTGGCTAAGTATAAGGTCCACTTTCCAAAAATCCCATATAATCACTTTCCTCGCATCAAAAGGTTCAAGGTCTTGACAAACCCGATTTGCACTTTGAAGGTCATTAGTAGACAATAGTATCCTATTGGAGCTAGACTTTGCAAAGATTAAAATCATTATCCCCGCGCTTTGGTCTTAGGCACCCTTAGTTGCATCCCATAACATAACTTTAGGACATACATCCCCATTTGCATAAGACACCTAGGTCATCTTTAGGAACCTTTTTAAGTACCTTTAGAATACCACCCTCATTCATTCACTTAGAAAGTTTACATTGTCATTGTCCCGCCTTCCATCTAGGTCTTTTATGGTTGAAACACGGTTGCAAAAGAAAAGAAAGGGAGAAGAGAACCTAGAAGATCCCCACAACTCTCACATTGACACCATGAGGTTTGGCACCAACCCCAACGAACAACCTAACCAAAACATGAGGAACCCCTTTGACAATCTATTCTTACAAGATGATGAACCCGGGGTTACACCCGAAGTCCTCGAAGCTGCGGGACAAGACCCTAGAGTATTGAGAATCCTAGATGAAATGATTTCCGCAGACCCACAAAGCTACCTTTTGTGCCTTATCAAAATGGAACTAAACTTCCCAAAGGCGTTGACATAACCACCCTCATACCAAAATCTGCTAACACCAACACAACAAGCCAAAGCTACGCCTCATCCTCCAACTACCATGCCAACCAAATGCAAGAGCATGTCAACATACCCCAAGGGCAAACCTCACATGAATCCATCACGGTAAACATACCCCCTCCTTTTGAGGAAAATAACGTCAACGTCACACCTCACACATCAAATCATTTTATTTTCTCGGCAAATCCTCAAGGTCACGTTAAAAGGACACAAAGGATACACATTGTGACCTTGCAAAACCAAACCCAAGGAGTTAACACCACAACAAATGCAAACACGAACTTGGGAACCACCTCTAATAACAACACGGGTAACCTCAACACAAACTTGGGAACCACCTCTATTACTAACACAAGTAATCTCAACATGAACTTGGGAACCAACTCTAACACCAACACGGATAATCTCAACACCAACCCCATCAACCAACATAACGTGACTAGCCAAGGCTTGGGAATATCTTACGTCAACTCGAACCCCATAAATCCATTTGGAGCCAACAACCACAATGAGACTTACATTGATCTCAACCAACAAACAAATCCTCATATCTCATCTCAAAACACCACGAGTATGCCATACCATTATCGATATATTAACCCTAAAGTATCCTTCACCACCAACAATCAAAACCAAAACACAACACCGCTACACACTCACTACGATGTCAATACCATTCCACTTGTTGGTAACATGGCAACCTATAACACAACGAATCCTTACTTGGACATAGTTGCAAACACCGCCAACACACCTGTCAAAACCCTCACCCAAGAGTTGGACAAGCTGAAGCAACAATTCACAAACTTGCAAGTCTCAGGGACCAAAAAATTGTATTCCATGGAAGACTTATGCCCATATCCATTTGACAAAAGCATTTACATGCCTCCTTTCCCCTCGAATTTCACCCCACCAAACTTCAACAAATATAGGGGAAAGGGGAGTCCCGTTGAACATGTACGCGAGTTCCATACTGCTTGCCTAGAGCTCACCTATGATCACACCTACTTGATGAGGCTCTTCCCTAGGAGTCTCACAGGCCAAGCTCTCGAATGGTTTGCGCACCTCCCCACAAGGATACGCACATGGACAGAACTCGCAGACAAGTTCATTTCACACTTTTCCTATAACATAGAGATGGACGTGAACATAGCCACCTTGTGCCAAGCAAGACAAGAAGAAGGAGATATGTTTATTTCTTTCTTCCAAAGGTGGCGAGGCCTAGCAAGCAAATGCCCTTGTTATATTCCTGAGAATTAGCTAGTGCCCATCTTTGTGGAAAACTTAAACAAAGAGCTTATGCTTCAATTACAAATCCACTACTGCACCTCCTTCAGCAAAGTAGTTGAGAAGGGGGTGGCCATCGAAAAGGCTCTTATCGCTAAAGGCACAATATAGATCTTCAATAAGAATCAAAACTACCAAAATACATCATATGACAAGAACAAGACTTGGGCACGAAACAAGAATGTTACCACTGATAGGGTGGTAGATGCTAAAGTGTTTAGAGCTGAGCCTACCCTCACACTTAAAGCACCCCCTGCAATAGATAACCATCCGTACATTCAAGAAAAACAACCACAGTAACAGACACAACCTCAACAACAATCAACCAACGTGATCCAAAATAACCAAAGGAGCCCACCTCCTAGGAATACTGCCCCTAGACACAACTATACACCCTTGACAGAACCAACTGAAGTAATCTTGCAGAAGTTATTACAAAACAACCTCATCTAATTTCTGGAGATTAGACAATATGATCTGGCCTTCAAACCCCCTTCATGGAAGGACAACGACTTCTGCGAGTATCATCAAATCAAAGGACATAAGATGTCAAATTGTTCTAAACTAAAAAATATCATTCAAGACTTCATTGATAGGGGTATTGTAGGGGTAGAAGACACAGCCCATTCCTCCAACACTGATCATACTATCTTCACTGACCCATTACAAAATCATGGATCAAGACATCCCTCTTCATCAGGAACCAAACCACACAACAATGTCAGCTATAATAATGTCGGCTATGATTACACCATTAATAGCATTCGGGTGTCTAACAACAATATCTCCATGATCACCATAAAATCCCATCCCGAATGCACCGTCACCACCCATAAAGCCAAAGTTACATTACAAGGCGCCACCACCAACACCTCCAATACATCCACTCCTCAAGCCAAAGGTCAATATAACCTTCTCGATCACCTAAGAAGACCCCAGCATAGATATCCATCTTTAAGCTGCTTTGTCTTTCACCCGAACATAAAGCCATTCTAGATAAGGTGCTCCTAGAATCTTCCATTCCTACCGATCTCAATGTTAGCCAATTCCAGGCCATGGTGGGGCACTTAGCCACTTTCAACAGCATCACCTTCATGGAACAAGACATACCCCCACACCATCCTAATCATAACGATCCGTTACACCTCGAAGTCTACATCAATAAACATAAAATCTAACAAGTCTTGGTAGACAGTGGAATAGGATTAAATATATGTCCTTTGAAATTGGTGTTAATACTAGGATACTCTAAGGCTTGCATTGATCCTACCAAGAGGATTGTTATCAAGGCCTATGACGATGTTGAACGCTCCTCCAAGGGAGTTATCATTTTACCTGTGAGAGTTGGGTCAGCCATTCAAGATATCGTATTCCATGTCTTGGACACTGAATTACCATATAATCTCATCTTGGGCCGACCATGGATCCATTCCATGAAGGCCATCCCTTCCACCTACCACCAATGCATCAAGTTTCCCTATAACGGCTTAGAAGTCACTGTCCTAGGTGATCTCGATGCCTTTCAATACTATAGCCACCTAAGAGAAGTACCCCAACATCAGGTGCCTGTAAATCAGGGAATTTCACCATTCGCCACCTCCTCTAATTATGTCGACCCATCCACGTTATCCAAATCCACCTCCACTTTCATTCCACCACTCAACTCCTAGGTTCAAATCCAAGACAGAGGATGCGGTGAATACAAAATAGAAAGGTCCTATTGCATCAGAAAGTTGCCTATTTTACCCAAGTCACAAGGAAAGCCCAGCCTCATTCTGCCAAAGCAAACCCTCTCAATCAGTCCCACCACATTCATAAAGTGGGGAGAACTCAATAAAGAAGATGTCAGTGAAGACATATCTAGTTGGCTCTATAAAGAAGAAGAAGAGGAACAAGAGGTCAAACACATCAAATTGCCTATGGAACAATATGGTAAAGGATACGAGTTCATCAAGAAACAAGGATATGATGGGCATAGTGGATTAGGGCCAAATGGAAATGGACGAACCGAACCTCTTCAGCTAACAAGATGGCCACGCAACGAAGGGTTGGGATATACCACACAAAGAGATAGGGCTCCACGTACTAAGCTACTTATCCGAGGGGAGACAAGTGCTTCCAGAGAAGTGATACATCAAGGGATCCACCTAAACCTGAGCCTGAATCATCCCTATCCACCTCACCAAATCTCCCCGAAGGGGCAGCATGGATAAATATCTTCTGGGACCCTAATAACACCTCTATTTGTACCCTGACTCCTATAACCATGAATTACCTCAATACCAATGATGGCTTACCCTTAGTCCATCCTGAGCTAATCTACTGGGACCAACAAGATCCACCTAACTTAGACTTATTCAAGAATGACGAAGCAATAGCTGAGTTCATGGGACTTCGTGAAGGCTTACCTCTTGGAGACCATAAAGTTGGGTACATCATGGACTTGGACAGCTCGGCTTACTTCAGAGAGTCCACTCCACCCTCTAGTCGCAAAAGTGAAAATAAAAAAGAAAAAATAGGTCTCTGGGTGAAAACCGAAAGGCGCCCTTAGATCATGCAAAAATAAAAATAAAGGACGTATCCAAAGGTGAAAACCTCCCTGAGGTGCCTGAGGATGGAGGGTTGGAAGTGTTTCCCATCACAGAGGAAAAATCACCACTGCTGGTAGAGACAACTGTTGAAGCCAACCTTAGCACCGAAGAAGCACCCAAGATTATCCATTTTGCCGAGTCACTTACAGAACAAGAAAAGCCCAAATTCAGAGACTTCTTGTCAAGAAAACAAATCAACTTTGCATGGTCATACACTGATATGCCCAGGCTTGATCCACAGTTTGTCCTACATCACTTGCCACTACTGCCAAATGCCAAACCTGTCAAACAAAAACTCCAAAAAATGCATCTACAGATCACCTTGTTGGTAAAGGCAGAATTAAAGAAAATTCTTGATGTTGGTTTCATTAGGCCAATTGATTATCTAGAGTGGGTGTCTAATCTTGTGCCCGTCATGAAATGCAATGGCCAGATCAGGATATGTGAAGACTTCCGTGACTTGAACAAGGTATGTCCAAAAGATGATTTCCCATTACCAAACATAGACATCATAGTGGATTTGACAGCTGGATTTGAAATGCTCTCATCAATGGACAGCTTCTCTGGGTATAATCAGATATGGATAGCACCGGAGGATCAACATAAAATAGCTTTTACATGTCCTTGGGGCACATACTGCTAGATCATCATGCCCTTTGGTCTCAAAAATGTAGGTGCTACATACTAGAGGGCAATGACAACCATATTTCATGACTATATGCACACATGTATGGAAGATTATGTTGACGACCTACTAGCAAAATCAGTCACTAGAAGCTCTCATCTAGAGGTGTTGGATAAAATCTTCAAGCGCTTGGAAGAATTCAAAGTCAGACTAAACCCTAAGAAATGTGTGTTCGGTGTCACATCAAGAAAATTATTGGGATATATTGTTTCACACAGAGGAATAGAGGTTGACCCCGCCAAGGTCAAAGCAATAATCAACATGCCTTCACCTCTACCTTAAAGCAGCTATGCAGCCTACAGGGAAAGTTACAATCTAATTGCACAACTTGCCGACAAATGTCAACCTTTCCAACACTTACTCCGCAAAGGGGTACCATTTGTGTGGACAAATTAGTGCCAAGAAGCCTTTCAAAAGATCAAAGAATATTTGTTATCACCACCAGTTCTTAGGCCACCAATCCCAAGCAAGCCCCTTTTATTATACATATCAACAACTAATTCAGCATTGGGGGCATTATTGGCATAGAACGATGAGGAACGGAAAGAAAGGGCAATCTATTACATCAGTAGAACCTTAGTGGGATATGAGCTAAACTATAGTCCTATCGAACGCGCCTATCTTACCATAGTTTTTGCTACCCAAAAATTGCAACATTACATGTTGAACCACAAGACAAAACTGGTTGCTAAGATTGACCCACTAAAGTATTTGCTTAATAAAGTAGCCTTAACAGGATGATTAGCCAAATGGGTTATGGTATTGAGCGAATTTGACATAGAATATGTTGACCACAAAGCCATCAAAGGACAAGTAATCGCAGATCAGCTTGCAGATGCACCTACACCGATAGATCATCCAACGGTTATTGATTTCCTTGATGAATCAATATTCACAGTTGACACACCCAAGATCTGGACACTATTCTTTGACGGATCATGTACCAATCATGGTTCAGGTGTGGGTATCTTGTTTATTATGCCCCAAGGTGATGTCATTCCCAAGGCATTTAGAATTGCTTTTCCTTGCACAAATAACATAGCAGAGTACGAGGTATTACTCATAGGACTTCAAATGGCAGCCAGCTGGAAAATCAAAACATTACAAGTATTTGGCGATTCCCAGTTAGTTATCAAACAAGTCAACAATGAGTATGACACCAAAGATGAAAAGCTCATACCGTATAAAAAGATGGTCGATAGTTTCAGGCTATACTTCGACACAGTGCTCTTTGACCAAATTCCTGTTGATAACTGAGAGGGGGGTGAATCAGTTATCTTAATTATTTCAGCTTTTTGAACTTTCTTAATAATTAATGCAGCATCAATTCAAATAAGCAAACATAACCATGAAATGCAAATACACATGACACAATATTTTTGACGTGGAAACCCTGTTAATGGAGAAAACCACGGGATGATTAACCCAAGATTGTATTCTCTGTTAGAAGAATAGAAATACAAAATGGCACTTGCCAATTACGGCTCACTGCCCGAGCACACTGCTCACAAGAGGCTCACTGCCTACAAGAGACTCATTGTCTACAAGATGTAAGAAGAATAACAAGATCCTTGAACTGATGAGAAGCATCCACATATGCTGAGGTTCAGTTCTGGTTTAGGCTCAATACACTGATCTGCTGCACTTCATCCTTCCTTTTCTTATGTGCCGTTGTCCTTTTACATACCAAATCTTCCTTACTGCTTTCACTCTGCTCTTCATCTTTTCTTCGCACTTCACCACACACAACTCACACCTTCACATCTAAATCCATCTTATATATATATCTGTACAAGTGATTTCAACACTTTTCTAGTTGGCATCTGGAATAGTCAATATTATCTCAAACTCTAGTCTGTCAGCTGAGTCCTTGCATACTAAGTAATATGGATCAAGAATATGCTTGTAGAAGTCTTTAATCATGTCGGCCAATCATGAATGATACTTCAAGGAACTTAGTCATTAGCAATCTCTCTTCCGGATTCGAGTTTGATACTCTGCCGATACAGTTCTTCCTCTGTCTGCTCTGTCAGATAGGAACCCAACACTCAAGTGTTCATATCTCTTCACCCCTCCATCACCGGAGGCTAAATCCTTAGAATATATTAGTCAAGGTACTCCTCTTTCCTTCCCCAAGTCCACACTTTCCAAAGATACTTCCTCTGAGAGATCCGGACCTGACCGTCGGACCTTGCCACATACTTTGTTCTTGCTTATCGGACCACAACACTCTTCAATCTGACTTCCGGTATAGGCACACCATGTCCTGCGAATGTGTGGGATGATCTTTGTTGCCATCAATGACAACAATAATGAAGCTCCAATGTGTCTCTTGCCAACAATCTCCCCCTTTGGCATTGATGGCAACACTTAGTGAAAAATGACTAAGTGTTATACTATACTCCCCCTTAGCTGATGCTCTGTCTCTATGTACATTTTTTGGAGCTCCCCCTTAGCTGAATTCCTCATTTTTCACTACTCTTCACTCCCCCTTTGACATCAATGGCAAAGGGTAGGATCCACAAACCAAAATTTTCAAAATTTCAACTATACTTGACCACATAAGTATATACATATGGCATACTTACATATACTGAAGAATGTCTGCAAAAGTTGTCTTCAATTGGACAAATTCTGTTGCCCAACTTTGCTTCATTCTATCCAAAATTGATATATGACCGCTTAATAGGAATGCAAACGCATCTGCCCTTTTTAGATCTGTTGGGTCACTGGTCCGGGCTGTGATCTGGGCTTCTTTTATGGCCTCATGCATGGCCTCTAACTTAGGGATAATTATCCCTCTGAGTACACCCAACCTGCTTATTCTATTTTTCTTTTCCTTCTCCAGCTTCTTGATTTCATTCAAGACTGCAATAGTCTGACATTCTTGATTTATTATGGAAGATGAGAGAGGATCAAAATTCTTTGATAGATTTGTCAGTTTGTCCTCCTGTTCTTTTACTTTCTTCTCAATATCCATTGTTACTGTGGTCTAGGATATACAAAATTTGTATATATCTCCTCCATCCTTAAGAGCATTTTCCAAGCTCTTTATCCCAATATTCATATTTCTCCTATCATTAGCTATTAACCCTTGTACCTCTGATAATCTTTTTGCTAAGAATTCCTTCCGGACCTTATCTTCTGCTGACTTCTCTAGGGAATCAAAATGTGTGCTAACACTATTGACTAGAGATTTGAGATTACCAGATGAGGAGGCTGAGGAATCATTCTAAAAGGATGGCATGATCTTTTCTAAAACACCGGATGCAGCTTCTATTAGCTCACAGTCTTCCATGTGAGACTTCAGGAGTTTTTCTTTTGCCTTTGCATTGGCAAATGAAGCTATCTTCATTGTTTGAACCGGGGAGAGAGAGTTAAAGTTAAATGGACCTTGAAGTAACTCCAGTTCATCAATCTCCAACATTTCTTTTGTCAAGAAGTCCTTGACAGTTTCTGCAGTGTCTCTTGCCAGAGACAGAGATTTCTTCTCTTCTGCACTGTCACTTATGTTCTTCTCAGCTTGACTTTCTTCTCTTCCTTTCGCTTCTTCTTCTTTCTCCTCTATTCTTTCTTCTCCTTTAGATCCAGAGATTGTAGGGGAAACCGGAGGAGAGATATTTGTTTGTTCATGGGCCACCTCTTCTAGAGCAGAGGATTCCAAGTCCTTACCTTTATCTTCCCTTGTCTCCTTAACCTATTCTGCTACTGTCTCAATAGCTTCTTCTTCAATATCTGTAGCCGAGGGATCATCACCTAAGTCCTCTATAATAGGAATGTTGAATCTTTTGTATGCATTCCAGAGGATCTCTTCTGTCTCTTTTGCTACTTCGTTAGTTTTTCTGAGCATAAGCTGATTCATTCTAGCTTTGCTCCGGAATTCATCCTTACAATCTTTGAAGATCATACTCTTCTGCTTAGGAGTGATGGAGGGATAAAGCTAAATAGCTATCTGTTTCCGGATCTCCATATCCTTCTCCTTGGCATTATTCTTCCTCAATTCAAGTTCCTTCTCAAGGCTTTTAGGAATTAAAGATACAATCTCAATGAAAGCCTTGTTGTAAATGTTCAGATATTTAACTGTGGCATCATGCAGAATCTTTTGATCAGCTTCACTGTATTCATCATAAAATTCTATTAATGGCTTCAGATTTCCATCCACGGTGATTGCCTTAACTATATCATCTAAGGACAGGATGGCCCTTTCAACAAACTCTTCTGCTTCTGCCTCCTTGGTTTCACTGGATATTTTCTTCTTTTTCCTCATTTTCTTCACCTCCTCGTCTGATTCAGATTCTTCATCATCCTTCAGGCTAACATAGGACCTCGTTGCCTTTTTCTTTGTTCTCTTTTCTCCTTTTCCGGATGTCTGGACTTTCGATTTTGATGTCTTAGAGCTTTTATCAGAGATAGGTGTAGCCCTTTTAGAGGATCTGGTCTGAGGGGGTTTCTACCGGATCACTTTCCTTTTCTACTTCTTCCTTCTCTTTCTCTGTCCTTTCCATCTTTTCTCTATTGGCATCAAGAGCTTCTTTTGATATGCCATATCTTTTGGCAATATTCTCTACTTCTTTTCTCACTTTTCTCTTTACCTCCGGTTGTCTAAGTTCCACATGAATTTTTATACTCAATTCTTCAAAGGTTCCAAACCTTTCTGCTTTGGGATCCTTGGGTTGACTAAGCATGTGTTGGACATGCAACTCCACAAGTTTCTCATCCACCTCATACCCCATCAGCATGATCCAGACTGTCCTTGGTTCCACAGCTTCCATTTGGCACTGATCAGTTTCAACCATAAAACAAACTATATCGTTATACTTTTCAACTAGAGATTTGGGAATTCTCTCTCTTGCTTGCATCAAATTTTGGAAGTTCTTGAAATAACCCCACAGAGCTATATTTCTTGTCTTGGCATCTCCAAGCCCATGCAAATAGTCTCTGATTTGGATTGCAACAAGTCTGTCATTCTGCCAAACCCAACCATTTGATCTGGGCAGGTCACTCATGAAGTAGAAAAATAGACACAATATCAGCCCACCATACTTGAAGGAATTTTTCTTATCCTTCTTGATCTTCTGTAGATTCTCTAATAGTTGGTTTAGAAGAAGTTCACACAGATCATAGTCAGTATTTTCTTTTAGCATCTGATAAGCTGTATAAACTGCAGTTCCCGGTACTAAATTTTTCCTACTGGAGTGATAAATCTTGTAACCAATTATCATGGATGCAAATTTGATATCTGGATCAGTGATATCTTCAATTGTCATAGCTCTCTTGTCAAATTTTGATCCGGTTGCATCATTCACTATCTGATTCTTGACAGATTTGAGAACAGGTATCCCACCAGATGAATGCAGACTGGTTAATGCCCTAATTGCATCTTTGGTGATCTTAAATGGTCTATTCAACCATAGGAAGTTATCATGTACTCTGCTCAACACATACCGAACCCATTCATCTTCTTCAAAACAGGGGAAATGAATGCACTGTGCAAAATGCTTATCCCGGATGGCCTTGAACTGAGGTTTGAGCTCAAAAGAATCATCTATTAACTGATTGTGATAGATATCAGCCAGCTTAGATTCCCCAAATTCTTCAATATTTGCATGAATATATGCCCTAACATCTTCTACATGCAGAACCCCATGCGAAATGCTTGAAAAAGCGCGAAGGGGATCAACTTCTAGGGATTTATATGGATGCTTCTTAAATTTAGGGTGTGGCCTATCAGAAATCTTCACTATATTTGGAGTAGTCATCTTTCAAAGATTTGCAGAGAGATATTGAGAACGGAAAATACCTTTTGCACTTCTAGGTTTCACGGAGAGAGCCGGATCAATTGCTGGAAGAAACGGATTCTGTAGATGATTTTTTATGGGCTTGAGGAATTTTGGTTGTAGAGCTTCTTTTCGCTTCTTCTTGAGTGTAAAATGAGCAAATGATTGATAATAGAAACCCTTATATTACTCCGCAAACCCTAATATCGAGTTGCAATAAATGCTCGACCTAATTCATTCCGGTTTGCCTTGTTTTCCTTATTCGGATGACTTGAAGAACCGAATCAATCTTGATCTAATCATCTTGCGGATCTTCCATATCTTAACTAGTTTATTTAGATGTTTCTCTTTTGAACCCTTTAATCCACAACTCTCCTTGTGCCTGTTCCGGCACCAATTGACTGGCTGGGGGAAAGTGTTTTTCTTTGTGTCTCCCCCTGAGCCAGAGCTCACTTTTTAATTTCTAGAAGGAATATCAGCACCAGAGTCTGGTGCGGATCCATCCCCTACATTCTCTGTACTTTTCTTCACCCAGATCTTGTTCATCTCACTTTGAACTTCATCCATATTCACTTTTTGTTTTCCCTTGTCTTGATTCTGATTATGATGTACCGGACCTCTTTTGTCCTGATTCTTGCTTCTACAGAATTTGGCAATACGACCGGATCTATTGCAAATTTGGCAAACAACATTTCTTTGCATATTTGATTGATATCCTCTTGATCTGCATTGATTAGCCATGTGACCCATTCTATTGCATGCAAAGCATCTACCATTGAATGAATTGTTCATTTGCATATTTCTTCTTTCATGAGATTTGTGACCATACCTTTTGCAGTTAAAACACTATCCGGAGAAGGATGTATTAGTCTGATTTATTCTCTTTCTGCACTGATTAGCTCTATGACCAAAGTTATTACAGTTGTGGCAATATCCATTGAAGGATGGATATCTTTGAGCATTAGGCTGTCTTACCGGAGGTCTTCTAGGCTTGTTCCTTGGATTTTTTTGATCTAAGATTCTTCTGACCGGATCCAGAGCTTTCTCCTTTCTCATATCCCAAACCACACTTGTCATCTACCCTCTTTTGACTTTCAAGAAGAACTTCAAGTTGAGCAGAACTTATCTTGAATTTCTCTTTATATTCATTTGCTGTTTGAAGATCCCTTTTAAGAGAGACAATTTGATCCTCGAGTTTTTCTTCATTATCTTTAGCATCTTCAAGATCATATTCAAGATGTCTAATAATTCTATCCATCTTGTGGCAATCTTCTGATTTCTCCTTGAGAGATTATCTTAGATCATCTTTAGTTTTTCTTTTCTCTTCAACCTCTTGGGTAAACTTCATAACTCCTATTTCCATTTCATGTCTTACCATAATGATTTCTTTTGATAACTTTTCACATAACTTGGTTTTCTCCTTCAGATCTCCATTTGTATCATTGGCTTCACCTTGACTTGCCAGTTGCTGAAGTAGCTCCTTTCTCTTTTTCATAGAGAGACTAAGTTTCTCTTTCAATTCATTTATGAAATCATCAGCCTGTTTGAGTCTTTCCTTCAATTCATTGATTTCAGAATTTGACTGCTCAAGATCATCTAGGGCAGACTTAAGTTGCTCCCTCATACCATACATATCCATTTGGATTCCTAGGTCTTCCTCAAGCTGTTAGGCTCTGTTGAGAGGAAATTGGCTCTGATACCAATTGTTGATAACTGAGAAGGGGGGTGAATTAGTTATCTTAATTATTTCAGCTTTCTGAACTTTCTTAATAATTAATGCAGCATCAATTCAAATAAGCAAACATAACCATGAAATGCAAATACACATGACACAATATTTTTGACGTGGAAACCCTGTTAAGGGAGAAAACCACGGGGTGATTAACCCAAGATTGTATTCTCTGTTAGAAGAATAGAAATACAAAATGGCACTTGCCAATTAGGGCTCACTGCCTGAGCACACTGTTCACAAGAGGCTCACTGCCTACAAGAGACTCATTGTCTACAAGATGTAAGAAGAATAACAAGATCTTTGAACTGATGAGAAGCATCCACATATGCTGAGGTTCAGTTCCGGTTTAGGCTTAATACACTGATCTGCTGCACTTCATCCTTCCTTTTCTTATGTGATGCTGTCCTTTTACATACCGAATCTTCCTTACTACTTTCACTCTGCTCTTTTGCTTTTCTTCGCACTTCACCACACACAACTCACACCTTCACATCTAAGTCCATCTTGTATATATATCCGTACAAGTGATTTCAACACTTTTCTAGTCAGCATCTGGAATAGTCAATATTATCTCAAACCCTAGTCTGTCGGCTGAGTTCTTGCATACTAAGTAATGCGGATCAAGAATATTCTTGTAGAAGTCTTCAATCATGTCGGCCAATCATGAATGATACTTCAAGGAACTTAGTCATTAGCAATCTCTCTTCCGGATTCGAGTCTGATACTCTGTCGGTACAGTTCTTCCTCTGTCTGCTCTGTCAGACAGGAACCCAACACTCAAGTGTTCATATCTCTTCACCCCTCCATCACCGGAGGCTAAATCCTTGGAATATATTAGTCAAGGTACTCCTCTTTCCTTCCCGAAGTCCGTACTTTCCAAAGATACTTCCTCTGAGAGATCCGGACCTAACTGTCGGACCTTGCCACATACTCTGTTCTTGCTTACTGGACCACAACACTCTTCAATCTAACTTCCAGTATAGGCACACCATGTCCTACGGATGTGTGGGATGATCTTTGTTGCCATCAATGACAACAATAATGAAGCTCCAATGTGTCTCTTGCCAACAATTCCAAGGGTTCAGAATCAGGAAGCAGACGTAATGGCAACCATTGGATCTCTCCTTGATATCAGAAGTAACCTCGCTCAGTTCAAGTTCTTGGTGGAACAACTATTGGTCCCAGCCTTCGATGTCCCTGAATCTGAGTTAGTCTGCGAAATTGTTGGTCCCATGTCATCCTGGTACCATGACATATACACCTACCTACAGGACCAAACCCTACCCACCGATCTGTCATCCAACCAATGCAAGTCCTTCATACACCAAGCCGCTAAGTATGTCATCATCAGTGACACTCTATACCGTCGTGATTTGATAATACCCTCCTGAGATGTCTCGACTCTGAAGAAGCACAAACAACCCTACAAGAGGTACACGAGGGTATATGCGAAGCCCACTCCAGTGGTCCTACCCTTGCGAAGAAGATCATCAGAGCAGGATATTATTGGCCCACAGTGGAAAAAGATGCATACCATTTTGTAAAGAAGTGCTGGCAATGCCAGATACACAGTGATCTGGTGCATGCACCAGCTTAGGACCTACAACCACTTACATCTTTGTGGCCCTTCTCTCAATGTGAACTTGACCTCGTGGGCAAAATCCACCCTACCTCTGCCAACGGCCATAAATTCATCCTCACAGCCATCGAATATTTCACAAAATGGATTGAAGCTATTCCTATGACATACATCACTGGCAAATAGTTCACCAAGTTTATCCTTAATTATATCATATGCCGGTATGGTGTCCCACAATCCATCGTAATGGATAATGGTCGCCCATTCAAAAACTAGGATGTCCGTGAACTTTGTGAAAAATTCCACATCTAACACCACTTCGCTACTCCATACTACCCACAAGGCAACGGCCAAGCTGAGGCGTCAAATAAAACCATCATAAAAAATCCTAAAAAAGACTGTCAATGATGCTGGCCATGACTGGCATATCCAACTCAACCCCGCCCTATGGGCTTACCATACCAGCATCCACACGCCCACTAAATCCACCCCTTATTCCCTTGTCTATGGATCCGAAGCCATCTTGCCAATTAAGGTCAAGTTGCCCTCTTTAAGAGTATCCCTGCAGTAGCTAGTCGATAATGAGGACTACAGAACATCACAATTACATGAACTTGAACTGCTTGATAAAAGGAGATAAAATACACTCAATCATCTACAGGCTTATCAAAATCGTCTTTGACGCAATTATAATAAGAGAGTATTGATCTGCCACTTCAACATTGGAGACCTTGTTCTAAAAGAGAACCCCAAAAATCAAATGGAACAAGTGAAGCTGGGAAAATTTGAGCCAAACTGGTTAGGGCCTTACATCATCACAGCAACATATGGGTCCGGTGCATATCAATTAGCCACCCCTGAAGGAGAACCATTGCTCAAACCCATCAACAGTATGCACCTAAGGCGGTATTATACATAAAAATAAATAAAATAAAATAAAAAATTTGTCCAACAATGAAAACCACCTTGGTGGCACGTTGGACAAGTACCATGGTGAAAACCTGGCAAACAGGCACCATGTTTAGTTAATCTCCGCTTCATTGTCTACCATCACTCGCACCCACGATCCCCATTCCGTAATGATCCCTTTCCACCCTGTCGTGTATCATATTATCCCTCCCATGGCCTGGAATTAAGTTAACATCTCATTGTCATCATATTCCCCTTTGTGTTACCTTGGCCACGACATGCCACCTCACTTGACTGGGGGTAGCCCTTGATCCTGGGGTCATTGTTGGGGGAACACTTGTCACAAAATCCAAAAAAAACAAAAAACAACAAAATTAAAAAAATAAAAAAACAACAAAATTAAAAAAAATTTAAAAAAATCAAAAAACAACAAAATCAAAAAAATCAAAAAACAACAAAATCCAAAAAAATAAAAAACTGCCAAAAATCCAAAAAAAATCAAAAAATAAAAATCCAAAAAAATCAAGAAAACCAGCAAAAACTCCAAAACATCAATAGCCAACCAAAATACTAACCGTGGTCACACAACGTCAAACCAATAAACCGAACTACGTTGCCTCTGAGCTTTTACATAGGCAAGGCCATCATGGATGCGCCCCGGAGACATTCCCCTTAGGTCCTAGGTCAACCCAAGTCCACCCTGGTCGAACTACGTTGCCTCTAAGCTTTCACATAGGCAAGGCCATCATTGATGCGCCCCCGCGGCACTAGGTCAGCCCCTTAGGGCCCACCTTGCCGCGTCATTGCAATAAGTCGTCCTTTCATGGGAAACACACCACAAACAAACAACCAACAATAGAACATACAAAATGCTTAAGCAAGACAGATCGATAGTATGATCAAGTCACTACCACTTATCATATCCATAGTGATACCCAAACATCACTATAACTAGCCAACATTCTCAACCACGTGTCCGACAACAAGCATGGGAGACAATTGAAACCAGTCTCCACACCTTAGACGATAACACCCATCTCTTGGACATTATCACTCATCGCAAGTCAACTACCCTGCAAACTCGTGACACCCCTGTAACCAAACCATAGGTCTCACACAAAATGCTTTACAAACTTTCATCTGCCTTATACAGGAGGATGCATAGTCGAAACCAGACTCGACGTCTTAAACGACATGTTCCTACCCTGAAACCAGGCACTGCTTCACCTATCACAATCATTCAAGAAATCACATCTACACTTAGCACATGACCTGATGGCTATTGGCTCTATCTCACATTTCACATTTGGTTGATTTCTCTGTGATCTTGTTCCTAAGCTTCTCAAGGCAGTCCCTAGCAGATGAAGAGAGGAAAGGATGGGGCAAGATCAATTTCCTTTGATTACTGTCTACGATTTGTTTAGGCAACATGACTGGGGCAACTAAATTCCTTGTATGTGACTGGGACACTACTGGGTGAACCAAATGCATCCTATATGTGGGAGAGGCTAGACACTTCCATGTATCAGGACCTTTACACCTAGATTTGTTCTCGCCACAGTACCCAACAAGGTGCCTTAGGGACCCATGATGAGCTTGGCAATCCTTGTCTATTCTTTTTTTGTGTATGTGTGTTTCCCAAAGGATTGCCCTTTGTGCCTTGGTCGCAATAATACCATGGCACTCGTTGTCCTTTGGCATAATAAGTACTAAGATGATACGCAGTACCGCATTAAAGAGTAGCTCACATCCTTAAAGGCATAAGTCAAAATCCCGCATTTCACACCAATTCTTCTTCTGTCGAACTCATTATTTACTCGTCGCATCTTCTGATCTTCTCCATCCTACTGTGACACACCAAAAAATAACATTAGATCATATACCCCTGCATACACACATGTTAGTTCATAATGCATCAACATCATAATCATACATTAGCATCCTCATAATCAGATATAAGCATCAACATCATAATCATTCATCATGGTTGAACATCATACATCATAAGCATGCCATTAGCAAAACCATCATAATCATCAACATTACCATAATGCATAATTAACATAATCATCATAATTACCATAATCCATTATCATCATTAAACTAATAATAACACATAACCATATCATCATCATTCACACCCAAAACTATGCATCTAACACATAAGTCCTTATCATATAACCATTTGCATCCATAACATGAACTCGGTGTAAAAATAAAATCATAAAACATCCATACATGATCCATCGCATTATACACATCATATGAACATCATATAAGCATCATACACATCGTAAGCATCACATCATCACAAACACATAAAATATATCACATCATGGGCATCATAAACCATCATTATCATATGCATCTAACAACAATAGAATGAACCAGAATAAAGTCATCCCATATATATATATCTCAAAAAATTATGTGTCACAGTACAATATCAATCTATGTCTATATGTGTCAAAAATGAGTTCGCATGCTCCATAACAGTATCTCAAGAGCACGCAGGCTCGATCAAAATATGTGTCTACAACAAGAGTATACAACTAAAATCTATCCGACTCCTATCAACCCTGTCAGAGGATCCCTGTGCTCTGACCCTACCCGCGACCCAAATGGTCTGTCATATGGAGAAGCTCATTTATGAACACTACTGTGTGATCTATGAGAGCGGGATTGACTGCTCCTACTCTAAAAGCTCATAGCTCTCTAATCTATGGGCACTGCACGCTCATACAAATCTCAGTAGTACTAGGTCTCCTACCCTGCTCTCAACAATGCCTACGCCAACTCGCCAGTAGACCCACTGATGGTAGTTGTGAAGTCTATAATACGCTACTCCACTCTCTGGGCCCTGAAAATAGCCATGTCTTGCTCAGCTTTCTGCTGCAGTAGCTGACCCTCAACTATCTGAACTCGTTGTCGCATAGCATCCAACTGCGCCTGTAGATCGGCAATCCACCTATCCACATCCCTGACATCCCTCTCCTCCTCCTCATCGTCTCCTACATTAGCAATAGAGACATCATGTAAGGCCTTGTCCCTCATCCTCTCCTCCTCATCATCATCATCATCACTGCTCTCCTTGTCCCCACTCTCCTCCATCTCCTCTCCCTCGACACCGACATCCTCCATCGCTACATCTTCCCCTCCACCTCCCACCTGTATATCTCCCACACCCACTGCTACCTATCCCACTGCCTCCTCCCTCTCCTCCTGGATAGGGGCAAGTACACTGCCCCTACCTCATACTCGGCCACCTCGACCCCTACCTCCACCACCACCGCCGGCTCCACCATCATCATCCCCACCATCACCGCCCCTACCTCCATCCCCTCTGCCTCTGCCTTTGCCTCTGCCTCTACCTCGGCCCCTGCCCCGCCCTCTGAGTCGGCCTCGTGGCCCCCGTCCCAACTGCTCCATAGGAGCTAGTGCATCTGGATCCAAAAATGGTGTGGGCCTATGAGTAGCCCACCATGCATCGTATGCAGGTGTCATGCCCGGATCAGCCACATCCCTATACTCCCACTGCACTGGTTGTAGCCTGTCTATCTCAGCAATGGCTGTCTGGACTGGAATCATCGGCCCCCATACTCTTATCTCTCAGGTCACATAGGCAAACTCTGCAATGCCCGCTGGCTCATCCTGAACCTCTCCAAACTGTCGTAGAACCCGTGATGGAAGATGGCGCTCAATCACATGTTGCGCCTGCACTGTATGCCCAATCAGATACCTGGTGTGCCTGCAATATGGCAACTACTCATCATCCTCTGTCCACCGAGGGCACCCTCTGTATGGCATCTAAACAAATGCATCCATGTGGTCAATAGCATGAAGCCAATAACTGACGTCACCAATCCAAACCTACGGCAATGCCCCTATATATCCAAACACATATGGCAGCTCCTCAAATATCTGCCTCTCCACTGGCGGCTGGCATATGGCAATGTGCTCCCATGCCCAAATCATCAAAAGTGTCACTCCACAACTAATCAACTGCTCTCCTTGATACACCACCCCGTGCAACTGATGATATCGCTGAGTAAGTAAACATGACCCCCAAGCATAAGAAGTCGCATCTACCATCATACCCTCCAGCATCTCCCCCCAGCCCACTGGAAATCTGTGCCCGTGCCGATCAGGGCACAACAAACCACCTATGCAGGCGCAAATAACAACAATCAGCTTCTCATATCGGTCAGTCAGCACATCCCACGGGATCTCGTGCTCCTCGACCCCTAGCTTAGCATCATCCTGTGTGCTGAACAACTGATGCAAACCTGCTAACCCAGTCACCGGGTCTTAAATCACCTACTCTCCATGGATATGCAATCAAAGAATCCGCCACACATCCAAAAGTGTCACAGTGGCCTCCCCTGTTAGGAAATGAAATGAGCTCGTCTCTGAATGGTACCGCTCGAACATCACTATCAGTAGCCCTCGGTTAGCCCAAATCTCAGGCATGAAAGCAACTCCGTATAGTCCTAGCAAATCCAAAATGTCTCGCTCCACAGCATCCAAAGAGTGGCACAATGAATATCCTGTCAGCTGACTCTCCCATGTATAGATGGGAGCCAACCTCACCTGTATCCACGTAATTCAACACACTCAGTTAATCAAGTAAAACAAAACCCTAACTCCTAGCATTTGGCATCAAAACATGGGAAAATTAAGGTCTGATCTGCATTTATGACCAAAATCTGCACATGCGTCACACTATTTTACGCATGCGAGTCACCTAAGCGGATGCATTGCACTGCTCAATGCATGCGAGCCATCCATGTGTCTGCATCACATTAGCATGCGCATGCATCACACATTGGCGCATGCGTCGCACTGGTGAATGCATGCGTCTCACCCTGTGGATGCACACCCCCTAAGCACATGCGTAGCAAGATTAAATGCATGCGGTGCCAGAAATCGCATGCGTCGCACTTAGGCGTGTGCATCGCACCGCCAAGCGCATGCGATGCACACGATAGCACATGCAGTGCACAAACGTGCACTACATGCGTGCCCTGCTTTCGGGCCCTAAAATCTACCAAAAATTGATCAAATTGAAAATCAAGGATTGGATACATATCGGTGTGCCTGTCCCAGGTAGACGTCCGTGCGATCGAACTAGACATTCATGGTGCTGGTGGAGTGGTATCGGCGACGTTCTAACAGCAATTCTGCGCAAAACTCTCACAAACTCACTACAGGCTCTACACACTATGTATCACTCAAATGCACAAATGAGGAATATGGGCCCCTTTCTTGCTATATATAGACCCTTTTGACCTAAGTGGGCCCCCTCCTTGCAAAACTGACCTATTGGTGCCCCTTCCACACATACGAAATTCCTTTTAGGCCATTTTTCTCACTTCCGGACCCCTCTGGGCAAACCGCACAACCTTTTCGGAAAATTTTCTAAATTTTTTGAAATTTTTTTGAAAATTTGAAAAATTTCCTAGGAGGGCATAGGACCATAATGCTTCACCTGGAACACACTGGGGCATGATTTGAGCACTTTTTTTATTTTTCTTTGATATAACGCTGGACTCGACAATATATCAAAGAGGGGCAAAATGTAGACACTTGAAAATGTCCCGAGCCTATGAACGATATTTTTGGCACATAATTCGCCTTCCCCTCACATTCCTCTATTAATTAAATAATTTCTAAATTACTTAATTAATTCATTTCACTTGGCCTTTTAATTAAATAAATTCTATTTAGTTAACTAGGCTATCTTTCTTCTTTATTTCCTCTATGGTTAAATAATTTAAATATTATTTAATCATTCATCACCGTGTCCCATTTAATTTAAATAAATTTCTATTTATTTAAATTATCCAATGTTCCCCTTTTAATTAAATAAGTATCCCTCTTATTTAATTAAATCACCCCATCACATACCCCTCTCAAAACAATTAAATAAGTATCTATTACTTATTTAATTAAACACATAATCACTTCTCTCACCTCATATTTTCCAAAATAAAAAATACATCCTTGTCCTCTAGTGACAAGGAAACCCTAACTCATCCTAGCCATTGATTTCCCTCTAAAGTCAACTCTAAATCTCCACCCTCCATTCCAACTTCCTCCTCTATAAAACCACCCTCTCCCATTGACATTTCACCACTTTGAGCATTTGACTTGTGCATTTGTCTACTCTTGAGCTCTCATTTTTCTTAGTTGCTAGTCTACAAGTCTGAGTACATTCTCCATAGCTTAGCTTAGTAGTAATGGAGGAAATGCATTAGGCATTCTAGGGTTTTATGCTTTCATGGTTGCATTTCTAGGTTGTTTAAGGTCTCCATTACTTGAGTAGGGTTTTATTCTGTTGTTCTGGGACTGTAGGATAGATTTTTCCTTGCTTACACCTGTGTATTGAATATCTTTTCCTACGAATTGGAAGTAATGTTAAGGGATGTCTGTAAATGCTATGTTTCAAGTTTGAGCCTCCGGTGTGAAGATTTGGGCAAGTTCTGTTCACCAGAGTAAAAAATTATTTTTATGTGCATTTAATGGTGACAGGGAGAATGTATTCTACTCCGCATTTCTCCGCATGTAAGTTTCACAGTCTGCGGTTATGGAATTAAGTTTGTGATGATGTTATGTGCCTTCAGTTCAAATGGTTTGTGATTTGGTGTTCCACAAGTGATCTTTCCTTTATGATAGTGGCCAAAAGTAATGTTCAAGTGCTCCAATTTGAAGAATCTTATGGATAAAGTTTTCAGAGGTTGTGCTGATGTTCTTGGTGATTGTAACATGCTTGTGAGAGTCCCTAGATCATATTCCTACCTTTTGATTGGTCCATAAAGTATAATCCAGATCGTGCATGAAGCGTGTTCCTAAAATTCTTAGTGTTAACTCGAGTCTTGGCCGACTTGGTTGTTTTCACTACTTGCCGTTGTGCTTTGAAGTTTGTAAAGCATGTTGTTGCGTGGAAGATTGCAATTGAGTCCCAGCTAAGGCTTGGCGTGATCCGTATTCATTCTTTTTCTCTCAAATCTGTTTAGGTCTAGACCTATCTTGATGTATGTATGTTTGTTGACCTTGGATATTGTTCCAATGGTTGATGATTGTAATGCCGACCTTGATGCAAATTCCAAGGTTGATGAATTGTATAAAAACATGTAATGAAGTCGTGAATTAGTGTTGGATGCGAAAATGATAAGATAATTGCGAAGTAAAAAGTAGAGCAGAGCAGAGGATACCTATTGTGCTTCAATGGAGCTAAACCTTGGCATAGTGTAGATGAGCTACTATCTCAATTCACCAATTTTAGTAGTGAGCCACCCATCGGCAATGAGCCACCCCATTGGCAATGAGCCTCTTCTTGCAGTGAGCATTCTAGGCAATGAGCCTCTGATTTTTAGTATTGGTATTACATATTATATTGTTAGCTAACACTCACCGTGGTTTTTCCCTTATTGGGTTTTCCACATAAAAATCTAGTGTCTCATGTGTTAAATGTGTGAATGTGTTTAATTTTCTAATTTCATGTTTTCATTGTTAAATACAATAACAGTGATTAAGTGGTTGATGTGGTAATGGTTTTTAAGTATTGGTTATAACTGATTCACCCCCCCCTCAGTTGTATTGTGCTTTTCAACAATTGGTATCAGAGCTAGGGTTCCTCGATAAACAGCCTAACAACTCGAGGTAGATCAGGGATGGCACACAAAAAGGAGTCTCCGTAGTTTGATGAAATGGATTATGCTCTCTGGAAGGTACGAATAAAAAGTCATCTCATTTCTCTTGGTTATAATGTTTGGAAGATGACAGATACATAGTACACTATTCCTAAAAATGGTCCATCATTTGAAGATGAAGTCAAACACTCTGAATTAAATGGAAAAGCTAGAGATGCTCTGTTAAATGCCTTATCTAACACTGAGTTGGTGAAAGTTATGGATTTGGAGACTGTTCATGAGATTTGGGAAAAGTTGAAAAGTTTATATGAAGGAGATGATCTTGTGAAAAGTGCCAAACTACAAAACCTGAAGGAAATGTATGAAACCCTGAAGATGAGTGAAGATGAAAACATAACTATCTACATGTAGAAAATTGATGAAATTGTCAATGGAATCAAAGGTCTTGGAGGAACTATTAATGAGGATGAGGTTGTGATGAAAATTCTTAGGTCATTGCCTAAATCCTACAGTCACAAGGTGGCAGCAACTAAAGAGGTTATGAGTGCAAAAGGTTACAAAGGATCAGTTGCTCGAGAAACTTACAACTTTTGAAATGAGAGAATTTGGTAATGCTCTGCCAAAGACTGAGACTGCTTTCAAAGCCAACACTTCAGAAAAGACTTCAAGAGCTTAGAAATATGCTGTGGACTGATGATGACCTTGATGAGGTTGAAGCCAACTTTGTAGATAGAATGCAAAGAGGTACTAGTAAGTTTAAAGGAAAATTACCATTCAAATGTTTTTCTTGTGGTAAAATTGGTCACTATGCCTCCAGATGTTCGGAGAGAATTGAAAGAGGTAAGAAGAAGTTTGAAAGTAGACCTAGAATTGTCAAGAAATGCTACTATGTTAGAGATCTTGATGATGATGGTGTAACAGATGATGAGTCTGATGATAATAGTACTGATGCAAATTAATTCTTGTTTATTGCTACTAAGGAAGAACCTGTGTCTACTGATCCTACTAGCTATGTAAAGGAAGAAAAACCAGTGGAATAAAGTGCTTTGTCTGTCCAGGTTGAGAAGGATAAGGATGAATGGATCATTGCAGTGGATTTTCACATCACATGACTAGTGACAAAAGTAAGTTTGTAAGTTTGGAAAAGTATGATGGTGGATTGGTTAGGTTTGGAGATAATGCAGCTGGTAAGATCTGTGGAAGAGGATCTATTTCTTTTGATGGCAAGCATACTACAGATGATGTTCTCTATGTGAAAGGCCTAAAGCATAATATTTTAAGTGTTGGTTAGATGTGTGATAAATGGTATGATCTGAGATTCAAGGACAATGCATGCAAGATCATGGAAATCTCTGGAACAGTAATTGCAACTAGTAAGAAAACTAGAGGTAATATTTATCACTTGAAGGAAACTGATAATTGTTGTTTGTTGGCTTAGACAGATGAGAGTTGGTTGTGGCATAGAAGGATGTGTCATATCAATTTTGATAACTTGGTGAAGATAAGCTCAGTACAAGTTGTGAGAGATTTGCCTAAACTGGTGAAGCCTAACAATACAATTTGCAAGGAATGTCAATTGGGAAAACAAACAAAGATAAGTTTCAAGAGCAAAGAACAATTTACTGTTGGATTGCTTGAGCTGGTGCATATAGATCTGTGTGGTCCTACAAGAACAAGAAGTTTGCAAGGAGACAGGTACTTTATGTTGCTTATTGATGACTATTCTAGAATGACATGGGTCACTTTTCTAAAATAGAAATCAGAAGCCCTAGACAAGCTCAAAGATTTTAAGGCAATGGTTGAGAATGAGTTAGAATTGAGGATCAAATGCTTAAGGTCTAATAGAGGAGGTGAGTTTACATCAAATGAATTTAACATTTTCTGTGAAGAGCATGGGATAAAGAGATAGTTGTCTGCTCCTGAGACTCCTAAGCAAAATGGAGTTGTTGAAACAAAGAACAAGATAGTTCAAGAGGCTGCTAGGTCAATGATGATGGAAGCTAACCTACCGGAAGTGTATTGGAGAGAAGCTATACACACTATTGTCTACATTCAAAATAGAGTCCAAGTCAAAGGTAATGGTACTAAAACTCCTTATGAATTGTGGTATGGAAGAACTCCCACAGTGAAATATTTCAAAGTCTTTGGAAGAAAATGTTATATCAAAAGAGATGAAGAGCTAGGCAAGTTTGATACTAGATGTGAGGAAGGAATTTTCCTTGGATACTCTACTAAGAGCAAATCCTACCGATGCTACAACAAGAGATTGAAGAAGGTGATTGAGAGTGTTAATGTGAAGGTTGATAAAGACAAAGAAACGACATCAGATCTAAGTGGCTATGAATCAAATGAACCTGTTGTTATAGTCAATGAAGAAAGGGTGGAGCAAAAGGATAGTCAAGTTGAAGAAGAAAAGGCTCTGAAAAGTGTTGTTAAGACTCCCAGGTATGTAAGGATTAATCATTCTGAAGATCAAATTATTGGTGACAAAAGCAAAGGAGTATTGACAAGGAAAAGAGTTGTAGAGGAACAGGTGAACTACTGTTTACTTTCATAGATTGAACCTAAAACTGTAAGTGAAGCCTACAAAGATAAAAGTTGGGTAAAAACCATGGAAGAAGAATTGATGTAGATAGAGAAAAATCAAACTTGGGAATTGGTTCCTAAACCTGTTGATAAGAATGTGATTGGAACCAAATGGGTCTTCAGAAACAAAATGAATGAAATGGTGAAGTGGTAAGAAACAAAGCAAGACTAGATGCAAAGGATATTCTTAGGTTGAAGGCATAGATTTTGAGGAAACTCTTGCTCCTGTGGCAAGGATTGAAGCAATAAGAATGTTTTTGGCATTTGCAGCTCACAAAGATTTTAAGGTGTATCAGATGGATGTAAAGTCTACATTCTTGAATGGAGAATTGGAAGAAGAGGTCTATATTGAACAACTAAAAGGATTTTAGTCATCAGACAAAGGTTACATGGTATACAGATTGGAGAAAGCCCTGTATGGACTCAAGCAAGCTTCTAGAGCCTGGTATGCAAGGTTGGACAAGTATTTGATACAATTAGGGTTTAGTAAAGGCATTGCAAACAACAATCTCTATTTCAAAATCAATGATGATCAAATTATGATTGTTGTAGTCTTTGTTGATGATATTATCTTTGGAGGCAATGAAGGTATGTGTAAAAAATTTGCAGAGGAAATGCAAAAAGAGTTTGAAATGTCTATGTTTGGTGAAATGAATTTCTTTTTAGGACTGCAAATTACTCAATTAGAAAAAGGAATTTTCATTTCTCAGTCCAAGTATGTGAAATAATTGTTGAAGAAGTTTGGAATGGAGGATGCTAAGCCAGTATGTACTCCTATGGTAACTGGCTACAAGCTGAGAAAGAATGATGAATCACCTAAAACTAATCAGAAAAAGTATAGGTCTATGATTGGAGGACTACTTTATCTGATCCATACTAGACTAGAAATAATGCATGCAGTCTGTCTTGTGGTAAGATTTCAAGAAGATCCCAAAGAGTCACATGTAATGGCAGTCAAAAGAATCATGAGTTATTTAAAAGGTACTTCAAATTATGGATTGTGGTATCCCAAAGATACTAATTTCACTCTCATTGCTTATACAGATGCATATTGGGCTGGAGATGCTAATGACAAAAAAAGTACAAGTGGACGTGCTTTCCTTTTGGGTAACAGATTAGTTTCATGGCTGAGCAAGAAGTAAGAATTAGTTTTCTTTGTCTACTGTAGAAGCAGAATATATTGTTGCAGTATGTTGTTGCATTCAAGTGCTTTGGATGAAGAAAATATTGAAGGACATAAGAGTTGTGTATGAAGAACCGATTTCAATCTTTTGTGACAATACAAGTACTATAAACATTTCAAAGAATCCAGTACTGCACTCAAGGACAAAGCACATATCAATAAGGTATCACTTTCTAAGAGAAAAGGTAACAGAGAATGAAGTAAAGATGGAGTATGTGTCTACAAAGGATCAGATTGCAGATATTTTCACTAAGCCTTTGCCTAAGGATACTTTTGAGTATCTTAGGGAGAAATTAGGGGTTATTACCCCTCCTGCTCTAAACTAAAGATGCATAAGGAATGCATCTGTCCAGTGGTATTCAAAGTTTCATCTTTCATCTAGATTGATGTTTTGAAGGCTACTCCTCAGGGGGAGAAGGAAAAAGTTTCTAATCAAGAGAAGTGTTGCAGTGTTGATGACAGGGGGAGTTGTGCAGCAAAAAGAAAGAAAAGGTCTGGCATCCTTTGCCATTGATGTCAAAGGGGAAGAGAAGTTCATGTGAAAAAACTAGGAAGAAAGTTGTAGACAAAGAAAGCATCAAGTGAGGGGGAGCAAAGAAGCAAAGCAAGATTATATGTCTTGATGGTTTTTCACATCATGTGTTGTCATTAATGACAAAGGGGAGATTGTTGCAAGTATGAGTAGTAAGTGTTGTCATTGATGTCAACACCTAAGAAAGGTATTTGAATAAGTCTGAACAAGTATTTGAGAAATTAGTACAAAGCGCAAAATTACTTTATCTACCAAAGCAGTGCAGTGTTCTGCTCCGCATATCCTGTAGATTGAATATATTTTCATGTGGATTGGAAGTAATGTTAAGGGATGTCTGTAAATGCTATGTTTCAAGTTTGAGCCTCCGGTGTGAAGATTTGGATGAGTTTTGTTCACCAAATTAAAAAAGTGTTTCTCTGTGCATTTAATGGTGAGAGGGAGAATGTATTCTACTCCGCATTTCTCCACATGTAAGTTTCACAGTCTACGGTTCTGGAATTAAGTTTGTTATGATGTTATGTGCCTTCAGTTCAAATGGTTCATGATTTGGTGCTCTACAAGTGATCTTTCCTTTATGACAATGGCTGACAATAATGTTCAAGTGCTCCAATTTAAAGAATCTTATGGATAAAGTTTTTAGAGGTTGTGTGGATGTTCTTGGTGATTGTAATGTGCTTGTGAGAGTCTCTAGATCATGTTCCTACCTTTTGATCGGTCCACAAAGTATAATCTGGATCATGCATGAAGTGTGTTCCTAAAAGTCTTAGTGTTAACTCCAGTTTTGGCCAACTTGGTTGTTTTCACTACTTATGGTAGTGCTTCGAAGTTTGTAAAGCATGTTGTTGCGTGGAAGATTGCAATTGAATCCCAGCTAAGGCTTGGCATGATCCATATTCATTCTTTTTTTCTCTCAAATTTGTTTAGGTCCAGACCTATCTTGATGTATGTATGTTTGTCAACCTTGGATATTGTTCCAATGGTTGATGATTGTAATGCCAACCTTGATGCAAATTCCAAGGTTGATGAAATGTATAAAAACATGTAATGAAGTCGTGAATTAGTGTTGGATGTGAAAATGATAAGATAATTACGAAGTAAAAAGTAGAGCAGAGTAGAGGATACCTATTGTACTTCAATGGAACTGAACCTTGGCATAGTGTAGATGCTACTATCTCAGTTCACCAATTTTGGCAGTGAGCCACCCACCGGTAGTGAGCCACCCCATTGGCAGTGAGCCTCTTCTTGCAGTGAGCACTCTGGGCAATGAGCCTCTTATTTTTGGCATTGATATTACATATTATATTGTGAGCTAACACTCACCATGGCTTTCCCCTTATTGGGTTTTCCACGTAAAAATCTGGTGTCTCACGTGTTAAATGTGTGAATGTGTTTAAGTTTCTGATTTCATGTTTTCATGGTTAAATACAATAACAGTGATTAAGTGGTTGATGTGGTAATGGTTTTGAAGTATTGGTTACAACTGATTCACCCCCCCAGTTGTAGTGCACTTTTCAACAGCAAGTAGTCACTATTCTTCCCACATAAAAGATGCAAAGAATGGAAAATAAAAGCTTTCATAAGTTTTTAAGAGTATGCATATGTCAAATTACCAACAGATAATACAGAAGCAGAAGATCGTTTACAAAGTTTTAAGGAGTAACAACAGGAAAATTAGAATCTTTGTTTTTCACTGTCTTTCTCGCAGAAAGAACATGTCAAAAGGAAATTTTAATAGAGCTTTTCACTGTCTTTCCCTATCAAAGAAACAAAAGTATTTTCATAGTTCTTCATCAAGGAACAGGAGCAGCAGAAGGCAGGTATTACTTACCAATGGTGAAGAAGCAATAAAGTAGATGAGAAGCCCTTCCAGGAAGTAGCAACGGTGAGCTTCAACAAGCATCCTTGGCGGCGCTCCAAACCCCAAAGCAGCAGAATGAGAAGTGAAAAAGAGAAGATGAGCTCAGACTAGGGTTTGGAAACCGTTTTTACCCAACATAATGCCCTAAGAAGTTAAACACTGATGCAATGAAGCTCTTTAAGCCTTTTTTAACTTTTGATTAGAAATCATTGAAAAATCAAATGACCCTATGGTCAAACAATTATCAAGTGTGAAAGACTAGAGAAGAATCATGAGGCTCGTGAGAGATAGGGAGAAATAAGGAAATAAGAGGCTTTTTTAAACCTTTTTGATATGATTAATGTTGAAAATTAGAGGCTATGATGGCTTTTGAGTTTCCCTTTTGACTATGGTCAATTTGAGCAGGTTTGAGGGCTTTTCATAAGCCAAGGATAGAAAGGAATTATTATAAGACTTGTGATTTTTGACAAGGGTTGGAGAGGAAGTTAAGTTAAATTGTAATCATGTAACCCCTTTTTCTTTTTTTGCATGAGTAGAAGCCAAAAATAATGTATCTTAACACTTATTAAGGGTAATATTTTAAAAATTGCCTTAATATTTGTTTCATAAAACCAAAGGAGATAATTACAAAACACTTATTAAGGTAAAACATGCACATGAATTATCCTTAATATTTGTTAAAATAATGTATTATTGCCCTCAAATCATGCAAAGGAGTGAAGAGGAGACAAACAGGAGTTGGAAACTCATGTAGGAGGTCCATTTGTTTTTATTTTTGACTTTGGGTCAAATAAGTCTATTTTTGGCAGTCTTTTGGTCAAACACCTTGAGAGGAGTTCTGAGCTAAAATAGCTCATTTTGGAGCAGTTATGGGCCCTCTTATTTAGGCATTTTCCTCTTGCTCGCCCAGCAATTGAGAGTTGACTTTTCCAACCTATTCATGCATCAATTGGAGTCCAGTTAGATAGGAGTTGACTCCCCTTTGCCTTTTGGGAGAGATTTTTGTATTATAGGAGAAAATCTTATGTTTTTTTCTCAGTTCTTCCTTTTTCTCTTGCCTTTGCACATTGCAGAGATAGATTTTCAATATTGTAACTCAACATTTTATAGATTTTATACGGTAGTAGCTTCATTTTAAGCATATTTTAAAATTTTTGCAGAGGTATTCCTTCCATTTTTTAATTAAATCAGGGGTTTTTCTTCTCAGATTTAGGTGTCTTGTTCTCTTTTGAATGATCTGATAAAGATTTATTGTGTTTTAAATCAAAACCTTTAAGGTTTCTGTATCATTCATTGAATGCAAGTATACAAAGATGCAAATTTACCATAGGTTATAGATTGTTTGAGTGATTCTTTTACTTTTCTAAGTTGTTAAAACATTTGGTTTTCCTTCAGTAAAAGTGGATTGATTTCATGCCTTTCTGTGAAATATTTATGTGATAAGATTGTTCAACTGAGTTGTATGAACAGATATATTGGAAGATAGTTGTGAATCAGGTTGCAAGTTAGGATATAATCATTGGTGCATCACCCCTTAGGATCAATTTTAGTTTTATTAATCATCCTTCTATCTCTTTTCCTCAAAAGTACATTAGATCTAAGGGGCATTTAAAGGGAGTCAGCTCTTCCAGAGGTTCACTCTCATCATAGACAACCCACAGTCTGGGAGTGATCCAATGTTTCATGGGATTGTTAGACATAGTATTTAACAAGGGTGCAATCCTTCGTGACAACAGTTACATCAACATTTTGTCCAACATGTGCCAATAATAGCACCCCGTTGCCTTCGAAATGGACACATGGAACAAAAAATTGATTTTCTCAATAACTTCTCATCAGGGGCTCAGAATCTCACAAAAACTTGTAGAGGTGTGTACCTCAACATTCTAAAGCTTTTTGCCAAACCATTCTATACCAAACCTCACAGAGCTCAAGATATTAAAGTTTTGCCAATATGTGAGCACAAGTCACAAAATGATTACTTCTCCAAAACCATAAGGCATATGACCACTGTTGGAATACTAAGGATCACTGAGAGGGGGGTGAATCAGTGATCTGATAAAACTAATTCTTCAACCAAGATCTTGACATAATAAAATAATCTAACATGGTCATGAAACACAAGACAATTGCATCAGGGCATGAAAGCATCGACAAAGCACAAGAGTCAGAAAGAATCAACACATAACACAGATGATTGAGTGGAAAACCCCAAAAGGGTAAAAACCACTATGAACTTGATCTCCATTAAGCCTCACTAGCAAACCTCACCGGTTACAGTCTGTCCCACACTGGCAAACCTCACTTGTTACAGTCTCTGGCACACTAGAAAACCTCACTAGTTATAATCTGTGCCTCACTGGCAAACCTCACTAGTTATAGACTATGCCTCACTGGCAAACCTCACTAGTTACAATGTGTGCCTCACTGGCAATACAAATAATCTCAGAAGAAAATCAAAAGAGTTACAGAGGGTTTCTCTCATTCACTACAATGCTCATATCAACATATCATTTTTCTTCAATCAAGAAGTCCATTCATTTACCTTCATACTCTGCATAATCTATTGCATAATAACATCACTCTATGCATAATACACCTACATCAACATATCTCACTCTGCATATTTCATAGTTACAAATCCTGCTCACTATCAATCACAAAATTCACTTTTTCATGTTCATTCTAAAACCACTATGCAGAACACACAAACTTCTTATCATGATCCCCTGTCAAAACATTATATCAGATTCCTATATTCCTGTCCACTCCCACATCCATCATCAGCATACAATTAAAGCTGCAAAAAGAAAATCACCTGCAACAACAAAATATGTCTTCATCTGCAATCATCAACCCCACAACAATTTCCACAAAGATTCATAAAATCTTTAAACCATTACTCTGTTGCATCAGTTATAGAAGATGTCTATAAAACAAGATAATGGATTCTTCATGTTCAGTGCTCAAAACAACCTCATTAATACCTGGTTACCTTTTGCTTTTTACAGCTACAAATAGAGATTCTTTCTCTCCAATATCTGACAGTTACAAAACTGACAAACCTTAACATATACACAGATGGCCGTCAAATTTTAAATAGGAGCATAAACTGTTGCTATTTAAAGCAAGTTTAAAACACAATCATCGATGATCCTGTTGACATTCTTTGAATCAGCATTAGGGATTGCCAGTTCTAATGCACAGGCAGATTCAGCCAACTAAATACAGGAGGTTGCGTGAGCTCCTCCCCTTCACTTCTGGTTCTGCCGCACCAAGGGGGGTATCCCTATAACTCAAGATGTAACCTTGACTAGCTCGAAGATAGAAAGATCTAACTTGACAACAACAGGCAGAATACTCTCATGTATGGACCAAGATCTGCATGATAGATCACAAGGCTGGCAACATTCTTGGACATGATGTCTGGTTGGGTATGAGAGCATGCAGGGGGTTCCTAATCCTACTCCTACAACTAACAGGTGGAAGTATGAAATGTTTTGATATGAATTTGGATGCAAAGTTGGACATGGTGTATAACACAAGAACACAGCATGATTGGTGCCTATCCAGGGCTTGGAGTCGGTAGACATACACCTGTGAATGATCAGCATGAATAGCTAAAACTGAATTTCAGGGGGATACACATGATATCTGCCTTACAGATATCTCCCAATGAAGAGTGTTAAGTTATCTCTACTTATGGCATCCCTACTGCAGTATACCCTTCCCAATGTTCAACCTGAAAACAGTTTAATCTACCCCTTGAGCAGAAGTTAAAAGATCAGACATTCAACATAGGAATTCTATGCTCTAGAATCTAAACATTACGCAAATATCCAGATCCAGAAGAAGAATACATGCAATACTGGAGACAGAATTAACACAACACATGCTAAGATAGCATTACTCATATAAGATCAACCATGAAATCAGTGGATTCATGCCAAGTCGTACAACAGGAGATACATAAACTCACAAGTTAGACTGTACAGAGCAACCAGATCAGCTGGTTTTGGATTACAGAGCCAAAAATCCTCAACTTTCAACAACCTTGAATGAATAACACCATCTGCATTATATAGCAGGAGGGTGTATTCAGCATTAACTACCAGGTTGACCAAAAATCCCGCCAGATATACAGTATCATAAAAATGGCGCTCAAACATTAATGCAGCAGGTAGGGGAGGAGACAGGAAGATTTTTCGAGCCCTGCGCCACCGCCTAGGGATCCAGATCTTCAACCGGGTACTGGATCAGCCCACGCCATCACCCATACCTCTGCAACATTCGCCATTAATGGCGCACCAACCCGCGGCCTTGGGAAGAACATCAGACAGTTAATCGCAACCATTTCCCGCCGAGATTCATCATCATGATATTTCGAAAATGCAGGATACAATTATCCCACATGCACCCCGCAGCAACCTCTTTAACACTTTACATACTAGGTCATGAGCATATATGATGTCGGTGCTTTTGCTCCTGACGACACTAGTATAAGACTTCATCATCATCATCCTCTAGCAGCATGATATCCTGTTGCCCGAAATATCACCCTGACGTCATCATCATATCGCAATACAACTGCATGATAATCGCCTTCATCGGCACAACCTGATCCATCGGAGAAACATCCTCCTGCTGGGCCTATACCAAAAGTCTGGCCGATGAACATCCTGATGACGTCATCATCATATCCTGCTGACGTCATCATCATATCTGCCTACTGCGTGCCTCCTCATATCCGGATGACGTCATCATCATGTTTGCAAATATCGGGGGATCTCCACAAGATGATCTGTGTTAGAAATATGAACCCCCCGGACCTCGATGACGTCATCACATATCGACATCAGGATGATATTCGGAAGACAACCGGATATTTGGAAATATCATCCTGATGCACGAAAATCATGTTGCACTGTAGCTCCGCTATAAGATCAGGGCGAAATATGAATATGATGATGCTTGAAAAGATCACCCCCCACTAGATAACGCACGAAGCCGGCAGGCGGATATCTCCATGATATCAGCATCATCATGACGCTGTAACAAACATACACCCGAGTGATATGAAAATATCACCCCCTCCTTCGGAAATATCATGATGCAGATAGGCAGAGAAAAAGATATCACCCTGATATAAGGATGACGTCAGCATCATCAGGATGACAAAACAACGAACAAGAAGTGATACAACATCATCAGGATGATATTGACTAAGATCATCCTGACGTTCAAAATATGATGACCCTAGTGAATATCGGGTCGCACTTAGAACTCTTCAACAACATCATCAGGATGATCATAACCAAGATCACCCAATGATAAAGATATCACCCCGGCGAAATATCATGAAGGCAGAAAATATGATGACCCTCGCAAGCAACACGGTGATAACTGGAAATATGATGATGATGATGACGACCCTTAAGAAAAAGCAAGTCAGGTCGAAACAACTCAAAGAATAACCCCTTCAGAACATCGGGGCAACATCATCATCATGTTTGGGCAAGGTGATAAATGGAAGATCATCGGATACTTGAAAAATCACCCCCGCAAGCAAATCAGGGCGCACTGTAGCTCATCAGCATCATCAGGATAATAACCAAACATCACCCGATATTTCAACATGATGATGACGATGAGAAACCGGTCGACGGAGAACATGATGATGCTGACCTTCATCGAAACAAACATGATGATGATGACCTCCTCCTCAAGAAAATATGATGATGCAGCTGAAAACTGCTGAGGAGGTCCAACACTTAGAACATTTTTTGGATACTTAGGGAGAGTGCCTGAATGAAAATTGCTCAAAAAATTACCAGTCAATTCAGGCACTAACAGTGGCTCTGTCTGGGGACGTGCAGGTGAAAACCTGCAGCGAGAACCCCAGATCTCTGGGATGCAGACTAGTCCCTTATCCATTGGGCACAGAGTCAAATACTGCACTGACCTGCATCACCAAACACACTTGATGGCCTAAGGCCACCAAGAAAAGAAAAACATGTATCTCCCTTTGTCAAATATCTTGTTTTCATCTGCATGCACTGGGTCAAGCTTGGAGATACTACAGACATCCACCCACAAACAAATCTTGTCATCTGCATATTCAACCTTTTGATTTAGCTTGTCATTGTCAAACCTGTGCAGATAACCTTCAGCATCATGTGACATGTGGGTGCAGAATATATCAAACAATGCATATTCATATGGCATATAGCACTTATCACCTATATCATCATTATGCATTGCAACATGATCTCCTAGCTGGACTGCAAATAGGAAACACTCGGAGTCCACCACACAACTAGGAAGATCAGGGCTCATTGTATTATATGCTGGCTCATCAAAAGAAAAGCTTTGAAAATCACAATTGTGTACATCATGTACACAACCATCTGGTACACCAGGCTGGAAAAGATCAGGCTCTGGCATCTCTTTTAAGTCAGGCACATTTTCACAGTCACTTACCTGATGTATGTTGTTTCCTCTTTCATCAGGATGAGAAACAGAATCCAAGCCAAAAATGGTATCTAGATCCTCACCATACTCAGACAGATCCTCATCACCATATGTGTCATAAATGGGTGATCCCGGTGCATCAGTTTCATCATAGTATGCCATTTGTTCATGGGCAGCAGAGCACACCTCTTCATCACCAATGGATTCACTCTGTGGAGGAGTATCAGCCTGTGTGTCATAAGCAAAACAGCCATCAAATGAAAAACAATCATGCTCTGAACTAGCACTTATTTCAATTTCTGACTGCTCTTCATGATTTCCATGTGTTTGAAAGGTAGGCAATGGGTCACACATAGGACTGCTTCTCTGTTTGCTTATATCTTCTCTGTCTTGAGTACAATACTCACAATTGTCTCCACAGTTCCATTCTAAAAATTGCTCATTGCTGTCCACAACCTCGTTATTGTTTTCATGGTCAGCTGCCTCATCATTGCAATGGGAATCCTCATTAGTCCTTTCACTGGCATCCTCAACTGGTGAACAATCCAGTTGAGCAGTATTATTAGCATTATGTTCAAATACAGCAGTCTCAACCTCTATGCTTTTATTTTCATTTTTATCTGCACATGATGCCATAATCATTTGGTCATTTGCAGCTTCATAACCATTATTCACACCAAGGCCTGGGGACAGGGGTTTCAGCAGGTGCACATTTCTCATTTCTTCTACATTTTCTAAAAATTTGTATGCCATCTGCATACTTGTTACCTTGAAATCCCTCAGTAATGCACTAGAGCCCTCCTCAAAAGCTTCAAAGAATATGCCAACACAGGCTGAAATATCAGGTCTGAAACTTTCACGGACATGTGAAAGGGCTACTGCAAACCTATGACTGAAATCAACACATGGCTCTTCATCTTGTTTTCTGATTCTCATCAATTCTGCAACAAGATCAGCCGGTTCTTTTGCAAATTCTTCCTTGAAACAGTCAGCAAGCTCATCCCAACAGGCAAAGGATTTCTTTGGAAAGCTCAAATACCAGTCTTTTGCTTTTGCATCAAAGGACCTAACAAAAAACCTCATCCACATATCCTCATCTCTGAATGAATGTTTTCCCATAAAACTGTGAAAACTTTGGATATGTGCATTCCCATCACATACACTGTGACCACCAAATCTAGGCATCTGACAGTATATCCTAGCAGGCATAGTTTCTACTTTATAATCCACCCATGACAAATCTAGTTGGTCATACAAAGGATCAAAAGGGCTGACAGGAGGTTTATCTTTCTGACAGGCAGACACAACAGGGTTACTGCTTTTTAACTGGGCCTGCTCAGCCTCTAAGAATATCAACCTATTTCTTATCTCTTCTATTCCTTTATCCAACATTTCACCACTGAGTATGGGATAATTCATACTTGGATTCATAAAAATCTTACTCTTAGACATCCTTTGTCTGTCTAAGACCCAAGGCTTCCCCTGGCATCTAACCTATGCAGTAAAACAGCAAATAAAGGGGAAGGAACAAGGTACCTTTTCTCATACAGATGCAGAAAAATGAACAACACATTTCTGTCACATCACATACATCCATCTTTCATGTGCATTTGGATCTTTTTTGCAGAGTCGCCACCTCTCCAGAGAGGACAAAATTTTCAATAGCTGAAAGCTACTTTTCCAGGTTCATTCCACCAGCAGAGCATCATTTTGTTAGTGACTCGGATGGGCCACAAGTATATCATTTTTTAGTCCATCCCCAGCAGAGTCGCCATTTTGTTGACATTCTTTGAATCAGCATTAGGGATTGCCAGTTCTAATGCACAGGCAGATTCAGCCAACTGAATACAGGAGGTTGCGTGAGCTCCTCCCCTTCACTTCTGGTTCTGCCGCACCAAGGGGGGTATCCCTATAACTCAAGATGTAACCTTGACTAGCTCGAAGATAGAAAGATCTAACTTGACAACAACAGGCAGAATACTCTCATGTATGGACCAAGATCTGCATGATAGATCACAAGGCTGGCAACATTCTTGGACATGATGTCTGGTTGGGTATGAGAGCATGCAGGGGGTTCCTAATCCTACTCCTACAACTAACAGGTGGAAGTATGAAATGTTTTGATATGAATTTGGATGCAAAGCTGGACATGGTGTATAACACAAGAACACAGCATGATTGGTGCCTATCCAGGGCTTGGAGTCGGTAGACATACACCTGTGAATGATCAGCATGAATAGCTAAAACTGAATTTCAGGGGGATACACATGATATCTGCCTTACAGATATCTCCCAATGAAGAGTGTTAAGTTATCTCTACTTATGGCATCCCTACTGCAGTATACCCTTCCCAATGTTCAACCTGAAAACAGTTTAATCTACCCCTTGAGCAGAAGTTAAAAGATCAGACATTCAACATAGGAATTCTATGCTCTAGAATCTAAACATTACGCAAATATCCAGATCCAGAAGAAGAATACATGCAATACTGGAGACAGAATTAACACAACACATGCTAAGATAGCATTACTCATATAAGATCAACCATGAAATCAGTGGATTCATGCCAAGTCGTACAACAGGAGATACATAAACTCACAAGTTAGACTGTACAGAGCAACCAGATCAGCTGGTTTTGGATTACAGAGCCAAAAATCCTCAACTTTCAACAACCTTGAATGAATAACACCATCTGCATTATATAGCAGGAGGGTGTATTCAGCATTAACTACCAGGTTGACCAAAAATCCCGCCAGATATACAGTATCATAAAAATGGCGCTCAAACATTAATGCAGCAGGTAGGGGAGGAGACAGGAAGATTTTTTGAGCCCTGCGCCACCGCCTAGGGATCCAGATCTTCAACCGGGTACTGGATCAGCCCACGCCATCGCCCATACCTCTGCAACATTCGCCATTAATGGCGCACCAACCCGCGGCCTTGGGAAGAACATCAGACAGTTAATCGCAACCATTTCCCGCCGAGATTCATCATCATGATATTTCGAAAATGCAGGATACAATTATCCCACATGCACCCCGCAGCAACCTCTTTAACACTTTACATACTAGGTCATGAGCATATATGATGTCGGTGCTTTTGCTCCTGACGACACTAGTATAAGACTTCATCATCATCATCCTCTAGCAGCATGATATCCTGTTGCCCGAAATATCACCCTGACGTCATCATCATATCGCAATACAACTGCATGATAATCGCCTTCATCGGCACAACCTGATCCATCGGAGAAACATCCTCCTGCTGGGCCTATACCAAAAGTCTGGCCGATGAACATCCTGATGACGTCATCATCATATCCTGCTGACGTCATCATCATATCTGCCTACTGCGCGCCTCCTCATATCCGGATGACGTCATCATCATGTTTGCAAATATTGGGGGATCTCCACAAGATGATCTGTGTTAGAAATATGAACCCCCCGGACCTCGATGACGTCATCACATATCGACATCAGGATGATATTCGGAAGACAACCGGATATTTGGAAATATCATCCTGATGCACGAAAATCATGTTGCACTGTAGCTCCGCTATAAGATCAGGGCGAAATATGAATATGATGATGCTTGAAAAGATCACCCCCCACTAGATAACGCACGAAGCCGGCAGGCGGATATCTCCATGATATCAGCATCATCATGACGCTGTAACAAACATACACCTGAGTGATATGAAAATATCACCCCCTCCTTCGGAAATATCATGATGCAGATAGGCAAAGAAAAAGATATCACCCTGATATAAGGATGACGTCAGCATCATCAGGATGACAAAACAACGAACAAGAAGTGATACAACATCATCAGGATGATATTGACTAAGATCATCCTGACGTTCAAAATATGATGACCCTAGTGAATATCGGGTCGCACTTAGAACTCTTCAACAACATCATCAGGATGATCATAACCAAGATCACCCGATGATAAAGATATCACCCCGGCGAAATATCATGAAGGCAGAAAATATGATGACCCTCGCAAGCAACACGGTGATAACTGGAAATATGATGATGATGATGACGACCCTTAAGAAAAAGCAAGTCAGGTCGAAACAACTCAAAGAATAACCCCTTCAGAACATCGGGGCAACATCATCATCATGTTTGGGCAAGGTGATAAATGGAAGATCACCGGATACTTGAAACATCACCCCCGCAAGCAAATCAGGGCGCACTGTAGCTCATCAGCATCATCAGGATAATAACCAAACATCACCCGATATTTCAACATGATGATGACGATGAGAAACCGGTCGACGGAGAACATGATGATGCTGACCTTCATCGAAACAAACATGATGATGATGACCTCCTCCTCAAGAAAATATGATGATGCAGCTGAAAACTGCTGAGGAGGTCCAACACTTAGAACATTTTTTGGATACTTAGGGAGAGTGCCTGAATGAAAATTGCTCAAAAAACTACCAGTCAATTCAGGCACTAACAGATCCTTTTGCTGCCCTCGAATCTTTGAATGTGTACCTTTGACATCATTTTGGTGCTCAGGTAAGACTCTGTTGACCAGAGGAGGAAGTAATTCTAGGAGAGTGGGCTGATCAGGTAATGGCAATAAGTCCCTCTAAACAGTAGCTTAAATTAAGTCAACCTGTGACAACAATTCACTTAAAAAATATAACATAAAGAGCCTTTAGAGATGACAGTTTAGGTTTAAGGTCTTAAATACATATTTAGGATTTAGAAAGAGCATTTAGAGTTTTAGGAAATTTAGGAATCTAGAAGAAAACAAACCCTAATTTCAACAATTTCCCCTTTGACTTAAAAATATACAAACCCTAGATGTAAGATAGAGAATAGATAAAGACATCAGACCTTAGGAATCTTTAGGACAGTTAGGGTTTTGACAAAAAACTTAGGGTTTTGGATATTCATTAAACCCTAGTTTCTTGCACCATATAAGAAATCACTGAATATCTAAGGTAAGGTCTGTGGAAAAAGAATCTCCAAGACATTGTATAACAGAGGATGAGGAGCAATCAAAGACAAAGAAATAACAAAGTTTAGTTCAGGTCCTCAAGAACATGAAGAATACATATATACTCCCTGATAATCAACAATTCTCTATAGCTTCTACAACAAACTCATGTGAACAATTATCTATCAACTTGTATCAAGTTGTCCTTCACAACATCAAAGATGAACTTCATTCAACAAACACCATGAAGGAAATGGACAAGCATCTATACCTCTTGCACTACCAAACCAACATCATATCCTTTGTAGAAGACTTCATTACACTTCATATCAACAACTATCATCTCAAACCATGAGAATTGTACAATCATCTCATCACTGGTATGCCTAGCTACCTTTTGACAAGCATCATGGTATAAATCTCCTTAACATCAATTACCATTGTAATGATCCTGATATAGATCACCACATTAAACTGGGATCATCTGACCAAATACATGTTAACCAATCAACACCATCAAGTAGGAACTCTTAAGGTATGATCCAGTTACTTACCATGACAACACTCCTAAAGTATGATCCAGGTATTCCATCATGTCAACACCATCAATTCTTGAAGCATGAACATCAAGACATAAAATAAAGTTCTTTGTCATGAAGGCAACTCTTCTCTGTATACCCTGTCATACCATCTATCATGAAACACAACTCCTTTGCATTGCATCAATCTCTTTATGAAGAAACAAGTATCTTACCAATGACAAACTCTATGTCCTTTGCAATAGGAAGAAACACCATCATAACTCTTGACATAAGAACATGAACATGATCATAACATGAAGCAAGAACATTAACCTCTTGAAGCAGCCATATCATACTTTTGACATCAATGACAAACCTCATTCCAACAAACTCCCCCTTTGTCATTGATGGAAGAATCTCTCCACTTTTTCTCTCCCCCTTTGACATCAAGTGACAAAGGAACCTTTAATAGAAAATCAATCACTCAAGTACTCCCCCTTGGACATATCTTCTCTATCTTATACTAAATTGGTTTACAACAATAGAATAAAATCATCAATTGTGAGATTACTTGATTTGTTGATCCTGCATACCGAATCATAGCCATAACTATTTGCTCTAACTGATGTATTGCACACTGATAGACATGAACATTACAAATCTTTGCTTTCATATGACTACAACTCTGTCACTGACATTTACTACTGATGCAAACAACCAATGTTCATAACATTAGTTTCTTTGTTTATAGTCTTCTATAGTTTGCATAGATGTGAGTCAGGATACTAACCTCCATTTAGATTTGTGATGTTTCACCTTAACTATTCTGAAACCATAATTACTCTGTGAACCATAAACATGAAGTAACTCTAACACACTATGAAGTGACTAACAAACTACCAACAAATGCTCTTTTGACATCCTTTGTCTATGATATCACATGCACCTTTGTGAACAAGCTTACATCAAATAAGATGATAAACACATACCAGCAATATCCATTCAAGTAGTCAAAAGTAATATGTTTGAACTTACTTGACATTGTCATCTGATCTACACATGGAGATAGAGAATAGAGAACTGGAGCACTGTGTGTCTAATGTAAATATAAGGATGTATTACACTATCCTCCTATCGTCCTATATAGCAACCTTGTACTATATACTCTTCATTCTATATACCTTGATTTGTCCTGTTTGATCATATTGTCCTGAACAGTCACTTTCTTGTCATCAAGACAACATTTAGCATTAACATTCCTAGCTCTATCTAATGCAAAGTCTTATAAGATGACACAAAGAAACATTGTCATAACATCTTAACCACAACATAACAACTCTTCACTGTCTCACCACAGAGAGAAACTCTAGCAGTCACTAATTGTGAATCCCCTGCTCCATTGATGCACCTCAATATTACATTTCTTTAAGACATTTTGTCAAATTTATCACTGTCAAGACCATTTTGCAACTGATATGTAGATCACTATTATGTGACAGTCCTCCTAGCAGTCAAGATAATTCATCATCAAACTATGACAACAAAATAATATCATGATTATCACTGTTCTCTGTTGAAAGCCAAAATAAAATCAAGCAAATTACATTCTTCTTCAAGTAAATCATTGTCATATCAGATACCTTTGTCCTCTTGTTGTCTTCCAATGATATGACTGTCTGCAATAAAACTTTTCAAGACTGTCATATATGTCTGATACATAACTATCTATATGCATACATGTCTGATACTAGGCAATCAACCATATCTTTGTCTTCCAAAGAATGAAAAGCATACCAAATTAGCATACCAGACAGTCAACCATATCTACAAGGTATGATTATCATAGGGTTGTGAGCATACCAAATTAACATAGTCAAGAGCATAGTGTTGTTCAACTATAAGGCATACCATCAAACCTCTTCCATATCATACATGAAGTAGCATACCATCAGACCTCTTCCATTGATTGTTCAACATTGATTGTTATGACACAATCTTTTCATAGTGACTGTCCTTTTAAACTAATGTAACCATGTTATCATTATACATACTTTAGTGGACCTCTTCCTACACTCAAACCATTAGTAATGCTTCACCTATACCCATGCAGAGACATACACCATAAAGTAAACATTTGACATCAAAGTGAATCCATCATTTCATAGTGAAAGATATCATTACAACATCATTGAGACATTCATTTGTGATGAAGGATATGCATTGAATGTACTAGAGACAATGAACACATTATATCCTATCTCCACATGCTCCTTGACTGCTACAACTTCTTGATTTTTACATAGGGGGTAAGAGATAAGACATTGAACATCTCCCCCTAACTCCATGTTGCATCTCATGCAACAGATGATGTAGCTTGTGCAATATGCACAAGTTTAGGTTTATCCTTTTCTTGATTTTGTTTCCTTCTCCACACTTTCATATGTTCTCTCTTTTGTTCAGGTTTCTTCCTCCAAACTTTCTCATACTTATTTCTTTTCCAACCTTTCAAACTAGGGGATCCTTTTCTACAACCATGTGCTTTGTGTCCAACGGTGTTGCATATGATATTACAATCTAGATCAAATGATTGATAGTTCCTTTTTGACAACCTATGAGCACCTCTATTGTTATTCCATGCATGATCATGCCTTCCATGCACTCTACAATTTATTTTTATATGACCAACATTGTTGCAATTGTAACACACTAGATCAACAGATTGACTCCTTCTACAATCAATTGCTTTGTGTCCAAAATGATTACAGGTATAACAATAACCAAAAAATGAGTAATTGTACCTATACATATATGCTTGCCTTGATGGAGCAGTTCTTCTAAGATTTCTCCTTTGGTTGTGCATTTTAATAAACTCATCTTTGGTTTTCATCTCAACTTCAATCTTCATAGCTTGCTTGAGTTTTTCTTTTGAATCTTTACCATTCATCTTTGATGTTCTAGTAATGAATTCAATCTTCTTTGTGCCTTCCAATACAACTGTCTTTGAGCTTTGTCCTTCAAATCCAAGACCACTCTTATTGTATGTTGGCCTTTGGGAATTGAGAATATTATCTAAAATTTATGTACTCTTCTCATTCTTTAGGTCGTTATTCAATTTAGCACTTGTTTTCTCCAATTTTTTCTTCAAAGAAACAATTTCATATTCTAAACTTCACCATTTTCCTCTTTTTCTTTCAATTGGATTCGTACCTCTTCCTCTATTTTCTTTGCCTCTTCAGTTTGAACTTTTAGATCTATGATCGGTTTCTTTACTTCTTCAATGGCTGCAAATACTTTGTCTTTGGAGTCTTTTTCTTCTTGAAGTTGTACTTCTAATCTCTGGTTTTCCTTTCTAAGTTTCTTGATCTCATCCAGGGAGCACAAGAGTTCACCTTCAATATCAATTTCACAATCATCCTCATCATACTCCTATTCATCTTCACTCACAATGAGGTCTCCTTCTTTGTCATCAATCTCAACAACAAAATCATCTTCTCTTTCAGATATATCATATTTTGTGTCAACTGGCAGGGGTGTTTTTTGCAACAACTCATCACTTGATTTGATTTGGACTTTTTGAATAGTTTTTTTCTTGGCATCTCTCCTTCCCTTATTTCTTCTACACTTACCCATAGTATTCCACCTCCAGGATCTACCAAAGTTTGTTAGACACCTGCAAGGAACCTACAGCTTTGATACCAATTGTTGGAATACTAAGGATCACTGAGAGGTGGGTGAATCAGTGATCTGATAAAACTAATTCTTCAACCAAGATCTTCACACAATAAAACAATCTAACATGATCATGAAACACAAGACAATTGCATTAGGACATGAAAGCATTGACAAAGCACAAGAGTCAGATAGAATCTACACATAACACAGGTGATTGAGTGGAAAACCCCAAAAGGGTAAAAACCACTATGAACTTGATCTCCATTAAGCCTCACTGGCAAACCTCACTAGTTATAGTTTATGCCTCACTAGCAAACCTCATTGGTTATAGACTATGCCTCATTGGTTACAGTCTGTCCCACACTAGTAAACCTCACTGGTTATGTTTTGTGCTACACTGGCAAACCTCACTGGTTACAGTCTGTGCCTCACTAGAAAACCTCACTGGTTACAAACTATGCCTCACTGGCAAACCTCATTGGTTACAATGTGTGCCTCACTGGCAATACAAATAATCTCAAAAGAAAATTAAAAGAGTTATAGAGGGTTTCTCTCTTTCACTACAATGCTCATATCAACATATCATTTTTCATCAATCAAGAAGTCTATTCATCTACCTTCATACTTTGCACAATCTGCTGCATAATAACATCAATACACCTGCATCAACATATCTCACTCTGCATATTTCATAGTTACAAATCCTACTCACTATCAATCACAAAATTCACTTTTTCATGATCATTCTAAAACCACTATGTAGAACACACAAACTTCTTATCATGATCCCCTATCAAAACATTATATCAGCTTCCTATATTCCTGTCCAATCCCACATCCATCATCAGCATACAATTAAAGCTGAAAAATGAAAATCACCTGCAACAACAAAATATGTCTTTGTATGCAATCATCAACCCCACAACAATTTCCATAAAGATTCATAAAATCTCCAAACCATTACTCTGTTGCATTGGTTACAGAAGATATCTATAAAAAGAGATAATGGATTTTTCATGTTCAGTGCTTAAAATAACCTCATTAATACCTAGTTACCTTTTGCTTTTTACGACTGCAAATAGAGATTATTTCTCTCTAATATCTAACAGTTACAAAACTGACAAACCTTAACATATACACAGATGGCCATCAAATTTTAAATAGGAGCATTAACCATTGCTATTTAAAGCAAGTTTAAAACACAGCCATTGATGATCCTTTTGTTGCCCTCGAATCTTTGAATGTGTGCCTTTGATATCTTTTTGGTGCTCAGGTAAGACTCTGTTGACTGGAGGAGGCAGTAATTCTAGGAGATTGGGTCGGTCAGGCCACAGCAATAAGTCCCTCTAAATGGTAGCTTAAGTGAAGTTGACCTGTGACAACAAGTCACTTAACAAATATAACATAAAGAGCCTTTAGAGATGATAGTTTAGGTTTAAGGTCGTAAAGACATAGTTTAGGATTTAGAAAGAGCATTTAGGGTTTTAGGAAATTTAGGAATCTAGAAGAAAACAAACCCTAATTTCAATAATTTCCCCTTTGAATTAAAAATATACAAACCCTAGATGTAAGACAGAGAACAAATAAAGACATCAAACCTTAGGAAGCTTTAGGATAGTTAGGGTTTTGATAAAGAACTTAGGGTTTTGGATATTCATTAAACCCTAGTTTCTTGCACCATATAAGAAATCACTGAATATCTGAGGTAAGGTCTGTGGAAAAATAATCTCCAATACATTGTATAATAGAGGATGAGGATCAAACAAAGACAAAGAAATAACAGAGTTCAGTTCAGGTCCTCAAGAACATGAAGAATGCAGATATACTCCTTGATAATCAACAATTATCTAAAGCTTCTACAATAAACTCATGTGAACAAGTATCTATCAACTTGCATCAAGTTGTCCTTTACAACATCAAAGATGAACTTCATTCAACAAACACCATGAAGGAAATGGACAAGCATCTATACATCTTGCACTACCAAACCAACATCATATCCTTTGTAGCAGACTTCATTACACTTCATATCAACAGTTGCCATATCAAACCATGAGAATTGTACAATCATCTCATCACTGGTATACCTAGCTACCTTTTGACAAGCATCATGGCATAGATCTCCTTAACATCAATTACCATTGTAATGATCTTGATATAGATCACCATATTTAACTGGGATCATCTGACCAATACATTCTAACCAATCAACACCATCAAGTAGGAACTCTTAAGGTATGATCCAGTTACTTACCATGACAACACTCCTAAAGTATGATCCAGATATTCCATCATGTCAACACCATCAATTCCTGAAGCATGAACATCAAGACATAAAATAAAGTGCTTTGTCATGAAGGTAACTCTTCTTTGTATACCCTATCATACCATCTGTCATGTAACACAACTCCTTTGCATTGCATCATGAAACACAACTCCTTTACATTGCATCAATCTCTTTATGAAGAAACAAGTATCTTACCAATGACAAACTCTATGTCCTTTGCAATAGGAAGAAACACCATCATAACTCCTAACATAAGAACATGAACATGATCATAACATGAAGCAAGAACATGAACCTCTTGAACCTCCTGAAGCAGCCATATCATACTTTTGACATCAATGACAAACCTTATTCCAACAACCATGAAACCTTCGTCATCAAATCCAAGATGAAATCAACAATCTTCTTGTAAGAGGATTCGATGTGAAAGCTCACCAATTTCTCTAAACAATTATTTCAGTGAAAACTACCCATTGTGCGCCGAAACCAAAGTATGGAAAAAACTTGGTCCTATCAAATTTGATCATGCAATGTGTCTTCCAAAGTTGAGGTATACCAACAAAGATCAAAACAAACCAAAACTTGAAGAAAACAAACTAACATTTTTTTTCGTTGATGCTAATTGCTAGTCTACCCAGATGCTCCTGTATTAGACACACCAAGTAGGAAGTTTGTGAGCATACACTCACAAATGTAGATTTGAATGGTAGAACTATTCTTTCAGATTGCAAGCAATCTGCAGTGAACTCCATCGCTAAAACATGTGCACAAAATTATTTTTTTCTTCCTCCTTTTCCAGCATCTTGCTGGAACAAGTGTCATCCTCATCCAACAATTCTACACTCTCTTCCTCTTTCCTCTTATGTACTCATGTCCACCATGAAATGTCCTCCTCCTCCCAATACTTTATTTTCTCCTCTCCTCCTTCATGGGATCCAACCCACCATTATCTGGCCACCTCCACCAAACAATCTCACTACTCTTCTCCTCTTTCATGGGTTTTGACCCACCACAAACTGACCACCTCCCCCTAAATATCACATCATTCAGATCACAAATTACAACGTATACATACAAATCTTCCCCTACAACTTCATGGAAATTAACAATTTCCATATGCTCTTCTCCATATTCCTCGACCTTCAACATGGAAAAGGAATGTAAATCAATATCATCACAAAATATAAACATATTTACCTCTTCCTTCACTACTACAATATTTCCTTCATCATCATTAGCTACAACCTTTATCCTCTCATCCTTCATTGTGAGGTTTTCATCTACACCATCTACTCCCATCATCATCCTCATGTCTTCAACTGTTGTAACAAGTTTTCCACCTATAGCATCTTCTACAACCTCTACACACAAACATGCAACCGCTGCATACAAATCTGTAACTTCATTTGTCTTCTTTCCATCCACTGGCAACTTCTTACTCACCTCAGCGAAAAGCAAATCCCTATCAACTTCTTCATCATAAAATTTAGAAAAATCAAAAGTTACCTCTTCATTCTTCGTTGTTGCAGCATCCATCTTCTCACTCTTAGCTGCCCCATTCATCTCCTTCAAATGTTCACACAACTTGAACAACTTCTCTATCTTCTCACTTTCTTCCTCAAGCAATTCATGCTCCTCAACAACAACTAAATCTGCAGCATCCTCACACAAATCTACATGGAAATTGAATCCTTTCATGTATCTACTTTCCTCTTTCTCTATATCCTCTATTGCATTCATCATATCAATTAAATTAAACTCAAATTGCTCAAATTTTACCTCATTTTCTTTCGCTGCTCCAACTTCTTTTCCATCATTTTTCGTTGCACTATTCAATTCTTCATGTTCATCTATCCAATCTCCTTCTAACAACTTATCTATTTTCTTCATCTCTTCTTTCCATAGAAGATCACTCTCCTCTTTTCCCACTTGCTTGTCAAATCTAGGGCCTTCTAACTTTGTCATCTCTAATTCTCCATCTGCTACAACTTTCCACTCTTCATACTCAGCTGCAATCTCGTTACCTTCTTCTTCTATCTTCTTATCCTCCAAACGATATGTTGTTGTCGCTACTACATCAATTCCAATTTCTTTATCCATGTCTTTCAAAAGACATGCCTCTACTACAATCTCCAATACTTCCACTCTTCTCAATTCTTTACAAGTTGCCTCTTCTTCACATCGCTGACCCACATATTCCATGTCTTTCCATGGATCATTCTCTACTGAAACTTCATGTTCTACCTCTTTTCTACCTTCAAGGGGACATGCTACAGCTGGTTTAACTCTTTCATCTTCCATTCTTTTCTCTCCTTGCTTCCCTTCTTTTCTATTTTGCTTTCTTTTTGGACTATATGGGTTGTTCCCACATGCTTCTCCTTCCATGCGCCTTACATCAGAGGGCTACAACTCTTCTTCTCATCCTTTACAACCTCGGTTGCAATCTCTTCGCTTTCCTCTTGATCCTTTTGCACAAGGATCTCCTCTTCTTCTTTTTCATTCTTCTTATCCATTGCCATCTCTTCATCCTTCAAAGTATTCTTAGCCACTTCTTCATTTTCCTCTTTCTCTTTCTCAATCACTACTATATGCAATTCTTCATCTTCCTCATCCTTTTCTTTCATGCCTTCTTCATGGCATGTCTTCATTGCAAACTCATCCCTTACAACCTCTTCACACTGCATAGCTTCCAATTTATCACATCTCTCAAACAATCTGTCAATCCTCTTAATCTTTCCAATCATCTCTCTAAGGAATCCCCTCCTTTTATACCATCTCTATCCTTCCCAAATCATTGGTTTCCACACATATACCTTGATCTCATTTGCTGCTGCAATCTTCTACCTTCACTTTCACTTACTCTGCAACCTGCAAGGACAACCTTTCTGTGGTTGTACTAGCTCTCGACTTCTCAGGACTTCACAAACCTGCAATAGTTCTCACATGAGCTCTTCTCTACCACTACCTCTACCCACACATCTTGGTGTATCCTCTACACTGTCAGGACCTTCTCGCTTTGATACCACTTGGTGCAAGAGGGTACTCCTCTCTCTGCAAACACAATCACACAATCTCGAACGTACAAAATAAGGACTCTTTGTTCAAATAAAAAAAACTTAGATTGCAACACCACCGAATCTTGATTTTATTTGATTAAATTCTCACAACAAATATAGAAATCTACAACACAATATTTACAAACAAATTTACACATAAGGCCTTCAATGGCCTTCTCAACTACATGGGGAAATTCTCTTTGTTCCTCTCACACTCTCATAGTTTCGCTTCCTCTCAAGCTCCTCACACGGGTTGTGATCTCTCTCCCAAACTCTATATCTACTCTATTTCTTTGAGCAATGGCTATATATCTTTATCCTATTTTGCTGGAAGACTGTCTCTTTGGTTGGCATTGCATCTTCACTAGAGCCTTCACTCCCTTTTATCAAATCTCCTTTTTATTTTCCTTTACCTGATACTTCTTCTCTCTACCCCAGTCGCTTTCTCCATCATGCCTTCTTATTTTCTCTGCAGATAGCGCTACTTTCCATTCTTTCTATGGAGCACTTCTTCACCTTTTATTTCTCTTCTTTTGTAGCTAGCTACCTCTCTTGTTTTGGGTGCGCACCCTCTTCTGCAGCTTTTTCACTTTTCAATGCTTCCTTGGTTACTTATTTTCAACAGTGTGGCTCTCACGTTTGTTGTCTTTTCCTTTGGCAGCTAACCATTCACCTATCCCTAAGTCTCTCTGTTTCGTTCTTGGCTGAACACTCAATTTCCCTCACACTCTTCTTCTAATGGTAGCCCCCTCTATTTAAACACCTCTTTTAACTTCTTAGACTTCCTGTTGGTAGTGACCACCCCTCCATTCTTTTCACTGGTATATGTTTATTAAAGACCACAATATCTTCATAGTCTTCCTTCCTGGAGATGAAGAGACATGAGCAAAAACGAATTCAAAATTTAATTGGAGTCAATGCTAAGACCACTCTCCAGGCCCGCGGCCTCACATCAGGATCTATCAGCCAACAAAAAGGAATTCTTTAAATTTTTAATGTTTTGCAAACATAGTTTAATCACCCCCATCTCATAGGCTAGTCACCTCCCTTGATCATGCATAGAAAATATCTCCATACAAGCTATAGTTATTATCTTTATCAATTGCCAATATAAGTCATGTTTGAAAATACCATCATAGCACCCACCTCAAGCCTTGTGTGGGAAAGAACTTCATCGTCAATCAAAATGTATATGTTTGGTCTCCACTATGGCCAAACATGATTAATTTACATTTGTTTAAACTTCAACCTCCCTCACAGCCTGCTTAGTTTTATGTGTCATGCTTCCAATAACTCAGTTAGAGGTTTGATAGCTTCTTACTAGATCTGAACAAAAAGTTCACTTGTAACATACCACAACTCCTTCGTGACACTTCGACAAACAAATACCAACAAAGATCTTCAATCAATGTGAGGAATAACAAAACACAGAGATACATCATTGGATGTCTTTGTCTTCACCTTGTGACATTTTGTCCAACATGTGCCAATAATAACACCCCATTGCCTTTGAAATGGACACATGGAATAGAAAATTGACTTTTGCAATAACTCCTCACCAGGGGACTCACGAAAACTTGTAGAGATATGTAACTCAACATTCTAAAGTTTTCTACCAAACCATTACGTACCAAACCTTACAGAGCTCAAGATATTAAACTTTCACCAATCTTCCAGCACAAGTCACAAAATGATTACTTCTCCAAAACCATAAGGCATACAACCATGAAACCTTCGTCATCAAATCCAATATGGAATCAACAATTTTCCTATAAGAGGCTTTGATGTGAAACCTCATCAATTTCTCTAAACAATTGTTTCAGTGAAAATTGCTCATTGTGCACCGAAACCAAAGTATGGCAAAAACTCAATCTTGTCAAATCTAATCATGCAATTTGTCTTCCAAAGATGAGGTATACCAACAAAGATCAAAACAAACTAAAACTCGAAGAAAACAAACTGATAATTTTTTTGGTTGATGTTGATCGCTAGTCCAATCAGATGCTGCTGCATCAGTTTGGAAGCCATTGATGTTGTGTGATCAATGACATTTCCTTCATCCATCTCCATCAATGGACCCACAAATATAATTTCATTTGCATTAGAATCAAACTCTATATGCACTGAGTTTAGTTGGTTGAAGATATTTTCATCATAGCTTGGTGAGAATTCACAAAGAGCATTTTCATTAATTTGAACATCAAAATAGAACTTGTCATGTTGAGTTTTGTATTTTAGTGCCTTATATACTTTCTCTCTATTTACTATAAAGTTGTAATTTGTGTCACATTAATCCCTCCTATGAATAATAATGATAGGTAGATCTTTTATTTGATGTGTCAAAACCTTTGAAAAAAAATTTACATCTTGTGGAAAACTTATTGCGTGTCCTTTGTATTTATATTGATCCCCAATTGCATGTGTCACTTGTAGGATTGAGCTGACACATGCTATCAATATCTTCTCCATTTGTGTCAAGTTTGCAGGTTCTTGTGGTTGTGGGCTAGGATCCATATTATTTGATGTTGAGAATTGATTACTACCTTTCTTTTGTCGGCATCTAGTGCATATAGGACCTTTAGGTGTTCAATAAATTTTATTTCAAGGTAACATTATTGACAAATATAACACATGTTTGGTGAAACAAAGATATCTAGACCATGTCAAAAAAGTATTTGGAAGTTATTGAAATATCTATAAAGCATTCCATTGAGATTTGGTATATTTTATACATTATTTCCAACAACTACATTCACATTTCATGTCGAATTATATTTTTTGGTGTTCCAAGTACATAATCTATCGATCTTGAATTTTCATCTTTAGCATTAGAATCAATATTAGGAATTAATCGATGGTCATACCTTTCAGTTGGTCAGTGATTACATTGTTGTCTTTATTCTCTTTCAGAGTCACCCATTTATTAAAATGTTCGTGCACGAGTTCTTCTCATCATATTTGCTTGTTGTCAATTTTGTAATTCTAATTCATCAACTTTTAATTCAACCCTATGTTTGGCATATCTTTCTCTATCATTAGCATTTCATCATTTTATTTGTTCTTCTCTTTCTACATTTGTTATTTGTTGTCATTTTCATCTTTGATATTCCCTTTGATATTCTCTTTGATATTATCTTCGTTGCTCCTCACTTTTAGAATTCAACCTTGGTTGAGCCATACCTACATAATATTTGCAAGCAAATATTTGTAATCTGAATGCATTGTTTATTTTCAAACAATAGTGAAAACAAAAGTAAAATAACATATTATAATCTAAAAATACAATAATAAACCCTAAAAAATAATAATTAAAAACAATCATAAAAAATAAACATATTCACTTGCAAAGTTCTTTTTCTATAATTGAATGCTAACAAATTTATCGCAATCTTCTATATTAAACCATTCACTTCTAAATTAAATGTGAGGGGATTACCTTAATAATAAAAGTATTAGGACTTAATGTGCACACTAAATGCCAATCAAAATTGTCGTAATAAAATATAGTGTTCTAATAATAGAATATTAGAATTGTAAAATGAGAAGGTTACTCATTGTTAAAATAAATAACAATAAAAGTACTTAATATACCAAAACACATACAATGTCATAATAAATATGTAATAATGCACCCTAATAAAATACCTTTACATTTGATTTATTTCATAATTATTTATCCTATATCACATATCTAATTAGGATTGATTTCATTTTCCCTATTCACGCTTCATTGTTTTATTTTCCTCCAAAGTTTAGGATTCTTGTCACTTTTCTTGTATCCACCTACACGTCTTTATATATGCTTTTACCATTTTGTTTCATATTTGCCTAGGGTTTTATCTTTTAAGATTTACCTTTGTTTACCTTTGCTTATATATTACAACACTATATTATTATGGCACTATGTTTTATTAATGTTGGAAAAATTAAAATAAAATATAAAACAAATATATATTTTATTACAGAATTGTATTTTTTATGTAGTTACTTATTTTAACAATGAGTAACCTTCTCATTTTCAAATTGTAATATTTTATCTTTTAAGACTTCCTACATTAATAAAATATAGTAATGATGTGCCCTAATAAAATATATTTACATTTGATTTATTTAATAATTATTTATCCTATATCCAATTAATTTGTTTTTTCTTATCTATGTTTCATTGTTTTATTTTCCTCTAGAGTTTAGGATTCCTTTGTCACTTTGTTTGTATCCACCTACCCATCCTTAAACTGACCTCTAGGGTTTCATTTTTTAGATATGTTTTTATCCTTTTATTTCATATTTGCCTAAGGTCTTTATTTACTTTATTTACCTTTGATTATATATTACGACACTATATTCCAATAAGGGTGTGGTGTGGTGGTCAAGTCACAAGTTTGTTGTGGCGGCCACCAAGGTTCAAACCCCTGTTGGATCAAAGAGCTCGCAGGCCTTGTGCTTTCACTGGGCTGACGTGCTCACAAGATATGTGTCTCACTGGGTTGTCGTTCTCATGGGCGGTGGGCCTTCTCTGGGCCAATGAGCTCGTGGGTTTGAACAAGGTGATGTCTTGGGGACTAAAAACATAAATCCATGGGAAAAGATCCCCTATAAGTGACTCTTTGGGCTTAGACCAGGCTAAAAACCTGAGTAACCCTCATCAAAAAAAAATATTATGGCACTATATTTTAGTAATGCTCAAAAAATTAAAATAAAATATAAAACAAATATAATTTATTACTATATTTTATTAGGGAATTGTATATTTTTTGGTAATTACTTATTTTATTAAAAGATAAAGAGCACTATATTTTATTAGCATTGTATTTATTTTCTAATATTTTATCTTTTAGGATATCTACATTAATCAAATACAATTCTCTAATAATAAAATGTAGTGCCGTAATAATTAATTCTAAAATGGAAACTCCTGAAATGCTACACTTGACTGTTGAAACCCTAAGTTGAGCTTCCTCTTTCTCCTCACTTGGCAATGGTAATTCTAGATTCAAGGCGCTTAGAATTCATTCAGCGTTGCATCCTGGCCTCCATTCGAAGGATTACAAGGAGGCTCTTTTGGGGCCATGAACAAATAAGGTCACGATTGGCAAAAATTTTACAGTTTTAGATGCCTCACAGAGTTGTTTCATAGGTGGTTCACAAATTGGTCATTAGACAAATGCAGAGGGTAGATCACCTCCATTAATTCCTAGTGATCATCCGCCTATGATTGATCTTGGTGATCTTGCCATGGAGGAGGAGGAATTACATCAAAAGCATTCTTTGATATGTCACTTCCATAATTTTGTGCCTAGTTCAGCAAAGTTGAACGAATGGATTTTAAAACATTGGCAACCTTTATTAGATGATGAACTTTGTATTGGCCCTTGCGCTAAGGGTTTATTCTATGTTACATGTGAGCTCCCTGAGGATAGAGCAACCCTACTACAAAAGGGCCCTTGGAGATAGAATAATTCATTTATGTGCATGAAGTTGTGGTATCCAAATTTCAACCCCTTCACAGAAACCTTCTCTACTACTCCGGTTTGGGTGTAGTTACCAAATCTATCTTTGCATTTTTGGGGATCTTCATGTTTAGGCTCCATCGATAACTCAATCAGTAAATACATTTTTGGACCGACATCTTCATAAGACCATTCCTCCTTTACTCGATGCTCCCCCTTCACATTTACACGAATTATTGTGGAAATGGATCTTGCTCACCCCCTTCCTTTTGAGGTCAAAATCAAAGTCGGCTCCAAGTTTTGGAATCAATGATAGACTATGAAGGAATTGTCTTTAGGTGTAGATGTTGTTATGCTACAGGGCATAAAGCAAAGGAATGTTCAAAATCTTCTCCTTGAAGAAATACTGTTGATTCACGAAAGTAGGTTATTTTGTGGGAAGGGGCTAACCTCAGTCATCAACACATTTTTCCTCTTGCACAGGAGGGTGTTGATATCGATGTCCTAGCAAAATCTAATTTATCCAGCATGTTGGAGTCATGTGACAAACTAGCAAAAGATTCTATGGTGGGAAATAATGAAGCCTCAACACTGTCACGGAGGGTGATGTCTTCTCTTAGAAATAGATCTAAAATTGAGGAGCCTACTATAGAAAATATATCTAAAATTGAGGAGCCTATTGTAGCAAATACATATGACAATACTCAATCCAAGCAAAGAAAGAAGGCCACCAACAAAGAGGTTGGTAAGCGTTCAATGTCCCTTCAGTCGTATGATAAGATGGGTACAAGGGATTCATGGGCAAAAAAAACCTATTCATAGATAGATCTTTATGTGATCTCTTATTTTCTAGGATCCTTTTTGTTAATGTAATGCACCCTTATTTTCAAATCAACACTATGTACATGCAGCAATAGGACAAGGATAAGGTATATATGTATCCCCAATTTGGGATTTCTTTTATTCTGTAGCAATTTTGGCAAAGGCCCTCCATTGGAGCAGTTACTTAAAAGCTTATTATTTTTTGATTCTATGTTTATGGGTATGACACCCTCTAGCCAAATTCACCTATCAAAAAAATATAGTGCCCTAATAATATTATTAATGCTAATAAAATTAAAAGAAATAGAATATAATACCAAAACAAATACAATATCCTAATCAAATATAGTGCTTTAATTAAAATATAGTGCCCTACAATATTATCAATGCTAGAAATCTTAAAAGATAAAACTCTAAAAAAATATAGTAATAAAATATTATTTTATTGCACTATAGTTTTTTAATGGAAAATCTTAAAAGATAAAGAGCACTATATTTTATTATGGCATTGTATTTGTTTTCTAATATTTTATCTTATAAGATATTTGTATTAATCAAATATAGTGCTCTAATAATAAGATATAGTGCAAAAATAATATTATTAATGCTGGAAATTTTAAAAGATAAAACCCTAATAAAATATAGTAATAAAACATTATTTTACCATACTAAAAAAATTAAATTACTTAAATTTTATTGTGTAGAAAACAAAAAAAAATACTATATAGTAAAATCTATAAAATATAATGCCCTTACCATTTCATTGGGCTTTTGTCATCTACTTTGCTCCTTTTTTATTTGATTTGATATTTTTTATTGATGTTTGAGTATTACTTGTATTTATATACGTTATTTAATCTATGTTGGCTTTATTTTTATGTGCATTGATTTCATAAAACTATGTTGGCTATATATTTTTAATTTAAAACACTTATTTTATATTTTTTAAAATATATGTCGGTTGTGTTTTATTTTTATATACACGTTACATCCCCTTAATGTCATTGTATAACGCCCCTTGACGTAATTAATTTGTTTCAGTTTAAACTATACAATAGAATTAAATTAAAAAATTTCCTTTACTATTATTTAATATATCATTCAATTAATATTGTAATTTAATTAACTCAAATATTTTTCTAATCTAATTATATTTTTTTGTGTAATTAACAAGATAAAATTAAGGGTCTGAGAAGGAGGGTTTTAACCAAGGCTTTGGAGGACATGAATAAAAATGTTCCATATGCACTTGTGTTGTAGGTAGCCTTATGTATATAATGGTTTATACAAGGCTAGACATTGCCCAAGCAACGGAAGTTCTAAGTAAGTTCATATCAAATCTCGACATAGAACATTAGACTCAGGTTAAAAGAGCTTTCAAGTAGTTGAAAGGAACTGTAGATTACTATTTGTGTTATCATGATACTAATGATGTGGGTAAGATGATATACGGGTTTGTTGATTCTAATTGGCCTAGAAATCTAGATAACTAGAGATCAACAAGTGGATAGGTATTTACTCTATTTGGAGTAGTAGTAAGTTGAATGAATAAGCAGCAATAGATAGTTGCATTGTCTGCAATTGAAGCAAAGTACATGGCAGTAACACATGCTTGTAAATAAGTTGTGTGGTTACAAAGGTTAGGTAACAATTTTGGTTCTAAAAGTCATACAATTTTAAATTGTGATAGGAGAGGGAGGTGGAAAACTTACAATGGGAGTCATGGGTGGTTGTTGGTGTGCACCATTGATTGTGAGCTACTCCTTAGTCTCTTTGTCTTTTTATCAACCTTCTTAGCAAGGAGGTCTCCTTTCACTAGATTTCTCCTTTTGTGTTCCTTTATGTCATCATCACCTCCCATGAATACCTATAATAAGCTCTATTTAGCCATGCTAGATCTTTGAGAGGATGCCCCTGTAACTTTAGTCTCTCCCCAGGTTCTTGCCAACCTTCTTAATGTATGACCCAAACTTATTTGTCTAGTAGCCACTTGGGTGATGGCAAGACCTCCCACTACTTGTGTTGCTACAACCTAAAATGTATATATCATCACTTGATGTTGGGCATGGGTCCTCATGTGTGTGAATGACTAGGATGGCCCCGCAATACTAGTGGATCGTGCTTGTTATTGCGTGGCTTGTGCCATGATAGTTTGGGTGTTGGATGTCTTTGATTATGTTTATTCTTCCTTTGAAGAGAGAACCTCTAGGGATTGCTTTCTTTGTTTAGGTTGTGGGAAGATATTAGACTAGCATACACCTTGTCATATGTCATAGCCCAAATATCATCTTCAAGGATGTCATTGGGCTTCTCCTTTTTGTGGCCTATCTCCTAGTGGAACTTCCACCATGTCATAATCTTCTCCTTGCTCCATTGCTCTTTCCTGAGAGTAGACACCCAATCATTGATTAGTTTGGGGTCATATTCTTCTACCTTCATATAGAAAGACTCATAAGGTTGCCAGGGTTGAATTTCTTGTGTTGCAATGGGCCACTCATTAACAAACATCAAATTTTCTTCCACCCATTCCTTATGGACTATATCTTAGGTTGATGCTAATGAGTGAACTTGGATGCCTTTCTACTCTTGGTTTTCTTTATCCATGCATCAAATAACCTAATGGGGTCAAAGGCCCAATGGTCATGGATTTTTTTGAGTTGCATCTCCCTTAGTTTGACATCTACTATATTTGTAGTCATTTTAAGTATTGTAATCTCACATCAAGTCTATGGGAGCATGTAGAAAGAAACTCACCCCCAACCATTGCCATATTGGATACCAATGGTGTCAATCTACCACAGGCATTCTAGGGAAAACCCTCTAGGTTAACAAGCCTAGAAATCTCATAGATGGATCTAGTGTAGCCATACACTCTTATCACAGTGTGGTTTGTTCTTAAAAAATCAATCTCCCTTATGCACCGACCATAGGGTGGTCACACAAGTCTCAATGAGTTTAGGCATTTATTCATTAGAGAGGAGGGAGAGGGTAGGCATTATAAAGTGCTCTACAAAGGAATAATAGTCACTTCTTTTGTTGAAGAGGGGGTTCCATATAGTTTATTGGGTCATATCCCAATGGCCCATGTCAATTTTTTACATCAATGTCAAGGTATAGATGGTAGCATTAATGCAGGAGCATGTGAATTAGGATAGAGGGGTACCAAAAGGCACTTGTGACTTCCAAGTTCTACAACTAAGTAGTTATATGCTTCTTCAAGTGTTGCAAGAAGTCTAGCCATAGGGTATCTTTCACAAAAGTTTTGTGTAGAATGTATGCAACTGTTAGTTACTTTCAAAACATTGTTTTGGCATCCTACATGCCTAACAAATAGGACACCATGCTACACACATCTTTAGTGTCTCTCTTGAAATGATTGAATGACAATGAGAACTTGAGGGGACTTATAAAAGTGGGCTTGGGGTAGAGATTTTTTTCAAAAGCTAGTTTATCAGATACATTTTCTCACTTGTGTTGGCCAAGGGATTGACGTCACATTTGAAAGAGCCTAGGGGGACACCAAGAATTTTTCTTATTATTTCCCCTAAAATGATGCATTTGTATTGGGTAGACTTTCCCTTCCCTTTAATGGTGTAAGAGGTAAGGTCAAGCAACTTAGAGCAAGTGATATCAGGGAAAATTTTAGTGGTGATTTGTTGTCAATTGGTAATTTTCTGACTTTCGGGGAGTTGAAAATGGCGAATATTGCCAGTTTTGGTAGTATATTCATTCTCCCAAATTTGATTATATTTTTAGGTCCATAGCTTCAGGTCGCCCATGAATTGATATTTTAATATCTTATAATAGCATTAGACCATACTATTTTATTGTATTTTGGTCCTAATTGTTGAGATATTATAAAGGACATTTTTAATTTAAGTCCAATCACATGTCATGTGAATTTTTATTTTTCAAATTTAGGTTTCAATTTCCCACCTAATTGCCAATGAAATTATAAGAAATTAGGGAAAAAGGGGCGTGATCACCAATGAAATTATAATTAATTATGGGCAAATGGTGGTGCAATCGCCAATGAAATTATAGTGAATTTAAGAAAAACATGTAATATCACCATGAAATGATAGGTATATTTGGGAGACCATTTATTATCCATTTAATTATAGGCATTTATGAGAAAGCATGGCCCAGTACCTCATAATTATAGGACTTTTAGGGTTAATGTGTTTAATTGCCCAAGCAAAATGTAGTATGACTATGTAGTATGGATTGGTATTTATGAAAAACAATACTCCATTCACTCTTTAGGCATTCAATTTTGGATTGACCCATTTCCTACATTAAGAATGTACAAATTTTGGTCATCTAGAGTGGCATTTAATCAATTTGATGTGAACTTCCAATTATGAGATGGAAGGGTACATTTTCAAAAGTTGGGGAATAGACACAAGCTACAACTCTACTTTAGTCTTCCATTCCTGGTGAGTAATAGAGACATAATTTTCAATTTGCATCACATTTTGTATTGTATATTCTATGATTAATCTCTATAATCGTAGTTCTCATGTGCAGTTGTAGTCCTACATATTTGTCATGGGTCGATATATTGATTTAAATATTTATTTTTTACAATAGTTCTATATTGTTTATTGTATGATTAATCTCTATAATAGTAGTTCTATATTTAATTTTTATATAGACTATATGAATGGTCCTTGATATATTTCCTTCCAAAAAAATTTATGTTGATGGTTTTGCCTTGATGTCCCCTACCTCCTTTCCATAGATAAGCAAAAGGCACATATTTTAGATAACCCACACCATCAGATCAAACCAAATCAATGGATTGCGAGGCTCTAAGGAGAAAATAAAGATGCAAAGATAAGGAAGTCGTGTCATTGGTCAAAAAAGATTACATGTCAATTGGGGGTGCATAGTCATTTTATGTTAATATGTCCGTGGTATAGGTCCATAAACTCGAATACATTGCTAGGGTCCACTTGTATAAATTTATTAATACCATGTAATACTAAACACACATGTTTTATTTATCTTGAGCCGTCAAATCAAACTACATCAACACTTAGTGGGGCTCAAAAGTGGAAATGAAGATTATTCAAGTAGGAAACAACACCATTGGCTAGAAAAGGTGATGTGTTAGTTGTTAGGCCCCGCAGTATTAGGTGTATAGGTCAGAGCTACAAGTGTATAGGTCTTAGTTGCTAAGGCCCACTTGTATAAATTTATTAAGAGCCCATAGTACTAAATGCACATCGTTTATTAATCCTAGGCTATCAAATCAAACTATACCAATGTTTGACGGGGCTCATGTGTGGAAATGAAGATTATACAAGTGGTAGATAACACCATTGGCTAGAAAAGGTGATGTGTCAATTGTTGAGCCTCATAGTATTAGGTGTATAGGTTGTAGTTGTTGGGGCCCACTTAAAATGATTTATTTATCCCAACCATGCATAATCTTATTACAATCCCGTATTAATAAACCAAATCCATATGTTTTATTTATTCTGAACCGTGGGATCAAACTGTATCAATGGCTCATAGGTCTCCAAGGATAAAGTAAAGATGGTTAGAGTAGGGAGCATCACTATTTGCTAGTAAAAAGTGATGTGTCAATTGTTGGGTCCCACAATAATTTCATATTAAACCAAATGATTATAATAAATTAATAATATTAATTTAATGGTCTGTGAATGAAAATTAGTTCCCTGTGCATTTTAAAATATGCAATGTTTTGATTAAGTAAAAGCTCAGGAAAGGGCCCGGACCCAATACATAAAGAGGCCCACAAGGTAGAAACAACAAGTCTTGAACAAGGAGTGAAACACAAAAAGACAACCAGTAGGAACTAAAAAAGTTGAACAACAAAAAACTAGTACAATCTAGTAAAGAGCCAGCACAGAGCCAACAAAGACACAATTACATTTCGACCAACTTCTTCAGGCCTTTTATGGCCTTCCATTCTCTGCTCAGGTAATCAATTTTGTCTGACAGGGTGAAATCATCAGTCTCATCAATGTCCTAAGGGGATACCTCCACCTTGGGTTTACCTTTATCACTCTTACCTTTTGATATGGTTCTATTAGCAGGGCCAAAGCTGCTATTAGTCTACTCAGGATCCTTATCCTTGGAGCTGGAAGCCTTCACAGTCACCTGCACCTCACTACTCTTCCTTCTTCTTCCCACTCTTGCTATTCCCACTGTCTTTCATCTCATCCATGGTGCTTTCCTCTTTCTGGTTAGTCCTCCTCTTCTCCATCTTAGCTTGGAAAACATACAAGGTAGTAGTGGAGTTCTTGACCACATTCCTTATGAACTCAATAATCTCATTCAAGTTCTTAACTATCTTCTCCTGATTAGCCTTCAAGGTCTCCATCGCCTTCTCTAAGATTTCCCACCTGTAGAAAGTAGCAATGAATTTGCTTGTTTCCTCCCAGATTTCCTCATCCTCTTTCTCAAAATCCCACACTTCAGGATTATCCATTACCACTTTCTCAAGTTTTTGAATCCTATCCTTAGCCACTTTGAACTGAGACATGATCCTTTTAAGGAAATCATTTTGTAACCCCAAGGCCTTCTAAAAATTATGCAAACCATTCTAGATGGTGGCGAGCTTACTATCCAGTATTTAACAGTTGTCACAATGATCAATAGAGTGATCAAGGGGGAAATCTTGGGAACATCCTTATGGTTCTTCCCTTTAGCAATAGAAACACCAACAGGGGAGTTAGAAGTAGGCTTCAGGGTAGAAGAGCTAGAAATTAACCCAGGGTGAGAGGAATTTGAGGCATGAACTTCCTTATGAGGGGTGGGAAGCTCAAGGGAGGTGTCAAGATAAGAGGGATCTTGCGATGGTTTGAAAGTTCTGCCTCTAAGCCATGGATGATGGATTCTTTTAGAGGGTCCAGGAGGGTTGCACTTGCCGGCATGGATACTAGGGTTATCCTTCTCATAATTAATAACTTATGGAGCAAAATAAACCTTCTTCAAATTACCAGTGGCGGCCTCAATATCAGAAGCAACATTATCAAGGGACTCCTTAACCTCAGTTTGATCAAACCATCTTCTCTTAGATCAACAAAGAGACCCCTTCTTAAGCACAAACACTAGGGAGTCCACTTGATCAGTGTCATTGTGGGGATCCTCTCGACCTCTCTCTTATCTTTCTTCTTTTTATTAACTTCAACCTTTGAAATCTCCAAATTCTCAATCTCTTTGTCAAGAGGCTCAATCAGGTTATTTCCTTTTCCACAGTTAGGGATAGGACCAAGTTTTATTTTCCTTTAATTCACACCCTTATTAGTATCACATTCCACAAAGGTTTGGCCATTATCAGGATCATTATCCAAGAGAGGGTTCCCAACCCCAATCTCATCATTCTTATAGTCCTTACTGATAGAACCTTTGGAGGGGTGCTAGTCCAACAGGGTAGGGTTTACAATTCTGGGAAAACAACGAGAGGGTGAAGCTCCACCAATATGGAACCTATATAGTCTGAAGATAAGCCCCTCGTGTAAAGGCAAGGTTCTCTTTCCTATGATAACCTGAATAACAAACTCTTTCAAGGAGGAATAGACCCAATAAGCAAAGTTGAGTTTAATTCTATGTCTCAGGTGATTTAACATAGGAAATAAATAGGAGTAAAATCACGTGTACCCGCCTTCTACATTAATAAGCCTCATCACTGCTTCGATGACGTCTTTCCACACTCCAAGTAAATCTTCATGATTAAATCCATTCTGAAGCCTACCAACCTTCTCACCAGGCATCAAAAACCTTTCCATAGAACTATGATCATGGCATTTGATCTTCTTAGGAAGTCTCTCACAATCTTTATTTAACCATGTAGCCGCAACAATCAACTCTTTAGTGACTTCGAAGGATACCCCTCTCACTTTAACCTTCCCCACCTTCCAAGACATCGCAAATTCTTTGGAAGATTAGAATCATGATTGTTCATTACTTCAAAGTGGGTCATCCCACAATAATGGGTTACACTTTTTGGCCAAACTTGACATTGAAATCAACATTTTGAACTAAATGTTCACTTTCTGACACCTATAGCCGCTAAAGCATTAGGAATTTGAAGATGATGCGAACTAGTGGTTTGTGAGATTTTGTTTCTAGATTCTAAATATATTTTCTAAAAAAAATTTGGAGTTAAATTGTAAAATTTTTTATGTCTCCTTTGATAACTAGTTTTTAATAATAAACAACATTTTTTTAAAGTGATGTGTATTCCGTAGCACATAACTTTTTTTCTACAAAGGATAAAATTTTGATTAGATTTTGACTTTATATTGGTAACACCGATATATAGGGCATGCATTTGGTTTCATAATGTTTTGTTGAATATTTTTTTTAATTAAGTTTTCAAGTCAAACCAATTATAATTTAGACATAGGCGTATTCCGTAAAACATAACTTTTTTTGTATGTATTGAAATTCAATTTTTCTATTTTTGTTGAAACAAGGACATCAATACCTAGGGCATAGATATTTTTTAGAATTTTTTTCACTAACTTGCTAATTTTCCATGTGTGTAGAACAAAGAACTTGATGTTCAGTGAAAAACCTACATTCACAAGAAATTAAAAAAAATATAATAATCAAATTAAATATATTTAAAATTATACTTTTTGGGAAGCTTATAATAAGGACTACATACTTACAAAACATAAATTTTAAATGAATTCATTTGATCCCCCGAAAGGTAAATCAAAAGTGGTTTTTTATCAGCATTTTGATAGGTGTAGAGGAGACTCCATTATAGGTATGGTTTAAAACTAGCGGGGTTCTATCCAAGGGGGTTTGAATCTAAGGGGGTTTAATCAAACCCTCTTCAATTAAAATCCTTTAAATGGAACCTTTCAAGGCTTAAATCATTATATTTTCTAAAAATATGTGATTTCAGCAAAAATCTGGATGTCCCAGAAAGTGTAACCCATTATTGTGGCAGCACCCAAGTAGTGGGCAATATTCCCTTGATTAAAATTTCCCATACTTCCTCCTTACTTATTATAGACTCATAGTTAGAGGGCTTAGTGTGGATTAAGTCCCCTATCATTGCGTGAAATCTCACCAGAAACCCTTGATTGTTGATAGAAGACTCACAAACCTTAGGAAAGAAGTGTCAGAGTCCCTACAAGTGAAATAAGAATGGAATAATCCTTATCATTAGCATTGGTGTCATACTTTGAGAGAATTCTCTTGCTCATGTTCATTAAGTTCCAAGGGTTAAGAGCTCACTAGAATGCAATCATTATTGTTTACTTTAGCAAGGAACTTGCTCCTAATGTGAGCAGGGATGAAATTAAGATCGTGCCATTTCTTCAAACCTTGAACATCATTACTAAAGGTGGTGAATAGGTCGGCAATAGAATTTCCCTCCCTATATATGTGCCTAATTTTAGTATCCTCGAATGAAGATAGCAAGGCCTTAATATCATCAACAATGTCTTTATAAGACAAATGGGGGTTAGCTTTGGAATTTATCATGTTGACTATGCTTTTAGAGTCTCCCTCTAGAAAGAGTTTGGAAATGCCCTTGTCCTTAGCCAATCTAACCTCTTGGAGGGTATTTGACACCTCAACATAGTTATTTGTGTGGTGTCCTAGGTTTTCAAAGAATGCTCCTGAGAACCTGCCAATTGAATCCCTAAGGATTCCACCCCCACCCACCTAACCTGGGTTCCCTCTAGAAGATCTATTGAAGTTCATTTTAAACCAACCAGGATTAGAGGGGCCCATTTGGTATTCTTTCTTTTAAGACTTTTAGAAACATCACCTTTTTCCAAAGTATCTTTGAAGCCCCAATTGATAGCAATTTTTTATTCTAAAGTGGTAGGATCAAACTTGGGTTTAGGAATAGAAGATTCTGTCACATTTTCTAGGATAGCAGTAATGATCTTAGTTAAAACTTGTTCCCAAGAGGAACTTTGATTTCTAAAAATCCTATTGTTTCTTTCCTTCCAGACTCCCCATCCTAAGTGAAGCAAGGCTTGTTTCCAAAGTTCTCTAATTGAGGGATGTTTGAAAGGAGGGAACCAGCTTTCAGTAATCTTTCTAATATCCTATGCCATATCCATTGGATGTTGAATTTATCCATAATACAATTTCTAATCTTCCTGATAAAAGGACACTCAACCAGCATGTGGTTGATAGCTTCTTCATTGCTCTTACAAAGGATGTAATGATTGGCAAATTGAAATCCCCTTTTCTTTACATTGTCTAAAGTCAACACTTTCATATGATAGACCGACCACCAAAAGAACTGAATTTTGGGAGTGGTTTTGTTATCCCATATTAAGTTCCAATTGAAATCAGAGTCATGTTTCCTAGCCAGGAGATTGAATTTCATCTTCACAAAGTAGGTTTCCACTAAATTTGTTGTCCGAACAAGACTGTCATTGTTGATTCTTCCCCTAAACTTGTAATCTCTTATGACTTTCAGCAATTCATTACCAGCATTCATATTTTCATTACCACATATATCTTCAGAGAAATCCCAGTTAGATCTATCCTCCTTCCAGTAATCCTTGACTTTCTCTCCAAATTTTCTCTTCATTTCCTCCTTAATCTAGGAACATAAAATTTGCAATGTTAAAATCAAGGGAAGATATATTTTAGAATTTGCTAGAGCTTTGTTTCTCACATTATTTTTTTATATAAGCATATGTTCTTTATTATATTATTTTTTTAATTACTATTCTTCTCAGTTTTGATTGTTTGAGATATTCTAACAATTGAATGCACTGCTAGGGACCACTTGAAATGATTTATTTATCCTAACCATGCATAATTTTATTAGGACCCCATTGAATTAAAACAAAGCCACATGTTTTATTTATTCCATATCATGTGACCAAAATGCATTAATGGCTCGTGAGGCTTTAAGCATAAAACAAAGATAGTAGAGCAAGAGGTTGCACCATTGGCTAGAAATGGTGATGTGATAATTGGTTGTGCCTACAATAGTTTTAACTTAATCTAAATGATTAAATTAATAATTTGATTCTACGCATAATGATTAAATATTAAAATATTTTTCATCTTTCATGACGTCCCTGATTTTCTATATTATCTCATACATGTGTCATCTTCTTCTCTTTCACTATAAGTACTTCAATTTTCTTCATTTCATTGAGTAGTGATTCACATGCATAGCATAAATATTTAAAATTTGCAATTTTGAGAATACTACTTTAACACTTTTCTAACACTATCAGAGGAAGATGTTATCCTCAAATCTAGAAAATTAAAAACTGAGAAGAGCCCCATCAAAGAGAAATAAGGCCACCATAAAGTCCTATTTTAATCAACAATAATGAGATTCAATAGCAGGTGATAGTCAATCAAGAACAAATAACCAGAAAATTTTACCTAAGATTGAGGAATTCTATTAGAATGAGGTTGAGAATGAGGAGTCAAATGAAAATCTTGAAGGAGGTATGCATGATGTGTTTCAATCTAGTAGCTAAGCATGAACAATGAGATCACACAGGGGGAATATATCCATGCTACTGGTGGTGGTGAACCTTAGTTTGAAATCTTGTTGAACAAATGTAAAACATGTTAGTGGGACATGTCAATAAATTTTTAGCTCAAATTGTTTTCTAAGTATCCATTCATAGAACTTGTGAAGAATGAAGATGGAGAGGGCATGCCAAAACTATGTTTCTATAAGATTTACAACTAGAAATTGAAGAAAGACAAGACGTTGCAACTGAAATTAGACACTAGTGAGAATCATGTAGGTAAAGTTTATGAAAAGGTAAATGTAAATGGAGAGTTGAAATCAGTGATGCACTAGAAAATGAAAGATGAATGTACTCATGCTCAAAATGCAGTCAAGTATGAAGAATATATTCAATCACATGCACAACTTGCCATTGTTGGATGTTCCATATCTTCTCTATTTTGAAAGGTCATGGAAGTGAGTCATTTATCCAAAATGAGTCGTTGATAGACTTTTTAGATTATAAAAATTTAATGTAATGTATTGGAGTGCCCAACTTTCCACTCTCCTATTGGTCTGTCAACATTGGTTGGGAATGGGTTCAATGTCTGGCTATGGTGGAAAAGTAGGATATAAAGGAGAAATTGAATCAGGTGACTTTCTTTGCCTTGTCTCTAGATGAGGTGATTGCCATTGATAATACTTCTCGAGTGTATACATATTTATATTGTAGAATATCATATTTGTAGTCTCATCTACTTGTAGTTCATAAAATTAAATAAAATTATACCTCTGCTAACCTTATGGAAATCATCAAAAATAGTTTGATTGATATTGAAAGGCCTAAATGATTTGGAAATTGCAAGGAAGCTAGTTTGATTTGGTTCAGTTGGGGCATTAGTCATGCAGGGTCACAAAAATGGGCTTATTGTTAATTTGCAAACATCATGTTCACCTACATGGATGACATTCACTGTATGGCTAACAGAAAGAATTTGGCTTTTAAAATTCTTAGCTAGTTTCAATCTATTTTTAAGGTTGAAGATCTTGTGTACAAGGTGTATACATATTTTTGTAGAAGTCCAAAAAGATTTTGAGTATCAAAGATTTACTAAAGGACTTACTCTAGGTAAAAAGTTACTTAAGGATTTGGATACTAGGTGGATATTGTTACACAGACTGGAAAATACATTGGTCCAAGAGTATCATTCATTACTGGGTTTGTTCTACGAAAACTATGCAGATCAAAAAAATAAGTTGGCACTATTCATTGACATTAAGACACTGAACTAACTCTATCCAAGATTCTTCCCTTATTGGAATAATGAATGTTCTATCAAAGAAGGCACAAGATAGAACAATGTACATTACAGAATACTCAAAGCACAAAAAATGTTATGTCTTACTCTGGAATATATATATATATATATATATATAAAGCATTTATGGGTCCAAAGTTTGTAAGCTATCAAGTAATGACAAAAAATGAACACTAAGATAAATTTTTGGAGTACAATGATGTAGGTGATTCATGCTTTGATCAGTGCATGGATATTGCTAGGAAAAGGGTGTTGTACACCTTGCATAAGTAATGAAATATTTTAATATATAAAATGAATATTTATTTGTGGTGCATCTAGGAAATGTGTTTAGCCACATTAAATATTTATTTGGATCCACTTGTAAAATTGTATGTAACATTGGTTAGTTATTTTATGTATGGGAGACATAGAATAATTAATTAATATTTAGAAGACTTAGTACCATAAATTGAAAACTTAGTATCAAAAAGTAAATGAGGGGGTCAATGGTTTTGTGCTCTCATGGTTTTGAGACACATGGTTTTCCTAATACCACAAGTTGTATTTGTGTGAGCTTGAGTCTATAAAATCAAGCACATGGTTAGTGGTTTGTGTTGGCTGGTTGGGTTAGTTGTCATTCTATTGAGTTTCCTTGTGAGTGCATATGTGAAGCATGGCACAAGATGTGTGGTTACATGTTTGGACACATGGAGGATGCATTGGAGGAGCTTGATATTTCAAAAGTATTCATGAGACTCTGTAAGTGTAATGTAATGTTTAATTTCTAAATAATATATTGTGTGGAATCTTTTCGAGGCTAGGTTTTTCCCTCTGAAGGGTTTTCCTAGGGTATATCTTGTGTCACCTTGTGATATGTTTACCTATTCTTTTGTATGGTGGATTTTGATTATTTTGGTTAATATTTGTTTGCATATTTATCTCTCATGGGGTTATGTGAAAATGTTCTTTATTGTTGTATTTTTTCCTTTCAAGTGGTATCAAAGACAAATTGTCAGGTTATGGAAGGAGATCTCTCAGGTATTTTTAACCCTTGAAATGAGTAGATTATTTTGCATAGTGAATCCATGGTCTTACATGATGAGAATGAAGGAATTTTCAAGGTCACACTTGTGTGTCTACATACTGGGGTTGTTACAGCTCTAGAGATTGATGGAAATTTGACAAGTGGGTTTTTGTTAAGGCTCTTTGTGTGGGGGTTTTGGAGGTGAGATTTTGTTGGAGGTCTACTGAGAAAAAATAGACCTTAGCATTGGGTCCAGAAGCCCAAAAACCTATGGATCCATATATAACATGACATATTTTGGCAATAGAAAAAATTAGACCATTTTTGCCCTAGATGGAATCTTATAGAGAATCTTGGCAAAAGATTATGTATGACCATAGATGGAATTTGTACCAACATACAATGTCAAAATCTATGGTACATAATATTTTGATAATATTCTATAGGTACCGCATTAGCCTAGGTACAACGGTTGTAGGAATTTTTTTTTTTTTTAAATTCTAAAAATTAGAATTAATTTTTTTTTTAAAAATCAATTGCAAATGACAGTGCTTAAAATATTTTAGGGGTACAACCCTTGGCCACCTAGGTGACTAGCACCCAGGCCTAGGAGGTTGGCATCCTAGGTCATAGCCCATGGTCATGTGGACCCCAAGTGGTGGGTTGATCATGTTGTCAGCGAAGCTCGACCGCCACCCAACCACCATTGGTGCCTTAGAACCACCAACCAACCACTTAAGGACTACCAAACCACTGTCACTACCAAAGGAGCCATTGGTGGTGGATCCACCAGTGGCATTGCCATCTGGCTACCTACCCGCCACCTAGAGTTGATTTTTAAGCCTAGTAGAGCAATATTTTTTCAGGGGGCATAACTTCTACATACAGTATCAAATTTTCAACTTCTTGTATGTGTTGGAAAGGTCTCTCTAAGAATTATGCAGTGGTATAGGTTTGGGCATTAGGATTTTATATTTGTGTCACAGTTTGGTGCTTGAAGCCAGGCATTGCTCCGGGATGGTTTATTAGTCATTACTTTCGCATACAAAATCATATTTTAGATTTCAAATAGGAATTGGAGAGGATTTGTAGTGTATTACACAATGGATTAGATTTTTTTATTTGGATGTGTAGAGAGATTTTTGTACTTGTTTGAGCACTTGTGGGAGCCTAAGATTCAGGGTGTGATTATGAGAGCATTTAGATTAATTTTGGGCATTGTTGGTAGCATACTGGCAGTCAGAGCAATTATCACATGATGGCGCAAAGGACCTACAGAGCATAAGGCTGATAGGAGAAGAAGATAGAAAGGTGTCACATAAAGGACATACCCCTATATGATGTATATAGATATGTACATAATAATGTAACAGAGTCAGAGAGTTGAGAGGATGAGAGTGATATATCTATAGAGCAGAGACATAGACCTACCTTTTATACATGATTATATAATGAATATATAAGGAGATATAAGGAGTGTTGACTATGATAATGAATGTGTGATATTGTTTTAAGTGTTTACTTATATGGTATCCTACCGCATGTTAATGTCTCTTTCTATATTTGCTTCTCTTCTATCATTGTTACTATTGGGGTATAAATAGACTACATAAGAGTAACCTAGGTACAGATCTCTGGACTATATCCCAATCCCTCTTGCCAACATTTGGTTTTGTTGTTGGGACCCTGGTAAGGACAGTAAAGAAGTAGGGAGAAATTTTTTAGAGCTACGGTAGAAATCCCTTAAGTCCTCCCTTGTGAGAGGGGGGCATGCACTTAAGGGATGATAAATGGAATGGGGGAGGATCTAAAAATATCCTTGAAAAGATGTACCTCTTCAAGATAATCTAACCATGGAATACATAAGGATTAATGTTGTTATGTCAGAAAATGTCCCCTTGGGGGCTTTTCCCTCCTAAGGTTTAGCTTCTGGGTCCTTTAGAATGCATTTAGGTCATCTTGCATGTTAGTGATGACTTCTGGTGAAGAAACCCCTAAGTTTTATGACAAATGGGACCTGTGGGATGCACTTATGATGAATCTTGCCTGAAATAGGGGAGGAGGACTTGGGCGCCTACGCCCTAGTCCTGCCCTATTTTGGGTCAGGACCTATTTTCATGTGTTGGTTATGTGACCATTATTAGGTCCTATGCTGACGCCTCAAGTTTGAGTTACGAATTCCTTGGCGGGAAGTTGTTTAGTTGCATCTATAAGCATGTTTAGGCATTCATTTGTAAACTAGATGGACATTGTGAATTATGATCTTATGCTAAAGTGATTCAAAGGCTTTCATTGTGTTGCAGAGTAGTATTTTGTTGTTATTGTGTTTGTTTATGCAGATTTGGCTCCATCTCCTCATGGCATGAAAGAATTATCTTCCTTCCATGAGATCTACACTATCGAGGTGACATTCATTTGTGCTTTCAATCATTTATCAATTGGTTTTTACTTCTATCTTGCAGGGATATGTACTCTTTATCTAACAACAATGTTCAAAAGACTTGAATGTCTCTTTGGGGCTTGACCAAGGCAAGCCTCTAAACACTACAACCCCCAACCCACTTTTCTGTGATTGTAGGTTACAGGTTTCAAGAGAGAAAGAAGTGGAGTTGCAAGGAGACATTACGGACTCTCAGAAGTGTAGAGCAAAGAAGAAAATTAGGGCTTGGACTAGGGTGCCTACTCATTAGTCCTCCAGATTCTGATGTGATGAAATCTCTGTGACAGCAAGTTGTGTTACATACATCCTTTATAGATCCCGACAAAAATAGGTACACTAGACTAGGGCACCCGCTCATTAGTCCTTGACTTTTCTGCACACCGAACTTTGGAATCTGGTATGTATTTGGTTGTCATGTGATATCTCTATGTGCGATCATTTTTTGTAATTTGTCTATTTGTTTATGATTTTACGAAATTAGGGTTTTGAGCATAATTGGGCTTAATTGAACAACAAATTCACACAATTCCAATCTTCCCTTCTATTACAAGTGCCAGGAGATCTGTAGTAGGGTTTCTCTACTCGGTTGAATGTCCTTGAATGTTGTGGTGAAAGGAGGATTTAACATAAACCCTTGAAATAAACCAAGATCCCATCTTCCTCATTTTACCACTAAACATTTTGGTGAACCCATGTTTTTAATTAATTTTGCACCTTTTTGAGTTTTGTACTTCATACTTTCATTCCTTTCATTTTTCATCTTATTGTATTTGAAAAATTACAAAAAAAATTGAAAAATTGGAAAATTTTAAAAAAACTTGGCATTTTTAGCTTGCATTTTCAAATAATTTGAATTAGTTTGCATTTAATTTCATTTAATTTCTTTTATTATCATCATATCTGATTTAATTTACATAAATTCATCATTCATCATTCATTTACATAGTATTTTCGAGATTAAATTGTTAAAAATTGCTTGAAATTGTGCATTTTTCACATAACCTAGTTTATGCATTAGCTAGGGTTTGTGGTTAAAATCATATTTTAGATTTTAATAATGTTTTAAACACTCATTTAGGACTTATTTCTAATTGTAGTGTTGCATCATAGTGGCTTTCTTGTAAAATTTCATGTCTAGGGTTTGAAAACCTTGCATTTTCACTAGATTTGGCCTTATCGTCTCTCTAGAATTGCATCATAGGCATGTTGTGAAGGATTTTTTGCACTAATTGGCTGTTATCAGGGTTATAATATGTTCCCCTCCTCAAATTCCTCACAACACCCTTTCTATTTGGCCTTTACATTGAAAATTGGTAAAAATTTGTATGTTTTTAGTGTATTTTCACTAGGTTTTGACTTGTCATCATTATAGGATTGCATCAAAGGCATGTTGTGAAGGATATTGTTGGTTTATTAGACTGATATTAGACATATTATTTTCTTCCCCTCATCAATTTCCTTACAACACCTCTTCTTTCACTCATTTGCATTGAAAAAAGTTGAAAAAATCAAGCATTCTAGGTCATTTTCACATATAGTTTTGCACTTGTTTCTTGCATAACTTTTGAGAAGCTTTTGAAATCTAATTTTACATTGATTTGAAAACATATACACATGGCTACTAATTGCAACAATAACACTAGGTTCCCTCCGAGGCCTTACATGAAAAGAAAGGTCCCTGAATCTGAAATTGTGTTTACACCGCATGATAGAACAATTGGAGACACTGAAGGACCTCTTTATATCACTGTGAAGATAATGGGAAATCCTGTTAATGGAACCCTTATGGATCCTAATTGTATGACTAATGTGGCAATGGAAGAGCTCCTTTATTCACATGGTTTGATACAAGACTTCTATGACCCTTTGGACATGATGATTAAGACACATAAGGGAACCTTTATAAACACTTCTGGGAAGATATCTTTATTGGTTACTGTATTCAACAAATCTATAGAACAATTATTTGATGTTGTCCTCGTATCTAACATTTTTTGCATAAAATTAGGACACCCATGGTTAAAATCTATGAAAGTTGTCCCTTCAACAATTTATAACTATGTAAATTTCCCTTTGAATGGACAAATACATACTATCCCTTGCAATAGATATAAACCTTTGGTTACAAGACAACACTTTAGCCTTGATTACTTTTGGGAACGATCTGAACCGGAACTGGAGCCATGGATAGATTTTAAATTCCTAGGTTATAGAAACTACAAAACATAATTATTACATCAAGTGGTCGGTACTTCTATTCAAGAAACAATAAGAGACAAACAACCCCCATTTGAAGAGCATCCTAGACCAAAAGGAAAAGGGCCCTATGTTGAGGTTCCTCCCTTTCCATCCTTACAAGGATTAGGTGGTAGTCGTTGAGAGCAAAACATTCCACTGAGACAAATGAGATTTGACCATGGTGATTCCTCCTCTAAAACACAAAAACCTATGGAAGAACAAGACACTATTTTAAAAGAGATAAATAGTAAGACAAGAAGGAATAGACAAGCAAGAGAAAGGAGGAAGAGAAGACAAGTGTTTTCCCAACAAAACACATCTCAACAAGAAAACATCTCACCTAACATTGAATCAAACCAAGAAGACCTTAAGAATGGACAACTTGAAGACAAGAATAAAACTTGGGCTATGGTACCTTATGTCCCACTTTCTTTAAACATTCAGGAATGGGAAGATGATGATTTGATCGTTGACAACCTTTAATTAGGTTGTCCTTACAGGTAAGTATTTCTAACCTTTGTGGTCACCTATGTCATATCATTATTCACTCATTTATGTGACCTCCCCTCTCATGTTGTGTTCCCCTCATGATGTGTTATGTGTTGTTTAGGCCTCTTAGGCTGACCCTTGATTCTCTTGTAAGGTCAAGGATACTAGGAGACCGCCTCTATTGTGACCTTCTTCTATTTGTATCATCATTATTCTACATTACTTCTCCTCTATTTTCATTGTTGTGTGTTGTGTCTTAAGGACATAGCATTGCGGTTGGTGACTTGGGGGCACCCTCCTATGTGATTGTCCCTAAGGCACTTGTTTCTCCTCTCTTGATTTATTGTTTACCTTCCTCTAGTGGTTCTATCTAGCTAGCAGATGACGAAAAACAAATAATACTGATACAGACCTAGTGTCCCTTCAGCGAGAAATCAAAAAATGGACCTAGTCCATACATGACGATGGGGTTGATATATATTACCCTATGCTTGGCTAGTAGAGTCACTCCGTGTGATATTTTGATGTTGTCTTATTGCACTAACAAACTATAACAATACAGTTGCTCTGTGCACTTTGTTTATCTTTGAATCTTGCCTCATTTACATTCAATTTCAAGATCTTGCAGTATAGCCCCACGGTTATACTCAGTTTTTGAATCCGTAGTGTAACCTTGGCTTTTTGATATGATTATTTTACATGCATTGCTTTTGATCATGTGATGTGGTTATTGTCTTATGGAAATATTTCTAACCTTTTTTCTTGTAGGAATGTGTTTGTGGGAACACTTGGCGATCGTAAAGTACATGTCACCTCTAGGAGCATGGGCTTTGTGAGAGCTCATGTTCCCTTGTGTGTTTTCTCTCTACCTCAATGTGCTTGATATCGGTACACGATATCAACCACCTTAAGGTGGGGGCATATAAGGTAAGCTATTTGATGATTTTGATACTAATGAAGCATGTTTGTAAGCCCTCTATGGAGGTGGGATGTTGTATCTCCACACGAGTGCACATCTTTCTTTTCTATATTGCAATCATTAAGCCCTCTACAGAGGTGGGATATCGTGCTTATCCTTTTATTTTAAGGCCTTCTATGGAATGTGGGGATGGTGTATTTCTCGTGGAGATTGCACAATCTTGTCATTTTCAAAAAGTCCTCTAAGCAGGCAGGGAGTGGATCTGAGACTATCCTAACCCTTAAGCGTGTCTTCAGCGATTGTTGTGGTGAAGCCCAATTGTCAGTGTGTGCCTGTAATGTACCTGAGATGGCTGCAAACCTAGCAATAGGTTTCTTCCATCCCTTGTTTGTCGTGTTTTCTCTGTGTCTTCCATGTGTGTGTATGTGTGTTTGTTCCCAAGCATTGTCTAAAGACTGGTGGCAATGAGTCCCTCCTATGCTTTGGGATTTGTATGGTGTGTTTGTTCTCAAGTGTAGTCTAAAGACTGGTGGAAATGAGTCCCTCCTGCACTCTGAGATTTTTATTGCATGTCTATTACCCCTTATGCAGTCTAAAGACTGGTGCCGATGAGTCCCTCCTGCATTATGGGTTGTGTGTTTAGTTTCCTTGTACTTGCATTTGCATTCATATATATGAGAAAATGAAAAAAAAATCACTGCATTCACTGTGTTTTGTGTGTCTTCAATGCTTTCTTCTCCATGTTTTGCGTGACTATAACTGTCTTCTCCATGTTTTGTGTGCCCATTACTATCTTCAATGTGTTTAGAGTGTCTTCTTCATGCTTGGCATGTTTGTTGTGTTTGTTGACTGTACTTTAATACATGTATTGGCCTTGTGTTTATACATGCATTAAAGTGGGGGCTAAATGTTATGTCAAAAAATGTCCCCTTGGGGGCTTTTCCCTCCTAAGGTTTAGCTCTCGGGTCCTTTAGAATGCATTTACGTCATCTTGCATGTTAGTGACGACTTCCGGTGAAGAAACCCCTAAGTTTTATGACAAATGGGACCTAGGGGATACACTTATGATGAATTCTACCTAAAATAGGGGGAGGACTTGGGCGTCCACACCCTAGTCCTGCCCTATTTTGGGTCAGGACCTATTTTCATGTGTTGATTATGTGACCGTTATTAGGTCCTATGTTGACACCTCAAGTTTGAATTACGAATCTCTTAGTGGGAAGTTGTTTACGTGCATATATAAGCATGTTTAGGCATTCATTTGTAAACTAGATGGACATTACAAATTATGATCTTATGTTAAAGTGATTCAAAGGCTTTCATTATGTTGCAGAGTAGTATTTTGTTATTATTGTGTTTGTTTATGCAGATTTGGCTCCATCTCCTCATGGCATGAAAGAAGCATCTTCCTTCCATGAGATCTACACCATCGAGGTGACATTCATTTGTGTTTTCAATCATTTATCAATTGTTTTTTGCCTCTATCCCATAGGGATACGCACTCTTTATCTGACAATGGTGTTCAGAAGACATGAATGTCTCTCCAGGGCTTAACCGAGGCAAGCCTCTAAACACCACAACCCCCAACCCACTTTTCTGTGATTGTAGGTTATAGGTTTCGGAAGAGAAAGAAGTGGAGTTGCAGGGAGACATTACAAACTGTCAGAAGTACAGAGCAAAGAAGAAAATTAGGGCTTGGACTAGGGCGCCCACTCATTAGTCCTCTGGATTCTGATGCGGTGAAATCTCTGTGATAGTATAGTTGTGTTGCAGACATCCTTCATAGATCCTGACAAAAATAGGTACATTGGACTAGGGCGCCCGCTCATTAGTCCCCAACTTTTCCACACACCAAACTTCAAAATCTGGTATGTATTTGATTGTCATGTGATATCTCTGTGTGCGTTCATTTTTTGTAATTTGTCTGTTTGTTTACAATTTTATGAAATTAGGGTTTTGAGCATAATTGGGCTTAATTGAACAACAAATTCACACAATTCCAATCTTCTCCCCTATTCCAAGTGATAGGAGATCTATAGTAAGCTTTCTCTACTCGGTTGAATGTCCAAGTGAATGTTGTGGTGAAAGGAGGATTTAACATAAACCCTTGAAATAAACCAAGATCCCATCTTCCTCATTTTACCACTAAACAAATGTAATACCAAATCTAACACATCCATGGGAAAAGGGGATAACAAGAAACTAAGAGAAATTAAAGAAAACATTAAAACAGGAATAGAATAAGCCAAGAAGAAAGACAAAGACAAGCCTAGGAATGACAAGAAGGGTACCACAAAAGGATGGAGATAGCAGAGGAGTTATAAAGGGAACACACTAGAAAAATTTCAAGAAAAGTGGATGAGCGCGCCAATGTGGGTGTTGTTGAGTGTGCCAATGTGGGTGCTTCTGAAGATAGGAATATAGTAAAGGAAGGAAAAATGGATGAGTGCACCATAAGGGCTACCACAGAAATAATCAACAAAGATATGGACAATCCAGGACCGTTGAACAAACCTTGGGACATGGCTATAGAACTACTCAAGAGTTTAGGAGGAAGTATTAACACCTATGATCAGTCAATAAGGGTATGGGAAGAAGAGTATAATCAAGCTCCAAGCCTATTGCAAATAGGAAGAAACCCTAAAGTTCAACCTAGTCTGGCCAATATCCAAATTAGAATAGACAAACAGTGGGAACACCTACTTGACCTAATCAAAACCCTCCAACCCTTAGAATTAAATGTGGAAGACCTGGATCAATAAGTTAATCAAAGTATAATGAATATGAGAGGAAGTGAAGAAGATGCAATATACAATGAAGTTAGTTCCGGAAGGGTAGGTCAGTTTAGTGAAATGACACCTATAACTAATAAAATGTCATTTACAAACAAAAATACATCCCCTAAGACAAAAAAGACACTTTGAAGAGACACGACCCCCACTAGGAGTCATCCCTTGTGCCCTACAAATCAAGAAGAATTTTGGTAGAAAAAGAAAGCAATCAAGTGAATAAGTAAGAGCAAATAGTAGAAGAGTTTCGAAGGGATTGTGAGGAAGTTTTGGATGAGATTATTTTGATATCAAGCTACAAAGGGATAAGGGTAGAGAACATAAAACCCTAGTGCACCAAAAAAAAACTAAGAATAAAAATAAGGAAACTCACCGCACAACCAAAAGTGCTAGGAAAACAAAGGGAACCACCAATCAATTCACCAATTAAGTTACCAGTATTTGGAAAAGATGTCATTGAAGTAGTGGAGCATGTTTTTGTCTTAGAATATGTCTGGAATAGAAATAATATAACAAGAGACCAAACATAACTATTTGACTTTGTCAAAACACTCTGGAATGATGCCCTAAAATGGTATAGGAAGGCCTACCCCAACCATGATAAAACATGGGATGAGATAAAATAGGAATTCTTAGACAATTTTAACTCATCAAAGGTACCAGATGAAGGTGTGAGCAAGATGCGGGATATGGTGATGATGGAAGGGGAATCCATTAAGGTTTTTGATAAAAGGTTTAAGGAAATCACTCAGAAATTAGAGGAACCCCTAACTGAAAAGAAGAAAATTGAGTGGTTTATCTCAAGGTTAAACCCTGACATCAAAACATCACTAGATGGGAAAGACTTCAATACATACTCTAAAGTGGTTATCCTAGTGTTGACACTCATTTTGACCAGGGGTTGATTTGTCATGATCAGGAGGTTTCTTCATTTGAAGCCTTTATCTTCTTGCCCGTTTTTTCTAAGTGTTGGACCTCCTCAGTATTTTTCAGCTGCATCATCATATTTTCTTGAGGAGGAGGTCATCATCATCATGTTTGTTTCCATGATGGTCAGCATCATCATGTTCTCCTTCGACCGGTTTCTCATCGTCATCATCATATTTCGCTGTCGGGTGATGTTCGGGTTTTATCCTGATGATGCTGACGAGCTACAGTGCGCCCTGATCTGCTTGCGAGGGTGATGTTTCAAAGTCTCCAGTGATCTTCCATTTATCACCTTGCGCGAGCATGATGATGATATTGCTTATTCTTTGAATTGCTCGACCTAACTTGTTTTTTCCTAAGGGTCGTGTTCATCATCATCATATTTCCAGTTATCATCCTGCTGCTTGTGGAGGTCATCATATTTTTTGCCTTCATGATATTTCGCCGGGATGATATTTTTATCATCGGGTGATCTTGGTTAACATCATCCTGATGATGTTGTTGAAGAGTTGTAATTGCGACCCGATATTCACTAGGGTCATCATATTTTGGAACGTCAGGATGATCTTAGTCAATATCATCCTGATGATGTTGTATCACTTCTTGTTCTTTGTTTCTCATCCTGATGATGCTGACGTCATCCGTATATCAGGGTGATATTTTTCTTTCTGCCTATCTGCATCATGATATTCGCGAAGGAGGGGGTGATATTTTCATATCACCCGGATATATGTTTGTTCAAACATCATGATGATGCTAATATCAAGGAGATATCCGCCTGCTGGTTTCGCGTGTTATCTATTGAGGGTGATCTTTTCAAGCAGCATCATCATATTCAGTTATCGCCCCGATCTTATAGAGGAGCTACAGTGCAACCTGATATTTGAACATCAGGAGGATATTTCCAAATATCCGGTTGTCTTCCGAATATCATGATGATGTGAATATGATGATGACGTTATCAAGGTCCGCGGGGGTCATATTTCTAACACTGATCATCTTAAAGAGACCTCCTGATATTTACAAACATGATGATGACGTCATCCGGATGTGAGGAGGTGCGCAGTAGGCGGATATGATGATGACGTCAGCAGGATATGATGATGACGTCATCAGGATGTTCATCGGCCAGACTTTTGTTATAAGCTCAGCAGGAGGATGTTCCTCCGAAGGATCAGGTTGTGCCGATTATCATGAAGGTTATATTTCAAATATCATGATGACGTCAGGGTGATATTTCGAACAACAGGATATCATGCTGCTGGAGGATGATGATGATGAAGTCTATACTAGTGTCGTCGGGAGCAAAAGTACCGACATGATATATGCTCATGACCTAGTATATAAAGTGCAAAGGAGGTTGCTGCGGGGTGCATGTGGGATAATGTGATCCTGCATATTCGAAATATCATGATGATGAGTCTCGGCGGGAAAAGCTTGCGATAGTCTGTTTGATGATTTTCCCAAGGCCGCGGGTTGGTGCGCCATTAATGGCGATTGTTGCAGAGGTGTGGGCGATGGCGTGGGTCGATCTTGTACCCGACTGGAGGTGTCAATCAGCGGGCAGGAGCGCAGGGCTCGAGAAATCTTCCTGTCTCCTCCCCTACCTGCTGCATTCAAGTTTGGGCGCCAATCCGGTTGTGTTTGAGCGCCATTTTCATGATACTGTGTATCTGGCGAAATTTTTGGTCAACATTGTAATTAATTGCTGAGCACCTACCTGGCTGTTATAAGCAGGTTGTGTTGTTTATTTGTGGTTGTTGAAAGTTGATGATTTTGGCTCTGTAATGCATAACAAGCTGATCTGGTTGCTCTGTACAGCTTACTTGTGAGTTTATGTATCTCTTGTTGTTTGTTTTTGGCATGAACCCACTGATTTCATGATTAAACTTATATGAGAAATGCTGTTTGGCATGTGTTGTGTTAATTCTGTCTCCAGTATTGCATGTATCCTTCTTCTGAATCTGCATGTTTGGTAATGTTTAGATTCTAGAGCATAGAATTCCTGTGTTGAATGTCTGATCTTTTAACTTCTATTCAAGGGATAGATTAAACTGTTTTCAGGTTGAACATTGGGAGGGATATACTGCAGTAGGGATACCATAAGTAGAGATAACCTAACACTTTGTATTGGGAGATGCCTGTAAGGCAGGTATCACATAGATCCCCTTGAAATCCAGTTTTAGTTGTTTATGCTGATCATTCACAGGTGTATGTCTATTGACTCCAGGCCCTGGATAGGCACCAATCATGCTTTGTTTTGTGTTATAACCATATCCAGCTTTGCATCCACACTTAAACTCCAAAGCAAAATCTAAAACCAACATTAGGACATTAGAGTTAGCTTAGGATCCTCAGTCCTCTGTCTACAACTGCAAATAGGTCCAAAGCTAGCCCCTTTGCCCTTATCTTTCAGTTTTGGTCTACTTACAGGAGGACTATCTGCTTTCTGTCAACATCCCAGCCTTGCATGCATATCCTCATGGATGTTGAGTAGGGAATACCCCCCTAGGTCCTGCAGAGCCTGAAGAAGAAGAGGAGATAAAATATAGAGTCTATCTCCTACACTGTTGACCCCCTGGCCCAGAGATCCTGTTGATCACTGATGGCTACCTTGTAGGGAAATCTGGGAATAAGCATCCAGTCTGGGAAAAAAGTCAACACCTAGCATGCCGTATAGAAGCACAAACCTGGAGGAGATAAGATAAAACTAAAGAGAACATGGAGATGGAAAAATTGAGTTTAGAACTGGAACAATGGCAAGAAATATTAGCAAAAGAAGTAGAAAATCAATAAAAACAAAGACATAACATCTGGTGTTCATATTGCATGAAGGAAGGTCACTTGCAGAATGAACTCCCAATGATAAAAGGTGAAAAGAAGGCTGTTGTAATGAAGGTAGACCTAAAAATGGTTCCAAAATGAAACAACACAGTATATTGTGATATATGCGAAGACTGGGATGACCATGAAATAGAGGATTGCCCGTTGCAGTGTTTCAAACTAAGAGAGGATGATGTTGAACATGAACCATGGTGCAGTGCTCACCACAAAAACAAGAAAGATAACACAAACATGGAATACGTGAAAGGGCTTGCAGAAAGACCCCTATATCTTCAAGATCATGGGTATAAACAACCTACTTGGGCTAACCAAAGAAATGTGAACAGCCTACAAAATGCAAACACCAACCCTCCACCTTACATGAATAATTACAATAATGATGAAAGAGGACAAAATTTCAGCTATAAAGGAGGAAGAGGTCATGGAAGAGGTAAGAGAAGAAGGGATGATTGTAAAGATCCCAACTAGGTCCTTACGAAAAAAAAAAACTTTTATTTCTATTTAATGATATATCTGTTTAATCTGAATACTCAGGAAAGAAAACATCTATTCAAATGGAACAGACACATGTCTTACCAACAAGTATAGACAACACACCTGTCCAAAACAAGATAGACAATTAAGTTTGCTATGGCCAGAGACTTAGACTCATCAGGACAACATCAAGTCCTAAGTCATCTTGATAGACTACATTTCCCTAAATTGGAGATGCACTGAGGTCGACATCTATCAAGACAAAAATTAATTATGTTTGCAACCCCCCTCAGAATTTAGCTTATAGCCTCAAGGATGTAAAGTTCACCCGGAACTCTTCTAAGTATCAATATTCATAGTTAGATTATATTATGTTAATAGTGCAAGTTGGTTTGATAATTCACCAAAATGCACCTAAAAACCTACGTACTAAGAACATTCTTCATTTCTCATATTGCCTACATACCCGTTTTCGAATGAGATCAAGGTGTAATATATATGTAGTTCTATTTTCTAATCTAGGTTTAATATGAACTGTTAATTGTGCATATACAACCCTTTCCAGGGCCCCTTTTCCCCAGACAGTTCCTCTACGATTGCTACCCACGAAGGGAAGCATAAAAAGTACTTAGTCAATGTGACTAATACTTGTTTTCTAAGAGATTCTACAATCCTATCCCTATTGCGTACTTTGTTTTCTCGACCAAGATTTATCCTCATTACATAATGTGAACAATTTTCCCCAACTTTGTTTTTAACGAAAAGTAACTAAGCTTAATTTTAGTTACAAGAGGGACTAGAAAATACATTAATAAAATTTGTAAGTCATTTAAACTAATTATTTTTACTAGTACCAAATTTCCAACACTACGAAAATAGATGTATGATCTAATACAAAAGAAGAGACTTAACTTATTACTGTATAATTACTTTTTGTTCAAATCAATCAAAGAATGTATAATCTCTCATCCTAAAATAATGACTATAGTTACAAGAATTTCAGCTAGGCGGAACCCCCAAGGACGATTTTTATTTTACCACATGAGGGAGAAAAGAAAATGAGATCAAGCATTTAAAGGTAAGGCATTTTCAATATTTCACAATATCACTATATCCTAATATTTTATAAGCCTTTCAAGTTCACACGTCCTTCTAGAAGTTAATTAATAGAACTCTAGTTAAATAGGTACTATTTTATTAATTAAAATCATAGACGATAATCATATTTTACATACTAAGTTGATTCTATTGACCAAGCTCTTCTCAATTGCTATTTGTGAGTGCATAATATGAGCTGAAGAAATCAATCAAAAAATATACTTAATCATTATTATTCTGACCTATGTCATGCACATAGTAAATTTACCGTAATAACAACTACAAATTAAATTCCCATATTAAACATCTAGATGGGTTGGAATTAAGGTTTTTGGGTCAAGGTGTTTTCAGCACCTAAGTGAAAGTTCTTACCAATTCCTATCACAATATTAACTTCCATATTCATATCAAAAGTTTTTACTAGAAGATTCAATTTTCCTACCTAAACAACTAACCAGAAGTTATCTAGGGTTATCAAAAGTAAAAAATTCTAACATTAAGCTTAACTTGAACTATTGAGCCATACTAACCATTCTAGCAAGTTATAAACAAGTCTTGACAAATCTTAAATGTGCCTAAGATATAACAAATTTAACTTAACTTAAAGCCTATGAATAGATTTTATCTGAGATCTAAGTTAGTACCATAATACAACCAAAACATAATTATCCTATCAAAATCCTTTAAGATACAAGGAGAGTTATGCTATGTCTATTACTTTTCAAAATAATGATCATGAATCTATTGTTTAAATCCCTACATAAGGTTTAACCTTAACAAGTATACTACAAGGTCTTACTAGCATAAACAAATTCTTTTCCTATGGAACCCAATACGACCAAGGGTTAATATTTACTAAAAACATATTCCTTCCAAATTCAACCATATTCCTTACATCAATCGTGAACATCCATTTAAAACTCTTTAACCTTCACTTACATATAGAAAGAAATCATTACCGTAATTTAGAAAACAAGTCTTTTCTAAGTCCAAAATATATTGTTTTCACTACATTATTCCTTCAATCCCAAATTTAGTTTAAAGGTTCACTCTAAAACAAGAAGTATAAGGTCCAACCTAAAATAAGAAGTATAAGGTCCAACTACATAAAGCTCTGTAAACAAGACAAGAAGAAGATCTAGCATTCAAGTGGAGGATTACAACTCTAATTATAATGAAAGCTTGATGATAATAACAAACATTCTAACTTTTTCTTAAATTACTAAATTTAGAGTTTCTAGCTTGGCAGATCATGTGTCCTTTACATCTAGTTATCATGTGTCCTTTACATCTAGTTAAGAGATTTATGTGGATTGGAAACTTTCTAAAAGGACTAAAACTTTATAGTTTTCTACAAGAAGCGGTGTCCTCTTCGATGGTTTCCCTCAAGTCTATCTATACTTCCCCATTCAATTCTAAGAGAGTGATTTGGTTTAACGTGACAAAATAGGAAAAGTTTTAAATACAATTCTAAATACATAATTACTTATGGGTTCAAGGAAGAAGGTTTGTATACATTTTATAAAGGAAGAAGGTTTGTATACATTTTATAGTTGGTTTGGAGCCAATAAGAGGGAAGGTATAATAAATATTCTAAATCTGAATTAAAATATAGGAAATTTTTTAAAAGAGTAACTGGGTTTATATATGGAAAGTGTTTTTAATAGAATAACTAAATTCATGTAAGGAAAGAATTTAAACAAAGAACTATATTTAAAATAGCAATATAAAGGCTATTTCTTTTATTTAACTGAACTAACTAGCAGATATATGTGGATCTTTTCTTTTTATATAAAACAATTTCCCTTTTAAAAACAAATTAATAGTATAGATAAAACAGGTTTAAATCCATGTAATAAAAACCATTTGAATATATATTAAATGACATATACTAGTTAAGTTTTAATAGAATGAAATAGCAATTTTTTTTTTTATCATTTTAAATAAATATAAAAATAATTTTTAAATGATATAAGTTTAACAAAAAAAGGGAATTTTAATAAGGTAAAAAAAATGAATGTTAAAATTCAAAAAAAAAAGCCAAGGAGGTGTGGCCTGTGATGCACAAGTTGCACCCTTATAAGGGTTGCGACCTGTGCTTCACAGAGCGCAGCACCTTTTAAAAGACATAACAATTATTGTCTATTGTGTTTTTTCTTAAAGAAAACTATGTTATCCATAAATAAATCTACCAATCATTCGAGTAATGCATATATATTTATTTGTCAGTCAAAAGAAAAATGATATGTGTGTGTGTGTGTGTGTGTGTGTGTGTGTAGAATTTATGTTGAGTAGTAAGAATACATTTTCTTCGTTTATGTTGCACATGCAAAGTAGGAAATAAAGAAAAGCTCTTTCCTGAATGTATATTAAAAAAAAACTTATTCTAATGTTTTTTACATAAATCGTTAAATTTACAACAATCATAGCGAAATTGGAATGCATAACAAATTTCTAATCCTCTTTCAATGTTGCAAATATTCAATTTAGTCCACTTACTTGAGGTCCAACTATCGATTCCAACAACTCCTGCTCAATTGATTGAGGCAACTTCCGTGGTTAGGCAACAATTCCTACTTCAATGATTCGAGACCAACTTTTTGTAAACACACAAATCCTTTCAATACCCTGATTTTTAAACCTTTTTCCACCTCCCCCCTTTTTGAAAATGTTCAAACAAAATTTGCTTTATTATCCTACCTTATCCTTGTTTCAATTTTTCCTTATCTTTGTTTCTATTTTTTTTTAACTTTATCTTATCTTGCTTTATCCTTACATTTTTTTTCTTTTTCTATTGCCTTTTTTTATCCATAATAGTGATATATTATATTTATAGATTTCAAAAAGTTACAGTTCTGCCATAATGGCTTGCAAAGAGTTAACAAGGATGCTAAAAAACTTCATTGCCTGCCAATGTTATTGCTATCCCACCCAAAATGGCCATGAACGGCCAAACCAAAATAGTGCAAATAATATCTGGTCATGTAGGACCCATAACCAAACCATGACTAAACAATAAATAACCCCTAACCTATAAACAGAGCATCACCCAAACACATGAACAAGTATAGGTATTAAACACACCAGTAAATACTTAACTAACCACCATTGAAGACCTCATGCAACTTCCATTTCATAGTTGTGTAGCTTATGGTTGAACTCCTTGACCCAATCAAACCCCTAAGTCTCAATTATCTGGAACATTTTCATTAGGAAATTGGCCCCAATACGAGCATTTTGCCTATGCCACACCAACTCTGCACCCTTGAGATCCAGAATAAATGGATAATACTTCACAATACTACCTGGGATTTGCAGAAGATGAATGTCCTTTGGGCATGGCAACCCTGCACCAAAAGAAGCAACAACTAGGGTTTCCTCCAGTCCACCGAGCACCTCTGGGATAAACAATCTACGAGTGATGGAGTTCACCAAAGTTTCGGCAATGTTGAGATCCAAGAGGGATGCCACAAACCTAGAGCTGAGATCTGTGTCCACTCTGTAGTGTTCCCCCTCATCTATGAAACTCTTCCCCAGTATCATTTTTGCAGCCCCTAACACCAGTTCATCATTCTGCCGCAACACTCTCTTCAAACGCAGGTCGGTAATCTTCCCTAAAAATGCCATCTGCCACTTTGCACTAACTAGTCTTATCAGAGTATCCATGCCGCCACACCTTATGCTATCTGTAGAAAAATGGAGAACTATCTTGGCTTTCTCAGACATGATCAAGGGAATGCATGCCAAGCATGTGTCACGATCTCTAAATAAACCTTTGAGAAAAGCTGCAAGTGCTATTTGCACTGCATTCCATAATGCCATTGTCTCTTCACTCTGATGAAATGATATCTCAAGTCCTTCACATGATGGAAACAACAGACTGAAGATCTCCCCTCTAAACGCTCGCTCGTGCCACCAACTCACAGTCAGCCACCTTGAGCAAACCTTACTATGATTTTATTCCAACGTGGGTGGTTTAAATGAGGGGCCAAATCTAATCATGATGGTCTTGTGATCAGTTTGATCAAATTTTATTAAAGGAACATTAGGCCAAATGTGACATCATAACCCTAGCTTCCTTTTCTGGCCCAGCGTTTCCACCCCCATAGGGGTGGAAAGGATTCCTCCCTACCATCCACTTCTATTGCCTTTGTTTTAATCTAACTTTGTAGTTGCTTTATTTATAATTTAATTTTTTTATCCAAAAGATAATATAATATTATTATTATAATTTATCCAAATTATAACTTAATTAAATATTAACATCATTTTCTTTTATTTATGTATTTTCACATTTATTATTTATTTATATACTATAAACTAAAGTTGGAATATTCATAATTTTAAACTAATTCGTTCAATATTATTAATTATAAGTACTAGTTGAGAAATAACGAATTTCCTGATAATTTTATTGACAACGAGAGGGTTGTGACAATGATGCAACTTGCTTTAAGTGCGGTAAGCATGGTCACTATGCAAATGAATGTTGGGGCGACAAGAAGAAACCATGTGGATTTTGTGGTAGTACTGATCATGACATATTCAATTGTGATAAAGCGCAAACCTACTACAAGAATGTCGCATCACAATCTGAGAGTGATGAACTCCAAGGGTTTAAGGGAGCCCACTTGATGCAAAAAGTACCAAAAGACCTGTTAGACTTAGGGCACACAACTGAGAGGGGGGGAGGTGAATCAGTTGTGCAAAACTTTCTCTCAATTTGCACACTTAAATCCTTTTAGTGATTAGCAGCATATTAAGCATGAGACATAATGCATTCAAATCAAAACCAGAAACTCATCAACATGTGAGACACCAAGATTTTGATGTGGAAAACCCGGTTAAGGGAAAAACCACAGGGTGATTAACCCAAGAATGTATTCTCTGTTAGAAGAATAGAAAGAACAAAATGGCACATGCCAATTAGGGCTCACTGCCCGATCACATTGCTCACAAGAGGCTCACGCCTACAAGAGACACACTGTCTACAAAGAAATAAGTATCACATACATGAACTGGAGAATAGCATCTTCACCATGCTTGAATCAGTTCCATTAAGCTCAATACTTCTGCTCTACCTTTCGCTCTCATCTGCGCTACCACTCGCTCATCCCCACAAGACACACTTCAAAATGACTTCACAATCCCTTATTTATACAAGGCATCAACTTAGGAACAATCATCTAAGTCGGCAAACACCTACAAGAACATCTGCAAGACGTGTAATACATCCGGTCGGCCAGTCTCAAGAAGAACACCAATATCCAGTGGTTATTCTTCAAATGCAAACTCTAACTTCAATGCGGACCACCAACATGAACTGGACATGATCCAATGATCATCATAACCTTCCCTGAATCACCAAGAATATCCGCACTTCATCAGCCTACTGGAATTCTTCTCTCCTTCATCTGGAGCTTCAAGAACACAGTCTGTCATCACTGTCACAAAGGATAGGCTCTTCCGGACCTTCAAAATATGAACCAATCTAGTTGATACTTCACAGAGATGTCCTCAACACTTCCTCAAATCCACAGAACGGGATAGTGAATTTCTGGATCTCACCGGACCTATCTGTGACACTCTGTCACCTCTAACGGAACCGGTTCTACTTGAGCGACCATAACTTCTTCAGATCTTCATGCGGACCTCTGAAAACTTGACTGGAGTACCTCAAGACTTATATCTACAAACCCTTTAAACCGCATCCTATGATCCTCAACCTATAGAGGACTTTTACCTTTTTGTCATCATTGTTCTTCACTGTTCCTGATTGAGACTAATTTTCTCAATATCATCAGCGCACAGCTCATCTAATCCTTCTCATTAATGCAACATGAGTATGTTGACATCAATGACAACACCGGTTAGGCCCATACTTGCAACAAGACCCACCACAAAACTCAAGGAAATGTCAAAAAGTGGAGATGTATGAATCATATGTCATTACCAACAGTTCATCACAAGATGAATACCAAATATACAAAGAAAAACTTAAACAGAAAAAGAAAAACAAGACAAGGAATAGACACCACAAAGAGATACATGGACACAAGTGTAGAAGAAAGTGGAGGAGAAGAAGATGATTTCTTCCATAGTAATGAAAACATGACCCAATCATAAAACAAGCTGAGAAAATAATAAAGAAAGAGCAAAAAAAAAAGAGAAAGAATAGGAATATTTCTTTACAGAATATACAGTTAGAGTACTTAAACAACTGATAGAGATGGCTAGGAAAGATAGTCTTTGGAAAAACTCAAGCAAATCAATAAATATTGTAATAAATAGAAAACCCTGCAACCGCAAATTAGGAAAATTGGGAGAATAGAGAGAACATGGAAGAAACATTTCATAATGATTACAGTAAGCATTAACCATAAGAAGGTGAAAGATGTAATGGTTGATCTAGGATCAGACATCAACATGATCCCTAAATGGGTATGGGAACAAATGGGAAAACATAAGATACATGAAACACCATATAACATTAGCTTGGCAGATGGTTCTGGGATGACAACATTAGGTACATGGAAGAATGTGGAAGTCAGTATGATGGGAGTGAAACTAATCATAGACCTAGAAGTGGTAGCAATCAAAGAGACACTAGGCTCCTTCAATGCATTGTTAGGACTAAGATGCTTTGTGGATGCCAATGGTGTTGTAGACTCTAGAAAGGAGGAGATTTCATTTGTGGATGATGACAAGATAGTCCACATACCTCTGGGAGAGAATTATGATGAAACAGATACATAAGATATTAGTCCAGAGGAATACACTGAGGAAGATAACAAAAACCTATATACAATCAATAAAGTCCCTAGAAATGAATTTGTGGAAGAACCTAATTCTGAGGGGGAGATAGAACTTGAAACAGATTACTTTAGTATAGATAATGATGATGTTTTAACCACCTGGCTACAAGAAGAGCCAAAAATTCATACCCGTAGAGTTAGGAGTACTGTTCAGGGTTTATATGGTCAGGTTGTCAGAAGAAAACTTACTACAATAAGAATGTGGAGAATCAAACATACACACAAAATGTACATTCCAAAAATTAGATCAAATAGAAAATCTTTTGAAGGGCATATCACATATTAAGTTACCAAAATATTCAAGAGTGGGAGACTTGCTTGCATACTTATCACAAATGGAGAAAACTTTTGAGAATGAATAGATAAGACTAAAAGAATTAATCCACACACTGATATGCAATGCTTCCAGTTGGTGGAATACACATAAGCACAATATCCATCATTGGCCAGTACTCAAAATACTAATCCAAACAAGATATATGGAAGAAGAAGGACAATATGAAGAAATCCCTAAGTATGATGGAAGTACTCATCTGGAAGAGCATATAAGAACATGCATATGGGTATGGAAGGCTAGAAATGAAAATGATGACATACTATACATACAACTATTCTATTGGACACTCACACTGGTAGTCCAAACTTGGTACATTAACCAAGAGAGAAGAGTCGAAACAAAACATTAGGATGAACTAAAGGAAGACTTCTCACACATTCTCCTTTTGGGATGAAGATGACCATATCCATACCGCATTACTGGAAATAAAGGAAATAATATGCACACCTAATGAGGAAAGAGATGAAAATATACTGCAAGTCAGTTCTCCACCACCGCGGAGCAAAGGAATCTAGAAATACATTGAGTGGTTAGATAAAGAAACAAACCCCAATGTACATACATGTTACAAAACTACCCAAGAAGATAATGAAGATGTAGAAAACCTAGAGATAGAAGTATAAGAAGGTGAAAGAGAGTTGGAATTACTTATTGAACCTAAAGAAAAAATAAGTACTACAACCAACCAATCAAACTAAGAGAAGAGAATGTAGCAAAGGAAGGAGACCCTAAACTAGCTAAAATAGGGGACTATTGGAGTGAAAAGGTGATAGCGTAAGTAGCATAAATTCTAACTGAATTTGAGGATTTGTTTCCTAGAACATTCACAGACATGAAGGGGATCAAAGAAGAAGCGAATATAATGAAAATTTAGTTAAAGTAAGGAGCAAAACCTATAAGTAAAAGACCATACAAGCTTAATCCTAATACAAAAAAGAAGGTCAAAACTGAACTAGATAAGATGCTAGCAGCATGCATAATCAAACATGTGGAAGATGTGGAATGGATAAGCCCTATGGTAGTACAAAATAAGAAGATAGGAGAGATAAGGATATGTGTGGATTACAGAGAACTGAATAAAGCATGCATGCATGACCCTTTCCCCACTCCATTCACTAAAGAAATACTAGAGTCATTAGTTAGGAGAGAAATATATTCCTTCACTGATGGGTTTCTAGGATACCATTAGGTAAAGATCAGAGAAGAGGACCAACCAAAAACAACATTTGCCTCAGAATTTGGGTCCTATATGTATATAGTAATGTCGTTTGGATTGAAAAATGCACCTGCAGTATTTAGCAAGATAATGATGATTGCCTTTAAGGACTTCATACATGACTTTCTAGAAGTGTATCTTGATCACTGGACGGTGTATGGGTTAGTAAAGGATTGTATACAAGCACTAAGAACAATGTTAAATAGATGTTGGAGCATGCATATTTCCTTAAATTTGAAGAAGTGCATGTTTGTGGTACCCTTTGGTACCTTATTAGGCCATATTATATGCAAAGAAGGGCTAATGGTGGACCCTCTTAAAGTCAAACTGATAATGACACTTCCACCACCAAAGACAACATTTGAAGTAAAAACATTCTTGGGATATATCAGTTATCACTGCAAATTTATTTAGGGATATGCAGCAATAGAAACACCCCTAGAAGAGCTTATTAAGAAGAAAAGCAGCAAGGATGTGGAATGGAGTGAAGAATGTCAGAACTCCTTTGACACATTAAAGCAAAAGATAGCAGAGGCACCTATATTAATATTCCCTGATTGGAGTATACCATTTCATGTGCATGTTGATGCATCAGGAATAGCAATAGGAGTGGTACTGGATCAACCCAAGGGAGATAAGGATAATCCAGTAGCATTTTCTAGCAGGTAATTGTCAAACATAGAAAGGAATTACACAACAACAGAACAATAAGCCCTTGCTATGGTCTATGCCCTACATAAATTTAGACATTACTTATTGTCTACTCCATTTAAATTATTTATAGACCATGAAACCCTAAAATACATCCTCAATAGACTAGTTATTCAAGGCCAGATATGTAGATGGCTACTCCTCTTTCAGGAATTTGATTTTAAGATAATGGTCAAGCCAGGAAAACATAATCAAGGCCTTGATTATCTATCTAGGATAGAAATAGGGGAAGAAATGGATGAACAACAAGAAGATTTGTTTGGCGCACATCTATTAAACTGACCATGGTATCAGAGGAATTAAGTGATATAGCAACATTACTCTCTATAGGGGAATTTCCACAAGATTTCTCACCGCAAGATAAATAAACTCTTATGTGGAAGGTGTAATAATATACATTAGTTGAAGGAGAACTACATTTATTGGGGAGAGATGATATATTAAGAAGAGTAGTATATGAAAATGAGAGAGAAGCAATCTTGAGAAAGGCACATGAAGGAATATCCGGAGGACACAATTGTGGAGACACTACCGCAAAGAGAGTACAACTAGCCGAACTATGGTGGCCTACCCCTGCAAAAGGATGCTAAACAATATGTGAAGAACTATGACATATGTCAAAGGGTAGGGAAACCTACCACAAGAGATGAGATGCCATTGAGAATAGTTCTAGCACAAATGCCATTTGAAAAATAGGCCATAGATTTCATTGGACCTATAAATCCTCTGGCAAAGTTCTCAAAAGCAAGGTTTATAATAATAGGGGTTGAATACTTAACCAAATGGGCAAAAGCAGTACTGACAAAAGACTGCACAACAAAATTTGCCACAAAGTTCCTTTATGAAAATATCATCACAAGATTCAGTTGCCCAATCAGTATAACAAGTGATCAAGGAAAACATTTTATAAATAACATGATTGTGGAACTTCTGAATGGTTTCATGATATCAGATAACAAAATTTCCCCATATCACTCACAAGCCAATGGAGCAAGCATAGCTTTGAATGAAATAATTGGAATGACATTAATGAAGATGTGTGATGGAAATAGGGAGGATTGGGATTTAAAGATACATGCGATGCTCTGGGCCTACCACAGAGCCTATAAATGCTCAACTAAATTCACACAATTCCAATTAGTCTATGGGACTAATTCCACTGTACCTATGAATTTCCTGTTACCAACACTATGTACTGCACTAACTTTGTGGTTGGATGCAGAGGATTCACTAAGCCAGAGGATAGAAGAATTGGAAAAATTGGATGAAAATCACTTGATAGCTAGATGCAATCAAAGCCTAGAGAGGAAAATACGGAAAGCCTGGCATGATAGAAACTTACATCTAAAAACATTTTGCATTGGTGACCTAGTGCTATTATATGACAGTAAATTCAAGAAACAAGGCAAGCTTAAAGTGGGATGGCTAGGCCCTTACTACATGCATGAAATTGTGGAATGCAAAGTAGTTAAGCTAAGGTAAATGGACAGAAGTGGAATTACAGGGTTTTTGAATGGTGCACGTCTAAAACACTATCATCAATCTAGTGAATAATCAGAAACACGGAAAGAATTTCATATTGTATCACATGTACTATAGATGTAACATAAAAAGAAAAAGTTAATTGTTGACAACTTACTCACCACTACCACTTAACAGCTAGAAAAGCATGCCAAATGGAAACAGGTAGATGCATTAAATGCAAAAAGTCATCATTGAAACTATAAGAACCCTAACCCTTCATTCAATACTTCACAATTACATCTAAGACTAAGTGAATTTGAGCTTTGAGTACTAAGAAAATAAGTTTTAGTAAGCCCTAAGTTCAGCTAAAAAGAAGGAAAAATGGTCATGCCTATATTGATTGATATCACAGAAAAGCCCAGGTCGAAATAAAAAAAGTACCCATACAAAGCCACGAAGATGGACAAAGATGGAGTTTTTTCCAACATACCAATGGATGTGTGTTGTTATATGGAGCCTAATTAGACTTAGAGGTTAAATTTTGCCCACTTTTATCGGCATAGTTTCCCCCCAAATTATTTAACGGGGGTTTGGGGGTAGCGCCCCTAAGATGGGGTGTCGCGATACAAGGCGGGGTCGAGGGGCAATGCCCTCGAAACCTCAAACATTTTTTATTATTTTATAAAGGCGTCGGGAGTTATTTTTTCTATTGGCCGACATAAAAAACCCTATTTTGTAACTAACATAAGGCTTGATAAAAGCGGTTAAGGGTTAGCGTTTCCGTTGATATTGTATTGTAGCATTTGCAGCGGTATTGAGTTGCAAGGATTGTTGGTTGTAATCGGTTCGATTGTTGGATAATAATATTGGACTCTCTATTGGTGGATGTAGCCCGAGTTTGGGTGAACCATGTTGAAAATTGTCTCTCCCTGTTATTATTTCTATGTATTTTTCATTCCTCTATTTAATCTTTATTTGCATTTAATTGATATCTTCTGCATGCAATTCCTAACAATGTGGTCTACACAAAAGATATCTAGAAATATATTCATGCTCCAATTTTAGAAATTGACTACATGAAGTTTGAGGAGTTATGGGACACACTACTAGATGGAGCTGGGTATTTGCCGCAATACCAGAGCATTCAAAGCAAAAATCTAGACATTTGGAAGAATTACCCTGATTTCTGCAACCAACATGAGTGGGTGAGGATAGTCCTGAGTAGAATTCATGATGAATATCTTTATCTTGACAAACCCTACTAGATAACAAAGGATGCAATTCAAGTTGTAATAAGGCTTAGCTTAGTCGGAGAGGTACTGGCAATGAAATCAATAAAGAATGATAAAGTGATGGAGATTACAGGGGAGACACCAGATGGCCATAGTTTGATTGTGAAAGAAATTAGAGATCATGGGGTTCAATACGCTACAAAGGGTATCACATACAAAATTTACTATGCAAATAGAGAAGGGTTATCTACCTATTGTCATGAAGGATTGTGCCTTGAATGCTAAGCCTTTAAAAGCTTGACAATCCCATGCAACATGGGAACATTCTTAGATTGTGGGTTTGCCTATGGTGAGAATGAACCTCCAGAAGAGGCGACTCCCTTTAAATGCCCCTTAGATCTGATGTATTTTGTGGGGAAAGAGATAGAAGAAAGATTAAATAAACTGAAACTGAAAACTTATTCTAAGGGGTGATGCACCAATGATTGAATCCTAATTTGCAATCTGATTCGCAACTATCCTCAATACATATGTTCATACAACTCAAACTGAACAATCTTTACCACATAAATGTTTCACAAAAAGGCATGAAATGACTTGCACAATCTGTAGCCTATAGTAAAATTGCACCTTGTGTACTTGCATTCAATAAATGAGACAAAAAACTTAAAGGTTTTGGTATAAAACACAATAAATCTTTATCAAATCACTCAAAAAAGACAAGACACCTAAATCTGAATAGAAGAAGACCTGATTTTATTGATAATAGAAGGAAAACTTTGCAAAATAACAATGAAATTGCTGAAATAAAATGCTACTACTGCATAAAACTTGTAAAAAAAATTGAGTTACAAGACTAAATCTCTCTCTCTCTCTGCAATGTGCAAAGGCAAGGGAAAAAGTAAGAATTGAGGAAAAAGCATGAGCTTTTTTCCCTATAATACAAAAATGTCTCCAAAAGCCAAGGGGAACTCAACTCCTGTCAAACTGCACTCCAACCGATGCATGAAAAGTCTGAAAAAGCAACTCCTAGTTGTTGGGCGAGTAAGAGGGAAAAGCCTAAAAATTAGGGCCCATAATTGCTCCAAGATGAGCTAAAATAGCTCAGAACTCCTCCTCCCAAGATGTTTGACCAAAAAACTGCCAAAAATAGCCCAGTTTGACTCCAAGTCAAAAATAGAAAAAGATACTCCCTCTGCATGAGTTTGCAAGCTCAGTTCAACTCCTCTTTCTCTTTCTTGCATGATTTGAGGGCACAAATAAACTATTTCAACAAATATTAAAGGCAGTCAATGTGACTTACCTTAATAGGTGTTATGTGAATGTCTATTCTTCTTCTAGGCTTTATATAACAAATATTAAGGTAATTTATAAAAATATTGCACTTAATAAGTGTTTAAATACATTATTTTTGCCTTGACTCATGCAAAAAGGAAAAGGGGTATATGATAATTCACTCAATTTATCTTTCTTACAAAAGATCTCAAAGCTATTAAGAAAAATCTTTCTGCCCTTTGACTTATAAATATTCTCAAATCTACCCTTACTATGCAAAATCCTAAGTCAAAGCAAAAAATAACTCTTTTCCATCACAGCACCTTATAACCCCACAAGTTCATGATGATCTTCTAGGTATTGCAAAACATAAATCATGACCATGACTCCCATTTGATTTTTCATGATCATTATTTTAAAACAAAGTCAAAAAAGGAGACTCTACTCAGCTAGGGCACATTGACAAAAGGTAATCAAACCCTAGATGATTTCATTTCACTCTTTCACTTCCTCATTGTTGGGCTCTCCTGTCTGCGTTGCCATGGGATTTTTGGGAGCTGTTTGAGAGCTTCTAAAGGCTTTCTTCTACAATGTCTGGTAAGTTTTTCTTCCTCTATCATGAAAATCTATGTATTTCCATGAGAAAAATGATATAAGTTGCCTCTTCTTTGTTGATTCCTTTGAGGAAACTGTGATAAAACCTCTGGATTTTCCCTTCCTCTATTCATTATATAAAATGTAATATATTTTTGTATCTGTTGTTATTGTTCTTTCTGGAAAAAAGGCAAATCTGAGGTTTCCTATGCATGGAATCAAAAGAAAGACTCGCTTTTCTTTCACTCAAAAGCCCTTATGATGGCATAAAAAACACTTTTAACCTTCAACTAATGCTTTGCTAGGAGCTATAGATCGCTGCAAAAATCCTTCAGTGGATCAACTTTGTTCCTAGACCATGCCTCGCTCCAAGCCTTGGCTATGGTTCTCTTCAAATCCTCCTCACCCTTATCATACATATTCTTCATTAGATCCATTATTCCAGCCATCGTGTCCTTAGAAAAAGTTTTTTCACCAACTATCATGTTGTTTAGAAATAAGCTGTAACTTATATCCCTTCAGTCATATGCATTGCCTTATATCACATTTGAATTTCTTTGTTACAAGGTAGTTTTCTGAGGAGGAAGATATTCTATGGCTTTATTCTGTACTCTCCCCCTCACAAAATGCTTGAGGTTATTATTCTTTATAAGAACGACCACCTAGTTATGTAACTGTCACCGGCCATACTAACGGCCCGATTAGGAAACACATAACTGGGATAGATATGCCAGGGATCAGGATAACTGCAGGGCCAAAGATGGTGGGTAATTTACTGTTGGATAGAGTGTTGTAGGGGTAATTCCATGTCCAATAATGAAATTTATCGCATAAACCTCAAAAAATCCCACCTTACTAGGAATAGGGCTCAGTAAAGAATACCCAAGTCAATTCACTGTTGCTCCCTTTTTAAAATTAGTTTGTTGTTGCTCTTATTGCTGTCCACATTGCCTCATCTATTATGTTGCATTTTTCCTTGAAGACCTTGTTTTCTAATTGTAAACCTTATGCTAACCTCAGTTTATGACTAGTGTGGACTGTGCTCTTGACATTATTCTCCAACTTGTCTTGCATCTCAACATTCTTCCTCCTCCACAGGTGATTGCTTTCTACTTTATTGTGAGTACTACTCATAAGCTTCTTTCTTAGTATGACTGTCCTCATTATATTGATAGTCATTTTGATTGTTAGGCGTGACAAGAAGCTTCTATGACTTTCTACAATGATTGTTAGATGGCACATGAGGGTCTATGTATGATAATTTCAAGGTTTTACAATTGTTCCTCTTGTTAGTTTACAAGCATAGTCCACTGAGGACTGCCCTCATGCATGGATGGACCTCAAACACTGCTTGTTTGTGAACGGAAGCTAGGTGTGTGGAAAATGCTTCCTACACTAATCTAATGAGGAGAGGGCTATGCAAATTCAACTTTATCCTAACTATTACAGCAATGTTAAACCATTAACATGAGATATTGCAGCAAAAAATAAGAACCAGAAAGTAGACAGAAGAAGAGAGACAAAGATTTACGATGGGGAAAACCCTTATCGGGTGAAAAACCCCACACTCAAAAACCTGCACAATGTATTAACAAATCTGAAAGAATGTTTACAATACACTTGCATTGCAAGCTTCAATGGTCTTCGACACTCATGTCTGGAGTCAATCTGGCAGCATAACATTACCTATAAACCTGTGATACAAACTCCATCTCCAAGCACTTGTATATAAAGAGAAGTACGAATGAAGGTAGCTTCTAGAGCAAGTCACACAAGGAACTCGTCCAAATCCATGTGGCCCAATTTCCAAGGCCATAAAACATGTGTATGACACATGTAAGTGATTCTCTTTCATCCCTTACAACCCCCCAACTTGGACACCCCAAATTTACCCAATTAAGGTATGATAGATGCTCTTACAATGTCATAAAATCCGTCATATATGACAACTCTTACAGTTGTAAGAGAATCTATCATAACTGTCTATTAATAGCAAATTCTCTTACAATCTTGTCATAGTCAAACTTGGGTACCTACTTCCCCATGCAAGATGCTTTCAGACACTTGTCTTCACCTGTCATATAATCTTCCATTTCTGGCCCTTACACGTCATAGATTCTGTCATAGGAATCTGTCATAACTCATATGCATCATAAACCTCTTACAACACCCAAAAGATGTCGACACATGGCAAAACTCTTATACCACAAGGTGGAATGCCTATCTCCTCATATGAGGACAAAAATACATGTGGTCACCTTCCATGTAGGATGACACATCACCGTGCCAACTCCCACAAAGTGACGAAATAGGATTTGCATCCAAATTGCAATAATTGGCAAAATAATAAATACAATTAAATAATAAATGCTAGAAACTTGCAAAGGTTGAGACACCTTAATTCCTAACAGTTTGTATTGGCCTGTATGTGTTATGCAAAACTATGAAAAGGTGTAGGGTTGACCTTCTCAGAGTGATTGATGTACCTCTCTGTTATGCTTTGATGTGGACTTTTGGATAACATGATATATTCCCATTTCATCTGAGCTTGTTTTCATTGTATTTCTTCTTTTTCCTTATCTGGACCTTCTGAGAACTAACATGCTCCTTCCTCCACAATTTTCATTCTGCTCTATGTTATGTTCATCTGCATTATCACTGTGAAGGTTCTTCGTGTTAGGGCTCTCTTAAAAGGAACTGCAAGAAACTATGCTTATTTGTAAGCACAAATGTTCTTTATGATACTCTATTATATTTTACTTCTTTTGTTGTACTTCTTTGCTTGCAGGTGCATTTTGAACCTTACATAGATTGAAAAACATACTAGTGCTTTGTTGTCTCCTTGGTTTTATCTTACATTGTGACTGTCATATCAACCAATATCTTGGCTCTCTCCTACTATACTTCAAAGCAATCTAGATGTTTGTCTCTGAAAGTTTTTCTGCTTATCTTCAAGGTTCTCTTCTCCATATAACATGGCCGGTGTTATTCATTGTGCCTCCTTATGAGGTTAACATAGACCCAAATGATTAAGGCTTTGATGTGTTATTTTGTACATAAGAAACAGAGGTGCAAGTTGAAGACATATCATCAACCCGAAATTGAGGCAATCCTGCACAACTAACAGTGAAAAATATTCTACTAAAAATGTGACTGTCTCCTTTGATATATGGTGGTCCCTTTGACTATCCATGGAAACTCTCTATGTTTGCATTTTGTAATGTGGACTTTAGGGCATTTTATCTGATATCCCTCTGTATTGCTAGTGCAGATGCAGCTTGTTGTATCTCCTTATACATACTCATTGAGTAAGAGCGTATTATTGTGAGCTGTCCTGTAGATGTATATACACTGTTGCTTTATCTATACTTTATTTTTTCTATCTTTTCATTGATACTACTTTTCCATTATGTTGTGGATGTTGTCCCTCCGTCTAGCTGACTCTAACATTGATTCCTGTCTTCTAGGTCTCTTGCTCACTCTATCTTTGTCTACTTGCTATTGTCATGCCTTGAGTTTAACAACTACTACATAGGGAATGTTATCTTTCACCCCTTGTAGGTTTGCTGCTCTAGATCTTTGACTGACTTTTATAATCTCTCTAGCTAAGAGTAGGGCAGGGACTCTTAGGGACTTGTATGATGTATCTAATTATAGATTAGGCTGTTGAACTCTTAATCTCATGTTTACTATCATCAACATACCCAAATTACAACCTTCTAACAATGATCATTCTCTCTTCAACATGTTTGATAGGCAAACTGATGAAACAAATAATCTTTTCATGTTTGACATAGTTTATAAAGCATTCTTGTTACCTTTTATGTCTTTTGTACATGTGGACAGTGATCTTGAATCTATATTACAAGATGTGTTCCTTTCATATTGTTTCTTGCATATGCATCTGACTTATAGCTTCATGTTCTTCATGGACTATTCCTTAGCTGTTAGAGACTGCTCCTTTACATTTTTAACTACTGTCTTGTCCTTTCTTTGTGTTTTGGGACAGTCATCCTCTATTTGTTTTGATGAGACCTTATGGCAGTCCTCTTAGACCTTCATGGACTGTTCCTCTGGATGCCCTGTTGACTATTCTTACACAAGCGTATACTGTCCTCTCATCTTAGGACTATCAAGGTACTTCTTTGTATGACTGCTAAGATAGCTTCAATCTATGGCATTGATGAGACTTCTTTAAATACATGTACCTCTTCATGACTGTCCCGTTGCTCCTTATGTCTTTTGACTACACAGCTGCTAGTTGTACTTGAGATTTGACTGCTCCTTTTGGTCTATCTTTTCATGTTTGCTATGCCCTTGTATCCTCTATTTGTTATTGATGAGACAACATGTCTTGAAACCTATATCTGCACATTCAACAAGCATGTTAGGAAAACATAGAAACTTGTTAGCCTCTCCTATAATTGTCTGATCTAATTTCTCTTTCTTGCTTCCTCTTATGATTGCCCATTTGCATCTGATGTCTGTTTATCTCCTTCATCTTTATGGTTAGATGATGTGTAAGATATCAGGTACTTTTGATATAACTGCATATAGAAGTGAAAAAGAGACCATGAGCTCTAACATTTCTCTCCCATTCTCTTTTTGCAGGTCTTCTTGAATCTATCAACAGGACGAACTGAAGATGATGCAGATGTCAGCGAGATTCATCATTCAGGCAATGACAAGCCCCTTTTCTCTTTTATATGTTTCCTTTTACTTCAGATGTACTTGTTATCGTTCATTGCATCATATACAGTTAATCCCATGGCTTGTGTGGGATCATATAAACACTTTTCTTTATGAATATAAACAGTTATTTCATGCAATGACTTGTGTATCGTTTCCCTTTTTCGTAATTCAATTGCATAAAGATAAATTGAACATTATTGCGTGGTATAGATGTTTATAATCATGTGTAGACTTAGTAGGATTTTATGTACCTTTTCGATCACTTGATAATGTATCAAACTGCAATGAATGAACAATGACAACAACTATAACACAATCTGCAATGCATAGATTAGCCTTAATTTCTCTTGTTAGTCCTAGGATATCTCCTGCTATGCTGGAGTATCCCTTCATCTTATCTGGCTCATGTAGCAGCTCTAATTGAGCTGCTACATGATCTTGGTAATATGATCACTAGAATGGTCCTCCATACGGAAAGCAGGCCTTCTAGGGCTGATTGAGAACTTGAACCTTCTTCTCCTTATCCCTTAAACTTATCTGCTTCTTCAAAGCAACAAATCTTAGTGTTGTTCCAGCTTGACCTGATTGGGCTAGAAAGCACAATTGGGTAACACTTCCACCATCACAATTCACACAGCATATCAAATGGTGACGGAGAGTAAATATTTTGACCTATGTGAAGTATTGTAGGAACAACTGATGGAGAATTTTCAAAAAACAAAAGACCAACTACAATCTTTGGTATGGAACTCTCATTGTTTACCTAGTCTTTTATTTTCTGAAGGAACTATCAGGATTTAAAGGAAAAGTATGGAAAACAAACATACTGGTAGCAGCACAAATTAAATACCATGTAAAACAATTTAAAGATAAAACATCCTTCACCGCAACATACTGCGAGTTCTTCAAAGTTCTCCAAACAGAAATGCAAGCTAGGGAACGAATTCCCTATGCCCTAGTCAAGAAATATATAGACACCGTCACATTTATGGTGGATAAAGACTACACTTACATGGAAGCGGTTGAGATGAGAACATTCTAGATTCCCAGACTACCATACGAGGTTACTACATAAGAAATAGAGGCTTATGCCAAAAAACTTGTTAAGTAAGCCTAAGGATACCATCGCAGAGAGGTTTGGCACATACCACGAGGTAATGTATAATCAACATAGGAAGAATGCAGAGGAACAATTGGAGAAAAAAAAAGGAAAATTACATGAGAAGTGGGGAATACCATAGGAAACAAGCACATCTACACAAAACCCCACCACATCAGCTCCACAACCCAGTGCGGTAGCCCCACAACTAGCCACATCAACTCTAGAAGTGAGAACTGCTACACATACCCTAAGGAGTTCTAGGAGAAATCCCTCCACAACAACTAGTACATAGATTGCCACACAACCTGAGTCATCAGGACAAACAGTATCCACAGGGCAAAAGGAGGCATCAAAAACCCTGGTGGAGTTAAGTGCAAAGAAGAAAGGAGCAAGAAAAAAATAATGTACCAAAAGGATTGTTGTACAGATGTCTGCAGAGGAAGTTGAAGAAGAAGAAGGGGAGGTAGTAGAGAAGTTGAAAAGTAAAAAGAAAGAAAAGACTACCCATGCAGTGACTGAAGAGTAGGAGAAGCCATAAAAGGAAGAAGAACTATTAGACCTAAATGCTGTAGTAAATGGTATTAGACATTATAGACTGCTAAAAAATATAATGGACCTCTATCGTGAGGTATCACAGAAAAATAAAATTGTAATCCAAAAAGAAGTAATAAGTTACATACAAGGGACAAACCAAACATTGGATGAATTGGTAGATAAATTCTTGGAGGAGTTGGTGATGATCTGAGGAAGAGAAGATAAAAATCATTGGAGTTAGAGGAAGAGCTAAGGTAGGATGTCATCAAGAAAATAGATCCTACTAGCTCTGAGACAGAGAAAGAAAAATTGGATCAAATGCAAGCCATAAATCTCATAACCAAGAAAAGGGTTGACACCCTTATGAGCATGTCACAAGAAGACAGGGAAAAGATACATAAAGAAATAGAGGAGGCTACAAAAAGAGCATATGACACACTATGGGGGAAAGATACAGAAGAAGTTATCTCACCTCCACATATGCAATGTGAAGAGCCACAACACTCACCTCCACACAATACAGATGGAAGCTAGCAGGAGGAAGAGCAACAAGATTGGTACTCAGGATGCATCCTCCTCTACTTCTCCTATCCAGTCCATTAAGGACTTTCTGGTGCAATAGAAGCAGATCTAGCCAATTGCCACACCTCATTTGATGTAGTTACCTTTGATTGGTAGACAAATAAATTTGACTGGTATACTGCCTCTACAGAAACTATAGCTAGGATACATTTTTCACTCCACTGCAAGAGAGGAGATTTTGCAACAACATATAGAGAGCAGTGAATAGTTATAGGAGGCAGTAGATAGGATACATAATTTATTACCAGAGGTTCAAAGGGACACAACCCTGCCTCTTGCACAATAATTAAAATAATCAGTACAAAGTTTACAAGTGCATACAAAATACTTGAAGACTAAGGTTAAACAAGAGGTAACAGAAGAGTTGAATAAGAAAAGAATGGTGGATGCTTCCAATAAATGTGCCAAAGCACATACACAACGAAGTACAGAGACAAGGAGTATTCAATAGACTATTGGAGAAGCCAAAATTTTTTATCAATTTTGTTTGTAGTGGCCAACCACTACTAAGGCCATGAAGGATCAGATGGATGGCTTGGAGATACAAATTGCATAAACAACCACAATATTTGATCCTATTGAGGACACAAACAGAGCAATAAGGTTCAAATAGAGGCTATGCATGCTCAGCTCCAACAAGTGCAAGAACAAAGAGAACAAAACAAAGCACAAGTGAAGCAACTCAAACAAGTTGTGAGCCTAATATTAGCATCCTTAACTAGAATATTGACAAAGGCCAAGCAATAGGCATAGGGAATGCAGATCCCTACTACTCTAGGTGATGTAGAGAATACCCACATAGAACTGGAAGGTCAAATACAAATGTTGTAGATGTCAAATAAGCAGTGGGATACAACTCTGGCACATCTAAAGTGATATACAAGAACATTCTACCCTTGAACTAGCAAAGCGTGTCTTGAGGACAAGACAATTTCAAAAGGGCAGATGATGTTGAAAGCATATTGGGAGCTGGAGTAGTTACCGCATGATGGCTTAAAGGACCTGTAGAGCATAAGGTCAATAGGGGAAGAAGATAGAAAAGTGTCACATAAAGGACACACCCCTATATGATGTATATATATGTGCTGACCTATTTTCCCCTTCCTAGAGTCAAATATCCCAGCTTGAAAATATTGAAAATCTTGTTGAAATTCCTTAAGTGCCTAGTATTCTTCAAATTTTAGGGTGTTTTACTTGTAAAAATCCCCAAAATTCCCTAAGGAAAATCCTCTGAAAAAACCTAGAAAAACCCAGAAAATTCCAAGTTTTGCCTTAGTTTTTAAGGCCTTAGTCGGCAAAAAGCCGGGTTCACGAACTTGCTAGTTCATCGACTAAGGAAGGGAAGAAAGCTTCAAAAAATGACCAAGGCAAAAACAAGGTTCCCTTTATTGGCAAATGTTTGAGTTAGCGAACCAAAAGGTTCATCGATCGACAGAATCATCGACTATTGGGTCAAGAAAGAGGGATTTCTTTTAAAAGGCAAAAGGAAAGCCGAAGACTTTCTTCAAAATTGACTAAGGAAAAAAGGAAGCAGGTAGCTCTATTGGCGAATCGGTAAAATTTTAAACTTGCCAAAAGTTTGGAATTTCATAAATTCGCTAATAAGGTGATTCGTCAGCAGGGATGAAGGACAAGGAGGCCAAAAGCAAAGGCAAAGCTAGGTTTGTGAAATGGGAAAATTATCGACTAAAGGAAAATTCAAAGGCAAGAGGTGGCCAAGTTTGAGAAATGAAACTGTGTTGATAAAGAGGAAAAGGTGAAGTAAGAGCTAGTTCAGAAAAGTGGATTTTTGCCAACAAAGGGGAAAAAAAGGGAGAAACAGGCCAAAGTTTGAAAAAGTCAGATTTTGCTGATAAGGCAAGAAGCAAGCTTGGTTCACAAAAGTGAATTTTTGTCGATAAGGGCAAAAAAGGATGAAACAGGCTAGGTTCACAAAATGGTTATTTTGTCGACAAAGAGAGAAAACATGAAAATAAATAGAAGGCAAAGACAAAATGGTTTGTGAAAGAGAGATTTTGTTGATAAGGCAAAATAAAAGCTAGAATTTTAAGTAAAGTGAAAAATCAGTGAAAATGAAACTTGTAGTATAATGTAAAACTTTAAAATATTTGAAATTAAATATTTTAAAGTGTTGTAAAAGCTTTATACAGGGATTTTGGCGGGAAAATATATTTGAAATATCTTCTTCAGCCATTAATGCAGAATCAGATTAGCACCAATTGGAAGTAGTTGTTGTGCCTTCATTCAATGCAGATATTTTCTTCAACTACTTCATCTTCAAATATTTTCATCTTTATTGTTGTAGATCAAATCAAGATCAAGAAATTTTTTGCATTTATGTTTTGTAGATAGACATTCCTTTTGGCAGAAATATCTTTTGATAGGCCCATGGGGCGAATTGATTGTAGTAGGTGACTTAGGTCAATGAATGAAATGGTATAAATAGATGAAAATTCAATGTAATGAGGGTTGGATACAGAGACTTATTTTTTGTACTCAAATAGAACCCTCCTCTGCTATAACCGTACCTTTTTAATCAATACAATATTGTGTTTTTTACCTTTTCATGTTGTTCTTTAACTCTGTGTAATCTAGAACTGGTTTGTTTGTGAATGTTTATCTCCTTGCAAACCTATTATGTTCCTTACCTCTATTAAAACCTGCAAGATTTGTGTGATTTTATCAGTTGTATTTCATTATTCTATGCATTTTAGCTTTGTGAGTGTTCTATATTCAAACCTGGTGAATCATATTTACATTTCTAGTTTCTCCTCCTTCCCCTTTACACAGTAGTGATTAGATTAGTTTTAGTCTTAGCACACTCTGAATCTCATATTCAGAAAAGGAACAAGCCTTCTCTAGAGGTTTGATTTCCTTTGCATGGTCCCACACTTGGAAATCACTCCAATGTTTCACTGGATTGTTGCAGCATAAGCACTTCAACACAGAGTGCAAATCCAAGTGACAACAATATGTATGTAACAATGTAACAAAGTAAGAGAATTGAGTGGATGAGAGTGATATATCTATAGAGCAGAGACATAGACCTGCCTTTTGTACACGATTATATAATGAATATATAAGGAGATAAAAGGAGATTGACTATGACAATGAATGTGTTATATTATTTTAAGTGTTTACTTGTATGGTATCTTACTACATGTTAATGCCTCTTTTTGTATTTGCTTCTCTTCTATCATTGTTACTGTTGGGGTATAAACAGACTACATAAGAGGAACCTAGGTACAGATCTCTGTACTGTATCCCAATCACTCTTGCCAATAGGTACAAACTTGTGGGAGTACATGTTTTATGAGACCAATATGATGGCTCATTAGATTATCAAATTTTGTACTTCCTGATATAGGTTTACAGGTGTTTTCAGAGTGTGTACTTTGATGGAGACAGGTAGGCAGGCTGCCTTCTAGTTTGAGAACATGATTGATACACACGTGAGACTAAGAGTCTCAGTTCAGTGGGAGTTGAGTATAGGTATAGTGATGGTGATGATTATGGTTTCATGTACATGCATGTACATTTGAGCATTGGCATGACATGATCATATATGTGGTTGACAAATTTGAGTTGTGATGATTTATTCATGATTGCAGGTGGTAGTGTGGTTCAATGTTAGGAGGTTGTTCTTATCTCTTGGATGCTTGATTGGTTCCTTGACTACATGGTTACTTGTTTGTGGACTTGTTTGGCAAATCAAATCTGGCATTGATCTGGTGTTTGAGTCTTGAGGTCTACAAGTTATCTTCTTTGTTATCCCAATTTGTAGGTTACTGGTGTGATGATGAGTTTGCATGCTTCATTTTTTGAGATCTATGAGTTACATAGATTTGTGGGTTGATGACTCAAATGTGGACTGTCTATATCCATAGGTCTTTTCAATGTTGATGTATACTTTGTTAGTTAGCCTTATTTGTGGTCATTTGTGCATTGGTATGTTGTATTGGGATGAGAGGATGGATGATTAGAGCACCTAGATAGTTGATTATTAGGAATTGTAGCATGTTTATCATGATGTCATGGATAGCTTGGTTACATGGTTTAGTGTGATCTTTTGATAGTGATGGTATATCTTCTTGGCTTGGAGATCTTGGTCCTACTTATTCTTTGGAGTTATTGGTATAGAAATTGAGTGTGTGTGGACCATGGACAAACTTTAGATTGGGAGATGGTTATCATGATTCCATGGATAGATTGATATCATGATTTAGTAGGAGCTTTAGTAGTGATGTGTATTCATCACCTAGTGATGGAGGATCTTCTACAATGGTTGGGTGTCATGTAAAAGATCTTGGATTATGATTCTTAGATGTAATGAGAGTGCTTTGACATCCTAAGTTCTATTGTAAGGAGATGGTTATCTTCATGTGTTTGGAGATGTCGATCCTTGGTTTAGTTGATGTTTTAGTATTGTGTCTTGGTTTACTCTAGATACTAGTTTGAGTCTTGTCATGATACAAGTTCTCTTGAGACCAGGATATGTTCATTGGAGCATGTGATCTCCTAGGAGGAGATGTTACACCATGATGTCATGATGTGTTCCTAGATTTTGCAGCCGTGTAGTGGGAGATTTGATAGTGGTTTGAATAATAATCTCGGTATTGAGTACATTGGTCATGTGTTTGGGAGCTTCATGATAGTGCGGTGTTGCATTTGGAGCTTAGCATGGATTGATCAATTGGAGGTGCTCATGGATACTTGGAGACTTGGGTGAGACTGGAGTTATCTTCAGTTTAGAGACATTTGTTGAAACAATTACTCTTTGGAGGTTTCAACAGGAAGACCAAGGAACCTACACGAGGATATGGACATGAGTTCATGGACCTAAGAGGAGATTATTCTTGGAGAGAGTCATTGTGGCTTGGTTCCTAGAGGATCATTTTCGTTCCTCACTCTTGGTCTACTTAGTGGATTATAATCTAAGAGTATTGCCCATATTTTTTGGATGCATTTTGTTTTATTCTTTATCTTCTCATGGATATGGATCTTGAGCTATGGTTGTTGGTTCTGGAGGTTTCATTTGAGGAGTGTTTGGCATGGTTATCTCCTTGTGCATATGAGTTTGATTTATGATGTATTTATGAGGATTTAGGAGATGTGATTGGACTTATTCCTAGTTTTGGGAATGGATATTTGAGTTTGATCTTTCTTGGTTAGAGAGGCTTACATCCATGTTGGTTTTACATAATACATATGTTTCATTTAATCTATAAGATTGAATGATTAGGTGTTGTTAAGGCTTTTAATTTGGGGTTGTAAAGGAGATTATACTTTACACAACTTAGCACTTTGAGGTGTTGGTAGAAGGCAATGATATGATTTACATGTTTTCTCTCTTTCTTCTATGGCTACTTCCTAGAGGTTCATGTTCATATGATTTGTTATTGTAGATTTGGGAGAGTTATTGTGACATGTTGTGAGGGAATATGTAGTGTTTTATGTTGCATATGTGGATCATTGTGATTTTTCTTTGTTACTACATGGTTTTGATCATTAGCCACACCTTGGTTTGAGTGTTGATTAGTAGACTTGATATGCCTTGATCTATTTTCAGATTTGACATTACCCATGTAGTGGGAGTTCTTGGATGTGTGAGTTCTTCATTGATAGGTTTTATACAAGGAGCTTATGACTATGGTATATGGGTTGGATATGTTGTTGGTATGAGTTTACTAATGTTGTTGATACCTAGGAGGTATGGATGGTCAAATGCATTAGCATTTGTTGTGGATGTTATTTCTAGTCATGTGGCTTTTTACCTTTGACAACAACTTGGAGCCTTTTGTATCACTTGGATCATTTGATAGTTGTGTTCTTTGGATTGGTGCATCTTCACCTTGGCTTGTTCCTTTTTTGTCATAGGTGGCATGTTGGAGGATGAGAGGAGTTCTTGCTTGAGATGGTGGTCACCTTGGTTTTATTGCAGGTATCTTTATGGAGCATGAGAGCATGTTGGATATTCATGTGGTTTCATGTATGGATATGAACATATATTTCATTGATTGACCCTTTGCAGTGTATACAACAAGTGGGAGAATGTTAGGAAAAGGGTGTTGTACACCTTGCACAAGTAATGAAATATTTTAATTATATAAAATAATTATTTATGTGTGGTGCATCTAGGAGTTGTGTTTAGCCACATTAAATATTTATTTGGGTCCACTTGTAAAATTTTTATGTAACATTAGTTAGTTATTTTATGTGTTGGAGACATTGAAGAATTAATTAATATTTGAAAAATAGTACCATAAAGTGAAAACTTAATATCAAAAAGTAAATGAGGGGGTCAATGGTTTTGTGCTCTCATGGTTTCCCAATACCACAAGTTGTATTTGTGTGAGCTTGAGTCTATAAAAGCAAGCACATGGTTAGTGATTTGGGTTGGTTGGTTGGGTTAGCTACCATTGTATTGAGTTTCCTTGTGAGTGCATATGTGAAGCATGTCATGGGATGTGTGGTTACATGCTTGGACACATGTATAATACATTGGAGGAGCTTGATGTTTCAGAAGTATTCATGAGACTCTATAAGTGTATTGTAATGTTTTATTGTTGAATAATATATTGAGTATAGATGTTTTTGGAGGTTGGGTTTTTACCTCTTGAGGGTTTTCCCAGGGTACATCTTGTGTCACCTTGTGGTATTTTTTCTATTCTTTTGTATGGTGGATTCTAGTTATTTTGGTTAATATTTGTTTACATATTTATCTCTCATGGGGTTATGTGGAAACATTTTTTATTGTTGTATTTTTCCTTTTAGATATATGATAGAATTACACTATTTTAGTAAAGTTGGATGGAGCTCTCAGGTTAGACAAAAAAGTGTTACAAGGGAGGATTTTAAAGATCTTGTGTCTTCTGCAAATGATACATTGCAAGAAATTGTGAGAAGTCTGTCTTCTGAGATCAGAGAGCACTTTCCTCAGGATTAACTTATAGAAGCAATGACTATAGTTTATCCTTAATATTGGAATGTCATTATTGTGTCTTCTATTAGTTCACCATGGGATTTTTAGAGCAGGGTGAGATAGTTGGCTAATCATTTTAGTAGAATGATAGAGATAAATGGAGTCCAAATATAAGGAATAATAGATAACACAAAGTTGGTAAAACAATTTGCTTGGTTTGCATCAATAATGATTGAATAGTATAAATTCCTTGATTGTCCTTTAGAACATGGATCAATAACCAAGTTATGGAAATAATTAAGTTTGAGTGAAATTTTGTGATATTCTATTTTAGAATATTTCAAACTTGCAGATCTATGCCAAACAATGATTCTATTCAGTAGAGGAGGGAAGATTTTTCAGCACCTTATCATTTTTGAAGTCAACGTTATGAAACAAACTTGAAAAAAATTTAGAGAATTGTTTGAGGCTCTATATGACTAGATAATATGTTCAAACATTTCCATTTGATAGAGCTATTGGAATTTGGAAGTCCACTTATGAAAGAAGAGGTGTGACAAATATTTTTTCTTAGTCAGAAGGGGATTAGCCAAAGAATTCAAATAGGGTTTCAAAGGAGCCAGTTGAAACATAGGATGAAGAATAGGAAGATGGTTCCAGAACCAATTTCAAACACAAACAACCCAAATATTTGGCAAATTCATGAACTTGATTAATAAACTAAGTTACAAACAATTTCTTTAAAATTTGAAATCTATATTTGTTTTTCATAATTGCTAACTCACTCTTTCTTCAAAAATAGAGTCAATATAATCAATTAGTGTGAATATTTGTGCATTTCTTCATTTCTTACAATAATTTTACTTACAAAATTGAACAATAAGTTATATTGAAGTGGGTTCAATATATTTTCTTTTTTCTTTCTGATAAAAGGTGTAAACATCAATAATTATATTAAAAAGTCTGTGAAATACCAAAAATTCATAGTATCGTTATATTACAATGAAATATATCCCATTTGGAGTATAACCAAAGTATCAAAAAACAAATAAAGATATTACAATGAATAGATTGGAAATATCTAAAACCCCCCAAAATATACGATATTCAATATTTTAAGCACTAGCAAAGGAACTTGCACCAACAACATCTAGAGGTTGAGGAGGCACAGGTTCCATTTCAAGAGGGTGTTGAGGAGAAGGATGTGGAGCATGGATGAGAAGGAAATGAATGGCATTGAAAACCTTTGACACTTTTCTTGCAAAATCATTTCCAATTTCACCTTTTGTGTGAATTCATAGTAGTTCAGAAGATGGCACATAATTATTTTGAAGGCCTATTTTTATTGCATTGTAAATACAAGCGATGGAATGGTCATTCATAATTTTCTTCAAAGAAAACAATCCCACAACAAGAGTTGCTCCCTGAAACAAATCATATCTAGCGATAACATTATAAAACCTTTCTTTAAAAATTAGATAATCTTGTACATACTCGAAAGAAAGTATTTTAAGGAAATCAGAATTTTGAAGAAGGTTTGTTGCATTAGAGAGAAAATTAAGACCACATCTAAATATTGTAGCACCCTTGGACATTCTAATAGGAACTCCAACCCAACTATAACATAGATATCATTCTCCATAGCATCACGGTCAAAAGAAAAACATGAGACAATTTCATAGTATTAGACTCACCTAGTTCTCGTGGTTCTCATTTGTGCACTTAGAAGAACATCTACTTGTTTTTCTGAGAGTCCATCTTGCACACTAAGTTATCATGTATAATGAAGTGCTAAAGGTCCATTTAGGAGGCTTTAAAACCTCGAGATGAACATAATGAATGAGGTTTATGCCACAAATGTCATCAGTGATTCAACAAATTGTCATAACTCCTCTCAAAAATTGAGATGGGGACAGAGAATTATGAAGAGATTATAAGAATAGATCACACATAACGCAATATTAAATGAGATGGTACAATCAATTTTTAACATGTGTATGATGTGAAATTTGAGCTTACAAAAAAACTTTACAAAAGTTTGTGCAACTCTTTAACTTGTGGGGAAAGTACCATGTTTTTTTATGACCCGTCTTATCAAGTTATTAAGGGGTGAGTGTGAGATCATGATGGGCCAAATAATGGAAATGGAAAACAACTTGTTGGATGAAAAAGTGCTAACATTTTAGACCTATATTTAGATTTGGATGGAAAGAGTGTTAATCTTTGTAGCTAAAATATGGATTCCCTCAAAAAATTCCTTGGGATTAGCTTAGATTTAGGCAAGTGGGATTTCTAAAATTTGCTAAAGAAACTTGCAAAACCACTCATTTAGTGTTATCCTAAAATTTTCCATGACTTCATCCTTAAAGTTGATAGACATTTTTGTAACTAAATTGAATAAAATTAAAAGGTTTAGTAGAGAAAACTATCAAGATTCTAAAAATATAATATATGTCTCATTATAATTTTAATAGGTAATTATTATGAATTTTCTACATATATTATGTCTAATTTCCTAATAGATATACATATTGAAAAACATTTATAATTTTTAGATTAATTATCCTTTTTTAAATCCAAAAGATGCATCACATTCTAGGATTTATTGGCTATAGATTAAAAAAAAAGTTTTAAATTCCATTTTTTTTTACCAAGTTAGGTTGGACGGAAAATTACTTTTTAATATTTTAAAAGTCATAGTAAAAAATTCATGAATAATTATTTATTTATTAAAAAATTCAAAAAAATATGTGTCACATCTATTCATGTGTCTTTTACTTAAATCGAAATCTTGGCAGAAAAATATTATCTTTTGCTTATACTTAGGTTGGCCAGAATGACACCTACATTTTTACATTTTTCTAAAAATTTTAGTAGTGCCTCGTTGAAATATCCAATTTTCACCAAATTAATTTTAAAATTTTCAAAAAACAAGTAGTAGCCCATAAACTTCATTCGATTTCCTACAACTTTCATTACTACCTTATTTCAAGATTGTGTGGATAACTCATTCAATTTTTAATGTGACCTTACTTAAGTATGTTTTTAGCATTTTCATTACCACGTAGGGGTATTGTTTGGCTCATCATGATCTTGCACTCACCCTAAGTTAGCCTAATAGCTATTAGTTGTCCAATCCCAATGTAGACACCTTACATGTGCTATTTTTTGTTATTTTTATTTATGACATCTCTAATAACAAATAATAATGGTGGCATGGTGTGTAAACACATTACACAAGTAGGGTTGCAAAGGGCAAGGGTTGGAAGTTTGAACACAATGGGTGGTGAACATAATTGAAAAGAGCTGAAAGGTGTTGACTAGTTGAAGGAAAATCCAGACATTTATCACATTTTTAAGGTGGCAAGTTGGACAAAGTTTTTCAAACAATTATGGGGGGATTTGATGACCAAGTTCCCTTGAATTGTAGCATGGGATGGTAGGAGGATAAAATTATAATGAGGGGCATTAATTTTATTTTTGATGTGGAGTTTCTTCCATCTGCTACAGGGTTTCCTAACACTAGGGAGCAATATTTTTCATTGATAGACTAGATTTAGAAAGCACTTGCAAGGAGTTTTTGAAGCCAGGAGAGTGAGCCCAAATGGTGCCTAGTCAAGGCATCTTGCAAACCTCACTACTTTAAATCTATGGTAAAAGGTGGCATATGCTCTCATTCAATATGTGACTTGTGAGGGAAGCTACTCATTTATCTATAGTTTTCATCTTCATTTAATAGTGCATTTGAGACCTCAAAGAATCATGAATGTTCTTTATTTTTTATTCAAATCTTTGAGAAAGATGTCTCTAGAAGTCCAAAATGGAAAACTCAAATACCTAGCCCATCATGGGTTAATTAAGTTGGAGGTAACAAAGGCCTTGAAATGAAGGTAGTCTCAATTAACTTAGGAAGTGTTCGTTGCAACATCTATCACACAAGGAGAGGATGTTGTAGAGGAAGATGATTGTGCCCTTGTCTATGATACACATATTGAAACAAGTAATATACCTCCTATAGGTATGGCTCCAAGAGATAAAGTAGGGCCCTCTACAGCTACAATAGGAGATACTAGAAAATGAAGGAGGTGACATATTTAGATGGAAGAATCTAAATATGGAGATGAAGAACATGCAAAACTCCCCACTCCAAAATTGAATGTAAGGTCATCTGTGAGACTTAAGAATTTAGCAATCATGGCTAGTAAAAAAGCTATAGGATTAGATAAAGAAGCTCAATTTGATTTTGAGGTGGAGATTTAGGAGGAAATGGTATCATGGATCACAAAACAATACAAAAGAACACATCTAGATAAAAATTTAGTGATGACAAATCCTACAACAAAAATGCTTTTAGTAGAATACTTTGTTCTAGGAGAACTTGAATCAGTGATGTCTATAATAAAGGTAGTTATGGTAGAATAGGGAGAATAACTTTTTGATCTTGTTGTTGAAGATATTAAGGAGGATGGGCTTATAGAAGGGGTTAATGAGTCTACTACAGGTCTAATGGAGTTAGAGTAGGCCCATGAGTTGATCAGGAAACAAGAAGATGAGATAAGGGCACTTAAAAATAAAGTTACAAAATCATAAGTTACTATAATGTAGGTAAGGATAAAGAAACACATCTTGTAAAAGAACAAGAGAGCAAATTGGAGAAATTAAAACATGATTGGTTCATTGTAGATAAACCAATCAAAAGGAGAAATTGTAGCAATTACGAAAGGATAAATTCAATCATGAAAAATTTGAATGAGGAAAATGGGGTTTTGAGAGATAGAATTTGGTTAGTAAAATGCTGTAGTGTAGGCCCCCTATGAGAGTGTATGCATTATGACTATAGGAATAGTTTCATAGGCTACAGGTAAAAAGGGTGATTGAAGGGTCATTAGAAAACCTAGATACACCTATAGCATTTTGTGAATCTTATTTAGGAAGTGAAGCTAAGGTAGAAAAAATCTATTATTAAGTTGTATTTGCATAATTTTATTTTATTTGATGATAATGAATGGAATCCCAATCTGTATGTAGGAGATGTTCAACTGAGAGCATTTTGCTCTTTTGTCCAAAGATGAAAGAGGGTTGGAGAAGAAGAGGTATGACAACACGGAGAGAGATGCAAAAATTATGATAAGAGGGGAACATATTCTGGTGAGGGAAGTGTTGCATAATTGATATAGATTTATGAGTAATATATAAACCATGGAGATGATGTAGATCACCAAGGATAAAATGGTTGAGGTGGCTGAAGGAATGTTACTATATACCACAAATAGTAGAGACCATTATAAGGATTGATGGGATGATCTCACACCTAGATTGAAAAGAAAAAAGAGCCTATAGGTTATTTAAATTTTTAGCTAGCTATTACAAGGGAAATACAATATATAAGCGGTATGAAGGAGAAGCTTATCTAGTGGATTGGCCTGAAGTGGTACCCTTCAATCATTTGGACACTTATGCTAGGTTGGCAAGAAACCCAACCAAATGTAGACATAGTGAAGATTATCCGTAGCATGGCAGGATACATAGAAGATAGGGGTTATCACTAGCCTGAAGGAAGTGTCATCTATTACCTATCCGATTAACTAAATTTATCATTTGGCCTAAGTTTTGAAGCCAAGTTTATGTTGTGGATAGGGCATTTGAGAAGGTTACAAAAACTAAAGTCAAATTTGTAGTAGTTATCTTTGGATTGTAATCTCTACATATCACAAATATATTGGATATATATTTAAGATAATCTTGGAATAGAGTTAGTATTATAAAGATTGAAATGTATTTGTGATTTTAAATAAAACAATAAAAGAACACCAAATGGGCATTTATATTTGTCTCAAAATTGTTGAATCATTTGAAGCCACAAATATTGTAAAAACTAAACCATATTGCTTTCAAGGATAACACTAAAATACACATATATTATTAACTATCTAAAGAAGGTACATTAAAAATTCTAGCAAACCCTCAACTCATTATTTACATCTGTTGCAAAATATCATAAATAAGTTATACCTTATACTCGTTAATAGATATTTACATTTTTCACAAAAAATAGAAATAAGTTACACTCCTACAGGTAACTTTAAAACCTAAAATAGTTTATCCTTGCTCTTCAAAACATACTACAGGCAAAAGAACTAAAACAAATTATAAGAAAATCTTGAAAACCTGCAAAGGTTTTTGAACATCCTTCAAGAATAGTGCATCATTGGCCTTGTCTTGCAAAATTTATCATTTGTGAATTTTGTGATGTCCAACAAATTCTTCACTGTAATCCAAAATGAGTTAGTTGACAGGGAACCTTTTCATGACATATTAAAGAACATTATCACCCACAATGTCAGTGATTGGCATCCCATTGAATTTTGAAGTATAGGTGCAACACAACACCACATGAGGGTAACAATGAGGCTAGAAAAAGAGGATTAAATTTATCAACTCTTTCTAACTATCATTGTCACTCATGTTACACCATCACATCCATACATCATTTTCAATTCCAAGTTTGTCCCGTCTGGGGTCTAATAAGTCGAAATCAACTGACCAACCATAGTAGTATGGCTCTTTGGTAAAAGCCAAAATTGCTAATCTGGAAATACTATATCACAGTTAAGAAGAGATTGTAAATCTCCGTTCCCGTCACTGGCAATAGATAACATTCTATCTAGCCCTAGAAAGGTAGTCCAATTAAACTATTATAAATAATAAGACATTTTGGATTATCATTAAAAACAAGTGCTAAACTTGGCTATTTTATAAAAAAATTCAAACACAAGTTGAATTACCTTCTCTGTATAGCTTTAGTGATAAATGCCATTACCCTTTACAACTGTTTCTTGTCCTAACTGCTATAGGAATACTTCAAGTTTTAAAATTTCAAGGTTGTTCAAACTTATTTTTAAAGTCTCTTCTTATAGGAATGCTACAAACTATAAATTGTAATGGTAAAATTATAGTGTTTTATGGGTTGTTGCGAGGTAAATGTAAAATTAAATGTGCTTATGCATTTATATCTATTGAGTATTAACTGAGTCTCACTTGAGTGTCAAACTAGACAAGCACATATGAGGTCCAAAATTTACAATACACTTGTAATGTAAGTCTTTACAGGAGTAATACACCAACATTCAAATACAGAGTAATTCTGGCAACATTTCGACAACACTTGTGTACTTGCAAACTCTCATCATACAAACTACTCAAGCTCTCAATTTATAGATTTTTGGCAACTTGGAAACCATCTTGGTTTACAAAACCATGTGCATGACCTCCCATGAGGTGTGGTGCCCAAAAGAGGCAAGATTCTTGTCTAAAATTAGGCTCTCATGACAAATAGTAAACACTTTATCATAACTGGTCAAGATTCCCAATAACTCCCTCTAAATCTGACTCTTATGCATCATAGCATCTGTCATAAAATACCACAAAAGTAGGGCGTCCTGTTTTACTAAAGATAATGTCAAAATAAAATATTAATATTCTACCATTGCAAGACATGACACTTAACATAACTGCCACAACAAATTCCAACACCCTAATTTGTGCTAAAGCTAAATAGATTAAATCAATAATATGTAACTAACTGCGAGAAAATATTAAATGATAAATAAATAATAATAAGAAATTTGCAAAGTTGAGACACCTAATTTCCCAACAATTGCTATCTTATCTCATTACAACTCATTATGCCACCACCACTTATATTGTTGATTACACTGAACACTTAATCTGTATAAGAAACATTTATTTATAACTTGTATCTTAACTCGAACAAAACTAGCGTTTAAAAAAACTACTACAAAACTAAGGCCAAAGACTATAGAGTAAATATATCAAGTAAACTACCCTAATGGCAACAATACCAAACCAACAAATGCCCCGAGTACACACCATCGTCTGCCCATAAGAAATCAGAGAATATAACATGTAGCTTCCCTTATCCATATTCTTCAGGTCCTTTGTTGTGTCAACTATCTGTCTTTCTTCTAAACCATGGCCTCATCATTCTCCGTTGTTAAATTGTCACACTCGACTCCACTCCAATTGCATTCCTCCAGAAGACTATTTTCTTCCTCTTTACACACAGCTCTCCCATCACCATCTTCTTTCAAAGCGTATCAGACTTCTCAGCTGGTTTTCCAACCGCTGTCAACAATATGGTTTCGAAGGCAAAAACCACTGAAAATAACAGCCATGGCTGCTCCGCCAAAACAATCTGGAAAGGCCAAAAAAGGTAAACTTTTTATGCCTTCTAATTTTTTGGGTTTGTTTTATCAAAAATCATTTTTAATTCATGTTTTGAATAGTGTCTGTTGCGGGTTTATCCATAGAGTAGGAGTACCAGTTTCAAGGCAATCTTAGAATGTGGGTGTTTTTTAATTTGTAGTACCATTTTCAGTTCATGTTTTTATTCATATGTGTTGTGGTCATGTCAATTGAGGATTAGTGTCGCAATTCTATACCGCTCTTTTGGTTTTTTTAATTGCGTTTTCAGTTGTTTGCGCTCTGGCGTTGCCAATAGAGTACTAGTTTCAGTGGTTTCCTTGTAATTATATTTGATTTTTGTAGCAATAAAAACACTGTTTGGTAACAATTTTGAAATGTGTGTTTTAGGCATGTCAAAGGATTATCAGTTTCTAATTTTTATACGATTAAAAAACTCTCTGAATAGCAATTTCAATCTTATGTATTTTGGTATTCCATGAGGTACCAGTTTCAGTGGTTTACTTACTATTTCTTCTAGCAAAAAAAACATCCGTTCGATAATAATTTTCAATGATATTTGTTGTGGGTATCTTAATGAGTTCCAGTGGGGCGGCTTGTAATTTTATTGATTTTTGTTTTATTTTTACAATTAAAAAATTTATGGGTAACACTTGTCAATCATGCTTTCAAACATATGTGCTGTGAGTATGTCAACAGAATACTAGAATCAGTGATTTTGTTGTTTTTTTAACAATAAAAACACCACTTAGATTACAGTTTTTAATTGTGGGTTGTGGGTGTGCCAATGAAGAACCAACATGCCAATGGGGTACTAATTTCACTGGTTTCCGTGAGTTATTGATTTGTTCTTTTACTAGAAAAGCACTATTGGATAGCATACGTCAACTATATGTTCAATTCTATGTGTTATGAGTATGCCAATGGAGAACCATTTTCCTTATATACAATCAAACCATTCTTGGGTAACATTGTTCTCACTTATATGTGTTTTGGGCATGCTAATGGAGCACCAGTTTCTAAGTAGTAACAATAAAAAATAGTCTTTGGATAACAATTTTCAATCATTTTCTTAATCATGAGTGGCACATATGTCAATGGGGCATCGGTTTCATTGGTTTAAAGCTTTTATTGTGATCTTACTGTATTGTTTTGACAATTAAGATATGGTGATTTTTTGGTCATGTTTTCAGTTATATGTGTTGTGGGTGTGTTTATAGAGGACCAGTTTTCTATTTTTTTAACAATGAGAACACCTATTAGATAACAATTTTCAATCATGTCTCTTGGGTTTGTCACTGGAATGCCAGTTTTCATGGTTTCCTTGTGATTTTTTTTTCTCTTTTAACAATTTGTTTTAATTGATGGTAAAGGCGGGTTTTTGAAAGGGCCCAAATCCTTGTGCATGATTCTACAGATCGTGGCCACCACAAAATACTTGCTGCAAACTGCAGCTCTATCTATCTGCATTCTCACTGCATCCTCCAGTACTATCTGGCTATAATCCACCTGCAAATCAAGTATGAAGATGTCCATTCAACATGCCTTTCAGCACTAAGATGTCCTTAGGGAGAGTTGAACCGCAGTCTCCAACATGAGAACCAAGCCGTCCAACACTCTTCAGGAATGTTTTATGTTTTCAGTTGCGTTGTGGGAATGCTAATGGGCTACTAGTTTTGTGGTTTCTTTGTGATTTTTTCTTTCCCTCTTGCAATAAAACCACCCTTGGGTAGGATTTTCCTTCCATGTTTTTAGTCATATGTCTTGTAGGCATGCCTTTAGAGCACAATTTTTCCTGGTTTTCCTTGTGATTATTATTTTTTTAAAAATTAAAAAGATTCTTTGAATAACATTTTTTAGTCATTTCAATTTTAGATTTTGAGCTGGCGAGGTGCAGGGTTTAATACACACTATCTGTTTGTCAGCTGCCTGGCTTTGATCTCGTTGTTGGAGTTCTCCAACACAGATCACACAATGGTCAAAATTACAGACAATCCAGGTGATCGGACGATCTTGTGGATTGCACTCAATCACAGGGGGAATCACAACAGCCCTGTGAAGTGCAAAATCCCCACAGGCTCACCTCTGTGTAGCAGACAAGGAATTTGCCCTGCCCAGTCAATTGTGTGTTGTGGGTATTTCAATGGAGTACCAGTTTTCCTTGTTTCCTTTGTGATTTTTTTAAAACAATAAAACACCATTTGGGTAACAATTTTCAATCACACTTCCAAATATATGTCTTTTGGGTATGCCAATAATGTATCAGTTTTCTTGATTTCCTTGTAAGTTTTTATCTTTTTCCAGAAAAGAAATACCCTTGGCTAGTATTTTTCAATAATGATTTTAATCTTATATTTTGGGGATATGCTTGTGAGATATCAGTTTTCTTCACTTGCTTTTTCGAGTATTCTGGGTACCATTTTTCATCATTTTTTTCTCAGGTTTATTAATAACAATATTTTCAGGTTTGCTGTTGGTAATTAGAATGCTTAAGTGATAAGTTTGTGAATTGATTGCAAACAGTGATTGGGGTGGTAAAGTTGGCACTAGATGCTGGTAAGGCAACTCCAGCTCCCCCTGTTGGTCCAGCATTGGGATCCAAAGGTGTAAACATCATGGCCTTTTGCAAGGAGTACAATGCCAAGACCTCAGACAAGGCTGGATATGTCATTCCTGTTGAAATTACAATATTTGATGTGAGTATTCAAACTTAACGGGTTTTCTTTTTAAAATCATGTTATAAATTCTTTATAATTTGAATTTAGGTACATTATTTCTTGTGTGTCTCTGAGCTATAGCCCAATCCATTAGAACAAACGCTCCTTCCAGAATAGCAGAGGTGAAACTATTGGGTTTTCTTTATTTGCAAGGTTGGTTTGATTCCTTGTGCGATCAAGGTTAATCCCTGGTCACTGGGGACACGTGGCCTCCAGGAACCAGTGTGTGCCCCCAGCTGGAGAATTTATCTGCAGCCAAGCTTTGAGCTCTGACATCCTAATAAGCACATGTTGGTGTTTGAGACCTGAGCCCCACCAGCTCAATAAAATCAAATGAAAAGTTAACAGTTAGTAGTAGAAAAGGGAAAAAAAATTAGCAGTACTGAACCAAAACGTCAGCTATGCAGCTATGCTGCTGTTTGTATTAGTTGGCTGTTTTCTTCTCCATCCAGAGTATCCGATTCTTGATTTTACTGATTATGGAGGAAATCACGACAAATTGATTGGTGGTGGTGAATGGACCCCCTGATACATCTCCATTATTAAATAATAAATTATATCTATGACCTAGATTTTGCTATCATAATCCTCTGTATTTTCCCAAATCATGGCTATTTTGACCAGGCAGCATGCATATGCATATTTTCTTTGCGGCAGCTGAGAATCATCAGATGTTAAGATTTTTTCAGTTATCTTAGAATGTCGGCATTTAACATTTGTTTTGCTACACTCACTAAAAGTTTTCCTTAATTCATTTATGGATGGCGACTTATGTATTTCATTTTACTTTTTAAATATAATCTAAATCAAAAGAATCACGAGACAGTTAACTTCTTGGGAAAATATCTCCTCATACTTATATTTGTCTGTTTATAGTTTTACCACCTACTTTTTTGTGTTGGACCTTGGGCTCTTTCACTGAATCTCTTACAATTAAGTTTCAGCTTTCAGACAAGATGTTCAATCATTTTTCTTCTATCTCAAATATTATTGACAGGAAGAGAATTCTATCCTAGGCACATTTGTTTTCAATTAATTATATTTTTTATACTACATAAGCATTTTTCTTGTATTTATTATAATTTGTCTTTTTGTTTTTGCTGCCATATTTCCTGTATTGCTCATACAAGGTAGCAATGGACTCATTTTTAGAGCTTCAGTAGAGTTTTGTCCAGTGAGTGGCATTCTGTCATTGCATGCTGTTGTCTTGAGTCTTTAACCCTCATGACTGATTTCATTTGTATGCAGAACTTAAGCTCTGGCACTATTGATAGAGATATTGGGAATGTTTGTGTTACTGCTGTAGGGACAACAGGGTTACCTATTCATAGAAAATTGTAGTTTACTATTCTTATATGACCTGTGTACATTTTTGCCTTGGAGATAACAGGATTTCCTTTTCATAGAAATTTGTAATTTACTGTTGTTTTATACTTCGTGCAAATATAATGGTTGATATCGCTTGACACAGGATAAGAGTTTCACTTTCATTCTGAAGACTCCTCCAGCCTCAGTTCTGCTAAAAAAAGCAGCAGGTAATCTTTTCTAGTTTTGGTTGCAAGTTTTTCTGTAATGCATTAATTAGGTGGTATTCTTTGCTTCAACCAAGGAATGCTTCAGATGAACAAATGGATGCGGCCATATCTTAGAAGTTGCAGTTATTATTTCTTCTTCCGATGATTGTTGTTCTGGTGTAACTCATGCTAAATCTATTTTGACTAAATTGCTCATGAATTCTTATTATGTATGCTGGTATTAAGTATCTGATGAATTTATACAGTAACTTAGTTACTGCATTTCATTTTATACAACTTATCTTGATTTGTTGTAAAGGCACAGTGGTTTGAACTTTGAACTTTTATATATAGAGGCTAGAGCCATGTTGAACTGTATGCAATGGCTTGTATAATTCATCATTGCTTCATGCTTATGTGTTAGACATGTGTTTAATCTCTGAGGGGAGATATTTAGAAGCTTGCCAAGGATTCATCCATTAAGCAAAAACAGAAATACAACTAAATCCATGTGAATTCAGTATGAAACTAAACTAACAGCCTCTATTTAGGATTCATCCATTTAGGATAAACAGAAATACAGCAGAAGGAAAATCAATATTTCCTTCAAGACTTCCCCAAAAGCCAACCTGAGTGCCTCAACTTACCTAGGCAAAACCTTATAAGCCTGCAAAGTAGGACTGAGGCAATTGAACAGATACTACCTACTGCAAAAGCAATAAGGCAGCTTGCTGAAGGGATTCAGTGAAACGGACACCAAATGCTTGAAAGAATTCCCATCAATTCTATGGGACTCTCCCTGCTGAAGCTCCTTTTTGAGGTGAAGAATGGCACATCCATGTACCCACCGCATGGAAGCAAAGGTACCAGATGGACATGGACTCAGCATGAACTGGAGCCAGACTTACAAATGCTCAGATGTAACCTCCCACCAAACAACAACGCATGCAAGCTCCTGCTATGTCCTAGAAGATATGCCAATCCTTCTCTTTCCATCTATCTTCTAAATGAAAATACGTCTTTTTGAATAAAATGATGCAACTGGCAGTTTCCAATTTTATCTTTTCATAGTTCTTTATGCTCTTGGTCATAGATTGCAAACTTGGTGAATCGCCGAGTACTTGCCATTTTTTTCTGCTCCCAAGTTTTTAGGGAGTAAACTCGCCGGGTCCTGGGCGTCAAGTTTTTACTGAGATTTTTGCCGAGTACCTACCAAGTACTCAGCGAGTCCAAGGGTTTGACTTGTCCATGTGCCAAACACGCTGAAAACGTTGAAAAAACACATTTTTGTGGCTTTATAAGTCCTATTCGCCCATATTAGACAAACACACAAGCATTACAGCATTGTTTTTAGCCTTTTAAAAAATTATGAAAATGGTGTGCCCCATGAAGGTCTGTGTGGTTTTGAAGGTCTTCATTTGGGCTTGGTGGTGTGGGCTTCGCTCCTCGACCCCACCCTGTCCCACAAAGGGGCGTTGCCCCCCAATCCCGTTGGAGGCATTGCCCCCAGACTCTCGCCAAACTCATTTGATACATTTTGTAGCTATATTTTGCATAAAATTTATGTTCTTTTAAAAAATATGAGTATTTTAAAGTAGCCAAGTTTTGCTGAGTTTTTGCCAAGTCGGAAATATTTGGTTTGCCGAGTCTGAGTTGAACTATGCTCCTGGTAACCATTCATCTAAGTAACTATTGTTATATATTACCATTGCCATAAATACTCTTTCTTTTATACTTCTCCCTAGGGCCTTGCCATGGAAGCCCTTCATGGATTTTTATGATATTACAGTTATATAAATATACTCACTCATCTTTTATCAAAAAAAGAAAAAAAATCCTAAATTATGTCTCTTCTTTGTTATAAGTCTCTGCTACTAGTTTGCTCCTATGCAACCCTGGATTTGGGTCTTGTTGTGACCTAATCACACATCGCCCCATTGCAAATGGGGACCCCCTGTTTTTTTGAGCTCTGATGCTTTGCATTAAGTTTTTTGATGATGTCTTAAGTTTATTGCATGATGAAGTCAATGGTTTGTTTGAGTTCTCAGTCTAGTTTCTAATCCAAGAGTCATTTGTCTTCATTCTGAGACCAATCCTGAGGTATGTTTGAGATCCTGAAAATGACTAAGTCTGGTAGCCTGAAATCCTGAAATCCTAAAAAATTGACTAAGTCTGAAATCTGGTGGATCTTCCAAATTCTAGATTTTGCATGTTAAATCTGGTGGATTCGAGACCTATCTCAAACATCTTGAAAGGTATATTGAAAAATACTTAAATATATTTTTCAATATACCTTGCTTTGAAGACACTGAAATTTTTCAATATACCTTGCTCTAAGGACACTGAAAAAATGGCTAAGTACTACAGAGAGCGCAAAAACTTGATCCAGTGCGCCAAGACATAAGAATGGCACAAAATCTTGATGAATTGTGCCGCTTTCAATCAGAGAATGAAATGATGAACCAATGCGCCTTAAGCAATGCGCCCAAAATGAAAGGTTTTGATCGTCGAGGAAGAGATTCCAACCAGAGCACAAAAACCCCAACCAATGCACTCAAGGAAACAGAGAGATTTGTCTTGAAGTTGAGAAGTAAGAAGTGATCAGAATGTGGATCCAATGCACCTAATCCAAAGCGCCACTTTGGAGGACAAGTTAAGATAGATTTTTTTGAAAAGTTTTGGAGGAAAAATCAAAATGTGAATATCCATTGCACCTTAACCAACGCGCCCTTATGAAGAAGTTCAACCGGAGCTTAAATCCTTGAACCAATGCGCCCAAAGCATGAGGATTCAAAAGTCTCATCTGCTGCTCCACAGTTAAAGGAGGATTCAAAAAACCTTAATCAAGGCGCCAACTTCAAATTACAAGTGTGATTTCAACCAAGCATCCAAAATCCCATCCAATGCGACCAAGGTAGAAGAGATGAGTTTGATTGTTAAAGTGTAACTTTTAAGATGAGGATTTAAAATTGTTATCTGCTGCACTACATCTGCTGCGCCATCATTAAAGGTGGTTTGAACTTGAAATTTAAACATCATTCTACTAGAAATCAAGGTTCACATCTGCTGTAACTTTGTAGTGATCATTCAAGATGGGAATCCTAAATGTTTAACTGGTGTGTTCAACTAATGCACTTTACATGATAAAGTGTAAGTTTGCAAATGTGTTAAGATGAGGATACCTAAACATCCATCTAGTGCGCCATAATGAAGGGATCTACGTTGAATGAGAGGGAGTGATTGTAACAAGCATCTAGAAGATTCAAAATGGCCATCTCTTGCGCCACAACCAATGCGCTAGCCTTAGAGAGGAGTCTTGGAGTATGACATTGTTTATCTTAGAAGATTCAAAGGTCTAAGCAATGTGCCCTTATTTAAGTGAAGAGGATAATTGAAAGAAGAGTTACAAATCAAGACTAAAATTCTGATCTCATGCATCATCATGGAGGAGTAAGTGAATTGTCCATATGCTCTGATAGATTTAAGGAGGATTTAAAATCAGCATGTAATGTGCCATATCTAGTTTTGGATACATTTTAAAGGGAGATTAAAACTTGGATCTGATGCACCATCACCTAGAGAGCAAACTTTTAGTTCTAAGTATGATTTTATCCGAAGCATGAATTGTTTATCCAATGCGCCACATATGTAAGGGTTGAATGTAGATTTTAATGAAGTTTAAAGAAGAACACCATTTGATGATCTTTTGTGCCCTGTTTGCTGCACTATAAGCCCTTGTTAAGAAGATCCCAAAGATCTCAACCACAGCGCCTACAAGGAGATCTAATATAAGGAGGGTGAATTCAGGTTTGTAAGTATATCAAGACAAGATCAAAAGCATTATCCATTGCGCTATCTATGAGGGGGCAGAGCTGAAATGTTAAGTGTATTCAAACAAAACACTTAATGTCTTAACCAATGCGCCATTTATAAAGGAAATAAAAGTTAGGGGTTTTGATAATATTCAACAAGAAGACTCAAAGTCACATCTAATGCGCCAAAACTACGAAGTCTGAACTAGTTTGCAAGAGGTGAAATTCTAAGAAGGAGACACATTGTGATCTGCTGCGCCGAGAAAGAGCTTGCATAAGATAGTCTTTTTGAGTGGGTTCTTTGAGAAGTATCATCATTTTATGTCATCTCCTATTGTTTGAAGTCATTGAGATATCAAAAGTGAAGTCAATTTGATGATAAGAGTGCTGAATGATCCCTATGTGTTATGAAATCAATTAAAAGGATTGATGTTTCTTCTTTGTTTGTGTTGCAGCAATAAGGATGGAGCTGAAGAATCATCTAAGGAGCAAGTGATTGGAACCTTCGATAAGCAAGGAATGAGAAAAGGAGAAGGCATCATGTAGTTGCTCTAAGAGGACACTCCAAGTTTGACATGTTGACATTTTTCCTCAATGATATCAGATTGGATCACTTCAAGTATCAACTAGCTTCTTCATCAATCATAACTTCAAGATCAGCAAGTAGCTGCTCCAAAGGAACTTCACATCATCATCAAGCGTTCCAAAGACATCTATAGAGTTTCAAGAACCTCCAGTACATTCAAGCCTCCTTGAGAAGTTAGCTGCTCTACATATAAAGAAGGCGTTATCATCAATATCTACACTCCAAAGGACCCTTTCAAGTTGGAGCATTTCATCATGTTCGAAGATACTTCAAGTTCTTTCACAAATCTTCAAGTCTAAGAGAGATCTCCTACTTCAAGTATACATGGAATCATCATCATCTCCTACTACTCACTCTTCAAGAAGATGCATCCAAAGAAGATCATCATGTATCTTAACTGCAAGAGGAGAAGAAGCATTACAAAAAGTTAAACCAAATGAGCAACACATATCATACATCCGGTTTGCAAGAAGATGAACAAGGCAAGATCAACCAAGCATTCCCAAACATACAAGTTCAAAGTAATCACATCGAAGACATCATACAAGATGATACAATTTGGGAATAAGCTAAGATGGCACCTACGTGGCATGTACATCATCATCAAGCCAATCACCAGTCACCACATCATTCGACAAAGCAAGAAGACAAAGAGGACGTCCATGTGGAAAATGCTCCAAAGATTCCATCTTATCTTATCTTCTTGGAAAGCGTGCCTTCATTGCCTCTCATATGTACTAAAAATAGCAAGTTGTTGTAACTACCTGCTGAGGTGGCATGATCTGAGCCCTTGGCTATGTGAATTGATCCTAGCCTTTCATTGTATTTCTGGACCTCTATATAAAGGCCTTGTTGCCTCATTTGTAACATCATCAGTCATTAGTTTATAGTTTTGTAGGAGTAGAATAGAAGAGACTCTCGAAATTTTCTGAGAGTGCTTGAAGTTGTAAATATTTCTCAAGATTAATGCAAAGACATTGGAAGTTTATTTGGTGTTAAGTATTATCTTGTGAAATCACATGGTTTCTTGTATCTTGATTGAATGGAGAGATGTTTCAAGTAGATTAGAAGCTCTTTGATGTAATGTATGTTATGTTGAATATTTGATCAACTCCTAGCTCATGTTTTTAACCTTCATCGCTGGTGAAGTGTTGTGTAAAGCTAGTCTGAGCCTTATCATTTGCTTAAGTTCGATTGTGGATGCTTGTTTGAGCTGCGCCGTCTAATGGGTGTTCGTATGACCCTTCATGATTTGAAAACCATTCGCGTAACCTTAGGAGATCGCACCAACTTCATGTAGTTGTAGGCATCCTTGGCGAAGTGGAGTTAGGTTTATCAAGGAGTTTGTTTATTCATGCATCGTCATTGCTTCATTGACCTTAGATTAGTTTTCTGAACCCTTATCTTTTGCTTTTCTTTATTATTGATATATCATCCACACTAAAAGGAGAAATAAGCTAAATGAAGTGAGAAGAAGTCAGCGTAAGTCCCTTTGTGATAATTAGCAAGATCACATGTAATCACTGAGTTTATCCACCATAAGTTATAAAAAGGAACCTTGGAGTTACTTCACTGGATCACATAGTTCAGCCTTTGAAGAGCTTTATTCAAGAGAGAGTGGGAAACTTAGTGTTTTTACTCTATTGTTGACCTGTCTAAAAACAATCATCAACAGGTCTCTGATTCATTTCAGTTTTGGGTTTGGGGTTTGATTTGCTGTCATGCAGACAGGGTTCTGCATTTGCAGGCTGAATTTTTATAGGCTAAAATTTGTATATATTTATGATTTTAGGGCTAAAATATGTATGAACTTGCTGTTTTTAGGCAAAACATGTATATTGATGCCTGTTTTTGGCTAAAACCTGTATTTAGGATAAAAATATCTTACTTAATTCCTTTTTTTAGGATAAAATATGTATGTATTTATGATCTTCATATGTTTTTTGTATGGATGTACCCAACCCCAATTTTTTTGCTGTACCGGTGTACCCAAATCCCCATACCTGAACCCATACCGGTAACTTAGTTATAAGTGAATGAATGTGGGGCAGTGTTGGAATTTATAATATGTTAAAGAGAATTTTGGGAGGAGTATGGCCTCTTCAAATGCGTGAAATTCTCAGATTCTGAAAAATCTTATGGCTGTTGTGAATGCTTTCTGTTTTTCTAGACTTTCAATGTATGAGAAATTTTGTTACAAGTCTAGCTTAGAGTTTGCTATATTGTAAGCAGCTTGTTTTCCCTACTGATTTTGTGGGTGATCTGTACTCAGGCCTTGATAGCTACTTGGAAATTGCATGTTTGGACCTTGATAGCCTCATAAAGAGTGCTTAGTTTGAAGCAGAGATTTTAGTTCTTTTGGTCTATACTGCAGTGTTCTTGAGTGATATTCTAGGTTGCTCTGCAAATATGGTAAAAAATCCAAAGATTTGCTAGAAAAGATCCATGATCTACATGGTACAAACGCTTGCAAATCAAGGAAGAAAGATTCCACAAAATTAATGTGAGCACTTGGAAACCCAAATTGATTGCACATGTAAATCCAATGTTTCACCACAAACACAAGTGGGCTCAAAGAGAAGACCAGGCATAGAATGAATACACTAGAAAAGCTTCTCTCCAATTCATACCAATGGAGGGAGTTGAACCCTAATTAAAAATTATGACTTAACCACTAAGACTAAACCAAAATGCGGTCCAGACTCTCATGTTTGTGTATGACTCATTGCAAACAGATGACACCTCAATGCATTGTTCAAGACAAGTTTGCCACCCAGTCCCTTTGTATCGAGAGCATCTTCAGGCTTACTTTCCATATTCACAAAGTCAGAACTTTGGGTCACAGTGTCAAGTCTAGAGAGGTACTCGTGTTACTTTTTTCTTGTTAGATGTTTGCACCTATTTCCTGACCACTTGTTTTGGTGGTCCCCTGTTGTTTTGTATTTTGTACTTTTGCTTTTCCCCTTGGTGGGACCTTTCTAGGTTTCTCTTCCTAGAACTCTCTATTGTATACTGTTGTTCTTGTGAGTCCCATTGACCTACTTTTGGTCATCCATGGACATTAATATGATTTATTTATTTCTTTCTTTGTTTCTCACTAGGTGTTAAGGTTTTTGGTGCTTTTAGACCAATTTGCTCCTCCAATCTATGTCATCTCTATTGATCATCTTCCTTCATTCAAGTACTCCTTAGATGTCCATCATCACCTTCTTTCCTCAAAGAAGATGATTACCAAGTCTGTCAAGGAGAGTATATATTATATACCAACATACATGTAGGTTGCTTGGATTTCTCCTTCATTGTTGCTCAACACCAAATTGACCTTATAAGCTATGCTTTTTTAAGGATTGTAGATGGCATCATTATTCAGCCTGATCATCTTCAACATTATTGGTTGCATGCATGAGGATTCATCTCGGCCAGCCGAGGGTATGCTTTCACCATTTACGAGTTGAGACTAGCCACCATATTTTGGGGGCAAGAATTTTTTGTCTTTTCATCCTCTAGGAGGTGGAGGCAAAGGAACATTTTATTTTTCAGGTCCTGTATCTACTATGAGATCTGAGGGAGATACCACTGCCTATATAAAGGGTCAGGCAGTTATTTATCTACTTTCGTCTAGTTCCTAATCAGAGGTGCTTACGGGGGATCCCTATAATTGCCACACCAATTGGTTCATTCTTTCAGCTCACTTTAGGCGTATTAGAGACAACAAGAGCCCATTGGGTGCATCTAATTCATACTTATATGGGGACAAATCAGGTGCTTGGACCTTTTTCTTTGAGAGGCTGCCATTCTCAGATGTAGGTCCTTATAGGTGAATGAAATGGTCTCCCTAGATTGAGGCTTAATAAACTAATTGAAAACTCATTGAAACCAATGTTGCATGGACACGGATACGGTATCCGATACGGGCACGGTATCCGATATGGATACGGCTAATTTTGAAGATATCCCATACGGATACGGCTGGATACGGCTAGGGCTAGATACGACAAATATATATATATATATATATATATATATATAGAGAGAGAGAGAGAGAGAGAGAGAGAGAGAGAGAGAGAGAGAGAGAGTATTATATTAAAATATAATTTATTATTTTATAATAGCATATAATATGTTATATGTTATTATAAAATAATAAATTATATATATATATATATATATATATATATATATATATATATATATATATATATAAAGTATTAATAAATATTAAAAATATTAAATTTAAATATTAATTATAATACCTATTATAAATATTAATAATTATAATATTATATATATATATATATATCTATATATATATTTTAGGATATAATATATTATATTAAAATATAATTCATTATTTTATAATAGCATATAATATTATAATATGTTATTATAAAATAATAAATTATATATACTAAAAGTATTAAAAATATTAAATTTAAATATTAATTATAATACATATTATAAATATATATATATATATAAAAAATAAGTATTAATAAATATTAAAAGTCTTAAATTTAAATATTAATTATAATACCTATTATAAATATATTTTAATTAAAATACATATTATAATTATCAATAAAATATTAAAGTTTAAAAAAAATTTACGAAGATTAATTTTAAACATTGTAGTGCTCCGAATTAAAAATTCAATAAGATAAATTTCTCTGTGAGCATTATAGTGCTCGGACTTGTCTCATGCCGTAAAAAGAAGTTCACGCCGGAAAATTTTCTACCCGAAATGTTGTCTCACGCCCGTAAATTTTCTAAACTCGTCGGTTTTTCTCACGCCGGGAAAAATTCGTGTCAGAAAAAGTTGAAAGTGCTCGGAAAATAGTCTCACAGAAATTTCCTAAACTCGTCGGGTGCTCTCACGACGGGGAAACAGAGTTCTCACGCCGGCAAAAATCGCGACTCTCACGCAGGGAAACGCAAGTCGTTGGAATTTTTTTATGAATCGATGCCTTTTTAACTGATTTTTCGCTGGATACGGGGCATTTTTCCTGAAAATCCCGAATCCTGAAGTATCGGGCACGACTGGTACAAGAATTTTTTTAGGGCACGGTACCCAGGCCGTATCCAGGCCATACCGTACCTGAATCCATACCAGATACGCTGGTACGCATGCCAGGACAGGAGGGGGTGCCGTATCCGGTAACTCTGATTGAAACTGATGCAAAAAAGCTTGCTAAGTCTGATTTTCCTTTTCAAAAAATACTGCTGTAGTATTGCAAGGAACATGGACATAAGAAAGACAAAATTACCTTTGAAACCTCATGATTCAAGCTGTTATGACACTGCAGATGTTTGAATGAGTCTTCTACATTATCAATCCCTTATATTATCTCAAGTTGGTTGTATTGAGGTCTACTGTAGAAAGCAGGCTGTTGTATATGCCCAGAAAACCACAAAAGTTGCCCAGATCGCTCAAATCATGGAATTCCCACCCAATAAAGGCTATCACTATTCTCTGCTATGCTAGACGTTCAGGTTTCAATGGATAATCATGGCAAAACTGAGGTGTTTCCTGCTGTAACTACATCACGTCTTTGCTGGTATGTCTGTCAAGGATGCATTAGAATGTTCACACACTAAAATATACTCCCCAGACCCTCCTCAAATCTGTTGCATCAGTGAACAATATGCTGGGCGCTTAGAATGTGAGATACCTGAAACCCTAAACAGCAACTATCATCAAACTCTATACACACGAACAGGAAGGACTGTACGGCTTGTCTAGTATGGCTCAGCCTGTGGCTCAGCTCCCAAGATCAGAGGCAATATCAAAATGCTTCCCATGCTATCAGTCTCACTTCAAAACTGAACCTGACTGTCAAAACAACACTTTCAAAAAACATCATACTCCATTTGGTGCACAGTATGATTTCTGAATGAGACCATCAACTTGACTCAGCTAGGACTGGTCTTTCACAGTCGAAACTGGGTGATTACTGAGATGAACATCTTCAAACCTTCATTAGCAGGCGCTCTTGAAGACTCTCTAAATTGTAGAAAAAAAATGCATGAAGACCCCTCACAATGGCGGATAATACTATTTATCTTTCCCTCAACTCCCTCAACGCCCATGCAGAAAAGAACATTTAATGTTCACAAAGGAGTGCTCCCACTTCCTGGCTTGGCCCATAATAGGCGTTGAATGAGGAAATGGGCCCACCAGTCCCAACGCACAACAAAAGAACCGCCAGCAATAAAAGGATAAAGCTAATATTGAAACCTTCTAATTTATTAATCCTTTTAAAGCACCATTTCCCTTAATGCAAAGTTAAGCCTCCGGGAAAAAAGAAAGGCTAACACATTTTCACTTTTCAATTACTGGGAAAAAGGGGACATTACAGTCCTCCCTCCCTGAAGTTGCTTGTCCTCAAGCAACTGCAACTCTGGGTGCTGTAGAATCTATTCACTCTCCCATGTAGCATCCTCCAAAGGTAGATTCTTCCACTTGATCAGATACTCACTGATAGTCCTCTTCCTCACTGCCCGTTCTCTGAATTCCAACACCCTCTCTGGGATCAACACCAAATTGCCTTATTCATCCAACGGAGGTAAATCAGGAGAAGCTATTACATTGTGTCCAGGAGCCTTCTTGAGGCATGACACATGAAATACATTGTGAACCTTGCTATTTTCTGGCAATTCCAACTCATAAGCTACTGCACCCACTCTCCTCTTAACCCTGAAGGGTCCATAGAAGCGTGGCTTCAACTTCTCCGCTCCACTCTTCTTGAGAGTGGACTGTCTGTAGGGCTGCAACCTCAAATAAACCATGTCTCCCACCTCAAAGGTGCGTTCAACACGGTGCTGAGCAGCATAAAACTTTTGAGCGTGCAATGGATTGTCTTTCAAAGCTCTCATGATGTCTTGACTTTGCTGTGGCAAATCTTTTGCGTAGGGAACTCTGCACTCATCAAAGATTAGATCAACAAAGCTTGGCGCATTATAACCATAAAGAGCCATGAAAGGAGACATTTTGATAGACATATGATAAGAAGAGTTATAGCAATACTTATTAGACTAAATATAGTAAGTCCTATGTTAATGGTCAATCTTGTAAGATATCTTCTATCTTTTCTGCCTTTTTGCTGTTGGCTATTTTTAGCCTTGTAATTCTCTTTCTATAGAGCTGAGTTGTATCTTGTATATTATTCATTCAATAATATCTTTCATATTATTCTGTAACATGGTATTAGAGCAATTCGAGTAGGGAGCAGGAAAACTAATTTTTTGAAAATTTTCCCCTTGTGCTCTGTTCGTACTCCGTACGATCGTATGACCTATGGATATGTGCAATCTTTAGCATTTTTCTTCTTTTCTGCCCATCACGGCCTTCAACATTCTCGGTTTGAGGTCGCACGTTGAAGGGTCTTGTGAGATTGCATGTCTTTGCATCGGATGTTTTTACTGCTCGTGCCTTCTTTCGGATCGCGTTCTTTTTCTGGCACTCTCAGAGTCGGTTTCACGTCTTGATCGAAGTCCTTGTTGCTAGAGGTTTTGCGGACTCTTTTTTGGTTACTCGTGGTTGCAGTTCGCACTTCAAGCGCTCAACACATATTTGGTTGGCACCGTTTTAAAAATCTGCATCGTCTCTAGAAATCGCGATTTCTTTGGTGTCGTTTGTGTTGATGTTTTCCAATCTTTCCGTCGGCAGATTTCTGAGGTCGGCTTGCAGAGCCCACACAATAAACAAATCAGAGGACTTCTTCCTTGTTCCAGTTGGCACTCGATCCAACAATTATCGGACTGTTGAAGCTTTTTTGCCAGTTCGCGAATAAGAAGACTCGATTGGCATTTGGTCTGAGCTCTCAAGGCCTGCGGGGAAACCCTTCACCGCGGGCGTGTGGAGCACAACGAGCCTTTGCAAGTCCGTTGGCCTGTGTGGTGACCTAGCCGACTGGGAGCCCTTGCGAGGCTAGAAACGTCACCATCGTCTAGAAGCTTCTGAAATTTGTCTATCTTGTATATTATTCATTCAATAATATCTTTCATAATATTCTGTAACAATACTCTCCCAGATGAAGCCAACGAACCCAAGCCAACTGCTGTCCTAAAACATAGTTTCTCAGATAACCTTCCAGCCACTTATTCACAATCTCAGTTTGCCCATCAGTCTGTGGGTGGTAACTAGTGCTTGGAGTGAGCTCAGTTCCATTCAAACGGAACAACTCCTGCCAAAATAAACTTAAAAATTTGCTGTCTCGATCATTGACTATGTTCCGAGGTAACCCATGCAATCTAAACACCTCTCTGGAAAATAGTTCAACCACTTGGGCTGCTCTGAAATCTGAACTGATTGCAAAAAAATGAGCAAATTTAGTCAATCTATCTACTACAACATAAATAGCATCTCTACCTTGAACCTTAGGCAGCCTCGTGATGAAGTCCATTGAAATGCTCTCCCATTTTTGGGTGGGAATAGGCAAAGGTTGCAGCAGACCAGCAGGGTAAGTATGCTCATTTTTATTTTGTTGACACACCAAACATTCTCTAACATAGTTCATGATATCATTCTTCAACCCCTTCCATGTGAATCTTTCACGAATTTGTTTGTATGTCTTGTAAAATCCTTGGTGACCAGCCAAGGGCTCATCATGAAATGACCTCATAATCTTTTCCTTCACCTTAGAGTTAGCCACAAGAAAGATACGCTCTTTATAAAAAATCAGACCATTGTTTACCTTGTACTTACCCCCCAATGTGTCTCCGTCAATGATACTAACAGCCAACGGATCCTTAGCATATTCAGCAAAAATCTGATCTCTCCAATCAGCTATTATTCCAACAATAGAGGTAAGATGAGGCCTCCTAGAAAGTGCATCAGCCACAACATTTTTTTTTCCTTTCACGTAGACTATGTCAAAGTCAAAAGCCTGAAGTTTGCTTACCAACGCTGCTGCCTTTCACTCAAATCCTTTTGATTTAAGAAGTATTTAAGACTGTTATGATCAGTCTTAATAGTGAACTTACCTCCCACCAAGTATTGCCGGGACCTGGTTAATGCATGCATGATTGCAAGCATTTCCTTGTCATAAATTGAGTAACTTTTTTCTGCACCCCGCAATTTCCTACTTTTGAAGGCAATGGGATGCTTTCGCTACATCAGGACAACCCCTATTCCTTCCCCTGAAGCATCACATTCAAGCTCAAAAGGCTTGGAAAACTCTGGGAGGGCCAACACTGGAACATTGTTTATGATTTCCTTGAACTTTTCAAAAGTTTTCTGCGCTGATTCAGACCACGAAAATGTCCCCTTTTTAGTTAGATCAGTAAGAGGAGCTGCCATTTGGGAAAACCCCTTCACAAACCGCCTGTAGAAGCTGCATAGACCAAAAAATCCCTTTAAATGAGATTTTTTCTTGGTCAACTCTGACACCCTCCGCACTGATTACATGTCCCAAATATAAAATTTCAGTCATGCCAAACTCACTTTGATTCCTTGGCAAACAAAGACTTAGCTTCAAGTATTCCCAGAACCTCATCAAGATGGTGCAAGTGCTCTTCCCAAGTTCTACTGTAAATAAGGATATCATAAAAAAAAACCAATAAAAACTTACAGAGCTGCTTGCTGAAAATCTGATTCATTCATGATTGGAACGTTGTTGGTGCATTGGTTAGGCCAAAAGGCATAACCAAGAACTCAAAATGCCCAAAGTGGCATCTAAACGCCATCTTCTCCACATCAGATTCACACATGCGAATCTAGTGATATCCTGATCTCAAGTCTATTTTTGAAAAATAGACCGCTCCATGTAATTCATTAATGAGCTCGTCAATCTTGGGAATTGGATACCTATTCTTGATGGTGCGTTTGTTGAGCTCGCGATAGTCTATGCACAACAGCATAGTCCCATCCTTCTTAACTAAAACCACTAAAGATGCAAAGGGACTTTTGCTTGGACGGATGAAACCCATGTCAAGTAACTCCTTGATAGCTTTCTCAATCTCATCTTTGAATCTTTTTGGATGTCTATAAGGAGTGGTCATAACAGGTTTGGCCCCATCCGCTAATTCGATCACATGCTCAATCCCCCTTTCAGGTGGTCTCCCAGGAGGTAACCCACTGAAAACCTTGGTATGCTTGGTCAAAAGTATCTGCACACAGGATGATGCTCTCTCTTCCTCTCATGATCATGAGCAGGAAGGACAACACATTCAACAATCCATTCAGCTTGTCCTTGCCTCAAAATCCGCTCTATCCTCTTAGCAGTAACCACTCTAGGTCCCCCATTTGACATTCCACGAAGCACAACTCTCTTGCCTTCTGATTCAAATTTCAGCTCCATGGTCTGAAAATTCAAGTTAATCTCTCTAAGAGATTTTAGCGACTGAATTCCCAATACAACATCTGTATCACCTATTCCAACCACATAAAACTCATCTTTGATCTCATGATTTCCCAACTGGATGCTTAGTTGGGGTATCTTTTTTGTGCAGGTAAAGAGTAAATCCATCAGCCACCATGACTTTGAAGCCATCAAATTCTTTTGTCTTCAATCCACGCTTGGCTACCAAGCCTTCCTCTATAAAATTGTGCGTGGCACCAGTGTCAATCAGAGCCACCATTCGCTGCCCTCCTAGAACTCCTCTCACACGGAATGGATTGTTTCTTTGTGTGCTGGACAGCTGGGCAAAAGTACCACTATCCTCCTTCACTTCCTCAACCTCCTCAAGGTCTTCAATCTCTTCACAATCCACAAATTCCCCTTGCTGTTCTAATATTTCAGATCCTGTTTCAGCCTCCACATAGACTTCCAAATGCCTTGCATGTCCCTTTTCGTAACATTTATGTCTTGGGGCCCAAGGCTCCTTGCATGTAAAGCATAGTTTCTTCTTTTTGAGTTCATTTTTTGCCTCATCACTCAGTTTTTGCAAGGGCTGCTGCTGCTGATTGGGTAATTTTGTAAAAATCTTTTTGTCCTTGTTGAATGCAAATGGTTTTGTCATCAACTTTGGCTTTGGAGCTGAAAACTCCATACTTTTAGCCTTTTTAATGGCCTCTTGTAAGGTCTGAGAATCCAAAGATTTTACCCATCCTCTAATTGGTTCAGCCAAACCTTCAATGAACGAGAAAAATCAGCCTTCTTTCAGAGATGTCAGGAACCATGACACTAAGTCTTTGGAACTCAGTGATGTATGAATCAATGTTTCCTGTTTGCTTCAGCTGTGCCAGGTCTTTGAAGCTTTGCTCAGGATCTTGGTTGTCGAACCTCTCGAAGAGTCTATTGGTGAACTCATCATAGGTTGTAATCAGGTTGTGACCCTGTGTCACAAGACCATGATACCACCACTCATAGGCAGCCCCATCCAAGTGTAGGGTTGCAAAGTTTAAGGCTATCTCCTCTGGCATAGGCTTCAGGGTAATGTAAGTGTCGAGCTTTTGAACCCAAGCTCTTGCAGTACATCTACCACTCCCATCAAATCGGTCAATGGACACCTTACTCAGAGCATGCTTGTAATCTTTGTTCTCCTTGTTGTCCGGTCTTCCACCATTTCTTTTTTTTACTGATTCAGAAATTGATCAAATGTTAAGCTTCTACGGACAAGATCAGGAAGTGTCATATATTCATCATGATTTACCATGATATCATCAGTGAATGTAGTTGTTTCCTCCTGCTCAGGTGGCATTTCCTCCCTTCTATTTGCAAAAGGTTGAAGAGGTCTCGCAGCTGATCCCACTGAGGTCCTGGTAGGTGTTCTTACATAATCATTTCGTGCTCCATTGTTTTGTGAGCTGCTGGCTTCAGTGTTGTTTCTTGTGCTCTGCGTTAAGTTTTGATCCATCTTTTTCACTAGTCTGGCTATCATCTCATAAATATGATCAAACTTCCTCTCCATCTTTTTACCTGGACTTTCAGGGGAACAATTCTCTTTGTCTCTATCTGCCATGACTGTCTCTTCTTCGACAGTATTTCCTGAGATAACTGCAGTTTTCAACTTCCTTTCCTCTCTCTGCTGATACCTTCTCTCCCTGGGACTGGGTTGCTGCATTCAGAGTCTGAGAAACTTCACAGGCTGGCAAGATACTAGCTTTGATACCACTGAAATGGTCTCCCTAGATTGAGGCTTAATAAACTAATTGAAAACTCATTGAAACTGATGCAAAAAAGCTTGCTAAGTCTGATTTTCCTTTTCAAAAAATACTGCTGTAGTATTGCAAGGAACATGGACATAAGAACGACAAAATTACCTTTGAAACCTCATGATTCAAGCTGTTATGACACTGCAGATGTTTGAATGAGTCTTTTACATTATCAATTCCTTATATTATCTCAAGTTGGTTGTATTGAGGTCTAGTGTAGAAAACAGGTTGCTGTGTATGCCCAGAAAACCACAAAAGTTGCCCAGATCACTCAAATCATGGAATTCCCACCCAATAAAGGCTATCACTATTCTCTGCTATGCTAGGCGTTCAGGTTTCAATGGATAATCATGGCAAAACCGAGGCGTTTCCTGCTGTAACCACATCAAGTCTTTGCTGGTACGTCTGTCAAGTATGCATTAGAATGTTCACACACTAAAATATAGTCCCCAGACCCTCCTCAAATCTGTTGCATCAGTGAACAATATGCTGGGCGCTTAGAATGTGAGATACCTGAAACCCTAAACAGCAACTATCATCAAACTCTATACACACGAACATGAAGGACTGTACGGCTTGTCTAGTATGGCTCAGCACCCACGATCAGAGGCAATATCAAAATGCTTCCCATGCTATCAGTCTCACTCCAAAACTGAACCTGACTGTCAAAACAACGCTTTCAAAAAACATCATACTCCATTTGGTGCACAGTATGATTTCTTAATGAAACCATCAACTTGACTCAGCTAGGACTGGTCTTTCACAGTCAAAACTGGGTGATTACTGAGATGAACATCTCCAAACCTCCATTAGCAGGCGCTCTTGAAGACTCTAAATTGTAGAAAAAAATGCATGAAGACCCCTCACAATGGTGGATAATACTATTTATCTTTCCTTCAACTCCCTTAATGCCCATGCAGAAAAGAACATTTAATGCTCACAAAGGAGCGCTCCCACTTCCTGGCTTGGCCCAGAATAGGCGTTGAATGAGGAAATGGGCCCACCAGTCCCAACGCACAACAGAAGAACTGCCAACAATAAAAGGATAAAGCTAATATTGAAACCTTCTTATTTATTAATCCTTTTAAAGCACCATTTCCTTTAATGCAAAGTCAGGCTCTGGAAAAAAAAAAGGCTAACACATTTTCACTTTTCAATTACTGGGAAAAAGGGGACATTACAGTGAACCTAGAGTTGTCACACTGATTACTACCTTCTTTCGACCCACTTAGGCATTGGAGACAGTAAGCATTAGATGGATATGTCTAACTCACACTTAGATGGGAACAAAATAGTGTTACAACAGTCCTCTTTTCATAACTAAAGAAACATAGTCTAAGTCTTGGTGTCCAGGGCCTTCCCCCTACCCGCAAGATAGGTCAAGGTGCATTATTAGTTTGTTCTTTACCACCAAGGGTTCATCAACCATGTATGCTAGAAGTTCTTGAGGGACTACTTGACTTTCTCCTAGGCTTGTCCAGCATGGTCTCATCAGCTCTGTGTTTACTGCAATATGGTGTGTTTTACAGAATATGAAGTAAAAAGAAATAATGAAGTAGTAGTATAGTGCATTAGACGAACAGAACAGACTTACTCAGAATGGACCATCGTATTCATTCATTGATTCACAGAAAACATTACAATGTTCATGACAGCAACATATTTCATCATAACTCTAATATCTCCATGTATCAACTATCATCAAAGTACACACATGTCCCGACTACAATGCATTGACGCTTTAAATACTTATCGCCAAGGTTGGTTGTGATTCCACCCGTTGGTACCGACTCCAAACTACCTGACCTGTCGGTTGGTACCAACAACTAATTACATCATTTATTCACTTAAACTAATTAGCTGTCTACATGTATTCCCCCCTCAGAATTGGTCGTCTTCCAGATGACGTTCACATCAAAAAAACAAAATTATGACAAAACTCAAACATCCCACTGAGAGTGGGGAGGTTGGGAAGACGTCCCTGGGTGTACTGACGAGGTTGGGGTGGCTGATCGCTCTGTGCTTGCAGCTTCCTTGCTTCCTCGGTCCTTTGTCGCAGGTGGTGTTGGGCCACTAGCTCCCGCTCTCTTGCTGCCTTCACCATGTGACTTGCTTCCATTACTTGTGCTTTGGCCTTCACCACTTTTGCCTCCTTTGCCTCAAGCTGTATTCCCATGTCCTTCATCTTTTCCTCCATCTCTGCCAACTTGGCCTCTAGGCCTGATGCTCTGGCCTTCTCTGCTTCAGTGGCCTTTGTCTGCTGTACTAACTATTCCTGAGATCTTTGAATATGTTCAACCAATTCTTTCTTCTTTGTCTGTAGGGCTGCCTCACTCTCCTCCTTTTTCTCCAACATCACATCCTTATTCTTCATCTCATAGAATACTTGTCTATATGCCTTCTCTATTGTAAACAGGGACTCTATGACCTCTGCATCTCTTCCCCCTACCACTGGCTGTGACCCTCTCCATCGGTCATGCATATCTCTAGTGTCCACCTCTGGCCATCCTCTCGCTGTGAAATGCCAAGCAAACTGCTCACAGCCCAGCTGTACAAAGTTCCTGATTCTCCTTACCTCTTGGGCCACTACCTGTGATCATGCCAATCTAAGTTGTTTGGAGATCTCGGCTATCTCCCCCATGTAATCTGCCACGTTCTCTAAGTCCTCCATGTGCCTCTGAATGGTACCGATTGGGTTTGAGGGGTCGGGTCTGGAAAGTGTGAGGGTCATCCCCTCTGGAAATCCCTCCTTTGGTGGAGTGGCCACTGGAGTGGTCACTGGGGAGCTCATGATGTCCATGGGAGACCCCTGTGAAGGTCCCCCTGCCTCCTATGTAGCCGGTACTAGCTGTGGTGGAATGCTCTGCTGAGTGATCTGGCCAATAATGCTAAGCTGCTCTACACTCTTTGTCCCCCTTGGTGTGTTCCCCTCCTCTTGACCCTGTCACCAGGTGTAGTGGACTCAACAAGGGTACTTCAGGCATGTCTACTGTTAGACCAATGTTACTTAACCAACTATCTATATTGTCCTGGGGACCTCCTGCTGATGCTGATGGTAGCTCTACCTGAGATGTGACCAATCCCCCTATTGTGGGGGGCTCCATTGGCGAGGTCGGGCTAACTGTGCTGGTTGTCACCAATGGTGTAGCCGGTGCTGGTGTGGCTCGTGCTGATAGTCTTATCTTGACTGGAAGTGTGGTTGTGCCCTATGCCCTGTGCCTCCGTACTCTGTGAAGGTGCCGGTAATGTGAATGATGCTGATTTGAGTTTTGGGAGTACCAAAATTCCTTCTATGGCCTTAGGCTGCCCCACTTTTGCTGCTGTTTTCTCTATCTCCATGGGCTGTCCCACTTTTGCTGTTGGTGTAGTTTCCCTCTCCTCGGCATCCTTCATGGTGGCCTCTCTTACCACACTTCGTGTCATTCTCCATGCAGGTATTTCATCTATGGATGAATCACTTTCTACTATTGGTGATTGCCCTCTGTTTTCTTCCTCTTCTTCGTCTTCCTCTTCTTCTTGTTCCTCTTCCTCTTCCTCTTCTTCACTTTCGGCCAATGCTTCCCTCTGCTTCCTTTTCCTCTTTGGTCGACGTGATGGCTCTTCCCCGTGGGCTGTATTGAGGCCTTTCCAGTAAAAGGCTGTAGGCCACCCCGACTCTATCTGTGATGTCGGTTGCAGCCCACCCCATTTATTGGCTGGAACCTGGGTATGGACAGCATCGAGAGGGCAATGGCATGTTGTGTCATGTAAAAGACCTTATGCCTCTGAGATAAGAATTCCTTGATCCTCTCCGTCAAATACCTTGCCCAATTGAAAACCTTGCCAACACTTAGTCCAATCATATAATTGACCATCCAAAGGGCGATGTTCGATGCCCTACTGGAACCTGTCAGCCTGCATTTCATCACATACATGATACACTTCCATTCTTCATTTGCTAGTAAATTTTTTCTCAAACCCTTATTACCTGAGTTCCAGATGGTCTCTTTTTCTTTACCGGTCAGGTCGCTTCAACATACCCTTTGGATTAGGGCCTCTTTGTGCTGCTCCGTCATTCGGCCTGGTTTCACCACGCTCGTGCCGATGGCTGGAACTCCCATCACTTTGTAAAATCTTGTGGCCAGAATGATATTGTAATTGTGTGGCCCCGATAATCAATGATGGACCTGTTGGAGTGCTGGCAAAAATTGTCAACCATGGCCTTCAGATACAGCTCGAACTCCCTGGCATTGAAGTAGGGCATCAGTATTGCTTTGTCTACTTGGGCATGTTTTAATGCAATCTTCAGCACATTGTTTTCCGGTGCATTTTTCCACCATTGCTTGCACTCATTTCCCGTCAGGCTTTCCCAGGTGATGGCCTTCATTCCCGTATTAGCACTTGGTTTTTTCTTCTCCTCCGATGCAATCTTCTTCCCCTTGTCCATGTCGTGTTCCTGACAGTCTTCACTAGTGGAAATTTTGTATGCAACAAGGACCGTGATTATAATTGTTACCTCTAGAAGACCTATGGTAACTGTTTAAATGACCCCTCTTGTGATATTTGTACGGCCTATTCTTCTCCCTCGATGGCGTTGGATTTGTACGGCCTCTAAAATCTAAGGCCGTTTCTTCCTGCAACACTATTGGTATAATTGCTTATGCCTTCTGAATCGTACGGCCCTCTGCAATCTTTTCTTGGCTGAGATGGCTGGAATCTGCACCTACTCCTGATTCGTACAGTTTGTACGGCGATGCCACCTCCAGGTTTGTACCTTCAATTTCTCTGTGTACAACCTTTCATTTCCTCTTGTACGGCTGGCAAATCACTATTTGTAGTGAGAAATTGGGTTTTGAAATTGTAAAACGGGCGGGAGTTTTTTTATTTTGCACGGGCGGGGAACACCGTACAACGTACGGTTTGGTCGTACGTCGTACGACCAGGTCGTCGTTCTCTATTTTATATATGTATATATTTAATCCATTTTTTCTTTACCTTTACCAGGCTGTTGCGTCCTCTCCGACTCGATTGCCTCGGTCTCCTTGTCTTCCACTACTTCGATTTCTATCATGCGGCGAAATATACATTGTATATACCCTTTCTGTCGGAGGCAATCATTGGAGCAGCATTGATCAACTTCTTCAAGCTCCCATATCCCATCAAATACTGTGTTTTCATCTTGCATCATTGTCAAGTTCCACCCCATCGGTTCCTAGGCCCACTGGAATGTTCTTTCATCGCTGTTCATCTCAATGCTCTTAGTCCTATGCTCTTAGTCTTGAACTTTGCTTTCCAAATCTGAATCCTCGGAATCTGGATATGTGGAGTTCCCTGGTTCTTCATTCTTAGTTGCAGGATCTCATCGTTATAAGGCGATCTTTCAATTATAAACATACTCTCTGCTACATACTTTCTCACTGGAGTTTTTAACAAGAATTCAAATTTATCTCTTACCTTGTTGCACTCTTTTATCCATTGCATCCATGCCTGCTCTTCATTTTGAGTGCCATCCTTTGAGCCATTTTCAATGATGTCGCTATCGACCATTCCTTCTCGTATGCCGGTTTGCATTGTTCTCGGTCCAAAGAACCCGGTTACAGGTTCAAATGGTGCACTCGGGAAGCATATTCCATCAGTCCCCTTTGTTGTGTCTTCCATCACTGCGTATCCCAACATATTGATTTCTACTGTTTCTTCCCTTTTCTGCTTGTATTTTTTCAGCTTTGACCCGTTCACTGTGTCATTGATTGGGGTTCCATCAAGGTTGTCAAATCTTATAGCCCCATTGTCCAATATTTTCCGTACCCTGAACGGTCCCAACCAACGAACCTTGAACTTGTCGGGTTTGATCTCGTTGCGACTGTTATACTTCAGGATCAACTGTCCCGGTCGGAAGTTTATCCGTTGGATATGTTTGTCATGCCAAAACTTTCTTCGTTTTTGCATCAACTCTGTGGACCACTGAGCCATGATCTGCTTCTCATCAAGTTTGCTTAACTGTAGTAGTCGTTCTTTCAGACTCTCTGTGTCCCCCAGTTTGTTTTCTACTGCTATTCTTAGGCTTGGAACAAGGTATTTTGCTAGCACCACTGCTTCTTGACCGTACATGAGTTGGAATGGTGTGTCCTGTGGTTACCTTGTACGTCGTCCGATATGCCCATAGTACGGCTGGCAGTCTTTCCTCCCAGTCTGCCCCTTCTATCCCATAGGACTTGTGGATTACCGACACTAACACTTTATTTGTTGATTCTGCTTGCCCATTCGCTCTTGGGTAGTACGGACTTGACAGTGTATGGAGGATCTTGAATTCCGTTGTCATCAGTCGGATCACGTGGTTGACGAAGTGTCCCCCATGATCACTCGTCAGTTGTATGGGTATACCATACCTTGTTACTATTTGTTCATAGATGAATCTTGCAGTACTCAAGGCAGCGTTATCCTCCAATGCTCTTGCCTTTGCCCATTTTGTCAAATACTCGGTGGCTACCACTATGTACCGACACCGATGCAGTTGGTTGACCTTCAATGATCCCACAAAATCTAGACCCCACCTTTCGAAGAGTTCTTGAGGTTGGGTTGGCCACAGGGGCATGTAGTCTCTCAATGGTTTCCCTACTCTCTGACATGTGTCACACTCCAATACCCATTCTTTGGCGTCTGCATATAATGTTGGCCACCATAGTTCGGCTAGCAAAATTTTTCTTGCTATGGCATCCGGGCCCATGTGCCCTCCTGCCAATCCTTCATGTGCTTCTTCTAGTACACCCTTTATTTCCTCTTCCATGACACATCTCCTTAGGATATGATCTGGTCCCATCTTATAGAGCAATCCATTTATGAGCTAGAATGTCTTGCTTTTCAGTGCAATCTTCCTCCTCTCATTTGATGGCATTCCTTGAGGGAATGTTGACGTCGACAAGTATTCACCGATCTTCTCGTACCATGATGGCAATGCTGCAATCTGAAAGAGATGAGCATCGGGGAAGTCTTCATTCACCCCTTTGGTAGGTTCCCCCGACCTGATCCGTGACAATTGATCTGCTATTACATGACTCTTCCTTGGTCGTACTATGATCGTGAAGGTGAATTCCTGTAAGAGTAGCAGCCATCTACTGATTCTCCCCTGAATGATCGGTTTGTTCACCAAGTACATGAGTGCTTGATGGTCGACATAGAATGTAAATGGTGTTGCCAGCAGGTAGTGCCAAAATTTTTGCACTGAATACACCATTCCGAGAGCCTCCCTCTCGGTTGTACTATAATTTCTTTCCGCCTTTGAAAGTAATTTGCTGGCGAAGTACACCGGGTGGTCCAGATTGCAAAGTTTGAGGCATCGACGTTTACATGGAATTCTTTATCCTAGTTCGGGTATGCCAGTATGGGTGCACTTATCAATTTGGTCTTCAACTCCTCGAATGCCTTCTGGTGTTCATCGGACCATACAAATTGAACTCCCTTCCTTGTCAACATATCAAGTGGGCAAGAGATTTGGGCAAAATTCTTTATGAACCGCCTGTAATATCCGACATGGCCAAGGAATGATTTTATTCCTGTGATGTCACTGGGAGCTTCCATCTCTACGATCACTTGTATCTTATCCAGATCTGCTTTCAGTCCTGCTTTGCATACAATGTGACCCAACAACTTCCCTTGTGGTACCATGAATCGACATTTCTTCTGATTCAATGCCAACCGTGCAGATCTGCAACGCTCCATACATTCAGCAAGTGCCTTCAGATGTGTTTGCTGATCGCTATAGATTGACCAATCATCCAAAAATGCCTTAAAATTCCCGACTGACATTTTGTCAAAGATGTGCAAGATGATTCTTTCAAAGGTTGCTGGCGCATTACAGAGACCGAACGACATCCGATTGTATGCATAGACCCCATCCTTTAACACAAATGTCGTCTTAAGTTTATCTTCCTCAGCAATACTGATTTGGTTATACCTCGAGAATCCATCCATAAATGAATAGATTTCGTGACTAGTCACTTCCTCCAAAATTGAATCTGTAAACGGAATGGGAAATGGGTCCTTGATAGTAACTGCATTCAGGTAGGTGAAGTCTACACATATTCTAATTTGCCCACCCTCTTTTTTGAGTGATATGACGATGGGTGAGACCCATTCACTAGTTTCTACCTTGAATATAATTCCGGCCTCCAGCATCTTCTCTATCTCCTCCTGGACTTTGGCCGCAGCATAATTCCTATTCATTCTGTATGGCCGTTTCCTCACAGGACGTGCCCTCGGTATTAATGGGATCTTATGAACACATAGTTTTGGAGGGATTCCCTTCAAGTCCTTGTATGTCTAGGCAAACACATCCTTGTATTCCATAAAGATCCTGAACGCCGCTGCTTTGAGAACGGGATTCCAATCATCCCCTACTTGTATTACTCGAGGGTTACTGTCTTCACCCAGATTTAACTTCTTCATGGATGGTTGCTCGTACTTGATCTTTCCATCGGTTCCAAAGTTGTGAGCGGGTGTGCTATCTATCTCCGCTATTCCCTTTGTATATTCCCCAAAGGCGGTCGGGAAGGTGTGTTGGTTGTCATTTCCTTCTCGGTTGTCATTTTTTTCCAATTTGTCTTCCTTCCATTCTCTTCCATCACCTTCTGTGTCTGTATTCACTCGAGAGTTCTCGCCGGTTTCCTTTATGGAGATCATGTTACATTCCGGCTTGAAGAACTCATAGTCCTCCATCTGCCAGTGAAAAAGCCCGCTAAATGAATTAGTTTCATCCTCAGAACATTCTTGTAGTTTTAAGACTCCTTCCTCATCGGGTTCCATTGGTCCCCTGCCAACTGACTCTCCTCCGTCTAAATCGGAATCTGACGCCAACTCCGCACTTACAACTTGTGTTCTCTAATCTATGACGATCTTCTTACCTTTGTTCTCTATTGACAATGTGTTCTTTTTCCAGTTGTGGTTGGCCTTGGCGGCTACCAGCCACCCTCAATCGAGTAATGCATCGTACGACGCATTTTGTGCTGTTATGACTACAAAGTTTAACAGAAAGGGTTGGGTGCCAATCTTCACTTTTTGAGCCATTAGCACTCCCAGCGCTTTAATTCCGTGCTGGTTTGCTCCCACTAACTGGAAATTTTGTGGCCATAAGGTAGGTTTTCCCAAACACTTCCATGTATCTTCTGTCAACACATTCACTCTGGATCCTCCATTGATTATTGTGTTCGTCAGGTAGCATCCACTGATTGACATGTGCACGACAACTGAATTCTTCCCATTGTCAACTGCCAACAGCCTCGGGTCGATGACTTGTTCTCCCTTCGGCGGTGGCTCCACTATGACATCCTCGTCTTTTATTTCCCCGCTTGGGTTCCCTTCCATCGCCTTAGAAATTGCCATCCTCAATTGTGGTATGCTTTGTAGGAGATCCGCCATCTTGACAGATACAGTGGTCTGCAACACTTGATTTACAATATTCTTGTCTGACTCTGGTCCTACGGTGGTTATTCTTTTGTTTTTCCCTTCTGTTTCCATCGCCATCTCCACTTCTTTTCTGGCATCTTGGAGTCTCTCCTCGGTTCTGGGATCTAGATAAGTGGCCTTTTTCCATTGTGCTGTGGTGATAGCAAGGATTTCTTCCTCATTTTCTTCGACATTGATCAGGTTCACCCCTTTCTGGTTTGGGCAATCTTTTTCTTCATGGTCTTCGGGTCCACACCACTTGCATAATGCATTTGTTTTGTTCTGATTGTTGTTCGGGCATTCCCTTGCAAAGTGTCCCCATTCGTTACATTGTCGGCACTGTATCATGGGTCGCCCCTTACTGTAATTTGGTTCTGGGGCTACTGTTGTTGCTTCTTCTGTTGTTCCGATAACCTCTCGGGGATGCATTGGGATTCTGGGGTTTCAGAGGTGTAGTCGGCGGAGTTGACGACTCTCCTTGTGTGAAGAGTACCTGAGTACTTCTTGCTTTTAGATTAAATGGGCATTCCTTGATTGAATGTCCCATCACTTGGCAGATATCACAGAATAGCTTCTTTGGACAATTTGCTTTTATGTGTCCTTCCCCGTTACAATCTGTACACCATAGTTCTCGGCCTTATTTGGTTGTTTCTTTATTAGCCTTCAACTCTTGTATCATGCGAATCATATCCTTCCTTAGCGCCTGAATGGTCTTTGACTTGTCGTCACTGCTGTCATCATCCATACTCTCATCATCCTCGGTCCTTATCTTACTCCGGGAGGATATCTTGTTCTCGCTTTCTATATCCATTGCCCGATTGTATGCTTCAGCGTACGATGATGGCGGTACTACTTTCATTTTTCTCCTCAGTGATGGGAGTAGTCCTTCGATGAACCATCTCTTCTTGAGTCCGTCGGCCGGCTGGGTTTCCAATTTTCCGAGCAATTATTTGAGTCTCCTATTATATGCTCTCACATTTTCATTTTTCCCTTGTCTGGTGTTGTAGATTTCTGCTACAATCTCGTTATCATCTCTTAGAAGCTTAAACTCATTCTCGAAGGCTTTCCTCAATCCATCCCATGAGGCCTTCTGTGCTGCCTTTAGATCTGTATACCAGTCAATAGCTATACCTCTTAGCGTTACTGGGAACGCTTTTACCCAGTAATCTTCATCTTCTTGTCCATTTGCCACCCATATGGTTTCACAAGTTTTACAGTGCCGGACAGGATCCTCTGACCCGTTCCCCATGAACTTCGGCAACTTTTGCCTTTCACTTGTCGGTGGAGTCACCATCTTTTTCCCGGGGTGCCCTCTCTGTGTCTTTGACTCGATTGGACTGGTTCTATTGTGTCGTTCCGGTGTCCTCCTGACACTGTCGGCCACGTACGGTTCCTTCCCACGTCCGTTCTCGGCGTCCTCTACACTTCGAGTCACCTCTGGTTCTCTCTGGTACTCCCTCTGCGCAGGGGTCTTGGGCTCAGGTCCTCTGATCCTCGGCCTTTCGTCTGAAATGGACAATGCCACAATACGACGTATGCTATCTTCTAGCTCTTCTGTCAATTTCTTCCCATTTTCTTTTTCTCTGTTTGTTATTGGTGTTCTAAAGTTCTGTTCATCAACTCCCTCACTGTAGAGCTCACCAATATCTTGATTTATTTCTTCATGTCGTTCATTCCCTTTTTCAATAATCTGTTTTAGTCTTTTTCTATGTTCTACCTGTTCTCTTAATCTTAGTGATTTTCTCAATATTTCTTCAGGTGTTTCCTGCCCGACTGGTATTTTATTCTTATCCTTATTAAGCTGTATGGGCATTAATTATGCTTACACTTGTCAGTTGTACGACGTGCGATGGCGATTGGCGTCGCGCTCTTCGTCCTCTTGTTTCATACGCTCTTCATACCTCCTGAGTACTTGTCGTCGCAATTCCCTCTCTCTTTCTTCTCGGAGGTCTTGGAAAGTTATCAGGTTCCTTGCCAGGAGTTGAGGGATACGATTCAGGAGGTTATCCACTTCACTATTGACGCACAGGTTTTCTTCAATAACTTCCTCTGGAACCTCCCTGCGGATGGATTTGTTTCTCACGTACTGCCCGACTGATAATAGCCACAAGTTTACCAATTCCTGCGTTAAATCATCTTCTCGGCTCCTTGGTTCGTTCTCTTCCCTGTCACTTCCCTCACGTTCTTCTTGAATTTCTCGTGCTATTATTTCTACTTGCCTTCTATTTTGTACTTCCTCGTCGGTGTGGATCGGTTGCCCCATTATGTTGCCATCTTCATCGTGTTTTTCTCGGTCCTGAGTTCACCTGACGGTTTGCTCTCCCTGATACCACTTGTTTGATGGTCTCCGACGACTCAACTTGTCATTGGCTTGTCACCCTCGACCCGTTTTCAAACAGGAACGGTGCCAAATGTTTACCGCAATATGGTGTATTTTACAGAATATGAAGTAAACAGAAGTAATGTAGTAGTATAGTGCATTACACGAACAGAACAGACTTACTCAGAATGGACCATTGTATTCATTCATTGATTCACAGAAAACATTACAATGTTCATGACAGCAACATATTTCATCGTAACTCCAATATCTCCATGTATCAACTATCATCAAAGTACACACGTCCCGACTACAATGCATTGACGCTTTAAATACTTATCGCCAAGGTTGGTTGTGATTCCAACCGTTGGTACCGACTCCAAACTACCCGACCCGTCGGTTGGTACCAACAACTAATTACATCATTTATTCACTTAAACTAATTTGCTGTCTACACTCTGGACATTCCCTTATGAGCATTATTAAATCTTATATTGGCCCTTTTATGGTGATAAATGATGGGCTTAAGCCTTCGTGCATGCATGTGATGTGTGTCTTGTCTCATGATTTACTGCTTTTGTCTTCATCGTCTGACAAGATTTTTTGTACTTAGCTTTTATGATTATAGTTTAACCATTTAAATCTACTCCATTGTTGTGTTTACATTGCTTTAGTGCTTTGTAGTTTGTACTTAGTTACCTTTTTGTTATCTCGGGTACCTTTACCTTAGTACTTATCTATTATAACTGAATGAACTCTTTGAGTCTCATTGACCTAGGTTTGGCCATTTGTGGACATAAATTTAATTTATTTCTTTTCAAGTTATATCGGTTCCACTCAACTTCTTAATTAATATTTATGACTCTACTAAGATTTCCACAGTCCATAGTATTGGATTTGACTGCGTAATGTTTATTTCCATCAATGTTTCAGATCACACAGCATGATCCATCATTTTCATTCTCTTCTTTAGCTCTACATCCTGATGATGGATCATGGAGTGTGATCCAAAATGTTGATGGAAATAAACATTACGCAATCAAAATCCAGAAGCATTCAAATCCTCTACTAAGGTTGACTACCCCTCTACTTCTTGTGCTTAATCACTTGGACTTGATTGGGTGATTCAACCGTGTTCAACCAAAGCTAGTACACATGAAGTATCACTGTATCCAGCTTGTGACCATTGTGACTACTTTTAATGGGCTGCTATCTTGTTTCAAATTTTCCACAAGCTGTGGCAATATTGCTATATCCTTTTCTTCCCAACATATGACATTCAACGTGGGAAATTTCAATTATATAACTATTCTCCTGTTTGAACTTTGCTTCAATGCGATTCCTTCACCAGTCATAATGTAATATAGGACTTTTGGGCTTCCAAGACAAACTATACGATTTGCAGGGCAGTTAAATAGAATTATGAAGTGTTGTTTCAGACTAAAGTATAGCTTCTGAGGCTAGCACTTCCTTCTCCAGTAGCCACAGAGATGTCCTTCCCTTGGGTTTCAATTAGTCTCTAACAGCAGCTGTGCATGGTATCCTTTGTTTGTGCCCAGAAAGTATGCCCAGTAGAATATACTACCCCATTTCATTCTGAAGACTGACAACATACAATACATTCTGGATCCACCAGAGGGCTTTTAGATTGGACTCCATGTGGTTTTGAAACTCGAAATGCAGTGCCTCTGCCTCAGATTGAAATTATAATAATATAAAAGATCTATTGTACCCATACTGAACTTTTGTATTGTGTAAAAGTTTCAAGCCAAAGTCTGTCATTTTCTCAAGAGCAGGTCATGTTGTTTCCGTCTTTGCTATTCTTTTTGTATGTCCACAGGATCATGGAACAAGTTCTTCAAGTTACCTGTCACAGCAGAGAAAGGAGATTGCGGTTGAAGAAGTTTGCGATTGAAGAAGTTTGCAAAGGTAGGATTGGCATGTACCTAATCAGGAAGAATGAGTTTGGTTTGTAGAGTCTGAAATACAATGCAAAGGTGCACGCTACTGTGAAGTAAAGTCAACATTTCCTTGTTAGGGGTGCACTCAAGAGTGGGAAGGTGAGTTTCAGATGTATAACATTCAAGTCCAGTTGTTAGATGCATGTGGGAGTATGAAGTGTGTGCTGCAGAGAAGGATTTTTCAAAAGTTCCAAACACATTTTGAGGTGCACACTTGAGAACAAAGACCCAACATTGAAAAATTCATATTGAGAGGTGCACGCCTAAGCGTGAGGCGTGCACCTCATCAAAGGAGAAATTCAATTTCAAAGTAATGAAGTTGGGTGGAGAAGTGCGCACCTAATGAAAAGTTTCAAAGCAAAGAAGTCTTAATGAAAAGGCTGTTGTCAGGTGTGTGTCTGATGTATTGGTGCATGCTCAACAATGGAGGAATTGTGAGTTTCAAATCATATTGTAGGGGCATGCTTGAAAAGGGGATTTGATTCCAAAATTAAAAACTTGAAGGGCATCTTCAAAGGTGTGCATTTGAGTCACAAGTGCGACCTCATCAAAGAGGATTTCAAATTTCAAATTAAAGTTCCAAGGCACATTCAAAGGTGCATGGCTGAGTCACAAGTGTATGCCTCATAAAGGAGGAAGTCAGTTTTAAAATCAAGAAAGAATTCATGTTTATAGGCATGCGCCTAGAGTAGAGGAACACACCTCACCCAAAGAATTTAAGTTTAAATTAGAATTTGCAAATTCTATTTACAGCTGTGCAGGGCGTGCAAAGGTGAGCACCTAACAAAAGAGAAGAGCAAGTTTGAAATTTGAATTTGAAAACACCATATTGAGGTGTGCATGGAAAGTAGAAGTATGCCTTGATCAAAACAAATTCAACTTTGATTGCGAAGTGCATAAGGGTGTGCCTACGAAAGGAGGCCGACCAAGCTTACTTTAGAATTATTTATTCATAGGCGTTTATCTAACAATAGCCGACCAGGATTCACAAAAAGACTAAACATCTATTAATAAGAAAAGGCACCACTTCAAAAAGGCATTAACCTTTCAAAATAAACAAACTCTTCTATAAATAGAAAAGCAGCTCCAAATAAAGATAGGTCCTGAAGTTAGTTTTAGAGGATAGGTAGCGCCTAGTTTGGAAGGGGATTTGTGTTTAAAATAAGCCTCTTTTTTTCTTTCTTTCACACAGCAGCAGGGTTTTATCAGTAGCAAGCTGATTCTTTTTGAGATTTTTAACAGTCTTTTACAGCAGCGAGTCATAAGCAAAGAGATATCAGTCATTGCAGCAGTCTGTTATCTTCAGAAATCTTCCTTTTTCTATCGGTCTTAAGCATTATTTGAAGACAATCAGTAAAAGGAGCAGCAAACAGCAGTTTTTTTCTTCCAAAAATCTCCTTTGTTCTATCATTTGCTAGCTATTTCAAGGCGAAATCAGACTTCAGCACATTGGCAGAATGCTAAAATTGAAGAAAAATCAGTCATAGTTGCAATCAAATCAGATATGACAGTGCTCCATTCTTCTTTTCTTCTCTCAATAATCTGCAAAACCAAATTGAGATCAGTCAAAAGAGACCGTTTGAAGATTTTCCAAGGATTCTAAGAAGTTCATCTACAAACACTTTAGAGTTTCAAGAGCATTCAAGATGATGAGAGGCAAATCAATTAAGTGTGTTCAGATTCAAATCATCACGTGGATTGTCAAAGATTCAAAGTTCTAGAGGATTCCGCCATGATCAGAGAAAAAACTTAATCAAAATCATCCAGAGCTATCTAGAAGTGTATTTTTAGCCCACGCTACAAATAGTTTTTGCTATTTTTAGTGGTCGTCTTTTTCAAGGAGAAAAGCATATGTAGAGATTTGCTATTTTTAGCCAGCGCTATTTATAGCCTATGCTATTTTTAACTTGGAGTTGGCTATTGTTAGATCCATTTTTAGATCTCTAGTCATATGAGAGATTTGAGCTTTAAGTGTTAGTTCGTAATAATTTCAATCAACAGCTTAACAAATAGTTGCACTTATATTTCTAACAGCAATTTTCATGCCTACTTGTTGCTGAAATTGTTGTTCATCAAATATTCGTTATTATTAATCTAAAATTCATTATTCATTCAATAGAATTTAGTAATGCCTAACTTGCTTCTAAATTGTTATTGAGATGTTTTACATTATTTGTTATGTGTGCTGAAGTAGATTAAATTACTTTGAATGAGTTTGAAAGCTTTGTATTGTAGGTTTGCTTGAAGTTGGAGATTGTGGCTTTGCACCAATTCCTTAATTTAATTTACCAAAGCATTTTTATGTATTGTTTAAACTTATTCAATCCTTATGTATATTGGTCTTTGCTTTTAGCTGAACAACATAAACCTGTAGTAATCATAGTTTTTTTAAAGTTAAAAAGCCTAAATTCTTTTGCCTTGAGTTGAAGTGCTGAATGTCTTTTTGTCCTAGGTGAATTCAAAAAGACACAACTTTAGTTTTATTTAGCATGAACATAAGCCACCCCAGAAAACCTATAGATTGTAAATAACAAGTACATATTGTTCAGATTAGGTTAGTTTTTGTTTATAGGGAGCTTCCCCTTCTAATTCGAAAATTGGTTTTACTATATAGGGAGCTTACCCTTCTAATTCGAAAAATGGTTTTACTATACCTGTTCCGTTTTGTAACAAGATGTATAGTTTCAGCCAAGTTGCTTTTGTTTTTGAACAGGGAAACACAAAGATCAAAATTCATGGTTCTTGACCTTGGTTATGGCTGGGAATCTTTGATGAATTAAAATTATGCATTTATTTTTCCTGCCCCTCATGTGTGTGTGTTTGCTCATGCATGCATGTCTTAAAATAAATGTAAACCATGGTAATTGTAGGTTGCAAAATATCTTCTCTAAATCAGTGAATCACAACTGTCCATTTATCATTCAACAAAATTCTTCTTTTTATTGTTTGCAGATATCTACAAGATATTTATTGGCAATAGTAGCAGGGTTTAAAACATTAAACAGTGTCTACTTTAGGGTGTTCGTTTCTAGTCTTCTAGATAAATGAACATCTCTAATATTTGGAACTTGATTTATATACATATTTTCTAAGTCCTATTGTCAATTTGATGTGTGATGATAAACTTGCTATTATTCCTCTCTTGCTGTGAATTTGATACTGGTCGATGATATTATGGTATCCTTTAAATAATGATAATTTGGTTGTCAATTAACCCTTTATTTCAATATTTCAAATATTTACAAAATTCAACAACCATAGCAAGTGCTTTCAGAACAGATATCACAGAGCCAATTTACCATTCAACAGTAAAGCCCAACTGATAGGTTTTTCTGTTTGCTCCCTAGTAAGCTACTAATAGTAGCTTCACACCTATTAAGATAGATTATCAGACAATCTATACTGACTTGGAAAAAATTGCTGCTTTGGAATGAAGCTATAAAGCGACTCCTAATAACCTCATTATTTTTAGCTTGGAAAACACTAGATTCATAGAATGTGAAATAAATTAATTTACAGCAGCAAGAAATTATAAACAGAGGGAGCTTAAAATTCTTCATAGAAAACTATATATGCATATTCACTGGCTGAAAGAGGAACTGTGCACCCTATTCTGCCTGTTCGCCTTTGTCTATATCTTCTTTGCTATGGTGGTAATTGAGGTTTAATCCACATGATTGGGTGATTTCTTTTGAACATATTCAAATGTTTCTTGCTTGAGTGGAAAATCATCAAGGAAATGGCAATACTCTCAAACTGGGTCTTGATTTCCTTACCCAGAGCATCTACTTATTTGGAGCATATGAGCTAGTAACCTTCCATCATTAGAGGCCAAAATGTCAACTGCTATAGGCTTCACTACAGGTTGCACATTTTTTCTGGTTTGGATAGAGCTAGAATTTGGAATGAAACTACCTTTCTTTCCATAGGAGCAGCTTAGCTTCATTTGGGCCTTTTCTGTTTTAGCCATTTGGTGATTGCATCCATTATCCACTCATAATGACAAGTCTGTTTATATTCCATTCCATAACTTCCCTGTATTTCTTTTCAACATTAAGATCAGAGAGTTTAAATTGCTTATCCCCATCGACACCGAAGTCTTTATCACTGGACAATTCCATTACTAAATGAATTTTTCCTTATTGTTTCTTCCTCCATTTAATACCATGGAGGTCATTCATTGGAGTGCAGAGTCCTTCTGAACTATGGAAACGGGATTAGAGGTGGGGAAAGGATGCTCTGGAGTGACCATCTTTTCCTCGCCTTTATCAGAGGCAAAAGAAATTATGCTTGTTAAGCTTTGTGGGTCTGAATGCATAGAAAAATCTTTCCTTTTTATTGCAACATCCTCCATGGCTTTTAAGATAAGGCCTTTACTTGAGGCCTGGAAATCCTTTCCTTACATAATGAAGGAAGATAAAAAACAGGAAACCCTATCCCATAGAAAGAACCACCTTTACACAAGGGAGCCAGACCCCCTCGAATTTGAAATAGATAAAGTAGATTTGAACCCTAAGAGTTGCAACTAAAGACAAAAACCCAGCTGAAGAACAGAAAGCAGGACAATTTTCTACAGGATATACAAATTCATGGTGGAGGACACAGTGCAAGCATACAGAGGCTATTGGAAAAAGACCCAAGTTGATTTCCTGATTTTCTTTATAAGGGGTCTTTCTCCATATCTCACATAATGAATGCAAGGATCCTTCAACAGCCAGATACTTTTCTTTGAAATTTACAGGGAAATATGACAACAATTGTGGATTCAATTCAAAACTATTCTTATACCAATTAGACTGAATTAAAGCCTCTGGAAACTTTAGGTTAGAGCCTTAATCTTCCAACTTTCTCAAACCATAAAACCATATACAGGAGAATAAATGCCATAATTGCCATATTAGAATGAAATGATCACAGGAGAAATGTCTCCTTCGAAGGCGTTCAAGATGAAGAAGCAAATGTTATGAGGACTTCAAAACAGCAGATAATTGAAATAGATATGCTCTCTATATTAGAATGATAAGCAGAAAACAAAGTCCCAAAACCTACCAATTTCCACTTTGGGAACTGTATTCCAGTTTTACAAATTTTCAATGGCGTAAGACTTAATAAGAATTCATGATGTATATCCCCATGGAAGAGATCAGCACAAGTTATCAACTTAGATTGTGTCAACTGTTACACACGAACTATTTAATGTTTATGTATGGGCTATGACTGTCAATCATAAATGTCCTTGTCAATCTCCTTTTAGATCCCTGAAAAGTTAAAACTTTAATACTCAATGCCACCAAAGTACTCTATGGAATATTCAGTGCTCCATATCTTAATATTTGTTCTTGTTAGCAAGACTTGCATTGCTTTCAAAATGATTATTATTTTCTGCTTGGAAAGCATAAATGCCACCATTGGAGGCCAATCCCACACCATTATTAGCCAAATGGTCAGGCTTGCCAGCCATGGAATGGCCCTCCTTTAGATAATGAATGGAGAAAAACATTATGGAGGATAGGGTAAGTAAATGTTAAATAGTCCAATTTCCAGTTAGGTTAATACCATAATTTGACTCTTAATAACAGTCTGAGTTACTCTGTTAACTAGGAAGTTTTATATGCCCTTATTGGTGACCATTTTCAGAGCTTTTGTTAGCCTAAGCTTCTGATATGCTTTTGGTTTTCTTCTCTAGAACTAAAGCAAAAGAAATTTTAATATATCCATCCATAATCTCTGATAGTGATTAACTGTCCACCTTCTGCTGAGCCAGCGGCTGCTTGATCAAGACTTAGCTTTTAGAAACTTTTTGCAGGAGGTTTCTATTGGATTTCAGCCTTTAGGGTCTTCTTACTAGTATATAGTCTATAATAATAGTAGAAAAAATCTTTAATAAATCATGATTTATCACTATAAATCGCCACTTGGCCTAGTTGGCAATCCAATCCGTATCCGATCACCAATTTTTTCCTCTGATCACTGACACAATTACCAAGGCTGCCAGTTTTCTTCTTTAATTGCTGACACAATTCCCGATGTTGGTTTGATTGCAAATAAACTGCAAAAATTTTTAATCTGGTTTTTTCAATTTGCCTGTAAAATACTAGTTTTTTGAATTTTTCATCAAAACCTCATTTTTACATTGCAGATTTGGATTTTGCTGAGTAACTAGACATTGAAATTATTAGGGTGCACTCAAGGGCACTCATTCTTCACCAAATATCGATTCCATTCTCATTCAGTTAAGGCCTAATTATTGCTTTATGGCCTCAAGGCTTGCGTTTTTAGAAGGGTTTGGAGCTAGGTTAAAATCAATAAAATAATGAAAAATGGCATGTGCCATGAAGATCCATATAGCCTCTAAGGCCTTAATTTGGTCTTGGTGGCGGGGATTCCACCCCTCAACCTCACCCTATATCGCAATAGGGAATGTGCTTGGTTCACTGGCCCTAGACTCGGTGAGGGCTGCTGGCCCTTGACCCCATTGAGGATGCCACTCCTAGATCCCCACTCTAGTTTTAAAAGCAGAAAATAAAAATTGTTTTGGGCTATGTTGGATGGAAAAGCAGCATTTTTTCCTTTATTTGGCATGAAATTTAAAAAAACATAATTTTTTCTTAATTTTTGTGAAATTTTCATAGTTTTTAATTTCCTGATTAACTCCCAATTAAGTGAAAAAATCTTTATCTTTTGGTTTACCGAGTCAATCTTAAGAAAGATTTTTGCTACTATTATATGTACCCTATAGTGGTTAGTGGGGATGGGGATGAAGGAGGTGTTAACTAATTTAATGCCAAAGGTTCTCTGTAAATTTTTCAGTTGACTTGGTGGTAGTGAATTTTCCAATTCTAGCAGATTGCATTTGAATTTTGGGCTCTAGTCCTTTTAACATAAACCTAAAATTTTCATATACATATGTTCATCTCCGGATGGAGGATTATCACATCCATCTTAAGGGTTGCAGAAATCTGTCATACTGTGGCAATTTTGATATCTCCCAATCCATTTATTGCCTACCCTTTCTGCCCATTTTCTCTTTCAACTCTGTTTTGAACCAAGGTGATTGACTCCTCAGACCTGATAAGGATTGTTTCTTTATTATTTTTCACACAAGTTTATGGACAATAATTTGGCGTTCACGCTGGCAAATTAAAACTCTCCAAAGTTCTTTTTGCTCCTTCAAGTTTATTATATTTATTAGCTATATGTTGTTTAAAGTTTCAATTGGTTCCTTTCCTTCAAATCAGTTGGAGATTAAGGTGCTACCTGATGTTTTGCTGAGTTAGATCCTTGACAAAATACCTGATAAGTCATTACCTCGTTGATAATGTAAGCCCACCGATCATTTCAGTTCGACAATTCTCTTCTGCAGGGTTAAGCCATTCCTCATGGTATGCTCATTCTCAAATAATCAACCAATTACTTTAAAGGCTTCAGTGACTTCTTTTTCCCAGATTACTGGCATTGTCAGCCACTACTGGCTGGCATCGATTGGAATGCAACTTTAGGTGACAATAGGCTCTACTATAATCGGGCTCGACCACCTCTAATGAAAGGTGGCCAGTAGAGAGAAGATTCCCACATTACCTTGTCAAAGTTGCTGACCTGTGAGTGCGTCCACCTGTGAGTGAAGTAGTTTACCCTTGAATGAAATGTAAGATTGTCCTGGCCACTCCTAGAATGTTGAGTTTTGTTTCATGGAAGTCTGCAACAGTGCTCTTCGACCCGTGCCAGAGAAGCTCTTTTCTCTTTCTTTGTTTTTCTTGCTTTCATTTCCTTCATATATAGTTATTACACCTATATGGGAAAATGCATGCAGCCCCCACATGTATGTTTCTAGCACCCTGCATATATATTCTGCAGGTTTTAACTTAAAACAGCATCCTTTGATTCTGTTAAATTCCACCCTTTGGCTTCTTCTTGGGTGAAAATACATGCAATTCCATTATGTAAAAGAATTTGTCAAATTGATGAACTGAAAATATTAGAATATTTTATATTAAATAATATTCAATTATGTGAAGCACAAATTATAAACCAATGACTTCATCTAAAAGCTGTGGAAAGTGTTTATAGACAAGTTATTAGAGAGTAGAAAAAGTGCCCTAGGTGTAGAGCCGTTTGTAATGTATTCATGTCCTAATATAAAATGTTTATAAAACCATTTAAACATTTAATATTATTAAATAATAATGTAATATATTAATAAGTATTTTAATATTATAATAAAAAATATATTTATTTTATTCGAATTTAGTCACAATTTTTGTTTTCAAAATTTATCATTGGCAAACTTGTTTCGAATTTTGTCCTTGCCGAACTTGAACATGAACCTGAATCTGAACCTGGTGACATAACTGCTACTAATTGATTTTATTAGTCACAAGTATAACTTGTGTTATAAAGATTTGGCTCTGTAATGTAGACTTAATGGATGTGATTTTCAATTTTCATGTTACATTTTGCGAGTATTATCAGCTATTTAACTTTGATGTTGGATCTCAATAACAAATATTGCACTGGAAGGTGTAGCACTTTCTGGAAAGCTAGATGTTCAAATTCAAAATGTCCTATTTTCAATTCCATATTTTTCTATTTTACATGTTATTTACCTATGTAAATAATAAAATACGGCTAAGATGACCATGCAAATTCTTCTCTTACCTTGTTCATCTTATTTTTGCCTCTGGAGTTTGGTCTGGCTCACAAAGGCTTTATATCAATTAAAATTTGTAAGTTCCACAGAACAATTAAGATGGTTGAATGAAGAAGCTTTTTAGAGTCATTGCAATTGACATTTTATAACTTTGTGGAGATTCCTTACAGGAGTTGAAAAGGGTTCCAGTGATCCTGTGAACGAGAAAGTAGGGAAGATAACTATCGAGCAACTACGTGCTATTGCAGTTGAGAAGCTGCCAGATTTGAATTGTACCACAGTTGAAACAGCTATGAGAGTAATTGCAGGGACGGCTGGAAATATGGGCATTGATATTGATCCTCCTATTCTTGAACGCAAAAAGAAGGAAATATTGTATTAGAGGAGAGATGATTTTAGTCAGAGGAGATGATTTTTCACATTGTAATGTATAATAATTTGCTGGTTACATGATGGCATCTGTTGTAACTTTCTCATGATTATATTGAAAGGCCATGAATAAAATCGTTTGTTTCTTTACATATGCAAGAGCAATTTACAAAGAACAGCATTTTGCTTCTGTACAATATTTTGAGAATTTTTCATGTTTTTGCACTCAAGGAATTATCTTTGCGAGGAATAGGGATCATATGAACCATAAACTTTTATATTTGGCGACAAAATCTCAGCTAATCTTTAACAATAGAATTTCTTCCTTGCATAAATTGCTAAAATTTTAAAGTCACTTTTGATAATTGAATTGTTGATATTTGTTGATATTTCTTAGTTTATAGATTACTAATGCACATGCAACCTATTTTGTTTATAATATATACCCCATTTCCCCATACCAACCTGCATTACCTAGAGTACCCTCAGTGTTCAACTCTAGACAATGTATTGTGGATGGAGGATAGACTCCATTTGACATATAAATTTTTGGCTGTACAAAGCCATTGTGGAAACTAATGTAGTCTCGGTGTAAGGCCTGATTTAGAACAGAGGTCCATCTTAACAACACAGCCTGGCAATTCCACAAAGTGAAGCTAGGTTGTGTGAGTCTCTTCTATGCCCTTGACTATTTTCCTATCAAATTGGTGGTAGTATAATTTTTTCATGAAGACACATTGATTTTTTTTTTCAACCAGATTTTTCCCTATAACGACCACAAACTAAGCAACTAGGCCTTTTTGCATGCTTGCTAATCTAAATGGGGATTTTCCTTAGAACTTCCAAGATTACCAAAGAGTCTTAAATGGAGGTTTAGGGATCCACAGGAAAGAGAAGAGTTTACTCTGGACATGTGATGAAAGGCATTTATGTTCCATTTATCCCATATTTTATCCATTTTTCCAATACCGTAATTCCAAACTTTGTGTTCTATATTCATATTATATCATGCCTTTTTACCACCTTTGGTTGTATATGATTAAATCAAAATAAGTGATTTAATTTAGTTTTGAGTCAAAATATGAAAAATAATTATTGGATTGTATTTACAATATATGCTGTCATTTTGTTGAGAAAATAGTTCCTACAACATGTCAACAAAGAAGGTGGAAATAACAGATTTCCTGTAACTTGTGATTACATTTGTTAGCAGATTTAATTCCAGTTATTAATCCTTTTATAGTAATTATTTGAATCTTGAAGAGTTCGTAGAAAAAACGTTTCAATCATTCGCAGATTGAGAGGAGGGCCCACTCTCTTGAAGCGTTGGTGATATTAATTTTTGTTCTCTGTTATTTATTTTGGTTGTTCTTTGTTTTAATTTCATTTTGTGCGAACTGGTTTTAATACGTAGAATGTGTAGTTTGTATGCATAATTTCTGTAGCAGTAATATTATAGTCCCTGTAGCAGTTTAAACAGTTTTTGTAGCAGTATTATTTTCAGTTTCTGGAGTAGTTTTAAATAAGTGATTTATTTTTTAGCTGCATTTCATTCACACTTGCCTCACTACCTGCAACCCTTGCGCATATAGCCACAACACCTTTTGCAAGTTTACGCCCCCGGATTGACACATAGATTGAATTGAAATTCCATTTATTTAAAATTAAATATATACCTTAGTTTCTGCCCATCAACCCATGTAGAAATTTGACCTTTGATAAAAAGTCGCTCTCTTGTTTCTTTATGATAATTATTGAGATAGAACTAGGTTAGGGCGTATATATTCTCTTTGTAAGATTGGCTTATGTGAACATGCTATGGTGGGAATGCCAGATAAAGATTTCAGTCTATTTCAGCATAGACTTTGATTCTCTTTGCCCTCTTTTCATGCCTCGTCTGTTGAAAGCCTCTGGAATAGTTGGATCAATGTAGGATGTGGATTCCACACATTATCCCAAAATGCTGGTTGAGTCCTATTGCTAATTATCCAAACCTAACCTTTCTTAATAAGAGAAGCTCTGTCTTAAGATGTTGCTCTATGGCAGATTTGTTCCTTCCAACTCTTTTATGTGGATATCAATTTTATGCTACAATCGTAGGTATTTATGGAGTAGGATCTTTGTGCATTAACTTTGTATCTTGGAGCAATACCTCCAATACAATTTAGTGATCATAACTACATTATTAAGTAGGTATACCCAAGTCCCTCTTCCTTGCAAGAAGGCAAGCTTGGTTTTATTTGACTGAATGTCATCTTCTTTTAGCCCATTCTTGGTATTTTGTTCTTTTCTCAAAGAATTTGAGGCTGGCAATACGTAAGTAAATGGGCAGAGTTTGCAAAACAGATTTAATAATCATAATTGTAAGTGACAAAGAGAGCCACCTGTTTGTCCTATGGTTGACACTTATGTCTAATATTCCTTTTCAATCTCCTTTTTTGGTGTTTAACTTGAGAGGCATACAAGGGAAATCCCATATATTTAATTACTTGGGAAACTCACATGATATATTTTAATTATTAACTTGACTCAAAGGCTTTGAGATAAGTATCCTAACCTCTCTAGATGTCCGAGATATTTGGCATGTTGACATCCCCTAGTAAGGCTGTGGTGGTCATAAGCTAGAGGTAGATGTGGTTTGGAATACCTAATGCCACAAAATGCTCTCTTATCTCTCCATCAATCCCAAGCTTATTGAGATATCTTTGTAAACCCTTTGCCAAGACAAAGAAGAGATAGGGAGACCTCTCCCTATCATATACCACAAGAAGCTTGGAGTCGAGGAGACGCCTTTCAAAACAATTGCAAAAGAAAGGGAGGTCAAATAACAAGAGATCTAGACAACGTTCCCAACATGGAATCAAATGTACACCAATTTGTGTTTTCTTTTTGGAAACTTGTTGAGAAAGAGAACCATTTTTATTTCTAATAATTAGCACACCAAAAAATGAAAGTTTGTTGTCTTCTTCAATTCCATAGTGAACTTTATATGTCCATATTGGTTATTGAGGTGTTTTACAAAAGATTCTAATTCTAGTCTACCATGTGTTCAATTGACTAGTGTTATCCACGTATACGTACCACTATTTTGGTTGAAGTTGGAAACACACTGGATTTTTTCTTGAAATTTTCCATAAAATGATTAGCAACTAAGGAAAAGAGAGTAAAGCCCATTGCTAAACCCTCAACAACTTAATATTGATACTAATTGTAGGAAATCATATTAATCTAATATAAGAATACTTGTAAGATAAAATATAATCTAAGTATTCCAACTAAGAAAATGCACACAACACAAGATGGGTTTGGCTCCCGAATCTCCCTCTCCAGTTTTGGGAAGATTCTTGCTATGAGGGCATTGGTAATGCTATCAGTCATTTCTTGAAGGTAGATTCTACTACCTCATTTATGGGGCATTCCACAGTTGCTCGCATCTTAGTGGATATTGTCATCTCCAAACCCCTTCATGGAGATGTTGTTTTGCTGGTAGGGGATAAGCCCTAGAAACAACTGTTAGACTATGAGGGTATCCCCCTTAGATGAAGACATTGTTTCACTATTGGTCATTTGGCCTCCAGTTGTCCTCTCTTGCGATGCAATGACACTGCAATTTGGTGGAAGGATGCTCCCCTAGATCACTTGATTATCAGTGCTTCCTAGGAGGATGATTCATCTCAGGGGGATGATTCCTCTCAGGAGGGTGAACACCCTCATGAGGTGGTACTTGAGGGGGTGATAGCGGTTGAGACTGTAGTGAACACCACGACTTCTCTGGATTCTTCTGATCATCTCTCGGCTCCCTTGTTGGCTCCTTCTACTTCGGGTTGGATTGTTACTTCATCAGTTCCTGTTTCAACTTCAGATTTGCCTACTTCTGGTTCGACATCTCTATGGGAGGAATCTCTGGCTACGACGTCTACTAAGGTTCTCCTCGAGACCTCTTTGGTCACGACATCGGGTGAGGATCCCCTCTCACCTTGCTTTACGGATTTTGATGCAGAGCTTTCTTTGACTGTGGTTCAATGAAAGAAAAAAAAAACTTCCCAACTCTGTTGCTGCCTTGCACCATAGAGTCAAGGGAGTTAGGTTTGCTAGATTGGGATCTGGTGTAGTGTAGGTCCTTTGCTTGGTTTTTTTATTTTTCAACTGGGTTGCTGTGCCTGTGCTGTTCTGTTGTTTTTTGGCCTGTTTGGGCCTGCTTGATCAGCCCTAGGGGTTTGCTTGTAAAGGGACCAGGACTCTTGTTTCCTACTTATCTTTTTCAAAAACACAAGATTTACTTTGGAAAACCCTTTCCAACCCAAAAATCTAGCAACCAATAGCACCACTCTTTATGTATTCACAATATCAAAATGATTACAATACGATGAAAGAATTCACCCATATTATCAAGGAGATTTTCAACTCAACAAAGAGTTACTTCAACAACATGCATCTATCTTCTAGAAATCTCTCTAATATCCCATTCCAAACACTCTATAGATAGACAGGGATCAACTTACTAAGTTTCAAGGTCGGCGCCCAAGTTTGATTCTAGGTCTAAGAGTCATTACAACCTTCAAGGCAAAACCCATATGACCCTTAATTTAATTCATGTGCTCAAGATGACATGTCTTCATGTGACCTCCACATACATTAAATGTATTTCCCTAACGATACATACAACTTCTTAGGAAAATATTGGTCTACCCAATGTGTGGTGTCTTAGTCCTTTACAAAATATTAAGTATTTTATGCAAGGTGTACAACACCTTTCTCAACATTCTCCCACTTGTTGTATACATTTCATAAAGGGCCCAACATAGACAAAAACCAATTTGTTGTTCAAGGAAAAACATCCTCATAATCATCACACATCATTTAAACTTCTCCATGCTTACGAACTTTAGCTAAGCGACTGCAACATCTAGAACTACACATCAATGTGCTCTAACTGCACATGAAAAATAGTGTTTTTTGCTACATAGGTGGCACTTTGATTGTCAGAATAGATCACAAATTCTTGCTATAAACTAAAGTTAGAACACAAGTTCAAAAATAAAATCTCCTCCCTTAAATATCCATTCTCACATCTAGGGAATTAGCCCATAGTCTATAATAGTGTTGTGTACTTCTCAAAATTGACATCTTCATAGTTTTAGACCAATTCTCAAGAAAAAAACAAAGTAAAACTAGAATGCATCTAAAAAACAAGTGGGCTATACATATAAGATCATTCTCTACTAAGTATGTTGAACCCACATCCAACTTTAAGTGTAGGCTCCTCAGTCTTTCTATTAAAACCTCATTAAGGGACTCACCATTCCAACACGATCTCTAAACACCCCTCAGATCTCCAGCCTCATCCAAATTTGTCTAGAAAAACTAGGTACACAACTAATCATCTCATGCAAATCAAACTCCAATTGTAGTTCTAAATATCCAAAAGTGTCCCTCCAAGGAAAAATGATCATTGTACTCATTTAGAAGATTATCCCCAAATCATACCCAATTGCTCCCATTGCATGTATAGGAAACATATAGGATGCAAGAACTCCCTATGGCTTCATGATTTGTATCTTTACACTAGAAGATCATCCATCTCCAACTTACAGATTTACTCAAAAGCAACCATATCATGCTAATGCTCCATTGCAGATCCAAAGTCCACCAAGGCACAATAAAATCTATCCTCAATATTAAAAGACTTTTATCAATAAATGACAAATTCACATCACTATCAAAACTCCCACTGAAAGTGATTTAGAGTTTCCCATGGTATCGTGATAAGAAATCCTCAAAAAACTTTGAAGACCATTTGTCTCTAACCAACAAATTCACATTTAACCATTATCATTGCCAAAACTCCCACTAAAATGTGATCCAAAGCTTCCCATGGTAGAATGGTTCATGTAAAAATTGAGAACATTCACTAAGGTCTTGCTGTGGTGAAACCTTGAAATTTCTTCCAAGTAACTTGAGGTATCACTAGCAATATCTTGAAATTACCCTTCCAATTCATTTCAGGTGTCACTTCCTATGGTGATATCTTGAAAATTCCCCATCCAAGTCATTTTAGGTGTTGCTTGTTGTGGTGATATCTTGAAAATTCCCCTTCCAAGTCACTTCAGGTGTTGATGGGGTGACACCTTTTTGTCTCTTCTTCCCAATACCATGAGATCACCATGGTGATGTTTTGAGGTGTCCGGGCAGCCATTTAAGTGTTTTTATGACACTTAGGGGTCTCCCCATCCCTAAAAGTGTCGCCAAAGCGATGCCTGACTTAGGTATCTCAACTTTGAAACATCAACACCTTCTTGTCTCTTCTTCCCAAAACCATGAGGTATCACCATGGTGATGTTTTGAGGTCTCCCTAGACATTCAAGTGTTGTCACGAGGACACCCAGGGTCTCTGCATCCCTAAAAGTGCCACAAAGGCAATGATTGACTTAGGTATCTCAACATTGAAACTTTTAGGGTCTCTACATCCCTAAAAGTGCCACAAAGGCAATGATTGACTTAGGTATCTCAACATTGAAACTTTTTGGAGCCATAACTTTTTCATACAGATTCAAAATTAGGTGCAATTTTTATGAAATTGCATAATTTGAGACAAATCCAAATCTACAAGATTTTAAATTTCTCTTAGAGGTCTCGTTGCATCAATAGCTCCTCTCCTTTGTCTATAACTTAAAGGTGTCCCCTTGGCAACATGTTGAGGCAAAAATTTGGCACCAAATTGATTCTCCACCATCCAAGGTATCATGGGAGCAATGGCTTGAGAAATCCTCCAAGCAACATTTTTTCTCTTTGTCCAAATCATTGCGAGGGTAAGAGCTTAAGTCCTTTCAAGGAAAATTTTTGGTCTCCTTGTTTTCCGAGATATCTTGGTGGCAATAGCTTGAGGCATCCTAAAACATGGAGGAAACACATCCACCACATGGTACTAGCATCAAGTTTGAATAGGGTCTCATAACGAACCCCCTTTGCCAACACCAAATTTTTGCTCATTGATTTGCAACAAAATTTGGAGAAATCAACATGCACTCCCACATCATAAAATCTTGCTTACATATACTAGGTTTCTTGCCAAACTTGGGATGTGCAACACATTAAAAAGAGTCTTGATTCTTCTATCTTTGAACACAAGCTTAATTTTCTCACAACCAATAATTTTGTGAAATGTATTGTCACCCAATAAGACTTTTCCACCATCATAGTTCTCATACTCAAAATCATAATTCTCATACTCAAAAAGCTCTAGAATTAATCAACCATGCATCATCACTTGCATGCATAAGAGAATATGGAAGAAACACATTTCCAAATTCATCTAAGGTTTTCAAATCAAAACCACTATCCAATTCATTCCTAGCCTTCTTCTCATTGTAGTTTTTCTTTATATGACCAATTTTACGACAATTCCAACATTTTACCTTTACTTACCTGGAGACTTAGATCTACTCTTGGACTTAGGTCTCGTTTCTCCCTTCTTGTTTCCATCCTTCTTTGCACAATATTTGACAATGAGAACATTTTTAACAAACTCCATGAATTTTTGCCTCATTTCTTTAGACACTAAGGCTCCAAGCACACTCCCAAATTTCAATTGAGAAGTGGTGATGTTGCCATCACAAGTATATTCCACGAATCTAGTAGTGAACAAATCAAAGTAATGCATTGTTCTTCCTCATTGATCTTGACATCAATTAATGTCAATTGACTAATAATGGTGCTAAATCTATTCAAGTGCACCATTGAATCTCCATTACTCATTTTCAAATAATACAACTTTTTCATAAGAAAAGTTTATTTACTAGAGACCTAGTTTGATACAAAGCCCCTATCTTATCCCACAATTCTTTGGTTGTATTCTCTTTAGAAACATATGAAAGCACTGAACCTACAAGGCATAAATGAATTGTAGATCTTGTCTTTCTATCCAATTTACCCTATTCATCTTGATCCATACCTTGAGGAACAAAGCTTGACATCATTGTAACTACAATCCATTGGTCATGCTCCACTAATAGGTCTCCCATTTTGAGTCTCCAAAGCTCAAAACTCATGCCGTTAAATTTTTCAATCTCCATTTTTAAAAAAGTGCTTGCCATTTCATTGACCTTGAAAAATGATTCACTCTATACAAGCTACTCACTGATAATCATGATTAATATAGGGCTGAAAGTTGCCTTTTCTCCCACAGATTAACCAAATCTAAAACCAACTTTGATACCAATGTAAGAAATCCAACACAAGTACGAAACCCTTAGCAACTTAACATTAATACTAATTGTACGAAATCATATTAATCTAATAGAAGAATACTTGTAAGATAAAATAGAATCAAAGTATTTAGTAGAGAAAAAGTACAACACAAGATTTAATCTAGGAAACCCTTTTAGGAAAAAAATGGCAACCAATAATACCACTCTTTATGTATTCACAATAGCAAAAGGATTACAATACAATGAGAGAATTCACTTGTACTATTAAGGAGATCTTCAACTCACAACAAAGAGTTATTTTTACAACGTGCACCTATCTTCTAGCAATCTCTCTAATATCCCATCCCAAATACTCTATATATAGACAAGGATCCTTACTATGTTCCAAAGTTGGCACCCAAGTTTGACTCTAGATCCGAGAGTCATTACAACCTCCAAGAAAAAACCCATATGACCCTTAATTTAATTCTTGTGATCAAGATAATGTATCTTCAAGTGACCCCTACATTTATTGAATGTGTTTCCCCAACGATACATACAACTTCCTAGGAAAATATTGGTTTACCCAAAGTGTGGTGTTCGAATACTTTACAAAATATTAAGATTTTTATACAAGGTGTACAACACCTTTCCCAATAGATACAACCTCTTTTTACTCATAAATATCTTCTTGAAAGTGAAAATAAGGTATACTTGAGGTAAATTCTACTAGTTTTATATTTTCATAATGTGACTTCACTAACAACATTGATGGTTTCATCTAGGGGACCTTAGTAAAAATAGAAGCAACATTGAGACTCACTAGACTATCATGGTATCTAATTTATAAATTTTATTTTGGTAATGAAAGTAGTGGAATCCTTAATGTATAAAGAAGTATTTCCTATGAAAGATTTAAGCTTTTTGGTTAAATAACTACTCAAGTTGTATGTGGGAGAGTTTGCAGTGTTTAATAATAGGTCTTAGAGGAATGTTGGGTTTATGAAGTTTAGGCATGCCATACATCCTAGTCATGATGGGAAATCCAGGATTGCGGCAATCCTATAGTTATGTTACCTTGGGATGGGAAATCCAGGATTGCGGCAATTTCGGGCCTCAATGGATATTTCTGCTGAGGGTTTGAAGCCCCACATTTCTGATCCAATTTCTTGGGCTTGCTAAACCCTTTCGGCACCATGACTCTTTTCTTTTTGCGGGTGTTTCACAAGATAATGGATATCATCAATTGGGAGCCATTTTCCCTGCATGTTCAATATAGTCACTTAAGCTCGCTAAATCTTTTGACCACCGAGTTCCTTAGCCTTTTGCGGGAGTTTTATGAGACAATCGATATTATCCGCCTTTTGCGGGAGTTTTATGAGACAATCGATATTATCCACTTGGAGGTATTTTCCCCACTTATCTGGTGAGGGGAAATGGGCCCGCTTATCCAGTGTTTTGACTTTCATTTGCTTGGAGTAGGAGATCATGCTATGGTAGTTCCACCTGACATAGGGTATATCTTGTTGAACCCAAAACACCCGCTCATCTGATAACAACCAAAAATCCCCCTTATCAAGTGAACCATATAAAACCTGCTTATCTAGTCAGTCCCCCCCAGGCCTGCTTTTAAACATAATAGTTCATTTATCCTATATAGGCCCATTTGTCCGCCCAAGATGAATAACTTTGCATAATCTCATGAATTTAAAGATTTCATCTTCTTTGACTAATGTGAAGTATGGATTTAATTATGTGCAATGCCTATATCCAGTGAGGGTAGAAATACCCACTTTTGTTAGATTAGTTAAATTTGATGTCTTGGATGAAAAAAAACTAATTATTAGGAATTCATGCTAATATTTTGTTTCAACGATTTCAAGAAATTTCCAACCAATTTGGTAAATTAAACATGATTGAAAGTTGTCAAGGAGGTATTTATTGAGGTGATGTATGCAGGGTAAATGTCTTCTTGAGCTAACAACATGAAGTATGAGTTCAAGGGAGTCCACCTAGTTTCCAAGATCACTTCCAATTGGAACAATATAGTTGACACTGACATTGGCCATGTTGATCTAGATGATTTCAAGTTGAGGGTGTTTGGTGCCAACCCTACTAATTGGGCTCGTAGGATAGGAGAGAATGGTATAGCCCAAGCAACATGTTTTCCCACTGCAGTTCAGTGCTCAGAGCTCATCATGGCTTTAGCAGAAAGATATCACCCACCAACTAGGTCCGTAGTAACTCAAGATGGGAGAGTAATTGTCAACCTCACCATAGAAGCCATAATAGAGGCTTTTGATAGTCCAATTTTTCCCACCATGACTATGATCACTAAGGAGACAAACCAACGCCTATATGATCAAAATCAAGAGAAGTGTACGAAAGTGATTAATGACACTTGGATGAAGGTTAAGAGGATAGCTATGTCCAAGGTACCTCAGGTACTATATAGGAGTGATTTCAAACCAGAGGTAAGGGGTATGGTGACACTCCTCAACAAAGTCATGGGTTTGTCCACCGCCTCAACATTTGAACCCTAGATGTTTGGATATATCGAGGAAGTACTGAAAGGGAACAAGAAGATATACTTGGCTCAAATTATTAGTGATAACATCCATGGGGGTTTTCTGGCCCTAAATGAGACACATGTTTTTCACCTAGCTTCCTATATCATGTACATGTTATCCAAGAATTTTGTTTACCCTGGACTAACAAGAATGGGAATAGTTGACAATGCAGCTGGAGAACTAAAGTTTATGACCATTACCCTCAACTGCAACATGTTAATTCATTAGTTCATTACAAGAGAGTGAATGATGCATTCACAATACACATCACAAGGATGTTGCAAGGAGATATGTCCAGGAGAATATCTCGAGAGGCTGCCAATGTAGTGCAAAATTATGGGTATTGGTTCACCAAATTCCTACAATTTACCTATCTTAGAGTGCAGAGGTTCAAAGGAGCACCATATAGGCTGCCAAAGTACCCCATAGACAAGGTAGTCTTATTGGAGTTGACAAGGCAACTGTGCACCTACTACCATTTGTTGAAAGACTTACATAGGGTTGTTATTAAATCTCTAATTGTCCTAGGGAGAGGACTGTTTACCTGCATCACCATAGGTGCTGCTGAATCATCGGATGCATAGTTTCAACAATTACATTTGATTTTCTATAAAGATCGGTCCCATTTTGACCCATTTGGCACCCTAGAACAACATGTTAGTAGGAAACTCTTCCATGTTGAGGAGTTGGAGGACTTTTGGGCTAATTGTGCTAATGAACATGAAGTAAAGAAGAAAAAGTGCTGAAGGTTATCTCTTGATTTCATCAAGAAGTCCCATATAACCCTGGTACTAGATCAATTAGTTGATGATGAGGTTGTGGTACAAGAAGCTAAATGGGAAAGGGTCTTCAGCCGTCTAATTCCCCCTCCAAACTAGCCTGAGGCTGAGGAAAGTTCCCTTGAGGAAATTATGAGGGGTCCAGTTAGGTGCAACAGAGCTTGGGTAGATGCACAAGTTGCACAACTAAATGTTGCCAGTGTGCCCTTAACATACACAAATCCTCAGGAAGAGAGGGATAGTGATGGTGAGAAAGATGAGCCAATAGAAGTGGCCAGTTCAAAGCCAACAACAGGGAACAAATCAGACAGTGAGGATACTATGGACAAAGTGCCTATAGAAGATAGAAAAGGAAAATGCAAAGCAGTGAAGGAGCCTAAGAAGAAGGCTATGAGGGGAAGTGCCTCCCTAGTGAAAAAATAACATCCAAAAGGAAGCTTGTCTAAACTAGGGAAGCTGAGGGATCCAAACCAAAGAAAATCAAAATCACCAAGAAGTGGTGCAGTCACGGTTGGAGGGTTCACATAATGAACTGTCTAGACCATGCAACAAGAGTAAAAACAACAGAAACAACTCAAAGATGTGAAACAAATGTAGATTCAGTCATTCAGTATATCATAGAATTCAAATACGGATCAACTGGCAACATGTGGGCTTACAATTAGGGCTCAAAGGCCTGATTTCATAATCTCAGAATATGCACAAGATATAGCTTTGAAGCTCCTTCATGCAAAATCTAAACTATCAACTATCACTATTATCATGAACTGCTTTCCTAAGGATCTATTACATCAATATATATCATCTCCAGAACAATAGATTCCTCCATGTCAGCCAAGGAAGATCACAAACTCCAATGAAGAGCTGTAACATGTGTACACGGATAGGTCAGACCTAATTGTATAGAACACCTCCGCAAATGAATTGAATGATGTACAGATCTTAGGGAAGGTCAGCCATGAACCAAAGATCATTGAATGATGTGTCATTAGGCTCCAAGGATCAAGGAATGCTCCACAAGTCTTCTCCTTTAGCTGATTGTCTAAGACTGTTAGGATGCTCTATTCTGAGAAAATAATCAATCTTCTGATAGCGATAACTTTCCGGTAAATGATCCAAATGCTTTGAATTCTGGATATGATGTAGATGAGTGAATCTAGGTGCTAAGTCTAGGTCCGCAAGATTTGAAATGCAACTGCAGCAGAATGTGGACCAAAATATAGAAACTGCTACTGATTGAACTCCGTGGAATGAACTGGAAAATGAAAGGAAATGAATTGAACTACAAACAAACTAAAATGCAAATGTTTTTGGTTGATGCAAGATTACTCTTGAACTAGGGATGCTCTTGCATCAGACATCCAGGGTTATTGAAAAAGTGAGTCCCTCACTTTGCTGGGGCTAGAGGAAAACCAAGACGATCCACCTCAGCTTGAGAAATCCATGATGAATCTTCTTTCGGTCTACCTTTCCACTTCACAAGATATTCTTTGTGTTGTCTTCCTCTAGTGCTGCATCCAACTCTGCTGTCCAAAATGTCTTCAATCTGCTCTGGTGCTTGTTGTGGTAACTACTTCTTCAGGTCCTCTGCCATGCTGTCACTGAACTCTACTTCATGATACTGGTATAGGTCTGCAATGTTGAAAGTAGGTGATATACCCAATGTCTCCAGTAGCTCTACTTCATATGCATTTCCTGAATCAAACTCCCTGAGTATCCTACAAGGTCCAAACTTCTTCATCTTCAACTTGTTATATGTTCCAATTGGAAATCTTTCTTTTCTCAAGTATACCATCACTTCATCTCCAATTGCAAATTCCTTATGTCTTCGCTTCTCATCTGTTTGCTCCTTATATTTGTTGTTCATATCCTCCAAATGCTTCTTCACCTGATTATGCATTGTCTTCATGTGATCTACAAATTCTTCTGCTTTTGTACTTCTCTTTTCCTCTGCACTGATATCTCTTAATTTTGTTGCTCCTCTAGGATTCACTTCGGTAACAATCTCAAAAGGTGTTCTTCTAGTACTCCTATTCACTGAATTGTTGTATGCAAACTCTGCTTGTGAAAGAATCAAATCCCAACTTCCTGTCTTCTCTCCAACCAAACATCTCAACAAGTTTCCCAAACTCCTATTCACTACCTTTGTATGTCCATTAGTCTATGGATGAAATGCTGAACTGAACTTCAAATCTATCTTCATCTTCTTCCAAAGTGTCTTCCAAAAATATCCAAGGAATCTGGTGTCTTTGTCTAAAATTATGCTCTTAGGTAATCCATGCAATCTCACAATCTCCTTGAAAAATAGGTCTGCTAGATGCACTGCATCAATTATCTTCATACAAGGTATGAAATGAGCTATCTTTAAAAATCTGTCTACCACTACAAATATAGAATCATGTCCTCTCTACGTCTTAGGCAATCCCATCACAAAATCCATACTTATGTCTTCCCAAGGTCTCACCAGTACTGTCAAAGTTTTATACAATCTAATATTCTGACTACTCCCTTTTGCAACTTGACAAACTCTACAACTCTGCACAAACTTCCTAACATCCTTATGTATCTGAGGCCAATAGTAATTTTCACTCACCAAAGCCACTGTCTTGTCAATGCCAAAATGTCTTGCCAATCTGCCAATGTGTTTCTCCTTGATCACATTATCTCTCATTGAACTTCTAGGTATGCACAACGGATTTCCTCTAAACAACATATCTTCTTGAATGAAATAGTCCAACCACTTACTCCTATCTGTCACAACAGGTTCCTTGCATGCTTTCCAAGGTTCTGCAAAGTCAGTGTCTCCCTCATACATATGCTTCAATTCATCAAATCCCAACACTTCAACTCTCATCTCTGTCAACAAGTTTCTTCTCCTACTCAATGCATCTGCAACTTTGTTTGATTTTCCACTCCTATACTTCAACACAAAAGTATAACTCTGCATGAACTCTACCCATCTCATATGTCTCTGATTCAACTTACCTTGACTATTCAAATACTGTAAAGCTTGATGATATGTATACAATACAAATTCCTTAGGCAACAAATAATGTCCCCACTTCTTTAGGACTTGAATTATGGCTTAGAACTCTTGATCATAAACTAAATATCTTCTCCTTGCATCATTCAAATTCTCACTAAAATATGCTACAGGTCTACCTTCTTGACTTAATACTGCTCCAATTGCTTTCCCACTTGCATCACAATCAACTTGAAATACCTTATTGAAATATGGTAATGCCAAAACATGTTGCTCTGCCACTTTCTTCTTCAACAACTCAAAACTTTTATCTGCTCCTGATGTCCACTTAAAGTCTTTTCTATCACCTCTCATTGTCTCTATCATAGGGTTACATATTGAACTGAAATTTCTGATGAACTTCTGGTAGAAACTAGCCAATCCATGAAATGATCTAACCTCTCAAATGCTCTCCAGTTTAGGCCATTCAACAATTGCTCTTACTTTCTCAAGGTCCATCTTCAATCCTTCTACAAAAATCACAAATCCCAAATATACTAATTCTTCCTTCATGAAACTACACTTCTTGATGTTTATCAACAATTTATCCTCTCTCAACCTCTGCAAAACTTGCCTAATATGCCACAAATGTTTTTCTTTTGTCTTACTAAAAATCAGAATGTCATCCAAATATATAATCACAAACTTACCCAAGAATTTCTCCAAGACTTCATTCATCAATCTCATGAAAGTACTTGGTGCATTTGTCAATCCAAAAGGCATCACTAACCACTCATACAATCCTTCATTTGTCTTAAAAGTAGTCTTCCATTCATCTCCTTCTCTGATTCTGATATGATGGTATCCACTCTTCAAATCTATCTTTGTGAAATATCTTTCTCCACTCAAACAGTCCATGATATCATCCATCCTAGGTAAAGGAAATCTATACTTAATTGTGATCTTGTTTATTGCTCGAGAGTTTGTATACATTCTCCATTCTCCATCTTTCTTCGGTGCTAACACTGCAGGTACTGCACAAGGACTCAAACTTTCTCTGATCAAACCTTTCCTCAACAATTCCTGTATCTGTCTATTTAGTTCTTCATTCTTTGCCGGTGTCATTCTATGTGCTGCTTTGTTAGGCAAACTAGCTCCTAGTATAAGATCCATGTGATGACTGATACTCCTGATAGGTGGCAATCTTTCAGGTACATTGTCTGATATGATGTCTAAAGACATGATATTTCCACAGTCCATCTTGAATAATAACAGATTGCTTCTGGATATAAACTGTGTAGAGCTTTTTTAGCATCGATGTTTCGGATCACACTCTGTGATCCATCATCAGGAAGAGGATGAAAATGATACCAAATTGCAAAAACTAGCTTCTTAAAAGAAAGAGAGGAGGGATGAAAGGGGGGTGGGTTGTTGACACACAAAACAAAACAAGGTAGAGAATAAAAAAGATAAATAGAGAAAAAGAAAGATAAACAAGAGAAGGGAGGAAAAAGATTAAGATGATGTAAAAAAGTAAAAAAAAATCGTAAAAAAATACAAATAAAACTTAAAGGAAGAAAAAAATGGGAGATGAGGACAAAACATGGAAGAGAATCAAAGCAACTCTCTTATCTCCTCCAGTTGCGATTCTTCAGCTTCCTTCTTCAATGCTTTAGGCTTCTTAGGAATCAAAGCATAACGCATATTCTCATGTCTCAAACCATCCAGAAATTTCCTTCCATCTACCAAAGAGATTCTAGCATTTCCACATACTTCACTCTTAGGATCATCTTCCAAAGGAATCAAGGTAATTCTCTTCCCTTTTGATGTTATAGTGTATGTATTCTTTCTCCCATCATGTATAGCTTCCCTATCATACTGCCAAGGTATACCCAACAAAATATGACAAACATCCATAGGCATAATATCACACAAGACTTCATCATGATAAGATCCAATATGAAATTTCACCAAACATTGTTCACTCACCAGTACCTTATGATCATTCTGAATCCATGCTATTTGATAAGGCTTAGGGTGTTTCAATCTTTCCAACTTCAGCTTCGTCACCATCTCCTCTGAGACTAGATTATCTGAACTACCACTATCAATAACAACTTTACAACATTTACCTCCTGATTTGCATCTGGTTCTAAATAAACTTTTCCTCTGCGGTGGTTCCTCGTTTGTCTTTGCTTGAAATAGTGCTTTTCTCATCACAAGTGATTCTCCTTTCTCTAGTTTACCAACTGAACTCGGTGATCCAACATGTTCTTCTTCCACATAGGCCGCTCTTCCACTGTTCTCTATCCTCTTGCTTGTACTCCCTTGATTACATTCAAATGCTCTGTCCTTCACCTCCACACTTGAAACAAGTGCCTCTGAATGCTCTCCTATCAAATCCTCTTCCTTCTCTTCTGTATCCTTCATTCCGGTATGAATTGTAATTACCTCTATGATGAAAATTTTTGTCATTGCTCCAGTATGCATTGCTATCTCTGTCATCCTTCTTAAATGTGTTGTCAAACTTGTTCTGCTCTGAATGTGATCTGTCTCCTCCAGAAAATGTTCTACCTCTCTGAAATTTACCTCCTCTGCCTCTCTGTTTCTGATCATGCCTCTTATTCATCTTTTCTTCAACTTTCAAGGCAAATTAATATGCCCCTTCCAAAGATTTCATCCTCACCAAACCTAGTTTTTCTTGAATGTTCAATCTCAGTCCAGTGATGTATCTGGCCACTTTCTCCTTGCTTACTTCACTATGTTTTGTCCTTATGATCATCTTATGAAATTCTTCAGTATACTCCTTCATAGATTTCTCCTTTTGCCTCAGGTTCTACAATCGTTTCAATAGCTCCAACTCATAGTCAGCAAGTATGAATTAATTCTTCAGTTTTGTCACCATCTTGTCCCACTTTGTAATATTTTTTTTTCCTCTTCTATTTCTTTCAAACTGAACTTCTTTCCACTATATAACATGTCCTTTCAACTTTGTCTTTGCAAATTTCACCTTCTCTGGATCTTCAACTTCTTCATATTCAAAGTATTCTTCCATGTCATTTATCCAGTCAAGCAACTCTTCAGGGTTCAAATTGCCAGTGTAATTCGATACATAAACTCTAGGTCTCTTTCTAATATTTGAAATAGCTTGCAACATCTTTACTTGATCCAATTCTTCTTCTTCATCACCTCCTAGGGTTTCACCAATTTGTTCAACAGATTAAAATTCTTCTTCATCATCACTTTCAACATTAGGTCTAGGTGTCAATCCTCTTTGCCTATCTTCCTCAACAACATCCAATTGAATTCTCATTTTTTTCATCATTTCCATCATCTCATCCATTCTACAAGCCATTGTTCCAACAATAGCAACTCCCCTCAGCGACATCTTCCTAGGATCAAGTGTAAACTGCCTCAAGTTCGGTGATCGAGCTACAAGGTAACAACTGCCTCACAATAGATGATTGGTTGCGACACAAGTAACCTGCATCAATTCGGCGATCTATCCACAGCAAGATCGTATAGAATTTCTTAACCAACTCCGCTCAATTCGCTCCCAAAGATTCAAACTTTTGCTCTGATATCACTTGGTGCAGTCACGGTTGGAGGGTTACAGAATGAACTATCCAGACTATGCAACAAGAGTAAACATAATGAAAATAACTCAAAGATATGAAACAAATGCATATTTAGTCATTCAGTATATCATAGAATTCAAATACGGATCGGCTGACATCATGCGGGCTTACAATTAGGGCTCAAAGGCCTAATTTTAGAATCTCAGAATATGCACAATATATAGCTTTGAAGTTCCTTCATGCAAAATCTAAACTATCAACTATCACTATTATCATGAACTGCTTTCCTAAGGATCTATTACATCAATATATATCATCTCTAGAAAAATAGATTCCTCCGCGATGGCCAAGGAAGATCACAAACTCCAATGAAGAGCTGTAACGTGTGTACATGGATAGGTAGGACCTAATTGCATAGAACACCTCCACAAATGAATGGAATGATGTACGGATCTCAAGGAAGGTCAAACACAAACCAAAGATCATTTAATGATGTTTCATTAGGCTCCAAGGATTGAGGAATGCTCCACAAGTCCTCTCCTTTAGCTAATTGTCTGAGACTGTCAGGATGCTTTGTTATGAGAAAATAGTCAATCTTCTGATAGCGATAACTTTCCGGTAACTGATCCAAATGCTTTGAATTCTGGATATGATGTAGATGAGTGAATCTAGGTGCTATGTCTAGCTCCTCAAGATCTAAAATGCAACTGTGGCAGAATGCTGACCAAAATACAAAAACTGCTACTGACTGAATTGCCTAGATTGAACTGTAAAATGAAAGGAAACAAATTGAACTGCAAACAAATTGAAATGAAAATGTTTTTGGTTGATGCAAGATTTCTCTTGAACCAGGGATGCTCATGCATCAATAAGGCTCCACTCCCTAAGGTTTCACAAGCATGTCCTGTTGCAATAGCCATTGCCTTTGTCCCATTACTAGCTATCACTGCCACTACAACTCCGGATGTGCAAATCCATTTTGCTTCTTCTCCTCCAAATGCCACTGATGCACAAATTGCTCCTATTGTCTTTGTACCACCCAATGTATCAGGTTCTGACATAGTTGTTTCCACCCACCTTCTATCTCCATACCCTCTGCTCCCACATCATCATCTTTCATCTCTACCTCCTGTTCACTTGCTACCACTTCTTCCATCTCTCCACCATCTTCTCCACCACTCTCTTCCATCAACATTCCTAATTCTTTGTTACCTCAATCCTCTCTTTCCAATTCACTTCCTTTGTCTTCCATCCCATACTTACGTCACTATCATTTTCCCCTCTACCACCTATTTCCTCTATCCTATCACCTCCATCTTTCTCTTTACCTCAACTCAGTTTGTCCACACCTATTTTCACCCCATCTATTCTTCCTTGTCCATCCATTCTACCTTCCCTGGGGTTTGTAGAATTTATAAACTTGTCTAAGGTGCAATTGCTTGAGGCAGACTTTGACTCATTCTTTACAATAAACAACAGTTTATCCTGGCCATTTTGGACTACTTCAAAACAATTCCTAAGCCCTCATCCCTGAAGGTTCCCCTGTTAGAAGGAATTGAAAAGGTCTATGCTTAAATGAACATTATCAGTGAAGAGTTCCCCATTCAAGATGCCCTTGATAGTCCTCCTATTGACATGTGCACTGTAGAGATAGTAAATCTCAATGATAGTCCACTAAAGGATCAACTAGATCAAAGGATATATTTGATAAGACAGTAGGTACAAGTAATCAATTGCAACATATTGGGCAACCTCAATAGGCTACTGCAGAGTCTACCATGGTAGATAATACAAAGAAAGACTTGGCTTCTAGGGATAATGATTCTTTAAATAAAGAGGGAGGATGATTGGAGCCCCCTATAGATTCTTTGATAGCCCCTAACTGGTTGCAACAGAGGTTACAAGGCAAACAACCTCAAGTTGAAGTTGTTGACCTAGAGATAGCTTCCTTGCTTGGATTGAAAATCACAAGATGAAAAATCAAGCAAAGGTCCATTCTAGAATATATAAGGATGCCTCAAGATCTAGAATTGTAGAAGTTGCAGTCTCACCAGTTCAGACAAATAAAGAAGAGATGAGGCTTGGAGATTACAACATTTCGACATTGAATCTCAGTCCCACCTCTAGGTTGCAAGAAATTGAAGAGTTCAAGGATTTGTTTCAAATATTATTCACAGGATGGATAAAGATGAGCTCACTAAGAAGAAGCTAAGGCATAAAAATAAGGAATTACATGCCTATATAAGACACCTGGTGAAGCCTATGGATAGTAGTGATGGCATTGTAGTAGCTCCATCCATTCTTTCGAAGGAGGAGTTGGAAAAATTGGACAAAATGAGGAAAATTGCCTTGATGACAAAATAATGGTTGACATAAATTTAAACTAAGGGCTGTGAAGCCATTAACGAACTCAGTGAAATACATAAAGATTTCTGTGCCTTGAAAGAAGAATGGGATAAAATGGTCGAAGATAGTGAAGAATATGATGATTATTACTCCCACATATATCCTAGAGTTTAGGCCATGTGTAAGCTATCTTCAGAAGTCCTCATCCAAGAGAACAATTTGGCAAAAGATAAAATGAATATGTCCTTTCACTGGTTAGAAATGTTGAAGCTAAGAAGGGAAGTTTTTGATAAGGCAAAGGCTGATGGTGCATCAACTAAGACTCAACTTTTAGAAGTAATACATGGCTTCAATGATCTCATCTGGGCACTAACAGTGTTATATTGGGATGATACATCAACCATAGATGTGCAAGAGTGCAAAAGACAACTGAATCTATCACTACAAGGTAATCCAACTGATGACTCTTTCCCCTTCAGTGTATCAGATATGAATAAGGATAGCAATTTAAAGTCATAGATTAAAGAACTTAAGAAGAGTGCATGAACAAAGTTTGTGATTTATCACAACTTATCTAAGGCAGTGGATAATCTTAAATTTTGGGCCAATTTTGTGAAGAATCCTCCTCCATAAGAGATTAATCCTACGCTTGAAGCCTTGATGGCATACATAAAGAAAGAGGAGAGAAATAAGGTGACTGTAGAAGATGACACTCTTGCATCTTGAAGGTCGGTGTTGTGTTGTGGTTGCCCAATAGTCAAATGCCAAATCCAGCTGGCGTGCCTCCATAAAAAATGTGCCATGTACTCTTTTTGACTTTTCAACTCATTGTAAAGTAATTTGTCTTATTGACATATCAAAAATTATTCTTTTGTCTTATTCTCTTGTGCTCAAAAGTTGTATTTTTGTCTTTTTCCTAAAGGACAAAAGAAATTCCTAGATTGTAACTGCCTATTTGCCAAAATTAAATGATGAATGAATCTAGACCTTTGGTGTTGGATTAATCCTCACCCTCCATTGTCAAACTTAGTATGCCTACCTCTCTATATAAAGGCAATCATTCTCTCTATTTTGTAAGGTTGGAACAATGAATTGTTGACACTTTACCAAAATTTTGAATTAATACAAAACATATCTATAGGTGTTACCATATATTGTGCTTTGTGTTATTGAGCTTTTGGATTTATGGTTCATTTCCTACCTAATTTTAGATAAATTTCAATTACAGTATGGATGCATGCTTTAAATATCTGATGAATGCTCTGGTTCATACCATTTGTACCTTGTTGAATGTAGGTTACTTTGTATGGTTAGTCTAAACCCATTCTAATGAGTTAAGTTCAATTGCATAATTTTAATTAAGCTACACCATTAATTGGGTGTTTAATTAATTTATGTGATTTGAAAATCTTTATTACCTTTGAAGATTGCACTATTTTTGCAGTGTTGTGGGAAACTTGGTAAAGCAAAAATTAGTTTTAGGGCATTTGCCTATCTGAAGCAGTTATATCCACTGTGATTTGTCCTTAGGGTTTTTATTTATTTTCCTATCCCTTATCCTTTTGAAATTTCTTTGAATAAGCTAGTAGATTAGGTTAAAGCATCACACCATTGACAATAACAAATGAAGTTCTCAGACTTCCAAGTTTGAATTATTTAGGGCTCTTGCATATCAGTAACTATCATCATTCACAAAACCCTAAGTAAATTCATTTTTTATGTAAGTCCCCTTGATTGGAACAACAAAGCATATCCAACTGAGTTATCTTGCAAGTCAAGACCTAACAGTATAAACCTTGGGGTAGTCTTTTTTTGGATTTTCTTGGATTATATTCCTTTCAAGAGAGGTGGGATACTATGTATTTCATCTAAGTTGTTGTGTGTGAAAATACCCATCAACACCAAGTTCATTTCAAAAGTGGACCCACTTAAGTACCTACTGTCAAAAGCTACTCTCACTAGATGTATGACTAAATGGGTAATGATCTTAAGTGAATTTGATATTGAGTATGTGGATCAAAAAGAAGTCAAAGAACAAGTGATAGCAGATCGGCTTGCAAAAGCACCTATAAATGCAAACCATCCACTCATCTTAGAGTTCCCTAATGAAGCTATTGTTGATAACTGAGAGGGGGGGGGTGAATCAGTTATCTTAATTATTTGACTTTCTTTTCTTCTTTAACAATTAGAGCAATATCAAATCATATCAGCATGCACAACAATGAAAGCATGAATAAACTCAACACACATGACACAATATTTTTGACGTGGAAAACCCTGTTAAGGGAAAAAACCATGGGGTGATTAACCCAAGATTGTATTCTCTGTTAAAAGAATAAGGTATTACAAAATGACACTTGCCAATTAGGGCTCACTGCCCGAGCACACTGCTCGCAAGAGGCTCACTGCCTACAATAGATTATAGAAGTTAACTAGATACTTGAACTGATGAAAAGCATCCACATGTGCTTAGGTTCAGTTTAGGTTAAGCTAAATACACTGATCTACTGCACTTCATTCTTCCTTTGCCTTAGTGCTGCTGTTCTATCACATACCGGATCTTTATTGCAGCTTCCACACTATTCTCTATTTTTCTTCACACAACACACCATACACCACACACCTTCGCATCCAAATCCATCTGGTATATATATCCGTACCAATGATTTCAACACCTTTCTAGTTGGCATCCGGAATAGTCAATATTTTCCCAAACTCTGATTTGTCGGCTGAATCCTTGCCTATCAAGTGATGTGTATCAAGGAGATGCTTATAGAAGTCATCAAACATGTCGGCCAGCCATGGATGATTCCTCAAGAGACTTGATCACCATCAATAACTCATCCGGATTAAGGCCTGATGCTCTGCTGATTAGTTCTTCCTTAGTCTACTCTACCAAACAGGAACCCAATACTTAGGTGCTCATATCTCTTCACTCTTTCTTCACCGGAGGCTCAATCTCTAGAATCTATCAGTCAAGATACTCCTCTTGACTTCCCCAAGTCTGTACTTTACTGAGATACTTCCTTTGAGAGATCTGGACTTGACTGTTGGACCTTGCTGCTCTATTCTTGCTTACCGGACCTCAACACTCTTCAATCTGAGTTCCGGTATAGACACGCCATGTCCTACAAATGGGTGGGATGAACTTTGTTGCCATCAATGCCAACACTCATGAAGCTACACTTTGTCTCTTTCCAACAATCTCCCCCTTTGGCATTGATGGCAACACTTAGTGAAAAATGACTAAGTGTCACACTACACTCCCCCTTGGCTGATACTCCGTTCTAATGTACACTTTACCGAAGCTCCCCCTTAGCTGGATTCCACATTTTTCATTGGCCCTCACTCCCCCTTTGACATCAATGGCAAAGGGTAGGGTCCGCACACCAAAATTTTCAAGAAAAACAATCTATACATATCCGCATAAGTATATATACAAGTTGTACTTACATATACTGAAGTATATCTGCAAAGGTATTCTTCAACTGTACAACTTTTGTCGCCCAAATTTGCTTCATCCTGTCCAAAATTGAGATGTGACCACTCAACAGGAATGCAAAAGCTTCTGCCTTCTTAAGATCTGTCAGATCATTGGTCCGGGTTGTGGCCTGAGCATCAGTTAGGGCCTCATGCATGGCCTCTAACTTAGGGATAATGATCCCTCTAAGTTCACTTAACCTGTTTATTCTATTTTTCTTCTTCTTCTCAAGCTTCTTAATCTCATCTATGACTGCAATAGTTTGACACTCTTGATTTACTCTGGAAGAGGAGAGAGGATCAAAACTTTGAGATAAACTTAACAGTTTATCCTCTTGCTCTTTTACTTTCTTCTCAATATCCTTGGTCACTTTAGGCCAGGATAAACAAAATTTATATATATCTCCGCTATCTTTAAGAGCATTTTCTAAGCTCTTTATTCCAATATCCATAACTCTCCTATCATTTGTTATTAAACCCTGCACTTCAGAGAATCTTTTTCCCAAAAACTCCTTCCGGACCTTTTCTTCTGCTGACTTTTCTAAGGAATCAAAATGTGAATGAACATAATTTACAAGAGACTTTAGATTACCGGATGTGGAGGCTGAAGGATCCTTTTGGAAGGATGGCATGATCTTCTCCAATACACTAGATGCAATTTCTATTAGTTCACAATTCTCTATGTGAGACTTCAAAAGTTTTTCTTTTGCTTTTGCATGGGCAAAGGATGCTATCTTCATAGTCTGAACCGGGGAGAGGGAATCAAAATTGAATGGTCCTTGAAGCAGTTCTGGTTCATCAATTTCCATCATCTCTTTGGTTAAGAAATCTTTGACTGCTTCTGCTGTGTCTCTTGTCGGAGACAGAGTTTTCTGCCCTTTTGTAGCCTTAGCACGGTCATTTGTGGTCTTCTCTGTTTGACCTTCTTCTCTTCCCTTTACTTGTTCTTCTTGACTAATGCTCTCTTCTTTTCTTTCTTCTCCTTCAATTCCAGAGTATGCAGGAGGATCCGGAAGAGAAGTGTCTTCTCCATGAACTTCCTCTTCCAGAGCAGAGGAATCTGAGTCTTTAGCTTTCTCTTCACTTGTCTCCTTTGCCTCTTCTGTCACTGTCTCAGTAGATTCTTCTTTGTCATCCATGGCCGAGGGATCATCACCTAAGTCCTCTATAATAGGAATATTGAATCTTTTGTATGCATTCTGGAGGATGTCTTCTGTTTCTTTTGCCACCTTGTCAATCTCTCCAAGCATAAGCTGATTCATTCTAGCTTTGCTCTGGAACTCATCCTTGCAATCTTTAAAGATCATATTCTTTTGCTTAGGAGTGATGGAAGGATAGAGCTGAATGGCTATCTGTTCCTGGATCTCCATATCCTTTGCTTTGGCATTATTCTTTCTCATTTCAAGTTCCTTCTCAAGGATTTTAGGAATTAGTGATTTGTTTTCAATGAAAGCTTTGTTGTAGATATTCAGATACCTAATTGTGGCATCTTGTAGGATCTTCTGGTCAGCTTCACTACATTCATCATAGAATTCTGTTATTGGTTTCAGGCTTCCATCCACAGTGATTGCCTTGATGATATCGTCAAGAGTAGGCTTCTCAACACATTTATCTGTCTTTTCTTCTTCCTTGTCTAGACTAGTAGAGGATTCTCTGGATACTTTCTTCTTCTTCTTCATTTTATTGACTTCCTCATTTGACTCTGTCTCTTCATCATCCTTGAGGCTTGTGTATGATCTTGTAGCCTTTGTCTTTTTTCTCTTTTCTCCTTTACCGGATGATTTTGCTTCCGGTTTTGATGCCTTTGAGCTCTTAGGTGCAGAGCTCTTAGAGGATCTGGTCCGGGAGGGGGCTTCTACTGGAGCACTTTCTTTTTCTGCTTCTTCCTTTTCTTTTTCTGCCCTTTCCATCTTCTCTCTGTTGGCATCAACTACCTCCTTTGATATTCCATGCCTTTTGGCAAATTCTTCCACTTCTCTTCTCACTTTTCTCTTGATTTTAGGCTGTCTTAGTTCAACATGAATTTTTACACTTAGCTCTTGGTAGGTTCCAAACCTTTCTGCCTTAGGATCCTTTGGCTAAATCAGCATGTGTTGAACATGTAGTTCTACAATTTTCTCATCTACTTCATACCCCATTGGCATGATCCACACTATTCTTGGCTCCACTACCTCCATTAGGCATTGATCAGTTTCTACCATAAAGCATACTGTATCCTTATACTTTTCAACTAGAGATTGGGGGATTCTCTCTCTGGCTTGCATCATATTCTGAAAGTTCTTGAAGTAGCCCCAGAGTGCTATGTTTTGTGCCTTGGCATCACCAAGTCCATGCAAATAATCCCTGATTTGTATGGCTACTAGTTTGTTATTTTGCCACATCCAACCACTAGATCCGGGTAGCTCATTCATGTAATAGAAGAACATACAGAGTATCAAGCCACCGTATTTGAAAGAGTTCTTCTTGTCCTTCTTTATCTTCTGCAAATTCTCCAAAAGTTGGTTTAGTAGGAGCTCACAGAGATCATAGTCAGCATTTTCTTTAAGCATCTGATAAGCAGTGTAAATTACAGTTCTGGGTACTGAATTTTCCCTGCTGGAATGATATATCTTGTAACTGATTATCATGGAGGCAAACTTGATATTCGGATCAGTGATATCTTCTATTGTCATTGCTCTCTTATCAAATTTCGATCCTGTTGCCTCACTCACTGTCTGATTTTTGACTGACTTGAGAGCAGGTATCCCACCAGATGAGTGCAATCCGGTAACTGCCCTAATGGCATCCTTGGTTATCTTGAATGGTCTCATCAACCACATAAAGTTGTCATGCATTCTACTCAAAACATACCAGACCCATTCATCTTCTACAAAATAGGGGAAATGAATGTATTGTGCAAAATGCTTGTCCCAGATGGCTTTGTACTGAGGTTTTAGTTCAAATGATTCATCTATTAGCTGCTTGTGATAAATATCCATCAACTTAGATTCCCTGAAATCCTCAATATTGGCATGAATGTATGCCCTAACATCTTTGAAATGTAAAACCCCATGCGAAATGTTTGAAAAGGCGCTTAGGGGATCAACTTCTAGGGATTTGTATGGATGTTTCTTGAATTTGGGACGCGGTCTATCAGTGATCTTCACAACATTTGGTGTAGCCATCTTTCAAAAGATTTAGAGAGATATTTCAAGAATGGAAAATACCTTTTACACTTTTAGGGTTCACGAAATGAGTTGAAAAGATCACCGGTAGACTTGAATTCTGCGGTTGATCCTTGAGAGAGATGAAGCAAACTTATTTGCAGAGCTCTTCTTATCTTTTTCACTAATGCAAATGTGCAAATGTCAAGCAAATGAACCCTTTTATCTTTGAGCAAACCCTAATTCCACATTGATATAAATGCGCAACTTAAGTCATTCCAGTTGCCTTGTTCTCCTTGTTCTGAGAAAGATCTTTTCCGGGTCACTGAGATATACTTAGAGTTATTCTCGGTGATTAATGAAAATCTATCTTCCTTTCCCCAAACATTTGATCTATCCGCAGATCAAGATACATCAAATTTGAATCATATCGGATCTAACTGTGAAAGTCCTGTTCTTACCGGATGACTGTTAAACTGGATTAATCTCAGATTATTAACCTCTTCAAATTCATTGCGGATATTTCATATCTTTCCCAAGGGTTATTTAGATGTTTCTCTGAGAGCCCTTTTAGTCTGCAACCTTCCATGTGCCAATTTCAGGCACCAATTGACTAGTTGGGGAAAAATATTTTCTTTTGTGACTCCCCCTGAGCCAGAGCTCATCTATTTAGTTTCTAGAAGGAATATCAGCACCAGATTCTAGTGCGGATCCATCCTCAACATTATGTGTACTCCTCTTCACTCAAATCTTGTTCATCTCCCTTTGAATTTCATTCGCATTCACTTTTCCTTTTTTGTCTTGGTTTTGATTATGATGTATCGAACCCTTATTGTCCTGATTCTAACTTCTGCAGAATTTGGCAATATGACCGGATCTATTAGAATTGTAGAAAACAACATTTCTTTGCATATTTGATTGATATCCTCTTGATCTACACTGATTAGCCATATGTCCTATTCTATTGCATGCAAATCATCTTCCATTGAATGAATTGTTCATTTGCATAGTTCTACACTAATGAGATTTGTGACCATACCTTTTGCAATTGAAACACTTTCCAGAGAAGGATGAATTAGTCTGATTCATTCTTCTTCTACACTAATTTATTTTATGACCAAATTTATTGCAGTTGTGGCAGTATCCATTGAAAGATGGATATCTTTGAGCATTTGGTTGCCTTACCGGAGGTCTTCTAGGTCTGTTCCTTGGATTTCCTGATCCAGAGTTCTTCTGATCGGATCCAGAGCTTTCACCTTTCTCATACCCCAATCCTTGTTTGTCATCTACCCTCTTCTGGCTTTGAAGAAGAACTTCTAGTTGAGCAGAGCTTATCTTGAAATTCTCTTTGTATTCATTTGCTGTTTGAAGATCCCTTTTAAGAGTGTCAATCTGATTCTCAAGTTGTTTTTCATTATCTCTAGCTTCTTCAAGATCAGATTCTAGATGCCTGATTATTCTATCCATTTTGTGGCAGTCTTCTGACTTCTCCTTGAGAGATTGTCTTAGATCATCTTTAGTTTTTCTTTTCTCTTCAATTTCTTGGGTGAATTTCATAACTCCTGATTCCATTTCATGTCTTACCATGATGACCTCTTTTGATAACTTTTCACATAACTTGGTTTTCTCCTTCAGATCTTCATTTGTATCATTGGCTTCACCTTGACTTGCTAATTTCTGAAGTAGTTCCTTTCTCTTTTTCATAGAGATACTCAGTTTCTCTTTTAGTTCATTTATGAAATCATCATCTTGTTTGAGTCTTTCCTTCAAGTTGTTGACTTTAGAGTGAGATTGCTCAAGATCATCTAGGGCAAACTGAAGTTGTTCCCTCATACCATACATATCCATTGAGATTCCCAGATCTTCCTCAAGCTGTTAGGCTCTGTTTGGAGGAACTTGGCTCTGATACCAATTGTTGATAACTGAGAGGGGGGGTGAATCAATTATCTTAATTATTTGACTTTCTTTTCTTCTTTAACAATTAGAGCAATATCAAATCATATCAGCATGCACAACAATGAAAGCAGGAATAAACTCAACACACATGACACAATAATTTTGACATGGAAAACCCTGTTAAGGGAAAAAACCATGGGGTGATTAACCCAAGATGTTATTCTTTGTTAAAAGAATAAGGTATTACAAAATGGCACTTGCCAATTAGGGCTCACTGCCCAAGCACACTTCTCACAAGAGGCTCACTGCCTACAATAGATTATAGAAGTAAACTAGATACTTGAACTGATGAGAAGCATCCACATGTGCTTAGGTTTAGTTTCGGTTAAGCTCAATACACTGAGCTACTGCACTTCATTCTTCCTTTGCCTTAGTGTTGCTGTTCTATCACATACCGGATCTTTATTGCAGCTTCCACACTATTCTCTGCTTTTCTTTGCACAACACACCATACACCACACACCTTCGCATCCAAATCCATCTGGTATATATATCCACACCAATGATTTCAACACCTTTCTAGTCGGCATCCAGAATAGTCAATATTTTCCCAAACTCTGATCTGTCGGCTGAATCCTTGCCTATCAAGTGATGCGTATCAAGGAGATGCTTATAGAAGTCATCAAACATGTTAGCCAACCATGGATGATTCCTCAAAAGACTTGATCACCATCAATAACTCATTCGGATTAAGGTCTGATGCTTTGCCGGTTAGTTCTTCCTCAGTCTACTCTGCCAAACAGGAACCTAATACTTAGGTGCTCATATCTCTTCACTCTTTCTTCACCAAAGGTTCAATCCCTAGAATCTATCAGTCAAGATACTCCTCTTGACTTCCCCAAGTCCACACTTTACTGAGATACTTCCTCTGAGAGATCCAGACCTGATTGTCAGACCTTGCTACATGCTCTGTTCTTGCTTACCGGACCTCAACACTCTTCAATCTGAGTTCTGGTATAGACACACCATGTCCTGCGGATGGGTGGGATGAACTTTGTTGCCATCAATGACAACACTCATGGAGCTACACTGTGTCTCTTGCCAACAACTATATTTTCCATCACTACACTTACACAGTGGAAACATTACTTTGATGGGTCCTATACTCAACATGGCTCAGGAGCAAGAATTCTATTTGTTACTCTATAAGGTGACTATATTATGAAAGCTTACATGATAGCTTTCCCATGTACAAACAATATTGTTGAATATGAAGCCCTCATTATAGGACTTAGAATGGCTATCCAATGGAAAATCAAAGAATTGCATGTCTATGGAGACTCTCAACTTGTCATTAAGCAAGTCAACAATGAATATCACACAAAGGATGACTAACTGCTTCTTATAAGAGGATGGAGGATGACTTTAAGTATTATTTCTCCCAAATCCAGTTTGAGCAAGTGCCCCGATTAAACAATAAAGCTGTAGATGCTATGACCACTATTGGATCCCTCATAGACATGCCACATAATAGTTAGAGATGTGAATTCCCGGCTAAACAACTTTTGCTACTTGCTTATGATGTCCTTGTTATCAAGCTCATGTGTGAAATTGTCGGTCCAAATTCCCCTTGGTACCAAAATATATACACATATCTCCATGATCATACCCTCCACCCAACATATCTAATACCCAATGAAAAACCTTTATCCAATGTTCATCTTGTTTCACTATCCTTGACAATGCCCTGTATCAAAGGAGTCTTGATGAAACCCTGTAAGGTGCCTTAACTTAGAAGAATCTCAAATCTCTTTGCATGAGGTACATGAAGGAATCTATGGTGTACATTCTAGTGGTCCTACCCTTGTTAAGAAATTGTTAAGAATGGGTTACCATTGGCCTACTATGGAACAAGATGCCCATCAATTTGTTAATAAATGTCTATTGTGTCAGTAGCATGGAGATTTGACACATGCACCATCACAAGAGTTGCAACCAATCACTATTCCGTGGCCTTTCTCATAGTGGGGGCTTGACCTCATTGGTAAAATCCACCCTTGTTCATCTAATGGACACTAATTCATAATCACCGCCATAGAGTATTTTACAAAGTGGGTTAAGGCAATTCCTCTAATCTACATCACCCACAAACAAATCGCTAAATTCATTCTCCATTATATCATATGCCAGTATGGTATTCCCCTTGCCATTGTCACTGACAATGACAAACCATTCAAAAACCAAGAAGTTTGTTTCCTCTCTCAATAGTTCCACATTCAACATCATTTTTCCACTCCTTACTATCCCCAAGGCAACAACCAAACAAAGTCTTCTAACAAAAATATCCTTAAAATCCTCAAAAAGATAGTTAATGAAGCTAGTCGTGTTTGGCATCTCCAACTTAGCCCCGCCTTATGAGCCTACCACACTAGTATCCATACACCAATAGGTGCCACACCATATTAACTTGTCTTTGGATCTGAATCCATTTTTCTAATTGAGGTCAAGCTCCCCTCTTTAAGAATCTCTTTACAAAACCTCATTGATGAGGAGTATCATATTTCACAGTTGCATGAGTTGGAATTACTTGATGAGAGGTGCCTCAATGTCCTAGATAATTTGCAAGCCTATCAAAATTAACTCTGTCATAGCTATAATAAAAGGATCACAACCTGCCAACTTGAGATTAGTGACCTAATGCTTAAAGAAAATTAGAGGAATCTTCAAGACCGAGATAAGAAAGGTAAATTTGAGCCTAACTAGTTAGGGGCCGTTGTTGTCATTGCTAACTATGGATCATGAGCTTATTATCTTACTACACTAGAGGATCAACCTTTGGAAGAGCCTATAAACACAGCCATCTCAAGAAGTTCTATGCTTGACCCTCAGAATACCCCAATTGGAGAAAAATACAAAAATAATAAAAAAATTCAAGAAAAAATTACAAAAAAATAGAAAAAGTAAAGAGAAATAATCTGTCTAATGGTGAAAACCACTTCGGTGGCATCTTGGGCAAGTACCATGGTGAAAACATGTTATAGGCACTATGTGTAGTAGCCAAAATCCACCATCTATTAGGATACCATCCATCCCACCTTACTCAAATAAATATCCAATCCATAACATTCCCTTATACATCGTTCCCTACCCCACCGTATATCCATCAACATTCATCAACCTATCATGGCTTGATTTTTATCTGTTAATCATCTATCCCATTCCATATTACTTTGCCTTTTGCCTACCTATTCACTTTCGTTGCTAGGGGCATGTCCCTAGATCTAGTTTATGAATAGGATCTATGCCATATACTCCATGCATCCCACAATAAGACTTTGCATGTCCACCCATCTCCATACATCCAAAAATAATAATTTGCATGTCCACCCATCTCCATGGATCCCATAATAAGACAACTTTGAACTTTCACCCATCACTGTCATATTCCATAATAATGAGCTTTTACAAGACAAGACTTTCAAACTATTCAAACCGCATATAAAACATCGTGCCACAACAAAAATCACACATAAGCCCACCTTTCGAAACAATAAATATTCACCATACCTATTTCCTAACTATCCACATCTATCATCACAACTATGCCTTCAAGGATGTATCCTTCCCATATCAAGCATAATCCAATCTCATTTCACCTATCTAAATTTGGAAAGTGATATGGTGGCTGCATGACTTGTTTTGTCAATTGGTCTTTTATTTTAATTTATCTTTTACCCCTTCTATGCTTACTCAAGGCCGCCTCAATCTTTCTATATCTTTGTGTGTTTTGACTAGCATAAATGGGGCATAATCTTTTGTTTTGTGTGTCGTGATTGTTGGTTGTTCTTTTACATGACCCACCAAGGCTAATATCAACCTTTCATGTGTTGTAACGACTTTATGTATGATGGTTGTTCTTTGCATAGACTAAACAAGGCCATACCAACGCCTTATGTGCATAAGGACTCCCTCATGCTTTAAGTCTCTTTCCTCACATGACCCTCCAAGGTTATCTTATGTCTTGCATGTATTGGGACAACTTTTTGTTTGAGAGTCAAGTCCATGCAAAGGATAACTAATCACCCTAGTTCTTTATACCTTGGTGCATAATATCCATTGCTATATTAAAATCTAGGATTTCTCTCCACATACCAGCATAATCCAATCCCATCACTCATCTATTTTTTATCTCTCCCATTTATCCTACATCCTATCCATAATCTTATACCATTCTCCCACGTTCTCCATTCCATCATACTCTAGGGCATTCTATCTATCCATCTCCCCCGTCTAACCTATTCTCTCATCCTACTAATTATCCCCCCACACATATTGTAACATCTACTTCCCCTTTGTATCATTACTAAGAAGAACAAAATGAAAGTCACCAACCACTCCCATCAACCACTGCATCAACGATCTTCTTGTATCCACATACAATCATAGTCATACACATACCATAATCATGAAACATCAAGTTAGCCATGTATCAAAATCATTGTATCATAATCATATACAATACCATCCATGTGTCATAATCACATCCATCTATCATCAATCCTACACTATAAAGTATTGCATCACAAAAATCAACATCATAACTATTTATCCATATCATCTATAAGCATAAACCATTTTTCATATCTTAAAAATCCATCATAAACATACATCATGCATCATAAACCATCATATGCATCCATAAATCACATACATATATCATCTAACATAAATATCATGTATCCTATCAACATCATATAACCATTGCATACATAATAAAACCATACCAATAACATCATGTATCCATCACATCATAACACAAAAATGTCATTAACTCATTTCAAATATATATATACATACAAAATAAGTTCATGATACAAATGTTTGCCTGAAGGCTTTGAGAATCAAAATATACATATACAATGAGCCCACATGCATACAATATACAATATCTCCATCCATCCATAACATTGCTAACTGGAACTACCACTCTCTGAAGGTGTTGGTGCTGATGGTGGTGGTGGTGGACCCTGACGTGGTGGCCCCATACCAACTAAAGGACCTGACCTCATAGACTTTGAAGCCCCTAAACAACTTCATGTAGCAAAACTAGGCACTCTCTAATCATCTAGTACTATCCCCTCATATAGACTACGATAGTACTCTACCTCTCGTGCCTCTCAAGTCGCCTCCCTCTATGCATGAGCCATGTCACTCAATGCCTATGCCATCCCCTAGCCTCCTATCATCTCTCGGGATATATCACATTCTTGTCATAGTCACACCTCTTGAGCCTTTGTCCTCTGCCATTGTATGATTGCAGCATCTCTCTCTTCCATCACGTGAGCTAACTGCCCATCTCCATCACACCTTTGTGCATGTGCCTGTGTAAGTAAACCCTACACCCTATGTAACTCTGACTACATGCTATCTCTCTCAACCCGTATCTCCTCCACCTTATCCCGAGCCTTGTCTTTCTCAGCTATCACCTCTACTAACTAGTTGCCATCATCTCCTCGCTTTTGTGCCTTTGTAAGCAATACTTGTACCCTCTGCAACTCTAACTGCATAGTATACCTCTCCACTTGCAACTCATCTCTCTCCCATTGGTACTCCTATAGTTCTGACATCACAATCTCCAACTAAATCTGCACTACATCTTTCTCCTCCTTCTCATCTCTCCTATCACCACCATCTCCCCCCTCATCCTGTGCCACTATAGTCTCTCCCTCATCCTATGCTCCCGCAGCCTCTCCCTCATCCTATGCTACCATAGCCTCTCCCACCTCTACTCTATGCCTCACTCACCTCACTCCATCATCACCTTCTACTACCACCATTTTTTCCTCTAGAATTGTAAGCCAAATAGGCCGATGAGAGGCCCACCATACATCATAGTTTGTCATCGTACCTACATAATCTATATCTTCCTTAGGCACCCAAGGTATTGGTACCACCCCACACCACTTTATGATAGCCACCTCAACATCTATAGGCATCCCCTAATAACCAACCTATCTAGTAACTCAAGAAAACATTACCTCATGTCTCAGCTCTATCTGTGGTAGCACAAATTGTCGCAACACCCTATCGAGCATATACCGCTCAATGATATGAACAGTGCAACCGATGATGTAACGAGTCTGTTACATATATGGAAGATGATCATCATCCCCCTCCTAAACCATGTAACCTCTCCAAGGTCTCAAGATAATTGTATCTACCTCATCTAATACTCTCCTCTAGTAATCCACATCACCCATCTTCATATGTCGAAGAGCTCTGCCATATAAAAACATATAAGCCTATCCCTCTCCTCATGCCTATCTGCCACTTGCCTCAATACCAGTATGTGATGCTAGGCCCAAATGTGCAATAGAGTCACATCGCATCCCAAACTTTGTCCTTGCCGGTAAACCACTACATGCATGTCATGATATAAGTTTGCTAGTACACATGACCCCTAGACATAGACAACTCCATCCATCATCATTTTCTCAAGCACTTGACCCTAGCCAATCGTAAACCCTCTAGATCTCCTATTTGGTACTAATAATCATGAAATCAATCCTTCTACAAATAGGGGCAGATGTGCTATTGTCCCCATCACATCTGCTAAATCCATCTCAATATCATCAATGGGAAGATCATCAGTGAAGAAGACCCACTCCAAAGCCTCCTTACTAGTAGTCAGGTCATACTTGACTAGCTCTCCATATGAATAGGGATCCGTAGGATCCTCCACACATCCTCCAAGATGATTGTCATCTCTCCTATCGTTAACAGAAAAGTGTTCCTCTTGCTTTTCCATCTCTCCATAAAGGTTGTCATCATTGCTTGATGTGCATAGATCTCTAAAATTTAGGCAATATCCCATAATTCAATCACCCCAAAGAACTCCCTATCCATCTCCAAAAGCTATAGCCTCAACCTTATAGTCGGAGGCCTCTTCTCTAATGATTGTATAGGCTCTAGCTACTCCTACATCTATTCACAACTTGTCAATCTTTTGCAAACTAGATTCTAAGCATGTCTTTTCAGCAACATAAAAGTGCTATCTTATCCTATACAAGTTCCAATTTTAGAAAATGCACTATCCTACCCCGCACAAGCACCATTTTTGGCAAATACACTACCCTATCTTGCGTAAGTGCCATTTTATGGCGAAAACACCATTTTATCTAGAAAAAGTGTGAATTTGTTGTGCAAGCACCTCAATCCCCCACAAAAGTTCCATTTTAGGTGAAAGTGCTAACCCTAGTTACATAGGTGCTTCTTTGCAAAAGTGTGCCTTTTCCTAGAAAAAACATTGAAGTGCTCCATAAGCGCTAATGCGCTTCAAAAGCACTATTCTATGAAAAAGTGTCACGATCCTAAGCATAAGCACCAATCCCGATACAAAAGAACCATTTTAGAAGATTAGCATTTCTACTTTATCCTATTTCTACCCACATTTATGACCCCCTAACCTACCCCTAGGGACCCAAGATGAGATACATACCCTAGCTCCTGTGTCTAGTGGTCATTGATAGGTCCGAACTTACTCTCCATGATGCCTACATCATGGAATCTACACCATCTTGCCTGGACACTCCTCCACTCCTGCTAGCTCTAATCTCTACTAGGTGTGAATGCAAATGAGCCTAAATGGGCCCCTTTTCCCCTATTTATAGGTCTCCCAAGCCCTAATTTTCAACCCTAGCCCTAGGTTTCTTCCATGTTTCTCTATTTTTCCATAATTCTTCCCCATTTTTTCTTCACCTAACTTATTTTTTCATCCCCTATTTGTTTATCATCACCTTTTTCTTCTTTTCGAAAGTTCAACTGAAAAATTTATTTTTCCAGCTAACTTCTTGAGGGGGCATCACTACTCCATCATTCCTTTGGTTGACTGGGGCATAATTTATTCTTTTACATTATGCCACTTCTTTTTAGTCACGATACCATATCAAAGAGGCACAAATTGTAGACACTAAAAATTGACCACATCTCCACCATCACTTGCGACATCATCCTAACATTACCTTTTGACACATTTGTCCTTAGGTCCCCTTCATGTCCTCTCTCATCATTTAAATTAATTAAATAAATTATATTTATTTAATTAATTTAAATATAATTCCATTTTTCTCCATCACCTAGATTAATTAAATAAATCATATTTATTTATTTAATTAATTCATATGTTCACCCTTAACCAAATTAATTAAATAAATTTTATTTATTTAATTAATTTTATCCTCACACATGACCCCTCTCCAATAATTAATTAAATAATTTTATTATTTGATTAATTTCCACTTCTCTTCATCGTTATTCATTTCCCACAAATAAATAAATTAAAAAAATCCAACTAGTCACATGCCTAACTAATCTTATCCATCCATCTTTACAGAAAGCCCTAGAAGCTTCCATCCTTATCCCTAATTCCACCTCTTAATCTCAACCATCCATTGCATCTCTTAATCTTTGCCCTCCATTCCTCATATCTTGAAGCTATAAATTAATGATCCTTTCAACCATCAATAATCACATCTTTTTCTATCGAGTACATGCTTCCATTTTTCTATCATACTATCCTCCATTATACCAAGATTATGCTGGTTTATTGAACAATCCACATACATTCAAGAAAGCATTTAAAAGAGCATAGCTAGTGAAGCCAAGGTGCACTCCATATCCACTCTATCAGAGGAGAAAGAATGATTTAAGGTGAAGGTTTTATGTTATTTACATTTATCTTTATGTTGTTTACCTCTAATTATTTTATTGTCTTCAGGTAGGCTAATACATGACTTGCCATATGTTGATTGATTTCCTAATAGGGTTGATCTCTAATCCTTGAAATTTAAATAATAGAAACATCTAATGTTTCATTTACAAGGATTGAAGTTAAATCTATAGGGGCATAGGGTCCAACCTAGTAAGGATCAAAAGGAAAGGAAAAAGGTTGATTATATTCTAACAACTTTGATGATTTCAACTATGATCTTTGAGGAAACAATCACAATTGTATATGAAATTTTTTCTCGTTTTTATGTGTTTTGGCTTTTGTAATCTCACTCTTTGGTTTCTATTCATTCTTAGGTGGGTTTTGTTAAATTTTTTTCCTTGATTCATTAAAGCCTCATGGTATTATGAATTTCTACTTTCTTTTTAGCTCACTCAACTGTATAAAGGTCAAAAGGGTCAGGATTCCCTTTAGTAACATAAACATATTGTAAATGGAGAAACTAAACTTCTTAAAAGAGTTTGGATGGGATAGCCTTCATCTTGTGAATCCTAGGTCATCCTAGGATAATGTTATAGTTAGTGTCCTTATCTATGGCATATAACTTAGTGAAAATGGTCTTTGGACCAAAATTAATAGGAAGGATGAACTTTCCTATAAAAGTGGTTTTGAGATTTTTATTCCCCCAGAGTATTCCAAAAATGAATAATATGGGAACTTCTATCATACCCCAATTATAGATATAATATCTAAATATTAGATGAACCTTATAAATTGGTCTTGACCATAGGGAAGAAATTGAACAAAAGTTTTTAAGATAGAAAAAACCTTGATAGAGAGGAAGATTCTAGAGAGACACGTCTCAAAGTGGTGATATGAGACCATCTATGGAAGATTCCAAGAGTGGTAGTTCATATCACCACAACAAAGAAGGTAGAAATACATACCACAATGAATTAGGTAGTAGTTCTTATTGCAAGGAACAAGAGGATAGAAATTTATACTATAATTACTAAACCTGTGGATATTAGAGAGGTAGAGGAAGGCACAAGGGAAGACCTTTTAGAGGAACCTATTTCAAGTTGGGACACGAACAACATTGAACATTTGAATGTCACTAAGGCTAGGAAGGTCCAAATAGACACCTAAGAGGAAATCAAGGGTTGTACATGTTAATGAGGAGATTGAGGGATCATAAAACTCTAAGAATGAACTAGAGAAAGGTGAAACACTTGTCATGAGAAGAGATTTGTTGAAGCATGATTATGAAGAAGAACCCATACAAAGGAAGATTATGTTCATAACAATATATAAATATGGGGTTAAGTGTTACAAAATTAAAAATTATCATTGATATTGGTAGTATAGGTAATCTAGTATTAATAGAAATGGCTGATAAAATAAAGTTGGAGAGGTTGGAACAGCCTAGACCATATAAGTTTGGTTGGTTGCAAAAGGAACATAAGGTTTTGGTGAAAGAGAAATGTTTGGTCAAATTCAAAATAGGTATGTTTTCATGATGAATATTTATGTGACATAATACCAATGGATGTGTGTCATTAGTTATTGGGAAGACCATGGAAAATTGGTAGAAGTTCTACACATAATGGAAGAGAAACTACATACAATATAATAAAGAATGATAAGAAACACAAATTGGTCTCCTTGAAGGATAGAGAAGAATAGGTTTAGTACCATAATCTATTTAGTGGATGGGAGAAAGTTCTTGGATGGCTTGAGACATGAAAATATTGTTTTGCATTGATTCCAAAGATATGCAACACCATAGGGAAGACATACACCACCATAGACACAAATAAGCCACTGTAAAAAGAAGTTTCAAAACTATTGACATAATATAAGTACATTGCATCAAATAATGTGCTAGGTGGATTACCACCAGTAAGGATAATTAGTCATCACATGGACCTAATTCTAGGGATAATTTTTTGAAAGAAGGTGGTGCATAGGATGACACTAGTAGAGATTGAAGAGATAAACTAGCAAGTATAGGAGCTATTGAAGAGAGGTTTGATCAGAGAATGTTTGAGTCCACGTGGAGTACCTACGGTACTAGCACCAAAGAAAGATGATGAATGGAGGATGTGTATGAAATTTAGAGCAATCAATAAGATCACTAAAGAATAAGTTTTTGTTTCCAAGGATGGATGATATAATGGGCTATTTGAGTGGCACAATGTCTTTTACTAATATTGATTTGAAGAGTGGCTACCACTAGATTAGAATCAAAGAAGGGAATGAATGGAAGATTACATTTAAAACAAATAAAGAACTGTATGAATGGTTGGTTATGACCTTTGGGCTAACTAATATGCCAAGTACATTTATGAGACTGATGAATGAAGTTTTGAAATAATTCTTGGGTAAGTTTGTGATTAGACATTCTTATTTTTAGTAATACTAAGGCATACCATCTAGAACATATGTGACATGTATTACAAAGGTTGAGCTCAAAGAGAAATTACTAACAATGTGAAGAAGTGTAGTTTTATGAAGACATAATAAATATACTTGGGATTTGTAATCTCAGCTAAAGTATTGAAGATGGACCTAGAGAAACTCAAAACAATTATGGAGTGGCCTACACTAGAAAACATTGGGGAAGTAAAATCATTTCATGGTTTGGAAAGAATTTATAAGAAATTCATCAAAAAAATTAGTGGATTTGCACCCCATTAACAGAGATAATCAAGGGAGACAAGAAAGAATTTGAGTGTACATCTAGAGGAGATAGAAGTTTTGAGTTTCTAAAGAAGAAGGTAATAGAACAATCAGTGTTGGGATTACCAGATTTTAATAAGATATTCTAGGTTGATTGTGATGCAAGTGAAAATGCAATAGGAGTAGTATTGATCCAAGAGGGAAGAATAATACCATATTTTAGTGAGAAATTGAATGATGTGAGGAAGATATACTCAGTTTATGATCAAGATTTTTATGCCATAATTTAGACATTAAAGAAGTGGAGACATTACTTGCTATCAAAGGGGTTTGTGTTGTACACAAATCATCAAGTCTTGCAATACCTAAATAGTTAAGGTAAGTTGAATCAAAGGCATATGAGATGGGTAAAGTTCATGCAGAGTTACACTTTTGTATTGAAATAGAGGAGTGGGAAGTCAAACAAGGTTATCGATGCATTAAGTAGAAGGCAAACTTTATTGACATAAAAGATCTAGTGGAGGTCATTAGGTTTAAGGAATTAAAGTGCTTGTATGAAGTTGATCTTGATTTTTTAAAAGTGTGGAAGGACTATAAGGAATTGGTAAGCATGGATATGAGCACGTGGATTCATTATTTGATCCAAGATGAGAATTTGTTTAAGGGTAGCCGGTTGTGTATCCTTAAAATCTCAATGATCGAGAATTTGATTGAGGAGAAACATAGTAGTAGATTAATAGTTCATTTTGGCATAGATAAGATAGTGGTGATGGTGAGTGAAAACTAATTTTGGCCACAAATATATAAGGATTAAGGAAATTTATTCAAGGTTGTAGAACTTTTCAAGTTGCAAAGGTGAGTAGTTAGAATGTTGGGTTGTATCAACCATTACCAATCCCAAACAAACCATGGGAATATATAAGTATGGACTTTGTATTGGGATTACCTAGAACACAAAGGTTACATGATTCGATATTATTAGTTGTGGATAGATTTTTTAAGATGGTGCATTTAATCCCATGCAATAAGATTAATGATATAGTATATGTAGCTAACCTATTTTTTAGAGAAGTTATGAGGTTGCATGGTTTTCCAAGGAGTATTATTTTAGCTATAGATACTAAGTTTGTTGGTTATTTTTGGAAAATATTGTGGAACAAGATGAAGATAGATTTGAAATTTAGTTTAGCATATCACCCACAAATTGATGGGAAAATAGAAGTAGTAAATAGAAGTTTAGGCAATTTTCTAATATGTTTGGTTGGAGAGAAGACCAAAAATTGAGACTTGGTATTGGTGCAAGTAGAATTTTCATACAATAATTCAGTGAATCAAATTATAGGGAAAACACCATTTGTGATTACATATGGTAGCAACCCAAGGAATGTGTTAAAGTTGAGAGCTATCAATAATAAAGAGAAGAGGAGTGTGAAAGTAGAGGAGTTTGTAGAATATTTGAGGGAAGTGTGCACAAAAGTAAGAAGTCACTTCAAATGGAAAGATAAAAGGTGGACTTTGGGTGACTTAAGACCTAGGGGGGAATGCCTCGGGGTCTCATCGAAGATGACCTTGCCTACGTGAAAGCTCAGAGGCAACGTAGTTCGATCATGTGGACTGACACTATTTATTGCTTGGGATTTTTGGTTTGTTATGTGATTTTTTTGTGATTTGTTTGATGATATTCAATGTTTTTGGGATTTTTAAGAATATTTTATTTTTATGGATTTTTGAAGATATTTGGATGTTTTTTAGATTTGGAGAATATTTGATGTTTTTGGATTTTTGAGAATATTTGGATGTTTTTGGATTTTTGAGAAGATTTGAATGTTTTTGGATTTTTGGAATATTTGATTTTTTTGTGTTTTGAAGAATATTTAAATGTTTTTGGGATTTTGAAGATATTTGATTTTTTTGTATTTTTGGAAAGTTTTGATGGGTTTGATTCAAATGCAAAATAAGTGATAACACACGCAAGCAAGCAAGCAAGCATGCACAAATGATTCAAAACAAACAAGGTATTGCCCTTGTCAAGTTGTAAACCAATGATTAAGTGAGTGATTGATTGGTGATTTTGTAAGGTTTCAGGAAATGAAACATGTCGTCTAAGACGCCTGGTCTGGTTTTGACAATGCAACATCCTGTATGAGACAATTGATTGATTGACACTAGTGTTGTTGGCCATGCGAGCAACACCAGGATTTGATTGATTGATTGATTGATTTGGTTTACGTCAAGATTAGGATCAAGACCATTGATGCAACTGGATAATTTGGCAAGATTGATTAGCTTGATTGGTTTGGATTGAGGATGACTTGTGTTTGGATCATGGCTTGGAATTGATTTGATGAATTAGATAGAAGTGATTTGCAGAATTAATTTGGATGGAATGATTTGATTGATTGATTGGAAGAATTGATTGGAAGAATTGATTTGATGTATGATTGATTTGATGATTTGATTGGAATTGAATTGATGATTAGATTGGAAGAATTGATTTGATTGGATTAGAATGGTTTGGTTGAAAATGATTTGAAGGAGTGATTTGAATTGAAGTGATGATTGAGTTGATGTTATTGCTTGGAATTTTGTTGGATATTTTATTTTTTTGTATTTTTGAGTTTTTGGAATGTTTTGATTTTTTGTGTTTTTGAATGTTGTGATTTTTTTGGATTTTGGGAATATTTGTTTTTTTTTGTATTTTGAAATGTTTTGATGGCATTGGATGACAATTTGGGTAGCCTTTGTGATAGATACCAATGACAAGGGGGAACCAAGTCTAGGTGCAAGGATTGAAGATAGGATAAAATGATAGGTGATAATGGATGGATGAAAGGATGGTTGAGAGTGGAATGGATGGATGTACGCGTAAGAGAGCAAGGATGCGATCTCCAAGGACTATGTCACATAGGAATAACATGCCCCATTCTAGGTGGAATACTTAGGATTTGACATGACAAGGTTTATGGCGATAGGATAGTGGTAGGATCATTTGGAAAGGATGAGGCATATCAAGAGATATCCAAAACATGTTTCAACATTTGCCCCCAATCTTTATCAATATCAAAAGGAAGAAGGGTAGATGGATGGATGCAATAGGATAAATATATGTATGATGGATAATGATGGTAAGATATGATATGAAAATGGTATGATAGGATATGATAGGATGGAAACATGATAGGTTGGATGAGACAAGGTGTCCCCAAGTGTAAGTGACATAGAAGATCAACCTACACATGACGTCTGTTTGTTAGGTTTCATCATGGTACTTATCCAAGGCGCCACCAAGGGTGGTTTTCACCGTTGGATGAAGGGATTTCTCTTTACTTTTTTCTTTTTTTTTTTGACTTTTTTGAATGGGATAGGTGGAATATGGAAAGGAGGGACTCAAGTGTCTAGTTCCATGAAGAGTGATAGTCCCATTAGAGATGCATGTTGTCACATGGACCATGTCAAATGTCATTATGCTCATCGATGTTGGTAAGGGGGTTGCATGAGAGGGAAATAGATTAGGTGGATGGTGGATTTTGAAAGGAATGATAGTGGATTATGGTGGACTTATGCAATGATGGATAGGTGAAAGGATTATGCAAAAGCATGGACCATAGGGACATTATGGGGAAGATATGTAGGATAATAGCTGAATGATGGGGTGATGGAGTTATGGAATGGAATCATGACCAACGGCTGCACACACCGTGATATACATTAAAGCTTGTGATTGGAAGGTGGTGTAGGAAGCAATGGGGATGTTTTCTTAGGAGATGGGTGATGTAGTGATTTAGGGACCCACATAGACTTAGTATTTTTATGATTTTTACTTTTCATGTGGGATGAAGCAATTTGAGTTTTTGGAATGGAACTACATTTATGAATGGATGAGGATGGTTGGGATTTTTGAGAGGTGGATGCCTCTTTTGACATGATTGCTTTTTGCTTAGGGACCCATACCATTTTAGTTTTTAACTTTGCTTTTGGAGGTATGGGCTTGGATGGATTTTTGAATGTACCTTGCTTTGATTCTTTGCATTTGTACCCTAAGGCATTAGGACCCTTAGGATTTTTGGCTTTATGGGAGGAGGCATCCAAATGTTTATTTTTGAATCCCATGTGGCGGGTGAAGCTTCTTTTTTAGACGATGAGTGTATTGATTGGTCATGATTAGGAATTTGAGGGAATTTATGGATGATAGGGATATTAGGTGTTGGAAGCAATGATGGTAAAGTGGATGGAGGGATATTAGGAGTTGGAAGTAATGGAGGTAAAGTGGATGGTGGAAGGTGTATGGTCACATGCTTTTGACATTTGTAGGATGATGGAGGTGGAGTGGCAACATATGTTTTGGGGATATGATAGGGTTTGTAGTGGAAAGAGGTGAACTTAGGAGGAATGGAGGAAGCACCAACATCTTTAGATTGTTTACCTTGGGGTGTATATTGATGCAGAGGTGTCAGGTCTCCAATGGTAATCTAACAAGATCAAAAGATTCAAATAACTTGTGGCTTCAACCAATAAGGCTTCTCTAGTCTTCTCCTTGCCTTAAACTCCACCAAAGGGCTCAAATTTGAATTGCAACTTCTCAGATGAATTCTTGTACCTTCTAGGGTCTCAACCTACCCCAACCAACAAGATTCAATAGGTTTCATGCACCTTTCTGACCGGTTCTTGACAACTCCCCTTAACCAGGCCTAATCCTTGTAGCCCTGTGCAGAGACTAATTTGTACTTTTCTCCAAACTTTCCCAAAGCACTCCAAAAACTAATGACTGATCTGAGTACCCTCTATTGAGTTCTATAACATACTTCAAAATCATATACTATTGTTTTGGACAAAATATGACTATCCTAACAACCCGACTGTCTTCCTGCAGGGCCTAATCCGCCCACTTTACAAAGGAACCCTATTAAATACTTATCCCCCTCACTCCAAACCTAAAAAAAGTCTTAGGAAAGGATTAAAAACAAAGGATTTTCAAGGTTTCAACCAGTGGTTTGCTCATTTGCATGTTTAAATACAAAACCCCCCTTTCTAGGCCTCAAAACCTAGGGCTTGCTAGATCTCCCACTTCCAATCACTTCCAGACCTCATTCAAAGGTCTAACACCATGTCCTTGACCATATTAACCCTCAGAAAACATAAAACCACCACCTTATTAAGGCCGATCTCCTGCTGCTACAACTGAGCCACCATTTCAATGCTCTTTCCACATGCAATCTCTGACTTTCAACGGTGATCACCTGCCCATTTGCACTCCTCCTGCTTTGTCAAGTTAGAAATCATATTATACATATAATCAAGGACCTATTCCATGAGTATCAGGGTCCTACATCCATGGGAAGGTCCTATGAGGCATTGAAACCTCTCAAAATGCACAGGACAGCCTGCTGTTCTTTGTAACAGTCAATACAAACAGCAATGAAACTACCTACAAGAACCTCCTCAGAGCATCAAATGAAGTCTAATATTGTTAACTGAGGTCCTAAGACATTTACCAACACTCAATAATCAAAAAGACCAATAGAAACAAGAAGGAGATACAAGATAAAACTGAATTTTATTGTTATTTGCAGCTTGCCGTACAACCCAGTCTTCTAATATGACTCCACCGTACCACCAAATGCCTTTTATAGGCTTACATGACGTCTCTCTAACTTCTCCAACCAATTCCCAAAGGTTGGAGATGGTTAAACTTCCAAAACCATTCATTTTTTATTTTCCCACCAAATGCATTATTCAAAAATTTGAATATTAAACTTTGTTTTATGTGACTTTTACTCTACCAAATTATCATGGTTCATCATGGTTGATCTTATTAGGATCATTATTCCTTATTCCTAGCCTTAGACACTTCTAATTGACTCTTATTTGACTCTAGAGGCACTATTGGCCCACTTACATTATTTTTTGGTCTTAGGGTCCTTACCAGGACCCTTAGGACATTTGATTATTACATCATTTTGCCCATTACAATATGCCATAATTGGTTCTAGGATGTTCCATTTGATTTGATTTGATCTATGGGCTTCTCCTTTGATCATTTGTGTCTTCTTACTCCAGAGTGTTCTCTTAGGTGCTCCTGCACCATATATCCAAGGCCATATGAGCGTGGAGGGACCTTGACATGTATGGGCTCCAAAATACCTTATTCATGAAGGCCTAAGCCTTTACCTTGATAGTTCATGTTTTGGAGTATGTGATGGACAATGGGACTAGGTGTTGCTTGGACACTAGATGTGAGTTCCTTATTTGATGGAGAAGGTGAAGTGGATAATGGTTGTTGTTGTCCTAAGGAGGAACACTCATGGATGAAGGTGGATAGACCAATAGGACATGATGGTGGACTTGGAATGAGATTGATGGTGGATGAAGAGGGATCATTAGGATCCAAGTTATTTGTTTTATCTTCTATGTTTGCTTGGGAGCCAATTGTCTCATCATGGGGAGCAGACATTTGTGCATCATGGATGGGTGATGTGACAAGCTCTTGACCATGGAATGCATAGAGTTGGCTAAGGGGATAATCATGGTCTTCTTGATCATAAGAAGGATCTTGATCAAAGATGGGAGCTTGATCATGAATAGGATTAGGTGTGCTATGAATGGGATCATTAGAGGGGCTTTGATTTTGATTAGAATTAAGGACTAAGGCTTCTTCATTCTTAGGATTGTACTCGACTTCCTCTAATGGAGGTGGAAATGGAATTGGATAACTCTTGTAGAGGCTTGATGGTTTGTGGACCACATGATAGGGTGGAATAATTGGACATGACATTTGAGTACTCTTTGGTAGGCTCAGGCATATGTGTTGGATGACATGGAGATAGGTTGTTCCTTGCTAGTAACCCTTGGATCACATCCTTTGTAGGTGGATGAGTGATGGAAGTTGAGGGCTTAGGACTAGGTGGATTATGACTATTAGTGGATATGTCCCACGGTGGAAGGACAAGAGGGGTATTGGATGGATTAGACTTAGGGCTTGGACTTTGGTTGGATGAAGGATCAAAAGGATTGGATGAAGTGGTAGATTTGGATGACTCCACATGTTTACTTTTGTAGTGTTTAAACTTACGCGTGGAGCTAATGGGGGATTAGAGGATGGTAATGATAGTGAATGGCTTGCATGGACTAGCTTGATGTCTCCCTTGTCAAAGGTGGCATTAGGTCCCAAAGGCATTCAATCTCGTTTCAAGGGGTGACTTGAGCTTACATGTTCTTGTTGTGATGTGGAGGGATATGAATGTTGGTTCACATGGGAAGAAGTGTGATTGGTTGATGTGCCATTGGCTTGACATGTGGATGGATTAGGTTTGTGACTTGTCTCATCCTCATAACTAAAGAGATAGCCTCCTTGAAGTATGAACTTGGGCTTAGGAGGAGGGGCTCCTTGGAGTACAAGCTTAGGTCTTGGTTTTGTCTCATCATCAAAATTAAGAGGGCCACCTCTAAGTATGATTTTGGGCTCTGGTTTGGACATAGGATCGCCAAGGATTAGGACCATGTTGACAAGTGCTTGATTAGGATTAGGATGATGGTAAGGTGGAATGACTAGGAATGTGATAGAGTATGAGATTGATTGGATGATTAGATAGGTGATTAGGGATGATTAGGTTATGGTTAGGGTGGACTTGGAAATGATTAGGATATGATTAAGGGTGAGGTGATTAGGATGAATTTGAATGAACAATGTGATTAGAAGGAGTGATTAGGATGTGAAGGTTGAATGACGAATAAATGAATAGGATGTGATTATGATGATGTCGAATGACAAGAATAATGATTAGGATGAAAATTGATTGGGATATGATTAGAATGATGTTGATTGGATGACAAGGATGATGTGGAAAGGCAAGGATGAATGTGTTGGTGAGAATGTTGTGTTAATATGTTCGCTATATGGATGACTAGGAGGATCTACTCCCTTTCTCTTCTTTTTTTGCAACCGTGTCTTTACCATACAAGACTTGTGAATTTTGGGATGCTATGGGGATGTCAATCCAAGGTGATGATGCCCAGACTATGATAGAGGCTAATGGATATTAGTCTTCGAAAAGTCTAGCTCCAAGAGGGTACTCTCATCTACTAATGACCTTGTCAAAGTATAAATTGGATTTATCGAGACCTTAAGGTGTGTAAGAAATGATTGATTAAAGTGAACCCATGAGTTTGAGAATTCACTTGGAAGGATGGACTTAAACTAGCCTTGTGGTATGAAGCCCAAGTTTTGATTTATTTGAAAAAGATGTCAAGGTCTCTTGGTCCAGATTTGTACTTGTGATATAGTCAAGCTTCGACAACTTCTCCCTATGTTTCAACCTTAGGAAGACTATTTTTGGGAACCTCTATAGATGTCAAAGGCTAAATCAAATTGAATGTGTAATGGGTGAATAGAAGCAACAGGTCTATAATGTTTTGACAAAGTTGCAATCAGATTTGATAGGGAGGGTAGATGCTCAAAGGTTTCCCTATTGTTGTGATGTATTGTGATTGGGAATGATTAGGATGAAATTGATTGGATTGAAATGAATGGTTAGGATATGATTAGGATGTGATTGATTGGATTAAAAGATGATGATGTGTAGTGATGAGATTAAAGGACTTTGAATTGATTAGGAAGAAGTTGATTGGATTATGAATGAAGATGATTATGTGTAGTGATAAGATTAGAGGACTTGGATGAGTGTGATGAAGTTGATTGGATTATGAATGAAGATGATTAGGGTTTTGACTAGGATGATTAAGATGATGGTGATTAGATGAAAGAGATGATTAGGGTTTGATAAGGATGACTTGGATATGATTAGGATGAAGTTGATTGGATGAGGATGACAATGTGTAATGATTATGAATGATGATTAGGATGAGGTGTAATGATTAGGAATGATGAATAAGATATGACTAGGATGTGATTGAATGACGATGATATGATAAGAATGCAATTAGGATAAGACAAGTAGGATGATCAAGATGTGGATGGTTGGATGATGTGATTAGGAAAGGTGATTAGGATATGATTAGGATAATATGATCAGAATGTTTAGGATGAAATTGATTGGCTTAGGAGGGTGATTAGGATACGAAAGTTGAATGATGAGGATATGATAAGAATGTGATGATGATATGATGACTTGGAATGAATGGGTTGGAAAGAATGTTTAAGGGCGATGATTAAGAAAGCACACACATCAATCATAGAAGACACTTGGCAATCAGATTGGTTATTTTTAGTGACTCTTGACAAGTTTGAAAACACTTGTAAACATGCATGATCCTAGGCTAGTCAAGGATACTACCTGCTGAGTCCCCACTCAGATTTCTCCAGATACTAAGACAAAGCGAACAACTAGAGAATTTGGTGACATTGGTCCCCCCTTATAAGACACAGGCTCACTAAACCTCTTACCCTTCGATCCTAGGGACCGAGGGAATTCCTATCTCTACAACGAATAGTACACGTAGGGCAGCTTGGGAGGTTCATCCTCTTGCACTAGCAAGTAAAAAGGGTTTTTGGCCACTAGCACAAATGATTCTTAATCAATGTTTTAGGATATACTGGTGTCTATACATGTGGAGGTTCGCTCATTTAAGAGGCCCCCCAACCCTTAAAAAGGGTTTTTACACATCACTTGGATACTGAGGGAGACTTCTGTTGGTATAGAGCAATGACACCATGTGATTGATGACTTTCATCACAACCACGATTATTTGTATAGCGGACTGAAACAAAAGTACCGTTTAGGTCATTCCCTCTCACAAATCGGGAGGTAGGCCCTCTAAAGGTTTGCACAAAAGTGATACAAACACATGTTTTTGATCTCCAAGGTCATACAACGATGTGAGGAGAGAGCATACACATGTGTTTGACCACACTAGACAATGTTCATTAACCTTTAAAAATTAAATGTGTGGTGTGATAATGAAAGTTTTGAGAAGTGTTTTTGATTCCCAAGATCACATAGCATGCGAGGGAAGAGCATACACACCTCAAAACACCAACAAAATCACCAAAAAAAGAAGACACTGACTATTTTTAAGCCCCAAGAATGTGTGCAAATAAGCTATTGTTCGTTTTAGTGCACCAAATCAAAATGTGCCTATGATAGTAAATCACATGCACATGAAACCCTACAACAAATCCGTTAGTAGTTTCAGTTTGTAATCTTTTCCCAGCGAGAGCCACAAGCTGCAAATCAAATATTAGTAGCAAGAAATCCTCTATCGAAGTGTGAAAAAACATGGAACACCAAGTAGACACCCCCTTTTGAAAGCCACCAAGACAAAAAGGTTGTAATATGCAATCTGGAAAATAACTAAAAATGAAGATTAGTCATAGAAAAATTAATAGCGGTATTAGAAAATTTAGGAAATTTTAAGTAGTTTTAAAAAAATTGCAACAAAATTGGATGAAAAATGGACAAGTTATGCTCTTTTGAAGTTTGAAATGAATGTTGACTTTGACCAAAACTTTACCTTATAAAATGATTTTGTTACCTGATGAAACCTATACCATTGTGTAGTTCATCGAATCATCTTTTCGATGAGCTCTTGTTCACAAAATTTTGATACCGTATGGCCGAGTTATGTGCAAAAGAAAAAAATTGCCCTATTAGGGCATGTAGAAGCAAGAGGGACAGGCTTGATAGTTTACATTAATTGCTAGCAATTTACTCCTTCTGGTCACAAGTGACTGTTACATTGGGTGGTTAATTTTAATGGTTAAGGGCAATCAGGGCCCCTGGTCACTCATGTGACCAGGGGTTGGCAGTGGTCAAAAATAAAAAAAAGCAAAAGAGAAGAAGAGGGGCTCGCGGCCCACTTAGTGGTCACTAAAGTGACCACAGTCTACAATAATCAGGGGCTTAAAAGCCCGATAGCACCCATGGCCAGTGGACAGGGTCTAAGCTATTGTCAATAATAAAGCCCTTTAACGAATAAACCAAGCTGCAGAATGGAGGTTCGATGGGTTTGAGAAAGGCGATCGGGTGGTTGCTAAGCACAAGCGATCGAAATAGAAGACAAGTGACTGTGACCAAGTGGGGATTAGGGTTAGGTCATCGGAAAAGGGAAGTTGACTAGGGTTTTGGGCGGTGCCTAGGCCCAGAATGGGCGGTGACAACAAAGCACAGGTGATGCTAGGGTTTGTAAAGGGTAGAGGGAAGTCCACGAGGAGGTGATCAGGTGGTGATGTGTTTTGATCGGTGAGGGAGAACAATCTACATGCAACGACCTAATGTTTGGAATGGCGTTGACCAAATAGGAAGTGTCTACTGGATGTGGGGGGCTCGACCAGAGGTGGAGGAATAGGGATCTCGGGCGGTAGTATGTGTAATGAACGGTGCACAAAGTCGCTGCTCAAGGTGGCGATGGGAGAATGTGGTGGTGGAAGAGTGCCCTACGGAAGGTTAGGGTTTTAAGGGTGAGGCCACGAATAACCAGGGGCGACGACAAGAATTTTAGTAGGGTGTCTTCAAAAGAAGATTTAGGGTTTAGGGTTTGTATGGCATTGACTACGTTAGGATTAGGGATTTTTGACCTACAATGCCTTTCAAACAATCGACCAAACCTATAATTTCATCAAACCTTAATACCAGCAAACATGGATTTTACACCTGCAACCAAGGATAGTATTTTCCATGCAACAAAAAGTGATTAACCTAAAATTGAAATATGAAACCAGAATTGATGACCCAGGGCCTCTGTACAGGGGCTGTACGGGTCCGTATGGTATGACCTATGACGGGCAAAAACAAAAAAAAATTCAAAATTTTCTAGGTAGCGAAAAATAACAAATTTTTTATGCTTCCTAGGGTTTTCGGGCCTCCCAGACTCAATGGTGAGGTGCGATTTGGCCTAGGAAGCTACCTACAAGAGTCCATCACCAAAACTCAATAGAAATGGCAAATATTAGTAAGCATTTCACGTCAGGGTCACCATTTGTTGCTAGGATTTAAACTTTCAAACATGCAGAAATTAAACTATAGCACAACCCTAACTGTAATGAAATGCAAGAAAGCCTAGAAAATAATCAAATAAATAGAAAATGAACTAATCTAAGCTACAACTTGACTAATCTTCATTGTTCTCCTCCATCTTCCACAATGTTCTCATATTTGCAAATTTTGCACAATATTGAGAAGCTCAAATGGGTGAAAGTGGCAAGATATTAGAGAGAAAGAGATTCAAGAGCACAAGAGCATGAAAAATGAACTAAGAGATGTCTAGAGATAAAAAACTAAGAGAGCTGAAAATGAGCTGGAGAAGGTGTTTTATAGAAGAGTCTGTTTGAATGGACGGCTCAGATTCAATATTGACTTTGGAGCCAAAATGAGGGGTTGTGATTGATTAGGGTTCCCTTTCACTAAAGGACAAGGGGTAATTTAAAATTGGAAGAAATGGTTTGAGGTGTAATGTAATTTTTAAATTAAATAAATGGTGTACATTTATTTAATTTATTTAAGAAGGGGAATAATGTGATGGGATTAAATTAAATAGGTGAGACCTATTTAATTAGAACACGACTTATAATTTAAATAAATGTTCATTTATTTAAATTAAAGGGGGAAAGGGGATAGTGAATAATTAAATAATTAATCAATTAAAATTAATTATTTAACCATAGAGGAAAATTAGGGAAAAATAGTAGAATGTGGAAGAGATTGGTGTTTTGCGATCTGAGGACACTTTTAGGTGTCTACAGAATGAATGGTAGATAAAGGAGGGATTGGATAAGAAAAGGAGACATAAGGAGTTTATAGTTGGGGATGGAGTAATGGTGTATGTTAGGAAAGAAATATTCCTAGTTGAGACATACAATAAGTTGACTATGGAGTTTGGCCCTTGCAAAATTGTCTAAAGGATGCATTCAAGAAATGCATACGAAGTGGAGCTACCAGAAGGTTTGGATATATCACTAGTATTGAATGTTGCAAATTTACATTAGTATCATGAAGGAGAGTTAGTAGAATACCGTTTTGAAACTTAATGGAAGAATTAGATGTCGTGATAACAAATAGAGGAGATTGAATAAATTTTGTATAGTAGGATTGGTAGAAGCACCAAAAATAGGTGGTGTGAGGATTATTTTTTCAAATGGAGAGGTAGGCTTGAAGAAGATTCATCTTGATTTCCAAGGCTAAGGTAGACCATCTTCGTTTCCCTTTAGCCCTTCGAAAGTGAGGGACTTAATTTTAAATCATCTCTAGGTGTTTGATGTAGGAGCATCCCAAGGTGTAAGAGCAATCTTGCATCACCCAAAAAAATATTCTCTTTTACTTTGTTTGTTTGTTTGTAGGTTTTGCATTTTCTTTCTAGTTATAACCAATCATTGTAGTTGCACATCTCACTTCGTAGTTAGGAATATATGTTTTACACTAAGCCTATAATGTTACATTCAATTTCTAGGTGATTATAATAATTACAAGTCACAATCCACTTATAGATGAACATTATTAGGCATATTTGGAAAATATCTAGTTTCATTGTCCATAGTTTAGGGTAACTTTCCAAAGCATGCAACAACAAAGGAACATATTGCAAGATACTTTGGACCTAGGAGAGCTTATTGTATTAATGGCATCAAGATTCATTGACCCATTATCACCACATTCATTTAGGAGGCTTCATGTCTACGTTTGGATGATTGCACATTTCACTAAGCATTGAGCTTTGTGCCTTGTTACATTCGATTGAGGTCATTTCTAAGACTGGGAGTTGCTATACAATCACTTCTCATTGTCATTTGGAAGTAGCAAAGAATATAGGAAGATAGTGGATGCATAGTTTAGCACGGGTTTGTATTGTCATATCATTCGAATTCTATAATTTGCACATATTATGCCAATTGTAATAAATGACTGACCTAACATGTTGAGAGGCCTGTATGGTAGATTGTAACCATTCTATGACTATGAATTAGTAAGGATCATATTGTTAAAATTAACCTCCTTGAATTAATTGTGTGTATTGATTGTCTACACAGTTAGATAATCCTTCACTAGACCCTCTAACCATGACTGCATTGTTAATACTCATCTCTAGATAGTAATCTCAATTATTAGAATACAATTATAACAATTATAATTATAATAATTCATAACATAATATTTCAAATATAATAATTGTAATATTTAAAATAATGTATTATTACTTATAAAATTCTTAATAACGCAACAATTTTATTTGTTTTTTCTCATATACCTAGGTTAGGCACCTAGGAGCCATCTAAAATAAGCATTAAAAGTTTGAATTCTAGTAGCATTGTGCTCACCATACCCATCTAGAAAATATTATCCATCTTAATCTTATCATTCCATGAAAATCTTGGAAAAATTATCTTGCCACATAAGCAAAGAAGAACATTGAAAGGCCACAACCATCCCCCCTCTTTGGTGTCTTCCAAACTATAGTTGTATGAAAAAAAATTGAAAGCTAAGGATGGACATTTAGTAGTCAATAGATTTCATCTTACACACTGTCACCTTGACCAAATGCCAAATGGAAGGCTATATAAAAATCAATGAATAAAGATCACAAAAGGGAAATCAAACTGTGATACTTCTTACCAATAACTAAATCAATCATTAGCATGGCCTTACACACATAGAGAAGCCATAGGGTAAATGCAAAGAGATGGGGGACCAAAAAGTCGCCACCATGTCCAAAAGTAAAGAAAAAAAAATTGATTCCTCCTCACTCACAGCCGCGACCATTGCAAGCTTAGCAACAAAAATACTTAGGTGAAAGTGTGATCGTGTTGAAGAAAAGGCTATCCAATCAAGTGTAAGAGAGAAAATGACAAATTCACGATGCCAACTCATTGCCAAAGACATCGTCATGCGAATTTGGAGGCTCCAACACAGGAAGAAGGTAGGGTTTGACTGATTTTGTTAGTTTGAGAACAATTTTTGAGTTTTGCAATGTTTGATTTGTTTTTATATTGCATTTATAGTTATTAGGGAAAGAGAAAACCTAAATCCAGCTGAGGGTGAAAACAATCCCCAAAACCCTCCAAACCCTCAAAACCTGCCTTCACCTCATTTTAATGTAAGGGATAGTCAAGAAAACTACCTACAGATAATAGAAGGAAACAAGAAACATCTTCAAACTATTATTCAAACCCTAAACAATCCAAGTGGATCCACTGATTGTAGGAGGGCGCTTGCAAAATCACTAGAGGAGATTGTTTCCCACATGGATTCGGTGACAAAACAAATCATCGAATTCCAATACTATAGGGAGAGGTGTCAGGAATATTATGCCGACAAGTTGTCATATGAACAAGACAAGAATGAAAAAATTACAAAATCTCAATTATGAGCACACTTTATTAATCCCAAAAGTGGCAAAAGATTAGAAGAAAGTTGCAAATGGTTTCCTATACATTGGTGTAGGAATGAAGAAATATCCCAAAACTTTTGGGATAGATGGTACATGGTCTTCGATGAGCGCCCATGCAACAATGATGAGGTACCACAATATTTCTTGAGGAAACTCCATTGTGATTTCATCTTCAATAAGATTTTGAATTATTTTGACATTTGTGAGTTCCAGGGTAGAGGTGGTGTCTCTGCCCAAGATAGACCTAGGGCTCAGGGAGTTGAAAACCGTGTACCTATACCCCTGGCAAGGCCAAAACATAGGTCACTCCCTTTGGCTTTAAAGCAGAGTGTTGAGGTGGAGACATTACATTTATTGACTACTCTCACCCAAACTCTATCACAACATGCCGATGATCTTACCCAGGCCAATGAAGGTGAGAGTAGTAGGCGTCATGTGTCCCCACATTTGTGCAGTTCATGTGGGAACCTATGTGATTATGGGACATAGGACGCACGACAGGACTCTTGGCAGGATGCTGCGACACAGGGGTAGGATGCTGTGACACAGGGGCAGGACATATTGGATGAACTTATTCTCAGTGATGATCTCTTACAACATAAATTTGGTATTGACTCTTAGGTAATTTGTTACAAGTTTCATCTTGATTTAGTATATTGTTATTTGAAATTTGTAATTAATTTTATATGATTATCTATATTATAAGTCAAAAATAATGTATGTAATTGTCTATGCAATGAAATTCCAGGGTCAGAGTCTTCATCCTGCCTCCATTAGCCGTCCATTGGTGGGTTATGAGACGAGGTCAAGTTAGTAGGTATGTAATTTATCACATAAGCATAATTATTGTAGATATGTCAATGGTAATATTATTTTGTGACAATTTGATGATTTCAACAGTCACCAGCACCTCCACGGTTTCCTTGGTCCCCTAGACGCCAACCCACCACTTTTACGGAGGTAAATTTAACCATTTCTAATCATTATACATTTTTAAAATAATGTTATGTATTTATTTTGTTTGAATAATCTTGAACTTAATTTTCAGATGCTAAATACAGTGGAGACTCCTCCTCATCTTTGTGAGTCAATGCAAATAGGCATTGCTGCAGCCATGATGTCTTCAAATCCTTTGACCGAGGTATGAGCCAATAACATGAAAATGTCATAATTTTGTATTTCTTATTTTATCTCATGTCATTTGACGTACATAAATGATAATTATGTTTAGTCAATTTTGCTTCTTGATGCTTCTCACAAGAGGTCACAACTCCAGTCTATCCAAGTACGGACGTAGAGAGAGACAAGATGATGGAGAGTGATAATCAAGTGGCAGTAAGTGATCTATTACATATGTTATGTTATATGGCAGTATGTGATCTATAGGGAGAAAGAGAGTGAGATTGAGAGATAGATAGTGTTTAGGGGTTTGGGGTTCACGGTTTAGGGGCATTATTTAGGGTTTAGCGAGAGAGAGAGAGGAGATAGATAGGGAGAGATAGAGAGAAAGAGGGGAGAGATAGGGTGATAGAGAGTGAGTGAGATGTCTAGAGAGATAGGGAGATAAGGGAGAGATAAGGAGATCAAGGTTTGGGGTTGCTCAAGTTTAGGGTTTAGGGGTTTAGAGAGAGAGGGAGAGAGAGAGACTGCTTTTGACATGCAACCCTAAACCCCTAAACCCTCAATAATGCCCCTAAACCCTAAACCTGAGAAACCCTAAGCCTCTAAACCCTAAATAATTCCCCTAAACCCTAACCCATAAACCCAAGAAACCCTAAATCTCTATCTTTCTATCTTTATCATCCCTCTACCTCTTAATCTCTCTCCGTAAACTTGAGCAACCCTAAATAATGCCCCTAAACCCTAAACCTCTCTCTCTCACTCACTCCATCACTCCCTCCCTCTCTCCCTCTCTCCCTCCTGCCCTCTCTCTCTCTCTGAGAGGGAGAGAGAGATAGAAAGAGAGTCATAGTTTTCTTTTTTCCATTTCCTTCATCGATAAGGGAGAGGGAGAGATAGGGAAATAGAGGAATGATAGGGAGGAGGTAAGAGATACGGAGATAGTGAGAGATAGATAGACCTAGAAAGAGAGGAGACAAATAGGGAGAGATAGAGAAGAAAGAGGGGAGAGATAGGGTGATAGAGAGCATAAGTGAGATATCTAGAGAGATAGGGAGATAAGGGAGAGATAGGGAGATAGAGGTTTGGGGTTTCTCGAGTTTAGGGTTTACGGGTTACAATTTAGGGGCATTATTTAGGGTTTAGGGGTTTAGAGAGAGATTGCTTTTGACATGCAACCCTAAACCCTAAACCCAAGCAACCCTAAGTTCCCGTAAACCCTAAATAATGCCCCTAAACCTTAAACCCAAGAAACCCTAAGCCTCTAAACCCTAAATAATTGCCCTAAACCCTAACCCTAAACCCAAGAAACCCTAAATCTCTATCTATCTATCTTTATCATCCCTCTACCTCTCAATCTCTCTCCCTAAACTTGAGCAACCCTAAATAATGCCCCTAAACCCTAAACACCTCTCTCTCTCTAAACCCTAAACCCAAGCAACCCTAAACCTTTATCTCCATATCTCTCCCTGATCTCCCTATCTCTATCATCCCCCTACCTCTCAATCTCTCTACCTATGTCTTTGGCCATGTCCATCACTCTTTGTCTCCCTATCTCTCCCCTCAGTCTCCTCTAGATATCTCCCTATCGGTCCCCTCTCCCTAAACCCTAAAACTCCAAACCTTAACATCCAAATAATGCCTCTAATCTCTAGATTGAGAGGTAGAGGGATGATAGAGATAGGGAGATAGGGGAGAGATAGGGAGATAGAATTTTAGGGTTTCTTGGGTTTAGGGTTTAGGTGTTTGGGGTTTGGTGCTTGGCGATTTAGGGTTGCTCAAGTTTAGGGTTTAGTGTTTAGAGATTAGGGTCATTATTTGGATGTTAAGGTTTGGAGGTTTAGGGTTTAGGGAGAGAGGACCGATAGGGAGATATAAAGTAGACTGAGGGGAGAGATAGGGAGATAGAGAGTGATGGACATGGCCAAAGACATAGGTAGAGAGATTGAGAGGTTTTAGGGTTTAGGGTGTTTAGGGTTGCTTGGGTTTAGGTTTTAGGGTTGCATGTCAAAAGTAGTCTCTCTCTCTAAACCCCTAAACCCTAAATAATGCCCCTAAATTGTAACCCCTAAGCCCTATACTCTAAACCTGAGCAACCCCAAACCTCTATCTCCCTATCTTTCTGGACATCTCACTCACTCTCTATCACCCTAGATCTCTCCCCTCTTTCTCCTCTATCTCTCCCTATCTATTTACTCTCTCTCTACCTATCTATCTCTTGCTATCTCCATATCTCTTACCTCCTCCCCTATCATTCCTCTATTTCCCTCTCTCCCTCTCCCTTATCAATGAAGGAAATGGAAAAAAGAAAAAAAATGACTCTCTTTCTATCTCTCTCTCTGTCTCTCCCTATTTATCACTTTCTCCCTATCTCCCTATCTCTCTCCCTCTGTCTGTGTGTGTGTGTGTGTGTGTGTGTGAGAGAGAGAGAGAGAGAGAGAGAGAGAGAGAGAGAGAGAGAGAGAGAGAGTTGTTTTAGTTAACCATAACGCGAGCGCGTTATAACACGCTCGCGTTATGGTTAGCTTGCTTTGATGTGTTTTTACTAGTTTTTAGCAAAATCTAGAGATAATCTAGAGCATGCTCCCCATCAGGATGGCACTTTTTTTAATGAAAAAAAAAACTACCACCATAATCTCAAGCTCTCTGTTAGCTATCTAACTGTATATTTTTTTTCACATTTCGAGTAGGTTAAGGGTTTCATTTTGAATTTCTTTTGTTAGTGTGTCCATTTTTTGTCAAAAACCACTATCTAGTATTTTTGACTTGTTTTTTTAACTGTTCATCGAAATTTGAAATAAGTTGCATTTTTAGAAACTAGACTCCATTCTACACGTATTAAAAAAAAATTGATTTTTGATTAATTTTCAAAATTTTTAGGGGGGAGCACGCTCAAATTTCTATTTTCAGGATGTGTCCACTTTAAAAATTACTAAAAAATCAATTATTCATGAAAAATTATCAGAAAAATCAAGGATAAACTACATGGTTTTAGCTAATTTCTCACTGGACCGATTATTGAAATACTAAAAAAAAAGTTATTTTAGGGAGAGCACACTAGACGCTATGTTATGTTTTTTTTGAAAAAAATAGGACCAATTTGCATGCTCCCCCTTTTTGAACCCCTTAATCTCAACCATTTTTGGAGAAAATTAGTAGTTTAGAAACAGATTCGGAGCACTACAACTCTTGTTTTTGTTCCATCTTCAAAATTTGAGTGTAGCTATCTTCAATTTCTCATCGAACATCAATGTTTCTTGATTTCAGAAAAAAAGTGGTATCTTAAGACCCCATTTTGGTCCCTCATCTTTGTGCACTTACCCCATATTAAAATTGTTCTCCTAGAGACCTTCATAACTGAGTTTTACCAAACCTGCACAAAGAACATAGACATGACCTAAAATCCCCTAAAAAAACCTAGAACAACAAAAACTTACCATTTAGTTGGAGGGAAGGAAAATTACCATGATCCTTCCTTTAAAACCATTGCAGACAAGGGTAGTTTTATGAGTCTTATGGTGGGGGGTGATGGCAGGGTAAATTATGTGGGCCCTGCCAAAGCTCCATAAGAAATTTTACATTTATCACATTTGTCAAACTTAGGAGGGGAAGGGACCTCAACCAAGTCATCCTCATCCTCCTCCTCCTCACAACAAACAAAGTTATAAAATTTGGCTTTTAGTGAGAGCTTAACATTGAGCACCATTACTATTTCTTCAATGCCTTAATGCATTGGTGTTTGTCTTTCTTTTAGAATATGAAAATGTTTAATATAGAAATTGAAAAAGTGTAATAATATGAATAAAATACAATAATTTTTAAATAGTTCTAAAATTAAATGAAATAACTCAAAGTATATAGAGAAGTGTTTTTGAATTTAAGTGAACTCTATGAATTGTAGAAAGCTCATGCCTACTACTACTTTAAAGTAAATTATAAAATAGCTAATTTTTTAGATAGATGTATTTATGATATCTAAATACAATAACATAAAATTATTAATAAATTTGTTTTCATAAAACTTTAACACTTTAAATAATTATATATTTAATTTATTTAGGATTCTTATATGGTGTAAAAAATTAAACCATAAACAAGATGGCACAACCATAACCCAAAGACGTGATTTCAAAAGTATGCTATAGACCAATTTAAAGTTTTGATCTGGATTTTCTGGAGATCCAGAGGACAACACAATGAGCGGGTCACTAGCGGTGTTGTAGAAGTAACAATAGTTGGTTGGAGTTCCCAGCAATCTCGCTGAGAGATGTTTGCCTGCTTCTACCTGCCTCTTCACTAGAAAGGAAGTAATATTTATTTATTCCCAATAGTCACGAGCACAAACCATTGCAATTGTTGAAACAAAATAATTAATTAACAATTAGTTAGGGTTAGTTTGGATCATTCTTCCCCCCTTGAGAGGCAATGGGCCCCATTACATTGATGCTCGGTAACGAATGAGTAAAATGATGTGCAATGTGCTCCCTAGTAAACCACATCACAATAACATAGATAATCTTGTCATTGGTAAATGGAACAGTAGTCTTAGGATTTAAGTCAGAAGTTTGAATATGTTTGAGGAGGTTGTGTAGCCCATATCGAAGAGGACAAAGTTTCCTATTAGGTCCTGAAAAGTGCTTCTTTTGGTGATGAAGCCAAACTTTGTCATCGACTGAAAAGGGATGAGACATATGATGATGGCCATGTTGCTTTTGAATTAATGCTTGACTTGGTTGCTTGATCTTGTCATTCTCTAAAATTGATTTTCCACACAGTGGCCCATTTGGGAATGGTGTTTATGAGATTGTATCAATTGAATGCTTGATTTGATAGTGCAATGGAACCTCTGTCGGTGAGGTGAATACATTCTAATAATTTATCAATGTCTAATCCATCAAATTTTGCTGAATGGTGGTGGTGACTAGTTTGGTAGGAGTGCTTGCTATGACCGACCTTGCCTCCTCAAGTTGAATTGTTACCATTGATACAAGAGCTCTAGTTGGAGCAATCAAATGTGTGCACTGTTTTGTACTAAATAGAGATGCAAATTTTGTAGGAGTTACCTGAGATATCCAATACTTTTGTTCACCCAACTTGACAATAACATTGCGAGGTTTGGACTCATAGATCCCATGACGCTTGTACATGTATGGTTGTCCCAACAGTACATTGCATACATCCAAAGGTGCCACATCATAGATTAACTCATCTTCAAATGGTTTAATGAAATAGGATAAACAACATTGCTTGCTTACGTGAAGATTTCTCCCTTGGCTCACCCAACCCATAGAGTATGGTTGTGGATGGGGTGTTGTAGGTAAGCTCAACCTCTTGACAATTTCAGTAGAGATAAAATTCTTTTGACTCCCACTATCAACAATGAAATGTAAGGCTTTCCCATTCACCCACATATGTGAATGAAACAAGCGTTCCTCATCTTCGCGAGACAAGATTTTAGTAGTGGCAACCATAGCATAAGGGTCTGCCTCAATGATCTACTCATCATCCTTCTGTTCAAAAGGGCATGTAGGTAACAAATTAGCTTCTTTCTCTACTTCATGTGTTTCTACCATTAATGTCTTAATGACTCGACAATCTTAGTATTATGTGAAGGACTTTTATGAATTTCACACCACATGCTTGTGTCATTTTGTATCTTTTTAGCACCTTGATTTGATGTTGATGATTGTGAGGAGAATCCTTTGGTGGATTGTTTTCCTACAAACTCGTTATTGCCTTCCCCATTTGATTTGCTTACCAGATAATCGCCTTTTCCCTTTTATTTGAATTTCTCTTCAATTTTTGTTGCATATTTGAAGGTTGTGCCTAGTGTCTCAACATTTACGAAAGCCATCTCAGTTTGAATATATCGGTGCAATCCATTGTGATACTTCAAAATTCAACGTTTCTCCATATCTTGGATGCCAAGCTTGGCAGATAATGCATGGAAGGTATTGGTGTAGTCTTGAACGGATTGATCTTTTTTCTATTGAAACAACTGCCACCGCATATATGTTTTTTCATATGCATCTTCAGGTAGGTATTCTTCCTTGATTTGTTCCACATAATCTCCCCATGTGGGACTTTCATCCAAATCAAGGAGTTCTCTAGATGCCCACTTAGTCTCCCATGATTGTTTCACATGACGTTCAGATTTCAGGAGGGCGAAGGTTACCTTCTCAGCATCAAAGAAGTTGTTCACAGAAAAGTATTTTTCTAGTTTTTATAACCAATCATCTACGACATCTGCATCAATTTTTCCTTCGAAGTTTGGGATATCAAAATTTACTTGTACTTTGAAAGGAGTGTGACCACCAAATGGAATTTCCGTTTTGTTTGATTGATTTCCTTTATTTTGCTAGAGCAACTACAAAAATTCACTCATCATTTAATCACGTTTTCTTAAAGCATCTTCAACCATTACTTTTAAGGTATCAGATGAATCTCCATGTTCTTCGACCATTTTTTGTTGTGTGCGTCTCGAAGGAAGGTAGTCAAAAGGATTTCATATTTCTAATCCCAATCTTTGATAACCTAACCTTGTGTGATGTGATGTGACATACAAGGTTGAAGAAGCTGTGGCGTCAATTAATTTTGCACGTTTCCTTAGGGTTTTGTTGAAACAAATTAAAATGAAAGGTTTCACTACCACATGGCTTCAAAAGAGTGAAGTTATGAGGACCAAGGATCTCCCCCTCTATGTAAATGCCATCCACTTTCAGAGTGGAACCGGTCAAACAGCCAATAGCATTTTTCTATTTCATTCACAACAAAAAGTGTTAAATATAGGAAAACTTTTCATTGGCCACAATTTACCATTAAATATTGAAGTGGATGACATTTAAGATCAGCCAGGATCTCCTGCCACCCCGTTTCAAAATCAACTACATAGAGTTGGAATTCGAGGAACCTCAGTATAATATAAGGGGTTTCAACCTTGATTGCAATGCGCTTTCCTGCCTATAACAGGAAAACAGACTCGTAATATAATTTTCTGGTTACTGCTAGCAAATTATTTGTACCAGATTGGCCTTACCATAGCAGCTGCTCTCAACACGTGTACCCCGTCATCCAGAGGCGGCCTCAACAATATCTTTCAGCGATTAACTTGAAGTCTTTTATTATCTTCTGCAACTCTTTTATAGACGGCCTCTGTCTAATTTCTCTGACTTTTGTAAAATATTTGAGAGGTTTTATACAGAATTAGAATTAGCCACTCAGAGTACAATATCAGATTCCACAGAGAACAAGTGTGAGAGGAAATGGTATGTGACTTATTTAATCAATATCACTTCATGGAAGTACCCAGTAGTTGCATTAGCTCTGATACCACTGATCTAGATTTTCTGGAGATCTAGAGGAGAACACAGTGAGCGGGTCACTGGTGGTGTTGTAGAAGTAACAACAGTTGGTTGGAGTTCTGGGCAATGAGAGATGTCTGTCTGCCTATCACTGGAAAGGAAGTAATATTTATTTATTCCTAATAGTCACTAGTATGGGCCATTGCAACTGTTGAAACAAAATAATTAATTAACAATTAGTTAGGGTTACATGACTTTGAAGAAAATACAACATTGTCTACCATACCAAAAATGTGCAGTTGTTTTCTTGTCAGGTGTATGTATAAATATAACCCAGAACCAACATAAATAATAAATAATAAAAAAAATTGCAGTAGTTTGCAAGCCACGTATCTGCATAAGGAAGGTAAAATTAAAATAAATACAGGTTTGTAAATTTGGAAGGAGAGATTGAGAGTTCTTATCCGGCGGTTTATCCTTCCACCAAAATGAATATAAAAAAGGCATTTACAAAATCCAGAATCCAGAACGTTCTTTTATATAGAAGAAAATTGTATTTACTATGTGGTCACAAATTACTGTGGCGTATACGTTTCAACAGAGCTACTGGAGTGTTGGTTGCTCAGCTTTTGTACTGAAAAATTCTCCAATCCTTGTACATCATCAAACATCAGCAAAATCTGGTCCATATTAATGTCATGCAGCTCGCCATCGGTAATTTCTAGATCGCATTCGGTACTTTGATCAAGACCGGGGAAATGTTCTGTACTAGATGGATTAAAATTACCTATATTGATATTTTGAGGTTGAAGAGGAGGATTATTAAGGCAGGCAAAAGAGCCATACATGATTTGAGCGGCACAGTCATATGCAAGAGCGGCCTTATGGGCGGTGTTGAAGGTGCCGAGCCAGAGACGCTTTCCTTTGTGAGGCTCTCTGATTTCGGCCACCCATTTACCCCATGTCCGCTGCCTCACGCCTCTGTAATTGTATCGCCCATTTTCAGGTCCTCCTTTGCCCGACATACACCCTTTTTTCGAACCCTTGTGAGCTGCTCTTCTTCTTTTCATTTGCTGGCATGAATTCATCTGCCGCCATTGCTCTAATATCTCACTTACTTTCTTCTCTCTTTGCCCTCTCGCCGTCTTCGCCATCTTTGTTCGACGCCTGAAATTGAAGCTACAAAAAAATCAGCGTAAAAACTCGTTAATAAGTAGGAGCTTACTTGGTTGCTACGCTACACTGAAAGTATCCAGATGCCTTGATCTCAAAGAAAAGTGTTGAAAGTGAGTACGCGGACAAGAGCTGGCCTTCCATTGAGGTTATGGTGGGTGTTATTCTATAGATTTTTGAAGGATTCATTTCCATTTCCATTTGTTCTTTTATAAAGGGATGTAGACACATGTTGATTGCAGCCACACACTTAAAGAAGAGAACTGGCACACAAATAAGAGGATTCATATGGATACAATCAACATGAGGAAAAATGAGATATTTAAAAGTTGTGTGTAAAAAACAGATCTTATATACATATTATACCTTTTCAAAAATTTAAGTTTATTATAAAATTTTATTCCACATAAATAAAAATACATGTAAATTATAATTTGTATAATAAAATTAAAACAAAATATTTAAGCTTAAAACAACTTTCTAAATTAATTATAAAAAATAAAAATAAAAAGAAATTATATGATTTAACTTTAATTATAATTTATAATAAACATATAAATAAAAATAAAAAGACTTAACAAATATCATTTAAAAAAATGAAGGGAAAAATCATTTAGAAAATAAATAATTTTTTTTAAAGTTCCTTAAATGAATACCTACGAAAAGGCAGATTTTTGTTTGTTCCTTTAAAAACGCATTTTAACAGCATTTTTTTGAAGGGAAAACGTAGTTTAATAGACTTTTTAAAATGGAAAATGCAAATCCTTGAGAATGTGGGTTCAATAAACATTTGGCCACATTTACAATGGGTAGAAATGTCACCACAAACTTAGAAACAGCCATTTTTTTTACGGAAATGATGTTTTGCTCGTTAAAACAGGGAACTGAGCCTTGTTATCGCGTTTCTAGTCAAAAAGGGATTTCTAATGGAAGAAGCATTTGAAAGGTCTTCCTCAATGGCATCCACCCTATTAGAAGGAGAAATATGAAGATGTCTCAGAACAACCCTTTGCCACTAGGTTGCTTGTTTTGAGACATTGCCATATGTCTAATAGCGTAGCATTGCCTACACCTAAATACTAGTCCTTCATAGTCCATCAATTGGTTCTAAATTTCGTTGCCAGCCCTAATTTCAATCCCTGCTAGCAATTGTTTGGACAAATTCAATTCAACCAAAATACATGCAAATGTGAAAAAGGATTGAAATTTATTCAAGTTTGGTCCTAAGATAAATTTTCCTAAGGTGTTTCCAATAGAGGAGAGGCTAGAAGGGCCCCATAAATGCCCTAGAAGGTTAGGTAGTCTCACCTAGATTGAAGTAGTTGCAAAAGACTTAGGAAAAGGGTTGAAATTTAGGTACCGTGGTTTTAGGCAAAGGTAAGATTTGTCCCATACCCAAGGCCCCTTCTGAAGTAGCAAATCCCTATCCTTTTGAGTGGACAAAAAATATAGAAAAAACCTTTTGCATTGGGCCCGATGTGAATATCCTCTTCCAATACCTAGAGGTTGCCAGGTTTTCAAAACCTATTTGCAAAGCTACTAGGGTTGGCCAAAATTTGTGAAAACGATTGATCAAAGCATGTTCACTAATATTTTGTACCTCCTCCATTACATCTTCTCTTAGTACAACAATGGGAGGGGTCAATTTCAAAGTCAACCTAGAACCCTATTCAAGAGGGTGTTTGTCTCTTTTTTGGTGGTCTCCAGCAAAAAGGTCCCTAGTAGAAGTGAACTCACATCTGGCTCGAGGAGGGGGTTTGGGTGAAACCCCATCATCATTATTAGAGATCTTCCCCAAAGCAAAATAATTGTTGCTAACTTGAGGCTACTCTAGGGGCTAAGATTTCATTTGCATATCACCTTTAGAGGGTTGAGAATCCATGGTTGTATAGAGAGAAAGATTCATAAATAGTTAATGACAATCCCAACTTAGGTTTTCTATATTCACGGTTGCCAAGCACCTCTACATATGTTTTATATATGTATTTGTTCTTTCTTTCCCTGGTTTCATCAATGGTTTAGTGGGGATCCAGATCGTCATGGATAGATCTTGATAAGACGGTTTCATCGCCACCACCATTATTAGCTTGTACAATCATTTTGATGGATAACACAAAAATTTGGAAGCTTTCCTAGTTATCTTATGAATTAATAATACTAATCTTATCGATTTACTTAAGAGTTATTTTTTTTATTACATCAAGAGGTGTTGAGGATGGTAGCAAGGAGTGGAGTGTAATGGTGTGAATATGTTAACAAAAAATCTTACCTTTTACCAAAATTTTGGTAACTATTTACATGTCAAAGTATTAAAATTTAATAATAAACACAATACTAGCAATTATGGGGAAAAATAATAAAAAGAATATAAAATGAGTTCAAAAAAAAAGTTTTTCATTGTTTATTTATTATAATTAAAGGTTTAAATTGAAATATTCTCCTTTCATAAGTTTCTTTTTTCATCTATTTAGTAATCTATTTGTGTATTTGTAGTAGTTTAAATTCATAAATCTCTTATTTTAAAAAATAACTAAATAATTTGTTTATTTTCATTTAAAATTTTCAAAACTATAGTAATGGTAATCTATTTGTGTATTTGTAGTAGTTTAATTGTTTTTGATAAAAAAACCTAGTTGAAGATCTAGGAACCGTGAAAATTGGGGGAAACCCTATAACACTAGGCAGAAGCCCTTGCAAAATTCATTGGGTCCGATGAGAGGTCAGACCAAGATATAACATAACAACTATTACTATATACACTAGCCAATACATGCCTCATCTCCACATCATCATCATCACCTCTAGCCTCGCCTCCACCACAATAGTCCATGAACATATGAATGGCTTCCATCGACAACGCCACCTTCAAATGCAGAGCAATCTTCTCCACCACCCATTGGAGATAAATCTGGCATCAATTAATGATATGATGGTGCTCCATGAAGTAATCGAAATGAACCTCCACCTAGTGCACCACATCACAAATATCATCATGTAATAAATAGGAACTAGTTACCATTGACAATATAGAAGCACAAGAGAGAGATGGAGTAGCCTAAAAAACATTCCACCTTCCCCGCATATAACCAGGGTCTAGTAATAGCTTAGCCATCACTGAGTGTATACAAACACTAGTGGAGCCATCCATAATTTTTTCTAGTTTCCAAATCCTTACTATCCAAAGCCGTAGAGCAGGGCCTGAGATTTCCTTGTCTACAAATGCCATAAAATCTTCCATAGCATCCTCTCCTAGGACACACTGCTTTTTCTATTTCAGAGGCTTATGTTCCACTCTCTCATTCCCTTAAGTGCCACCAGACTCATCCTACCTCCCAGATGTCTCCCGCTAGTGGAGAACACCATATCACAGAGACTAAACCATAGCTTCAAATAAATGAAATGAGAAAACCAACATTCATTGCTACCAACTTCAATAAGTGTGACAAATAAGCCACCACACCATATAATTACTTCCCATGTGCTACCATAATGATTACACCAATACTTACCACCATCCTTCCAACCCCTTAATGGGTGATTTGTAGAAGTTTAAATTAATAAATCTTTATTTTAAAAAAAAATAATTTTCTTTTGTTTTCATTTAACTTTTTCAAAACTATAGAAAATATAACTCTTCTAAGTAAAAATAAAGTAAGAGAAAAGTTGTGTATTTTAAAAAAAAAACAACATAAAATAATTTATTTTTACTACGATATTGTTATATATTAAGATATGGAGTAAATAAAAATACCTTAAATAATTTAAATAAAACTAAATAATTTTTAAATATTTCTAAAGTAAAATAGAATAACTATTAAGTGAATAATAAATAGAATAACTCTAGAGTAAATATGTTTTTAGATAGATGTATTTAAAATCTATGTAAAAGCACCAAGAGATATCATTGTCAAGGGGCCTGTGTATTTACTGTATTTGTGATTTAAGTAGAATAGGCTTCTCCACAATGATATCTCAGTGTCTTTTACATATATTTTTTGAAGATAGGTATGCTAGTTTTAAAACTATCTTGTTAATCTTATCTATTTATTAGTAAATCAATGTGGCTTATCTAGTGATTAATCTAGCAAGAGTAAACCAATCAAAACACAGTATAAATTTTCTTGTCAGGCAAATTTGTATGTCAGGCAAATTTGTATTAAATTTGAACTTTTCGTATGTGAACATGATAAAATTTTAACAAAAAAATTGGAGAAATCCGGTTACAAGGGAGGAGGTGACTGGTGACGCTGGTGCGACATGCCCTCTGGTTCCACACAAATGCTTTTGCTCGGAGCAATGAACCGGTGAGGCCACAACATGGGGGACTTCATCCCCTAGCAAGAACTCTTCAAATCCGTGAGCTCGTTGGCCCAGCGAAGGCATAAAGCCTTGCGAGCTCATTGGCCCAGTAGGGGTTTGAACTCTGGTGGCCGCCACTACAACCGAGCGACTTAACCACTGAACCACGCTCTCATCAGCTTGATTATTATTATTATTATTATCCTAATAATTTATTATTATTATTACCCAAATAATTTTTTTATATGATTATTACTGTTATTATTATCCAAATAATTTTAAAAATATTTTTATGAGTGAGGCAATATTTGCTGGAATTTGGTTATGAAACATTTCATATTTTTGTTATTGGTTATTAAAATGTTATATGATTATTATCATTATTATAATTATAAAATCATTGTAATATTTATATTATTATAATATATAATGATTTAATGTATTTGTCAGTTTTCTATAGTTTTTTATTGTTTTGGGTATAAAAATATTAAAAATAACTAACAAATTGATTTGTTTTTTATTAATATTAATATTATTATTTTATTCTCTTATGTTTGCTAAATATTAAAATACTAACATTTTTTAATTATTATTATTATTATTATTATATTGTGTAATATTATATTGTTTTTGATTAATTCAGTTGGAAAAGAGGGTCGATAACCCTTTACAGAACAAACCAGAGGGTAGAGCAAAAGCCTCACACAAGCCAGAAATAACACATGAACAACATACGGACATCAAAATCCAAAGAGGCAAAGCAACAACAAGGAAGCAAGGCTGCAAGGTGTGATGCCCCGTCATGCAACCCTAGATGCTGGCCCCCATCTGTGGTTACCCTGATAGCCTCTCTCCAGGCGCCGGCCCCTTAGGTCACACATGCGGTCTTCCTTATTTTGATTAATGTGAAGTCTACCCTTTCCCCCTAATCAATTTTTAGATTTTCACTTGTTAGACACTTCCAATGGGTTACCCAGACAGCCACTTTGGGCACCGGCCCCACATCAGAAGCCACTCCCCTTCCTGCACTCAGTTGACCCAACCCAAACAAGTACTATACAAGGACACACATGACATACCTCCAACACTTATAACAAGCCAAAATAACCTGAGGCATGCAAAAGTCCAAATTTAATGAAACAAAAACCAACTTTCTCTCTCTAGAATGCAAGTACTCAAAGCCATCGAAAGTTCAAGGTAGACAAGCCCCTGGAGTTAGGTAAATTGAAACACAATACCACTATTACTACATCTATTTCCTGATATGAAAAAAAATGAGGATTAAAATGACTATTACATTCCATTAGAACAATATGACTCAGAACCAAAGAATAATATAATAAACCAATTACATCATTACTACTTGATGCTAATAACTAATAATGGAATTTCAAGCAAGACCATATTTAAAATTAACTCAACATATCACCTTTGAACAATTTTATATCGGAGAGCACTAAAATAAACCACTAAGAAAGAAACATACTAATATGATTGATTAAGATATGCAAGAACAGATACTATATCAGAAAGAATATAGATATAGAATGTTTTGATAATGATAAGAGACTTTGAAAAGGAAATGCTCTAGTAGACATGTATGCAAAAGTGAGAGCTCAGATAAAGTGCATTAACTGTTCAACAAATTGCCTCAAAGAGATGTCAAATTATGGAATGCAATGATTAAAGGATATGCATAGAATGGATTTGTAGATTTAATAACAACAATCAAGATGGCATAAGAATGTTTGTCACTAATTGATACATATCTTTGAATTGACAAACTGGGTAATGCTAACTCTTTTGGATATAGTTTTCATAGGTAATAGTTGAATCTTATATAAAAATTTTAGAGAAACCCAATTCAAAAATATAGAGTTATTAGTGACGCAACTAACTATTTTAACAAAGATGAAATGAGTGAAAGGTAAACAGTAAACAAATATTCATATCTCCAAAACAACAAACTAGGTATGGACAATTTTTGGATATGATTTAGGCAACTAGGTTGTACACCATATATCAAAACATTAGAGGAACCCAGTTCAAAAAACTAAAGTTATGGCTAATGCAACAGACTGCTAAAACAAATATGAAATGACTGAGAGGTAGAAAGTCACAAAACATTGATATCTCCAAAACGACAAACTGGGTATGGATGATTTTTGGATATGATTTAGGTAACTGGGTTTTGCACCATATATAAAAAATTTAGAGGAACCCAATTCGTAAAATGAAAGTTATGGCTAACGAAATAGACTATAAAAATAGAGATGAAATGAGCGAGAGATAGACAATCATATCAATTGGTGATTCCCAGAAATACAATGATACATACATGCACAATTGGATCTGATAACAAGGCTTCTAACCTCTCAAGAAAATTACCATCGATAGGAAAAATTATAAATCAAACATTTGCTTCAATAGAAAAATGAGACAAAAATTAGAACCAAAGGAATCTGATTTCGCTTGCTTGACTGGGCTGAAGATTTGATGCCGGGTTCAACTGCTGCAGCCACAAACCAGTCTCCCTCCAAAAGTTCCATCTGCTAAAGATTATTATGAGAGAGAAATCTCCCCCCTAAATACAACCCAAAAACTCCCTATTTTTAGCGAAAGAAATCCCCTAAAATCTTCCCGAAGATTTCCCCCCACAAGAGGCAATAACTCTTACATGAACAATATCTTACAGTTTGCTATTTTAAATATTTTACAACCAGACCAAGATAAATATATTTTATGGTAACACATAAATATTATTTATTTATTTATCTCTAGTTACAATGAAATTTATTACTATTATTATTATTATCTATTAACTTAACTTCTAGAATAATATATTTTTCATAAACTAAATTTACATAAGGACATTTATATATTTAACAAAAAATGCTTCATAACTAATTATTTTATTTTAAGGCAACAATAACCAAAACAATACCAACAAAATAACCCAACTGTCAAGCCATACCTAACTACTATGTAAGATCAGAAAACAAGACCACCACAACAATGACTGACTATCATGACCAAACTGACAACACTGATAGGGTACACAACTGGATACTCATCCCCTTCAAGGATGATGGCTAGGCTAGGGGACCATATGTTATCTCCATTCAATAACTTCTATTGGTATGAAGGCACGCTCAGACCTGCCAATTCAGGTGGAGTCAATGCCTGGTACCTGCAACCTGCAGCAAACAAAAGTGTCGAATACATACATATAATCATCCAAGAAGGCACACAGTGATAGGGAATTGCAGTGTAGTAGGGTACTCATTATGAGTAATACTACATTGTCCCTTCACAAAACACATCACAAGTATCCACATTAAACAAATTCATTAGTAAATAAACAACTAGATAACACATAGATAAATAATCACATTAATCACGTGGTAAAACTAATCTACATAATCAATTAACCTATAATTGATCACAACATAAGAATAATGTACTAATCATAAAGAATCAACAGTGTCATCATAATAAACATCAATGAGTGTCATCAACTACATCATAACAGTAAGCCTACCATCAACATGTCTATCATACCCTAAGTATTCTGAGTATTTTACCTTCTTCTTCATGCTCCTTAGCCCAACCACCTTCTCATCCAAAGTGAGAATGGAGGGGCATTACATCGTCCCCCCTAAAACTTGACTTCCTCCTGGAAGTCATAGACTAGGGTGGGAACATAACATATTAGTATTGCAACTTTCTATTGCCAACATATGCATCCATATTAAGCAATTATTCATAAAACAAGCACAATCGTTCAATAAAGACAAGAAGAACATCAATTCTTTACCTTCAAGGCATATCATGTGATCTACTCGTACCTAATCACACATATTTTAAAAATTTCATACAATTTAGAGAATTGTATTCACATATAATTAGGGAGAATACATCTCATAACTATTTCCACTATGCTTTCGACTATTACCAACATACAAAGTACTATCCTCTGCAGAGTCCTCCCTTAAACATACTTTCAGAGATTCGAAATGAATATAATAGAAACATCACTTAACACAAAACAGGGCCAACAGAAACATACATTCATAATAGCCACCATAGAGATTTCAAAAATAAATGCAAACCCAAGTGGGAAAATAATCAAATCCAACTTTAAGTCACAAAGAGTGGGCAATTTCCAATAAATCAAGTAAAAAGAAAAGGGGTTTGGTGACCACTCTTGTCATAAGAAAGTTCAAAAAAATAAAATTCATTGTTAACCCCCAACAACACATGAAACAACTGTCAAAAATTCTAAAACAACCAAATTACAAAACAAATCCACATCACGGTGTGACTACTTTTAGCCACAAAAAAGGGAGTATCTGCTACACAACACTCAAGGACACAATGTCCAGAATGTGTTAGAGAATGTACACCAACACTCAAACAATTTAGTTAACTACATACTCGTATTTAAGCAACTTTTATACAAAGATTTAAGGCAACACAGTCGCTACTTATATACAAACTACTTCTATTTTTAATATAGTACAATTTCTTTTTACTAAGCTATGAACATATGCAATTACTTATGCGAGAAAATACTTACAAAGGAAATGTATGATGTCACACACAAGAATAATTAAAAACTATAATTGACTTACATTATCACATTCATGATCTCATAGGCCCAACACAAGCTCCCGTTTGATCTCTTGCACACAGTTCTTACACAAGCATATACAATGATAACTTTCATAAACTACAATAGATCTTCCACATGCGGTCATGACCAACTAGGAAATAGATGTCAGGTTATCAACAACCACATTAAGATACCCCACACATGACAACATCACATAACCACATGACTCACCAAATGATTAAATCATTCCAATACTTAATTACATGCACTAACAGTAACCATGCTTCTTTCTTATAATGCACTAGTGACCACAAGAGAAACTCAAAGCCTCAACAAAACAACAAGCACTAACATTCAAGGAAGACATATTGTCAAATAAATCATCACATTATCAGAGAAGAGGAAGAGATAACACATAAGTAAACAAGACATAATCAAAGGACAAGTCTTTAAACTTATCAACCTTCTAATGTCATACTAATGCACACCGGTGAAAGGTACCATTACCAACTCACCACAAGAGAAAATCACTTAACATAGAGCAACAACAACAATCCATAGGTCTTAGTGTTGCAACTTGGCTCTGATACCAAATGTGATGCCCTGTCATGCAACCTTAGAGAGTTAGGCTAACAGATGCTAGAATTACATAATTTTTTTTTAAAGCAAGTAATGCATTAACATTAAATAAAGTTGACACTATTCACTACATTTAATAAGATGAACAACTAACACCTCTAGGGAACATAACTGCATCAGATAAATATAACTCATTACGATACAAGTAAAATACATTATGATACAACTAAAGAGGATAACATTATTCATTTACAGATATGAATAGTTATAAAAGTTTCAATGCAAGATTACATGATTACAAGATTCATGACCGATTACATCGGTTTACAATATACAAAAGATTATACAATTCTGGAAGTATAGCAAAACTTTGAGAATACAATACAATTTGGAATTGGAACACTTCTATAGTGATCACGAATCAGGTCGACCAAGAAAACTAATGGATTAAGCTCTTCCACCTGACTTTGTGGAACCCTGAGGTCCACCCCCTGAGCTAGGAGATAACAATGAGGTTCCCCAACAAAAGCAAGGATAGGAGGACTAACAAAAGACATAAATACCATAGGTTTCACATGCAAACAACACTGAACACAACAATCAACATCCAGAGCCAATAGAATAGGGTAAGATGGAGTGCAGTAGGAAGAAGTGTCATTGCATGGCTCTACATGGGTTATCCTGACTGTCTCTCTCAAGATGCCGGCCCCCATCTATGGTTACCCTGACAGCGTCTCTTCAGGCGTTGGCCCCATAGGTCACACATGTGGTCTTCCTTATTTTGATTAATGTGAAGTCTACCCTTTCCCCCTAATCAATTATTAGATTTTCACTTGTTAAACACTTTCAATGGGTTACCTAGACAGCCACTTTGGGCACCGGCCCCACATCAGAAGCCATCCCCTTCCTGCACTTAGTTGACCCAACCCAAACAAGTACTATACAAGGACACACATGACATACCTCCAACACTTATAACAAGCCAAAATAACCCGAGGCATGCAAAAGTCCAAATTTAATGAAGCAAAAACCAACTTTCTCTCTCTAGAATGCAAGTACTCAAAGCCATCAAAAGTTCAAGGTAGACAAGCCTCTGGAGTCGGGTAAATTGAAACACAATACCACTATTACTACATCTATTTCTTGATATGGAAAAAAAATGAGGATTAAAACAACTATTACATTCTATTAGAACAATATGATTCAGAACCAAAGAATAATATAATAAACCAATCACATCATTACTACTTGATGCTAATAACTAACAATAGAATTTCAAGTAAGACCATATTTAAAATTAACTCAACATATCACCTTTGAACAATTTTAAACTAGAAAACACTAAAATAAACCACTAAGAAAGAAACATACTAATATGATCGATTAAGATATGCAAGAACAGATACTATATCAGAAAGAATATAGATATAGAATGTTTTGATAATGATAAGAGACTTCGAAAAAGAAATGCTCTAGTAGACATTTATGCAAAAGTGAGAGCTCAGACAAAGTGCATTAACTGTTCAACAAATTGCCTCAAAGAGATGTCAAATTATGGAATGCAATGATTAAAGGATATGCATAGAATGGATTTGTAGATTTAATAACAACAATTAAGATGGCATAGGAATGTCTATCACTAATTGATACATATCTCTAAATTAATAAATTGGGTAATGCAAACTCTTTTGGATATAGTTTTCATAGGTAAGAGCTGAATCTTATATAAAAATTTTAGAGAAACCCAATTCGAAAATATAGAGTTATTGGTGATGCAACTAACTGTTTTAATAGAGATGAAACGGGTGAAAGGTAGACAATAAAAACATATTCATATCTCCAAAATGAAAAATTGGGTATGGACAATTTTTGGATATGATTTAGACAACTAGATCTTACACCATATATAAAAAACTTAGAGGAACCCAATTCATAAAACTAAAGTTATGGCTAACGTAACAGACTATTAAAACAAAGATGAAATGGCTGAGAGGTAGACAGTCACAAAACATCCATATCTCCAAAATGACAAATTGGGTATGGGAATGTTTGGCTAGTTTCATCTACTTTCAGTGAGAGGTAAGCATCTATTGCTGCCATGTTTTCATCATAATTTGGATGTTGGATGTTGATACCTTTTCAGTTTGGGAGTGTTGAAAGAGATCTTACTTTACATAGTTTGGCACAAGTTAGTGTGGTATAAAGACATGGTATGATTTTGTAGTTTCTCTTTTTCCTGGTATATTTTCTTCTTCTTGAAGGTTCTCATGTTTATGGAGTTGAGGTTTGCATTAGAGTCAATTGTTATTGTTGTTAACAATAATTTGGTAACTCCTTGATCTCTTTTTTCATTGGCTAAGAGGACTTGGAAGAGTTATTTAGAGATTGGTAAAGAGAGGTGTTTTATGCATATCATTATATGTTTTGACACTATATGGTAGAGGAGTTAGCCACATCCTCTAAGAGAAGTGCTATAGGAGGATTTGTAAATGGCTTGATCTTATTTTCAGATTTGACATTACCCATGTAGTGGGAGTTCTTGGATCTATATGCTCTTTATTGTCACGATATCTTCTTGGTTGTCTCAGTTTGTAGGTTATTGATGTGAAGATGATTTTGCATGTTTCACTATTTGGATCTATGAGTTGTGCAGGTTTAGTGGGATATCTTTACCCATTGGTTGCATTGAAGACTTGGATGTGGACTATCAATATCCATAGATCCATTCAGTGTTATTACAGATTTTGTTTGTTGACATTGTCTTTGGTCATTTGTACATTGGCATGTTGCATTGAGATGGGAGGATGGATGATTAGCAGGATTGTTTTACAGGGACTTGATTGCAGTTTTGGGTTAGTATGTTGATGGCATGGAGTTCTACCTATGATGGTTTGTTTACTCTAGTTTTGAGGTATGGATATTTTTGGATGAGCTAGCACTTGTTGTGGTTGCTTTTCTATTTGGTATGAGTGTACCAGACACTCAGAGTCTTATGTTATCATATGATTGGATGGTTGTGTTCATGTTGAGATTGGTGCAGGTTCAGTGACAGTTGATATGTTTCACCTTGGCTTGTTTCTTATTTCTCATGGGTGACATGATGTAAGGAGTTCTTGGTTGAGATGATGGTTATCATGGTTGGTTTTACAGGTATCTTGTTGGAGCATAAAAGTATGTTGAAGAATCAATGGTACATTGATGGCTTGGGATGTTTTTCCCTATGATTTAAAGTTTGATTATATCATTTAGATTTATTGCAATGTATAATGTCAAGTGGGAGAATGATAGGATAAGTTGCCATTAACTTGAAATCCTAACCAATTCATGTGTCCAAAGTTCTTGGAATGTGTTCCCCAACACATAAAGACTTCGAGAGATTAATTATTTATTAATTATATCACTTTGACTTTTGCAATCAATTCCTAATTGATAAGTTCAAACTTGGGCATCTATTTTTAGAGTGGGGGCCATGAAGACTTTGTTGACTTCTCCTAAGTCTTAAAATAGAGTTTGATAACTCCTAGTGAGTGGGAGTTAGACTTGGGACTTATATTTAGACTTGGAGTTGTGCTTTTTTAATGTACATGAGTGGATAATGTTGAGACACCTTGCATGGATATAATGTTGGAGTTAACTAAAGTGTTAGAGATGCATGAATTGGATAATGCTTGTATGAGTTCATAAAAGCTTGCATGGACTTGCATATTTTTGCATGTACTTGCATGTTGTTGCATGTTACTTGCATGTACTTGTATGTTGCTTGTATGGACTTGCATGTTGTTGCATGTCACTCCTATGGACTTCCATGTTGTTGCATGTCACTCCTATGGACTTGTATGACCTTGCATGTTGTTGCATGTCAGTTATATGACCTTGCATGTTATTGCATGTTAGTTTTGTGAGATTGCTTGCAGAACACTCCAACTCCAGAAACTTGCATGATGGTACATCTCAGTGTTTTAGGTAATGGGTATCAGTTGCATGTTGTTGTAAATGCTTGCATGTCAGTTGCATGTGAGTTTTAAGATATTACTTGCAGAACACTCCAACTCTAGAAAGTTGTAGGATGGTACATCTCAGTGTTTCAAGTAATGAGTATCAGTTGCATGTTGTTGCAAATGCTTGCATGTCAGTTTTAAGATATTACTTGTAGAACACTCCAACTCTCAAAAGTTGCAGGATGATACATCTCAGTATTTCAGTAATGGGTATCAATTGCATGTTAGATCTGGTGTTTGCATGTCACTTGCATGTACAGAACAAGGTAATTCAGAATAACATTGGGGACACCAATTGTGCAAGTTGTTGCATGAGAATTTGTGTGTGTTGATCACTTCAGTTGACTGAAATAGATTGGGCTAACTTGAACACCCAATCTTGGGATTTTCAGTTGTTGCTTTTATTTGGAAATATGTTTGATGTTGGCAAAACTAATTTTAGCATACTTGTGTGCACACATCATGAAGGGGCAGTTAACTCAAAGTTTGGACTTTGTTTGAGTCCAGTCTTCTCAATTTAAATGAGCTTGATTTTTGCATGAGCTTTGGAAGCTATGTTATCAAATGTAATTGATTATATTTTGAGTTTCAAGCTCTTGTTAAGAAGTTCTTAAATTAAAAAGAAGTTCTTGAATTAAAAAGAAGTTTTTGTATTAAAAAGAGGGTGCTTTTATTTAATTGAAAACCCCAGACATTTTCCAGAGAGTTTTTTTGAGAAAAAAAGACTTAGAAGATAAAAGCAAGAAGTTTTTTGTAAAAGACTTAGAATAAAAATGGAAGAAGCTTTTTTATTGAAGAAGTTTTTGAAGAAAAAAGAAAGAAGTTTTTTTGAAGTTTTTTACAGGTTTGAAGATTGAAGAAGCTTTTGAAGTGCATCAAGGACTTAGAGGAATTTCAGTATTGAATGTAATCTTTTCCAAAGAGATTTAATACAAGAAGGAAACATCTTTGAGTGTGGAGTTTTTCCTCAAAAGGGTTTCTCCACATAAATATTATGCAACCTTTTTCTCTTCTCTTCTCTTCTCTTCTCTTCTACATTGGTTTGAAAGTACATAAGCACTTGTTCATTAATTGTTACAGATTAATCTTAATTTCAGCTTTACATACACAAAATTTTAAAGTTTATAGCAGTAGTCTACCTTCATTCTCAACACTAACATGTTTTTGAGAGTATGATCCATGACTTGCATATGTATTTAAGTGTACATTCTATTGTATTTGAACTCAAGGATATACTTTGTAATCATATTCAAGTGTATGCTCTACGATTCTGTGAATTGTATGACCTGTTTTAAAATTGAGGGAGTGCATACTCTATAACTTGTATTTGCAATTGTGTGAAGTTGTAATTGTATGATTTGTATTCATATGCGCATGCCCGGTATGATTGTGTATGACTTGTATTCAAATGTGAATATGTATTCAAATGCATACTCCATGACTTGTATTTATTTTGAAGGTGTACTTTGTGACTTGTACTTGTATTTGAGTGTATACTCTATGAGTGTCTTTGTATTTGTATAATCTATGCTTTGTAATTGTAATTGAATGCATACTCTATGACTTATGATTGTATTTGTATGTGAGTGTATACTCTATGCCCTTGTATTCAAGTATGATTATGTATTTCTATGAATTGTATGTGATTGTATGCTCTATGACTTGTATAATCTATGACTTATGATTGTATTTGTATGTGAGTGTATACTCTATGCCCTTGTATTCAAGTATGATTATGCATTCGGGTGAATACTTTGTGATTTGTATTTATATTCGAGTGTATATTCTATGACTTGTATGTGATTGTATGCTCTATGACTTGCATACTCTATGACTTGTGATTGTATGCTCTATGCCCTTGCAATTGTATGCTCTATGATTTTGCAATGGTGTGTTCTATGACTTTGCAATTGTATTGAAGTGTATTCTCTATAACCCTGTACTTGTATGCGAGTGTATATTCTATGATTTTGTATTTGTATTTGAATGTATATGATTATAATCATACTCTGAGTGAAAACTCTATACTTGTATGTGAATTTGAATGTATACTCTATGGTTATTTGAATGCACACTCTATGAATTGTATTTGAGTGTATTCTCTATGTCTTTGTGTTTGTATACTTATTATTGTGTGTATTTACATATATTCTTGTGTGTATTCACGACACCCTATGGTTATTTGAATGCACTCAATTGTATAATTATGACTGCATGAATTCATGTGTGTACTCCATGACTTATATATGTCCAAATGCACACTTCATGACTTACTTGTATTCATGTGCATACTTTATATTCATGTGTATACTTGCATGTTACATGTATGCTTCATGCTTGTGTATTACGTGCATATACTTTGTGTGCTTCATGCTTATTGTATTACATGTATTTAAAGTGTATGTAACACATGTATCGATGCGTTCATGTATCTTCAACAAGAAGTGTTCCTATAATTACTCTATGCTTAAAAACTATGAGAATGTTAACGATGTTGTCTTCCCAGTGGCTCAGGGTACTTGGTTTGTGTGCTTAAGTTATTTGGTTACTTGCCTGTCTACTTAAGCTACTTCCCTAATTGCTTGAGCTGGTTGCTTGCATTTTTGAGCTACTTGGTTATTTACTTCAATTTGATGGCAATGCATGTAGCTTACAAATTGGTGTAATCACTACCATTTGACCTTGAGGTGAAAAAGGGAAGAGCAATTTAGCTAAGAAAGATATCCAAAACATCATTAAAGAATTCAATTGAGATTTAGGACCACTGAGGTATCATAATCGACCTAGGAGGGTTAATCTCTTATAATAAGATCGATAGTTTTGGAGGTATCATAATTGCTTGAGGACAAGCAATTTTGAGTGGGGAGGGCTGTCATGTTCCGATATTAAGGCATTGTTTAAATTAAAGATTTAAACATCATTACAAGAAAGTTGCTTTCTTTAAATATATTTAATAAATATATAAATATTATTAATATATAATAATATTAGATAATATTATTATATAATATATTTATTGTATTTATTAATAATTAATATAAATATTATAATATTATTATAATATATATTATTATATTTTTATAAGAATAAATATGAACAAAAGATTATAAATATTAGGGTATGATGATCAGGGTTATTGGAAGCAATACTTATTAATACTAGCGTATGATGATCAGGCCTATTGGAAGCACCGACCCATATCTTAAAAGATGCAAAAATATAACAAAAGTATTACTCATATTAAAGCGGCGGACATAATAAACAAGGGAATGCACCCATCATTAGTAAAAACTAGCAAATATATCCTCCTCCAATCGATATGACTCTTGGGCGGTTAAGACCCCTTCATGGGCTTTTTAAAAGGCAACTTTCCTCCTCTCAAAGCATCGAACAGGATACAATTTCATCTCTGCAAGATAGGAACACATAAGCAATAGAACATTGGTCAAAAGGAGAAGCAACATAAATCCTAATCATCCCGCATTAGTGAATGTACATATACATTCCACATTGGAAATTATATTGCAGATACCTTTGACTGAGTATTGAGAACACATTACGTAAATCGGGCATTACACAGTTTCAACAAAGGTAGAATATTCAACATACCAGTGGACTGCATCTTAGTTATTTGCTATCGATGTGGAGACCGATTCACCTTCATAAAGCAATGCCAACAACATAGAATCAACAGTGAGGAGTTCACACCAATATAGGCAACGATATTATCATAAAGGAGGCAAGCGATCCATCCACTATCATCGTTGAAGAGCAACGCCTTCATAAGAACACAATCATACTCATCCTTGATGTCTTATCTCAGCAAGCTATCATAATACCAGAGATCAATTTGAAGACATTTTGCATTGCATTGACTTAGTTACAGTGAATAGTGTATCGATTGGGAAGTCTTCCACAACTCATAGAAGGAGATCGATCACTTTGTGGAGTAGCGACTAGCAAACAAGTGTGGGAATGCATCTTGGATGATGATCGACCCTATCTAGAGACTACTTTTGATTGTAATATCGCTCATTAAGGTAGCGACCAGCCACCAAATATATCAAAAGGTAATTCCCAGGTATGTCTTTACATCCCATGTTATTGTACTTTCTAAATCTCTTAAAGGTTTGATTCTATAATATGTGATCATAGATGAATGTATGAATTACCATAAGTGCTACAAATTATTGAAATAAATCATAACAGTGAAATAATATCATGCGCCATAAGATAGACTATTAGTCTCATATGGGAAAGTGAGTTTGAAATGCCTAAGAGGCCAATCATGGGTATATAGAGGCCTTTGTCACATGTTGGTACAAAAGGTGCCCATAGTGCGAAGGATAGTTATCACATAGAGGCCTTTGTCTCACGCTGGTACAAAAGGTACCCATAGTGCAAAGGATTGTGATATAATGGCCTTGGCTACAATGGTGCAAAAGGCATCTCTAATACCAAGGAATCTCATAGAGGCCTTGACTCCAAGGGTACAAAAGGTACTCCTCGAGTCTAAGGATAGAGATAGAGCCCCATGTTGGATAGTGGCAAGTAGCAACTCATCTCTCTCATATGAAACTACTAATTAATACATGATAGAGAATGGAAATGCATATTGATAGAGATCATGACATTAATGATACATAAGGTGAAATATCATGATAGAGAATAGGAAAGACATGTTGATAGTGAACTTTAGAAGGAATATGTGAAATATCTATAATGATAGTGATCATAAGATTAGTGGTAGAAATATGTATTGAAAGTAATCATAAAATTATGAATTAAAGAAAGGAATGTTCTTATGTGAATTGAATATATTATATATCTATTGCTATAAATGAAATAAAAAAGGTTTAGTGTACTAATGTTCTATTTTTGCAAGTTGAAATTTGTGAACAAGGTAGAGAAATTTTGATTTGTGACAAGGGGACATTACAGGAGCGCTGCCTTTTATTAATGGTTCTATAGGTGGTCGCACCTCTTGGTGCACCGCTGGCTGCCATCATGGTATACATACCATGTATGGTATGCTATAATATATATGTTTATATATTGGTCTTTTATTATGATTATTATATTTATTTATTTATATTTAAATTTAAATTTAAATTATTATTATCTATATTTTAAGTTTATATTTATATATTATATATTTAATAATATATTATATTATAATCATAATAATATTTAAATTTGTATTTATATTTATTATTTATAAATACAATTATATACAAAAGAATATTTATAAAATAATATTATTTAATATTATTATATATATTTATTAAATATTATTATATACATGATTATCATCAAAAGTGACTTCTCTATCTTATCATGATGTTTAAATATTTAATTTAAACAATGCCTTAATATCGGGACATGACAGGCCTCCCCACTCGAGATTGCTTGTCCTCAAGCAATTTAGGATGCCTCAAAGTTGTGATTCTAATTCAATCTCTTCAAGGGGTGGTTGTTAGTTTTCTTGTTTTAATTCAACTACCTATGTTTAACCTCCCCTTGTGATGAGAAGAAGTCATGTTCTAACCTAATGATGATAGAGAAACATGCCTTGATTATTGAGCAAGTTGTAGATAAGATAATAAGATAACATGGAGAATGATTCTAGGGTTTGTGGGTTATGGGCCCACAATATAACTTAGTATGGGTTTATGTAACAACTTTGTCGTAGCTTGATGGTTTTATCTAAGTTACCTTAATCAAGAGAAGAACTCAGAAAGAGACTCTTGGAAGAATTAATCTAACATAGAAATGAATTTGGTTCATGGATCTCATTTCCTTGCGATTAGTGAAATCAATTTTTTATGTTCTATATTTTTCCTTAGATGTCGTTCTGCAATCTTTTTGAGAGTACCCTTAGGTTGAATCTCATTCTAGACATTAATGGTGTTTGTGTTACTACATGGTGAATTGTGACATGAGTATTTGAATGTGAAATGTTAGAGTAATTAATATTTCTTAACAAGATTAAAAGTAATAATTGTATTTTACCTTAGGTATTTAGTAAATACATTACTATGAACTGATTGAACGTAGTCTATCGTAAAGCATAGTGCTAGACCTATATATAGTTAGGTTGAGGCTCCTTGTTTTTGATTATCATATCTCCTTTTAGTAGGGGTTTCTTCTATTTCTCCATCGGATGAACCTTCCATGTGGCGGGCTTGTCCCTTGGTACTACACTTGTGTCTAGGTTCCCATTTTTCCTTGCATTTGAAACACAAATTATTCTCACGTAGTTCTCTATTTGGACAAGTGTGTCCTAGTTTTTAGGGTTCTTTACATCTATAGCATAGATTTTTATCTTTTCCCTTGCCCTTAGAGTGGAATGGTTTGTTGAATTTTCCCTTTTTGGGGAATGGTTTTGTGTAAGGGTTTGGAGTTTTTTTTTTCTAATCTCAATGTCATGTCAATGGCATCTTCTAGGGTTGTGGGTTTAAAGGCACATACTAGGTTTCAGAATGATTCGTTTAACCCTTTGATAAATAGATATGTGAGCCGATCTTCTTCAACTCTGGAGACCCTTATAGATATTTTCTCAAATTCATTTATGTATTCTTCCACCATTCCTCGTTGCTTTAATTGCGTCAATTCCTTGAAATCTTCTTGAAGATGCTTTCGGTCAAATCTCTTGATGAATTTTTGGGAGAAATCCTCATAAGAAGTTATGTCTTGATGACCTTGAGTATGTTTCCCATGGTACCACCATTCATATGCTAATCCTTCCAAGTGTAAGATGGCAAATTGTAAAGCATCTTTCTCGGTCATCTGACTTAGATTGAAGTAGTCATTTAGCTTTTGCAACCATGCATGGACGGAGATTTTGTTTGATCCATCAAAGCTTGGTAGGTTTACCTTGTTTGCTTTCTATCTCAAATCTTTATTCTTAGGCTTTCTTTCTCTTCTAGATGTTTCATTCATCCTTGAATTGCTAAAATCATTGAATGATACCACCCTCCTCACCTCGGGTTCTAGATTAGAATATTCTCTTGCAATATCCTCTGTGCTTATTGAATGAGACATGGTTTCTTCCATTCTTGATGTCTCTTCTTTAGGTAGGAAGGAAGGCTTTGGAACCCTTGGATGTGAAGTTGCATTGCTATTCTCAGACTGCTTGGATCCCATTTCTCTTCCATTGGTTGAATGAGTTTTGAGATTGTCGATGACATTTTCCATGTTTTGTAATATTTGATGAAGTTCTTGGGTTGACCTTTCATTTTGATCCATCATAGCCTTGGTGGTCATTTCCATAAAGGCCTTCAATTCATTGTTCATTTGTCCCTCCATGTTGTTGTTGTTATTATGTAAGGAATGTCTTGTGTAATGTTGCATTAATTTTCTTCACAAGATGGCAGGATGACTGCTTTGATACCACTTGTAATGTCCCCTTTTGGGTATTCTTATTTTTTCTCCTTGTACACAAATATAACCTCTTAAAAGGAACATTAGTAATTAGTAAATTAATAATAAAATCAAAACATTAATTTGGATTAGTAATAACATGAACATTAATTAACAATTATATATAATTCATACTCAATTTCTCTTACTTAGTCATATGGAGCCTCATAGTGTACTTCGGGAATGATGGTGTCTGGTCACTAATCTAATCTAGCCCTAGTGGAGGATAGGTGTATGTTATTAAGGTGTGGGATAATAATACCCAAGGGCTTCATTGCACACCCAGAAATACTTCACCACTTGGCTCAAGGGACTTTATTAAACACTTGGTAATACTTCATCCTCTCGAGAGTCACCTACCGTGTAAGTCATCTCCATAGGTATAGGCCCAAGCACTTCATTGCACACCTAGCAATACTTCACTACTTGGCTCAAAGGTCTTCATTACACACCCGGTAATACTTCATCCACTTGAGAGTCACCTCCCTATGCGAGATTGATCATAATAATCCACACTCTTACTTAACCATCCTCTTAGGGGTAATATATAAGATTAATGATGTGGCATAACTTTCTTATCCCTAGTACGTTATGAGCAAGGTTAGAGAATTCATACCAATAAGGAGCTCGTCCTCTCGATCTAGTGATCTATGGATCACGAAGTTAATTCCTTCTTATGAATATTGTTCCTCTATGGTAACTAGATATTGTACCATCACTTATGGATGGATGAGTATAAGGCATTCATTCGCCCCTTATATATCATATTTATCATTGTGTGACTATGCACAATTCTCTCGATTGGATGGCTGAAAATTTACAATGTTTTGCATTAATGAGAGAATACCTTATTGGCTAGTTGAATGTTGATATGTTGATGTTGATTCGATATCTAAGAGATTAATATTCTATCATGTCCCCTCCAAATCGATCTCTTTCATTCCAATTAAAGATTGGAATGATAGAGTAAAGAACAAAAAAAAGACAATGTTAGGAAGAACCGAGCAAGGAAAAATGCTTAAAATGATCAGCTCATAACCGATCATGTTTCAAATGCAAAGAGATTACAATATAATATACATGTCCGATATATATATCAATACATATATGATAATGCTAACTACCAAAGCATCAATTTGGAGTAAGTCATCAACTCAGATCCAAAGAGACAATTAATGATAACTAATACTTAATAGTCTTTGCAATGTAAGTGGACAAGGAAATGCGATTCGGGGAGATAGGAATTAAGATAAACAATGAATATGAATAGCGCTTATCATGGAATAAAGGACAAACAACAAATATAAATAAAGTGATATCGAATATGTTAAGAGTTTAACTAACAATAACTAAAGGTGGTAGTATGTCATAATCCGTTGCTTTCAAGATTAAAGAACATCTCAAATGAGGACAAGAGTGAAATCGGAGCCATAACATGGTGGTAAGAGATAATCTATCTTCATAAGCAAAGACGATAGTGAAGTTGGCAATAAATCACATCATAGAGCATCTTAAATAACCAACAAATGGTTAATGATAAATGATAAACAAGAAACAAGAATTGATCCATATTATGTTAAGATAACTAATGATCGATTAACCAAAAGAGGTGACCATCATGAAACAACACGTCATCTCAAGAGAAATCCATCATATAAAAAGGGGTCAAATGAATGGTAGGAGGGCATTCAAGTTTACAATTCAAAAACACATCAATAACACAAGCATTGAATGATAAGAGATCAATCACCCAGAGAGAGACACGATCCTTCCATCAGCAGATATCATTATTTACTTATTATTACAATAGATAACAAGTATAAGTTCCAGCAAAGTGCATCCATAACATTATAGTGAAAGCGTCCCTGCCACATATTCAGCCACCTTTTTCATAATCAGAAATCAAATAATTGCTGATCATTGTCATAGCATATATACATATATTATAATTATTTTTGTAGGTCGAACCACATCTATTCAACCACAGAGTCATATCGACCATAACAAGGTATGTAATTTACATTCAATATCTCTTTTCTGCATTATATTGTTTAATGGCTAATTCAATGATATGATGAACATAGATGAGTGAATTTCTCATAATGAAAAGTCTAGATATTACATGAAATAAGACATAACAGTTGTGAAGCATATTGAGCAAAGAAATTAATACATTAACTTCATAGGAGAGGGTGACTATGAGATGTCCATTTATCCAACCATGGGTAATCAGTGGCCCTTGTCTCAGCTGGTACAAAAGGTACTCCTCGAGGCAAGTGGATAGTGGCCTTTGTCACAGTTGGTACAAAAGGCACCCCTTGTGCAAAGGATTATTATATAGTGGCCTTTGTCATAGTTGGTACAAAAGGTACCCCTCGTGCAAAGGATTATTATCTAGTGGCCTTGGCTACAGCTGGTGCAAAAGGTATCCCTCGTACCAAGGATTATCATAGTGGCCTTGGCTCAGCGGGTACAAAAGGTACTCCTCGAGTCAAAGGATAAGAATAGTGGACCCATAATGGTAAATAGAAAAAGACATCATATCACTCCTCTCATATGAAATTAATGATTAGTGCATGGATAATGATAGAGACTATGAAATGTAAATTGATAGTGATCATGACATTTCATGATAGAGAATATGAAATATATATTGATAGTTAACTTAAGATTATTGAGGGAACATGTGAAATATATAATGATAATGATTATAAGATTAGAAATAGAAATGTGTAGTGATCATAAGATTATTGATAAAAGATGTGAAATGTATATTTGCTCTTAATCATAAGATTATAAGAGCAATGTTACTATATGATTTGAATATTTCTTACGTCTATTACAAATAGTTGAAAATTAAAGAGGGTTTAGTGTACTAATGTTCTCTTTTTGCGAGTTGAAATCATGTGCAAGATTGTGAAATTGGGACTTGCGAGAAGGGGACATTACATATTGTTTGTTTGATGCTGCTTAGATTTGTAGGACAGAAATATGCATTATGATTGATTGATTGTTTCCTTTGTGCTATCTTGTATAAGATGATCGATGTGCTGCAGATGAGTATTTGCTAACTGATTTTGTGAATTGGATGATCGATTGTTTTTTTGAGTTGATTTATTGATTCGATTATGATCCTCCATATATATATCCTTTGCTTATAAGAGACACCCATTAGAAGAGTGATGACTCTTCAAGACATCCTTCTTACCACCTTAATTGCTGACTATTATAATTTAACTTGATTATTATTTATTCTAAACTGTCCTTGTAATATTTTAATAACTATATTTGCTGCATATTGCAAATTATGAAATCACAACCTTTTTGAGTTGGATTGTAGATTTATTATAATATACCATGATCATATCTGATTGCTACCTTAATCCATATTTAATTGCTATGAATCTTATCTTATTTGCCATGTTATAAGGATCATTGCCTTTTATTAATGGTTCTAAAGGTGGTCGCACCTCTTGGTGCACTGCTGGCTGCCATCGTGGTATACATACCACGTATGGTATGCTATAGTATATATATGTTTATATATTGGTCTTTTATTATGATTATTATATTTATTTATTTATATTTATATTTAAATTTACATTATTATTATCTATATTTTATGTTTATATTTATATATTATATATTTAATAATATATTATATTATAATTATAATAATATTTAAATTTATATTTAAATTTATTATTTATAAATACAATTATATACAAAAGAATATTTATAAAATAATATTATTATATATTAATAATATTATATATATTTAATTCACAATTAATTTTATAAATATTTTAGTACTAACTTTACAAATGATTGTGACAAAATGCGACACAATTTTGAGGTCTTTTCTAGAAGACCTCTGCGCTCACAACAGAGTTTGTTTTTTGAGGCTTCTAGGGCAAGAAGGCACTCATCTTTTTAGGAGAACGAAGGTTTAGGGTTTCAAGGAGCTTTTCGTAATCCTCGACAGAATCACTTCCCGTTTCGCTATGGCTCCCCTAGCTCTCGAAATTTTGATTCTTTTGGTTTCTTTAATACCAGAAGGTTCAATGTCCAGAATCCGCGCTATACAAATACTCAAGCTAATGATCCAAGAAAAGCAGAATCTGGAAGTGACTTTCGTCAGGTATGGAAGGAAAAAGCAATTCTAGTTACCCCTAATAATCGTGAAGATGGCTCTAAAATTGTTGATAGGGTTTCTGCGAAAATTGTTAACATTCATATTCTGGATGATATGGTAAACCCCTATATCTAAGATCTAGCTTCATGGGCCCTTATTGGTAAGGTATGGAATTCCAAGTTTAATTTTGATAATTTTCTTGATTGGGTTAGGGTTTCTTGGAAAGGGGTTTTAGATGTTTTTTCTTACATAAAGATCTATGTGTTTTTATGGTAATTTTTAAAAATGGTTGTTTTCGTGATGAAACCCTAAATCAAAAACTGTGGTTTTTCCAAGGTAAAGGGATCTATATACAGAAATGGGAGCCTAATTTTGATCCTATTAAAGCTAACATGAATTTTGTTCCATTTTGGATCTCATTGCCTAATTTACCTTTGGAATACAAAGATCTTAATATTATTGAATTCTGTGCTAAGAAAATGGGTTTTTTTATTAAACACGATATGTTTAATTTTCAAAACCCAGAGATGCCAGTAAGGTTTTCCATAATCCTCAATACTTTGTTTCCTTTTCCCAAATTTATGGAATTTCATTCTAAATTTGGGATCTGGAAACAAGTAGTTGTTTTTGAAAATCCTATGACTATGGAAGAACCAGAGCTTTTTGAGCCAATATGGGCTTCTGAGGATTCAGAAAAAAACAATTTGTCAAGGGAAAATCTTGATTCTGTTAATATTGGGGATGATTCTATTAATATTGGGGAAGCTTCTTTAAATCATCTAGTTAATTCTTCTATTTCAGATGAGGCGCAACATTCTGTTAAGGATCTATCAGAAGAATGTTCTTTTGAGTTTGCTTTTGGTAAAATTGAGGATTTCGCTACCCCAAATTTTCATAATGATAAAATTAAGAAAAAATTATTCTCATCTTTTAATAATGAGGAGGATATCAACATGTTCAATGTTAATCAGCAAGATGGTTCAGGTTTGGCAAATTTTCCTTTTTCTAAAGAGGAAGCAAAATCTTTTGTTGACAAAACTATTCAAAAAGTTGCTTCCGAACTCATTGAAGAACGAGCAGATGAGGTAATCACAGAAAAATCAAATTCCACTGAAGGTGTTTTTACTGATAATAACACTTGTGTTCCATGTTTAGGGACGCATAGCCAATTAAATTAGGGGAAATCGAATTGGAAGGTTTCGTTAGGTGATGGGATTGGTAGTGAGGTTTTTGATCTTGATACAAAGTTGTCTATTTCTCAATCTTTAAGTCAGGATTTGCCTACCAAATCTAGCTCTATTTCTCCTTCTAAGAGAGGACGTAAACCAAAATCTTTTAAAACTCAGGAAGAGATTAAAGCTGGCTTGTAGGCTACCCTTGAAACATGTCTGAGATCGGCGAGAGTGAGAAACTCTCCCCGCGACCAATGAAGATCCTATCTTGGAATGTTAGGGGCATTAATGCCCCTAACAAGAGATGCTTGGTTAAGCGTAAGTTAGATTCCTCTGGTATGGACATTGTTTTGCTTCAAGAAACAAAATTATCTCAATCTCAAGATGATATTATTTTTCCAAACTGGTTCAAATGGAAGTTCCATCATTTTCCTTCTCAGGGGGCTTCAGGAGGCCTGGCTATTCTTTGGGATTGTAAAAGTTGTGATGCAAATCTGATTTGTTCTACTCAAAATTTTTTATTGGTTAAAATAACTTCCCCATCGTTAAGTTTCTGGTTATTTAATATTTATGGACCAATCGTGACTAGAGAGAAAAAACAATGTTGGGACATTTTAGCAGCACTTTTAGAATAGCTAGCTAGAGAGAAAGTTATTTTAGGAGGAGACTTTAATGCTATTTCATGTTTATCAGAAAAGTCGGGTGGCATTTGTCCACCTCAGCGGGTAATTGAAGATTTCACTGATTTTATTTCAGAAAATGCATTAGTTGACAGTCCATTACTGAATGGGAGTTTCACTTGGTCTAACAGGAGAAAGGATTTTTTAAATATTGCAGAAAGGTTGGATAGATTTTTGTTTTCTCCTGAATGGTGTCTTCATTCTAAAATCCCTGGTTCATTTGTTCTCCCTTATACTGCCTCTGATCATTTTCCCATTTCTCTCCATCTGGAAGTGGATAGGATTAGAAAGAAATTTAGGTCTTCTTTTAAGTTTCAAGCTATGTGGTTCAGAGATAAAAACTTCTTATCCTTACTGGAATCCTGGTGGAAGCGTGCTCCTTTTGTGAAAGGATCACGTATGTTTTGGCTTAATAAAAGTTTGAAATTCATAAGGGCAAAACTTCAGGAATGGAATAAAACTTCTTTTGGTAACATTTTTTCTCAAAAAGTATCATTACAATCTCAATTAGAACAGTTGAATGACGTTATTATTAAACAAGGTTTGGATAGGGCTTCTTTTGAATATGTAAAAGTTCTTCAATCTAATTTAGAGGAAGTTTTAGCCTGGGAAGAAATTTTTTGGAGGCAAAAATCTAGGGAGTTGTGGTTGAGGGAAGGAGATCGAAAAACAAAATTTTTTCATGTATCAACTTTGGTAAGAAGACATAAGAATTCTATTTTTTCAATTAAAGATTCTATGGGGAATATTTTGCAAGATGATGTTCTTATTCAAAAAGAAGGAATTATTTTTTTTCAGAAACTCCTTTCTAAAGGGATCAATACTATCTCCAATTTCACTGTCACAAAAGTTTTAAATCATATTCCTAATCTGATTTCACAAGAAGACAATTTAGAATTGATGAAACACTTTTCTTTAGATGAAATCAAGGCAGTAGTCTTCTCCCTAGATCCAAAAAAATCTCCTGGTCCAGATGGTTTTACCCCTCTTTTTTTCCAAAAATGTTGGGAATTTGTAGGTAATGATGTCTGGTTGGCTGTAGAGGAAGCCCGTAGAAATAGAACTGTTTTGAGAGAAATTAATTCTACTTTCATCACTTTGATCCCTAAAGTTGCTTCCCCTTCAACTTTTGCTGACTTTAGACCTATTTCTGATTGTAATACTTTATACAAGATCATTTCTAAAGCAATTACTTTAAGATTGGCTACTCTTATCCCAAAAATTGTATCTGATGAACAAGGAGGTTTTGTTCCAGGCAAGGAAACTTCAGAAGGTGCTTTGGTAGCTCATGAGGTATTGCATTCAATCCACTAACATAAACTTCCTGCTATGTTGGTTAAGTTGGATATGTTAAAAGCTTATGATAGAGTGTCTTGGGATTTTTTATTTCAAGTTCTCCTTAAATTTGGTTTCTCTTCTAAATGGTGCAAATGGATCTCATCTTGTATTACTGGTACAAGCTTTTCAGTCTTGATTAATGGTTCTCAATCTAATTTCTTTAAGTCCTCTCAGGGATTAAGGCAAGGTGATCCTCTTTCTCCTTTTCTCTAGAATGCATGTACTCAAAGCCATCGAAAGTTCAAGGTAGACAAGCCCTTGGAGTTAGGTAAATTGAAACACAATACCACTATTACTACATCTATTTCTTGATATGAAAAAAAAAATGAGGATTAAATGAAACAAAAACCAACTTTCTCTCTCTAGAATGCATGCACTCAAAGCCATCGAAAGTTCAAGGTAGACAAGCCCTTGGAGTTAGGTAAATTGAAACACAATACCACTATTACTACATCTATTTCTTGATATGAAAAAAAAATGAGGATTAAAATGACTTACATTCCATTAGAACAATATGACTTAGAACCAAAGAATAATATAATAAACCAATTACATCATTACTACTTGATGCTAATAACTAACAATGGAATTTCAAGCAAGACCATATTTAAAATTAACTCAACATATCACCTTTGAACAATTTTAAATCAGAAAACACTAAAATAAACCACTAAGAAAGAAACATACTAATATGATTGATTAAGATATGCAAGAACAGATACTATATCAGAAAGAATATAGATATAGAATGTTTTGATAATGATAAGAGACTTTGAAAAGGAAATGCTCTAGTAGACATGTATGTAAAAGTGAGAGCTCAGACAAAGTGCATTAACTGTTCAGCAAATTGCCTCAAAGAGATGTCAAATTATGGAATGCAATGATTAAAGGATATGCATAGAATGGATTTGTAGATTTAATAACAACAATCAAGATGGCATAAGAATGTTTGTCACTAATTGATACATATCTTTGAATTGACAAACTGGGTAATGCTAACTCTTTTGGATATAGTTTTCATAGGTAATAGTTGAATCTTATATAAAAATTTTAGAGAAACCCAATTCGAAAATATAGAGTTATTGGTGATGCAACTAACTGTTTTAACAAAGATGAAATGAGTGAAAGGTAAACAGTAAACAAATATTCATATCTCCAAAACGACAAACTGGGTATGGACAATTTTTGGATATGATTTAGACAACTAGGTTGTACACCATATATCAAAACATTAGAGGAACCCAGTTCAAAAAACTAAAGTTATGGCTAATGCAACAGACTACTAAACAAATATGAAATGGCTGAGAGGTAGAAAGTCACAAAACATTGATATCTCCAAAACGACAAATTGGGTATGGATGATTTTTGGATATGATTTAGGTAACTAGGTCTTGCACCATATATAAAAAATATAGAGGAACCCAATTCGTAAAACAAAATTTATGGCTAACGAAATAGACTATAAAAACAGAGATGAAATGAGCGAGAGATAGACAATCATATCAATTGGTGATTCCTAGAAATACAATGATACATAGATGCACAGTTGGATCTGATAACAAGGCTTCTAACCTCTCAAGCAAATTACCATCGACAGGAAAAATTATAAATCAAACATTTGCTTCAACAGAAAAATGAGACAGAAATTAGAACCAAAGGAATCTGATTTCGCTTGCTTGACTGGGCTGAAGATTCGATGCCGGGTTCAACTGCTGCAGCCACAAACTAGTCTCCCTCCAAAAGTTCCATCTACTGAAGATTATTATGAGAGAGAAATTTCCCCCCTAAATACAACCCAAAAACTCCCTATTTTTAGCGAAAGAAATCCGCTAAAATCTTCCAGAAGATTTCCCCCCACAAGAGGCAATAACTCTTACATGAACAATATCTTACAGTTTGCTATTTTAAACATTTTACAACCAGACTAAGATAAATATATTTTATGGTAACACATAAATATTATTTATTTATTTATCTCTAGTTGCAATTAAATTTATTACTATTATTATTATTATCTATTAACTTAACTTCTAGAATAATATATTTTTCATAAACTAAATTTACATAAGGACATTTATATATTTAACAAAAAATGCTTCATAACTAATTATTTTATTTTAAGGCAACAATAACCAAAACAATACCAACAAAATAACCCAACTGTCAAGCCATACCTAACTACTATGCAAGATCAGAAAACAAGACCACCACAACAATGACTGACTATCATGACCAAACTGACAACACTGATAGGGTACACAACCGGATACTCATCCCCTTCAAGGATGATGGCTAGGCTAGGGGACCATATGTTATCTCCATTCAATAACTTCTATTGGTATGAAGGCACGCTTAGACCTGCCAATTCAGGTGGAGTCGATGCCTGGTACCTGCAACCTGCAGCAAACAAAAGTGTCGAATACATACATATAATCATCCAAGCAGGCACATAGTGACATGGAATCGCAGTGTAGTAGGGTACTCATTATGAGTAATACTACATTGTCCCTTCACAAAACACATCACAAGTATCCACATTAAACAAATTCATTAGTAAATAAACAACTAGATAACACATAGATAAATAATCACATTAATCACGTGGTAAAACTAATCTACATAATCAATTAACCTATAATTGATCACAACATAAACATAATGTACTAATCATAAAGAATCAACAGTGTCATCATAATAAACATCAATGAGTGTCATCAACTACATCATAACAGTAAGCCTACCATCAACATGTCTATCATACCCTAAGTATTCTGAGTATTTTACCTTCTTCTTCATGCTCCTTAGCCCAATCACCTTCTCATCTAAAGTGATAATGGAGGGGCATTACATCGTCCCCCCTAAAACTTGACTTCCTCCTGGAAGTCACAGACTAGGGTGGGAACATAACATATTAGTATTGCAACTTTCTATTGCCAACATATGCATCCATATTAAGCAATTATTCATAAAACAAGCACAATCGTTCAATAAAGACAAGAAGAACATCAATTCTTTACCTTCAAGGCATATCATGTGATCTACTCGTACCTAATCACACATATTTCAAAAATTTCATACAATTTAGAGAATTGCATTCACATATAATTAGGGAGAATACATCTCATAACTATTTCCACTATGCTTTCGACTATTACCAACATACAAAGTACAATCCTCTACAGAGTCCTCCCTTAAACATACTTTCAGAAGTTTGAAATGAACATGAAAGAAACATCACTTAACACAAAACAGGGCCAACAGAAACATACATTCATAATAGCCACCATAGAGATTCCAAAAATAAATGCAAACCCAAGTGGGAAAATAATCAAATCCAACTTTAAGTCACAAAGAGTGGGCAATTTCCAATAAATCAAGTAAAAAGAAAAGGGGTTTGGTGACCACTCTTGCCATAAGAAAGTTCAAAAAAATAAAATTCACTGTTAACCCCCAACAACACATGAAACAACTGTCAAAAATTCTAAAACAACCAAATTACAAAACAAATCCACATCACGGTGTGACTAATTTTAGCCACAAAAAAGGGAGTATCTGCTACACAACACTCAAGGAAACAATGTCCAGAATGTGTTAGAGAATGTACACCAACACTCAAACGATTTAGTTAACTACATACTCGTATTTAAGAAACTTTTATACAAAGATTTAAGGCAACACAGTCGCTACTTATATACAAACTACTTCTATTTTTAATATAGTACAATTTCTTTTTACTAAGCTATGAACATATGCAATTACTTATGCGAGAAAATACTTACAAAGGAAATGTATGATGTCACACACAAGAATAATTAAAAACTATAATTGACTTACATTATCACATTCATGATCTCATAGGCCCAACACAAGCTCCCATTTGATCTCCTGCACACAGTTCTTACACAAGCATATACAATGATAACTTTCATAAACTACAATAGATCTTCCACATACGGTCATGACCAACTAGGAAATAGATGTCAGGTTATCAACAACCACATTAAGATACCCCGCACATGACAACATCACATAACCACACGACTCACCAAATGATTAAATCATTCCAATACTTAATTACATGCACTAACAGTAACCATGCTTCTTTCTTATAATGCACTAGTGACCACAAGAGAAACTCAAAGCCTCAACAAAACAACAAGCACTAACATTCAAGGAAGACATATTGTCAAATAAATCATCACATTATTAGTGAAGAGGAAGAGATAACACATTAGTAAACAAGACATAATCAAAGGACAAGTCTTTAAACTTATCAACCTTCTAATGTCATACTAATGCACACTGGTGAAAGGTACCATTACTAACTCACCACAAGAGAAAATCACTTAACCTAGAGCAACAACAACAATCCATAGGTCTCAGTGTTGCAACTTGGCTCTGATACCAAATGTGATGCCTTGTCATGCAACCTTAGAGAGTTAGGCTAACAGATGCTAGAATTACATAAATTTTTTTTTAAAGCAAGTAATGCATTAACATTAAATAAAGTTGACACTATTCACTACATTTAATAAGATGAACAACTAACACCTCTAGGGAACATAACTGCATCAGATAAATATAACTCATTACGATACAAGTAAAATACATTATGATACAACTAAAGAGGATAACATTATTCATTTACAGATATGAATAGTTACAAAAGTTTCAATGTGAGATTACATGATTACAAGATTCATGACCGATTACATCGGTTTACAATATACAAAAGATTATACAATTCTGGAAGTATAGCAAAACTTTGAGAATGCAATACAATTTGGAACTGGAACACTTCTATAGTGATCATGAATCAGGTCGACCAAGTAAACCAATGGATTAAGCTCTTCCACCCGACCTTGTGGAACCCTGAGGTCCACCCCCCAAGCTAGGAGATAACAATGAGGTTCCCCAACAAAAGCAAGGACAGGAGGACTAACAAAAGACAGAAATACCATAGGTTTCACATGCGAACAACACTAAACACAATAATCAACATCTAGAGCCAATAGAATAGGGTAAGATAGAGTGCAGTAGGAAGAAGTGTCATTGCATGGCTCTACATGGGTTACCCTGACTGTCTCTCTCAAGATGCCGGCCCCCATCTATGGTTACCCTAACAGCCTCTCTTCAGGCGTTGGCCCCATAGGTCACACATGCGGTCTTCCTTATTTTGATTAATGTGAAGTCTACCCTTTCCCCCTAATCAATTATTAGATTTTCACTTGTTAAACACTTCCAATGGGTTACCCAGACAACCACTTTGGGCACCGGCCCCACATCAGAAGCCACTCCCCTTCCTGCACTTAGTTGACCCAACCCAAACAAGTACTATACAAGGACACACATGATATACCTCCAACACTTATAACAAGCCAAAATAACCCGAGGCATGCAAAAGTCCAAATTTAATGAAACAAAAACCAACTTTCTCTCTCTAGAATGCAAGTACTCAAAGCCATCAAAAGTTCAAGGTAGACAAGCCTCTGGAGTCGGGAAAATTGAAACACAATACCACTATTACTACATCTATTTCCTGATATGAAAAAAAAAATGAGGATTAAAATGACTATTACATTCCATTAGAACAATATGATTCAGAACCAAAGAATACTATAATAAACCAATCACATCATTACTACTTGATGCTAATAACTAACAATAGAATTTCAAGTAAGACCATATTTAAAATTAACTCAACATATCACCTTTGAACAATTTTAAACTAGAAAACACTAAAATAAACCACTAAGAAAGAAACATACTAATATGATCGATTAAGATATGCAAGAACAGATACTATATCAGAAAGAATATAGATATAGAATGTTTTGATAATGATAAGAGACTTCAAAAAAGAAATGCTCTAGTAGACATGTATGCAAAAGTGAGAGCTCAGACAAAGTGCATTAACTGTTCAACAAATTGCCTCAAAGAGATGTCAAATTATGGAATGCAATGATTAAAGGATATGCATAGAATGGATTTGTAGATTTAATAACAACAATCAAGATGGCATAGGAATGTCTGTCACTAATTGATACATATCTCTGAATTAACAAATTGGGTAATACTGACTCTTTTGGATATAGTTTTCATAGGTAAGAGCTGAATCTTATATAAAATTTTTAGAGAAACCCAATTCAAAAATATAGAGTTATTGGTGACGCAACTAACTGTTTTAATAGAGATGAAATAGGTGAAAGGTAGACAGTAAAAACATATTCATATCTCCAAAATGAAAAACTGGGTATGGACAATTTTTGGATATGATTTAGACAACTAGATCTTACACCATATATAAAAAACTTAGAGGAACCCAGTTCATAAAACTAAAGTTATGGCTAACGCAATAGACTACTAAAACAAAGACGAAATCGCTGAGAGGTAGACAGTCACAAAACATCCATATCTCCAAAATGACAAATTGGGTATGGGAATGTTTGGCTAGTTTCATCTACTTTCAGTGAGAGGTTAGCATCTATTTCTGCCATGTTTTCATCATAATTTGGATGTTAGATGTTGATACCTTTTCAATTTGGGAGTGTTGAAAGAGATCTTACTTTACATAGTTTGGCACAAGTTAGTGTGGTATAAAGACATGGTATGATTTTGTAGTTTCTCTTTTTCCTGGTATATTTTCTTCTTCTTGAAGGTTCTCATGTTTATGGAGTTGAGGTTTGCATTAGAGTCAATTGTTATTGTTGTTAACAATAATTTGGTAACTCCTTGATCTCTTTTTTCATTGGTTAAGAGGACTTGGAAGAGTTATTTAGAGATTGGTAAAGAGAGGTGTTTTATGCATATCATTATATGTTTTGACACTATATGGTAAAGGAGTTAGCCACATCCTCTAAGAGAAGTGCTATAGGAGGATTTGTAAATGCCTTGATCTTATTTTCAGATTTGACATTACCCATGTAGTGGGAGTTCTTGGATCTATATGCTCTTTATTGTCACGATATCTTCTTGGTTGTCTCAGTTTGTAGGTTATTGATGTGAAGATGATTTTGCATGTTTCACTATTTGGATCTATGAGTTGTGCAGGTTTAGTGAGCTATCTTTACCCATTGGTTGCATTGAAGACTTGGACGTGGACTGTCAATATCCATAGATCCATTCAGTGTTATTACAGATTTTGTTTGTTGACCTTGTCTTTGGTCATTTGTACATTGGCATGTTGTATTGAGATGGGAGGGTGGATGATTAGCATGATTGTTTTACAGGGACTTGATTGCAGTTTTGGGTTAGTATGTTGATGGCATGGAGTTCCACTATGATGGTTTGTTTACTCTGGTTTTGAGGTATGGATATTTTTGGATGAGCTAGCAACTTGTTGTGGTTGCTTTTCTATTTGGTATGAGTGTGCCAGACACTCAGAGTCTTATGTTATCATATGATTGGATGGTTGTGTTCATGTTGAGATTGGTGCAGGTTCAGTGACAATTGATATGTTTCACCTTGGCTTGTTTCTTATTTATCATGGGTGACATGATGTAAGGAGTTCTTGTTTGAGATGATGGTTATCATGGTTGGTTTTATAGGTATCTTGTTGGAGCACAAAAGTATGTTGAAGAATCAATGGTACATTGATGGCTTGGGATGTTTTTCCCTATGATTTAAAGTTTGATTATATCATTTAGATTTATTGCAATGTATAATGTCAAGTGGGAGAATGATGGGATAAGTTGCCATTAACTTGAAATCCTAACCAATTCATGTGTCCAAAGTTCTTGGAATGTGTTCCCCAACACATAAAGACTTCGAGAGATTAATTATTTATTAATTATATCACTTTGACTTTTGCAATCAATTCCTAATTGATAAGTTCAAACTTGGGCATCCATTTTTAGAGTGGGGGCCATGAAGACTTTGTTGACTTCTCCTAAGTCTTAAAATAGAGTTTGATAACTCCTAGTGAGTGGGAGTTAGACTTGGGACTTATATTTAGACTTGGAGTTGTGCTTTTTTTATGTACATGAGTGGATAATGTTAAGACACCTTGTATGGATATAATGTTGGAGTTAACTAAAGTGTTAGAGATGCATGAATTGGATAATGCTTGCATGAGTTCATAAGAGCTTGCATGGACTTGCATATTTTTGCATGTCACTTGCATGTACTTGCATGTTGTTGCATGTTGTTGCATGTACTTGCATGTACTTGCGTGTTGTTGCATGTCACTCCTATGGACTTGTATGACCTTGCATGTTGTTGCATGTCAGTTATATGACCTTGCATGTTATTACATGTCAGTTTTGTGAGATTGCTTGCAAAACACTCCAACTCCAGAAACTTGCATGATGGTACATCTCAATGTTTTAGGTAATGGGTATCAGTTGCATGTTGTTGCAAATGCTTGCATGTCAGTTGCATGTGAGTTTTAAGATATTACTTGTAGAACACTCCAACTCTAGAAAGTTGCAGGATGGTACATCTCAGTGTTTCAGGTAATGGGTATCGGTTGCATATTGTTGCAAATGCTTGCATGTCAGTTTTAAGCTATTACTTGCAGAACACTCCAACTCTCGAAAGTTGTAGGATGGTACATCTCAGTATTTCAGGTAATGGGTATCAGTTGCATGTTAGATCCGATGTTTGCATGCTACTTGCATGTACAGAACAAGGTAATTCAGAATAACATTGGGGACACCAATTGTGCAAGTTGTTGCATGAGAATTTGTGTGTGTTGATCACTTCAGTTGACTGAAATAGATTGGGCTAACTTGAACACCCAATCTTGAGATTTTTATTTGTTGCTTTTATTTGGAAATATGTTTGATGTTGGCAAAACTAATTTTAGCATACTTGTGTGCACACATCATGAAGGGGCAGTTAACTCAAAGTTTGGACTTTGTTTGAGTCCAATCTTCTCAATTTAAATGAGCTTGATTTTTGCATGAGCTTTGGAAGCTATGTTATCAAATGTAATTGATTATATTTTGAGTTTCAAGCTCTTGTTAAGAAGTTCTTGAATTAAAAAGAAGTTTTTGAATTAAAAAGAGGGTGCTTTTATTTAATTGAAAACCCCATACATTTTCCAGAGAGTTTTTTTGAGAAAAAAGACTTAGAAGATAAAAACAAGAAGTTTTTTGTAAAAGACTTAGAATAAAAATGGAAGAAGCTTTTTTATTGAAGAAGTTTTTGAAGAAAAAAGAAAGAAGTTTTTTTGAAGTTTTTTATAGGTTTGAAGATTGAAGAAGCTTTTGAAGTGCATCAAGGACTTAGAGGAATTTCAGTATTGAATGTAATCTTTTCCAAAGAGATTTAATACAAGAAGGAAACATCTTTGAGTGTGGAGTTTTTCCTCAAAAGGGTTTCTCCACATAAATATTATGCAACCTTTTTCTCTTCTCTTCTCTTCTCTTCTACATTGGTTTGAAAGTACATAAGCACTTGTTCATTAATTGTTACAGATTAATCTTAATTTCAGCTTTACATACACAAAATTTTAAAGTTTATAGCAGTAGTCTACCTTCATTCTCAACACTAACATGTCTTTGAGAGTATGATCCATGACTTGCATATGTATTTAAGTGTACATTCTATTGTATTTGTACTCAAGGATATACTTTGTAATCATATTCAAGTGTATGCTCTATGATTCTGTGAATTGTATGACCTATTTTAAAATTGAGGGAGTGCATACTCTATAACTTGTATTTGCAATTGTGTGAAGTCGTAATTGTATGATTTGTATTCATATGCGCATGCCCGGTATGATTGTGTATGACTTGTATTCAAATGTGAATATGTATTCAAATGCATACTCCATGACTTGTATTTATATTTGAAGGTGTACTTTGTGACTTGTACTTGTATTTGAGTGTATACTCTATGAGTGTCTTTGTATTTGTATAATCTATGCTTTGTAATTGTATTTGAATGCATACTCTATGACTTATGATTGTATTTGTATGTGAGTGTATACTATATGCCCTTGTATTCAAGTATGATTATGTATTCGAGTGAATACTCTGTGATTTGTATTTGTATTCGAGTGTATATTCTATGACTTGTATGTGATTGTATGCTCTATGACTTGTATAATCTATGACTTATGATTGTATTTGTATGTGAGTGTATACTCTATGCCCTTGTATTCAAGTATGATTATGTATTCGGGTGAATACTTTGTGATTTGTATTTATATTCGAGTGTATATTCTATGACTTGTATGTGATTGTATGCTCTATGACTTGTATACTCTATGACTTGTGATTGTATGCTCTATGCCCTTGCAATTGTATGCTCTATGATTTTGCAATGGTGTGTTCTATGACTTTGCAATTGTATTGAAGTGTATTCTCTATAACCCTGTACTTGTATGCGAGTGTATATTCTATGATTTTGTATTTGTATTTGAATGTATACTCTATGATTATAATCATACTCTGAGTGAAAACTCTATACTTGTATGTGAATTTGAATGTATACTCTATGGTTATTTGAATGCACACTCTATGAATTGTATTTGAGTGTATTCTCTATGTCTTTGTGTTCGTATACTTATGATTGTGTGTATTTACATATATTCTTGTGTGTATTCATGACACCCTATGGTTATTTGAATGCACTCAATTGTATAATTATGACTGCATGAATTCATGTGTGTACTCCATGACTTATATATGTCCAAATGCACACTTCATGACTTACTTGTATTCATGTGCATACTTTATATTCATGTGTATACTTGCATGTTACATGTATGCTTCATGCTTGTGTATTACGTGCATATACTTTGTGTGCTTCATGCTTATTGTATTACATGTATTTAAAGTGTATGTAACACATGTATCGATGCGTTCATGTAAAATTTACTATATAAAGATTGACGTCTCATGTAACTTCATTTTTCAACATTTTATTAGCAACTAAATTATAGTGTCAATTTATTAAAAACTATATTCAAATAATTTTTTAATTTTTTCAAAAATACAAACATAAAATATACTAAAAAATAAATGTTTTATCACTTTACATCATTTCAAAATTCAAAACATATAAGTCACTTTTCAGTGATTCAAATTTAAAAGTTGGATCAATGTTGGCCATTTCTTTTATAAAAGTGTGACACATCTTTGTGCTTTTACCCATATATATATACAAGACAAACATTTCTGTAGATTCGAGGGAAGGACACACACGTAATCAGATGATTCATACTTTAATCGCAGAATAGAGAATGCAGATTATAACATATTTAGGATCAGATAATACTTCTATCCCATGCAGGGTGAACTGAAATATATATTGAATAGAGAACATTGACTTGCCTGAGTGAACTTATGCAAATCGTAACTGGAAAATGAGCGACTGCAAAAACAAATCCCGTTTTCCAGTTCCTTTTCTTATGACCACTTCAAAGATAAAATATGAACTCTGCTCAAAGAATATATGATTCGACAGGAAAGAGAAGTATGAATTCACACTTAATGATTTTATGGTTCCAGCTCTCCCTGAAATGTAGTGATGAGAACACTTAACAGAATGCAGCCTATCCTCTTGGAATCGCTCCCAAACTTCCTAATACTTCTTTCCAGAATGAGTAATGAATGAGGAAGGAAAGATGAACGCCCACAATTAAAAGAAGGCCGCCTCCTCTCTCCCCCATCCGCATGTAAGAAGCATGTGGGTGGAGTGGAGAGGAGTTATCAAGAAGATCTCCAGCTTGCCCACTACTAGGCGCTCCTCAAGAGCTAAGAAAAAGAATAAAATATATTTTATTTATTATACATAAGAAAATGAGTCTTACCAACTTGAAGTATATATACATAAGTAGGTGCCTTGGCCAAGGCTACGAGGATATAGTTTGTGTAGACTTAGACTTAGGCAATATTGTTGTTTTTCGATTCTCGTAATCACACCTCTCTTTGTTGATATCCCTTTTTCCTTGTCAATTGATTTATCCTGCAACACTTCGATAATTAAAGGAGGTTTAATCATTTCCTTGATACAAACATTAATATATATCTATTATATTTATGCATACATTCATTCTTTCATACAATTGAAAAGAAATATATTCGCTTATAAAAATAAATCATTCTCACATAATTATACACATTAACCAACAAACAAATTTTTATTTCACATGAAAGTAGTTATTCACAACTAACAACATAACCAACATTTCATTGTTCAGAAGAAGGGGATGTAACAAATTCTCAAGAAAAAATAAAGAAAAACTAGAATGCATCTGAAAAACATGTGGGCTATACATATAAGATCATTTTCTATTAAGTATGTTGAACTCACATCCAATTGCAAGTGTAGACTCCTCAATCTTTCTATTAAAACCTCATTGAGGGACTCACCATTCCAACATGATCTCCAAACACCCCTCAGATCTCCAGCCTCAATTAAATTTGTCTAGAAAAACTAGGTACACAACCAATCATCTCATGCAAACCAAACTCCAATTGCAGTTCTAAATATCCAAAAGTGTCTCTCCAAGGCAAAATGATCATTGTACTCATTTAGAAGATTATCCCCAACTCATACCCAATTGCTCCCACTGCATGTATAGGAAAAATGTAGGCTCTAGGAAATCCCTATGGCTTCATGATTTGTATATTTACATTAGAAGATCATCTATCTCCAACTTATAGATTTGCTCAAAAGCAACCATATCATGCCAAGCCTCCATTGCAGATCCAAAGTCCACCAAGGCACAATAAAATCTATCCTCAATATCTGAAGATTTTTTATCAATAAATGACAAATCCACATCACTATCAAAACTCCCATTGCAAGTGATCTAAAGTTTCCCATGGTATCGTGATAAGAAATCCTCAAAAAGTTTTGAAGACCATTTGTCTCTAACCAACAAATTCACATTTAACCATTATCATTGTCAAAACTCCCACTAAAATGTGATCCAAAGCTTCCCATGGTAGAATGGTTCATGTCCTCAAAAAAATTGAGAACATTCACTAAGGTCTTGATGTGGTGAAACCTTAAAATTTCTTCCAAGTAACTTGAGGTATCACTGGAAATATCTTGAAAATTACCCTTCCAATTCATTTCAGGTGTCACTTTCTAGGGCGATATCATGAAAATTCCCCTTCCAAGTCATTTTAGGTGTTGCTTGTTGTGGTGATATCCTGAAAATTTCCCTTCCAAGTCACTTCAAGTGTTGCTGGGGTGACACCTTTTTGTCTCTTCTTCCCAAAACCATGAGACCACCATGGCGATGTTTTGAGGTCTCCCAAGGAATTTAAGTGTTGTTATGAGGACACCTAGGGGTCTCCCCATCCCTAAAAGTGTCACCAAGGTGATGCTTGACTTATGTATCTCAACATTAAAACATCGACACTTTCTTGTCTCTTCTTCCCAAAACCATGAGGTATCACCATGGTGATGTTTTGAGGTCTCCCCAAACATTCAAGTGTTGTTATGAGGACACCTAGGGTCTATCCATCCATGAAAGTGTCACAAAGGCGATGCTTGACTTAGGTATCTCAACATTGAAATTTTCAGGAGCCATAACTTTCTCATACAAATTCACAATTAGGCACAATTTTTATGAAATAGAATAATTTTTTGAGACAAATCCAAATCTACAAGATTTTTTGATTCTCGTACAAGTTGTCCCACATATAATCCAAAGCATTTTAACTGATCTGAAACACGAGAATGTTATAATGCAAGTGCATTTTTCATTAGTTTGGGAAATTCCAACCCTAAGGGTTGGATTTGCCTTGGGCATCCAACCCAAAGGGTTGGACCTATCTTTTGGATGCTAAAGATGTGTTTTCAAGAAAACATAGAAAATCAACTAAATCTTGGGCATGCTCTCCATCATCAGGTTTACACATTTTTCAATGTTAATACAAAAAATTCCAAGATGACTTCAAATTTTTTATTAACTTTCTAATAATGTACTTTTTTCTAAAATCTGATAACATTAAGGTTTCCATCTTTAATTTCTTTTGCTAATGTATTTTTTTACAAAAAACCTGTGTAGTATTTATGGTGTCATTTTTTACACGTTCATCAAAATTTGAAATAAATTAGATGTTTAGATTTTAGACTCTATTCTATACAGATTAAAAAAATGATTTTTGATTGGTTTTTAAAAAAATTAGGGGGAGCACACTCAAATTTTCATTTTTCAAGATGTGTCCACTTTGAAAATTCATAAAAAATGATATATGCATTAAAAAATTAATAGAAAAATCAAGCATAAACTACATGATGTTAGCTAAGCACTGAAGTGATTTGTGAAATACTTAAAAAAAATCAGCATTTTAGGGGGAGCACACCAGACACTGTTATATTTTTCTGACAAAAATAGGAGCACTTTGTGTGCTCCCCCTAATTGAACCTCTTAATCTCTATTTTTAGAAAAAATAGTAGTTTAGAAACTAGATTCTAAGCACTACAAAATTTTTTCTTATTACATCTTCTAATTTTGAGCGTATCTATCTTCAATTTCTCATCCAAGATCAATTTTTATTGATTTCAAAAAAAAAATGGCCAATTTTGACCCCCTTTTAGTCCCCCATTTCCATGCACATACCCAAAGAGTAGAACATTTTCTTGCACATTTAGAGTGTACACTAGGAGGTTCATCAAATTCTCTTGTGCTAGTAGTAGAAATACAAAGAGCGCCATGATGTGCAATGCACAAATCATTCATTCTAGGTTGGTGAAAAAGTTTGGTTGTCTTCAAAAGGAGTGCTTAGAGGGTCCACACTAGAAGATGAAACCTTTATGTTATTGTCTTTACACCATTCTATGTGCAACTAGTGAGAATGCATTTGTTCTTGATCTCCCACAATACTTGGGTATACATCCATTATTCTATGTGAAACTCCTCAAGCCATACTTTCCTCCACTTCTTGAGTTAGCAGTAGTCCAATATCCTTTAGACAATCCTGAGAACCTTTTCACAATTATTCAAGATGACATCATAAAGACAATTACTACTCACACTTGCTAAGGCACTGATAACCTTTTTAGAGTGGTCAAGGTAGGGTAGTAAGCAAATCAAGAAAAAATGGTAGAATCTTCAGTAATGCAACATTCAATTTCCAAAGCTCATGAAAGATGCAATTGGGGGCATTGTTTCTCAAGAAAGGGTGAATGATCAAAGCATAGTCACACGTGCCCTAGAAAACCTTGCGTAAATGGCATACACATTGTGTGCCAATGTGCAAGCTTACATAGTATTCCATGTTAGTTCACAAGTCTTTATTCCACCTCACACTAATGTGCGAGCACTTGTAACATTGTGTTCCATAACACATGTTCCTATAGTAATTGGCAAAGCCCCCTGGTGGTCATCCTTTCAATCAACAACCTCACACATGTGATTGTCACACATTATTTTGTCTACGGACCATGGAAGGGGAATGCCAACCATCAACATTTGGAAGGTCAAGCGGCTATGGAATATGAACCCTTCCATCTTCTTGTAACACTTCATAACAATAACTTGTATAGTCATTCATTCAATCTTTAGTTGGCAAGGATTAGATAACAAAGAATAGTCTAGGCAAACCAATTTGATGTGTCCACCCCTTTCTAGTCATGGGAGTTCTCATTCTCGACATTGCTATTTGTAACATCCATTTTATCCCATTCATTTTGAATTTGAATAGAACTAACACTCTTGTTGCTAAAAGTCTTCCATCCATTCAAATATGTTAGTGAGTCATGTCTTTGGTTTTCCTTTGTATATTCTTTAATCTTCTCTTTCACTAAGATAGAATTGTCCTCTGAACAACTTGGGATCTAGATCAGTTGGCCTATGCATGGAGACAATATACTAGTGAGACGATTATCCGACACTTGTTTTTCTTCCAAGTGGGAGCAATTTGTGAGAGCAGTTAGCAAAGCCAATGTGTTATTGTTGTCACTAACAAATTGATTGGTGTGTAGTTAAATCTGGGTAAGGAGGTTCAATTTACCCATCTTAATTGGCATCATTCTAGTGAGCTGGTTATAGTTTAAATGAAGTATTGTGAGATTAGAACAATTTCCAATGGAATTTGGTATATTTCCACTAAGCCGATTTCTCTATAAACTAAAGAATTGCAAATTGGTAAGCCTGGTACCAATTTCCTATGGAAAATGTCTACTCAACTGGGTTTTGAGATAAAGATAGTTCCTTTAATTTCAAGAGATTTGTTAAAGATGAGGGAATGGTGCCTGATAAGTTATTGACAATTAGGAAAAGAACATTTAGGCGAGTAAGCATGCCTAATTCAAGATGAATGGGCCTTAGAGATGGTTTTCTGGTAATTTTAAATCAATCAAGGTAGACATATTTCATAAAGAGATGGGAATGGGGCCTCATAAGTTATTTGTATAAAGACAAAGAACCTGTAGGTGAGTGAGCATGCCCAATTCAAGAGGAATGGATCATTGTAATTGATTTATGTAGAGCCATAGTTATTGTAGAAGGGGTTGTTGACAACTGATTCATATAGATGAAGAGCTCCTATAGTTAAGCCAAGGCTCTCAATTCAGAAGGAATGAGACCATATAGATAATTTTTTCCACATACAATTCGACTAAGGCAAACATTTTTTTTGGGGGGGGAAGGGGAGAGGGGAAGGGTATCGGTGAGATTGTTTACTCTCAAGTAAAGGTACTTCAAACTTGTGTGACTCAGCTCAGTCGGAATGTTGCCATGCAATTGGTTATAGGGGAGTGACAAGTAACACAAATTGTGGCAAGTAGAGAGAGTGGGTAGAATGGTTCCTTGAAATTGATTGTGGCTCAACCTAAGTATCTGTGGATGGGAAAGTTGGCCAAGTTGAATTGTTATCACTGAGAGCATTGTTGGAGAGATTGAGGGATTAAAGAAAACATAGATTCCCAGGTAGAGGAGAAATGGTGCTGTCCAAATTCATTTGCGATAAATGGACTATGGAGCTTCTTCTATAATCAAGTCCTTTACGTTAGTGTTTGAGCTGAAATAGTAATGAAATAGAAGAGGTTCCATATAATCCTAGTGCTTTATGTCTAAGAGCACTGATCATTGCCTTCTCATGTTAGCCTTGCTGTACCCATGTGAATGAGTGCAAAATGAGGAAAGATGAATTCTTTTAAACACTAGTCATGAAATATGGGTGGATGTAATATTAAATCTAAATTAGACATCAGAATTCCAAAATCATATCACATACTTTATAAATTTTTAATTTTATAATTTGATATAATTTGGAATGGTGGCATTTAATGAAATTCAAAGCTGTCCTGACTTATTCGCAGTGCCTTAAGAAGATGGTTCAATACTGGGGATTAACTTTAAATTCAACACAATATTCTGGGAAGGCCAGAGACAATATTCTGATGGTTGGAGACAAGGATCCTATCATTCAATCTATTCCCCATTTGCATCCAAAGGTCAATATTCTTAAGGTACAGAGATAACCTTGTCTCTGAATTTTTAGTGGCTGCTTGATATGTATGTTGGAAGAATTTAATCTTCTGTCAAAAAATTAAATGCACCCTACCCCTGCGTCAGAACTTGGAGATCTCCCAAATCAGCTCTAGCACCGTTTGTACCTGCCCGCATTGAATTCGATAGGTGAGTTTGAATTTGAAATCAGTTGAGCACCATTTTTGGCATGAGACAAATAGAAGGGAAAAGAACAGTTGATCATAGAATAGGGAATGTGAGTGAGAATAGCCTGCAACAGCAGAAGTAAGTTTTTGTGAGAGAGAACCCGCAAACAGCAGAGGTTAAGGAATGTTCCAGTAGAGAATAGGAAGACAGCAGAAGAAAATTGCAGCCATAGTAAAGGAATGTGTAGCAGCACAGTATGTGTTTGTGAAAGGTCCAGTAATTGGGCATCTCAGAAAAATAGAGCAGAAGCTCTGCATTGTAACTTGTAAGAAGCTTGAATGTAATATAGAAGAGGAAAATATATAAAATATTTATTGCTGTTATTTGTGTTTCTGTGTGTTTGTTTGATGCTCCTCTACATAGCTGTAGCATGGTTTTGTGAACTGAAGTCTGCTTCCCCTGCTCTCCCCTGTTGCCAACAAGTGGTATCAGAGCCCTATTTTTCTGGACAGTTAGATTCAAGTGGGTGTTTCATATAAGCCCTAGTTTGTCTAGGCATTCTTAGCCTTCTTAGATTTGAGAAGCATGGCAGGTGGGGATAGCAAAGGATGGCAGCGGCCACCTACATTTGATGGGCAGAACTATGATATTTGGGCAAAGAAGATGAAGACTATTCTGGTTGCTAATGACCTATGGGAATTGGTCACAAGTGGGTTCACAGACACTACACACCCAACAGCCTATGCAGCCCTATCTAATGCTCAAAGAAACCAGTTGAAGGAAACAAGAATGAAAGATGCAAAAGCCCTCAGTCTAGTTGAGGCAGCCTTGACAGAGGCTATTTCCCCCCGCATTGCAATAGCAAATTACTCAAAACAAGCATGGGAAATATTACAGAACAGCTATAAGGGAACTGACAAGGTGAGATCAGTCAAACTCCAGCTGTTTAGAAGAGATTTTGAGACCCTTCAGATGAAGGAGAGTGATTCTATTTCAAACTTTCACACTAGAGTTTCTACCATATTAAATTAGCTAAGGATAAATGGAGAAACCATGGATGATAAAAGGATTGTTGAAAAAATCCTAAGGAGTCTACCTTCTAGATTTAACCCTATTGTCATAACCATTGAAGAGACAAAGGATCTGTCCAAGATGACAGTGGATGAGTTGATGGGCTCTCTACAAAGCCATGAGCAACGGTTAAATACATCCACTCCTTCCCTTGAGCAAGCCTTCAAGGCTCAAACCAATGCAAGAGGTAGGGGAAGAGGAAGAAATAGCAGAGGTAGAGGTCAAAGAGGTAGAGGAAGAAGTAACTCCAGAAGAGGAGTTTCAAACAACCATGAAGAGGCAAGCAACTCATAGCCAAGCTATCAAGAAAAGAAGAAGTACAACAGTTCTAATCAGAGGTATGACAAAAGTAATATTCAATGCTATTACTGTCATAAGTTTGGTCATTATGCTAGTGAGTCTAGAAAGAAACAATGTGATCATGGAGGTCAAAATGCTAATGTAGCAAATGAGAACAAGGCTGAAAATGAAAATCAGTCTAAGGTGTTTATTGTGTGCAACCTTGCTGAGAAGAGCGGCCCTGAAGTCTGGTATTTGGACAGTGGGTGTAGCAACCACATGAGTGGTAATGCAAATTTGTTTGCCTCCATTGACAGAAATGCCAAGTCTAAGATCATGATAGGGAACAATCAAAAGGTTCTTGTCATAGGAAGAGGCATCATCACAGTCCTTAGCAAGCAAGGTGAGAAAATGCAGATCCAGGATGTCTATTATGCCTCAGGCATAAAACATAACCTATTGAGCATTGGACAAATGGTCCAAAATGGTTATAGAATCCTGATGGAAAATGGAGAGTGCACAATATTTGATAGAGGAGGCAGTAAGAAAGTCATTGTAGCAATGCAGATGACGAGGAACAAAATGTTTCCTCTTAGGATACACAGAGTCTCCGGCACTATCTCCGGTGCTATCTCTGGCATAGTTTCCAGCACTATCTCCGGCACTCACAACAGTGGGACAACAAACAGCCTTTAGGACAGTCATCAAAGACCCATCCAAATTGTGGCATTTAAAGTATGGGCACTTAAGCTTTTCTGGTTTGAGTTTATTGTCCAAGAAAGGCATGGTTAGAGGGCTACCAAACATTGTAGAACCCGATGGAAAATGTGAAGCCTACATTTTAGGAAAGCAACATAGACAACCCTTTCAATCAAGGTATTCTAGGAGGGCAAGAGCACCATTGGAGTTGGTGCATTTAGATTTGTGTGGTCCCATGAAGACCCCCACACTAGGTGGGAATGTATATTTTATGACCTTCATAGATGATTACAACAGAAAAATATGGATTTATTTTTTGAAGAACAAATCAAAAGCCTTTGAGAAGTTTAAGGAGTTTAAGGCATCGGTTGAAAAACAAAGTGGCCGCTATATCAAAGCCCTAAGAACAGATAGAGGAGGAGAGTATATCTCTAAGGAATTTCTGAGTTTCTGTAGGTATGAAGGCATTCATAAACAGTTCACAACTAGGTATACTCCACAGTAAAATAGAGTTGCTGAAAGGAAAAATAGAACCATCACAGAGATGGCAGCAAGCATGCTGAAGGCAAAGGGACTGTTAAATGATTATTGGGGTGAGGCTGTAGCAATAGCGGTTTACTTATTGAATAGGTGTCCTACAAAGGCCGTTCATAATAGGATTCCACAAGAGGCATGGACAAACAACAAATGGAGTGTTGAACACCTAAGAATCTTTGGGTGTGTGGCATATACATTCGTGCCTAAAGAGAAGAGGCATAAATTTGATGATAGAGGTGAAAAATGTATCTTCACAGGCTATTGTGAAGAGTCAAAAGCCTATAAACTATATAATCCCATCACCAAAAAGGTTGTGATCAGCAGGGATGTTGAGTTCATAGAGAATTAAGCATGAGATGGAACGGTGGACAGCTCCACGAGTATTTCAGTCACAATACCCCTCGAAGATGAAGAAGCTCCGGAGGACAGCAACTCCGGAGGAACTACGAAGAGCAGCAACTCAAGGAGAAACTACCATAGAGCATTGGAGAACCACAGCAGCTCCGGAGGTCTACAACTCCAGAGATCTGTAGCTCCAGATTTCAGTAGAACAGCAGCTCCGGAGGTCAGAACAACAACTCCGGAGGTCACAACAGCAGCAGCTCCGGAGGTAATTCAGACCCCACACTCGCATCATTGATGCCACGGAGGACAAAGAGTGTGAAGGAGATTTATGACAGCACAAGGTATGATAATGATGATGAGAATTTGAGTTTTGCGTTATTTTCCTGTAGTGATCCAATCTATTTTGAAGAAGCTGTGAAAGAAGAGAAATAGTGTAAGGCCATGGATGAAGAGTTGGATACCATAGAGATGAATGACACATGGCACCTAACTGATTTACCCAAGGGTAAACAAGTGATTGGAGTTAAGTGGGTCTATAAGACCAAGTCTACTGCTAAAGGAAAGATTGAAAGACATAAGGCAAGGCTAGTTGTCAAAGGGTACAAACAACAACTTGGAAGAGATTATGATGAGACATATGCACCAGTTGCAAGACTGGAAACAGTTCGGGCAGTCATAGCAATAGCAGCCCAACACAAGTGGAAGATGTTTCAAATGGATGTAAAGTCAGCCTTCTTGAACGGAGTGCTGAAAGAGGAAGTGTATGTGGAGCAGCCACCTGGCTATGAAGTCCCAGGGCAAGAGGACAAAGTATATAGGCTCTGGAAAGCCCTCTATGGGCTAAAACAAGCACCTAGGGCATGGTACAATAGAATAGACTCATATCTAGTGAGTAATGGCTTTAGCAAAAGCAGTAATGACCCCACTCTTTACATCAAAGCAGCTGAAGGTAACATTTTGATTGTTGTTTTGTATGTAGATGATCTGATTTTTACTGGCAATAGTGATCTTTTCATTGCTTATTTCAAAGAGGCAATGAAGAATGAGTTTGAGATGACAGACTTAGGTCTGCTGAAGTATTTTCTTGGCATTGAGGTCAAGCAAATAGAGCATGACATATTTATTTCGCAAACTAACTATGCCAAACAGATAGTGAAGAGATTTAAAATAGAGAATAGTAAACCTGCCCCTACACCAACAGCCACAGGTCTAAAATTGAGTAAAGAGGACAACAGCAAGGAAGTAAACCCAACCCTCTACAAGAGCATGGTTGGAAGCCTCATGTACTTCACAGCCACTAGGCCTAATTTGATGTATGCTGTAAGCCTGATTTCTAGGTTCATGGAGAAGCCTAAGGACACACATTGGCAAGCAGGAAAGAGGATCCTGAGGTATGTGAATGGCACAATAGGTTATGGCATCTTGTATGATGTATCTAATGAGTTTAAGTTGGCTGGTTTCACAGATAGTGATTGGGCAGGTAATGTAGATGACCGGAAGAGCACATCCGGCTATCTATTTCACATGGGTTTAGGCGTGATATCATAGGCATCTAAGAAGCAGCCCGTTGTCTCTCTCTCTCTCTACAACAGAAGCTGAGTATATTGTAGCAAATGCAGTAGCATGTCAGGCTATTTGGTTGAGAAGGATCCTTGCAGACTTGTATGAGCAGCAAGAAGATGGTACAACCATTCATTGTGACAATGTTTCATCAATAGCACTGACAAAGAATCTAGTCTTCCACGGATGAAGCAAGCATATTGAGATCCGTTATCACTTCATAAGGGCGTTGGTAGAACGAGGAGAGATTGAGTTGTAGTATTGCAGATCCGAGCAGCAACTCGCTGACATTTTTACAAAGGCATTGCCAAAAGATTCTTTTGAATGCCTAAGAGATAGGCTAGGCATTGTTGACAGCTCCGGAGGTGTGCAGCCCCAGAAAGAGGACAGCTCCGGAGGTATGCAGTCCTACAAAGAAGACAGCTCTAGAGGTTCAGATCCGGAAAGATAGCAGGAGAGCTCTAGAGGTTCAACCCTGGAAGGTATGTGCAGCTCCGGAGGTGCTCTGGAGATGCAGAAACAGAACTTCGGAGATGCTGGAAGTCAGCTCCGGAGATGCAGACAGAGTGCTCCGGAGATGCAGAGGGCAGCTCCGGAGATGATGTAGAATGACAGATACAGCTTCGGAGATTTGGTTCGGAAAGGAAAATTGATAGGTATAACTTCGGATATCAGTTTCGGAAAGAAAATTGTTAAATGACATCTGACTTCAGATTAAGGGGGAGTGTTGGAAGAATTTAATCTTCCGTCAAAAAATTAAATGCACCCTGCCCCCGCGTCAGAACTTGGAGATCTCCCAAATCAGCTCCAACACCGTTTGCACCTGCCCGCATTGAATTCGGTAGGTGAGTTTGAATTTGAAATCAGTTGAGCGCCATTTTTGGCATGAGACAAATAGAAGGGAAAATAATAGTTGATCATAAAATAGGGAATGTGAGTGAGAATAGCCTGCAACAGCAGAAGTAAGTTTTTGTGAGAGAGAACCTGCAGACAGCAGAGGTTAAGGAATGTTCCAGTAGAGAACAGGGAGACAACAGAAGAATATTGCAGCCGTAGTAAAGGAATGTGTAGCAGCACAGTATATGTTTGTGAAAGGTCCAGTGATTGGGCATCTCAGAAAAACAGAGCAGCAGCTCTGCATTGTGTAACTTGTAAGAAGCTTGAATGTAATATAGAAGAGGAAAATATGTGTGTTTGTTTTATGCTCCTCTACATAGCTGTAGCATGGTTTTGTGAACTGAAGTCTGCCTCCCCTGCTCTCCCCTGTTGCCAACAATGTAACCCCTGGTACATTTTGTGCACTTATTAATATGTAGCAGAAGTTATAATGTCTGGGGGGATCGTATCCCACTCATGAAAAATGTCCCTTAGCTGATGAAATGTTCCATGGAACCATATTTCAGAGAAACTTCTGAATTTAATCAGTAGCATTGAGGGAGAAATTTGAGTAAGTCTCCTGCGCATTAAATTAGGCTATCTAATCCACCACCCAAGACTTTTAGCACCGCCTCAATACTCTCCACCTAAATATATACATAATGGGCATCCTGCACATTAAGTTAGACTGTGTCTGAACATATAAACCATTAATAAAGAGATAGTTGCAGATATCGAGAAATCTTATATCACAATATAAACAAAAAATTGCCTCCTTTATAAATTATCCATTGGGACTGGGATGATAGTGTACAGGACTTCAGTAGTATTAACTTTGTAGGTGAAAATATTCAAACATTGAGATTTATACAAAATCCAGAATCTTACACACAGCCTGATAGCCTGTTTAACAAATCTGTTCTTACTGAGATTTGATGCAATTCATTAGAACTTCTAATCCATTTTAGAAAATTACAACCTTTATCTCAAAGCCAAATTGTTACATGATAGTGAGTCTCTGCCACCCAGTAGCTAGAGAAAACTGAACTCTCTACATAACTTAGGAAATCTTCAAATTTGAATGAATTCTGCAAGCTGCTCTATGATCCGCCATTTATTTAACTGTTCCAAATTATTCAGACAACTTAAAAAATGGATGACCTTTAAATTCTTATTCATGCTTTATCCTCTCTGGACATGAATACATCACCGTTGATATGGCTTCCAGATTGGTTTCATGTTTTTGAGCTCAGAGATTAATGAATGTCAAGGAAGCAAAGGAAAAAAAAAAATCTTAGAACTTCTGCATATTTTGAGAGGAAGTGCTATAAATAAGACAACATATTACACATTTTGCAATATTTCAGTAAGTATATATAGACAAAATTATACTTTCTCAAACTAGTATAATGCATACAAATGAATTGGAGCAGCTTAGAAGCTCAAAGAACTAGATTTTAACCTGTGGAGGATTTTGCATGGAAGAAGACTAGCCTGTGATGGAAAACAAACTTGAAACTGGGAAACATAAAGGACTAAAACTTCTTAATGGAACTTATAAACATCTAAAATGAAGAACTTTGACTGTCAGATGCCAATGTTTCTGTGGGATTGGTATTATGCAGGAGGTCTGATATGGTAGGTGTTAAATTGGAAGCTGCTGCAACTCCCATGAAAGATCTCTTGAGAGTCTCCAAGACCTTGGCTACATCTCTCATGGAAAGTCGTTCTCTTGGTGATTCATTGGTACAAAGTAAACCAACATGAATGAAAGAAAGAAGACATCTATTGTCTTCCATGTTTTCATTCACATCTCTCAATAGCTCACTATCAATAATATCTGCCAGTCTATTTGGAAAAGCTGACCTCACCCACTTTTGCAAGTTCATGTCTCCCACAAACATGTTATCACTTGGCCTCTTCCTTGTAACCATCTCTAATATCAGAATTCCATAACTATAAACATCTCCCTTTATAGAAACACTCCCGCCCAATCCATACTCTGCAATCAATTTTATTCATGAAATTTTTAAATGCTATTAAAGGAAATGATAATGCCAATATAAACAAAACTACAAACAATTACCTGGAGCAATATAGCCAATAGATCCTTTGAGTGCAAATGTTGTTGTACTCAATGAATCTATGGAGTCTGGAGTAGTAATTAAACGGGATATACCAAAATCAGTCACAAGGGCTGTCATGTTGGCATCCAGGAGCACATTGCTAGGTTTTAAATCACAGTGCACAATTTGCAAAGGACAATCATGATGTAAATATTCCATGCCATGGGCTACATCTACAGCAATGCTCAAACACTCACTCAATCCCAATTTACAAAAGTCCTGATCATCTCTGTCAGGGTGCAAATGTTTTTCCAAGCTCCCATTAGATGCAAATTGAAGAACCAAACCTTTGAAGCCAGGGTAGGAAAATGCACTTATAATTCTGATGATGTTATGGTGTCGAATCCTCCCTAACACTTTGCATTCTGTGTTAAAGCTCTTATGAGCTTCTTCATTCTGCAAATTAAGAGCCTTGATTGCAACTATCTTACCATCCCTCAAAATGCCTTTGTAGACTGATCCAAAGTTACCTACTCCAAGCAAGTTTGACTCATCAAATCCAGATGTTGCCATGACAAGATCTTGATAAGAAAATTTTGGATATCTAAACCTTTGAAAAATAAAGTTTGAGGGACAGAATAGTTGTCTTGAGAGTTTTTGTCTCCATAGCATTCCTATAATGAAGGAGCATAATATAAATGTAATGGTTCCAACAACTGATAAGACTATTTTTTTGAGCAGTGAATGTCTTTTTGGGCATGGCGGCAATGAATAACTTGTCGGGCCACATAGGCCAAGGTTTCCCATAAACAATGATATAACAGTTCTATTTGGAAACAACCCTCCTTCTGGAATCTGCCCTGACAAATTATTGAAAGAAACATCCATGTAATGAAGTACTTTTAGTCTTTCAAGGGACATTGGTATTGAACCTGATAAAAAATTGTCAGAAAGATCCATTTCTTGGAGATTTTGTAATTGGGACAGTGAATCTGGTATTGGACCTTCAAAGGCATTGTGGGACAGATTTAGATGCTCTAATGCTGTGCAGTCTCCTAGAGAATTTGGAATCACCCCAGTAAGTCGATTTCCAGAGATATCTATGGCTTGACTCATTACAATTTTACTCATCTCCTGTGGCAAGGACCCTTGCAGAGAATTCCATGAAAGATTGAGGTAGAATTGCAGGTTTTTAAGGCTGGCAATGACATCAGGAGGTATCTTTCCCACTAATTTATTGTAAGATAAGTCAATGAGCTCCAACTTCTGACATCCTGCTAAACTAACAGGGATCTCCCCTGACAAGTTGTTATGCTGAAGTAACAGATGTCTTAGCTGTTGGGAGCTACAAAGAGAATCTGGTATTTTTCCAGATAGATGGTTGTGACTAAGATTTAGGAGTCCGAGATGTTGCATTTGACCTATCTCACTTGGAATGGTTCCTTTTAATTTGTTTTGCCCCAAATACAATCTTTCCAACTTGTCGAATCTTTTCATTACAGATGGAATACTGCCGCTGAAAAGATTACTGCCCAAGTCTAAGTAGGTTAAATTTGTCAGATTGGCAATCTGTTGAGGTATGGTTCCACTTATCAGGTTGTCTGATAAATCCATGTAAGAGAGATTGGAAGAGAGTTGGCCTATGGATGGGGGCAATATACCAGTGAAATGATTATGTGACACTTCTAGTTTTTCCAAGTGGGAGCAATTTGTGAGAGCAGTGAGAAAGGCCAACGTGTTACTGCTGTCACTAACAAGTTGATTGGCTTGTAGGTAAAGCGTGCTAAGGAGGTTCAACTTACCCAGCTCCATTGGCACCGTTCCAATGAGTTTGTTGTTGTTTAAACTAAGTAGTTTGAGACTGGAAAACTTTCCAATGGAATTGGGTATTTTTCCACTAAGCTGATTTCCCCATAAACTGAGAAAGTGCAAATTCGAGAGCTTGGTACCAATTTCCCATGGAATGTGTCCACTAAGCTGGTTTTGAGCTAGACCTAGTTCATTCAATTCCGAGAGATTTGTAAAAGAAGGGGGAATGGTCCCTGATAAGTTATTTACAGAAAGGTAAAGAATCTCCAGGTGAGTGAGCATGCCCAATTCAGGGGGAATGAGGCCTTGGAGATGGTTTGCTGCTAACTCTAAATTAGTCGAGGCAGACAGATTTCCTAAAGAGTTGGGAATGGTGCCAGATAAGTTATTTGTATGAAGTAAAAGAAGCTGCAGGTGAGTGAGCATACCCAATTCAGGGCGAATGGGGCCGTAGAGATCATTTTCCCCCAAGTCCAATTTAACTAAGGTGGACAGATTTCCTAAAGAACTAGGAATGGTACCCGTGAGCTTGTTTTCTCCTAAAAAAAGGATCTTCAAATGGGGAAGCTGACTGAGTTGAGGGGGAATCGTTCCTTGTAATTGATTGCGGTCCAGCTAGAGTAGCTGCAGATGGGGAAGCTGACTGAGTTGAGGTGGAATAGTACCTGTGAGGGCATTCTGGGAGAGATTGATGAATTGAAGAGAGAAGAGATTCCCGAGCAGAGGAGAAATGGTGCCATCTAAACTCATTTGAGATAAACTGAGGGTAAGGAGAGAGTGAGAAGAGGAATCGCAGGTAACACCTGTCCAATTGCAGAGGGGGAGAAAGGGAGTCCAGTCGGGCAGAGAAGTGTTGTTGTTGGAAATGGCAGATTTGAATTGCAAGAGCAATTGTTGTTGTTGTTGTTGAGAGAGATTATTGACAGATTGAGTGAGAGTGGAGACTGAAAAGATGTAAAGCATCAAAGGCAACAAAAACAGAGGAGCCATTGTAAACCAAAGTAGGGAAGCGGAAAACACAGAAGGCAATAGGATAGAACGGGGATGGGGGAATAAATGAAGTAGGGAAGTCATAGTTTAGTGGATGGTAAAGGAGTGGATGTCCTAGTTATGTCATTATTTAATATTATAGTGGAATTTTTCCTCTATTATGAATATTAAAAGAGTGGACATCCAAAGCATTTCTATAATCCTATTTCCTTCCACACTTTTATAATATTATAGGATTATATAGACAAATGGTAATTAATAGATAATAAACTTAATAATATAGGATAAAGATGATTTTTTAAGATGGCAAAAAACAAATGGATTTGTTATGTTTAGTCTTACAATATTATTTATCTAAAAAAATTATTTACATTTAATTTAAGAAGTGAGATAAATGTGGCCCTTAAAAATATTTTTATACATTCATTTATTTTTATGAAAAATATGTTTATAATATTCAAATTCTTTGTTATGTGACAAATGGCAATTAATAGACAATAAAACTATAGTTAGAATATAAGATGGATTATAAAGATGGACAAAGACACATTCAACCAAAATATGTTTATAATATTCAAATTCTTTGTTATGTGACAAATGGCAATAGATGGACAATAAAACTATGGTATAGGACATAAGATGGATTATAAAGATGTACAAAGACAAATTCAACAATATTATTGACATTAAAAAAAAAAGAGTTTCTTACATTGGACATAAGAAGTGGGATAAATGTGGGTCTCCAAATGTATTTATATATGTTTCTTTTTAATGAAAAGTGTGTTTTTAACATTGAAACTCTTTGATTGTGTGACAAGTAATTAAAAGACAATAAAATTAATGACATAGCACATGCCAATTATAAATTGAGTTTCTATGATGATCTTACAAGTATTGACTTAGAAAAAGTCTCTTACCTTGGACATAAGAAATGAGATAAATATGGACCCCTTGAAAGTATGTATGTCTACTTATTTTAATAGAAAATATGTTTAGAATTCTTGGCTGTGACAAATGGCAATGAATAGCCAATAAAGCTAAGGATATATAAGATAAAAGACAAATTCTTAAAATGGACAAAGACAAATTGATCTTATGCTAGTCTTATAAAACTTTTTAATTAGAAAAAAATGTCTTACATTGGACCTAAGAAGTGGGATAAATGTGGGTCCATGAGAGTATATATATATATATTTTAATAGAAAATATGCATTTAACATTCAAACTTCTTGGCATTGTGACAAATGGTAATAAATAGCCAATAAAGTTGATGATATATGATCAAAGATGAATTCTTGTAATGCTAAAATTATCATACACATGCCACTTCCCAATTAGTTTTGGGCCATTTTGATGGAATGACTTAATACAATTACATAATGACAAGAGGCACACTCTTGTGGTAAGTTTCACTAACAAGGTTGAATAACTTTTCCTATCTACTCCATCCTTATTTGCACCTATTTCCATGCATTTAACTTCATCCCATCCATATTTATGTGCATTCCCATACATTTTCCACTATTAACCATTTATTACATCCATACTCACACCCATTTCCATACATTTCTTCATGGCCTTGAGCTCATAACTTTGTTGTCTTGGGTCGATCTCAAGGGTCTCAAGATCAATTGTAAGTGGTTCAAGATTGACCCCAAATTTAAACTTTTAAAATTTAAATTTTAACATTCATGACCCTTTTCACTAGCCATTTGAGGTGACTGAAAGGTGCAAGCTCAAAGTTGTGTCCCACTTTTATAAAAGAAATGGCCAACACTGATTTAACTTTTTAACTCCAATCACTAGAAAGTGACATATATGTTTTGAATTTTGAAATGATTTAACCTAATGAAATGTAGATTTTTTTAGTGTAATTTATGTTTGTATTTTTTTTTAAAATAAAAAATTATTTGAATGTAGCTTTTTGTAAATTTGACACTGTAGGCACCCAAATTCACCATTAACATTCATCCTACCAATTCTCATAAATTAATTAAATAAGAAATTATTTAATTAATTTCACTTACATTCCATAAATTAACTTCACCTCCTTCCCGTAAATTAATTAAATAAGCAATTATTTAATTAATTTCACCTACCTTCCCATAAATTAATTAAATAAACAATTATTTAATTAATTTCACTTCCCTTCTCGTAATTAATTAAATCATTAAACGATTAATTAATCACTAATTACTAATCCCTCCCTAAGGTTAATTAATTAAATGACCTTAGTCCTCAATCCCTCCAACTTGATTGATTAATTGATTAAGAATAATTAACCCCCATTAACATGTTTTCTAATTTAATAATCCACATCATCCTCAATCTTTATCCTTTTAATTCTAACCATCCAATCCATCTACATAGATCAAGATCTAAAGCCATCCATCATCTAACATGTGTCCAAGACCACATTAATGCTCACACATGTGTGAGCATGCTAACTCATCCCAATCCTTGCTCACACATGTGTGAGCTTTCTCACTTGGAAGCATCTTTGACTTCCACCTCATCCCTCAACAGTGCCATTCACCCCCACTCCTTTCTCACACACATGTGAGCATGAGCATATTACATGGATCAACCTTGACCCTTGATTTCCTTCCTTCCATGTCCACCATCCACTTGCATTCACTCTCCTTCCACATGTTCACATCTCATGCCATCCTACAATTTAAGGAAATCTTGACTATCCATCTTGTATGAGGCCTCTCATCATGTCACTTGTCACAAGGTTAATAAATATCCTCCTAGATTCAATCTCAACCATTGATTCTCACCCTTCAATCACAACCGTCCATTCTCTTATGGGAAAGTCTATTTAAGGAAGCTTACCCAAAGGATTTCATCATCCATTTTCATAGTACTTACATGTTATCCAATTGAGAAATATCCAAGCACTTGAGTACCCACATCATATCATAGTACACCAACTATGATCATTGGAGCACATCTATAAGGAACAATGGAGGTATAATGCTCTTTTTTTGTGTTTTGCATTGTATTTTTTACTTCCATTATTTCTCAAATAGAAGGTAGATGTTAGTATTGGGTTGTAGGCTTGTTTATCATTTTCTTACACTTTTTTAATCCAATTTTAGCCTCTACATTTGTAGCATACTTGGTGGGATGCCTGTCGAGTACTAATCTTTTGTCCTTTGAGTGGTTTTTGTGAGATTTTGCAAGTTTTTGGCATTCTTACAGGTGTTCCTAGATCCTTAGCATTTTTGCCCTATGTATTGATATCTATGTAGGTGACTATGGTGTTTCCGCATCTTCTTGGGCTCTGTTTTTACTCTTTTAGCATAGACAACACATAATTTTTCATTTTCATAGTGTCTACACACTAGCTCATAGCATCTGCGCCCTATCTCCTAACATTTGTGTATTTTAGGCATTTTCACATCCTTAACTCCATTTGTTTGTAGGTTTTCATGTTTTTTTAGTGTTGTTTTGAGGTTTTTAGACCATCCATCATTTTTCTAATCATTTAATCCATCTTTAGCTAAAGATTTTTAGGGTTCTCTTTTGTTGATTTCTTTGGTTGTCCTACAAAATTGTGTGTCTATTTGTCATTTACACTAACTTTGCTTGTAGAGTATGTTTATTTGAGTCCTTTTAGTGCTTTACTAACCTTTATATCTTACAGGGCTTTAAGGGATTTTGGATTCATCTTGGTGTTTGTAGGTCTTGTGGGTATTTTTGGTGTGAATGCTACACCCCTATGGCGTTGTACATAACCCATGGCATTTTTGTAGTTCTCGTGGCATCTATGCCCTAGTTTATAGCACCCCTACATTTTTGGGAATTTTTGAGATCCTAAACCTCTCTTCTTGCAGGTTTTCAAGCCTCTTAGGTTCACTAATATAGTCCTCTATGTCATTTAGGCCTTCTCATAGTTTTTGATAATTTTGTTTGTGAGTTTTTCAAATCATTTTAAATAGGAATTTTGTTAGTTTAATAGTTTACAAAATTTTGTTTGTTAACTGACTCTTTTTGAACTTTGAACTAAGGTTGAATTGCAGGGATCACTTGTTTGCATCCCTAGAACTTTTAGCTAACCTTTCTTTTGTAGGATCCTAAGTTTTTCTTGACTATTTCTTACATTTTTTTGCTATGTGTCCATTTAGGAGTAGACAACACATTGTTTTTCATATATGTAGATGCCACTCCCCTGTGGCAAGTCTGTATTTTTAGTAGCTTCTATGCATTTCCCGTGTCGTCTGTGCATAATTAACATTTATACTTGCCTAATTTATTATTTTTACATTCTATGTGACGTTTATGCCCTGTGTGTTAGCATGTAACATGCCTTCTCATATTACTCGTATTAACTCAAGAATTTAAAAGAAAGTAAATAAACATGGTAAACATGAGATATCTTTATTTTTTTAAATATCATTTGCACAATTTCAAGGAAATAAATACATATCTTTTCTAAAAATTCTTCAACCTAGAAGATCAATATATTCAAAGATAAATCTTAGTAAGAAATATCTCACTTTACAATTACAATACATAATCTAGAATCTTAACATATCTCACTCAAGTCTCGGTGAGTCTTTTTCTATAGTGGGAGAGCATCATCTGAGTGCTTTACCTCCAACCACATACTGGCAGTCCCTCGCACACATTCCTTCCTGGAAGTGGCCCTACCCTTCATGAAGAGTATAGAAATAAGGAACCAACAGGTTTTCCATCTGAGTACTAGTGTTGTCTCCTACGTAACACAATCAACCATACAACTCTAGAAAATCTTCTAGCTAAGTATGATCCTACTAATAGGTTACACCATCTAGACACTGTGAACTGACTAATGCATGTAGAGACAAATGCATTACTTTGGCCAATGTTTCTATATAGATAACATTGCAATAAATGTAGTCGTGAATTCACACACCTCTAACTTGACTTGGAAACTATATCATCCTATAATTGAATTATTTTGACTAAAACACTAATCATGAAATGCCTTGACTAAGTTTAACTCCTAGTCCATCTGACTTAGAATTTATTCTTGGATTCAAGGATATAAATACAATGAATAGGTTTAAAAAGACTCCATCTTTTGAAAATTCCTTCGTTGCATTCTTGCAAACATCAGAGTCTATGACTTCCTGTCATTCTACTCATAGACTAAAATTAAGCATCCTTATGCTTGATGTCGAGTATCGACTCCAAAAACTTATTAAAATTCTCCTAAGGTATTCTTGTTTTGATCTATGGATTCTTGACTATTCACAATCGACCATAAATATACTAAGCTCAATCAATGTCATAACTATATTGAAAGTTTATCAGACCCATCTGGGTTGATCTTAGGGATTTATCCTGTCTTAACCCAATTTACTAAATATTATCGACACTCTCATTATACAATGATAATAATATTACATGAGTATATTAGCCTCTAGTCTTCTCTAGACCACTTAGCCTCTACTCAACTTCACATTTCTCATATAATTACAATAGAACATGGGTTTCTAATTTTACGTAAATAACACTAATAAATATTCTCCATAACGTAGATAGCATTAACAAAGTTTGTTCTCCAAAATAGATTACGATTCTAAAGAGAATAATAAGCTAATTCAATCATATAGACTCCTTTCATCAACTAACTCTGGCTATAGAAAGGTTAAATACCTACACACATCATCCTTGCACTATATATATATATATATATATATATATATATATATATATATATATATATAATTCCACATTTTGTTCATTCGGGTTTGATTGTGTCATAAATAGCTCCGTTATTTAGTTTATATAAAGTTTATCGCTGTATGAACTGTATTGCTGATATTGATCCCAAGAAAAAAACCATAGGTATAGCTAGCCCGTGAATGACCAACCATCTAACTGTAAAAATTGGATAGGTTCTATCTATAGTCATTAATACCTCCTAAAAAGCTCTAGATCTAGTAAATTCATCGAGTTGCTCTAATGAATCGAAACAACCAGTTACTAATGGAACCTCTTGTCGGCTTTCTGTGAAATACTCATTTGGCCGAGGGCTCTCAAATACATCATAAGCTAAACCTGTACTCACAAATAACCAACCTGCAATGAATAGAGAAGGTATAGTAATGCTATGGATAACCCAGTATCGAATACTAGTAATAATGTCGGCAAAAGCGTGTTCTCCCATATTCCCAGACATGCTAAGCTCCATACATATATTATTGTAAAATCAAGGGTAAATTGATCCCATGAAAGAAAGAGATCAGGAAATGGAAAACTACTAATATCTTCTACAATCCTTGTTTGATTGTCAATATGATACCAAAGGTATATATATATATTTGCTTCATGAGCATATATAAAACTATGGTCATACCTTGATGTTCCAATGATATCCAATATCATTCTTGTATTCTTAGAATAAAAGAGACCTTATACTAAGTATTAGAATGAAAACTAAACAACTTGAATGTAATAAAAAGATAAATAGGATTCATCACTATCGTACTTATTGATCTTAACTCCTATATCTCATTAGAGCTCTTTGATGGATCAGTTGTGTTACATACAGATATAAACATCTCAGTTATACAATAAAAATAAGACAACAATAACATCTCGACCTACTATAGACATACATCTCTTTGGCCTGTTATAAGTATACAATTCTTTGGCCTTAATATATGCCTTAAAAAATAGCTAAATAATTTGTTTGTTTTCATTTAAATTTTTCAAAACTATAGTAATGGTAATCTATTTGTGTATTTGTAGTAGTTTAATTGTTTTTGATAAAAAAAACTTGGTTTAGGATCTAGGAACCATAAAAATTAGGGGAAACATTATAACACTAGGCAGAAGCCCTTGCAAAATCCATTGGGTCCTATGAGAGGTCAAACCAAGATATAACATAACAACTATTACTATATACACTAGCCGATACATGCAAATGCCCCACAAAAATGGCCAAAGTTGCAGTTCCAAACCCCACCTAGCTAACTAGCATCATAAACTACTAGCATAACTAAAGTTTGAAAACATAAGAAAGAGTCAAGGTAAAGTACACATGGCTCACACCACCCATATGCATGAACTTACATTTTTCACACAAAACATTAGAACCAAAAGGTTTCTTCTCCACATCATCATCTCTAGCCTCGTCTCCACCATAACAGTCCACAAACAGAGGAATGACTTCCATCAACAATGCCACCTTCAAATGTAGAGCAAGATCTCCTCCACCACCCACTGGAGACAAATTTGGCATCGATTAATGATATGAAGGTGCTCCAGGAAGTAATTGAAATGAACCTCTACCTGGTGCACCACGTCGCTAATATCATCGTGTAACAAATAGGAACTAGCTATCGTCAATAGTATAGAAGCACAAGAGAGAGATTGATTAGCCTAAAAAATATTCCACCTTCCTCGCATATAACCGGGGTCTAGTAATAGCTTAGCCATCGCTGCTCACATATATAAACACTAGGGGAGCCATCCATATTTTTTTTCTAGTTTCCATATCCTTATCATCCAAAGCCGTAAAGTAGGGGCCAAGATTTCCTTGTCTACAAATGCTATAAAATCTTCCATAGCATCCTCTCCTAGGACATGATGCCTTTTCTATTTTAGAGGCTTATGTTCCACTCTCTCCTTCCCTCAAGCACCACTGGGCTCATCCTACCTCCCATATGTCTCCCACCTATGGAGGACACCATATCATAGAGACTAAACCACAACTTCAAGCAAACAAAATGAGAAAACCGACATTCATTGCTACCAACTTCAATAAGCACAACAGATAAGCCACCACGCCATATAATTACTTCCCATGTGCTGCCATAATGATTACACCAATACTTACCACCATCATTCCAACCTCTTAATAGGTGATCTGTAGAAGTTTAAATTAATAAATCTTTATTTAAAAAATTAATTTTTTTTTCTTTTAACCTCTTCAAAACTATAGAAAAAATAACTCTTCTAAGTAAAAATAAAGTAAGAGAAAAAGTTGTGTATTTTAAAAAAAATAACATAAAATAATTTGTTTTACTACTGATATTGTTAAATACTTAAGATATGAAGTAAATAAAAATACCTTAAATAATTTAAATAAAATGAAATAATTTTTAAATATTTCTAAAGTAAAATAAAATAACTCTTAAGTAAATAAAATAATAAATAGAATAACTCTTAAGGAAATAAAATAATTCAAAGTGATGTTTTTAGATAGATGTATTTAACATATCTATATTACCTATCTTTAGAAAATCTATGTAAAAGCACCAAGAGATATCATTGTCAAGGGGCCTATCTGTGTAGTCTTTTAGTAGATTTTGTGAAGATAGGTATACTAGTTTTAAAACTATCTTGTTAATAATATCAATTTATTTGAGTTGATTTATTTTATTTTAGAACTATCTAAAAATTATTTTATTTTTGACATGATGTTGCTTCAATAAAAACTAAAACAAAGCCAACCTATATTTTAAAAAATAAATTAAAATTATAAAATAACTCTTAAATAAATAAAAATAGCTCTTCAAATAAATAAAGTAATAATATGTATAAAATAAAATTGTTTTTAAATAGTTCTAAAATAAAATAAAATAACCCTAAAATACATAGAGAAGTGTTTTTAGATTTAAGTGTGTGTATTTATTTGCTTCTCTATGAACTCTAGATAAAATAAATTAAAATTATAAAATAACTCTTAAATAAATAAAAATAGCTCTTCAAATAAATAAAGTAATAATATGAATAAAATAAAATAATTCTAAAATACATAGAGAAGTGTTTTTGGATTTAAGTGTGTGTATTTCTTTGCTTCTTTATGAACTCTATGGACTATAGAAAGATCATGCCTACTACAACTCTAAAAGAAATAAAATAACTATTTTTTAGATAAATGTATTTAAGATATCTATATTAACAAATAAATTAACATAAAATTATTTAAAAAATTATTTTTGTGAAACTTTAACACTATTTAAATAATTATATAATTAAAATATGAAAAAAACAAGTGTCACGTAGCGTCCAGTACTGCCTTTGTACTATTGTAATAATAGTAATTGTTTAGTTATCAATGGATGAGCTATCACAAAATGATTCTTGAGTCGACTTGACAACACTTGGAGATCGAAGACATAAGTGTAGAATTTGCTAGAATCTTTGGGTCGAAATCTTGTACCGGTGAGTCATGAAAGTCAAGTAGTCGCACTCTCAAACATGTGAGATCACAAACATAGAATATGCAAAGAAAATAAATCAAGGATTGCAATGAATAATGGATTGATTGGGATGGTAAAATAGCTCACAATATGAGATACATATTGTAGACACCTAAAATTGTCCATGTCTTACAACATCACCTTGTCAATACATTACTTAAGACATCTTATGGCATTTTGTCCTAGGTCCCTTACATAATCCCTCCATCACCTAATTAGTTAAATAAATCTTATTTATTTAACTAATCCCATCCTAATCCCATTTTAATCTCATTTATCCCACTAGCTAATTAATTAAATAAATCCTATTTATTTAATTAATTTCCCACCTTTCCTCTAATTTAAATTAGCCCTCTCCCATTTTCCAACTAGTTTAAATAAAATATTTGAATTGGATCTCACCTTCAACCTCATTCCAACACATGTCCCTCTCTCCTAATTTAAATAATTTTTATTTGAATTATGTGTCATACTACAACCATACTTTGTCACACTACCAACTAATTTAAATAGTTTCATTATTTAAATTAGGTCACCTCTATTCTTATCTACACACTTGTCACACCACTACCTTTTTAAATGAAGGGATCCAAAGTTAAATCATCTTTTAATCTCAGTTATCCACATCACACAATTCACCTTTCAATCCTACACATCAATCCTTATCACTCCTCTTCTATAAATCAAGCCTCAACCAAGCCATTTGGGGCATCCATCTTCAAGCAATATCATGCTGTCCAAATGACTCTAGAGCTTCATTCTTATAATCTTTTATCTATTGTTATGCTACATAAATCATGAACAACCAACATCTCACCATTCATCATTCTTCATCTAGAACATAGCTAGTAGATTTGGGTGCATCTACTCCGTTCTATCGAGTGTTGAAGACTTGGTTTGAAGGTAAAGGTATTGGGTTTTATGCGTTATCTTTCTATTTACCTTTTCCACCATTTTTTCATTCACATGTATAAAGGGCATAATCAACTAAGAATAGTTGAGCCAATAATATGAAAAACTCACTAAGAATAGTGGTGCTCCAAGAATAGAAAAAGAAACCACTTAACTTAGACAAAGCTAATCTAGGCATGCCAAGTATAGCTCAAGTCTAAACATAGACTCCTAAATATGCACTCCTATGAAAGCTTAATATACATCAACACCCCCCTTAAGCATAGTTTAGGTGGGCTAAATGAAGATGGGTCCCAGCAACTAGGCCTGATTAGGTACTCATGTACAATGCAATCTCTCATAAAAACGGAGAAATGGAGAAAACAACATGGGAAAAAGTCCCCTCCAAAAAGAGAGAATTTAAGAAAATGAAGAGTTTGCACCAAGCCTAAAACCATGTAATGCTAACTGAGATGATGTAGACAAGAACCTCTCAAGGAAGAGAGAGAAAGAGACTATGTAACCCCCCACAATGAAGTAGCTCTTGTGAAAAAAGAGGATGCCTATGTATGAATGCTAAAAATGATCAATTTGTGGCAAATGACATTTCTCCCCTTAGGAAGAAACAACTCCAATGGTGAATGCTCAAAAAAAAAGGTGATGTGGTAAGTCTCATGAAGTAACCTGTCTTTGAATACTGCTCAAATGTCATCATGCTAATGTCAAAATGAGTCATAATCAAATCAGGAGTCCTAGGCCTAACTGAGATAAGTGACCTCTAAAAATCATGTGAAGACTGATGAAGAATAGGATCTAAAGAACTGATGTATGAAAATGGAATGTCAATGCATGCCATGTGGCCACAAAGAAAATCACATGCAATGTCCTATGAAGAATCACTGGAAGCCCTTGGTGAAGTCTCTTTGAACTCTGTAGTAATAGCAGGTGTATGTATACTGTCATCAAATAGAAGGATGAGATCCTCTAAGGTGTCATCAAGATCTGATATGTGAGACTCTACAAACAACCAAGAGATGTCTAGTAGAAGTGTGTCCCAATGAAGTGAATCTTGAAGACATAAATGACCATGTTGTAGAGAATCACTAGAAGCTCTCGAAGAAGCAACACTAGATTCTGAAGTAGAAATAGGTATTGTAAGATATGGAATATCTTCCAATGTAGATGGGGTATCAATATATGTCAACGAAATAGATTGATCATCCCATGAGGATGTGTCCATACAAGAAGGGAAAATAGAAGTCTCAGTATCATCCACAAGAGCCTAGTTATCCATAGAAACATCCCTTTCAAATGAAGAATCAAGATCTCCATACAATCGTCGAATGATGGTCCAAGCAGTGAAAGGGCACGCAGTGTGCTCTATATGATTTAAAATATCTATAGAAATAATAAGACCTATTAGTCTGTAGACCATGTCTTATTTGTTAAACCATTTATTCTTTTGTTTCTAATCACTTGGCTCAGGAACAAGTCCAAGGAGATAGGGTAATTGATCATATTCAAGATAGTAATTCTTTATCCCTTGTTTCTAGGACAAATAGCTCTCTAAGGTTAGTTTGACCATAGAAGGATGGAAATAAATACCAAAATCCATTATGAACCTCTCCTGAATTTGGAACTTTATCTCAGTTAATTAATTACGAAATACTATGTATAATTCCCCCAAGAATAATACATAAAAAAACACTTTATAAATTGAGTGCATGAATAACCCCAAGTTGCTTAAATTATCCCCCTAGATTTGTCAATTTTTCTTAATGCATAGACAATTACATTAAAAAATTACCTATTTTTAGCTGTTAAAAAAACATATTTTAGATTCCTTTAAGGAGAGAAAAAGAAAAAAACAAAAGAGGGGTGAATTAGACCATTGAATAGTGCGTCGTCCTCCTCTATTGAATTTAATGACCTACACTCCCAAAGCATGCACTAGTAGTGTTTTCAATAAATCTCAATAGAACTGAACCAACAAATGAAACTCGGAATGGCTCTTATACCATGTAGAATTTGCTAGAATCTCTAAGTCGAAAGCTTGTACCGGTGAGCCACAAAAGTCAAGCAATCGCATGCTCAAACCTTCAAGATCACAAACATAGAATATGCAAAGAAAATAATTCAAGGATTGCAATGACTAATGGATTGGTTGGGATGCTGAAATAGCTCACAATGTGAGATGTACATATAGGGCATAATCGACTAAGAATAATCAAGCCAATAATAGGAAAAACTCACTATGAATAGTGGTGCTACAAGAATTGAAAAACAACCAATTAAATTAGACAAATCTAATCTAGGCATGCCAAGTATAGCTCAAGGATAAACATAGACTCCTAAATATGCACTCCTAAGCAAGCTTAATATACACCAACACTTGACAACACATGGTGATGCAGGAGCACCCAGACGCACGTGCAATCGACATCACCCAAAAAGATTTTTTAATTGTTTATTTCAGTTTTGGTTTCCCTGGGTTTGTATTGGTGTCTCACAACATTGGGATCCATGTGGTGTGATCAGAGTTGATAGAGTTGCATTTTTGTCGTATTTTGGCTTCGACCCACAACAAACAATTTCACTGAAACAATCGTTTCAGAACATTGGTTTGGTTTCTTGATGAACCCTCTTACAAGAAGATTGTTGATTCCATCCTTGATTTGATGGCAAAGGTTCATGAGTAGATATTTAACGGTTTTGAAGAATTAATTGTTTTGTGACTTCTACTGGCAATTTGGCGAAGTTTTAAAATTTTGACTTCTGTGAAGTTTGAGGAAAAATGGTTTGGTGGACAGTTAGGTAATGTTGAAATACATGTTTCTGCTAGTTTTCATGAGATTCCAAGGTTCTGGCAAGAAGTTACAGCAAAAGTAAGTTTTCAGGTCCTGGCATACTAAAGTTGCGTCAAGGATTTCATTCATGAAGTTGATTCGAACATCATCGTTGGATACAATGCATGCAAGTTCAATTCACCTTATCAAGTACAAAGTGGATACTCACACCATTGGACAAGATGCCTCTGCGAAATGGAAACATCGTGTTTGGAAAATAATATTGTTTTCCTTCCATATTGTGAGGGACTGCGGGTATAATAAGAAGCAAAGAAAAAAAATTGTCAAAAGAAAAGACTGTGAAGGCATTGGTTAAGTTGTACAAGTGTTTGAATGTCATTTTCCTCCATGGTTGGCCACATCAGAATTCAAGTATGCGTTGCCAAAGTGTAACCTTATTATTTTCTATTTTAAAATTCCCATGTTTGGAAAGCAAATAAGACAAAAGAGACCTGCGTGAGTGTATGGAGAAGATCCTCCTATACTACAGTTTAAAAACATCCATACCAAAGTTTTGTCTTGGGTGCCAACATGAGGAATTGGACTTACATTATGCAATGTTTTGAGAAGAATGCAAACAACGATGGAAAGTGACTTTCAAGTAAAATTTCAGGCATCGAAATATGGAAGTAAAGATCTACTTATGTACAAGGCAGATCTAACGTCATATCTAAAAGATTTTCTTTTACTTTCAAAACAAAAATATTTTAGAAACAAGAGCGCATATTTTTGGCACTATAATTAAGAAGTTAAAATGCCTCATTGAGAGGCTCAATAAAAATGACAAGTCAATATTGTAGGTGGCGCTAGTAACAAAAAGGAGAAAAGGAAGAAGAGCATGGCGTGGGAGAGGGGCACCTAAAACAGAGTGCCTGAGTGGATAGAAAATAGTAGGGGCTGAAACGTGAGGAATAAAATCATATTGAGATGTTAGGCTGCATCCTGCATTAAGAGTGTAGCAGATGAAATCATATAGAGGATAGTGTGTACAGAGTGAGCACTAGTGGGAGAGACATTGAGTAGTGAAAGGCCATTGAAGGCTCAGATTTTGTAAATAAATTGTAGATTTATTTGTACTATTGAAATTGAATAAGATTAAAAAAATTTAGTGGTTTGTAATATTTGTTTTGTTGTGAATGTGTATTGTGATGAGAGGAAGAGGTTGAGGGTTTGGTGTTTGTGCAATTTATGGGCAAGACTAGACAGACCTCTCTACATCAATTTTGTTTATGAATCAAAGTAATTGTTGCAATCAGATGTATTGTGAAATTTCAAATTGAATAAAGAATATTGGCCTCAGTAAAGTGTGTTTGTGTGTAATTTTTACAAGAGGGGAGTACCCTCTACACCACTTGGAGATCGAAGACATAAGGTGGATTAACATGAAATTGTTAGAAGCTGAATGTATGGAAATTTTACTAGGCCAGAGAAGATTTTAATTGTTAGGGTGAAGCTTGACCTCCAAGTTGAAGCTTGGTGGCATAGTTGAGGTGAGTTAATTGTTAGTCAATATGGTATAATTAGCTACTAGAGCACAAAGATGGCAAATATGGATAACAAGGCTATGTCATGGCTTTTAATGAATGTCACTAAAGCATATAAATAGGTTTAAGTAATTTTACAATAACGAAAAAATTATAAAATAATGTAAATAAAAAAATCAAAGCCAAATTATGAATCAAGCTTTAAAAAAGTGCAATTTATCAATATGTAAAAAAGATTAGTGAGAGTAAAACATTATAGCATTTAGGAGGAAAAATAGTCAAGCAATCCTTCTTGTTTGAAAGTAAAAATGGGAACTAATATAAGAATATGTTATAAAGGCATGCACTGATATAAGTATATATTATTCACTACATTTATGAAAGTAAAAATAAAATAAAAGAATTACTGAATGACAATTTTTCCAAAAGTAAAATTGAAATTTACATTCAAAAGTAAAACAAAGTTTAATAATAAATTAAAAAGTCAATTTAAAAATAAAAAATATATTTAAAAATAATAATAAAATGAAGTTTTTAATACTTAATGCAAACTCCATTGGTTGTAATATTTGCCAATTTACATTAATGTGAGGTTGTGATATTTGTCAAATTTACATTAATATGAGGGGAACAACGTGTTTTGTTTCATTCAAATGAATGTAGTATATAAATAAAATTGAAATTTGCCATGTGGAAAAAAATTATTGGATTGCATAAATGCTATACATGGACAAGTGATCTTAATTCCTTCCTTCAAATTCCCTCCCCATAGCAAAAAAAAAATGTAATTCTAAAGGGAAATTAGCACACTAATAAATAAAATTATTTCACTATATGATGAAATATTGTTGCAATATCAAAATTGAGTAAAAAATGAGAGAAAATGTATTCTTAATATAATTTTTATTTTAAAATAAAAATTAAATATTAATATGAATATTAAACAATATAATATATTAACATTTAGATTAGTATAGCATTTAATATTATACACAAATATATATTAATATTTTATTTTACTATAACATATCATAAATATAAATCCTCTAATTTGTATAATAAAAAATTGAATATGCATTCTATTATTAATATAAAATTAATTATATTATTTCATTAATAAATGACATTAATATGAATATTATATTAATATAAATATTACAATTTTCATTATAACATTTGCATAGACTTAAAAATATTATTTGTTTACCTTATTTTCTTGTTCCATTTTAGTGTGTTTGTTATAATATTAATATATTATTAATTATATTATTCTATTGATATTTAAAATAAGGATTTTATAATTAACATATACAATGAATAAAAATTAAATATTAATATGAATATTACACAATTGATATAATATATTAATATTTAGATCAATATAAAATTTTATTATTTAATATTTATACACAAATATATATTAATATTTTATTTTACTATAATATAACATAAATATAAATAAATAATGATAATTCTACGAAATTTAATTAAACAAGTTAATTATTAGTATTGTCAACTCCTCTCCATGCTCATCCAATCACAACATAGATAAATGATTTTCCACATAATTTTAGTTAAAATTTTCTTATATAGACTGAGGAAAAAATTAAAATTTGTTCAACATGAAAAATAATACTATGTTTTGATTGGTTTACTTTGATAAATTAATCACTAGGAAAAAAAAAAACATTGTAATTGTATTGCCCAAGAAATACTAATAAGCTAATTTTTGTATGACTTAAAAAAAAAACTACAAACAAAATGGCACAACAATAACCAAATGACATGGTTTCAAAAATATGCTACAAATCAATTTAAGGTTCTTATATGAAGAAAATACAGTATTGTCTCCCATACCAAAAATATGCAGTTGTTTCTTGTGGCTCTACTTAAATGTCATCCACTTCCACGGTCAGTGTTGAGTCAATGCTGACATGGAAGTGGCCCCCTCATCCTTTTCCATTCCTCCGCCAGTCTTAACCATAGACTTCACTAACCACAGTTGATAGCATAGACGGCTAACTTTGAAATATTCCCGCCTTCAATTTTAGCTTTTTCTATTTTTCTTATCGCAGATTTTTTGATTTGTTTTTTTGAGTTGATTTGTTTTTTCATTTACCGCTCTGAAAATCTAAATAGGATCAAACCATGGGGAGCGTCTTGCTGCATCGCCAGTTCATCTCCCACTTGAGATCTGTAATCTGATCATTCTGCTTGTGTAGCTTATCTTCAGAGAAAGTTGGTGCAATTCCTCCTGTGTCATTATGCCCCACAATAATTGTTTTACTAAGAGAAGCTAGCTGATCCCTTAAACGATCATTTTCTAGCTGTACAAAATCTTTCAAATGCTGAAGAAATTTTGAGTTTGTGAAATTGGTATTCTGTAATGATGCATATTTTTCCTTGATTATGGATTGAAATGTGTTTTGGATAGAAGGATGGAAACGAAGGTGGAAATGGCAATGAGCGTGGCTCTGATTGTCCACTGACTACATCTCGAAGAGCAGCTTTTGGGAACTTTCATTCGATCTCAAATCTCAGCACAAGAATGAAACCCAGATAATATTTTTATTTGTTGTATTACATGCAATTTCTCTTTTGAAATTCCTATATATTTTATATAATGCTTACAAGTTAGGGTGTACTGGCAGGAGAAAACATCTGATTGAAAAGCAATGCAGAGGAGTTATGGGGGTGTGTGGGACATAGCAATGTCACCTCCCAAGGGCAATTTTGCTCTTTGTTTCCAGCTGTCTGGAGGAGAATGGATGTGTGCTACAAAACTTATACCTTTTAATTGGAAGGTTGACGTTGTATATGACTCTGGGTTCAGCTCAAATACTAATCATCATAATAACTATATAACTTGGTGGCATTTCATATAAATAAGTTGACACATGGAGGTCTAATGTAATCCTCTATCTTCTTGCATTTGCCTCCAAAATATGGACATATCACCTCCCCTATATAATGTATTGAAAAAGAGTGATAGTAGCTCACTCTTGTTTATGTGTGCAATACAAATCATATAAAATAGTTTGTACCTTTGTTCTTCTTTGCACCTGTCTTGTTCTTCAATGTTCTTTTTATCATCTGTTTTAAATATCACCTCTATTTTTTTCCATTTAATTGAATTGTTCCTTTGAATGACTTGCATCCTCAGCAGGTCCTTTTAGATCTTGGCTTACACCCACCTTATTGATTAGACTTGTAGTTTACAGTGTTAACAATGTGGCACGGTTTTATTTTTAATCATTAATTGACCGAGTTTAAAAATTAAAAAAATAATTTATATAGTCTTTAATATATAGGTGAAGTTGAATGGTTCATAAATAGTCTATTGAAGATCAAGTCTTGTTGATCATAAATGACCTACCCTATTGAGAAATGAAACCAAAACTATAAATTTATTCTAATAAATACTCCTCAATTCATATACATATTAATCCTCCCTATGTATAATACAAACAATCTCAAATTTTTTTTTCCCATATTTGTGATAAAATATGCAATGTAGGAGAGGCCACAAGCTATAAATTACCACTCAAATTAAAAAAATATTTTATATAGTCTTTAATATATAGGTGAAGTTGAATGGTTCATAAATAGTCTATTAAAGATCAAGTCTTGTTGATCATAAATGACTCACCCTATTGAGAAATGAAACCAAAATTATAAATTTATTCTAATAAATACTCCTCAATTCATATACATATTAACCCTCCCTATGTATACTACAAACAATCTCAAATATTTTTTTTCCCATATTTGTGATAAAATATGCAATGTAGGAGAGGCCACAAGCTATAAATTACCACTCAAAGTGTTAATTTCTTAAATACTGTATTAACACAAAAAATAATATGTAACATAATTGATTACAACCTTTGATATAATTCACTGTATATGTATAAAATTTCCATTCAATTCACTTATCATTCATTGTTCATGGTTCACAAATGATAAAACATAAACATTTGAAAAACACACTAATTTGAGCCACAAAATAAATTTAACAACCTATTTGAGAAAAAAAAAAGTCAAAACACTTTTTTTATTTTGATGGGTGGTGCAAGGCATCCTAGGATTCAAATTTGGCGAGGGTAGAGGCTTGGAATTTGTCATTTTGGTTTGTCTTGACTTGTAGCCACTAGGGATGTGTTGTCATAGTGCATAATGTACTTGCAACAACTATGTGGCCACTTAAAACCACTAGCAGAGGGACTTACAACAATAGAGAATGTTTGTTCTAATTCACTTGCATCAACAAGGAGAACCATGATATTGAAATAGAGTTACTTGCAATAGCTAGGAGATTTTTAATGCCATGATGTTGTGCACTTGTAGCAAAAAAAATGTGCTCACTTTGGGTAGTTTTTTCATGGCGGAGTTAGGAGCCTATTAGGATGACAAAAGGGTTTTGATTTGGCACTAATTAAGTGTATGGATGGTTGTTAATGGGGTTAGATAGTGGTGACAAAATTAAAAGAGATTACAAGAAGTGTCAAGGAAGTTGTAGGAGTCCATTGATGCTACAAAAGTTAGTTATTAGTGGCTGAGTTTGTAGGTGGTTGACAAGATAGTTGCTAATTACTAGAGTGTATGATGGGGCTATAAAAGAGCTTAAGAGGTTGTGATAGTATAAGGGAGGCAATTTTAATGTCATGAGTGCAAAAAAATGCTTGAAGGGACTCATTTTGGCAATAATGTTCATGCCTCCATTCATAAAGGTTGGCACTTAATGACTAGGGCAACTTGGTAGGTGCCATGGTTGATGGAGCATAATAGATTAAAAAAGGAGCACATTCTTATTACTAAAGGGACCAATTTGAACTCCATATGGTAATTAAAATTATTTGACTACTTCATTCAACTACCATTGACCACATTATTGAGTGTCTAATGTGTAGACATAGATTCGAGGAAGAGATTAATGGGGTTTCAAAATTTATAGGAGGAAAAACATTACTAATGGTAGGTATTTTAGTGTAACAAAAAGTTAAGAGGTTGGAAAGAGAGCTATATGGGATACATGTATTTAGAGAGACTATGTAAATCTATCAAGAGTGAATTTGTGAGTTGATCAAGTTTGTGGGAGAAATAGGGGTAGCTTACATTCTTGTCTATCTAATTTGTATGCAAAGTATTATTTGTATGTTTATGTTTCTAACCATAGTAATGAAGAAAAGTCATTTAATTGTTGTTAGAAGTGTTATATATAGATTGTCAATGTGAGTGCATGTGAATTGAGTTCCATTTTCTATGATTGTTGGGTTATGTTAGCCTACAAGTATTAGTTTGTGTGGGAGGTGAATAAGAGGTCACATCTCAAATAATTATAACTACAATTGTTGATGTCTTCTATTGTAGGTTGTTGGTGTAGTTACAAGTCTTCCTACAATATTGACCAAAGTCATTCTAGCACATTATTTGTGTGCATTTATTTTAGGATACTAGGTGGGACTACTCTTCATTTTGGTCTCCAACCTTAACGTTACTATCAAGTAGTATCAAAACAAGTTACAACACTAGAAATGAGTTTGTGAGTGTGTTGCATGTATCCTTAAACAAGTGTAAGCTCTACATAGAGGGATGTAGAGACATCATCCATTGAGGGGATAGTGGTAGTGGAATCTATAAAGTCTAATTCTAGTATTATTAGATAAAGGTAAAAGTGTGAGTGGTTGTGAGAAAAACATATACTCTATGTGTGTGTAACTTATGTAGGATAGTACAATTAGGATAGTTACAACAATAGGGAATAGAACAAAGATAGCCAAGATGTGACCCAAGAGGAAGAATGCCAAATATTTTAATAGTAGTACACATTGGAGGAAAATTTGGAATGATGTTAGAAGACATAAAGGAGACATAAACAAAGTTCAAAAATCATGAGTGGAAAAGGGAGGGTTAACTAGCTTGTCAACCACCTACACACTCAGCAACTAATAACTAACTTTTGTAGCATCAATGGAGTCCTCCTACTACAACTTCCTTGACACTTCTTATAATCTCTCTTAATTTGGTCACCACTATCTCCCCATTAACAACCACTAATGCACTTAATTAGGATGAGAAAAGGGTTTTGATTTGGCACTAATCGGAGCATTAATTTGAAAATACAAGTGCTTCGATCACAAACATAAAAAAAAGGAGCAAATTTTATGCAATAATAACAATTCCAATAGGACAAAGAAACATGCATAAGATATGATCTGATGAATTTTTTAACAAACTATTTGAAACATTACGTGTTTAGAAATAAAGCAGCAATGATATATATAGAAATTATCAGTCTCCATTGTCCTATTCATCCTCAAACAAAGCTGAAGATCAAATACAATATGCTCGAGTTCTCAACTTTATGTGCCAATTCCTGATCAAAATCTGTGGGAAACCCATCAGAAAATCTGCAATATTTCCTAACTAATCTGTTCTCTATGACGTCTCTACCCATGCTGACTTAAAGAAGTCGAAGAGGGTATGCCATTCCTCATCTATAATAACTAAAGCAGAAACAATTATATGCCTTGAATATACTCTACCTCACTTCAAACTTAGCTCTCATAGCTTTTACTCCTGCATTAACTCTGCCATTGTCTATAGGTAGTTGTGTTATTAAGAAATTCATCTGAGTTTCGAAGCTTTTGGACTCCATTCTGTACATACCCTATAAGCAATTTCAAGGCACTAGCCTTAAAATCAAAATAATGTTTCACAAAAGCCCTTCCAATTCCATGCCATTCCTCAGCATCAATCATATGTATAAATAGATAGGTAGATAGATAGACAGCTATATATGTTATCTGCAGCCATATAATGTTCCTATAGCTCTTCAGATACCAACAAGACATACAATGAGAGGCATTTCCCTGTATGCAGGAAGGATGATGACACTTCTCCTAGTGCATTTTTTATGCAGAAGTAGCAGTGCTGTTTGAAAAAAATCAAAACCCTTTTCAAATTAGTACCAAATCAAAACCATTTTTTATGCAACAGTGAGTTTTTTTTATTTTTTTTCTTAAGATGTTTACATTTCTGATCGGAGCAAAACAGGGCTGAATATAATGCTGACGTGGAATCGAGCTTTCTGATCGGAGCAAAACAAATGTAGATTCTGCAATATAATTTTCCTCTAGGAAAATACAAGAATTTGCCAAATGAAGAGCGATCAACAGGCAGCGGATATTTAAAGGTTGTGTGTAAAAAACTACTCTACTTAAATATCATCCACTTCAATGGTCTGAACATATAAAAACACTAGAGAAGCCATCCATATATGTTTTTCTAGTTTCCAAATTCTTAACATCCAAAGCCATAGAGTAGGGCCCAAGATTTCCTTGTCTACAAATGCCATAAAATCTTCCATAACATCCTCTCCTAGGACACGATGCTTTTTCTATTTTAGAGGCTTATGTTCCACTCTCTCCTTCCCTCAAGTGCCACCCCTCATCCTACCTCCCAAATGTCTCTCGCATGTGGAGGACACCATATCAGAGAGACTGAACCACAACTTCAAACAAATGAAATGACAAAACCAACATTCATTGCAAACAACTTCAATAAGTGCAATAGATAAGCCACCGCACCATATAATTACTTCCCATGTGCTACCATAATGATTACACCAATACTTATCACCATCGTTCTAGCCCTTTAATGGGTGATTTGTAGAAGTTTAAATTAATAAATCTTTATTTTAAAAATAATTTTTTTTGTTTTCATTTCAATTTTCAAAATTATAGAAAAAATAACTCTTGTAAGTAAAAATAAAGTAAGAGAAAAAGTTGTGTATTTTAAGAAAAAATAACATAAAATAATTTGTTTTACTAGTGATATTGTTATATACTTAAGATATGGAGTAAATAAAAATACCTTAAATAATTTTAAAAAAATGAAATAATTTTTAAATATTTCTAAAGTAAAATAGAATAACTCTGAAGTAAAGAAAATAATAAATAGAATAACTCTTAAGTAAATAAAATAATTCAAAACTTGATGTTTTTAGATAAATGTATTTAAGATATCTATACTACCTATCTTTAGAAAATCTATGTAAAAAAGAGATATCATTGTCAAGGGGCCTATGTTTTTACTAGATTTGTGATTTAAGTAGAATAGGCCCCTCCACATTGATATCTAATGTAGAAAGATCATGTCTACTACAACTCTAAAATAAATAAAATAGCTATTTTTTAAGATGTCTATATTAACAAATAAATTAACATAAAATTATTAAAAAATATATTTTTATATAAAACTTTAACACTATTTAAATGATTATATACTTAAAATATGAAATAAACAAGTGCCACGTAGTGACCGGTACCTACCTTTATACTATTGTAGTAATAGCGATTGTTTAGTTATCAACAGATGAGATATCACAAACTGATTCTTGAGTCGACTTGACAACACTTGATGATCGAAGACATAAGTGTAGAATTCACCAGAACTTCTGAGTTGAAAGCTTGAAGCGGTGAGCCATGAAAGTCAAGTGGTCGCATGCTCAAACTTGTGAGATCATAAACACATATATTATGCAAAGCAAATAACTCAAGGATTTCAATGAGTAATGGATTGATTGGGATGGTGAAATAGCTCACAATGTGAGATACATATAGGGTATAATCGACTAAGAATAGTCGAGCCAATAATAGGAAAAACTCACTAAGAATAGTGGTGCTCCAAAAATATAAAAGCAACCACTTAACTTAGACAAAGCTAATTTAGGCATGCCAAGTATAGCTCAAGGCTAAACATAGACTCCTAAATATGCACTCCTAAGAAAGCTTAATATACACCAACACCTCCCTTAAGCATAGCTTAGGTGGGCTAAATGAAGATGGGTCCTGACAACTAGGGTTGATCAAGTACCCATGTACAATGCAATGTCTCATAAAAATGGAGAAACAAAGAAAACCACATGGGAAAAACACCCCTCCAAAAAGAGAGAAAATAAAATGAAGAGTTTGCACTAAAACTGAAACCATGTCATGTTGACTTAAATCATGCAGATAGGATCCTCTCAAGGAAGAGAGAGAAAGAGACTATGTAACCCCCCACAATGAAGTAGCTCCCGTGAGGATGCCCGTGTATGAATGCTGAAAATGTTCCATTTGTGGCAAATGATGTTTCTCCCCTTAGGAAGAAACAACTCCAATGGTGAATGCTCAAAAAATAAAGGTGAGGTGGTAAGTCTCATGAAATAACCTGTCTCAGAATACTACTCAAATGTTGGCAAGATAATATCAAAATGAGTCACAATCAAATAAGGAGTCACATGCCTAACTGAGATAAGTGACCTCTCAAAATCATGTGAAGATTGATGAAGAATAGGATCTGAAGAACTGATGTATGAAAATGGAATGTCAATGCATGCCATTTGGCCACAAAGCAAATCTCATGCAATGTCCTACGAAGAATCACTAGAAGCCCTCGATGAAGCCTCTCTAAACTTTGTAGTAATAACAGGGGTATGTATACTATCATCAAACAGAGAGATAAGATCCTCTAAGGTGTCATCAAGATCTGATATGTGAGACTCTACAAACAACCAAGAGATGTCTAGCAAAGTGTGTCCCATTGAAGTGAATCTTGAAGACATAAATGACCCTGTTGTAGAGAATCAATGGAAGCTCTCGAAGAAGCAACACTGGATTCTAAAATAGCAATAGGTATTGTAGGATATGGAATGTCCTCCAATGTACATGAGGTATAATATATGTCAACCAAATGGATTGATCATCCCATGAGAATGTGTCCATACAAGAATGGAAAATAGAAGTCTCAGTATCATCCACAAGAGCCTAGTTATCCACAGAAAGAGGAGTAAAGTATTCTTAATATAATTTTTTTATTTTATTTCTAAAATATTAAAACAAATAATTTAATAAAGAGAATACTTTATTTTAAATATTTGAAATCTACTTAAAAAATAATACTTAATACAATAAAAATCAATATTATATATCATTTTAATATTTAATCTTTTAATATATTTTAAAAAACTCTTAAAAGTTAAAAAGATAAAAAGACTGAGTAAAGACTTCTATATTATATAAATATGTAAAACAAAATTGTATATGAACAATATTATTAATTTTAAATTAAAAAAATATGTATTAATATGATTGTTCTAAAAATAATAAATATATTTAGTATTTAGTGTAACTTTGTATAAAAATTATAAAATCACTAATATATTAATAATTATATTATTCTATTGATATTTAAAATAAGAATTTTATAATTAATATATACAATGAATAAAAATTAAATATTAATATGAATATACAATATAATATATTAACATTTAGATCAATAATTCAATATTTAATATTTATACACAAATATATATTAATATTTTATTTTACTATAATATAACATAAATATAAATATGTTATATGATAATTCTACTAATTTGTATATTAAAATTTTTAATATAGATTCTATTATTAATATATAATTATTATATTATTTCATTAATATTTTAAATATCAGATTTATAAATAATATATACAATGAATCAAAATTAAATAATGACATTAATATGGATACTATATTAATATAAATATTACAATTTTTCTTATAATATTTGGAGACTTAAAAAATATTATTTATTTAACATTAAAAAAATTATTTATTTAAGAACCAAATTCCCCACAAGAATTTTCAATATTTTCCTGCTCCATTTTGGTGTGTTTGTTCTAATATTAGTATATTATTCTATTATATTTAAAATAAAAATTTTGTAATTTATATATAGAATGAATAAAAATTAAATATTAATATGAATATTATAAAAAATAAAATATTAATATTTAGATCAGTATAATATTTTAATATTTAATATTTATACACAAATATATATTAATATTTTATTTTACTATAATATAACATGAATATAAATACATAATGATAATTCTGCTAATTTGTATAATCAATAATTTAATATATAATTAATTATATTATTTAATTAATATTTAAATTATCAAATTGATAAATTATATTTACAATAAATCAAAATTAAATAATCACATTAATATGAATATTATATTAATATAAATATTATGATTTTTATTATAATATTTGCATAGGCTTAAAGAAAAAAATATTAAACAAGTTAATCTAGTATGGTCAACTCCCCACTTCATTCCATTCCATACTTACCTCCTGACCATGTTTTCTTGCTCAATTTTAATGTGTTTGTTTTACTCAAAATAGTTTTCTCCACATAAATGATTTTAGAGATAATTTTTGTTAAAATAAATATAGGAAAAATTAAAATTTGTTCAACATGAAAAATAATACATAAAAAACTCATTGCAATAGTATTGCCCAAAAGAGGTACTAATAATAAACTAATTCTTGTATAACTTAAAAATAAACTATAAACAAGATAGCACAACAATAACCATATGGCAAGATTTCAAAAATATACTACAAACCAATTTAGGGTTCTTGACTTTGAAGAAAATACAGAAGTGTCTCCCATACCAAAAATATGCAGTCGTTTTCTTTGTCAGGTGTATGTATAAATGAATCCAAAACCAACATAAATAATAAAAAAAATTGCAGTAGTTTGCTCGCCACGTATCTGCATAACGAACGTCAAATTAAAATAGATACAGGTTTATAAATTTGGAAGGAGAGATTGAGAGTCCTTATACGGTTGTTTATCCTTCCACCAAAATGAATATAAAAAAAGACATTTACAAAAACCAGAATCCAGAACGTTCTTTTATAATCGATCCCATGCGGTAGAAGAAAATTGTATTTACTATGTGGTCAAAAATTACTGTGGCCTATACGTTTCAACAGAGCTGCTGGAGCTGCTGGAAAGTTGGTTGCTCAGCTTTTGTACTGAAAAATTCTCCAATCCTTGTACATCATCGAACATCAGCAAAATCTCATCTATATTAATGTCATGCAGCTCGCCATCAGTAATTTCCAGATTGCATTGGGTACTTTCAAGACAGGGGGAATGTTCTGTAGTTGGATTTGAATTACTTATATTGACATTTAGAGGTTGAAGAGGAGGATTATTAAGGCAGGCAAAAGAGCCATACATGATTTGAGCGGCACGGTCATATGCAAGAGCGGCCTCATGGGCGGTGTTGAAGGTGCCGAGCCAGAGACGCTTTCCTTTGTGAGGCTCTCTGATTTCGGCCACCCATTTACCCCATGTCCGCTGCCTCACGCCTCTGTAATTGTATCGCCCATTTTCAGGTCCTCCTTTGCCCGACATACACCCTTTTTTCGAACCCTTGTGAGCTGCTCTTCTTCTTTTCATTTGCTGGCATGAATTCATCTGCCGCCATTGCTCTAATATCTCACTTACTTTCTTCTCTCTTTGCCCTCTCGCCGTCTTCGCCATCTTTGTTCGACTCCTGAAATTGAAGCTACAAAAAAATCAACGTAAAAACTCGTTAATAAGTAGGAGCTTACTTGGTTGCTACGCTACACTTTAATCCGGGTGAAAGTTTCCAGATGCCTTGATCACAAAGAAAAGTGTTGAAAGTGTGTACGAGGACAAAAGCTGGCCTTCCATTGAGGTTATGGTGGGCATTACCACGACGTAGGTAGGTAGGCAGCCTCGAATTTGACATCTACCCGTCAAGCGAAGAGCTCTTTAGGGGAGAAGTTTTCGACATTGGCACCAGAGTATATGCCATATTCATAAAAACTAGAATTTAATAGATTACACATTTTTTCAAAATAATTGACTATGTACCTTTCTATAACATTATATTATAATGTTATTTTATTTAATTTTTTAGTTTAGTTTTTATTTTGAAACAATTAAAACACAACAAGCGCTGAAAGATTTAGATTCCCGTAAACAATTAAGATTCAAATTTCCAAGTAAACACAATTCATAAAATGTGTAAATAAATAAATTCGTGGAAGCCAAATGGATAGAAAATAGGAAAACTTAGGCAGTTATGGAGTGAAATCTTTATCACGTTAAACAATAAATAAATAAATTTGTGGAAGTCAAATGGATAGAAAAGTAGAAAAACTTGGGCAGTTATGGAGTGAAATCTTTATCATGTTTGAAGAATATGAAAAGTCTCACAGGATAGTCATGTGAGCATATCAAATATTCTAATTGCAAGTAATTTATAAATGCCAACAAATTGGAAGATATTTCTCAACGTACTGTAGATATATTTTTTTTAAATATAAATATACTAGTTTAATAGTTTTAGGTTTTTTAAAAAATTATATATGTGAGCTTGTTTTGATTTTTATATATGGTAACAATAACTCTTTAAGTAAATAAATTAATTATAAAATAATTCTTAAGTAAATAGGCATGTAGAGAATTTAAGATAGGTATCCTAGTTTATTTATTTTATTATTAAATGTCATTACATTATTATGTTTATTTTTAAATATTAATATGTAATTGATTGTCAAATTTAAGGTAAAAGGTAAAAGTTTATGTTTATACTAACATGAGATCCATTCGACATAACTAGCATACCTATCTTAAGAAAATATCACAAATTCTTTAAAAAATAGAAGCCTCAAGAAGGATATCATATATATATATGCGTAAGATGCTACCAAGGGGGTAGCTCCCATATATATTGAAAACAAAAAAAATTACATTCTCCCTGATGGGCATACAAGCTTAGTGGCCTTATTTCTTGTGCAGTTTGTGCATAATATATCTAATGCCTTCTAAGATCTCAGAAACTCTCCCAGCTTGCACTGAGGAGAGTTGTTGGTAGAATACAGGGGAACTAGTAGAACCTACCGCAGGTCACCACAAATGGAGTGTGGAGGATAAGGCTGACATGGCTAACAGTATTAAAGGTGTTTTGTAAGGGACATGTCCCTATTACAGTATATTATATAAAGATGTGTAATAGAGTAAATATAATAGAAACGTATATAAGAAGTATAAGATACAGAGTAGAGATTTAGACCTGCTTTTTGTATATAATGATAAATATGAATATATAATGAGATATAAGGATTATAACTAAAGAATTATGTGTCTATTAATGTGTTTAACTTATTGGATGTGATTGGATCTATTGCATGATGTTGTTTCTTACTACTATTCTATGGTATTCTATCACTGTCATGTCTAGGGTATAAACTGACTTTAGAGACTTAACTTAGGCTCAAATTTCTGGACTGTGTCCTACTATTTCTTTCCAACATTTGGTCTCGTTGTCGGGACCCTAGACAGAACAATGGAGAATGAATAAGATGAACAAGTGAAAGGAAAGTGTGGAACAATAAGAATAGTTAGAAATGTAAAGAGAAAAAGAAACATAATTTTTTTTTGATCTACGAAGAATTCTCTTAGGTCTTACCCTTGTGAGAGGGGGTATGCACCTAAGGGATGGCGGATGGAAAGGGGGATGGATCTGAAAAGATCCCTAAAAAGATGTAACCATTTGAAATAAGTTGATCATGGGATACAAAATGATTAATGTAACACCACATCTAAAACACTGATGGCCAAAAGAGATAATAAGAAATTAAGGGAGATTAAGGAAACTATACAAACTGGAATGGACATGAACATGGAAGAAAAGAAGCAAAAACAAACTCTGGAAAGATAAGAAAGATACCATAGGAGGGAGAAGGCAAAGGAGTTAGGAAGAGAATGCACCATGAAGGTTGTAGAAGAAAAAGAAGCAGAAATTAAGTGTACCAAGGAGGGTGCTACTGAGTACACCACTATGGGTGCAACCGAACAACTAAATAAGAATCCACTAAATTTGGAGGAAGGAGATGAGTGCGCCATAGGGGCTATAGTAGATATAACATAATTTAATAGACACAACACTCCAAGAAAAATAACACTACATATTAATAAGACTACAGAAATTGTCAAAAGTTTAGAGGGAAGTATTATGATCGCTTATGGGAATTCTAGGAGGACATGGGAAGAAGAATACAAAAAACAACTAACCCTACCACAATTAGGTAAATCACCATATATTCAACCTAACTTCCCTAATGTTTAGATCAAGATTGATGAGAAATGGCATCCATTCTTTAACCCTATACAAAATCTCTAGCCTTTAAATTTTGATGAAGCATACCTGGAAGAACTAGTAAATAAAAGTGTAAGAAGAGTAAGAGAAAAAGAACTAGAGGTCATATCTAATAAGTATGAATTCACAATTAATCTAGTAAATAAGATAAGAAAAGACAATGAAATGACACATTTAACAAACAACATATCATTAACTAATGAAAAAATATCTCCAAAAAAAAGGCATTTCAAAGAGTTGCAACCCCTGAACCAGGAGTCATCCCTGATGCCATATAAATCTAGAAGGATTTTTGTGCAAAACAATAATGAAGAGTTAGATAACCAAAGACAACATGAAGAACATATTGTAAAATATTGTGAAGAAGTGTTAGGAAAATAATGCTTTGACATACAATTGAAAAGAGACAAGGGAAGGGAAAGTAAACCCTTACCACAAAGAATCAGTAAGAAACCACAAGAAAACATACTGCAAAGAAGGTAAAACACAAGAAAAACAAAAAATGGACTCTCCCATCAAGTTCCTAGTGTCCAGGAAGGACACCTCTAAAGCAACAAAGCATGTATTCATTTTAGAATCAACATGGCAAAGAAAGAATGTAACTCAGGATCATACCAAGTTATTTGATTTTGTAGGAACCCTAAAAAATGAGGCTTTGAATTGGTATAGAAAGAATTGTCCTAACCATGACAAAACATGGGACAAAATAAAGAAAGAGATCTTAGATAACTTTGAATCCCTAGAGATCCCTATTAAAGGGGTAAGTAAAATGAGGGACCTAGTCCAGAAGGAGGGTGAATCTATCAAAGATTTTGATAAAAGATTTAAGAAAATTTATTGAAAATTAGAAGAACCATTGACGAAAAAGCGAAGAATTGAATGGTTTGTTTCAGGATTAAGTCCTGACATTAGAACATCCCTGGATGGAAATTTTTTTAATTCTTATTCAGAAGTAGTAACTTTGGCATGCCGCATAGATGCACAATCTTGGTGGAGGAATGATAAACTAAAGAGAATATGGAAATAGAAAAACCTAGATTATATTAGAATAGTTAAAACTAAAATAGGAGATCCTTGCAAGAAAAGAAAATAGTCCACAGAAATAAGGACCCAATATATGGTTTTCATACTGTACAAAAGAGGGACACCTGAGAACTAAATGCTCAATGATGAAAGGTGAGAAGAAGGCTGCCACATTAAAGGTAGACCTAAAAACAATGCCTAAGAAAAATAATAGAGTATATTGCGGCATCTGTAGTGAATGTGATAACCATGAAACATAAGATTACCCATCACAACTATTTAGGCTAAGGGAAGAAAATGATGGTCATAAGTCTTGGTGCAATGCCCACTGCAGCAACCAAATAGTTAACGAAGAAATGACATATGTAAATAAATTGGGTGAGAGACCCCTCTACAACCAAAATCATGGATACAAAGATCCTAATTGGCTAAGCTATTTAGGAATGTTAATACATTACAAAATACTAACCCCAATCAAACACCATACATAAATAGCTATAATAATGATGAAATGGGACAATATAATGGCTATAGAGGTGGTAGAGGCCATGGTAGAGGTAGGATAAGGAGAGATGATGCAACTTGTTATAAATGCGATAAACAAGGAAACTTCACAAACAAATGATGGGGGGACAGGAAGAATCAATGTACATTTTGTGGAAACTCAGAGCATGACTTGTTCACTTGCGATAAAGCACAACAATATTTTAGAAATGCACCTACCTAGTCTAAAAGTGATGAACTACAAGGGTTCAATTCACAAAAGGAGCCCACTTAATAGGAAAAACACCAAAAGACATACCACAAGTAGCTAGGAGATGCCAAAAGGAAAGCAAGTATGAGTCAAACACTACACACAATGAAACATCAGATGATGACTACTACCATAACAAGTTAAAATGTAAACAGATAAACTAAAAATAATAAAGAAAAAAACTAAAGTTGTTGTAGTAACAAGACATGGGACCAACACCACAAGAATAGAAAACACTGATAGTGAAGAATAAGAAGAAGAAGAAAAAGAAGAGCACAACTTCTTCCCTAACAAAAAATAAAATGACAAAATTCTAGAATAATCAAAACAAATAATAGCTAAAGAACGCCACAAACAACAACAACAACAAAAACATAAACATTCATTTTCTGAAGAAGAAGTGGTGGCATTAAAACAACTAACACATGAGTTAACAAAACAACACAATTTGGTAGACAAATTGAAACAAAATTGTAAATATTGGAATAAGGACCAAAACTAGAAACCACAAATAAGAAAAATGGAAAAGATAGACCACTAGTAGAAAACCAGACCACTAATGATAAATGCTCACATAGACCAAAAAAAAGATAAAGTAGGTTATGGTAGACCTTGGCACATATGTCAACATGATGCCAAAAAGGATTTGGGAACTATACATTTCAAAAACATGACCCATTTGCACGGGGTAGTCGAGACAACTTTGATGGAGCACATAGGACCCTCTTCTTGCCATGGGGCGAACCTCCATGTCACTCTCACTCTCATGGTAGAAGCCAGTCGAGAGGAGGTGAGAGACGAGGGTGGTCCTACTTGTTTGAGAGCTAGACTTTGCGAAGAGCGGTCAATCAGACCTGGGGCCTTTCTTGGATATTGTTGCGTATATGGTGTTTTGTGACCATCATTGTTGAGATAATTATTTGACCCGAAGGGTCATTGGTTATTGTTCTCCTATTTGGATTCTGATTATTCTATCATTGAGTGGGTTGTTGATTGTTTTTGTTTATGTTTCTGTCAAGTTGGAGTCTTTCTTCAAATCATTGTATGATGACATGTGTTTGAAGTAACCTTAGCCTATGTTGTTGTTCTTGGATTGTTAACTAATTGTGTTGAGGGCTTGGGTGCAATTCTTTGATCTCCTCTTGGATCGCCCTCACCCACTCACCCCTAAGCCCAGGGCACATTCATGAGCTTGAACTGAGAGAGTTTGTAGAGTTAAACTTGAGTTGACTTGTGTTTGAATTGGGGTTTATGACCTAAGATTTAATTTTCTTTGCTTTGCTTTGCATTGGTTGATCTTTATTGACTAGTGTTGACCTTGTGATGAAATCGAGAGTTTACCTTGTTTTGACCTTAGTTGACCTTGTAATGAAATAGAGGGTTTATGAACTTTGTGTTATGCCTATGTTTTTTTTTTTTTTGTTTTGTTTTTTTGTTTTTTTTCTGATTTTAAATGTATGCACCCTATATGTATGCAAGATAGTGTTTTTGTTCTTTTATGATTTTTGGAAAAGAAAGTGTTTTTAATTAATCTAAAATATGAATGCAATTCTAAAATGTGTTTACCTAATGCAATTTTAATCTATGTTTTTGTATTTTTTGGTATTTTGAATCTAATTATTCTAGAAAAATGAAAGAACAAACTAATCTAAGAATGTAAAAGAACTTGGAAATAGCCTAATTTATCATTGCAAATTCTATTTAACATATCAAGGAAATTGCAACATGAATTTACTATTCCCAAGAGCAAATTTAGATTAACTAATTACTATAACAATAAAAAAAATATTAAAGAACCTAAAATGTGAGACACATGAGCCTCCACTATTCTTAGAAATCCTTGTGTAGATAACCTCTTCATCCTCTTGCAACAACGAGGATCTCCTCTTGGAAACAACAGGGAAGGGATGCAAAAGAGCTTAAGAAAGCTTCGAGATGTGAGCTCAATGTGAGATAATGAGCACTATGGCTTGCAATATGGGTAGGATAATGATGCAAAGGGAAGCTTTTAGCAAATCTTGGCATAACAACAATGAAATAAAAGGCACATAAGTCCTGTGCGAGCATAAGAATGCTGTGTGGAGAGAAAAATCCTACAAAGCTTGGATGCACAAATGAAATTGCCTCCCTTTGTGCTTGATAGAGGGGGGTATTTATAGGTCTAAAGAGAACATGAAAGGTGGGAGAGATTGAAGAGTTAACTCCCTTGATTGGAGAGTTAACTCATTAGATTAGACAGTGAACTGGGCTAATTAGGGAGTGATGAAGCAGAGATAGCTTATCATAGAAGCAAAAATGGAGTCATAAAGAGTCCAAGAGATGACAAGTAGAGATCGAATGAAGCTAATTATGCATGCTTGAAGGCTTGGAATAGTTAACTCTATGTTTAGGCCAAAAACTCATGCAAACAGGAAGAAAAATGGGTCAAAACGAAGCTTTTTCGTGTCCAAACTCAAAGTTTTTCTGCAACTAAAAAAGATGGAAGGGTCACCCTTTCACTAGTCCATGTCACTCAATGGTGACCCATGGGTGACCCACAAAGGGGGGTCCTAGGTTGAGAAGTGGGGTTGGAGATTGTTAGTTAGGGGATGTAGATGTGAATTGCTTCCAGAAACAGGTCAAAAGGTGGTCAAAAACCAAATCTCCACTTGAAAAAGTTAAATATCTAGAGGGAGATCCTCAAATAATAGGGGGAGATTTGTCCTGGTTGAACATAACTAAAAAATGAAAGTTGGAGATGGCTTGGGAGATTCCTTAGAGGGCTCCTAGTGGTGGGGTTGGATGAAAAACACTAGGGAAAGTTAATTTACGACAAAGAGATGAATAAGAGGCTCAGGGATGAAGTCACAAGCACATAAAACAAAAATTGACAAGTGTCAAAAGTGTCAAAAGCGAGGGAAAGGTTAGCACATGACAAAGGGGAAACAAAGGAAGACACAAAAACCCACGTGTGTCTAAGAGAAACACTACTGAGAGGGCATTATTTTCATGCTTACATGTACATGACAAGGATTATTTGTCATCATGGGGTCCTCATGTAAGCTATGCGTGATTTTAGTGCTTACATATTTTCCCCCTTGGGGACAGTAGTCTACATGAAGGGTAGGTACCATTCCTGAAATAGGCCTTACCTGTTGTCAATTTTCCACAATTGTAGGTCTGCAATAACTAGCCTTAGTTTGACATTTTAAATGTATCAAGATAATTAATGAAAACTAAAATGACTGAACATACCATAGATCTATGAATTCACCTAGTTGTTTGCTTTTGTCGAGGACACCTGTAGGGATGAAAGAATGCAAACCAAGAGCATGAAAGATGCATAAAAGTAACAACTATTCTTAAAATGCATAAAACAAGCTAAGCTAAGAGAGGAAAAGAGTGGAGAAATCAGAGTGAACGAAGTGAAATGCTGATAGAATCAGTCACACAAGTAATCGTTGGAAAGATATCACCGAGGGGATTGCGAAGATGGCCACTACTTCTTCTGCCAATGAGAATTAGGTACATAATCAGTCAAAAATCTTCTTCTAAACCCTAGTTTTATTTTTGTGAAAAATCTCATGAATGAGTCCATTTTTTTATTTTTCTTGTTGCATTGTGTTAGTCTTGTCGTTTAGAGTAGAATTAGTCTTTCGTTCGTCGAAATCAGTCAAAATTTGCATTTTTTGAGTGTTTTTTACATGAGGGAAGGCAAAAATGGGTCACCCTTTTTCCAGTTCAAATCATCCAGGGGAGATTTGACTGTGCAATAGGGTCGCATGGGGGAGATCCTATTGTATAATAGGGTCGCCCGAGGGAGTTTTGATTTTTCATATGGGTCACCGGGGGAGTTTTGACCTACTAAAAGGTGTGAACCAACCAGTTAGAGTTTGACTGAAATTTGATGTTTTTTTGACATTTATGACACTCCATTTTGGTCTAATTTGAACACTGAATTCTTCAATTTATTGCAATTTTCTAAGTTTTATATGCTTTTATTGTAAATTGTTTTTAAGTTATATGATGTTTTTGGATTTTGTGAGTTTGACAAGATCTAATGAAAGCTCTTTTTTGATGACATGATATGCACATTCATTGGAATTCCAACCATGAGAAGTTGTAGTTATCTAAGATGTATGATACTCTATCTCCTGGTGATCTTGTTGTCCTAAAGAGAGCAGGCTTAGAGAGGATTTGTTAGATTACTATTTTTCACCCTACTTCCCACATCTATTGTGATATCCTGACCTATTGGGATGCCCATAGGAACACTTTTAGGTTTCCCCAAGTCTCAGGGGAGTGGATTATCACATTGTATGATGTCTACCGCATCTTAGGAGTCCCTGTGAGAAGACATCCTCTTGTTCTTCCTACTAGTGAGTCTATTGAGGACAAGGCATCCTAGGCTTCAATCATGGGCGTGACTCATCCTGAGGAGTAGACATGAGTTTGACTTACTTCAATACCATAGCTCTTTGCATTCCTCTCTTGAGGAAATACCTTATTGGCTTGATTGCATTGAGGTTGTTAGGAGATAAGGCCTTAGCTCATCTCAAATGGTTCTGGGCACCCATTATCCAATGCATAGAGTAGGGTACTATTTTTGCATGGGTGCTAATATCCTGGCTATGGTCTATCATGACTTCTACCGTATTTCTCATCGCGAAGCACTTGCTTTTATCCACTCTACTCTAATCATGACATGGATTTACGAGCACATCAGGCCATATTAGAAGGAGATGCCACTTCCCGACCCTAGACTCCCAAGAGCTACTCGATGGGCTCAAGTTGGTCATTTTGATACTTCATTACAAGTGGTGGCTACTCTTACTAATGCAGACATCGTTTTTGATCCTTATGTTGAGATGGAGGGTACTTGGCCTCATAATAGATAGATCTCAGATTATTGTGGTAGTGTTAGTAAGATTTCTAACTGCAATGGGTTCGTCAAGGCTCACCACATTGAGCGAGTCCATCAACAAATAGGAGATGAATTTCTAAAGGATTTGCCCCTAATTCCTACCTACTATAGATCTATACAAGAGCTGGATGAGGTTGGCCAGAGGCCCATTTTTTGGACTCCTTTGACTCCAGGGGGTTTGATTACCAAAACTCCTAAGCCTCGAGAGTTGGACAGGGGAGAGGGAGAGGAGCTCCCTCTCGAGGACTCATTATTCTAGAGGACACTAATTCTACAGATGAGGACTATGATCCTGAGAGTGATTATTTGTCTAAGGATGGTTCAGTTGGAGATGATAAGGAGGATTATTTAGATGAGGAGGAGGTGCCTAGGGCCACTTCTTCACTTTCTAATCCCCCTCTTTTAGATGATAACATGAGGCTCATTGATCCCACCTAGCAGTTTGGTGATCATCATAAGTTTATTTACTTTCCTAGCCTATATTGTATCTTCTTGTTTGACCTTTGAATTAACACTCCTTTTCTTTTCATCTTTTAGGTAATGCTAAGGAGTGGAGGACCTTTGCTCGTGACACTTTTGTTGAGTTGGTTGGTCATTTTACTAGTCTTTCACAGGAGCAACTTCTTGTTGTTCCTGGGGTGCCCGCTGGGGTCGGTCAACATACGAATATCTTCACTCCTACCTATCATGGTTGCTAGGAGAATGTCGCTTTGAAAGTGGAGATTCACACTCTTAGGGGTGAGAATGCTATCCTCTGAGAGATGGCTCATCTCAAGCTTTGACATTCTGATTCACATACTAGTACAACAGTTCCTTCACATTCTCAGGCTCGTAGCAGGGTCTCTCATTCTCATAGATCTTGTGGAGATCCTAGTGCACTTCAAAGGCAAAGGAGTAGGAGGCATGATGGTTTGGTTGGGTCAAACCATCCTTGAGACTTTTATCTATTTGTTTTCTTATCATGCCCCCTTGCATGGAAAGTCTTACTTCTCACGAGAGCATTTTGTTTAAGCTCTTGTGTCTCATTGTAGCACTTTGTACTTTTGATACATCTATAAAATCGTCCTTTTATGATCACAACTGTCATTTGAATGATTATTATATACAAAAGAAATTAGACTATGGGAATAAGCAACCCATATCCCTTCGCATAGAGAGTTCTAAATCTTGGGCCAGTTGTGAAAGAGGCCCAAAGTGTCATTTGGCAATGCACCCTTCCAATCTAGATAACCAATGAACCATTCCCAACATTGTCATGAAATATCACTGTTCAAAAGGACATGATTAGCATCTTCTTCATTCTTCTTGCATAAGACACAATGAGATGGACGAGAAATGCCTAGATTTCTTAGCCTGTCCTCAATTAGAATCCTCTTGTGCATGGTCATCTGTAACATCCCTCCTCATACTTCTTGAGTAAACTCAATAATTTACAAGAAAGTAAATAAACATGGTAAACATGAGAGAGAAGAATTTTTTTTTTATATAACAATTAAATATCATTTACCTAATCTCAAGAAATAAGGTACAACTTTCTGTTAATTTCAACCTTGAAATCATAACTTAATCAAAACTAGAATCATATTGAAATACTTTCGCATTACATTAAAAAAAGATGTACTTGACAAAAGAATAGTTTTTACCTTATCAGTTTGATAATCATAAGCCGCCACATAGAGTACCCTACATCTGGAATGTCAAAAACTATTTTCACGAGCATTGATGAGTCTCCTGCCTCAGAGGGAGAGCATCATCTGAGTGATTTACCTCCAACCACAGACCGGCAGTCTCCCCCACACCTTCCTATCCAGAAGTGGCCCTACCCTTCACGAAGGGTATAGATATAAGGAATTAACAAGTGCTTGCCATCTGAGTCCTAGTGATGTGTCCTACATAACTTCAATTGACCATACATCTCTAGATCCTTTCCAGCCAAGTATGATCATACTGATTGGTCATGCCATCTAGACACACACCTCTAACTCGATTGGAACTATCTCATCTTTCAGTTTGGCTTTCTTCATTTAGTAACTCTAGACACAAACTTGCCTGTACTATAAAGTTCATTCTAGTCAATTTAAACAAGAAGTAATCCTCAATCTAGGATATACATGCAATATAAAGTTTTAGGTATTCTTAACCTTTCAAAGAGTCTCTCTTAGCATACTTACAATGCACTAGGGTTTATGACTTTCTGTCATTCTACTCCCCAATTCAATTATCAAACAACTTGGATGCATTAAACGAGTTTCGATAGAATAACTTAAATTTGATAAACTAAAACAAAGACTCTTCCTATCATGCTCTATAGTTTACTCAACCCTTTTTATTGTCGACAAAATATGGTGTTCTCCACCTCTCACTGTCGACCAAATTAAATATATGCAATGTCATATCTGACATAAGAATAATAGGTTTCCTATATCCTCCTTGAAATCAGTACTAGGGTTTAGCTTCTCTAACCCAAAACATGAAATTAGCAATCATCCTTGTTCCCCAAAGATAATAGTACAAGTACAACAAAACATGAGACCAATACTTCTAGTCTTTACTAGACCTCTTGAAATTGTTCGAAATCACATTTCACATAACATGAAAAAGCATAGTATACGAGATATATCCTCACGCAGGTATAATTTAAAAGAATAAAGTCATTTCACATTAATTCTCTTTGTCTAAGTCAATCTCCAACCCTAATAGGTTTGTTTCATAACTTAGATAACAAAATACCTTAGACCTCCTGGTCTACTTAAGTCTACCGACTCCCAATTAAATATAGGTTATGAACTCATATATATAGCATCCTTTGTTTATATACCAACTAAACCTTTACTAACAATCATAAGTCCAACAATCATAAATACCTGAGTTTTCAAATTTCCCAAGATACCCTACTTGGAGTTGGTTTTAACAATGTTGCCAAGCATTGGGATAAATATGTCTTTTGTGCACATAGAACTTAAAATAAGTTCTATCATTCACATATTATAAGGACTAAACTTCCCATCTCCTAGTATGCCTATACCCTTGAGCTTCTTTAATAGTCTCGATCTTGAAACTTGGAGAAGTTGAATGTCTCCTAGCATATCCATTCTTGAGATGGTTTAACGCAAGAAAAAAAAATAGATGCTTATCATAAGGTTAACCAGATTTCTTTCTTAGAAAGCACCCATTACCTTAGGTTTGGCCTTTGGTTCAATCATGTAATAGCTTTAGTTCTCCAATGAGAATCTACACCCTTATAATTTTCATAAACATTTCCTCAATGTGCTAATATTATAATTAAAAGCAATAACACTCTCTCTCAATTTAAATTATCTTGGTGAAGCCAAGATATAAGGCACCTTGGTAATCCTAAATTATCTTTATTGATCCCTTACAAGTAAAACATGTAGTTCTTCTAAAGTATCTTAATACATAATCCTCCCTTAAAGGGGTAGACTACACTTGTAGCACATATTCCTATCAACTTGCAAAAGAAAACTAATTTCTATCTTAACTCCAATAATTTTACCTCTAGATTAACACTAGAGTCTTCAATAAGCTAAATCTCATCTCTTATATACATTTATGCTATACTGAGAAATGTGAAACAAACACTTGCCTTAATTTCATTTCTACCCTCGACTCTTATATTGTTAGCAAGACTTCAAGGATCTTGATCTAGTTAATAAGGTTACAGCGACATGCTTTGGTCTTGCCACGGCTTCTCAACAGGGGTAAAATCTCTTATAATAGTTTACCAACATCATGGCCCTGTGGTCTCCTCTAGATTTTTATAGATAGTGAACTACTAAAAAGATTTACTTTCTAATGATAGAAAACTTAACTTACTTGGCCTTTCGGCCTTCACTAGGTTTAGACTAGAATAACCTATCGACCATCTCAAATTATACTAACTGAATGGCTTAAATCCGAAGAGAAATCTATGTTTTCAACTATAAACCACTAAATTATTCTTGGTTCAACAACCATATAAGTTCGTAGGGACAATCAAAGACTTTTGGCCATATAGACATACACAGTCTAGTTTTGTCGGCCAAAAATACCCAGTCTAAGAATAGCCGCAGCCAACTATTGACCAAAATACCTCAAATATTTGAGGAGTGAGGAAATGTATGATGGAAGAAAATGCACAATATAGGCCTGGCAAAATTAATTGTAATAGTAGGGTGTGATGTCCATCACCTAATCCTGCAACATCCTCGTGTCCAAAGCATTGAACGAGGGTGGATAAATTCGTTGAGGATAAAGATTAGAGATTAATATAGGTGTTATGATTGTAGGTGCCTGGTAGATATGCAAGCATAAAGTGGCAAAATGGATTTGTCAAAAAGACTTAAAATGTCTTTAGGGACGTCGTCTCAAATTACGTTAAAGCTACAAGAGGTTAAGCACCAAAATGTTTGGATGATATCTTATGGCACGCATGTCCCCATCACAAGGTGTAACATCTAGAGATCTAATTAATAGAGTCCCTCCAAGAAACAGTGAGGAATCAAACCATAATTTGCTTGAATATTCTATGCAACTGCATTCAAACAATTATCAAAAGGGGACACATTAAGGTGAATTCTCATACCTGTAAACACTAGTGATTTATCTTCTATGAAAGAATTTAGCTATACTGAGTTCTCTCTAGTGCCACGAAGCCCTTGCCATGCACTAACATGATCCCACAAAATCTTCTTATCTAAACAAAGATATTCTTGACTATTTTCTAGATTTCAGCTCTAACTTGCATGATACAACCTTCTCACGGGCTTTCGCTCTGCATTCTTGTGTAGGTCTCTTATCATAGAGAACCTGACAACATCTACCATCCTCCCTGATTTTCTACTGACTTGCACTCTTAAGAGGTTTTTTAGAATTCCCCGTGTTCATGCCCCCATGAGCACCATGCTTCCCCCTACAAAAGCCTATCTTCTCTGCATGAGTAACCGAGTCCTCCACTACGCTAGATACCTCCACTCTTCTCGGCCACCTCTACAATCATCTTGACATGACGTTCATAAAGGAACTCTCTACCTCATCATTATGCCGATGACATAGCCTCTTTTAAAGGCTTTCCCACCCATATTCCATGCACATAGGCAAAAACTTTACCAAACCACATGCTTCGAAAGCATGCATACATTAAGGAGTGGTGGGTCTTAACCATGCCCTTAATGTTATCCTATAATATAGAAAACATCATAAGACGATGCCTCTTCATTAAAGAAGGTGATTATATAAGACTACTAGAAATCTTGGATCAACCACTCAAGGTATTCACATAAGATAATTTAAAAACATAAATAATATTAATAATGAAGAAATTACATACTAAATGTGACTGGGTCGAGATATTCTCCCCTTCACGCAAAGAGAAAATGAGTTGTGTTGACTTGACAACATATGAGAACCTCGATGTTAAAACCTTAACCGAGAAACATACTCATTTTCTTTCCCAACAATGTCATTGTCGATGTAAACATAATTTTGTTTATGACACCAATGATATCTCTTTCATCAAAAAGTCACGTTATTCAAAATATGACTAATTTTCAACGTTAACAACGTAGATTACGCTAGGAACGACTAAACTGACGTTTAAAAGACATGAACAATATCGACGACTTGTTGAGTCAAGAACATACACTAAAACCAAAAGGGGTCGAGTATCACTTACCTGACTTAATTTGGTTCACCAATTGCACCAACAAGACTTAAGATGATGACAACTATACTTTTCCTTATATCTATCCCCTTCTCTCCGATGATGCTCTCTCTCCCTTTCTTGGAGAGGTGGAAACCTGTTTTCCTAAATGTAACTTACAATCATGTAAATGGGATTAGTATATCGTTAGTCCATTCATAACCTTATGAATAACAAATTCAAAAGTACATTCTAGATTAATTACATCACATGTATGTATTCACATGACTAGAATCTAGGAAACTAATGATTTATCCTGACATTATACCTTAATGCCAAATCATTTATCCATAGAATTCACTTCTATTTACTTAAAAGTAAAAAGAAATTTCAAATCAAAATTAGGGATGTGACATACCTTCCCCCTTAAGATTCATCATCCTCGATGATTCAATATATCATAACATAAATAAGGTAAAAAATTTATTTAACCTTGCCATGAATAACCTCTTCGTTTCGCAAGTAGTGCTTGGAATTCTCAAACTTTTAGAAAGCTCGATCATGACCACTCTTGGGTCCTATTTCTGTAAAGCATTCTAAGAATAAATTGGTCATTTGTTATATATTTTTCAAATACAATCGTAAGAGCAAGTGTCTCCTGGCAATATAAAATGATTTTGTAATCAATCAAATTGATAACTTTAAAACTTCAAAGAGTCCTTCATATCTTAGGTACTGATTTGGAATACATCCATACTTTATGAAACTTTTCTTCTCTATTATTAGCTTCCACCAATCTTTCTTGATCGGTTTGATTTGTTTAACCTTTTTTGACAACATTTCTGGACTTAATGCTACTCCCATCTTTTAGCTTACCCAGCTTATAGGAGTTTGACATTTTCTTCTGTCCAATGTTTCAGATGGAGTCTTCATGATAAGATTTATAGGAGTTGTTATAACAAACTTCTTAAGAGGTGGATACTCTTTCACATGAAGCAACCATTCACTTCAATCATGTGTTTAACAAGAACCCAATTAATAGCATTATGCAAGTATTGTATCATCATTCATTATTTAAGATACAAAGAGTAACATCAACCTTCACCTTTCTAGCCGATAAGGTTATTCATAAAGTAGAAATTTCATTTATTTTCAAGTATCACTTAGCTAAACTGATAAGTAAATATAAGAGAAAGGATCATAATTCCTTATTTAATTTAACTGTCCTCCATGACTCGGCATGCCACTGAAGAGAGGGGGAAGCATCACTCGACTATTTTACCTCCAACCACGGACTTAAGCGGTTTCCCCGCATCTTCCTATCTAGAAGCAGTCCTACCCTTCAATGAAAGGTTATGTCAAAAACCCTCTTAGTTGCCATCTGAGCTCTGGTGTTGTGACTTTCGCAACTCGCTATCATGCACCCCTAGATACCCTCTAGTCAAGCATGACCATCCACAAGTTATGCCATCCAGTCATGGCGAACTGACGAGTGCACGTGGTGGCAACGTCACTCACTATGGCCATAGTTTTTATGTAAATATACATTTCACAATGAACATAGTCATGGTTCACCACCCTACTCGACTTGGAGAGACTAATATTTTGGGCTTAGTGGACTACCCATCCGCCCCATACAATAACACAATATTCAAAAGATGATATCAATGTAAGACCTTCTTCTGGTAACTTACATAGTAAATAAATATATCATTAACCCAGAAAGGGTTTGAAACATATTTCTTTCCACTCAAGGTTTCTCTCTTCTGTAATGTTAAGGACATACCAGGTGCACTTTCTACTATTTACTCCCTTACACAAACTATCAAAGACCCATCCAGGACATGATAGTGACAAAAATTACATAAAACCTAGTGAACAATCAAAATGTTCTGGTATAGCCACCACAATAGTTTAAATCCAAATCAAAGTATAAGCAATTTCATTTTTAACAATAAATTAAAAGATTGAGCTCAATTTCGACAATAAATCAAATGTTGACCAATTGGTCATAAATAATCAATCTTCAACATTCAGTGGCTAGGCCATTCCCAAAATAAAAGAAATAATGACAATCCTTACCAATATTAAAAAGGAATTTTACCAAAAATCCAAAGAAGTGTCAAAATCTAGAGGGACACTTATTATGCACTATGTGACTTGACTAAGTCACTAACAAGGGAGTTGATTGTTGCACTACACACAGGTTGTCCAAAACTTACAGTGAACTAGAGTTTGTGCTACGAGCACAACAAATAAATATGCCCCTTAATACTTTCGTCATGTTCAGAAATTTTGCTAATAAGAAGGTTATAACACGTCCACTCCTATTTCCCAGAGTTTTTATCATTCATTGCTTAGATGACATTGTAAGATTATGTTATCGCAATGTATTGAAATTTCAGTTGGAACACAAGCTTTTCCCTCTTGTTCCGCTTTACAAAACTCTATTCCCTAACTCACGGTATAGGTTATTTATGCAAAACTTTAAACAAATTGACTAAGATTTTTAGAAATGATTACTTTTACCATTGCAGTTGTACTTTCTAGCTCTACCACAGGCAAGTAATTGAAGTTCTCAGCCATTTGGCGAAGATGCCAAGAGAATAACTATTTTCTTTTCCTTCCAACTATTGTGAATTATCTTGCAAACTTTATGCTGATATATATATATATATATATATATATATATATATATATATATATATATATATATATATATATATATATATATATATATATATATATATATATAAACAAAAGTTTCAAAGAATGAAACCGATCTCATTCTTTATTCATCTCTTCTAATTCTCAACTCTTTGTGTATGACAACTGATTTTCCATGAATCTTGGAAAACAAATACATTTCCAAGTCCTATTCCATTTTTCTCAGCATTCTCTACCAATAAATCACTACTTGTCTTTTAATGACTCTTTTATTCCTCTTGACTCATTCCAAGCCATCTAGGAGTTAAACTAGAACCCATCTAATCTTGTATCTAAGATATAGTGCTAGGATCTTCCCATCTTTAAGTTCTTGATTTCATATAGACACCACTCTACCTGAGCTCTTAGTCTGGTTGGCAATTGACCAAGGTTTTACCTTTTTAGTCAAAGTCACAGAATCTTTCCATTATACTTCCTTGAAAGAGTTAATTGGCCTTAGAGTTTTCACTCCTCAGTTGTGTTTTTCTTATCCACTGACTTGGGTAATTGTTGGGAAAACAATCTTCCTAATAGTTTTCATGGTTCTTCTCTATTGAATGTTAACAAGTTTTCTCGTAATGAGCTCATAGGTCCATGTGTTGAACCCGGTTAGCTCTGATACCATATGTAACATCCCTCCTCATACTTCTTGAGTAAACTCAATAATTTACAAGAAAGTAAATAAACATGGTAAACATGAGAGAGAAGAATTTTTTTTATATAACAATTAAATATCATTTACCTAATCTCAAGAAATAAGGTACAACGTTTTGTTAATCTCAACCTTGAAATCATAACTTAATCAAAACTAGAATCATATTGAAATACTTTTGCATTACATTAAAAAAAGATGTACTTGACAAAAGAATAGTTTTTACCTTATTAGTTTGATAATCATAAGCCGCCACATAGAGTACCCTGCATCTGGAATGTCAAAAACTATTTTCACGAGCATTGACGAGTCTCCCGCCTCAGAGGGAGAGCATCATCCGAGTGATTTACCTCCAACCACAAACCGGCAGTCTCCCGCACACCTTCCTATCCGAAAGTGGCCCTACCCTTCACGAAGGGTATAGATATAAGGAATTAACAAGTGCTTGCCATCTGAGTCCTAGTGATGTGTTCTACATAACTTCAATCAACCATACATCTCTAGATCCTTTCTAGCCAAGTATGATAATACTGATTGGTCATGCCATCTAGACACACACCTCTGACTCGATTGGAACTATCTCATCTTTCAGTTTGGCTTTCTTCATTTAGTAACTCTAGACACAAACTTGCCTGTGCTATAAAGTTCATTCTAGTCAATTCAAACAAGAAGTAATCCTCAATCTAGGATATACATGTGATATAAAGTTTTAGGTATTCTTAACCTTTCAAAGAGTCTCTCTTCGCATACTTACAATGCACTAGGGTTTATGACTTTCTGTCATTCTACTCCGCAATTCAATTATCAAACAACTTGGATATTAAACGAGTTTCGATAGAATAACTTAAATTTGATAAACTAAAACAAAGGCTCTTCCTATCATGCTCTATAGTTTACTCGACCCTTTTTACTGTCGACAAAATATGGTGTTCTCCACCTTTCACTGTCAACCAAATTAAATATATGCAATGTCATATCTGACATAAGAATAATAGGTTTCCTATATCCTTCTTGAAATCAGTAATAGGGTTTAGCTTCTCTAACCCAACACATGAAATTAGAAATCATCCTTGTTCCCCAAAGATAATAGTACAAGTACAACAAAACATGAGACCAATACTTCTAGTCTTTACTAGACCTCTTGAAATTGTTTGAAATCACATTTCACATAACATGAAAAAGCATAGTATACGAGATATATCCTCACGCGGGTATAATTTAAAAGAATAAAGTCATTTCACATTAATTCTCTTTGTCTAAGTCAATCTCCAACCCTAATAGGTTCGTTTCATAACTTAGATAACAAAATACCTTAGACCTCCTGGTCTACTTAAGTCTACCGACTCCCAACTAAATATAGGTTATGAACTCATATATATAGCATCCTTTGTTTATATACCAACTAAACCTTTACTAACAATCATAAGTCCAACAATCATAAATACTTGAGTTTTCAAATTTCCCAAGATACCCTACTTGGAGTTGGTTTTAACAATGTTGCCAAGCATTGGGATAAATATGTCTTTTGTGCACATAGCACTTAAAATAAGTTCTATCATTCACATATTATAAGAACTAAACTTCCCATCTCCTAGTATGCCTATACCCTTGAGCTTCTTTAATAGTCTTGATCTTGAAACTTGGAGAAGTTGAATGTCTCCTAGCATATCCATTCTTGAGATGGTTTAACGCAAGAAAAAAAATAGATGCTTATCATAAGGTTAACCAGATTTCTTTCTTAGAAAGCACCCATTACCTTAGGTTTGGCCTTTGGGTCAATCATGTAATAGCTTTAGTTCTCCAATGAGAATCTACACCCTTATAATTTTCATAAACATTTCCTCAATGTGCTAATATTATAATTAAAAGCAATAACACTCTCTCTCAATTTAAATTATCTTGGTGAAGCCAAGATATAAGGCACCTTGGTAATCCTAAATTATCTTTATTGATCCCTTACAAGTAAAACATGTAGTTCTTCTAAAGTATCTTAATACATAATCCTCCCTTAAAGGGGTAGACTACACTTGTAGCACATATTCCTATCAACTTGCAAAAGAAAACTAGTTTCTATCTTAACTCCCATAATTTTACCTCTAGATTAACACTAGAGTCTTCAATAAGCTAAATCTCATCTCTTATATACATTTATGCTATACTAAGAAATGTGAAACAAACACTTGCCTTAATTTCATTTCTACCCTCAACTCTTATATTGTTAGCAAGACTTCAAGGATCTTGATCTAGTTAATAAGGTTACAGCGACATGCTTTGGTCTTGCCACGGCTTCTCAACAGGGGTAAAATCTCTTATAATAGTTTACCAACATCACGGCCCTGTGGTCTCCTCTAGATTTTTATAGATAGTGAACTACTAAAAAGATTTACTTTCTAACGATAGAAAACTTAACTTACTTGGCCTTTCAGCCTTGACTAGGTTTAGACTAGAATAACCTATCGACCATCTCAAATTATACTAACTAAACGGCTTAAATCTGAAGAGAAATCTGTGTTTTCGACTGTAAACCACTAAATTATTCTTGGTTCAACAACCATATAAGTTCGCAGGGACAATCAAAGACTTTTGGCCATATAGACATACACAGTCTAGTTTTGTCGGCCAAAAATACCCAGTCTAAGAATAGCTGTAGCCAACTATTGACCAAAATACCTCAAATATTTGAGGAGTGAGGAAATGTATGATGGAAGAAAATGCACAATATAGGCTTGGCAAAATTAATTGCAATAGTAGGGTGTGATGTCCATCACCTAATCCTGCAACATCCTCATGTCCAAAGCACTGAACGAGGGTGGATAAATTCATTGAGGATAAAGATTAGAGATTAATATAGGTGTTATGATTGTAGGTGCCTGGTAGATATGCAAGCATAAAGTGGCAAAATGGATTTGTCAAAAAAGACTTAAAATGTCTTTAGGGACGTCGTCTCAAATTACGTTAAAGCTACAAGAGGTTAAGCACCAAAATGTTTGGATGATATCTTATGGCACGCATGTCCCCGTCACAAGGTGTAACATCTAGAGATCTAATTAATAGAGTCCCTCCAAGAAACAGTGAGGAATCAAACCATAATTTGCTTGAATATTCTATGCAACTGCATTCAAACAATTATCAAAAGGGGACACATTAAGGTGAATTCTCATACCTGTAAACACTAGTGATATATCTTCTATGAAAGAATTTAGCTATATTGAGTTCTCTCTAGTGCCACGAAGCCCTTGCCATGCACTAACATGATCCCACAAAATCTTCTTATCTAAACAAAGATATTCTTGACTATTTTCTAGATTTCTACTCCAACCTGCATGATACAGCCTTCTCATGGGCTTTCGCTTTGCATTCTTGTGTAGGTCTCTTATCATAGAGAACCCGACAACATCTACCATCCTCCCCGATTTTCTATTGACTTGCACTCTTAAGAGGTTTTTCAGAATTCCCCGTGTTCATGCCCCCATGAGCACCATGCTTCCCCCTACAAAAGCCTATCTTCTCTGCACGAGTAACCGAGTCCTCCACTACGCTAGATACCTCCACTCTTCTCGGCCACCTCTACAATCATCTTGACATGACGGTCATAAAGGAACTCTCTACCTCATCGTTATGCCGATGACATAGCCTTTTTTAGAGGCTTTCCCACCCATATTCCATGCACATAGGCAAAAACTTTGCCTAACCACATGCTTCGAAAGCATGCATACGTTAAGGAGTGGTGGGTCTTAACCACACCCTTAATGTTATCCTATAATATAGAAAACATCATAAGACGATGCCTCTTCATTAAAGAAGGTGATTATATAAGACTACTAGAAATCTTGAATCAACCACTGAAGGTATTCACGTAAGATAATTTAAAAACAAAAATAATATTAATAATGAAGAAATTACATACTAAATGTGACTGGGTTGAGATATTCTCCCCTTCACGTAAAGAGAAAATGAGTTGTGTTGACTTGACAACATACGAGAACCTCAACGTTAAAACCTTAACCGAGAAACATACTCATTTTCTTTCCCAACAATGTCATTGTCGATGTAAACATAATTTTGTTTATGACACCAATGATATCTCTTTCGTCAAAAAGTCACGTTAGTCGAAATATGACTAATTCTCAACGTTAACAACGTAGATTATGCTAGAAATGACTAAACTGACGTTTAAAGACATGAACAATATCGACGATTTGTTGAGTCAAGAACATACACTAAAACCAAAAGGGGTCGAGTATCACTTACCTGACTTAATTTGGTTCACCAATTGCACCAACAAGACTTAAGATGACAACAACTATACTTTTCCTTATATCGATCCCCTTCTCTCCGATCATGCTCTCTCTCCCTTTCTTGGAGAGGTGGAAACCTGTTTTCCTGGATGTAACTTACAATCATGTAAATGGGATTAGTATATCGTTAGTCCATTCATAACCTTATGAATAACAAATTCAAAAGTACATTCTAGATTAATTACATCACATGTATGTATTCACATGACTAGAATCTAGGAAACTAATGATATATCCTGATAGTATACCTTAATGCCAAATCATTTATCCATAGAATTCACTTCTATTTACTTAAAAGTAAAAAGTAATTTCAAATCAAAATTAGGGGTGTGACATCATCCATGCAAAAGATCCTACCTTCGGGAGGCTCCATTGGCTCCAGCACTGCTCTGAAGGCCAGTCCCACTCTTTCTTTTGGCCAATTGTAGCTTGTATCCTATTTTGACTGAGTAAAGCTTGGACTTTGTGTTCGTCCGTACTATCTTATGTTCTTTGTTTTTCAGGAAGATGCATCAAGAGACCATGGCTTGTGATAAGATTCCTTTTTGTTCATATGTTAGTGGGCTCAATCCTAGATAATTCCATCTCCACTTCACCTAATTGCTAGAAGAGTTTTGTGTAATGTATTCTAACACTTGTAGACCCCAAATATTGGAGAGAATGTCCATACAAGAATGCAATTTTGCATCTTCACATAGGGGTGGGAACCCGTTCTAGGAATCTTTTTAAAATGATGTGGATTTGTCATTGTTTATCGCCCATGATACATGCTCCATGATGAGAGGGTTGCATTCAGTCATGAAATTCCAAATATGTGACCCATAAGGAGGATTGGAGGTCATGAGAATTCTAGTAGGCTCTTGTGAGTCCAAATATTTCCTCTGCAATAGTTGGCACCAATGTGCTGTGGGATTTTCAAACATTTTCTAGATCAGTTTTGCTCCCAGAGCTCTATTCTACAATTTTATCTTCCTTAACTCGAGGCCTCCATCTGCCTTGTCCTTACATGTTGTATCCCAGTTGATAAGTAGAATTCTAGGTGAGTCTTCTACACCTTCCCACAAGACCTTCTTGAGAATGCTTTCAATAATCCTATTTTCTTTTCATGTAATTTAAGTGCTTGATAGTAGGTAAATGGGAATGGTGGAGAGCATCACCCTAACCATTGTTATTTTCCCTACCATTGTAAGCCATTTGCCTTTCCATGAAGAAGCTTTGTGCTTGCATTTAATTATTATTTCCTCTCACAGATTGGTTCGCATGTCTCCTTTGAATAAAGGTACTCCAAGGTATTTTCTTGAGAGTGTGCCAGTATTAAAATCTAGCAAGGTTACAATTCTGCACCTAATTGAGCTCTTAATATTAAAAAAGAAAATGCAAGACTTGTTTTTGTTAAGATGCTGACCTTACGTGGTGATATACTTGTCCAATGTGTCCTTGATGGTTTGTACTTTGCTAATAGTGGATAGGCCATATAAGATGGTGTCGTTCACAAATTGTTGGTGCATAGCAGGTGGAAAGCTATCTGCAATATGCACTCCATTCCACAATCCATGCGCAACTTTGTAATTGATAGCCTGACCAAGTGCTTCGACCATAATGACGAACAAGAAAGGTGATAGAGGATTTCCTTGTCGAAATCCTCTGGTTGGCAAAAGAGGCCTACTGGGCTTCCTTTTACCAGAAAGAGTATCAGACCATCGAAATGTAGCTATATATCCACTATAGCTAGTGTGGGCTAAACCCGAAGCACTGTAAAATGGTGAGAAGGAACCGCCAGTTAACTCAATCATATGCCTTACTTACATCCAATTTGATTACCATGATTGATTGGTTAGAGGATGCGGTCAAGTGTATTTCTTCGTGTGCTATTATGATTCAGTATGTGATCACCTTCCCTAGGGTAAATCCACTCTGCTCTTCCAAGATAATCTTAGGCATCACAAGTTTTAATCTGTTTGCCATAGCTTTCACTATGATTTTTTAAGATGTGTTACAAAGGGATATGGGTCTGAAGTCCATTAGAGAAACCACCTCATTCTTCTTTAGGATCAAATTTATGAGAGTTGAATTTATGTCCTTAAGGATTTGCCTAGATATTCTTGATTCCTCCACCGTCTCCAAGACATCTATTTCCACAATACTCTAGAAGTGCTGATAGAAGCCCCAGGAATCAGCACTTCATATCAAGATATATATATTTCATATTAGGATATATATGGATCATGCTCATCATGTTCATAATGCTCTTCTTTTGAAGTTCATGCCTTTAGGACTTCATGATTTTTTTGAAACTGGAACCACAGGAGATGTGTTTGTTCACAGGATAGAATGTGTTTCTTGTCTGAGACTTCATGGTTAGGATACTGGTTCATAATATTCTTCATACTTCATGTCTAATGTTGATCCTTCTTAGTGTGTTGTTCAAGATAAGAGGTGTTCATGTTGTAGAACAATTGTAGATTAGTTGTAAATAACAGTCAAGGTTCATTCCAAGATGATTTCAGTGTGTGATATGATCAGTTATGCAATGGATGAGGTCTACACCAAAATGTATACATGATATGATCTATTGGTTAAAGGGTTTTGTCATTCTTTAAGATCTAATTTTTTTGAAGTCTTTAAAACCCTAAAGTGAAGAGACATGTTTACATTATTTCATCTGTAGTAAAGATGCTTAGCAGGGGTTCAGTGATAAAAGAAGTAAGGCTTTTGCAAAACATTTTAAGACCTAACAACTATATTCCTGAACCCCTAAATGCTCTTCTTCAAACCCTTAGTATGATCTAAAGTTGAAAATGTAGGGTATAAAGTTCTTGTAATGACGGCTTGCACTTTATTTATGTTTTTATGTTGACCTAGTATAGCAAGTCATGTCACTTAAAGTGACATGTTGAAGGGATCATAAGACATATCCCTGCCGACCCCTTCACCTATCTTCACCACTTAGACCGGTCTTCACATAAGCGTGTGGGTGCCAAAACAAATATCAATAGTCTTCACATAAAGTTTGATGAGCATGCTTTTTCGTATCTATGGTCGACACTTATATTCAATGAACCTACTCCCTTGCTTCATGTTTAATGGGTCTGTAACCATCATGAGGTTTATAACTGCAGTTGCTTTGTTTTTTTTAGGCTATATTTAGTCACTTTGAAAAGGCACACTATTGGAGATTTAAAAGCACTTTTTTTAGAAGATTTTTTTCTATTCTTGATTTTCCTCTCATGCATGGAAGACAAAAAATAAAGAGTTTTTTTTTATGGAAGAATATGAAGAGTTTCTTTTTAAAAGGAATTTTATGTGTTGAAAAAAATGAATGGATAAGAAGATATAGATGATTAACAAGAGAAGAGGAAGGATTATGATAGAGAGAGGACAATGAAAGATCAAGGATTGAAGGTTGATTGATGGCAGAGCATGTATGCAGATGAAGACTTTGAAGACATACATACAGAGACATCCTTTTTTATTTTTGGATACAAGATAATAGATGAAATTACAAATAGTTTATTTAAAAGCCCTAACTATCTTGCAACAGTTTAGTTAACTGAGTTGGAGGGCTAGTAAAATTGATTATCTTGGTCTGTATGATATAAATTTGAGGGAGACCTTGTCAAATCAAAAGTAGAGACATATATCTTTTTGTGCATATGCATATTGGATCAAATTGTGAAGGATTATAGAAGTTTGATGAAGTGAAACATGAAGGGTATTTTCAATCTGCATAAGGAGGGTTTGTTTGTGTATTGCAGAGACATGATGTAAGCAGTATGTTTTTGAAAGATTGAGGAATAGGTCTACATGCTTTGCATCATTGATTATTGATCTCATATTAAAAGTCTTGATTTGGAGATTATACTATGTTTGAATTATGTATCCAAGACATAAGATTTTGAAGTTACTTTCAGAAAAGACTAATATGTTCTGCAGGGGATGGACGCTATGATTTTGTATTTATCATTGTGTTTGAAGAATGTGTTGAATTGGAGACAAAAGGAGACATAAGTGATTTGTAGAGAGATTAAAGTATTTTTATGTTATCATTGTCAAGTGAATTTGTATGTGTGTTGGTGAAGGGTATTCCCCTGAATTAAGTTTTCTCTCTTATGTTCATACTTTGCCAGTGAGGCTTGTATTGTCAGTGAAACACATTTTACTAGTGAGGTATTTGTACTTGCCAGTGAGGCATTTTGATTAAGCTAGTAAGGCATTTTGATTAATCCAGTGAGGCATTTTGATTAAGCCAGTGAGAAATTTTGATTAAGCCAGTGAGGCATTTTTTGAGTGGTTTTTCATCCCTATGAGGGTTTTCCACTCATGAAAAACTTGTGTTATGGTTCATGTTGTTTATCCTTATGTGTGTGTTCTAATAATGTCTATAATCATACTTGTTCATATGTATTTGGTAAACCTTTGAAGTTTCTCTCATTCTCTACCCAGTAGATCAAAAAGTACAAAAGGTTTTAAAAGTTTATACAACACTGATTCACCCCCCCTCTTAGTGTTGTCCTATACTCCAACAATTGGTATCAGACCCAGGTTCCCTATAGAAGTCTAACAGGCTTGGGTAGGTCCTGATAGTGGAGTACCATGGGAAAGTGTAGAAGAAATAAGGTCAAGAGAAATGTCAAGTCACATACTGGTCAAAAGACACCATCTATACCAAACTCAAATGTTGATCCACAATTGGTCGATAGAAATGTCTCACAAGTTGAGTCAAGTATTAAATTAGAGGAAGAGTTTTCTAGAGTTCCTTTCTTTGATGGTTTAGATTCTTCTATTTGGTATATTAGAATGCAATTCTATATATCCTCTTTAGGGTATGGTGTGTGGATGTTAGTTGAAAATGGGTATTTTATTTTCTCTCAATCACCTAATACTACAAGTAACAAAGAGGCTTATGTATGCAATCATACAACAAAGAAGGCTATTTTGTCCAGATTATCTATGAAGTTTCTTGTAAAGTTATGCATTGTGAAATAACTCAGGATGTGTGGAAGGAGTTGATTAGAATCTATCAAGGTGATGCACTTGAAGGAGAGGATAGTTTGGTGTTTGAGGAAAGTGACAATGAAAGGAGACATTCATATGAAAGAGATGAGGTCAAATCTGATTCAGAAGAAGGAGATCACATTATAAGTGATGATGAATAGGAGTATGAAATTGATATAGAAGGAGAACTCATGTGTGCTCTGAGTGAAATCAAGAAATACAAAAAGGAGAACAAAAGATTAGAGTTGTAGCTACAACAAGAAAAAGACTCTAAAGACAAATCACTTTCAGACCTTGAAAGAGTATCTTTAGATCTTGAAGAGGCAAGAAATCAAATTGAGAATTTAAGAAAACAAGTTGAAGAATAAGATAAATTGATTATCAGCCTAAAGACTGAGATTGAAGAAGCCAAGAGAATAACAGATGTTACTAAGTCTGAATGTGAAATCAAATCTATTGAATGCCTAAAACTAGAGTATGAAATTGTCGCCTTGAGAAAAGATATTGAAAATCTCAAGAGTATGTCAAAGAGAAATCAAGAGTTTGAAGAGAGCACCACCAAATTATATGAGATGATGGGTAAACAAAAACAACATAGGGACACTACTAGACTTGGCTATGAAAAGGCACAGTCTTATAAAGTTAGAGAAACTCCAAGAAAGAAGATAGATTTGGACTATCATGTTGCTACTCCTGAAGGCAAAAAGAAGATTGAAACTGAGGTGAAATCTAAAGAAGATTTTGTCAAAATGCACAACCAAAGGAGAAATCTTAGAAGAACTGCTCCAACAAGGCAATCATATATGTATAGATATAATTATTCATTTTTTGGTTATTGTTATACCTATAATCATTTTGGACACAATGCAGTTGATTGCAGAAGAAGTCAATCTAATCTTGATCTAGTGTGTTATAAGTGCAACAATGTTGGTCGCATACAAAGAAACTATAGAATGCATGGGAGACATGATTATACATGGAATCAAAACAGAAGTGGTCATAGGCAGTCAAAGAGGATCTTTCATTTATTTGATCTGGATTACAATATAGTTTGTTATATATGCAACTCTCTTGCACACAAAGCACATAGTTGTAGAAAAGCTTCACCTAGTTTGAAAGGTTGGAAGAGGAAGAAGCCTGATCAAAAGAAAGAATCCATAAAAGTATGGAGAAGAAAACTTGAGAAAAACATGCAGAATCCTAAACTTGTGCATAATGCACAAGTCACATCATTAGTTGCATAAGATATAGCATGAGGATAGGGGGAGTTGTTTAAATGTCTTATCTCATACCCCCAAGGAAGTTGCAGCAATCTAGGAGCAATCGAAGAAAGGATAGATTGTGTTCATTGTCTCTAGCTCATGTATTTGCAATGGTCTGGTTGCATTCAAAGTATTGAAGCCTCATGAAGAGATTGACAAAAGGATATGGAATGGACTAAGTGTTTGCAGTCTAGATAGAGTTTCTCACTGCAGTCTCATTGAAGACTATGATACACACCATAGTACAGTCTAGCAAGACCACGTCAGAATGCAAAGTATAGTACAAACCACAAGTGTAGATCACAATGATATGCTTCTTATTCAAAGGCAGAGTTGAATGATTCAATGAAGTCTTCAAGAGTCTTTTGAAGTTAGTCAAGGTGCAAGTGAAAGTGAAAGTATATCAGCAATCAAGTTCTTAAAAATTTTGATCTACTCTTGTCAAACTCTTCATGTGACATTTCATCTATGATAGGTAATTTTACTCTAGTTGTTTTTGAAAGCAAGATCATCTTCATCAAAATCTAGTCCAATACACTCATAAAATCTAATACACAATTATCTTCTTTGAAAGAAATGACATAAGGACAGTGATAAGTAAGTGTAGTGATGAGCTGGCATTAGACAGAGTTAGTAGGACGGTATGACAATACTATGCTTGACAACAATGAAAATGGTATGTATATGGCCAAGTCAGCTATCAAAGGGGCCTCATTCCATGCTTAGTCTGAAGTACTTCAAGAAGTCATGCAAGGAAATGCAAATCAGGGCAATATTCTCAGCATGCAAGTAGAGACAAAAGTTTGTTGACTTTGACAAAGTTTAAGGAGACAGTGTATTAAGAGAGATATACAGAGACACTGTGGTATAAGGATTTTTTCATCATCATTCATAGGAAAAAGACTTTGATCAAAGAGGACAATAGGAGTACCATTTATCCATGATATTTATGGAATCCTCAAAACTACAAATGCATATATGGCTTCCATGCAAATTCAGTGAAAAATATCCATGGACTTTACATTAAAACTCCATCAAAGGGGGAGCTTGCAGGCATGCAATGACAACGCTTAATAAAAATTTATCTTAGTCATAGTCACAACTTGTTTTTAGTGTTTACCTCAGTCACAGTTTGTTCTTTTGTCTTATAATAGTCTTGTCTTGAATGTGACTTGCATTGGTAGTCATACTCTTTGGCAATTTGTATTCCAACTTTGCTTGTTGATGATAGTATTTCTTTACAACATTGATGACAAGTTTTTTTTTTAATGACTGGTGATAGTATTGATTTATGATAGTGATATAAGATTTTATGATAGTCATGATATTCCTTTGCTAGTATGAAGAAGATATGACTGTTGCTGCTCTTATATGGAGCTTATATACAAGGGGTAATTGATTTGCAATCAAACTTTCTTTGTCATTAGATGTCAAAAAGGGGGAGAGAAAGAGGATGCATCATGTAGTTTTGCCATCAATGACAAAGGGGGAGATTGATGGAAGTTGTTTGTCATTGATGTCAAAAGGTGTGTAGTTGTTATGCCTTCATGTGGTATGGTGGTGAGCGTCATGATGGTGAGATTCATGATTGTGTTGATGGATCAAAGACATCAGGCAGGTTTAGTGGATCATTCATAGGCTGCTTCAAGTGTTCACATGCATATTGTTGATGTTAGCATTCATGTCTCAAATGTTATGTCATGATTTGATGTTGATAGCTTGTTGATACTTCAAGTGTTCATAATACTTGATGCCCATCATACAACGTTTAGAAGGATGTTGTCAGTTGGGTTGACTTGATAAGTGTTGATACATTGATAAGGAATCACTCATTTTGACTTCATAAGTGTGTTTTGCTATTCTTTTGTTGTTCTTGGTACCAAGGACTTCATACAGTGCTCTTGCATTCTTGATGTTAACAAGAGATAGTTGTTCATGGAGTTTGGATATTGCTTGGTTAGTTCATAGAGATGTGGAGTTGGTTTGATGTACTGATGTAGTGTTGATGAATGATGTCAAAGGTTCAGAGATGTACGATGTGTTTGTGATGTCAGAGGTTGCTCATTCTCTATTCATGGCAGGAGTTTCTTCATGTTTCAGGTGTCTCTCATCCTTCATTGATGAAAAGACTAAAGTACTTCCAAGTGATGATTGTTTGACATGCTTCCTATTTCATATCAGGATATATATGGATCATGCTCATCATGTTCATAATGCTCTTCTTTTGAAGTTCATGTCTTCGGGACTTCATGATTGTTTTGAAACTAGAACCACAGGAGATCTCATGTTTGTTCACAGGATAGAATATGTTTTTTTTCTGAGACTTCATGGTTAGGATTCTGGTTCATAATATTCTTCATACTTCATGTCAGATGTTGATCCTGCTTAGTGTGTTGTTCAAGATAAGAGGTGTTCATGTTGTAGAACAATTGTAGATTAGTTGTAAATCACAATCAAGGTTCATTCCAAGATGATTTTAGTGTGTGATATGATCAGTTGTGCAATGGATGAGGTCTACACCAAAAGGTATACATGATATGATCTATTGGTTAAAGGGTTTTGTCATTCTTTAAGACCTAATTTTTTTTAAGTCTTTAAAACCCTAAAGTAAAGAGACATGTTTACATTATTTCATCTACAGTAAAGATGCTTAGCAGGGGTTCAGTGATAAAAGAAGTAAGGCTTTTGCAAAACATTTTAAGACCTAACAACTATATTCCTGAACCCCTAAATACTCTTCTTCAAACCCTTAGTATGATCTAAAGCTGAAAATGCAGGGTATAAAGTTCTTGTAATGACGGCTTGCACTTTATTTATGTTTTTATGTTGACCTAGTATAGCAAGTCATGTCACTTAAAGTGACTTGTTGAAGGGATCTTAAGACATATCCCTACCGGCCCCTCCACCTATCTTCACCACTTAGTCTGGTCTTCACATAAGCATGTGGGCACCAAAACAAATATCAACGGTCTTCTTTTAAAGTTTGATGAGCATGCTTTTTCATATCTATGGTCAACATTTATATTCGATGACCCTGCTCTCCTACTTCATGTTTGATGAGTTTGTAACTGTCATGAGGTTTATAACTGCACTTGCTTTGTTTTTTAAAGGCTATATTTAGTCACTTTGAAAAGGCACACTGTTGGAGATTTAAAAGCACTTTTTTAGAAGATTATTTTCTATTCTTAATCTTCCTCTCGTGCATGGAAGACTAAAAATAAAGAGGTTTTTTTATGGAAGAATATGAAGAGTTTCTTTTTAAAAGGAATTTTATGTGTTGAAAAAAATGAATGGATGAGAAGATATAGATGATTAACAAGAGCAGAGGAAGGATTATGATAGAGAGAGGACAATGCAAGATCAAGGCTTGAAGGCTAATTGATGGCAAAGCATGTATGCAAATGAAGACTTTGAAGACATACATACAGAGACATCATTTTTATTTTTGGAGACAAGATAATAGATGAAATTGCAGATAGTTTATTTAAAATCCCTAACTGTCTTGCAATAGTTTAGTTAACTGAGTTGGAGGGGCAGTAAAATTGATTATCTTGGTCTGTATGATATAAATTTGAGGGAGACCTTGTCAGATCGAAAGCAGAGACATATCTTTCTAAGCATATGCATATTAGATCAAATTGTGAAGGATTATAGAAGTTTTGATGAAGTGAAACATGAAGGGTATTTTCAATCTGCATAAGGAGGGTTTGTTTGTGTATTGCAGAGATAGGATGTAAGTAGTATGTTTTTGAAAGATTGAGGAATAGGTCTACATGCTTTGCATCATTGATTATTGATCTCATATTAAAAGTCCTGATTTGGAGATTGTACTATGTTTGAATGATGTATCCAAGACATAAGGTTTTGAAGTTGCTTTCAGAAAAGACTAATATGTTATGCAGGGGATGGATGCTATGATTTTGTATTTATCATTGTGTTTGAAGAATGTTTTGAATTGGAGACAAAAGGAGACATAAGTGATTTGCAAAGAGATTGAAGTATTGTTATGTTATCATTGTCAAGTGAATTTGTATGTGTGTTGATGAAGGATAAGTCATTTAGTGTATTGAAGTGAATTAGGGTATTCCCCTGAATTAAGTTTTCTCTCTTATGTTCATACTTTGCCAGTGAGGCATATTGTAGCTAGTGAGGCTTGTATTGTCAGTGAGACACATTTTACCAATGAGGTATTTGTACTTGCCAATGAGGCATTTTGATTAAGCTAGTGAGGCATTTTCTGAGTGATTTTTTTATCCCTATGAGGGTTTTCCACTCATGAAAAACTTGTGTTATGGTTCATGTTGTTTATCTTTATGTGTGTGTTCTAATAATGTTTATAATCATACTTGTTCATATGTATTTGGTAAACCTTTGAAGTTTCTCTCATTCTCTACCCAGTAGATCAAAAAGTACAAAAGGTTTTAAAAGTTTATACAAGACCGATGCACTCCCCCTCTCAGTGTTGTCTTATACTCCAACAGATCCATCTCCAGTTTTGAGGGATGAGATTTTATTTTGAGCCTGATAAACCTTAGTTGAATTATGGAAAAATTTAGTGTTGAAATCTCCCTCTATTAACTACAATTCCCTATATTTGGATCTCTAGTAGACTTCTTCTTCCTCCCATGAACTCCTGAATCACATATTCTTGAATTATTCAACAATAATCCATATTAAGCTCTCCAAACATATGGATCCATCAAGTTGTCTGATGACCCTCCGAAGGGTATAATTCAGATAATAGCCTCGAGTGCTCGCTGGACAACCATCCATATTGAGCTCTACACCAAACCCATTACTTGTCTCCAAAAACTAAACTTCACAATTGTAACATCAAAAAATGTCCCCTTAGGGGTTTTTCCCTCATAAGGTTTAGCTCCCGAGTCTTTAGCATGCATTTAGGATATCTTAGTTCATATTTTGGCATCCCGATGGAATGAGGCCTAGGTTTCATGGCAAAGTGGACCTAGGAGGACCACTTGAGCTGTAACCTACCCAAAATAAGGGGGGAGGACTTGGGCGCCTGCGCCCTAGTCCTGCCCTATTTTGGGGCAGCCCTAATTTCTGGGTGTCGGTTTGTGACTGTTATTTGGTCCTTTTTTTGACATGATAAGTTTTGATTTTTAAAATCTTGGCGGGAGTGCTTGTAGTTGCATATATAAACATGCTTAGGCATTATTTGTAAACTAGATTTCAATTAGATGATTACTAGTAAGCTATTGTGTTCTCAAGGTGATTCAAGGCTTCCATTGTGTTGCAAGAGTAGACTTGTGTGTTTTGTGTGTTGATATTTGTAGATTTGAGCATCAATTTCCTCATGGAATGAAGAGCATCTTCCTCCCATGAGAGCTTCATTACAAGGTGACATAATATTATGTTTTCATCATTGATTCCTTTAATTTTTACCTCTGCTTCACAAGGGCACGCACTCTTTATCTGACAATGGTGTTCAGAGACTTAAGTATTGTCCAGGGCTTGAATGAGGCAAGACTCTAAATACCACAACCCCCAAACCAAGTCTTGTGATTGTAGGTTACAAGTGTTGTATTTGGGAAAAGTGGAGTTGCAAGAAGGATTGACAGGCATCAAGGATTTGGGATCTAAAGAAAAGTAGGACACAGGAGTACTTCTAAGACTTGAGCACTTGTTCTAGTGTCCTCTGCATCTAAGTTTTGGGAAACAAAAGTTACAAGGTTGATCAGTGTCGGAAGGAGGTCCGGATCTCGTGAAGAAACTAATACCTTGGACTTGGGTGCCCTCTCCAGTGTCCCTGAATGTTCTGCCTCAGAACCCTGAAAATAGGTACTTTGTGATTTGGTATTTTACTCCTATTTGCAAGAGCTTTTTCTGTTATTCATCAAATTGTTGTCGTATTTGCATAATTAGGGTTTTAATGGTCAATTGGGCATAAGAGAAGGAAAATTGATAATTAAACTCCCTAATCCAAGTTTCCCTACATTTGCATTCTCGCCACTTGACCCTAGATCCTTGAATGTATAGTAGAGAGGCAGATTTAATCGTTTAAAATCTAGAACATTAATAAATCTAATTTTCCCCTAAACATTTTGATGAATCCATGTTTTTGGACTTAAATTGCAACTTGCTGAGTGTGTGTCTTCAGATTTGGATTGATTTCATTCATTCATATAGTCATTCATTTTATTGTATTGAGAAAAATTCAAAAAAATTGAAAAATTGGAAAAATTCAAAAAAATTGCATTGTTCGGCTGACTAAATTGCATCAATTCTTCCTAAATTTTCCTAATTCATAATTTTTGCATTAGACCTGATATAAAATACAAAAAAATCCAAAAATTCAGAAATTTACATTGCATTTTTATCATTTAATTGTTAAGGTTTTGTGGAAAATTTGACAATTTTGATATAACCTAGTAATTCCAAAATCTAGGGTTAGTAGGCAAAATCTTTTCTCAGATTTTTCTACTGATTTTAGAGGCTCATTAAAATTTTTATTTAGATTTAGTCTTTCATTTTAGTGTAAATTTACATTTAGATTTAAAATATTTGCATTTTTGCATAGAATATTTCAACAAAAACTAGCAATTTTCATGCATTTTCATTAGATTTGCATTGGCATTTTGCATGTTCAAGATTGAAAATCATTTTCAGATATGAGATTAAGTCAATTTAATTATAAATCAGACTTTAAAACATTCACATAGCATTTTGTCCCAAGATCTCAAACCTAGGGCTTCAAAAACAACGATTTTCACTAAATTTGGCCTTATCGACTCTACAAACTTGCACCATAGGCGTGTTGTGAAAGGTATTTTAGAATTAATTTTATTTTATCAGGGTAATAATTTTCTTCCCCTCATAAAAATCTTTACAAAACCCTTTTATCGGGCTCTTGTAGTGAAAATTTTGCAAAAAACTACACATTTTGGCTATTTTTGCCCTAGAGTTTGACCTAGTTTGCACTCCAAGCGTGTTGTGATCAATTTTATGGATTGAGATGAATAATATCATTGATATTATTTTCTTTTCATTACAACACCTCATTTATTGGGTCTTGGAATGGAAAAACCATGAAAAATAGCCTATTTTTGCTATATTTTCACTAGGATTTGATCTTAAGTGGCACTAAAAGCATATTGTGTTGGGTATTTTTGCATCAAGTGGCTGTTATTACTGATATTATTTTCTTTTCATCATCACTTTCCTCACAACACCCTTTGTTATGCCCTTTTGCATTGAATTTTGGTGAAAAAAGTGTTTATTTTGACATATTTTCACTATATTTTGACTTTGCATTAACTTAAAATTGCACCAAGAGTGTGTTGTAAAGGATATTATTGCTGTTTTGGACTAATATCATACATATAAATTTCTTCCCTTGACTTAAATCCTTACAACTCCCTTTGGTTCATTCATTTGCATTAAAAAAGGTATAAAATTCCAAGCATTTTTTGCCGTCAATCATATCCTTCTCCTAGGATTTGTTCTCTTAGTTTGTGTGTTGTGTATTGTATGATTTTATAAGCTTTATGAAATGCTGTCCTAAAAACAATATCCCTTTGAGAAGAAGTAAAATATTAAAGGGATCTAGTGCTCTTGAAGAAGTTGGTAATTTGGACACCTTCTTTACAAAGGGAGAATTTCAAATTGTGCAAGATATTATACATCCTCCAACAACAATGGAAGAAAAAACTTTTCATGATGTTGATAATACTATTGAGGCAACAGGATATATATCTGATGAGCAAATAGAAAAATTGGATAAAGAGCTAGCTGAATTTCAGTCATTTATAGAAAATGAGAGAATAGATGAAGAAGTTGTCCCTACAATTCAAAGAGGGACAAGATGGTGTAAATGAAATTCTCAGTCTAGGACACATTGTACAAACCAATATCATGTTGGTGATCGAATGTGTACAAGCGATAAATAACACTTTATCACCATCTCATACTCAAGTATCCATACCTATACCATCGACGAGAATATTGACTTTTACACCAACGATTTTAACAACTGATGCAAATGCTTGTAGTAATGCTACCACTGGTATTGGAGTATCTAATGGCACTAATTACAAAGTTGTGGGATTTGATTATCAAAATTTGGTTCCTAAAGGGACCTCCTCTATGCATAATTATTCTCAACCACCTATCCGTTCCACTCATTTCCAACCACCTATTACCTACTCACAACCATCTTCAACCTATCATTATGGCCAACTACCATTAACATATTATCAACCTCTGCCTATTGTATCTCAAGCTCAATCACCTCCTCACTTCGGTTCCAATTCCTCACAACAAATTGCATCTCCCAATGATGCCATCCTAAACCAACTTTTACAGGGCATGACTGCTTTGCAACAAAAGGTAATAAATTTGACAAACTCTTCGCAGCCTAGTCTACCAACATATCATGCCTGTAATCCCCTTTCCTATGCAATCTTGAGAACTCCTATGCCTGAGAGGTTTGAGACACCCCACTTTGAAAAATATGGTGGAAAAGGTGATCCTAATATTCATGTGGAAGCATTTACAACTATGTGTAGTGATTTTTATTTTGAAGAGGATTTGTTAGCAAAACATTTCCTGCAATCTCTCAAAGATACTACTTTAGAATGGTTTTGCTCGTTGCCTCTGAATTCAATACACTCTTTTTCGCAGTTGATTGAGCAATTTTTACAACATTTTCAAGCAAAAATCAGACCCCAAGTCACTCTTATTGACTTGGTTCAATGCAAACAAGGTCCCAAAGAAAAGTTGACTGAATTCATTAGTCGATATCAAGGACTTTATGCACAGATTCAATATAAGATGAAAGATGAGGATGTTCAAAAGATATTCATTACAAATCTACAACCTAATATCTGTGATAAGATCCTCTTGATGAAATATAACTCCTTGCAACATTTATGCACCGCCCTTCGTGATTATCAACTTTTGTCTAGTCAGTATGAAAACCAAAACTCATCGGCTCAAGTTGGTCAATCCATAGGCGGATCATCACAAAACAATTTTAAGAGGAACAATAATAGGAGTTTCATCAAGATTAATGGACCAAATACAAATGTGTTTTCTATAAATAATCCAAAGAAAGCATCATATCAACCAAGAAATTTTACTCCAATATCTGAGTCCTATCACTCTATCATGAATCAAGCTATGAATAATAATATTTTGAAGCTTACCCTGATCAAACCTGTTGATCCTAGTAAACAAGGACCTTACTTCAATGCTAATGCCTTTTGTCATTATCATCGAATGCAAGGACATGACACTAAACGATGCATGCATCTTAAACATGAGATATAGGACCTTATTAATTCAAATGTCATCTAGGTATCAGGTGTGAATGACAATGGAAATAAGTTGGTTGCTCCGCTGAATCAGAATTTACAAATATTCACTAATCCTTTCCCTAAGCATACTAAAAACAATATGGTGGAACATGATTTAGTGGAAGTAGATGAGGATGATTACTTGGACTATGGTAGTATCATTAGAATGATTGAAGTGGATAAGAAACAAGTGGATAATCCACCTTGTCCTTGAAGAAACAAAATTTATACTGAAGTTCCTCCCCCGTTATCCCTGTATGGATTAAGAGACAATCAGAATGCATCAGAAAAGTAAGAACAACAACTAATACAGATGAGTAAGATGGTACATGATGATTCCTGTTACTATTCTAGAAAGATTCAACAACGAAAACTTGATAAAAATAAAAAAAGAGCAAGACGACAATCAACAGTCAGAAATAATTGTGGTTCCCCCCTCATAAGCAACAAAAAGTCTCATTTACACAAGAATTTAAGGAACAAACGTCATACAATAATAAACAAGACTTTCATAAGAACCACTCAAATTTTGCATTAAACATGATCGAATACCTCTCCAAGAGGTTCGCGAGCTCTAACATATAATATGAAGACCCTACAGGTATGTATCTCTAACCCTTTTATTTCTCTCATGATGTGCTTCCCCCGTGATGTGTTATATGTTGTTTAGGCCTCCTGGGATGACCTAGGATTCTCCCATAAGGTTCAGGATACCAGGAGACTGCCTCTGTTGTGACCTTCTTCTATCTGTATCATCATTCTTCTATATTGCCTCTCTCTGATTTCATCATTGTGTGTTGTATCTTACGGACATAGTGTCATGGTTGGTGACCTAGGGGCACCCTCCTACGTGATTGTCCCCAAGACACTTGTTTCCCCTCTCTTATTTATTGTTTCCCTTCCTCTAGTGTTTCCATCTAGTAGGCGGATGACGACAAAAATTTATATTGATGCGGACCTAGTGTCCCTTTCGAGAGCAATCAACAAATGGACTTAGTTCCTAATATGATGATGGGGTTGTATATTTTATCCGACGCTTGGGTAGTGGAAGCACTCATGCTTTCTACGTAGTGAATATTAATGATGTTTTTATCGCATTTACAAACCTTAACAATACTACTGCTCTATGCACCTTTGTTTGCCTTTGAATCTAGCCTTGGTGACCAGTACTCGATTTGGAGAGCTTCATGATATAGCCCTACGGTTATCCTCAAACTCCAGATTCATTGTATAACCTTGGCTCTTTGTGTGGTTAATCGTATGCATTGATGTTGTTGTTTATCATGGTTGTAGAAACTAACATGTTTCTTGCAGGGATGTGTTTGTGGGAACATTTGGTGATTGTAAAGTACATGTCACCTCTGGGGGGCATGGGCTTTGTGAAAGTCGGTGTTCCCTTGTGTGTTTTTCTTCCTACCTTAACGTGCTTGATATCGATAACTGATATCAACCACCTTAAGGTGGGGGCATATATAATGTAAGCTATCTGTTATAGATGTTAGCAATGTGTTTGACCTCAGATACAAGGACTTGCACCCTAGAGTAGTGTATCGTGCATCCTAATTTTGTTTGCAATCAATCAATCAATCATGTAAGCCCTCTACGTAGGCGGGATATCAAGCATATCCTTTTTCTTAAGTCCTCTGTGGAGGAGGGGATGGTGTATTTATCAGACCAGATTACATCATCCTGTCATTTTCAAAAGTCCTCTGCAGAGGCAGGGAACGGTTCTGTGACTAACTCAACCCTTAAGCATCTCTTCGGTGATTGTTGTGGCGAAGCCCAATCATCGGTGTGTGCCTGTAATGTGCCTGAGATGGTGTTGAACTTAGAAATAGGTACACTCCATCGCTTGTCTGTCGTGTTTTCTCCGTGTCTTCAAGTGTGTGTTTTGGCATGCTTATTTTGTGTGGCATGTTTGTTGCCCCATATGTAGAGACCAATGCCCTCAGGTAGTTCTTCCTGCATTTGGGGAGATTTTGCATGTCTTGTGTGTGTGTTGCCCCATATATATAGAGACCTGCACCCTAAGGTAGTGCATCCTATATTATGGGAGGTTTGTTTACTTTCTAGTACTTGCATTTGCATTTCATATATATATGAAAAAAAGAAAAGAAAATATATCATTTTTGTCTTCCATGCATTAATGTGTCTTCTAGATGCATTGATTGTCTTCTTTGTGTTCTGTGTGACTGTAACTGTCTTCTCTATGCTTGGCGTGTTTGCAACCTTACTTTAATGCATGTATTGGCCTCGTGTTTATATATACATTAAAGTGGGGGCTAAATGTAATGTCAAAAAATGTCCCCTTGGGGGCTTTTCCCTCATAAGGTTTAGCAACCAAGTCTTTAGCATGCATTTAGGATATCTTAGTTCATATTTTGGCATCCCAATGGAATGAGGCCTAGGTTTCATGGCAAAGTGTCCACATAGGAGGACCCCTTGAGCTATACCTTGCCCAAAATAAGGGGAGAATGACTTGGGCACCCATACCCTAGTCCTGCCCTATTTTGGGGAAGCCCTAATTTATGGGTGTCGGTTGTGACTGTTATTTGGTCCTTTTGCTAACATGGTAATTTTTGATTTTTAAAATCTTGGTGGGAGTGCTTGTAGTTGCATATATAAGCATGCCTAGGCATTCATTTGTAAACTAAATTTTAATTAGATGATTACTAGAAATCTGTTGTGTTCTCAAGGTGATTCAAGGCTTTTATTGTGTTGCAAGAGCAGCCTTGTGTGTTTTGTGTGTTGATATTTACATATTTGAGCATCAATTTCCTCATGGAATGAAGAGCATCTTCCTCCCATGAGAGCCTCACTACAAGGTGACATAATATTATGTTTTCATCATTGATTCCTTTGGTTTTTACCTCTGCCTCACAAGGGCACACACCCTTTATCTGACAATGGTGTTTAGAGACTTAAGTGTCCTCTAGGGCTTGACTGAGGCAAGCCTCTAAACACCACAACCCCCAAACCAAGTCTTGTGATTGTAGGTTACAAGTGTCATATTTGGGAAAAGGGGAGTTGTAGGAAGGATTGACAGGCATCAAGGATTCAGGATCTAAAGAAAAGGACACAGGAGCACTTCCAGGACTTGGGCGCTTGCTCTAGTGTCCTCTGCATTCGAGTTTCAGGAAAAAAAATTTACAGGGTTGATCAGTGTCGGAAGGAGGTCTGGATCCTGCGAAGAAACTGATACCTTGGACTTGGGTGCCTGCTCCAGTGTCCCTAACTATTTCGCTTCAAAACTCTGCAAACAAGTACTCTGTGATTTGGTATTTTACTCCTATCTACAAGAGCTTTTTCTGTTATTCATCAATTTGTTGGCGTATTTGCATTATTAGGGTTTTAATGGTCAATTGGGCATAAGAGAAGGAAAATTGATAATTAAATTCCCTAATCCAAGTTTCCCTACATTTGCGAGTGACTTAGGGTATGATAGTGCTTGCCACTCGACCCTAGATCCTTGAATGTATAGTGAAGAGGCAGATTTAAACATCTAAAATCTAGAACATTAATAAATCCAATTTTCCCCTTAACAACAATATATATATCTTCAAATCTGTCAGCAACAATAAATAAAAACAAGAAACTAAAGCCAAAAAATGCTTCTCATGCAAAGCATCATCTCAAAGAGGGAAGCTAACTTGAGATGATGGAAATTCCTCCATCCTCCGATGCCACCAACCTCCAATAAAGTGAAGGCTTAGAGTAGTACTACAAGATCACTAAGAGAGAAGGCCTTGCTTAATTCTTCTTTTAACCTACTAATCATCAACTCATCTTTCCCAACAATCAAAATGTCATCAATATACTATAATAAGACAATGAAATTTTCATTTTCTTTTCTTTTAATGTATATACAATGATATGCATTTAATCTTTTAAAACCATGATTAAGCATAAAAATCTCCATAATGATATATCCTTTAAATTAATCTCCCCTCTATCAACTAGATGTTCCAAATTCAAAGACAATTTTGGAGTGAGCAACAATGATCTCTATGGCAGTGTGCAGCAGTATATGGAAAGTCTAGGAACAAATTAGCAAAGATTATGGGATTAGTAAAATACAATGGGCATCACTTCTCACACCATCACAGACACGCAAGAATTATACACATGCGCTTACAGACAAGGCTGATACCATCAAATGTATGGGAGTGGAAATCTCTATTTCTTGTTCACACTAAGGAGAAATCACGGTTGGCATCCATATAGAGGGAGAAACTCAATCTGCATTCCCCTTTTTAACATTTGACCAAACTTCTAGACTTGCAGCCATTTTTCGTCTGACAATGTGCAACCCTTCAACTTCCTTTCATCTTCTCATAGGCACAAGACCTATCAATGCTCTGATACCAGTTGTTATGAAAAATGCATAAAAGCTTGATCAATTATTATTCGATATTACATCTGTATTTACAAATAGGAAGGTGGAAGTGGTTAAGCATAGCAGAAGTGGTGAGGCAGTTGCATAACTGTATACCACGTAACTAACTACCAACAATGTGATATGCTAACAAGGTTTTGGGTGAAACCCCATCTTAATTATTAGAGATCTTCTCCAAAGCAAAAGAATTGTTGCCAACTTGAGGCGACTCGAGGGATTGAGATTTCATCTGCATAATACCTTTAGAGGGGTGAGAAGCCATGGTTTTTTGGAGAGAAAGATTTGGAAGCAGTATTAGTCATTTTCTAGTAGTAGTTTAAATTAATAAATCTGTTATTTTAAAAAATAATTTTATTTTGTTTTCATTTAATTGTTTCAAAACTATAGAAAAAATAACTCTTCTAAGTAAAAATAAAGTAATAAAAAAAGTTGTATATTTTAAGAAATTAAATAACATAAAATAATTTGTTTTCATAAAACTTTTATACTTAAGATATGGAGTAAATAAAAATAGCTCAAAAAATTTAAATAAAACAAAATAACTCTTAAATATAGTTCTAAAGTAAAATAGAATAACTCTTAAGTAAATAAAATAATTCAAAATGATATTATTTGAAAGATGTATTTAAGATATTTATCCTATCATAAGTATCTTTTTCAAGGTGTATATGTTTTTAGTGGATTTGTGAGTTAAGTGAATTAGATGATATCTCTCTATGTCTTTTACATAGATTTTCTAAAGATAAGTATGCTAATTTTAAAACTATCTTGTTTATCAATTTACAACAGTTATTTTATTGTATTTTATGTTAGAACTATCCAAAAAAAAAATTTGATATGATGTTACCTACCTTATTGCTTAAGTAAAAACCAAAACAAAGCCAACATATATTTATAAAAAAAATTAGAAGTATAAAATAACTCTTAAGTAAATAAAAATAACTTTTCAAATTAAAAAAAGTGTAATAATATGAATAAAATAAAATAATTTTAAATAGTACTAAAACAAAATAAAACAACTCTAAATTACATTCATTTAGAGAAGTGTTTTTGAATTTAACTGTGTTTCTTTTCTTCTCTATAAACTCTATGGACTGTAGAACTCTAAAGTAAATAGAATAGCTAATTTTTTAGATAGATGTATTTAAGATATCTAAATAAAATAACATAAAATTATTAAAAATCGTTTTCACAAAACTTTAACACTATTTAAATAATTATATATTTAAAATATGAAATAAATAAGATCTTATTTAGAATTCTTATATGGTTTAAAAAATAAACCATAAACAAGATGACACAACAATAACCACAGGAAGTGATTTCAAAAATATACTACAGAGCAATTTAGAGTTGTTACATAACTTTGAAGAAAATACAATATTGTCTACCATACCAAAAATATGCAGTTGTTTTCTTGTCAGGTGTATGCATAAATGAACCCAGAACCAACATAAATAATAAAAAAAAATTGCAGTAGTTTGCTCACCACGTATCTGCATAAGGAACTTAAAATTAAAATAAATACAGGTTTATAAATTTGGAAGGAGGGATTGAGAGTCCTTATCCAGTTGTTTATCCTTCCACCCAAATGAATACAAGCTTTCACATAAAAAAGATATTTACAAAAACCAGAATCCAGAACGTTCTGTTATAATCGATCCCATGCTGTAGAAGAAAATTGTATTTACCATGTGCTCACAAATTACTGTGGCCTATACGTTTCAAAAGAGCTGCTGGAGCTGCTGGAGTGTTGGTTTGACGTCTATATTAATGTCATGCTGCTCGAGTGTTGGTTGCTCAGCTTTTACACAATGAAAAATTCTCGAATCCTTAATGTCATGCAGCTCGCCATCGGTAATTTCCAGTTTGCATTGGGTAGTTCGAAGACCGGGGGCGTGTTGTGTAGTTGGATTGTTTTTAGTTATATTGATATTTTGAGGTTGAGGAGGAGGAATATTGAGGCGGGCAGAAGAGCCATACATGATTTGAGCGGCATGGTCATATGCAAGAGCGGCTTCATGGGCGGTTTTGAAGGTGCCGAGCCAGAGACTCTTTCCTCTGTTGGGCTCTTTGATTTCGGCCACCCATTTACCCCATTTCCGCTGCCTCACGCCTTTGTAATTGTATCGCTCATTTTCAGGCCCTCCTTTGCCCGGCATACACCCTTTTCTTGAACCCGTGCTCTTCTGAGATACTCTTCTTCTATTCATTTGCTCGCTTGAATTCAACCGCCGCCATTGCTCCAATATCTCACTAACTTTCTTCCCCCTTTGCCGTCTCGCCGTCTTTGCCATCTTTGTTAAACACCTGAAATTGAAACTACAAAAATCAGCGTAAAGTAAGTTTTTTATTCAATGTTTTGGAAGAATTTGAGGATGATGAGGATGATGACATGTGTTGATAATGTTACCCATCTTTTTTGACATCTTCTACATAGATTTTTCTAAAGGTAAGTATGCTAGTTTATTATTCTATATTTTACTTAAAATCTATTTTATTATGCCTAGAGGTATAAACCATAGGGCTTTCCCCTTTGAATGGAAAAAAAAAATAATAAATCTATAAAATATAATGCACTTACCATTCAAATAAATTTTGTGCTTGTTTTTGCTCGTTTTTACTTCATATGATAAAACCCCACTATTGCTCCTTTTTTTATTTCATATGATAAAACCCTAATAGAATATAATTATAAAATAAAGTATTGTTTTTATATGATACAACCCCAATATTGCTCATTTTTTATTTCATATGATAAAACCCTAATAAAATATAGTTATAAAATAAATTATTGTAGAGTAAATAAAATAACATATTAATTGATTGTGTAGAAACCCTAATAAATATAGTGTTATAAAATACTAGTTTAGGACACTTTATTTTTATAAAACATTAAATAAATTAAATTTCATTATGCAGAAAAGAAAAAAATAATGAGTGTATAGTAAAATTATAAAATATAATGCACTTACCATTCAAATAACTTTTGTGCTTGTGGAATATACTTTGCTCATCTTATATACGTTTATAAAACATCAATGAGGGAAAAAAGAAATAAATTAAATTTCATTATGCAAAAAAAAGAAAATTAATGACAGTTTAGTAAAATCTATAAAATATAATGTGTTTACCATTCAAATAACTTTTGTACTTATGGAATATAATTTTTTCATTTTTTTTATTGGAGAACCAACTGGGGGTCTCTGTCCCCAATGGGCATTATCACCCTTTGGTCAATTGGCCTAGTGAAGGTACACAACCTGCTAGCACGCCAACCCAGCGAAGGCACATTTAGCCTGCGAGTACTACAACCCAGCAAAGGCATGTATGACTAGGGGTCTTTGAACCTTGGTGGCAGCCACCACAACCCTAATAAAATATATAATAAATATAGTTATAAACTAAATTATTGTACACTAAATAAAATAACATATTAATTGATTATGTAGAAATCCTAATAAAATATAGTATTATAAAATATTAGTTTAGGACATTTAATTTTTATAAAAACATCAGATTAAATTTCATTATGTAGAAAATAAAAGAAAATTAATGACTATATAGTAAAATCTATAAAATATAATGCACTTAGCATTCAAATAACTTGTGTGCTTGTCTAATATACTTTCACTGTGGAATATACTTTCACATGATAAAACTCCAATATTGCTCCTTTTTTATTTCATATGATAAAACCCTAATAAAATATTAAACAACTTTTGTGATCTTACTTGTTTTGCTCATTTTTATTTCATAAAATAAAACCCCAATATTGCTCCTTTTTCATTTCATATGATAAACCCTAATAAAATATAGTTATAAAATAAATTATTGTACACTAAATAAAATAACATATTAATTGATTGTGTAGAAACCTAATAAAATATAGTGTTATAAAATATTAGTTTAGGACACTTTATTTTTATATAAATTTTATACTTGTCGAATATACTTTGCTTGCAAAAAATTAAATTAAATTTCATTATGCAGAAAAGAAAAGAAAATTAGTGACTGTATTCTGTTTTTATTTCATATGATAAAACCTCAATATTGCTTCTTTTTTTATTTCATATGATAAAACCCTAATAAAATATAGTTATAAAATAAATTATTGTACAATAAAAAGAAACCCCAATATAGTGTTATAAAATATTAGTTGAGGATACTTTGTTTTTATATTAAAACATCAGGGGAAAAAGAAATAAATTAAATTTTAGAAAAAAATGAAAATTAATGACTATATAGTAAAATCTATAAAATATAATGCACTTACCATTCAATAACTTCGGTGCTTGTGGAATATACTTTGTTTCATTTTTATTTATAGTTATAAAAAAAATTATTCTACGATAAATAAAATAACATATTAATTGATTGTGCAAAGGAAACCCTAAAATATATCAATGAGTGAAAAAGAAATAAATTTAATTTAATTATGCAGAATATAAAATAAATAAAATCTATAAAATATAATGCATTTATCAAAGAACTTCTGCAAATAAATTAATCTACAATAAATAAAATAATATATTAAACCAAACCCTATATTTATTAAATTTTATTTTACCACTAAAGAATTGAAAATGGACAAAGTAAATCACAAAGATAATGAAATCAAATCAATACCTTCACCTTAGAAGCAGATTGAAGTTGCACCCAATACTCCAATGACTATGCTCAATGCTATTATAGATTGATAGAGATGTGTCGATTGCTCTAGAATGAACCCAGAACATAACAATACTTGAAATTGTGATGTGGATGGCTTAGATGAGGGATTATTTATAGCGGCTTGATATGATGGATGAAGGGATTAAGAGGTTGAATCAACTGTGGAGGTTTGTTGAGACAACATTAGGGCTTGAATGAGGATTTCTAGGGCTTCCTTTATGTGAATGGCCAAGATTAAAAGATGATGTTTTGAAATGGATGGATAGGATTAAAAGGTAGTTTGACTTTTGTGCAAGTGGACTAGGGCAAAAATGTATAAAATATAATGCACTTACCTTCAGCTTCTCTAGTATTTTTTGATCTTGTTTATTTGATTTGATATTTTGTGATTTATGTTTGAGTATTAGTTGTATTTATACAGATTATTTACTTTATGTGGACTTTATTCTTATGTGCATTCATTTAATAAAACTATGGCAGTTATATATTTTAAATTTAATTCATTTAAAAAATATGTTGGTTATATATTTTTTAAATTTAAAACAGGTACTTTATAACTTTTAGGTGCATTCATTTAATGAAAGTATGTTTAATTTTATAGTTAACAAAATAGTATTCAGTATTATTGGTTCTTCTTTTTTATTATTAATTTGCTTTAATATGTTTTTATCATTGCCTCACTTTAATTTTATAAAACATTGGCCAAAAAACCAATAAATTTAATGTAATTGTGGAGAAAATAAAAGAATATAAAATTGATGACAAAGAAGTTAATTGAATGGTAAGTGTGCTATATTTTATTACTAAACCAAAATATTAGACTAGCATACCTATCTTTAGAAAAATCAATCTAGCTAATAAGGGTGTGGTTTGATGGTTAAGTCGCTCGGTTGTAGTGGTTCCTTCTGGGGCCTATTTTTATATACTTTGTCACTAAATAAGTTTAATAGGTGCCTTAAATATTTAAATATAATCAATATATGTATGTCTTGTTAATGCCCAAAAATATAGTATTAAAACTCTATCCTTTGTTGTACATTGTTACATATATATATATTAGCAATCACACTTGGTGTGCAATGGGTAGGTCATCATTTGTTTAAAACCCAAAAATATAGTATTAAAACTCTATCCTTTGTTGTACATTGTTATATATATATATATATATATATATATATATATATATATATATATATATATATATATATATATATATATATTAGCAATCACACTTGGTGTGCAATGGGTAGGTCATCATTTGTTTAAAATACAGTGGGGAAATACATGAGGTTAATTGTGAAGCCATTAAGCAAGTGACATTTTGTGTGCAACCTTTTTTTAACAAAAAAAATTATTCATACAAATGTAGTATTAAATTATTAATATTTTAAAATTTTGAATTGGAAACCTCTAACTTGGAATGCTCATTACACCCAAAAACCAGATAAAGAGTCATATAAAAATAAGACAAGTGGTAGTTTCAGATTGATTTTTTCAAATAGAAATACCACATAGAAATGTAGTACTAAATTATTGATATTTTAAAATTTTGAATTGGAAATCTCCAAATTGGAATGCTCATTACACCAAAAAACTTGATAAAAATTTATCCCTCTTTATCTCTCTATCTACTTACATCTCTCTCTCTCTCTCTCTCTCTCTCTCTCTCTCTCTCTCTCTCTCTCTCTCTCTCTCTCTCTCTATTTTCCCTATCCCTCTTTGTCACTTATGTCTCTCCTCCTCTCTTTCCACTTCTTTGTTCCTCTCTCTATTAGTAATTTCCTTATATCTCTTTCTCATAAATTCCTCTCTATCTATTTTTAATTTCCCTAAATCTCTTTCTCATCAATTCCTCTCTCTCTCTCTCTCTAACTCTCTTCCTCATACTCTCTCTTTCTATATGTTGCTTTCCCTCTTTCTCTATCTTCCTCTATCTCTCTCAATTTTCTCAACATATATGTCATTTGTCACATATTTTCAATTGATTTTTGTTATATTTGTTCACTATTTAGTAACTTTGGTGATAGATTTAAGATTTTTTTAATGAATCCCATTTGTTGTTGAAGCTAAATTTTTAAACAAGTAGTAAATTTTGTTTGATCTACCTCTCTCTCTCTCTCTCTCTCTCTCTCTCTCTCTCTCTCTCTCTCCATCTAACTCTCCCTTTCTCTCCCTCAAATCTCTCTCTCTAACTCTCTCTTCCTCATACTCTCTCTTTCTATATGTTGTTTTCCCTCTTGCTCTATCTTCCTCTCTCTCTCTCAATTTTCTTAACATATATGTCATTTGTCACATATTTTCAATTGATTGTTGTTATATTTGTTCACTATTCAGCAACTTTGGTGATAGATTTAAGATTTTTTTAATGAATCCTATTTGTTGTTGAAGTTAAATTTTTAAACAAGTAGCAAATTTTGTTTGACTAATGAGAATGATTGTTGCACACTAGCATTTTTTATTTTAATGGATGTTAAGCTAAATTAACTACCACTGACATACAAATCATTTAGTTTTTAGGTCAAGATGATGATGATTTGATGTTGAATTCATAGGACAAAAGATGTTCCATAAACTATTATTATATAATTGTTGAGTGGCTCTCTCTCTTCCCACTTATCTCTCTATCTATCTACCTATCTTTATATCTCTTTCTCTCCCTTTCTATATCTTTATCTATCTCTTTATCTCTCTCTCCCCTCTCTATCATGTTGTGCCTTGCACACACGCCCCATTTTACCAAATGGAGACCCCCTTTCTTTTGCTTTGCTTTTGGCTTAGTCTCAGTGGCTTTCTTGAGACAGGTGATGTCGTGATGTCCTAATGTCCTAATTTGTAAAGTTGATTCACGTGTATTTTGGGTATGATTGCATAAATTTGGTATGAGAGCCTCTTAGGGTGTCTTTGAAAATTGATTCCAATTAGGTTGCATTCATTGAGTTAAGCATTTAATTCCTTAAGGTTGTCTTGCGCTAAAATCACATCCCACTACACTTGTGCTGATATCCTTTGACACCAGATATCAGTGCTAGACTTCCTTGTATGAAGCTTTGTGCTAAAATTGGTGCTCACCGGACTTGCGCCGAATTCGGCCCTAATCAAACATGTTCGATTGATATTAAAAGTTCCGCTAATCTTGTGATGGGTAAAACCCCACTAGACAGTCTTTGTGCTAAAATTGTACACCTGACAAGGTTTGCGTAGAAATATCCCCTCACTAGACATATCTGGTTGTTTCCTGAATCTCCACCAATCCAGTGCAAGGCCCAAGTCCCACCAATCTATTCATAAGGCTTTGCACTGAATTTAGAATTGACAGACCTGTGGGGAATTATCACCTTACCGGATATATCCAATCCTAACTGAAAACTCTGCAAACTCCTATTGAGAATCAAAACCCCACCGAGTGTGCAACACTCTGTCACTTGTACCTGACATTAATGGTGAATTGTTAGGGGGTTTAAATGGCTCTAAATTTGTTGTTTCTATTCATTCTACATTTCAAACATTTGGAGCTCTATAGTTTCCGAAGCATCCCAAGCTATTTTTGAGATTTATGATCAATTTCAAAGCCCCATTTGACGCCTGTGAAGATTCGACCCTCTTTGTTTTCGTCCTCATAATCACAGGTAGGCGATCGAAACTTTGCTTCTGGTCTTTCGAATTTACAATGGTTAGAGTTTGGGATTATTGATTTCAATCGAATGAGCTCACGTTGATATGATTCATGATTATATATGGGCACTTATTGGGGAAACCTTCTTTTAAAAATTTGTTAGCTTGGGGGTTTGTGAAATAGGTTTTGGGTTCAAAGATAGGGGGATATATATATACATTCATGCATATACGTTAACATGTATTCCCATTGAGTGAATACTTTACTATGTCTCAAAGATTTATAGTTTGCCTCTTAGGTGCAAACCCTTAGACTCGATGTGTGCTAAATGCTTCAAAATCACTGTTTGTTATTCACTATATTTTGCCTTATTGAACTCTTTGGATCTCTGCACTAAAATTAGATGAAAATGGATATGTCCACTTTAGGTTAAAAAACTCGCAATCCACCTCCATTAAAATCTTCCACAAAACCCATGAAATTCGTGTGAATCATTTCCCCAATGCTAAAAATGTCCTCTACCAGATATATCCGATGAGGGCTAAAAACCTCACCAATCCATTTGACCTTCGAAGCCCTGCAGACTAAGATCTCTGACTTGACCAATACAGTCTAGTGCTAAAAATCTTCACCACCAGACTTGCACTAAATTTTGACCTTACTTGACATATCCGTTGACACCTAAAACTCCCACAAGTTCGGACATCCATGAATTCCCCGCTTGATGAAATTAAGTCATTTGGGAGGTTCCACAACTCTCGCTGATCTTATAACAAGCGAAATTCCCACCAGAGGTGTTAGACAAGTCTTGTGCTAAAAGCACTCTTGACCAGACTTTGTACCAATAATGGGCTTCACTAGATATATTCTATGAACAAGGAAAACCCCACTATCCAGTGTGAGGTAAAACCTCCGCAAAGAGTACTAGAAGTGCCTAGTGCTAAAATTATCCTTCGTTGGATTTTGTGCAAATAATAGATCTAGTTGCACATGTCCGATGAACAAGGAAAGCCCCGCTATCCAGTGAATGCATAAACTCCTGTTGATCCAGTGAAGACCCAAATCCCTGCTGACTCCACTGAAAGCTTAAAAATGGAATGATAAAATGTTTTTTCAAGGAAATTGAAGGTATTTGGTCAATATATTTGGTGAATTGCATGGTATTAGTTGATATTTATATTTCATGATATTATGCATAATTCTCAGCATTTATTGTTTACATCCAGTAAGGCCTTAAAAGCCCACTGATCTGTTATTCTTGCTTCTAGCTTATAAGTTTCATATATTATAAAGGCTAAGGAATGAAATATAATGATGATTTGATGTTTCCTAAGTTAATTTTAGTAATTTTAGGCTGAGATCATAGGTTTTAAATAAAATTTGACCAAGTACTTGGTTTGGTTTAGATTCCTAACCTAGGATGCAAAATGAAGACATATAAACTTTCACATTTCTAAGTTGTCTGAGAGCTTAAGTCTAGACCATTAAGATAGTAAAACTACAAAGGTTACTTATTAGGTTCCTGTCATGCAGGTTAAATGTCTTCTCGAGCTATCAACATGAAGTACGAGTTCAAGGGTATCCCCCCAGTAACCAAGATCACTTTGGCATGGAAGAACATCAGAGATATTGACCTTGGTCATATTGATATTAAGGATTTCAAACTAAGATTCTTGGGTCCTAATCCAACACCTAAAGCCAAGAAGATTAGAGATAATGGGATTGCTTAGGTAGTTTCATTTCCTACCTCGGTGCAATGCCCTAAACTCATTGTGGTATGTGCCAATAACTATGAACAGTTGACTAGGACAATACAGACACAAGGAGGTCAAATACTAACAGATCTCATCCCTTTGGCACTAGCAGAAACTTTTGACATTCCTCCATTTCCTGTCCTCACCATGATGGATAAGGAAGAAGGTGAAAAGTTGTATAAGCATGATCTAGAGGCCTGCAGGAGGAAAATAAATGAGGGGTGGATGAAAACTAAGAGGACAACTATGTCAAAGCTTCCTCAAATTTTGTACAAAAGTGACTTTAAATACGAGATAGGAGATTTGGTAACCCTCTTAAGCAGAATCATGGGGCTACCCTCAACTTCCATATTTGAAGGGTGGATGTTCCCATACATAGAGATATTATATGGGGACAATAAGATACATTGGGCCCAGATTATAAGCAACAACATTCATGAGGCCTTTGTTTCTTTCCACACTGATGAAACCTTTAAATGGACCTCTTATGTTGTATATTCTTTGGCCAGAATTGTTGTATATCTTGGCCTATCAATATTAGAAGAGGTTGGCAATGGAGAAGATCAGTATAATGTGTATGAGTGTTATACTCAATTGAAAATCTCACAATCACTAGTACACTACAAAAGGGTCAATGATGCATTCACCATGCACATTACTCAGATATTGCAGAATGATATGGCTAGGAGACACTCAGATATTGCAGAATGATATGGCTAGGAGACTATCTCCCGAGGCAGCTAATGTTGTACAATTGTATGGGAGATGGTATATTTAATTTTAGAAGTTTACATATATGAGGGTCTAAGGTTTCACTGGAATACCCTACAAGCTCTCTCATACCCAACAGATAAGGTAGGTAGTGCTCCTTGAGCTAACAAGACAACTTCTCACTTGTGCAGAGAGGCTGAAACATCTAAATAGGGCTTCTATCAAGTTCCCTATACTCTTGGGAAAAGGAAACTATTCTTGTACTACCATTGGAGTAGTAGACCATTCAGACACAGAGCTGAAATTATTGAATTTGCATATTTATCAAAAGACCCAACTCATTTTGATCCCTTTGGGATAATGGAAAGACATGTTAGTAAAAAGATGTTTCATAGGGAACACCTTGAAGACTTTTGGGCCAATTGTATTGATGATTATGAGGTGTTAAGGAGAAGGTAATCAAGGATGTCCTTGGATTTCATAAGGAGGTTTAACATCATAGAGGTTCCTGACCAAGTGACAGAGGACAACAATGTAGTACAAAGAGGGCCTTGGGAAGCATTATTCAATTAGCGAATCCCATTTCTCAATTGGGCAGATGTAGAAGAAAGTTCCTTAGATGAGGTAATGAGACATCCTCTCAAGTTTAGCAGGAGCTGGGTAAGGGCACAAATTGCAGCCCTAACTTAGGCTGGGGTGGCTTTAACATACATAGAGAAAGAACAAGATAGAACTAGTAGTGATGAAGAAGATCAGCCCATAGAGATAAGTGATGATGCAGAGCAAGAAGTTCTTGAAGGAGGGGCTCCATGGAGAGACAGCGAAGAAGATATTCCTCTTGCTGATAAAGGAAACGCTACGAAAAATCCTCCAAAATAGTAGAAGAAAGACAGTCCTCCAACATCCAGAACAAGGGGCACAAAGAGGAAAGACCTGCCTAGTGGAAAGAGTGAATCCTCTAAGTTGAAGAAGGTCAAGAAGCCACCTGCTATGACTACACCTCCCATCACCTTTGTAGTCTTGCAGTAAACTATTGATGCTGCTACCTCATCCTCTATTGCAGTCAGCTCTTCACTTCCTGTTTCCTCCAGTACTACTGCAGTCCTATCCTCCACACCAGTTAGTGCAAGTGTATCTATCCCTCTCCCTCTACCTACACCTCCTTAGCCACTCCTTCCATTTCATCTTTTCTATCCATTTCTGCCATTCCCATCTCATCCATTACTCCATTTACTTTCCCTGACATTGCATTTATGAGTCTTCCTATTCTCTCTTCCTTCTCACTATCCCTTTCTTTCTCATCATCATCCTTACCTCTCATCTCAACCATTCTCTCACCACCTCCTTTCACCTTGCCTTCCTTGAGCCTTTCCACTCTGCTTGGTATTTCTTCTATACTTTCATCTCCTCTCCTTTCACAGGATTTGCCTCATTGCAAACCTGTCTAGGTTATACTCACCTCCATCAGGCACTGATTCCTTAACTGCCATAAATAATTCTTTGGCCCGACCTTTCAATGATTCAACCCAAGTGCCTCTACCAGCAACCCTTCCAATCCCCTCATTACCCAAAATTGAAAATATATGTGCTGAGTTAGACTCTCAAGAAGAGGTGCAAATTGAAGATGTCACACACGAACCTCCAACAAATCCCAGTACTATAGAGGTGGTAAATGTAGAGGACAACCCGTTAGAGGAGGTAGCTGGTGATTCAGTGCTAGAAATTGCAAAATAGGCTATGATTGAGAATTTTCAACATATAGAACAGTCAGAATCCCCTTCAAAGAACATTGAGGTCAAGGAGCAGGATGCACAAAATGATAAAGGGGCAGAACAAGGCCTAGAGGCAAAGAATATTCATGTTGATAATTCTTTGAATAAGGAGCACAGTCACATTGACCCTCCATAACATTCTTCTATAGCTCTAGAATGGTTATAATAGAGATTAAGAAGTCAACCTCCCATAGTGGAAGTTATGTCCCTAGACTTGGATAGTTTCTTGGCCAAACTGGAGAAATCAGAGAAGTAGAAAAGGCCAAGATTCAGTCTAGGATTTATAAGGATGCTACTAGGTCACATATAACAGAGGTAGCGGTCCCTCTAGAACAGGAAAATAAGGAAGATGTTTGGCCAGAGGATTACACTATAACAACACTTAACTTAGGGCCATCTTCCAAAACCTAAGAAATTGATGAATTCAAAGGCTCTGTATCTAACATTCTAGATGAATAAAGATGAGTTGACTAAATAGCAACACAAACAATAAAATGAGGAATTGAGGGCCTGCATTAAGTACTTAATAAAGCCTATGTCCTCAGATGGAGAGCTAGAAGCAATACCTCCTCTTCTCTCTAAGAAAGAGTTACAAAATTTTGATAACATTAAAACTACTGCAACTACTACAGAGTGGTTTCATAAGGTATATGCAGAGGGTTGTGAAGTAATAGATGTGGCAACAACACTACATAAGGATTTTTGTCTTTTAAAATTAGAATGGGACAAAGTAGTCAATGATTGCACAGATTATGATGACTACTACTCTCACATACATCCTCAAGTAGTTTCCATGAGTAATCTACTAGATGAGACCCTACTGGCAGAGAATATTGTTGAAGGCACAAGACAATTGAGAGGGGGGTTGAATCTGTTGTATCAAAAACTTTAAAATTTCTTAAACAAAATTACATTCACATTCACTTACTTTAACCCCTTAATTTGTTATGAAGATTAAACATGAAATGTAGAATCAAAACTTAAACACATCAACACCATATACATATGAACACCAAATTTTTATGTGGAAAACCCTAAAAAGGAAAAAACCATGGTGAGTGTTAGCTCACAATATAATGTAGTAATAATAATGAATAACAAAAGAGGCTCACAACCAAAGGGCTCACTACCCAAAAGAATACTCACTACAAAAGGATCACTTCCAAAGGGTGGCTCACTGCCAAGAGATGGCTCACTACCAAGGGGTGGCTCACTACTAAGTGGGGTGGCTCACTGCCATGAATTGATATGATAGCGTCTACCACATGCCTGAGTTTAGTTCCAATGAAGTGCAATACATATCACCTTCGCTGCCTCACAACACAAACACTTTCATCTTCACATCTTCGCACCACACACTCAATACAAATAGATTCATTACATTTATTTATACCAATCATCAACCTTGGAACATACATCAAGGTTGGCAATACAATCTACAACCTTTGGAATAGTCTCCAAGGTTAGCAAATATACATAATTCAAATTAGGTCTAGACCTAAACAAACTTGTCGAGCAAATGAATGAAGGAAAACTACTTCATAGCTTAGCTCAGACCTAAACACATCTTCATGCACTTCAATACACTTCTACAATCCATGAAACACATCTGTAAAGAGTGTTAGCACCCACGTCGGCCAAACTAGTGCAAACACCAAGAATACTTAGGCACACACTTCCAAGAAGTCAATCATAACTCATGGATCAAACACAAGCCTTCAACACATTCTGGAGACATCCACAACCAACATAAAATCAACTGAGAGAAAAAAATTCTAGCTACAACAAGTTTCACTTGAAGACAACGAATCTCACTTGAAGACAACAATTCTCACTTGAAGACAACTTACAATCAACACTACTAAGCTCTTCTACTCAATAAATTTCTTTTCGGAGCACCAAATCAAAAATCCTTTGGAATGAAGATAGCTAAGGGTCTTATAAACATATGTCCAGAACTGTATCACCTAAAACCACTTTGCAAAGAAATGCGGAGCAAAATACTTTCTCCTAGACACCTCTGCACAACTCAGAAACTCTGTCAACTACAGTCTTTAAACTGGTGAACATAACTTCTACTACACAGTGATCTGAACCACCAAATTCTAGATTTAGCATCTTCAAACACTTCTCTAAAACATATCCAAATCTATACTCTGATCTTCAACACAGAAGAAATGTGGAGCAAAAACTCAGATAGTATCCTGCAATCCAGAATACTCTGCAACACATTGTTTCCACTTGGAGAGCAAATTTTCTCAAAAGCACTTGGAAACTCAACAACATGAACAATATGCTAGCATCATCAACACTTCTTCAAGTCATTCAAATCACCTTAATATCACAATTCAATCAAGCAACAATCAACAATATCAGAAGACACAGTTGACACCAATGACAACACAATCGTATTGACATCAATGACAACATCGGTTAGCACATACTTGCAACAATCTCCCCCTTTGTCATTGATGGCAACATATGATGTGAAAATCCATCATGACACAATTCTACACTAATATCATTCTCCCCATTTCTTTTATACATCTTACTCTCTCTTTTATTTTTCACATGAACTCTCTCCCCCTTTGACATCAATGGAAAAGGGTGACACACCTTCTTCAAGATTTATCCCCTTGAGTATGATACAACACATACTTGCACTATCCCTACCTACTCTGAATACTTTCCTCCAACTCCAACACTCTTCAAAGTCACTACCTGCTCTCCCTAAGAGGTATCCTCCATCATCAGTCCAAAAAAGAATGACTCCTAAACCACACTGGACTGATGCACTTCCTCTTGCATCTAGTTCAACACAGGAGGGGCAATAACCCCTAACTTCTCCTAGAGATACTCAAATGTATCCTTAAGAAGAGATTTGGTGAATATGTCAGCAATCTGATCTTTTGTAGGCACATACTCAAGCTTTACTTCTTTCTCTGCAACCTTCTCTCTTAGAAAGTGATACCTAATAGAAATATGCTTTGTCCTTGAATGCATCACTGGGTTCTTTGAAATGTCAATGGCACTAGTATTATCACAGAAAATAGGAATTGGATCCTCATACTCAACTTGGATGTCCTTCAGAGTTTGTCTCATCCACAACACTTGTGTGCAACATGATGTTGTTGCAATGTACTCTGCCTCTATAGTAGATAGGGATATTGAATCCTACTTCTTACTTTGCCATGACACAACTCTGTCTCCAAGAAAGAACACACCACCACTTGTACTTTTCCTATCATCTATACATATTGTAAAGGGTGATTTTTGGATAGTTTAGTTTTTGGTAGTTTTGTGTATATCCTCCTTTCACCCTTACATTCAAGGACCTAGGGTCGAGTTGCAATGTACTATCATACCCTAGGTCACTATTGAGATATAGGGAAACTTGGATTTTTATGATTAGATTGACAATTTCCTTCTCTTATGCTCAATTGTACCTTAAAACCCTAATTATGCAAATATGATAGTAAACAGATGAATTACAGAAATTGCTTCTGCAGAAAGATGTAAAATGTCAAATCACAGAGTACCTATTTTCGGGGTTCCGAGGCGAAAAAGTCAGGGACACAAGAGCAGGCGCCCAAGTCCAAGGCCTATATTTTTGTCTAGATCTGAGAACTTGGTTTGCAACTCTTTCTTGTTGTTTCGAAGATTTTCCCAATGTGGAAATTGGAGGACTAATGAGCGGGCACCCAAGTCCAGGGGGCAGATTTTCTTCATGTTCTATAATTCTGACACTCCAAGATGTCTTCCTGCAACTTCACTTTGTCTAGCTCCTCAACCTGTAACCTGCAACCATGAAAACTTTGGGAGGGGGTTGTGGTGTTTAGAGGCTTGCCTCAATCAAGCCCCAGAGGGCACTTAAGTCTTCAAACACCGTTGCTAGATAGAGAGTGCGTGCCCTTGTGAGGCAGAGGCAAAAACCAAAGGAAATGATTATGAAAACATAATATAATGTCACCTTGTAGTGAAGATCTCATGGGAGGAAGATGCTCTTCAATCCATGATGAAACAGATGCTCAAATCTGCAAACACAAATACATAAACAACACCAATCTGCTCTTGCAACATAATGAAAGCCTTGAATCACCAATGCACATACAAGTTGATAGCTTGTTGTAATCTAGTTTCTAAATAAATGCCTAAACATGCTTTTATATGCAACTACAAACACTCCTACCAAGATTTCATAAATTCAAACTTACTGTGTCGGCCTAGGGACCAAATAACGGTCATAAACTGACACTTAAAATTTGGGCCTAACCCAAAATAGGGCAGGACTAGGACGTGGGTGCCCAAGTCCTCCCCCCCTATTTTGGGTAGGGTTAAGCTCAAGGGGTCCTCCTAGGTCCCATTTGTCATGTTACCTAGGGCTCATTCCATCAGGATGCCAAATTATGAAGTAAGATGTCCTAAATGCACACTAAAGACTCGGGAGCTAAACCTTATGAGGGAAAAGCCCCCAAGGGGACATTTTCTGATGTTACACATCTAGCCCAATCTACATCTGTGTAGGCACTTAGGTTAAATTCATTGTTCTTAGGATGCCACAAACCATGATCTAGAGTGCCCTTCAAATACCTAAATATTCTCTTTACTGCATGACATGTGACTCTCTAGGATCTGCTTAAAATCTTGCCACAAGACAGATTGCATGCATGATATCTAGTCTGGTAGCAGTTGGGTATAGTAGTGCTCCAATCATTGATCTATATTGCTCTGATCAGCCTTAGGGGATTCATCATTTTTACTAAGCTTGCAACCAGTTGCCATGGGAGTACAAACTGGTTTAGATTCTTCCATTCCAAACTTCTTCAACAACTCCTTGACATACTTTGATTGTGAAATGAAAATGTCCTTATCTGTCTAATTAATTTGCAGTCCAAGAAAGAAGTTCATCTCACCACACATTGACATCTCAAATTCTTTTTGCATCTCATCTACAAAGTTCTTACACATACCTTCATTTCCACCAAAGATTATATCATCTACATAGACTTCAATAATTAGGATTTGATCTTTTCTTACCTTGATATATAGGTTAATGTCTGCAGACCCTTTACTGAATCCCTGCTACAACAAATACCTATCCAATCTTGCATACCAAGTTTTAGGAGCTTGCTTCAGTCCATACAATGCGTTCTTCAATCTGCATACCATGTCTGGTTTGTCTAATAACTAAAATCCATCTGATTTCTCTATGTATACTTCCTCTTCCAACTCACCATTCAAAAAAATAGACTTCACATCCATCTGGTATACTTTTAAATATTTATGTCCTGCATAAGATAGAAACAAACTAATAGATTCCTATCTTGCTACCAGAGCAAAATTTTCCTTATAGTCCATTCCTTCCACTTGTGAGTAGCCTTTGCATACAAGTCTAGCTTTGTTTCTTACCACTTCTCCATTCTCATTCAACTTATTCTTGAAAACCCACTTTGTTCCAATCACATTCTTATATGCAGGCCTAGGGACAAGTTCCCAAGTCTTGTTCTATTCATTTTGCATTAATTGTTCTTCCATTTCCTTGACCCAATGTTCATCTTTACTTGCTTTAGAGACAATCTTAGGTTCAACCTTTGAAATTAAACAAAGATTTACCTATTCTTCTACAAGTCTTCTTGTCAGAATTCCTTTGTTTTTTTCACCAATTATTTGATCCTCTGAGTGATTCTTTTGCACATACTTGGGGGTTTTAGGAACTCTTTCCTGAGATTCTTCTTCCTCACTCTGAACTTCATTGTCTTTGACTTATTCAATTACTTTTGTATCAACAAACTCATCTGACTCATATCCATAAGGCTCTGAGTTCTTCTGAATATTTTCATCTACCTTCACATTTGCACTTTCAATAATCTTCCTCAACCTTTTGTTGTTGCACCAGTAGGCTTTTCTCTTAGTGGAGTACCCAAGGAGTATGGCTTCATCACATCTAGCATCAAACTTTCCCGACTCTTCATCTCTTCTGATATAGCATTTGCTTCCAAAAACTTTGAAATACTTGATAGTAGGAGTTCTTCCATACCACAGCTCATAACGTGTCTTTGTTCCATTTTCTTTTACTTTCACTCTATTCTGAATGTAGACATCAGTATGAATAGCTTCTTTCCAATAAACTTCTGGAAGGTCAGCTTCTTTGATAATTGTTCTAGTAGCTTCTTGAACTGTTCTATTCTTCCTTTCAACTACTCCATTTTTCTAAGGAGTTCTAGGGGCAGACAATTGTCTCTTTATCCCATGTTCTTCATAAAAAGCATTGAATTCATTTGAAGTAAACTCACCACCTCTATCAGATCTCAGACACTTGATCCTCAAATCCATTTCATTTTCAACCATTGCTTTAAATGCCTTCAACTTATCTAAGGCTTCTTGTTTTTCTTTAAGGAAAGTAACCCAAGTCATTCTTGAATAAACATCAATAATAAGCATAAAGTACAAATCATCTTGTAGACTTCTTGTTCTTGTAGGACCACGCAGGTTTGTATGCACCAACTCCACAAATTAGTAGAGGATTGTTCCTTGCTCTTGAAACTTATATTTGTTTGCTTTCCAAACTGACATTCTTTGTAGATGGCATTAATAGGTTTCACAATCTTAGGCAAGTCTCTTACAACTTGGACTGAGCTTATTCTCATCAGATTATCAAAGTTAATATGACACATTCTTCTATGCCATAACCAACTTTCATTTGTCTGAGCCAACAATCAACAATTGTCAGTACCTTTCAAATGATAAAACATTACCATGAGTCTTCGTACTAGCAACAATTATAGTTTTGGAGCTTTTCCTTATCTCACATCCATTATCCTTAAACATCAGATTGTATCCATTCTCACACATCTATCCAACACTTAGAATATTGTGCTTTAATCCTTTGACATAAAGAACATCATCTGTATTATGCTTTCCATCAAAAGTAAGTGACCCTTTTCCACAAATCTTACCAGTTGCATCATCACCAAACCGAACTAGTCCCCCATCATACTTTTCTATTTTGACAAACTTACTCTTATCTCTTGTAATGTGATTTGAACATCCGCTATCAATGATCTACTCTTCTTTCTTTTCAGTATGAAATGTCAAGAATTCTCCTGGACTTCCTTCACACAGCTTGCAAGGTTAGTAGAAATAGGTTCTTCTCTTAGGGCAATAAACAAGCACTCACTAACATTACCATCTTCAAAATTAGGTTCATCATCAGTTACACCATCATCATCTCTAACATAGTAACTCTTTCTTACCATCTTACCTTTACTTTCATTGTTCTTGATCTTCAAAGCTCTATCAGGACATCTTGAAGCATAGTGACCAATCTTCCCACTACTAAAATATTTGAAAGGTAACTTACCTCTAAACTTTCCACTGCCTCTTTTCATCCTGCTTGCAAATTTTGCCTCAAGTTCATCAAAGTCTTCTTCATCTGATTCCACAACATACTTATCTGATCTAGCAGTCTTTTCTTCCTTGGCCTTAAAAGCAGTCTCAATTTTCACAGGGCCATCAGTAGTACCAAATTCTCTCATCCCAAAAGTAATCAATAAACCAAGCAATTGATCTTTTGAAATCTTGTCCATATCAAACAATTGTTCAATGGAAAACACCTTGCGATTATAAGATTTGGGAAGAGTTATGAGTACCTTATCTACAACATCCTTATCATCTATCTTTCCACCAAGACCCTTGATGTCACTGACAACTTCATCAATCTTATATATGTAACTTGTTATGTTCTCATCTTCAGAAATCCGCATAGTTTCATATCCGTTCTTCAATTTCTGCAACTTAGCCTTCTTGACAGATTCATCACCTTCATAGATGCTTTTCAATTTCACCCATATCTCATGATTAGTTTCCAGATCCTCAACTTTCACAATTTTAGTGTTAGATAAAGCATTTAGTAGAGCATTTTTAGCTTTGCCATTAGTCTGATAGGCCTTCATCTCAATTGCAATCTTCTGACCATCCTTAGGTATTTCGTATTCATCTTCAACTATTTTCCAAACATTATAACCAATAGAAACAAGATAAATTTTCATTCGTACCTTGCAAAAGGCATAGTCAAATCCATCAAATTAAGGAATGTCTTTCTTGTGCACCATCCTAGATCTACCTTAAGCTGTTAGGCTTTCTTCCAAGGAACCTTGCTCTGATACCAATTGTTGAAGGCACAAGCCAACTGAGAGGGGGAGTGAATCAGTTGTATCAAAAACTTTAAATTCTCTTAAACAAAATTATATTCACATTCACTTACTTTAACCCCTTAATCTATTATGAAGATTAAACATGAAATACAGAATCAAAACTTAAACACATCAACACCATATACATATGAACACTAGATTTTTACGTGGAAAACTCTAAAAAGGAAAAAACCATGGTGAGTGTTAGCTCATAATATAATGTAGTAACAATGCCGAATAACAAAAGAGGCTCACTTCCCAAAAGAATACTCACTGCCAAAGGGTGGCTCACTGCCAAGGGGTGGCTCATTTCCAAGAGGGGTGGCTCACTGCCATGAACCGATATGATAGCATCTACCACATGCCTGAGTTCATTTCCAATGAAGCACAATACATATCACCTTCGTTGCCTCACAACACAATCACTTTCATCTTCGAATCTTTGCACGACACACTCAATACACATGGATTCATTACATTTATTTATAACAATCATCAATCTTGGAACATACATCAAGGTTAGCAATACAATCTACAACCTTTGGAACAGTCTCCAAGGTCAGAAAACATACATAATTCAAATTAGGTCTAGACCTGAACAAACTTTCAGAGAAAATGAATGAAGGAAGACCACTTCATAGCTTAGCTCAGACCTAAACACATCTTCAGATGCTTCAACATGTTTCTACAATCCACAAAATACATCCGCAAAGAGTGTTACCACCCAAGTCAGCCAAACTAGTGCAAACACCAAGAATACTTAGGCACATGCTTCAAATAACTCAATCATAATTTGCAGATCAAGCACAAGCCTTCAACACATTTTGGAGACATCCACAAAAAACATAAAATCACCTGAGAGCCAACAAATCTAGCTACAACAAGTTTCACTTGAAGACAACAAATCTCACTTGAAGACAGCTTACAATCAACACTGCTAAGCTCTACTACTCAATAACTTACTTTCCGGAGCACCAAATCACAAATCCTTTGGAATGAAGATAGATAAGGGTCTTATAAACATATGTGCAAAATTGTATCACCTGAAACCACTCTGTGGAGAAATAAGGAGCAAAATACTTTCTCCTAGACACCTCTGCACAACTCAGAAACTCTATCAAATATAGTCTTCAAACTGGTGAACATAAATTCTACTACACAGTGATCCGGACCACCAAATTATAGATTTATCATCTTCAAACACTTCTCTAAAACATATCCAAATCTCATACTTTGGTCTTCAACACAGAAGAAATGTGGAGCAAAAACTTAGATAGTATCCTGCAAGCCAGAATACTCTGCAACACATTGTTTCCACTTGGAGAGCAAATTTTCTCGAAAGCACTTGGAAACTCAGCAACATGAACAATATGCTAGCATCATCAGTACTTCTTCAAGTCATTTAAATCACCTTAACATGACAATTCAATCAAGCAACAATCAGCAATATTAGAAGACACAGTTGACACCGATGACAACACAATCATGTTGACATCAATGACAACACGGGTAGCACATACTTGCAATAGAGAATGTTTTGACATAGGATAAATTGCATATGTCATATTAGTGGCTAGAATTAATAGGGTTAAGAAAAGAAGTCTTTGACAGAGCGAGCCAGGGCCCAAATTTTGGATGTAATATATCGCTTCAATGATGTGCTTTGAGCTTGTACGAACATGGATCTAGATGATACTAATCTCGTGGACGCTCAGGAAGGCAAGGATAAATTGAAACATGTCATTCATGGTGATTCACCCCTCAACATGATTGGGAAAGTGGAGAGAATAAGTGACCTCAAGGAAAAAATCATAGAATTCAAAAGGAATAAAAGGTCTAGAGATGCAGTATATTACAAATTTTCACAAGAGGTTGACTGGGTGAAATTCAAAATGGATTATGTCAAAGATCCAAATCCATCTGATATTAATCCATCATTAGTAGCCTTCACTACATATAGCAATAGAGAGGCAAAAAAGAACAAAGTGGACTTGGATGATGATGGGCAATGAAAGATCCAGTCAGCATGTGCATTCCCATCAGTCCATGTCAGCACAAGTTTTCAAGCATCATGTGATCTCTTGTTGACTTTCTTTTGTCTTGAAAATTGGATTTTTGTCATGAACATCCAAATGGGTACTCATTTTGTCCACATTGAATGTATTTGCAAGTTGTATTTTGTCTTTTTCCTACAAGACAAAATTAAATCCGAAAATGTAACACACTATTTTACCTCATTCAATGCTATGTAAATCTAGACCCTTGGTGTTGAGTTAATCTCCACCATCCATAAAAAACTTGATATGGTGCCTTGTCTATAAAAGTTCCATCCTTTTCTCTCATTTTGTAACTAAGACTTGATATTGAATTGTTGAGACTCTGCCAAATTGTGATTAATACAAAGCAGATTTTGCAGGTTGTTCGGAATTTACGTTCTTGTGTTATCTCTTTTGGATTTCATGGTTCATGTCAATCTAAACTTAATTAAATGTTCTTTTGTAAAGATGGATAAATGCTAAGATATCTGATGAATGCTTTGGTCCATACTATTAGTGCTTGTTGATTGTAAGTTACTGTGCATAGTTAATCTGGGCCTTGTTATTGAATCTAGTTCAATTGCATTTCAATAATTAAACTGCACCATTACCTAGGTGTTTAATGAATGAATGTGATTTGAAAATCATAAGATTTCCATTGAAGATAGCATCATTTATGTAGCATTGTGGTCTGCTAGCCTGGTTAAGCAAGGAATGGTTTATTGAAAGTATTTGTCTATCTGCAGTATTTTATCTGGTTGTGATTGTCACTTAGGATTCATACTTCTCTTTAACCCTATACCTTTTGCATTTTCTTTAAATACATCTGTTAGATTTAGGTTATAAGTAGCATTCACATTGAGCATCTACTAAAAATATCATAGGGTTGCTTGCACACTTTGCTGTAATAGTTTCATCAAACTCTATCCAATGCATGTAAGTCCCCTTAGTTGGAACAGCTGAAACATTCCACTAAAGTTATTCCTGCAAGCTAAGACCTAGTTGTATAAACCTTGGGGAAGTCTTTTCTAGGATAAGATTCCTTTTCAAGAGAGGTGAGATATCTCATATCTTATGTGTTGTTGTGTGCTAAATACACCATCAACAGAATTAGCGCTAGAAGGAGGGTTGTACAAGCTTAAACCTCATATAAACACTTTTGTTCCAAGAAAGTAAGGCTGGGACTATACAAAGGCATACTAGATCTAGTTTAGTTGGAGAAGATCTGCTATTCCTAACCCAGTTTAGAAGAACAAGGAGAGACCAAGGGATACCCAGGGCCCCTAAGGCACGGTCCATTCCAAGAAACCCATCTATAGTTCAAGTTAACTTTCTCAATATGGCTTTCTTTACTGCTAATAACTCCTCTTTGATCAACTTCACCAACTACAATGACATGCCCAAAAATCTTGATAAGTTTTGCTCAAAGTTTTGCCCTAATGACCCTAAGAGAACTGCTGATGAACACATAAAGATTTTTGAGAGCAATATGTACATGCTGCAAGTACAACATGAGGATGTAATCTACAAGTTGTTCCCCTACTCACTGTAAGATGAAGCATTTTATTGTTTCACTAACCTCATTTCAGCTTCAATAGACTCGTGGTTGGCCCTAAAGAATGCATTCTTGAATAGATTCCAGACTCCTACCACCCCTGCTAATCTTTACAGGTCCTTTGTAGAAATCTATAGAAATGAAGGAGAATTAATAATCTCATTTAACAATAGGTTTCATAAGGTTTATTGTCAACTGTAGGCTCCCTTTTCTCTTTCCCAAGCAACTGCACTCCCTATCTATTATGTTGCATTGGATAAGCTGACATAGATATTTGTAAGAAGGGCCAATCCAGCTCCCACAACTTGGGTAGAAGCATATGCTGAGGCTGTCAAGGTAAATTTAAAATTGGGACAAGCTGCCATAGGTCCATTAAATCACCTCAGTCCTATAGCCATGCCAAATCAAATACCATTGGTTAACCATGCCTTAGCCAACCACACTCCTGTGCTAAACCCCATTCCAACTCCTTCCACAACACAAGCTTTAGTTGTTCACCCTAGAGCACTGATTACAGAGTTACCACTTGCACAAATGCCTTTCCTCTAATCAGCTAAAGCTGCAAAAGTTAGGGATGATAAAGATGACATAAGGGAGTTAGTAGAACAAATGAAGAAGCTTACAGCTGAGGTGACCCATTTAAGAAATCAGAATGCTTATTTGCAACAAAGAAATTAGGGACATAATCAGTACCAAAATTAGAACTATCAGCAACAGAACAAACCATGGAATACCTGACTGAACAACAGAGGAGTCCCTTTGGCATTAGAAACTCATAATACAGAAAATTACCCACCAAGTTGAGTAATGTTGGCGGAAGCAACACTGTCTTCATGGTGTAGGATCCACAACATGAATGCTCATTCTGAACTAGACTATCACGAGTTCTAGATCGCATCTAGTATCTTCCAAAGAGAGGTTTAGAACACTAAGGCACAAGAGACTCCACCCACGGGATATGAACTGGTGCCCACTCAAAGGTACGGCACTGCCTTAGTGTTGGATAGTTATGTCTTTCCTTTCCAAGGTGAAAATTAGTCCAAAGAAGAGGAAGCTGATGAAGTCCATGCTTATCAGCAGTATAACAAAACACCATATAATCTCAGAGGTAACAAACCAAAGGGTCCTTTTACTACTTCCATTCCTCCAAACAACAATCAAGTCCCACTTGATCCAAAAGCTTCTAATAACCTCAATCCTCCCAAAGTTGTTCCCCATACTGTAAATCAAAACTAGCTAGTTGAATCCTCTCAGAAAGCTAAAGTGGCTAAGTTGGGCCAATATGTAGTGGATGTACTCAAAAAGATGAAGGTTAGCCTGTCAGTATTTGAGTTAATGAAAGTTCCAAAGGTTAGGGCAGCCTTCCTTCAAGATATCAGAGTGCATGTTAGGACTGATGGGTATATGCAAAGAGATGGGGGACCAAAAAGTTGCCACCATGGGACTTTTTGGTCTAAAATAGACCAAAATGTGAGTGTGTTCTAATGCAAGCATGTTATAATGTGCTCACATTTTTCCTTCACTTAAAATTCAAAAAAAATCACTTTCTTGTCATTCACCCATGGCTAAAGGAGTTAATCTATAGAAAGTCTCTCCAAGAAAGTGCAAGAGAGAAATCAACATTTTCACGATGCCACCTCGCTGCCAAAGATGTTGTGAAGCAAATTTAGAGGGTCTAGCATCCAAAGAAGGTAGGGTTTGACTGATTTTTGTTGGTTTGAGAAGAATTTTTGACTTTTGCAATGTTTGATTAGTTTTTTATATTGCATTTACAGTTATTGAGGCAAGAGAAAACCCAAATCCAGCTAAGGAGGGTGAAAACAACCCCCAAAACCCTCCAAACCCTCAAAACCTACTTTCACGTCCTCACAATGTAAGGGATACTCAAGAAAACTACCTAGGGATAATAGAAGAAAGCAAGAAACATCTTCAAACTCTTATTCAAATGCTAAACAATCCAAGTGCAAGCACCGATCATAGGAGAGTGCTTGCGAAGTCATTAGAGGAGATGGTTTCCCACACTGAATCGGTGACAAAATAAATCACCAAATTTCAAGACTATAGGGAGAGGTGTCGGCAATACTATTCTAATAAATTGTCATATGAACAAGTGAAGAATGAAAAAATTACAAAATCTCAATTATGTGCACACTTTATTAATCCTAAAACTAGCCAAAGATTAGAAGAAACTTGCAAATGGTTCCCTATTCATTGGTGTAGGAATGAAGAAATATCCCAAAACCTTTGGGATAGATGGTACATGGTCTTCTATGAGCACCCAGGTAACAACAATGAGGTGCCACAATATTTCTTGAGGAAACTCCATTGCAAGTTCATCCTCAAGAAGATTCCCAATTATTTTGACATTTGAGAGTTCCAAGGTAGAGGTGGTGGCTCTGCCCAAGATAGAGAGGGGGCTCAATGAGATGAAAACCATGTACCTAGACCCCTGTTGAGGCTAGAACTTAGGTCACTCCCTTCAACTTTGAAGGAGAGTGTTGAGGTGGAGACATTACATTCATTGACTACTCTCATGTAGTCCCTAGCACAACATGTTGATGATCTTATCCAAGCCGATGAGGGTGAGAGAAGTAGGCATCATTTATCCCCACATTTGTGTAATTCATGTGGGAACCTATGTGATTATGGGACGTAGGACGCACGGTAGGACTCTCGACAGGATGCTGCGACACAAGGACAACATCCATTGATGGAGGCATCCATATTGGATGAAATTGTTCTCGCTGATGATCTCTTACAGCATACATTTGGTATTGACTCTCAGGTAATTTTTTACAAGTTTCATCTTGATTTAATATATTGTTATTTGAAATTTGTAATTAATTTTATATGACTATCTATATTATAAGTCAAAAATAATGTATGTAATTGTCTGCGCAATGAAATTCCAAGGTCAGAGTCTTCATCCTTCCTCCATTAGCCGTCCATTGGCGGGTTATGAGAGGAGGTCAAGTCAACAGGTATGTAATTTATCACATGATCATAATTATTTTAGATATATCAATGGTAATATTATTTTGTGACAATTTGATGATTTCAACAGTCACCGGCACCTCCATGGTTTCCTTGGTCCCCTGGCACAAATCCACCACTTATACAGAGGTAAATTTAACCATTTATAATCATTATGCATTTTTAAAATAATGTTATGTATTTATTTTAGTCAAATAATCTTGAACTTGATTTTCAGATGCTGAATATAGAGACTCCTCCTCATCTTCGTGAGTCAGCATAGGTAGGCATTGTTGCAGCCGTGACGTCTTCAAATCCTTTGACCGAGGTATGAGCCAATAACATGAAAATGTCATAATTTTGTATTTCTTGTTTTACCTCATGTCACTTGATGTACATAAATGATATTTATGTTTAGTCAATTTTGCTTCTTGATGCTTCTCACAAGAGGTCACAACTCCAGCCCATCCAACTACGGACGAAGAGAGAGACAAGATGATGGAGAGTGATTATCGGATGGTAGTAAGTGATCGATTACATATGTGATGTTATATATTTCATACATTTTCTATATTAATGTGCATATTGTTTGATTGTATTAACAGGTGGAGTTGGATGAACTTCTATCGAAGAGGTCTACTCGACGACAGAAGAGGATGAGTCACGGATTGGCTCTCGATCTTCACGGTCAAGCAAGGGCCATCGATTATTTCATAAAAGTCCATAGGAAACTAGTTTTTGGGACATTTTTTGTATGCCTAGATGGCTTTGTATACATACTTTTATATGTTACCGATGTATATTTTTGTATATATGTCTATATAGCTTTGTTTGGACATGCCTATATGGCTTTGTATATAAACTAGATGTTATGTTCATGACATTATGTATATGTCATTTTATATTAAATATTTAATATGATGATCAATTATCATTATAGGAATTTGGTTTTACACATGCCAATTGCATTTGCTTGAAATTTTATAAATTGTTTTCAAATAATCCATTTTGTGCATATCCTACAATCATTGCATTCTATGGGACTGTGCATTTCTTTGAGGCATCATTTCAAACAGTTCACGTGCATTGTCTATGCTTCCACACTTTCCATACATGTCTACAAGGGTAGCTGCAAATACAATACATGTGACAAAATTCCTATATCATTTATGCTTTGATGGTTGTCCACACCATGTTCCCTAGATCCCATTCTGGCATAGGCAAGGAGGAAGTTGGATAAGGTTGTGCAATTTGGTTTTAGTCGTGCCAAAATTTGCGTTTGGTTGAAATTTACTTTTATGCATTTGCTTGAGAGTTTTTAAAACCTTATGAAAAATCTATTTCGTGCATATCTTGCAATCATTGCATTCCATGAGACAACATTTCTTTGAGGCATCGTGTCAAACAATTCACGTTCATTGTATATGCTTCCACACTTTGCATACATGTCTTGCAGGGTACTTACAACTACAACATTTGACAAAATTCCTATATCCTTTATGCTTTGATGGATGTCTATAATGTGTTCCAAAGATAGCATTTCTAAGGTTTTAGAATTTGGATTTACACTCGCCAATTGCATTTTCTTGGAACTTTCTAAAGGCTTATCAAAAAATCTATTTTGTTCATATCTTGCAATCATTGCATTCCATGAGGCAACATTTCTTTGAGGCATCATGCCAAATAGTTCACATGCCTTTTCTATGCTTCCACACTTTGCATACATGTCTTTGAGGTCAGTTGCAACTACAACATCTAACAAAATTCCCATATCTTTTATCCTTTGATGGATGTCCATTTTGGCATAGGCAAGGAGGATATTGGCTAAGGTTGTGGAATTTTTCTTTACACCCGCCAATCGTATTTTCTTGAAAGTTTATAAATCCTTGTCAAAAAAATCATTTTTTTGTTCATATCTTGCAATCATTGCATTCCATGAGGTGACATTTCTTTGGGGCATCGTGCCAAATAGTTCATGTGCCTTGTCTATGCTTCCATACTTTGCATACATGTCTACAAGGGCAGCTACAATTGCAACATGTGACAAATTTCCTACATCCTTTATGCTTTGATGGCTATCCATACGCTATTCCAAACATCCTATTTTGGTGTACAGATAGGGAGGATGCTGGCAAAGGTTGTGGAATTTGGCTTTACATGTGCCAATTGTATTTACTTGAAAGTTTCTAAAATCTTTTCAACAAATCCATTTTTTGCATATCTTGCAATCATTGCATCCCATGAGAGGACATCTCTTTGTGGTGTTGTATCAAACAGTCCACGTGCCTTGTCTATGCTTCCACACTTTGCATACATGTCTGACAGGGTAGTTGCAACCACAACTTTTAACAAAATTGCTATATCCCTTATGCTTTGCAGGATGTCTATACTGTGTTCCAAAGATACCATTTCAAAGGTTTTGGAATTTGGCTTTATACCCACCAATTGCATTTGCTTGAAAGTTTCTAAATCCTTATCAAAAAATCCATTTTGTTCATATCTTGCAATCATTGCATTCCATGAGGTGATATTTCTTTGGGGCATCATGCCAAACAGTTCATGTGCCTTGTCTATGCTTCCACACTTTGCATACATGTCTACAAGGGTAGCTACAATTACAGCATGTGACAAATTTCCTATATCCGTTATGCTTTGATGGCTATCCATACACTATTCTAAACATCCTATTTTGGTGTACATATAGGGAGGATGCTAGCAAAGGTTGTGGAATTTTGGTATTTTGACCTCTAATCATGGTTGTCACAGTCGACAACAATGGATCAGTCCATTATCTCTTTGTATTTTTCCTAGAAAACCTTATGAAATATGGGCTCTAGTCAGGTAGAATGAATAACATACATCTCTTAATGTTATTCACACATGTGCAGGCATACATTAAGGTTTTAGGCATTGAAACGTGTGCACCGGTGGCAATATGTGGTCATATTATTCTCGAGTCATTTATAGAATTTTATCATATTGATGGAAACACATTGAAGATAGAAGCATTAAATGATCATTTATTTTTATTCTCTAACTTTAAGGAGTTGTTTATTATGTTTCCTTCTTTGTTGGATAGTTTTACTTCACTTCTTCATGATTATCATAGCTTGCATCCTTCATCTATGAAGAGTGATTGTGTTGTGCATGTCTCTAATGAACTATTACCTTTGAGCACACCTTCTTTGGATGATATACCTATAGATGATGAAATAGTTCATTGTGATTTGATATTGTTTATTCTTCTTCATATTCCATTTTTCATAGTAAGCCTAATGCCGATCATATGGATAGTGGTGAGTACATACATACTGATGATCTAGACCTTGTGATGCACCTTGTAGGACATGCATTGATGACATAATCTTACCTCCTACTAATGACATTCTTGTATTTTATAATGATACTCCTCTCACATGCCATGATGATATCATTCATTATGCACCATCTTCCAAGATTAGATATATGCATTTTTTTTGGTACTACATATTTATGATTATTTCCCTAGTGTTGAAAATTGTGTTTATTACCTTTTTCATATTCTTCCTATATATCATGATGATTCTCTAAATGTGCTACCTCACGTTATACATGATGATGATGAGCCTCATCATGATTATTCTATTGCTTCACATGATTGCTTATGATTTTATGATGATACATTAGCAACTTATCATATTGGAAGTCTTAGTGAGGAGTTATTATGCAATACTTAAGATGGTTTTATGGATGTCTTACATTTTGATCTCATGATCTTTGTCTTTCATATTTCATCTTTACATTGTCTTATCTTGTCTTGTCTACTTAATTATGTTTTTTCTTTGGTCCTTTCTCTCAATCCTTTACATCTTATATTTTGATCCTTGGTTTTGTATCCAATGATACTAATGGCTCTTTTCTTTACATATGTTCTTACACTATTTGATCTAACTTCTTATAGCATTATCCAATATACTCAAATTGAGTGAGGTATTAGCTTCTTAGAATAGTCATGGTCTATCATTATATTGAGCATCTTGTCTATGGTCCATCTATTATCATTGTTTCTACCTAGCTATTATGAGCATTTACGATAAAATATTGACATATTTTTCAATTTTAGAGAATTTACATCATTGATCCTACATTTTTATATCTTATATAACATGCCTTATGATATTACATTGGTAAATCATAAATATCATGATCTCATATTACTATATCTTGTCTTATAATCTCATATTTTAATATGTACTTTATAGAGAATAGATGTTAATCACACAAATAGGTTAATCACCATGTAAATAGCATAAAATTATGTAAATGCAATGTATTTTGACCTCTAATCATGGCTGCCATAGTCAATACAACAATGGATCAATCCATTATCTCTTTGTATTTTGCCCAAAAAACCTTATGAAATATGGGCTCTAGTCAGGTAGAATGAATAACATACATCTCTGAATGTTGTTCACACATGTGCAGGCATAGATTAAGGTTTTAGGCATTGAAACGTGTCCTCCACTAGTGGCAATGTATGCATAAACTAGTCATGAACTTGGTGATATTATAGGAGATGCTTAGAGGTGCTACAAATAGCTAGAATTAATTAGGTGTTTGTCATACAAAGATCAAAGATAGCCCTAGGTTGACTATCATGTATCAAATGCATTATTGTATTCCTAGAGGATACTTATACTCTAGCATTACGAATGTGAAGTCTACAAGTAGGGAGTGTAGAAGAGAGAAAGAAGAGGACTGTCATAATGAAGAGACAGTTGTGTTGTAATCAAGGAGCAGAAATCCTAAATTAAGGAGAGAAGACAATCCCATCAAGTCAATCATGTCATTCCCACATAAATACAACCCTAGCAAGGCCAATAGACCAACTATGGCACAATACACTTATGGACAAGCATGCAATCATGAATTAGCATGCAATATATGGACAACCATATATCCATTTGATGAGAAAAGCTTCCATTTGGGGGATCTAGTAATTAAAAAACTAGTCATATGATTGCTAGGACAGTCATCAAGGTCCTAAGAGTGTTTACTAATCATCATACCATTATTCACATTTTAGCACTGTCAACACATATTAGGATAGTGTTGTCCCAGCAAAACAAAGAAGGTTGTTATAAAGATCTTAGAACACTCATTTTAGAAATGTACAGTTATATGCAAATGGTAGCAGTCATATGTCAAGCTTAGAATGGTCATATCAACCTAAGGACTACTTGATTAAATCCTCAAGGCTAGGAGTGAAATTTTGCATTCCAAAGGTCATGGAGCCAAACAAACTTCATCGACATGTTGAGGTGGGTAGGTAAATGCCAGGGGAGGTCTCATTTTGTGTGCCAAGCACCCCAGTCATTCAGGGTGGTAGACTACCGGCAAAGTCCCTTAAGATCCCTAAGAAGAAAAAACTACCAAACTTTGACGGAGTAGTTCTCAGAATTTGTGAAAGCTAGGAATGTTCCATTTAGACCTGTAGGTGCATGTGGGGTCCGCCCATAATAACGTCTCTCAATTTTAGTCAACTCCAGTCCATTTAACTATGCAGAAATCAAATGCATTCTTGCAAAATGCTTTAGTTTCATGTAGTGGAAAGGTGCTAGGAGTGACATTTTGCATTCCATAGGTCATGGGCCCGAACAGACTTCGCCAATGCATTGGGTTGGGTGGTTAAATGCTAGAAAAGGTCTCATTTCATGTGCTAAGTGCCCCAATCATTCGGGGCAGCAGGCTACCGACAAAGTCCCTTAAGATCCTAAGAGCAAAAACTGCCAAACTTTGACAGAGCATTGCTCAGAATTCATGGTAGCTGGAATGTTTTGTTTGGACCTACAGGTGCATGTGGGGTCCATCCACAATAACCTCTCTCAATTTTGGTCAACTCCAGTCTGTTTGACCGTGCTAAAATCAAACGCATTCTTGCAAAATGCTTCAGTTTCATGCAGTGGAAAGGTGCTAGGAGTGACATTTTGCATTCCATAGGTCGTGGGGCCAAACGGACTTCACAAATGCATCAGGGTGGGTGGGTAAATGCCAAGGGAGGTCTCATTTCATGTGCCAAGTGCCCCAATCATTCGGGGTAGCATGCAACCGACAAGGTCCCTTAAGATCCCTAAGACACAAAAACTACCAAACTTTGATGGATCAGTTCTTGGAATTCATGGTAGCTGGGAATGTATTGTTTGGTCCTATAGGTGCATGTGGGGTCTATCCACAATAACCTCTCTCAGTTTCAGTCAACTCTAGTCTGTTTTGACTGTGCCGAAATCAAACGCATTCTTACAAAATGCTTCAGTTTCATGCAGTGGAAAGCTTCTAGGAGTGACATTTTGCATTCCATAGGTCATGGGGCCGAATGAACTTTGCCAACTCATTGGGGTGGGTGGGTAAATGCCAAGGGAGGTCTTGTTTTGTGTGCCAAGTGCCCCAGTCATTCGAGGTAGTAGGCTACCGGCAAAGTCCCTTAAGATCCTAAGAGCCAAACTTTTATGGAGCAGTTCTCAGAATTTGTGGAAGCTGGGAATGTTTTGTTTAGACCTACAGGTGCATATGGGGTCCATCCACAATAACCTCTCTTAGTTTTGGTCAACTCTAGTCTGTTTGATCATGCCAAAATCAAATGCATTCTTGCAAAATGCTTCAGTTTCATGCAGCACAACATTACCAGGTGCCGTATTTTATGTTCTATTCATCATGGGCCCAAACCAACTACTCCAACACATTAGGGTGGGTGGGTAAATGTTAGGGGAGGTCTTGTTTCCTGTGCCAAGCATCCCAGTTGTTCTAGGCTGTAAGCTATCGACAAACTAGAAAGTTGCTAAGACTAAAATTTTGCATTCCACAGGTTATGGGGTTAAATGGACTGTTCCAACATGTTTGAGTGGGCAGGTAAATACTAGGAGAGGTCTTGTTTCATGTGCCAAGTGTCTCAGTCATTTTAGGTTGCAAGCTACTGGCAAACTCAAAAGATGCTAGGAGTGACATTTTGCATTCCATAGCTCGTAGGGCCGAACGAACTTCACCAATGTGTCAAAGTGGGCGGGTAAATGTTAGGGGAGGTCTCATTTTGTGTGACAAGGGTCCCAATCATTCCAGGTTGTAAGCTACCAACAAAGCCACTTTGTCGATAGCTTGTAGACTAGAACGACTGGGACACTTGGCACATGAAACGAGACCTTCCCTAACATTTACCCACCCACCCCGACGCATTGGCGCAGTCGGTTCGGCCTCATGATGAGCATATCAAAAAATAAGGCACCTGGCAAGGTTGTGCTACACGAAACTAAAGCATTTTGCAAGAATGCATTTGATTTCAGTACGGTCAAATGGACTGGAGTTGAACAAAATTGAGAGAAGTTACTATGGATAGACCCCACATGCAATTGTAGGTCCAAATGGAACATTCCCATCTACCATGAATTCTAAGAACTACTCCGTCAAAGTTTAGTAGTTTTTGCTCTTAGGATCTTAAGTGACTTTGCCAGTAGCCTGCTACCCCGAATGACTAGGGAACTTGGCACATGAAATGAGACCTCCCATTGCATTTACCCATCCACCTTGACACATTGGCGAAGTCCATTCAGCCCCACGACCTAAGGAATGCAAAATGTCACTCCTAGCACCTTTCCACTGCATGAAACAAAAACATTTTGCAAGAATGTGTTTGATTTTGGCACGGTCAAACAGATTAGAGTTGACCAAAACTGAGAGAGGTTATTATGGATGGACCCCACGTGCACCTGTACATTCAAACAAAATTTTTCCAGATGCCACAAATTCTGAGAACTGCTCTGTTAAAGTTTGGTAGTTTTTGTGTCATAGGGATCTTAAGGGACTTTGCCGGTAGTCTGCTACCCTGAATGACTAGGGCACTTGGCACATGAAATGACCTGCCCACCGTGATGCATTGGCAAAGTCCGTTTGGCCCCATGACCTATGGAATACAAAATGTCACTCCTAGCACCTTTCAAGTTTGTCAGTAGCTTGCAGCCCGGAATGACTGAGACACTTGGTGCATGAAATGAGACCTCCCCTAGCATTTACCTGCCCACCTGAACATGTTGGTATAGTCATTTCACCCCCAAGACCTATGGAATGCAAAATTTTAGTGTTAGCAACTTTCTACTTTGTCGATAGCTTATAGGCCAGAACGACTGGGACACTTGGCACATGAAACAAGACCTCCCCTGGCATTTACCCACCCACCCTGACATGTTGACAAAGTCTGTTCAGCCCCATGAGCTATGGAATGCAAAATGTCACTCCTAGGACCTTTCCACTGCATGAAACTGAAGTATTTTGCCAGAATGTGTTTGATTTTGGCACGTTCAAATGGACTAAAGTTGACCGAAACTTAGAGAGATTATTGTGGACAGACCCCATGTGCACCTGTAGGTCCAAATGGAACATTCCCAACTGCCAGGAATTCTAAGAATTGCTCCGTCAAAGTTTGGTAATTTTTTCGTCTTAGGGATCTTAAGGGACTTTGCCAGTAGCCTGCCGCCCCGAACGACTAGGGCACTTGGCACATGAAACGAGACCTCCCTTGGCATTTACCCACCCACCCCAATGTGTTGGAAAAGTCTGTTTGACCCCATGACCTATGGAATGCAAAGTGTCACTCCTAACATCTTTCCACTGCATGAAACTCAAGCATTTTGCAAGAATGCATTCCTTGCCACCATAGGCAAACGAAATTGATTTGGCAAAAATCAAGATAGGTGTTTGTAGGTGGACCTGACATATACCCATACATGCAAAGAAGATGTTCCTAGGTGTCATAGTTTTATGGAACAGTCGATGCAAAGTTTATCACATTTTTTTTCTTAGCGCTCTTAAGAGATTGTCTGCGTTCGATATAGCCAAGAACGACCATGAGGCTTTGCCACTGAAAATACATCCCCCTAGCATTTACCTACCCACTCGGATGCGTTGGCTCCATCCATTTGGCCCCAAGAGATGCCTATCCTAAAAATTCAATCATAATACCTTTCTAGTAGTTGGAAATTCAATACTATAAAGGTGTTCTCACTTGATCCAATGTCTTGTAGAGCATCAATTGAGGCTGCCCTTACCGCTACTATCAATTGTTTATCATTAAAACTCATTAACACTCATTATGAAATAGTAACATCATTAAAATGAATCAGAACTCATAGTAACATCATTAAAACTCATTATGAAATAGAAATTAAAGGACATATCATCATGAAATAATCATGAAAACCTACCTTACTTTGCTTCCAAAGGCAACTTCATAAGGATTATGCCTACCTCCATCATACTAAAATCCTACATGCAAATACAATTGCACTATTTAGCTAAAATGCGTAGTTAAAATATACAAGGTGAAATCAGGATAGCAAAGAAAAATAACATACCTTTCTGTCATTCCACTAATTCAATCCAATGAACCATCAAGGTCTGCTCTACTCTTTATTGTGTCGAGTATTGCCTCGTGATCAGACTCACAAACCTTCCATGAGGTCTTGTTCAATGGTCTACCCCCATATTTGATTAAATGAATGTTTGAATCCACAACAAGGTTAGAATAATGAAGAATCTTCCTATGTGGCTCAAATTCCTCGAACACCCACACATCAGACTTCTTCAGTGGGTACCTTCTAAGTCATGTTCCAGTAACAACCACTGATCCTATAGGGTACTTGATGTTTTCTCCATCTATAATAGGGGAATATAATTTCTTTTTTGCCTCAACACAATGACACAAATAATAATTCGTTCCTTTTTCATTATCTTCACATGCAATAATTGCATAAACATGCCCTACATTGATATGTGCATCCAGTTTGATGAATATAGTCAACAATACAAGAAAAAATACAAAATAAGATGGCATATTGAATTTTATTAAATTAGAATGTTGATAATACCTGGTTGAATTAGATCTAAAACATGGTCAAAATCAACCGATGATTCAATCTTTGTCATTTGTAGTGATGTTGGTAGTCGATAATGATCAATTGGGCATAGGCCTCTTGTAGTTGATAGATATAGTTAGAGAGGGATAGAGGAGACAGAGATATCTCTCCCAGGCTCAGATATCTCCCTATTAGTCCTATCTCTCTAAAGCCTAACCTAAACCTCTAAACCTTAAACCTAAAACATAAACTCTAAACCCTAAATAATGCCCCTAAACCCTAACCCCTAACCTCTAAAACTTAAAAATGAGAAACCCTAAATCCCTAACCCTAAACCTCTATCTCCCTATCTCTCCCAATCTCTAGTGGTTCCCTCACTCTATCTCTCTCTAAACCCTAAACCCTAACCCCTAAACTTGATAAACCCTAAACCCGAGCAACCCTAAACTCGAACATCCCTAAACCCCTAAAGCCTAAATAATTCCCCTAAACCCTAAACCCTAAACTTGAGCAACCCTAAACTCTTAAACCTCAAATCATGCCCCTAACCCCTAAACCCTAAACTTGAGAAACTAGGCTAAACCCCTAAACATATAGTTCGATAGGGGATGATGGAGGATCAATGGGAAATGGATGTAGAATTCTTGGATCTTGATTATTATTATCCTCATTGGGATGTGATTTGATAGGATCTGAGTTATTTGTTTGATTATCTATGTTTTCTTGGGGACCAAGTGTCTCTACATGGGATATTGATGGATAATGAATAGGACTAGTGGGATGATGGATAGGGCTAATGGGATGACGGATAAGAGTGATGTGGGTTACTTTCTCATGGATAAAATCTTGATCATAGATAATATCTTGATCACAGGGAGTATAACCATGGATAGCAAGATATTAGATATGGATAGGGTAAGTGGGGATGCATTGATATTCATTGGATTGGGGATTAAGAGGTGGTGATGTGGGTTCAATAGGAGATGTTGGAGGATCAATGATGGGATCAATGTAGATGGGTTGACCATGAGATGGTAAGGGATCCGTGATGGGATTAGATGGGATGTTTGGATTTTGATTAGGATGGGTGGTTGGTGTTTCCACATGCTTTGGACTAGGCTCTTAAAATAACTATTGGTTTTCTTAGATGGATGTGATGGGTTCTTGGATGGGATCAATAATCTTTGGATGTTTGACAACATGGTTACATGATGGGGTTTGACTTGGACTTATGGTGGGAGACTCTTCAATGAAATGGATAGACATAGGAGTGGATGATGGTATTGGAGTGGTAGACATGTTATTAGGAGGTTCTTTGTTAGGCTAAAGGATAGGAATTTGAGTACATGATGTTCTTAGATTCCTTGTTAATAGTCCTTGGGTCACATCCTTCATGGCTTCATGGGTTGATGGACTAGGATATGCATATAGTTGATGGACAATGATGGAAGATATTGTGGGGTTAGGATTAGGATCAAGTGAATGGATATAAGAGGGGATGGATTAGGATTGGAAGTGTTAGAGGGGGATGAAATTGGATCAATGGATTTGGATGGCTCCATGTCTTTGCTTTTATTTTTAGATTTTGTAAAAGTCTTTGGAAAAAAAATTTCAAGGGTTCATGGGTTGATGGATTAGAGCTTAGAATGTTTGATGGTGGATGGATGATAGGGATTGATGGATTAGGAGATGGGTGCACTAATGTGTTAGGGAGAATTGGAGGGAAATTATAAAATAATTCCCCTTTAACCCTAACCCCTAAACCCTAAACTTGAGCAACCCTAGAAAATCATAAACCCTAAATAATACCCCTAAAGGTCTGAGCAACCCTAAACTCAAAAACCCTAAACCTCTCTCTCTCTCTCTCTCTCTCTCTCTCTCTCTCTCTCTCTCCCAAAACCCTAAATAATGCCCCTAAAACCTAACCCCTAAACACCCCTTAACCATAAACCTGAGAAACCCTAAGCCCCTAAACCCTAAATAATTCCACTAAACCCTAAACTTAAGCAACCCTAAACTCATAAACTTGACCAACCCTCTCTCTTTCTCTCTCCTTATCACCCTATCTCTCCCCTCCATCTCCATCCTATCTCCTTCTTCCTCCCTCTCCTCTTCCATGTTGACAAAGAACATGGAAACAAGAAAACTAGGACATGAAAAGAGGGATGAGGATATAAATTGGGATGATGAAATAGAAACAAGATAATTTATGAAATTTCATTGGATGGGAAGAATGATGAGGAGAGGTAGAGAGGGGGGGGAAGTAGAGAGTGAGAGAGAGAGAGAGGGTAGGAGGTAGAGACGGGAGGGAAGTAGAGAGAGAGAGAGAGAGAGAGAGAGAGAGGAGAGAGAGAGAGAGAGAGAGAGAGAGAGAGAGAGAGAGAGAGAGAGAGAGAGAGAGAGAGAGAGAGAGAGAGAGAGAGAGAGAGAGAGAGAGAGAGAGAGAGAGAAGAGAGAGAGAGAGAGAGAGAGAGAGAGAGAGAGGGGGGGGGGGGGAAGAAGAGAGTGAGAGAGAAGGTAGGAGGTAGAGAGGTGGAGGGAAGTAGAGACTCAGAGAGAGGGTAGGACGTAGAGAGGGGAGGGAAGTAGAGAGTGAGAGAGATGATAGGAAGTGCCCTTGTAGACATGTATGTAAAGTGTGGAAGCATAGACAAGGCATGTCAATTATATGATGTAACACCTTAAATAGAGGTTTTGTAATTGAATGCAATGATTGCAAGATATACAAAAAATGGATTTGTTGAAAAGGCTTTAGAAACTTTCAAGCAAATGCAATTGGCATGTGTATAGACAAACATGCTCAACATAACGCGAGCACATTATAACGCGCTTGCATTATGCTGAGCTTGTTTGGACATGTTTTTATCAGTTTTTAGCAAAATTTTGAGATAATTTGGAGCATGCTCCCCATTAGGATGACACTTTTTTCAATGAAAACTCAAAAAAAATACCACCATAATCTTAAGCTCTCTGTTAGCTATCTAACCATTTTTTTTCACATTTTAAGTATGTTAAGGGTTTTCATCTTTAATTTTCTTTTGTTAGTGTGTCCATTTTTTGTCAAAAACTAGTGTCTAGTATTTTTGACTTTTTTTAAACCGTCCATCGAAATTTGAAATAAGTTACATTTTTAGAAACTAGACTACATTCTACACGTATTAAAAAAAATCGATTTTTGATTCATTTTCAAAAAATTTAGGGGGGGAGCACACTCAATTTTCTATTTTTCAAGATGTGTCCACTTTGAAAATTACTAAAAAATCAATTATTCATGAAAAAATTATCAGAAAAATTAGGGGCAAACTACATGGTGTTAGCTAATTTCTAACCAAAGCAATTTTTGAAATACTAAAAAAGTAAACATTTTCAGGGGAGCACACCAGACGCTATGTTATGTTTTTTGAGAAAAAATAGGACCAATTTGTGTGCTCCCCCTTTTTGAACCCCTTAATCTCAACCATTTTTGAAAAAAAATTAGTAGTTTAGAAACTAGATTTAGAGCACTATGACTCTTGTTTTTTGTTCCGTCTTCAAATTTTGAGTGTAGCTATCTTCAATTTCTCATCCAACATCAATGTTTCCTGATTTCAGAAAAAAAAAAAAAGTGGCATCTTAAGACCCTGTTTTGGTCCCCCATCTTTGGTGCACTTACCCCTGATCCTTCCCCCAAAGAAATCCCACAAAAGGATAGTCTTGATAAAGGGAAAGACAGAGTTCATGTCACTAATGCAAACCAACATGTGACTTTATACAAGGAAAAAAGAGAGTCACCTCCCTTTCTGTTAACCCTCAAGATATTTGGCAAAAACCTTCACAACTATTTAGTATACTCAGGGGCTTCCACTAATGTAATGCCTCTATCAGTTTGTAAAACACTAGGTCTAACTCCTACCAAGTCCTCCAGGAGGGTTACTCAACTAGGTAAGATAGAAGTCAATGTAGTGGGAAAGTTGAATCGAATTCATATGTAGCTAGCATTAGACCCACGAGTGAAGCAGTACATAGACATATAAGTGGTAGATATTCCTGACACATATGGCATGCTGCTTAGTAGAGATTGGTCTAAAACATTGAATGGTTACATGAATACTGACTTCTCTCATATGTGGCTTCCATGGAAGGGACTTGCTAACCAAATTCATATTGAGAGAGAGCCTAAGATGAAACACAAGATCACAAAGTATAATCAAACGAATGAAATCTTATATACTCAGAAGTGGACTTGGGAGTTTATCTTCCCCAAATAAACCAAGTGGAAAAAGTACTCATGTTGAGTTGCAATGGGTACCCTGACCCGCCACTTACCAAGTGCCAAGAAAGTATAGAGGCGTGTGTCCAATCAGACCAAGAGTCTTCTTCTAATGAGGAGCCAGGCATCTTTGAAGGGTTTAGAAGTTTTGTAGCTAAGGTCATAGTTGGTAGTTGGGAAGAAGATACAAATGGAGGAGCTACTACTGCCAAGTTGGTGTCGTATTCACAATGCATCACACTCAGAGTTTACCTATTTCTTATGCCAGTAGGTAGTTTATCAAGTTTAGAAAAATTTAAAGTTGTCATCTATCCAAAATGAAAAGAAAATAGAATCTTCCCCAGTAGTTAGTCATAGGACTGCATTACCAATTAAACAAGGAGTCGCTTTTGAGAAGAAAACTGCAAATCCTCAGATTTGGACATTGAGATTTGATGGATCAAGATCTAAGCAAGGATTTGGTACAGGTTTTGAACTAATCAGCCTTACAAGGGACTCTTATTTGGCCGCATACAGATTACAATTCCCCTATACCAACAATGTCGCAGAATATGACTCATTAGTACACGAACTGTTGATTGCCATCCAGAATAAGGTTAAGATAATCCAAGTATTTGGTGATTCAAAACTGGTAGTTAAGAAAGTTAGATGACACTTGCCATGGTAAAAGGCTGAATTGGTACCAAAATTAGGTATGGGATCTTGTTGAATGTTTCAATGGATTTAATATCCAAATGATCTCAAGGAAACAAAATCATGTTATCGATGCCTTAGCATAGGTTGTCAGTTCATTGGAACTGCCTGCTATGTCTGATCTAAATAAGTTCACTGTTGAGTTGGTTCCAACTCCCTCTGTGCTAGATAATATCATTCATTTCCAAGTCTTCAAAGATGATAAACACATCATTGATTTTCTTACATCTTTGGATGTGTTCGCTGCAAACATAATTGATGAAGAAGATTTAGAACCAGCTGAGATGGCCCTGGAAGGAGTCTTAAATCTAAAATCCAACACTATCCCATGAGGTATGGTGGAGCTAGAAAGATTGTTTGACTCATATCAGTTTAGGACTCACAAGAAACAAGTTGATTCTACTAGAGGAAAGTGTGATCCATACAACTTGGGTACAAAAGATGAAGTCGAGAATGTGTTTATTGGGAAGGTATGCACCCCTGAGGAAAGGGAAGGAATTATTCAGGCATTAAGGGATTATCATAATGTCATTGCTTGGAGTTATGAAGACTTGAAGACATATGATACCTCCATCATAACTCATACCATACCTCTAAAGCTAGGAGTTAAGCCATTCAGGCAAAGGCAGCGACTAGTGAATGCTCTCTTAGAACCATTGATTTTCCAAGAAGTACAGAAATTGCTATCAACAAGGATTATCTTTCCTGTGAGACATTCCACATGGGTGGCTAATCTGGTCTCAGTGCACAAAAAGAATGGTGAAATACGACTGTGTGTGGACTTCAGAAATTTGAACAGAGCTTTAGACAAGGACAACTATCCATTACCATCCCTTAACGAAGTGTTGCAGATAGTCAATGGCTCACAGATGATGTCATTTTTGGATGATTATTCAAGATATAATCAGGTGATGGTTGAATATGCCAACAGACTCAAAACTGCCTTCACATGCAAATGGGGTATTTATGCGTATAGAAGGATGCCATTCGGTTTGATAAATGCAGGAGCAACATTTGAGGGTGCAATGGATATTGCTTTTAAGGGATTGGTAGGTAGATGCATTATCATTTATATGGATGATCTAACCATATTCTCCAAGAAAAGGGGTGACCATATCTTTGATCTGAGGAAAGTGCTACAATGCTATAGAGACTATGGAATTTCATTGAATCCCAAGAAGTGTATCTTTGGTGTCACTAAAGGTAAGTTGTTAGGACACGTGATCTCAGAGGAAGGTATATCTATAGACCCTAACAGAGTTCAATCCATACTCAAGATCCAACCTCTAGCCAGTAAGAAAGAGTTAAAATCTTATTTTGCGAAGATTAACTTCGTCCAAAAATTTATTACTGACTTTGTTGATATTGTCTGGCCCTTGAACTCTATGTTAAAACAAGATGCTAAGATTGAGTGGATGCCAAAGGCTAAGGTAGCCTTTGTAGAAATCAAGCAAGTGATAGCTAATGCTCCAGTCCTAGTAAGTCCATATTATACTCTTCCCTTTTACATGAACTCCTTTTCTTCAGAACACACATGTGCAACCATGCTAACACAAAGAAGGGGAATCGATGATGAATTTCCTATTGCTTTCATGAGCACCTCATTAAGAGATGTTGAACTCAGATATCGAAATGTAGAGAAACAAGCCTATGCTCTAGTTAAAGCAATTAAAAAAATTTGTCATTATCTTATAAGAAGCAAAGTGACTACTATAGTCCCAGAAGCCATAGTGAAAGCATTGTTGATGCAGAATGAACTATATGAAAGGAGAGGAAAATGGGTCACAATACTGCAGGAATTTGATCTGGAAATACAATCTATGTAGCTAGTCAGAGGATAAGCACTTACCAAGACCATGACTAAAACTGACCCAGAATTGGTGTCTCAACAATATGTACTAGATTATATCTCAAAAGATGAATGGTATGGTGACATCTTATTTTATCTCCTTAACCAACAATGTCTACCTCACTTGAATTCAGTTCAAAGGAGAGCCTTGAGGCTAAAAAGTAACAGTTTTATGGTTAAAGGATTAGTTTTGTATAAGAAGAATCACGAAGGGATCTACTTGAGGTGTCTAGACAAAATAGAAGTGGCACAGGTTTTAACCAATTTTCATGAGAAGTATGGGACGGGTCACAGTTCAAGGCATTCCACTACAAATCAAATTCTCAAGGCTGGATATTACTGACCTACATTGTTCAAAGATGCTCATGTACACACCCAAACTTGCCATATCAGCCAGACTGCCGCTTCGAGAGAAAGAAATGTTGCTATGCCATTGCAACTAGTGCTGGAGGTATGTCTATTTGCACAATGGGGGCTCAATTTTATTGGTATGATTAATCCACCTTCTTCTATAGGCCACAGGTATATTCTAATTGCTATTGACTATTGTACAAGATGGTCTAAAGATCAGGCTTGTAAACAATGCACCACTGAGGTAGTAATCAAGTTCATTGAAGAGCATATTATTACGAGGTTTGGCTATCCCTTTTCTCTAGTTTGTGATAATGGCCTAGTGTTCTCTTCTTTGCATTTTTCAAATTGGGTCTTTGATTATGGTATTGTGCTGAAATTTTCATCTAATTATTACCCTCAAGGGAATGGAGTTATTGAATTTACTAACAAAAATCTGCTTGAGGTCATCAAAAGATTGCTTGATAAAAATCCCAAAGAATGGCATACCTAGCTTAGGTTTGCCTTGTGGGAAGATAGGATCAGACATAAAACTACCCTAGGAACCTCACCCTACCATCTTCTTTATGGTCTAGACCCTATTTTCCCTATCCATTTGCAAACCCCTGTGTTGTGGTTCATGCAAACCTACCTAGAACCAGATGATAGAATCTTAACCCGCCTAACCCAGCTACTGCATTTAGAAGAAAAACGTGATGCTACAATTGAAAATTTTTCTAAACACCAAGGTGTAGTGAAATGCTAGTTTGACAAGAGGGCCAAAGTGAAGGCCTTTTGAATTTCTGATTTGGTCCTCTATTGGGACAAAGCTCACAACAAGAAAGGTGAACATGGAAAGTTTGATAAACTTTGGTTAGGTCCCTACCAGGTATCTGAAATATTAGGGGGACAATACATATAGATTGAAGACTCTTACTAGTGAAGAACTCCCACTGCCTATTAATGGGCAGTTCCTAAAGCACTACTTTCAGGCTTAGGAGGCGTCTTTGCCTTCTTTTTTGTACATAATGTGTCTTTTCTGCTTTCTATTTTCTATTTTCCTTAGTTGTTAGTTGTTAGTTGTTTCTTTTTTTTTGCTTTGCTTTTGCTTCCTGCACTTGTTTTTTTGGGGTTCTCCATTTCTTGAATAAGGTGGCAGCTATGCAATCCTGCAAAAGGCCCTCTTTGGGTAAGTAATTTAGAGGATTTCCTTGAGAAACTTTGGTTTTCCACTCAGGTCTTCCTGTGGGCTCTATTGTTACTCTTAGATGGTATGATTCTTGTTCACGGGAAAGGACTCATTAGTTTGGTTCACTTGAAGTATTTTCTAGTCCAATATCTCTCACACCTTTAAATAATCTTGAAGATTCTGAAGGAAACCTGGTGACCTTGGGTTAAGTGAAAAATTAATAGGTTCACTTTTGCCACCACTATGATTCCCATCCCAATGAAGTTGAACCAATTCGTAGCCCATGTGATATTTATCATGTGTTGCAAGGGTATGCGGTGCTTTCTAGTACTCATATCAAGAGTTGATCTTAATGCATTATCAAATAAACACTCTATTAAATCAATACTTCCTAATTTCTTTATTACAATGTTCATTTAGCTGGAGGAGTCAAGTAACTCTATTAGGGGCTATGGATGCCTAACGGGTAGTAGAGAAATGTTTGAGGGAATCATAGAGATAACTCTGTCGGGGCTATAGACGCTTGCTGGCAGTGGGGCAATGTCCAAGGTAGTTCAAAATGTGTGTATCTTTACATAGCTTAATACAAGTAAGCCTTGATGATCTTGGTTGTAGTAGGATGAGAATGAATGCAACTGCACACACGTAGACTTTCAGGATATGGATAGTTGTACTGAGTTAGTGATCTCTGCATCTGTGATATTGTATCATGATGTCTAGTTTAATGAGTGGGAAACATAGAGATTTTGGGTTCAAAACTGACGTTTATCTTAGAAATGCTCTGGAGCATTTCCCCAATAGAGTCTCCATTTGTTGTGCCTTGCACACACACCCCATTTTACCAAATGGAGACCCCCTTTCTTTTTCTTTACTTTTGGCTTAGTCTCAATGGGTTGCTTGAGAGAGGTGATGTTGTGATGTCCTGATGTCTTGATTTGTAAAGTTGATTCACGCATATTTTGGATATGATTGCATAAATTTGGTATGAGAGCCTCTTAGGGTGTCTTTGAAAATTGAGTCCAATTAGGTTGCATGCATTGAGTTAAGAATTTAAGTCCTTAAAGTTGTCTTGCACTAAAAGTACATCTCATTGTACTTGTGCTGATATCCTTGGCCACCAGATATCAACACTAGATTTCCTTGTATGCAGATTTGCGCTAAAATCGGTGCTCACCGAACTTGTGCTAAATTCGGCCCTAACCAGACATGTTTGATTGATATTAAAAGTCTCACTAATCTTGTCTTGGGTAAAAACCCCACTAGAAGGTCTTTGCGCTAAAATTACACCTGACAAGGTTTGTGCGGAAATATCCCCTCACCGGACATATTCAGTTGGTGCTTGAATCTCTGTCGATCTGGTGCAAGGCCCAAGTCCCGCCAAGCTATTCATAAGGCTTTGTGCTAAATTTAGAATTGACAGGACCTCTGGGGAATTATCACCTTATTGGATATATCCGGTCCCAACTAAAAACTCCGCAAACTCATGTCAAGCGTCGAAACCCCGTCGAGTGCGCAACACTCTATCACTTGTACCTAACATTAATGGTGAATTATCAGGGGTTTTAAATGGCTCTAAATTTGTCATTTCTATTCATTCTGCATTTTGAATGTTTGGAGCTCTGTAGTTGCTGAAGCATCCCAACCTATTTTTGACATTTGTGATTTCAGAGCCCTATTCGACACCTGTGAAGATTTGACCCTCTTTGTTTTCGTCCTCATAATCACAGGTAGGTGACTAAAACTCTACTTCTGGTCTTTCGAATTGCAATGGTTAGGGTTTAGCATTATTGATTTCAATCAAATGAGCTTTCTTTGATATGATTCCTGAGTATATATGGGCACTCATTGGGGAAATTTTCTTTTAAATTTGTGGGATTGGAGGTTTGTGAAATAGGTTTTGGGTTCAAAAATAGGGGATATATATATTCATGCATATATGTCAACATGTATTCACATTGAGTGAATACTTTATTATGTCTCAAAGATTTATAGTTTGCCTCTTAGGTGCAAACCCTTAGACTCAACATGTGATAAATGCCTCGAAATCAAGTGTTTATTATTCACTGTATTTTGCGTTGTTGAAATCTTTGGATCTCTATGCTAAAATTAGACCAAAATGGATATGTCCACTTCAAGTCAAAAACCTCAAAATCCACCTCCATTAAAATCTTCCACAAAACCCATGAAATTCATGTGAATCGTTTCCTCGGCATCGAAAATGTCCTCTATCGAATATATTCGGTGAAGGATAAAAGCCCCGACGATCCATTTGACCTTCAAATCCCCACAGACTAAGATCTTCGACAACCAATACAGTCTAGTGCTAAAAATCTTCACCACCAGACTTGTGCTAAATTTTGACCTTACCTGACATATCCATTGACACCTAAAACTCGCACAAGTCTGGACATCCATGAATTCCCTGCTTGATCAAATTAAGTCATTTGGGAGGTTTTGTGCTAATACTCCTCCTCACCAGACATATCTAGTGAGTACCATTGCTTCCATTGATTTGATAACAATCAAAAATCCTGTCGGAGGTGTTAGACGAGTCTTGCGCTAAAAGTGCTCTTGACTAGACTTTGCGCCAATAATGGGCTTCAGTAGATATATCCTATGAACAAGGAAAATCATGCTATCCAGTGTGAGGTAAAACCTCTACTAAGAGTACTAGAAGTGCTTAGCGCTAAAATTATCCTTTGTAGGAGTTTGCGCGAATAATAGATCTAGCTACGCATACCCGGTGAACAAGGAAAACCCTGCTATCCAGTGAATGCATAAACTCTCATTGATCCAGTGAAGACCCAAATCCCCGCTAACTCCACTGAAAGCTTAAAAATGGAATGATAAAATGGTTTTTGAAGGGAATTGAAGGTATTTGGTCAATATATTTGTTGAATTGCATGGTATTAGTTGATATTTATATTTCATGATATTATGCATAATTCTCAGCATTTATTGTTTACATCTGGTGAGGCCTTAAAAGCCTGCTGATCTGTTATTCTCGCTTCTGGTTTATAAGTTTCATATGATAAAGGCTAAGGAATGAAATATAATGATGATCTGATGTTTCTTGAGTCAATTTTATTAATTTTAGACTGAGATCACAGGTTTTCAATGAAATTTGGCTAAGTACCTGGTTTGGTTTAGATTCCAAACCTAGGATGCCAACTGAAGACATATAAACTTTCACACTTCTAGGTTATCTGAGAGCTTAAGTCTAGACCATTAAGATAGTAAAACTACAAAGGTTACTTATTAGGTTCCTATCCTACAGGTTAAATTTCTTCCCGAGCTATCAACATGAAGTATGAGTTCAAGGGTATCCCCCCAGTAACCAAGATCACTTCGTTATGGAAGAACATCAGAGATACTGACCTTGGTCATATTGATATTGAGGACTTTAGACTAAGAGTCTTGGGTCCTAATCCAACACCTAAAGCCAAGAAGATTAGAGATAATGGGATTGCTCAGGTAGCTGCATTTCCTACCTCAGTGCAATGCCCTGAACTCATTGTGCCATGTGCCAATAACTATGACTAGTTGACTAGGACAATACAGATGTACAAGGAGGTCAAATACTGACAGATCTCAGTGCTTTGGCACTAGTAGAAACTTTTGACATTCCTCCATTTCCTGTCCTCACCATGATGGATAAGGAAGAAGGTGAAAAGCTATATAAGCAGGATCCAGAGTCCTAAAGGAGGAAAATAAATGAGGGGTGGATGAAGACTAAGAGAACAGCTATGCCAAAGCTTCCTCAAGTTTTGTACAGAAGTGACTTTAAAGAGAAGATAGGAGATTTGGTAACCCTCTTAAGCTAGATCATGGGGCTACCCTCAGCTTCCACATTTGAAGGGTGTATGTTCCCATACATAGAGGAGATATTACATGGGGACAAGAAGATACATTGGGCCCAGATTATAAGCAACAACATTCATGAGGCCTTTGTTCCTTTCCACACTGATGAAACCTTTAGATGGACCTCTTATGTTGTATATGCTTTGGCCAGAACTATTGTATATCCTAGCCTATCAAGATTAGGAGAGGTTGGCAATGGAGAAGATCAGTATAAGGTGTATGAGTGTTGTATACACCTAAAAATGACACGAATCATCCTAAATAAATATTCTAAATATTTATTCCATTCTTCTATCAATTAAATAAATATTCTAAATTTATTTAATCGATTCACTGTTCCATAATTAAATAAATTCAATTTATTTAATTAAAATTCTTCTAAATGTCCTACACAATTAAATAATCATAAATTATTTAATTAATCCAAATTCCTCTATCCTAAGTTCTAAATTCAAAAATCCACCTCACCTTTACACCTCACCTTTTCCACCTCACCTTGTCCACCTCATCAGGTTGCACATGTAATTAAATATATTTAATATTTAATTACCTATTTTTCTCTCACCCACATGGCCTATTTCTTCTCAAATCAGAAGTTAGTTAACTAATCAATCAAATATATTAACTAATTAGTCATTTGAGTTCACTGGTCAATCTATTCTGTTGACTCCTCAATCAACCCAGTTCACTAGTCAATCAATTCAGTCAATCCCATAATCCACTCTTCTAACTGATCAATCAAGTCTGTTAACTGTTCAGTCAATGGAGTTAACTCTCCAATCAATTTTGTCACATCCCCTCTTTCATGATGGAGCTGGGACACTTGTCACATTTCTACTGGTTGCACATTCCTCAACCATCCTCAGCCGTTGATCTTCATATCTCCTCTCAACCGTTGATTCCCATTCTTCCAAGTCCATAAATGAAGCTTCATCCCTCCATTCTAATCATCCAGGCTTTTGATATTGTTACTCTGCAGAAATTCACTAGCGCACCTTTGGCACCCTTTTACCATTCACTAAGCTTGAGATCACATACTTGCCTTGGAGCTCATCTTCATTGCATATCACAATAGCCATTTACCATCGACTTCCTCGAACACAGCTTAAAGGAGTGCAATATCTGAGGGCTTACTTCATCTGCAAAAGGATGATTGTAATAGGCAAACAACAGAAGCATCGATTTCAAGGAAGGTTTGCTTTGTGTTATTCATTGCTACTTTCTTTCAATCTTTCTTGTTATCTTCTATTCTGTTGATGTTTGGGTCTTATATAATTCAATTGATTGATCTACGTTTTACCCTTACAAGTGTTATACTCGATTGGAAATCTCACAATCACTAGTACACTACAAGGGTCAATGATGCATTCACCATGCACATTACCCAGATATTGTAAAATGATATGTCTAGGAGATTATCTCTTGAGGAAGCTAATGTTGTACAATTGTATGGGAGATGGTATATTCAATTTTAGAAGTTTGCATATCTAAGGGTCTAAGGTTTCACTGGAACACCCTACAAGCTCCATCGGTACCCAATAGATAAGGTAGTGCTCCTTGAGCTAACAAGACAACTTCTCACTTGTGCAGAGAGGCTAAAACATCTACATAGGGCTTCTATCAAGTTCCCTATACTCTTGGGAAGAGGAAACTATTCTTGTACTACCATTGGAGTAGTAGAGCATTCAAACACAGAGCTGCAATTATTGAATCTATGTTTTTATCATAAGAGGACTTATTTTGATCCCTTTGGGATAATGGAAAGATATGTTAGCAAAAAGATGTTTCATAGGGAACACCTTGAAGACTTTTGGGCCAATTGTATTGATGATTATGAGGTGTTAAGGAGAAGGTATTCAAGGTTGTCCTTAGATTTCATAAGGGGGTTTAACATCATAGAGGTTCTTGACCAAGTGACAGATGACAACAATGTAGAACAAAGAGGGCCTTGGGAAGCATTATTGAATTGGCTAATCCCATTTCCCAATTGGGCAGATGCAAAAGAAAGTTCTTTGGATGAGGTAATGAGACATCCTCTCAAGTTCAGCAGGAGCTAGGTAAGGGTATAGATTGCAGCCCTAACTCAGGCTAGGGTGGCTTTAACATACACAGAGCAAGAACAAGACAGAACCAGTAGTGATGAAGAAGATCAACCCATAGAGATAAGTGATGATGTAGAGCAAGAAGTTTCTGAAGGAGGGGCTCCAGGGAGAGACAGCAAAGAGGATATTCCTCTTGCTGATAAAGGAAAAGTTAAGAAAAATCCTCCCAAACAGTAGAAGGATAGTCCTCCAGCATCCAGAACAAGGGGCATAAAGAGGAAAGACCTGTCTAGTGGAAAGAGTGAATCCTCTGAGTTGAAGAAGGTCAAGAAGCCACCTGTTGTGACTGCACCTCCCATCACCTCTGTGGCCTCACAACAAACTATTGATGTTGCTACCTCATCCTTTGCTACTGTCATCTCTTCACTTCATGTTTTCTCCAGTACTACTGCAGTCCTATCCTCCACCACATTTAGTGCAAGTGTATCTATCCCTCTCCCTCTACCTACCACCTCCTCATCCACTCCTTGCATTTCATCTTTTCCATCCATTTCCACCATTCCCATCTCATCCATTGCTCCATCTACTTTCCCTGTCATTGCATCCATGAGTCTTCCTGTTCTCTCTTCTTCCTCACTATCCCTTTCTTTCTCATCATCATCCTTACCTCCCATTTCAACCATCATCTCACCACATCCTTTCACCTTGCCTTTCTTGAGCCTTTCCACTCTGCGTGCCATTTCTTTTGTACTTTCATCTCTTCCTCCTTTCATAGGTTTTGCCTCATTTACAAACATGTCTAGGTTATACTTGCCTCCATCAACCACTAATTCCTTAGCTACCATAAATAATTATTTGGCCCAACCTTTCAATGATTCAACCCAAGTGCCTCTGCCAGCAGCCCTTCCAGTCCCCTTGTTACTTAGAATTGAAAAGATATGTTGAGTTAGACTCTCAAGAAGAGGTGCAAATTGAAGATGTCACACACGAACCTCCAACAAATCCCAGTACTATAGAGGTGGTAAATGTATAGGGTAGCCCGTCAGAGGAGGTAGCTAGTGATTCAGTGCTAGAACTTGCAAAATAGGTTGTGATTGAGAATTTGCAACATATAGAACAGTTAGAATCCCCTTCAAAGAATAATGAGGCTGAGGAGTAGGATGCACAAAATGACAAAAGGGCAGAATAGGTCCCAAAGGTAGAGAATATTCATGTTGATAATTCTTTGAATAAGAAGGATAGTCACATTGACCCTCCAGAACATTCTTCTAAAGCTTTGGAATGGTTACAACAAAGATTAAGCAGTCAGCCTCCCAGAGTGGAAGTTATGTCCCTAGACTTGGATAGTTTCCTGGCTAGATTGGAGAAACCAAAGAAGGAGAAAAAGGCCAAGATTCAATCTAGGATTTATAAGGATGCTACAGGGTCACGTATAGCAGAGGTAGCAGTCCCTCCTAAACAAGCAAATAAGGAAGATGTTTAGCCAGAGGATTACACTAGAACAACACTTAACTTAGGGCCATCTTCCAAAACCCAAGAAATTGATGAATTCAAATGTTCTATATCCAACATTTTGGACATACTAAATAAAGTTGAGTTGACTAAACAACAACTTAGACAACAAAATGGGGAATTGAGGGTCTGCATTAAGTACTTAATAAAGCATATGTCCTCAGATGGAGAGCTGGAAGCAACACCTACTCTTCTCTCTAAAGAAGAGTTAAAGAATTTTGCAACATTAAAACTACTGCAGCTACTACAGAGGAATGGTTTCATAAGGTATATGTAAATGGTTGTGAAGTAATAGATGTGGCAGCAGCACTACATAAGGATTTTTGTCTTTTGAAATCAAAATGGGATGAAGTAGTCAATGATTGCACAGATTATGATGACTACTACTCTCACATACATCCTCAAGTTTTTGCCATGAGTAATTTACCAAATGAGACCCTACTGGAAGAGAATGTTTTGACACAGGATAGAATGCATATGCTAGAGAAGTGGCTAGAATTAATAGGGCTAAGAAAAGAAGTCTTTGACATAGCTAAGAATTCCTCGGAGCCAGCCAGGGCCCAAATTTTGTATGTAATAGATTGCTTGAATGATGTGTTTCAGGCTTGTATGAACATGGATCTAGATGATACTACTCCCATAGACGCCTAGAAATGCAAGGATAAATTGAAACATGTCATTCATGGTGATTCACCCCTCAACATGATCAGGAAACTGGAGAGAATAAGTGACCTCAGGGAAGAATTCAAAGAATTCAAAAGGAATAAAAGGTCTAGAGATGCAATATATTACAATATTTCAAAAGAGGTTGACTGGGTGAAATTTAAAATGGATTATGTCAAAGATCTGGATCCATCTAATATTAATCCAACATTAGCAGACTTAACCACATACAACAATAGAGGCAAAAAAGAACAAAGTAGACTTGGATGATGATGGACAGTGAAAGATCCATTCAGCATGTGCATTCCCATCAATCCACATCAGCACAAGTTTTTGGGCATCATGTGACCTCTTGTTGACTTTCTTTTGTCTTGAAAATTGGCTTTTTTTCATGAACATCCAAATGGGTACTCATTTTGTCCACATTTAATGTATTTGCAAGTTTTATTTTGTCTTTTTCCTACAAGAAAAAATTAAATCTAAAAATGTAACACACTATTGTACCTCATTCAATGCTATGTAAATCTCGATCCTTGGTGTTGAGTTAATCTCCACCGTCCATAAAAAAACTCGGTATGGTGCCTTGTCTATAAAAGGGCCATCATTTTCTCTCATTTGTAACTAAGACTTGATATTGAATTGTTGAGACTCTGCCAAATTGTGATTAATACAAAGCAAATTTTGTAGGTTGTTGGGAATTTGCGTTCTTGTGTTATCTCTTTTGGATTTCATGGTTCATATCAATTTGAAGTTAATTAACTGTGCTTTTGCAATGATGGGTAAATGCTAACATATCTTATGAATGCTTTGGTCCATACTATTAGTGCTTGAAATGCTAAGATATCTGATGAATTCTTTGGTCCATACTATTAGTTCTTGTTGATTGTAAGTTGATGTGGATAGTTAGCCTAGGCCTTGTTATTGAATCTAGTTCGATTACATTTCAATAGTTAAACTGCGCCATTACTTGGGTGTTTAATGAATGAATGTGATTTGAAAATCATAAGATTTATGTTGAATATATCATCATTTCTGTAGCATTGTGGTCTGTTGGCTTGGTTAAGCAAGGAATGGTTTATTGAAAGTATTTGTCTATCTACAACATTTTATCCAGTTGTGATTGTCACTTAGGATTCATACTTCTCTTTAACCCTATAACTTTTGCATTTTCTTTAAATACATCTATTAGATTTAGGTTATGTTGATTGTTTTAACACAGTCATAACAATAGTTAAAATTCACATAAAATGAACCTAACTGACTTGAAAGATATGAAGAAATCAATTAAGGTCCGCTTAATCCCAAGTTTGATATGGTTAGGTCTTGACTTGTTGGGAAAATTTAGTAGGTTGATGTGAAGCTGTAATGTTCAAGGGGCCTTACATGATTTAGGGTTTCTTGTTGGTTTACTGGACTCAAACTATGCAAAAGATCATAAATATCAACAAGTTGTTCATTCCTTTTGCATAAAAGTGTTATCGTACTGCAAAAGCCTTAAAGAGTTTTCTTGAATTATTGCAGCTTTCTCCTCTTAAATATTATGAGAAACTGTCTACTTTCAACTTAGTTATGCATACTTTTCAAATATGAGACATTTCCTTTAAATTTCTGTGTTTTAAGCTAAGTATTTTTAGATGGGTTGGGAAAAGTTAGAAAGATCTAATCTAAACATCATTCATTCTACCAAAGGATCTAATTGCTCTGTTATGCACTTCATAAGTAATACAACAAATTGATCAAATCCACAGACAAAACCTTAAGTGTAAGTTCTAAGCATTTTCACAAACATACACTTAAAATTGCAAGCTCTAAGAGAAGATGTTTCAAACACAAAGAAGAGCAAGAAAACACTCAGAAGATAGATGCAGAATTCCAGATTCAATTGTATTAGAAATAGACAGTCATATAAGATTTACAATGTTTGAATGACTCTTAGCTTCATTGATCAGATTACAGAAAACTTACAAGCTTTACAAATACAGCAAGGAAGCAGGATGTTCCACACATTCCTTACTACAGACATAGGTGACCTCCTTCTTCTACCCCTAAACTAAAAGGTCCCTCTATTCTAAACACCGAGATAAATAACAACTGCTAGCTATTTTCTGAAAAATCCCTGTGTAGAGTATTACAGTGTAAAGAGGCACAATATATAGACTTGACTGTCCTCAATACAGCTCAAAACCCTAGTTAAACAATGGTTCAAACCCCTGGTTACAGCAATAAATGCTGGAGAACAAGTCTCCCAAAATATCTCTGAGCATACATCAAATCTAGGCAAAATATGCCCTTCTAGAAACCCTAGCAGCTCAATAATAACTTTTGTTGTCTTCTATACAAATGTTTCCATCTGCATTTTGTTTTCATTAATGAAGGCCTTTGACTTCCTCGCCCTTCATCCTTATCTTCCTCTACTCCTGAGATCAGATCTCCTTTCTATGACGTCATCGCCATCAAGCTTCAGCTCCTTCCTCAACTGCAAACCTGCAAAAATAGACTAGCAATAAATATCATTTCACCTAATAAATCAGGAGGAAGATAAACAGTTACTAAATCCAGCCGTGACAGTGTGATTGCAGAAATTGGGCCCTAAATCCATGAAAAAAGTGCGTCAAAATGCATACTCAACGTTAAAACCAATCGGGGCAACCATCGCTGACCAAGAAATATGCATTCAAGCTCAAAATGCCTAAAAAACCCTATCGCTTCGCCTTCCCGCTCATTTCCTTGTTTAAATTTTTGTATTTTCTGATATACAAGCCAGGCGTGATACATTTGATATATCAAATTTGAATCTGTTTTGAATTCCATCTTGTATGTGGGAAGCAGTGTATGTTTTGAAACATACAAGCAAGTCAGAATATACAAAGGATTAACTCCATTTGATAGCTCCTTAAGTCCGCGCAATGTACATAGTGCCTTGTATATCGCAATGTATGTATAAATATGCAAGCCCGAAATGTACAATGAATTAACATTGTTTAAAAACTTTTTCATGTCCGCGCGATGTATATTTATAATGCATATCACCGAAATATACAAGCCCGCAAAATATACAAGGACCTAACCTTGTTTAACAATCACTTCGGGTCCGCGGTTTACATGTGGACAATGTATGTTCTCGATATACAAAGCATAAAAAAATCCAACGATAAAACCAACCTTCATAAACCTTTCAGTTCCGCCACTTGCACATGGGCTTTATATATTGGCTTTGCATGTTTAAACATACAACATAAAGTGCATTCAACGGATTTAAACAACTATTCATTTTAACTTTTAACTGTTTTGGGTCCACCTTGTATATACAAATATAACATTAGCAAATACATACAAGGCAAACAATGTATATAAACCCGATGACCCATGTGACTATGCATAAAAATGACTTTGCATATACAAACGACTTTGTATATGAAAAGTGATATACAAAGGGCATTGTACATGCAACATGCAAACCTGAATGTACATTTACCAAAATGCTCATAACTTGCAAAATATAGTGAATTTTAAGATGGTTCAAAAAGCAACCCTAGCTCATTTTTCACAAGGAATCCAACCATATCATGCCCTAGTACTAAAAAAGCATTTTTTCTCCAGTTTTAACAAAGTTTGCAATTTTAACTCTCTTTTCCCTTTACCACCAAACAAAAACAAAACACACACAATCAAAAGAAACAACCATAGCAGTGGTCCTCATTTTGCTAAGGAGTAAAATGGGGCGTGTTGTGAACATCACAACAACTAGCAACTAAACAAAACAATTAAATTCAAAGCATTACGAAAACTAAATGGAATAAATTCATAACTTCCAACTATTTTTCCTATAGATCATTATTCAACTTGAGACCTAAGGTATTCAATAAGGGTGCATGAATTTTCACTTTCAGTTTAAGTGTGTACACGTGATTAATTATCCTCATCTTGAAGATCAGTTGAACAAACCAATGACTAATATTAGCCTATGTAGTTGAGGATATCCCCTCATAGCCGACCGGATAGAGCCTTGCTGTCAGCGAGTGTCCATAGCCCCGGTAGAGTTACTTAGATGGCTTAATCTGGATTTTCAGTATAATCCACTTTATTTTATTTTATTTTTTTTATTTTATTGATTTTGATGTTTGATAGATATTTCACAAGATATAGCAATTTGTAACTTTAGGATGCAAGGAATGAGCACTTGCTGAAATTAAGCTGAGAATTGTAATGCTAGCAAGGGTGACCTCAGATTTTTCACCTAATAGCTACACTTGTAAGTTCAACAAACCCAAGGATTTTAGGTGTGTCATCGTGAGAAACTTCCCTTGAATTCTCAATCACTATTATTGAATACTAAATTTCAGAAGCTAAACAACTCTCTACATTCATGGCAGTCATAACAAGTTATGCATAAATTGCAAATGATCAACTTGAATATTCTAGATTTTATACTATTTTCAATGGTTGTTAGCTTGCCTCTTAATACTCTAAATAAAAACAAGGATCCCTGCTGAGGAGACAATAGACAAACCAACAACAGACTGTACAAGAAAAATGAAAACAAAGAAAAAGAAGACTGTACAAACGACAAAAACAGAAACAAAACAACAAAAACAGAAACAAAACAACAAAAATAGAAGGAAACAAAAAAAAACTATACACTACTTACATTATATTATACAGAAAAGGACTGCCCCTTTTACCTCAAGCTTGGAAGTAGTGTTTCAAATGTTGCCATTAACTGGTAATGGCACATCCTCCCCAGTCAAGGTCTTGAGTCTAAATGTGTTGTCTCCTATTATTTCTGAGACTTGTAATGGACCTAACCATAGTTTGTCAAATTTTCCATGACTCCCCTTCTTTTCATGTGCTTTATCCCAGCACAGCACTAAGTCTGATATCCTAAATGTTTTGACTCTTGCCCTCTTATCAAACCACCTCTTAACTACTACTTGGTGTTTAGCAAATTTCTCGATGGCTTGACCTCTTTTCTCATCTAGTTGTAGCATTTGTACTATCCTGGCTTCCCTATGATTATCGAAGCCTAAATACTCATTGGTAAACTTCCAGATTGGTATTCTCAGATTTATTGGAAGTATAGGATCAGTCCCATAAACTAAATGGTAAGGTGCACTGCCTAAAGTTGTTTTAAACTTGGTCCTATCTACCCACAATGCATACTTTAACAAGGTATTCCACTCTCTAGGACTCTTTGCAATTAGCTTCTTGATTATATCTAATAAAATTTTGTTTGTAGACTTAGCTAATCCATTACCTTGAGGGTAATAATTTGAAGAAAATTTTAAAACAATCCCATATTCAAATGCTCATTTAGAAAATTTTAGGGAAGAGAAAGCAGGGCCGTTGTCACATACCAATGAATAGGGAGTTCCAAACCTAGTTATGATGTTTTGTTCAAGAAACTTGATAACTACCTCAGTCATGGAGAACTTATAGCATGTGGCCTCAGTCCACCTTGTACAGTAGTCCGTTACCATTAGTATGAACTTGTGTCCTGCAGAAGATGGAGGATTGATGACTCTGATGAAATCCAACCCCCATTGTGCAAATGGTCTTGATTCAATCACAGGTTGTAATGGATTGGCCTGATTCCTTCCCTTATCTATTGCAGTCTGACAGGTGTGGCAACTCTTGATGTGACTCTCTGTATCTTTGAACATCGTGGGCCAGTAATAGGCCACCCTCAATATTTTGTGTTGTAGCTAGACGGGAGCCATGGCCTATTCCGTACTTGTCATGCAGTTCTGTTAACACCTTATCCGCCTCAGTTCTATTTAGACATCTCAAATAAATTCCATCATGGTTCTTCCTAAACAGAAGACCTCTCTACACCATATACTTTTGTGCTTTAATCTTCAAAGCTCTCCTCTGAGAAGCTTTCATCCTACTTGGGTACTTTCTAGATATCAGAAAAGTGTTTAAATTGCCATACCAGTCTGATGTGTCATGGGAATTCAACACATACTGCTGCTTTATCAAATCTGGGTCTATGTTTTCTATTGTCTACACCAATGCCTACCCTCTGATTAGCTTCATGGGAATGATTTCCATGTCGAACTCTTGCAGCATGGTGACCCATTTGGCCCTCTTTTTCCCAGGCTCGTTCTGCATCAACATCATCTTTACTGCTGCGTCTGGCACTATGGCTTTGACCTGGCTGCACAAAATGTAATGCCTGAATTTCTTTACGGCCCTCATTAGTGCGAATGCTTATCTTTCGGTATCCAAATATCTCAGTTGTGCATCCTTCAGTGGCATGCTCATAAAGCTACAGGCTTTTCTTCATTGTCTACACCCTTCTGCATTAAGGCAACAGCGACTGAATGGGAGGATGCAAAGGAATATATGTAAAACGGCCTTGTGTAGTCTAAACTTGTCATTACAGGGGCGTTAGAAATGGCCTCCTTAATATCTTCAAACACAGCCTTAGCCACTAGCGTCCACTCCATCTGCGCATCCCTTTTCAACATGGCATTTAACAGCTGCACGATTTCTGCAAAACCCGTGATGAACTTCCGAACAAAGTTAATTTTACCAAAAAATGATTTCAACTCTTTCCTACTATTTGGTATTTGCAAATTTTTTATTGATTCTATTCTATCTGGGTCAATCGATATTCTAGTTTCAGAAATGACGTGCCCTAGTAATTTACCTTCAGTTACTCTGAATGAACATTTCTTAGGGTTAAGGGAAATTCCGTACCTCTCACATCGCTTAAGTATTCTCCTGAGATCTTCAGCGTGAGTGGATGCATCCTTGGAATACATAGTCAGGTCGTCCATATACACAACAATGCACTTACCTGATAACCCACGAAACGCAATGTCCATGGCTCTCTGAAAAGTGGCACCTGCATTGATCAAACCAAAAGGCATTCTCCTATATGCATAATTTCCCCATTTACAAGTGAAGGTGGTTTTTAATCTGTCATCTCTATCAATTAAGACCTAGTTATAGCCTGAGAAACCATCTAAAAAAGACATCATCTTTGCCCCGTTTACTGCTTGCAACACTTCGTCTATTGGAGGCAGAGGATAATTATCCTTTTCAGATGCTTTGTTCAAATTTCTAAAGTCTACGCATAACCTGATGTCTTCATTTTTCTTCCTTACTGGTACTAGGTTAGCCTCCCAAGCTGAATGTCTGACTGGGAAAATTATTCTAGCAGACAATAACCTCTTTACTTCCTCGAAGATTAAAGGCTCTAAAATGGCATTCACAGGCCTTTGTTTTTGCCTAAATGGTTTAAGATCTGATCTCAAAGGTATCATGTGGGTTATGATGGTTGTATCATACATTTTCAAGTCTTCATACGTCCATGCTATAACATGTTTGTAATCTTTCAGATCATCTATGATTTCTTTTCTAATCTTCTCATAATAGGCCTTTCCAATTTGTACATTTTGGGGATTCTGCTATGTTCCTAAGTTGTATGGATCACACTTACCTCCCTCTGTTTTAGGCAAGTCCCTCTGTTTTACTACTCCATTAAGGTCAAAGATTTGCTCTAACTCAATTACTCCTTTGGGTAAGAAGTTACCCTTTAAGTTGATTATATCCTCTTCATCCCATGTTATCTCAGGCCTTTCTTGTTCGTCAATGATTTGAGCCTCGAATACCTCATTACAAGTCTCAACAGCAAATCACTTCAATCCTAACAGCATCAAAGGTTCTAGTGTGCTAGCAGCAACTGCTAGTGCATCTGGTCTATGGTTCATTTTTCTAGGGATATGCTCTATGTTGAAAGCATCAAATGAATCTATTAAACCCCATACCCTATGTCTATAACAAATCATTTTCTTGTAGTTGCAAGCATATAGTTTCCTTACTTGTCTGACTACTAGTTCAGAATCTGAAAATACCTTAATCATTTTCACCTTTTTCTTGACGGCCATGACAAGTCCCAAAATTAAGGCTTCATATTCAGCAATATTGTTAGTACATGAAAACTACAGTCTATATGTTGCTAGATACGATTTACCCTGAGGATCTATGATCTCAACACCTACACCCACACCCTGTTTTGATTTGGACCCATCACATTTTAGTGTCCACATGCCATCTTTACTTTTCTGACCTTTTACCTCGGCATGATTTGTCCCTTTTGCTTCTCATGAGGTGCTAGCCCGTTTATCCCTGGGTATTTTTGTTTGGTCAACTTGCATATGTGTATTTTGAGCTTGTAAATCAGAAATACAACTACCTTTGTCCTTTATTCCTTTTCCTAAATTTGAAATCAGAGCATCTACATTACTCTGAAAGTATCTCTGTGGTTGATCAGGATTCACATTTCCCTCTTGCAATCCTACTCTCTTTGTACATTTTTTGTATTCATATTCAATGATGTCTTTGCACATTCTACAACTCTCCTCAAAATGTGGCCTATCGTGAAATCTACACATGTGCTTATACAGTTTACATTGGACTGGTAGATTTTGTTTAATGCACTGTTCCATCTCTTGTCTAATGGCATGACCAAATTTGTTCATTGCACTATTTTCTTCATCTGAAGAATTTCCATCAGACTCAATGAATAATGTTGTCTCACTGCTAACATGTCTTTCTCTAAAGTTTAACACCATGATCTCTTCAATTTGTACCCCATTGTTAGTAATCCTATAAACACCAGGTTCAACAGCAGCATATAATATTTCGTTAGTTCGATTATACTCTGTTATCATATGTTTCATCCTAGGCTCTACCTCTATTCTAATCTGGTTTGGGACACCTCTCCAAGGTAGCCACATATGCGAGAAATTAGTGGCCATATATCTGTTTAATGTCTTGGACCAATCTCTACTCAGCAACATTCCATAATTCACGGGTATGCCCACTATTTGAATGTCAATGAATTGGCTTACCCTAGGGTCTGAAGCTAATTGCATCTGAATGTTCATTAGTTCTCCTATCACACTAACCTCAATTTTATCTAACTATGTGACAACCTTGGCAGATTTGGTGGGGGTCAGCCCTAGAGTTTTACATATCCCTAAGGGCATCACATTGGCTGATGCACTAGATTCCACCATGCAATTGTGTATGTTCTTCCCACACAATCTATTAGTTAACAAGAAAGGAGGAGCATCCTTCTTATTAGCATACATTACTACATTTGTATTGGAAGGGTGCTCAACTTTCTTACCTTTCTCTTTAGGTGGTGAATCTCTATTAGGAACAGCTATATCAGCAGCAACCTCATCTGTCATGGATGTATCCAGAGATTTTATAAAAGCATTTTTGATCCCTAGGGTTTTCATTAATTCATTCAGAGGTATACTGACCTTAATTTTCTTTATTTCCTCTAACAACTCATTAATCTTGTTGTCTCTACTGTTTCAATTTTACTTGTTTGGACCTTTTGTACTGTTGTTCCATTGTTTGTATGATGATTAGCTTTAAGTATGGCGGGATTGTTGCTAGCATTCTGATCTGGGGGTGTATTGAAGTTGTTAGGAGGAATGGAAGTGGTGAAAGGTCCTCCTAGCCTAGTGTTGCTCCTTAAATTGTAGGTGTGGTTTTTATTTGTTTGTTGAAAAGCCTGCACCTCTTCTGTTTCAGTCAATACTTCATTTTCAGTTTCAAAGGGAAACTGAAAAGCATTTAACACAAAGGCTGATTTAGGATAAAGATTTTCACAGAAATATGGTTCATCTTCTAACAATTCGTCCTCTTCCTCTTCTGCAGTTGCAAAGGTAAAGGTTTCTAAAACTAAAGTTGTATCATACCTTGAGGGTACTACCTCATTACCCTTGGGAATGAGAAATTCAGAAGTAGGGGGCTGCACATCTATATTAAAAATGTTGGCTACTAAATGGAACTGTGGACAGTCAAGCTCAGCATGGGCGTTGGTATTGTGAAATCTGCACCAATTTTTTAGTGATGTATTGGCCATTTGGATGCCAGCTATTTGTTTTGCATCATGATTATCTATATTCTCAAAAGGAGAAGCTAGAGTACCATTGTTTGGTCTAGTGTTCCATGCTTTGGGTGGCCTGGGCTGATTCTAATTTTTGTTATTGTTACCCCAGGCCCTATTGTCTATCACTGGCCCTCTATTTTGCATTGGTTGCCCTTGGTTATGACCCTGATGCTGATTATAGTTTTGGCTTTGATTTGAATATTGGCCTTGGTTGTTATTCTAGTTATGGCTCTGATTGTAGTGTTGATTTTGATTTGAATTATAGTTTTGATTTTGGCCTTGGTTATAATTCTGATTTTGATTGTATCCTTGGTTGCTTCTTCCATAGAGATTCTCATTTCTTAGTTGTGTCACTTCAGTGGTCAAGCTTTTCAAATGTGTAATGATCTCTTTGATTTCTTCCCTTTCCTCCTGTGCCTTTGCCACAGTTGTATCTCTAGGAGGTCGGAAGAAAGGCTGACCACTATTCTGACTGTTATTAGCAGGGTTACCCGTGTAAGGAGCTATGGCTTGGATTGGGGTAGGACTATACATAGGTGTGTATGTAGGAACCAGATTTAATAATGAAGTGTGATGCATAGGGACTCCATCCCAAGGTTGTGCCTGATTTTGCATCCCAAAATTTCCTCCATTAACAAATGGACTATATGTTGTATGCCTCATCTCTTGGTTTACTGAGGCTGCCTCTCTATAGGATTTGGATATAGAATTTATGTCAGGTTTTCTTTTGACAAACATAGTAGTTAAAGGATCCAAGGCTGCATAGTACATAGCTAACAAGGTATCATCATCCACGGTGTAAGGGTCTACCAACCTAGAGTAGGCCTTTTGGAATCTGTCATTGAAATTATCAATCAACTCTCCCTCACCTCTTTTTCTGGTAGCTAATTTATGATACAAGACGCAAGGATCAATGGGTCCTCTAAATCTAGACAGAAATGCCTCTTCCATAAGTGACCAAGAAGAAATATAGCCATTGGGTAAGTTTACATACCAGTTAGAGGCTTGTTCATTGAAGGTGTAGGGAAACAATCTACACACAATGTCCTCGTGCTCTAATCTAGCCCTAAAGCATGCCTCTTTGAATATTCTAATATGATCTTCTGGATCCTGATGTAACTGGTATTTCAGACATATCTTCTCAGAATTTTTGGGCATCTCATGATAATCAGCGAACGCTATGGGAGAATGAACATTAAAATAAGCCATTGCAGGTGCCTATGCCTGACCTGTAGAAATGCCTAGATTTACTAGTGGAATAGGATCTCTAGGAGGACTAGGACCTCTAGGAGTACCTGAACCAAGATTTAAAGATCTGAATGCAGAAATGTTAGGACTCACAATGTTATGGATAGTATAAGGTGATCCAGGAGGTGTGTTGGATGAGCCTCCTGGGTGAGTTATTTTAGGGTTCCAGATCAAAGGACTCTTACTTCACCTTATATCAGGTAATTACACAAATATATCCCCTGAACTGGATTTAGATATAGTCACTCTACTATTGTTATGAGCCAGCTCTACTTGGAACAAATCCTAACTCAAGCGGGCCCTCCTAGCGCCAGAAGAACTGTTGATGATTGTTTTAACACAGTCATAACAATAGTTAAAATTTACATAAAATGAACCTAACTGACTTGAAAGGTATGAAGGAATTGATTAAGATCTGCTTAATCCCAAGTTTAATATGGTCAGGTCTTGATCTGTTGGGAAAATTCAGTAGGTTGATGTGAAGCTGTAATGTTCAAGGGGCCTTAAATGATTTAGGGTTTCTTGTTGGTTTACTGGACTCAAACTATGCAAAAGATTATAAATATCAACAAGTTGTTCACTCCTTTTGCATAACAGTGTTATCGTGCTACAAAAGCCTTAAAGAGTTTTCTTGAATTATTGCAGCTTTCTCCTCTTAAATATTATGAGAAACTGTCTACTTTCAACTTAGTTATGCATACTTTCCAAATATGAGACAATTTCCTTTAAATTTCTACGTTTTAAGCTAAGTATTTTCAGATGGGTTGGGAAAAGTTAGAAAGATCTAATCTAAACATCATTCATTCTACCAAAGGATCTAATTGCTCTGTTATGCACTTCATAAGTAATACAGCAAATTGATCAAATCCACAGACAAAACCTTAAGTGTAAGTTCTGAGCATTTTCACAAACATACACTTAAAATTGCAAGCTCTAAGAGAAGATGTTTCAAACACAAAGAAGAGCGAGAAAACACTCAGAAGATAGATGCAGAATTCCAGATTCAATTGTATTAGAAACAGAAAGTCATATAAGATTTACAATGTCTGAATGACTCTTAGCTTCATTGATCAGATTACAGAAAACTTACAAGCTTTACAGATACAACAAGGAAGTAGGATGTTCCACATGTTCCTTACTGCAGACATAGGTGACCTCCTTCTTCTACCCCTAAATTAAAAGGTCCCTCTATTCTAAACACTGAGATAAATTACAACTGCTAGCTATTTTCTAAAAAATCCCTGTGCAGAGTATTACAGTTTAAAGAGGCACAATATATAGACTTGACTGTCCTCAATACAGCTCAAAACCCTAGTTAAACAATGGTTCAAACCCCTGGTTACAGCAATAAATGTTGGAGAACAAGTCTCCCAAAATATCTCTGAGCATACATCAAATCTAGGTGAAATATGCCCTTCTGGAAACCCTAGCAGCTCAATAATAACTTCTGTTGTCTGCTATAATAATGTTTCCATCTACATTTTTTCTTCATTAATGAAGGCCTTTGACTTCCTCGCCCTTCATCATTATCTTTCTTTGCTCCTGAGATCGGATCTGCTTTCTATGACGTCATCGCCATCAAGCTTCAACTCCTTCCTCAACTGCAAACCTGCAAAAATAGACCAGCAATAAATATCATTTCACCTAATAAATTGGGAGGAAGATAAACAGTTACTAAATCCAGCCGTGACAGTGTGATTGCAGAAATCAGGCCCTAAATCTGTGAAAAAAGTGCGTCAAAATACATACTCAATGTTAAAACCAATCGGGTCAACCATCACTGACCAGGAAATATGCATTCAAGCTCAAAATGCCTCAAAAACCCTATCGCTTTGCCTTCCCGCTCATTTCCTCGTTTAAATTTTTGTATTTTTTGATATACAAGCCGAGCGTGATACATTCAATATATCGGATTTGAATCTGTTTTGAATTCCGGCTTGTATGTGGGAAGCAGTGTATGTTTCGAAACATACAAGCAAGCTGAAATATACAAAGGATTAACTCCATTTGATAGCTCCTTAAGTCCGCGCAATGTACATAGTGCCTTGTATATCGTAATGTATATATAAATATACAAGCCCGAAATGTACAATGAATTAACATTGTTTAAAAACTTTTTCATGTCCGCACGTTGTATATTTATAATGCATATCACTGAGATATACAAGCCCGCAAAATATACAAGGACTTAACCTTGTTTAACAATCACTTCGGGTCCGCAGTTTACATGTGGACAATGTATGTTCTCGATATACAAAGCATAAAAAAATCCAACGATAAAACCAACCTTCATAAACCTTTCAATTCTGACACTTGCACATGGGCTTTATATATTGGCTTTGCATGTTTAAACATACAACATAAAGTGCATTCAATGGATTTAAACAACTATTCATTTCAACTTTTAATTGTTTCAGGTCCACCTTGTATATACAACTATAACATTAGCAAATACATACAAGGCAAACAATGTATATAAACTCGATGACCCATGCGACTATGCATAAAAATGACTTTGCATATACAAACGACTTTGTATATGAAAAGTGATAGACAAAGGGCATTGTACATGCAACATACAAACCTGAATGTACATTTACCAAAATGTTCATAACTTGCAAAATATGGCAAATTTTAAGATGGTTCAAAAAGCAACCCTAGCTCATTTTTCACAAGGAATCCAACCATATCATGCCCTAGTACTGAAAATGTATTTTTTCTCCAGTTTTAACAAAGTTTGCAATTTTAACCTTCTTTTCCCTTTACCACCAAATAAAAACAAAACACACACAAGCAAAAGCAACAACCACAGCAGGGGTCCTCATTTTGCTAAAGAGTAAAATGGGGCATGTTGTGAAAATCACAACAGGTTATAAGTAACACTCACATTGGCCATCTTCTGAAAATATCATAGGGTTGCTTGCACACTTTGCTGTAATAATTTCATCAAACCCTATCCAATGCATGTAAGTCCCTTTAGTTAGAACAGCTAAAACATTCCATTGAAGTTATTCCTGCAAGCTAAGACCTAACTGTATAAACCTTGGGGAAGTCTTTTCTAGGATAAGATTCCTTTTCAAGAGAGGTGAGATATCTCATATCTTACCTGCGTTGTTGTGTGCTAAAAACACCATCAACATATCTCTCTATATCTTTCTCTCCCCACCTTTTCTCTCTTCTTTTATCTCTCTTTCTCTCTTTTCCCCCTTCTCTTCCCCCCTTCCCTTAGAGATCTTTGTTTGTGTGTGTGTGTGTTCCAATTTATAGTTATGTAAATCTTACTCATTTGATAGAGAGATACAAGGAAATCAAAGCCCCAAGGGTTTTAATGGGAGTATTAGGAGTCATTTCTTACGTGACATTTGCGGTGGAGAATTTGTTCAAGTAGTTGATCACCCTAAAGTTCAAACATGAATTGGATCTAGAAAATTCATTTGTAAAGTTTGCTAAAATGCATGAGTTGGTGAAATATGTTGGCACCCTTCAGTCTCTCAAATTATCTACTTCACATAGGACAGAGTCTTCATTGTTGTCAAGGAAAACCATTACACATGTTCAATTTGTCTTATTATATTTATTAAAAATCCAATATTCACAATTCATATAATACATTACTATAATTGAGAATCTAATTTTATTATTATTTAAATAAAATAAAATATAATAAAAATATTTTTTTCATTAAAACCTATATATATATATATATATATATATATATATATATATATATATATATATATATATATATATATATATATATATATATATATATATATATATATATATATATATCATTATAAGAGATCTCACCAACATTACCCATGTTTAAAGGGCTTCACTTAATATTAGTATATAAAATAAAACAAATATGAATACATTGGTAAAAGAAATCTCTAATAACCACATTGTAGAGTATAATACATTATAAGGAAAACTTCATGAAATTAAATGTCAGATGTTTCCACCTTATTTGTTGATTGACAAATAGTAATAATACAAGGGTGTTGGTAGCCCTTCCAACTTTGCTTCATGCCACATATATTCTTGGTGAGGCTATGTGCTCTACATATTGCTCTTGGAAAGACACAAATGTTTCAAATAGGCAATGCATGCATATTAATTCAGGGAGGATATCGAGGGAGATAACTTGACGTAGGTAGAGCACACGATCTATTATCTCTCTTTAGAATCCTATTTTTTTCAAGATGGTTTTGACATTTTTAGAGACATTGTTAGAACCATTTGTTAGATACTTGCAAAAGCAAAGGTAGGGACAAAAGAAAGAAAAGGTCTCTAATTAAAAAATCCCTTTTAACACATTATAATGAGGAAAAAAAAGATATTTAACATTTGAATTTTAATTATAAAAAATGCAAAGAATTATATATTTCACATTATACTAGGCCTAATAAAAGGGAAAAGTAAAATTTAAAAATGATAAGAAAATTTAAAAATAAAATTCTTTCTTTTTTTCATCAAACCTCTATTCAACAATCATACTCAAAGAGATATAATTATCTGCTATAGCACTTACGGTTACAAATGATGAATGCTCCTTCTCTATTCTAAAGACCTTGCACAAGCAGGAAGGGCATGAAAAAGGTTGTGAAATCTGGCTTTACACATGATAATTACTTGAAAGTTTCCAAAGCCTTTCCAAATTGATCCAATTTGTGCATATCCTATCATCATTGTAGTCTATTCAAAATGATCCAATTTATGCATATCCTGTCATCATTATAGTCTATGAGACTACCTTTCATTTTATATTTAGTCCAACAGTTCTTGTGCTTTGTCTATGAATCCATATTTTGTATGCATGTCTACTAGGGCGCTTGCAACTACCACATCTGATAAAATTCCCCCTTCTATTATGCTTTGATATTAGTATGCTTTAATGGATGTCTGTTATGCTTTGATTGATCTAAATCATGTTGTCCTCTCATTTTGAGAGATGAAAACAAACAGAGCCATCATGAAAATAAATACTTTCCACCATGCCAACATGTGGGCCAATGGAAATTAAATCTGCTTTGTAGATTTAGACGATTGGGATAGATTATATCACCTTGCATCGTTAGAGACAATGTTTCAGCCTTTGATCTGCCAATCCAGCTCGGTTCATTTCAATAAGGGAACACCTTCTGTGTAATAATTTAAGATATCTATCATCTAGGATTGAGAATTAATATTATACTAACATAGTTTATGTAACTCACATCTTATGTATAGTGTATAAGTGTATCTATATTTATCTATAAGCAAAAATATTATACTAACATAGTTTGTCACTTGCATCTTATATATAAGTGCATCTATCTTTATCTATAAGAAAAGAGAGACATTTAGAGTATAATTACTTAAAGGAAAAGGGTGGCATACAAATTCTAGAGGAGATATAAAATTATATTAAGTTTTTAGAAATAAAAAGGGCTTGATAAATGACTTCTTCCATTGGAAACATTTAAATTTGAACTTATCTACAAATAACTTTTCAAATATTTTGATACAGTCAACATAGGTGGAAATATTCGAATAACATTAAGAAAACCTTTCGCTCGCTCTGCAACTTCCTGCTCACTGCTCATTTTGAATTTGAATTCCAATGGATTCTAGGGATCTGGATGACCCCCCATACCCACTAGTTCTGGGGTGTCCGGGGACTGCTACGGGGGAGGTATCCTCTCCTGGCAAGTCAGACTGATGTGTGGATAGTCACATGTAGGGTGACAAGGATTGGGAGTCCTCTGGTCACATGCTGCAAGAAAAACTTTTGGGGCCCAGGGCCTGGAAGAACACCCTTTTAGGGGGTGAGTCGGAGGGCAGCTGTGCTACTCCAAGTGTTCATGAAATAGATGACGGGGCAGCGTTAGTGCTCCCAGACCTGACGGTGGATAGAGTGGTATCCACCATGAATAATGCTCTGGTAGGAAAGTTTTTCTCTTTCATACCTAACATAGATGCTATTAGGAAGTGGGTGAATGCAAAATGGAAAGTGAAGGGGAGCGTATTAGTGAATACCATGGCTGGGGGGACATTCCTCTTTAGATTTATAGCCAGAGATGATCTTACCTCGGTCATAGTGGGGGGACCATGGATGTATGGAAAATATAGTTTGTCCCTGTGCAAATAGAAACTAGGTTTTGATAGTGTTGCAGACCTCAACAAAGCAGCTTCAGTCTAGGTTAGACTCCCAAGTCTCCCGCTGGAGTACTGGGATGAAGAGATCTTCAGATGGATAACCAAATCCTTTGGACACTTCATTAATCTTGACAGCACCACCAGAAACAAATCAAGGTTATTATTCACTAGATTATGTGTTAATGTTGATATTAACAAGGTTCTCCCTAATAACATTACTCTAGAATCTAAATATGGTAAATGGACCCAACCTATTCTCTATGAAAATTCAACAACCTTCTGTCAAATCTACAACAAAAAGGGACACCTTGCTTCCCAATGTAAAGCCAAGAAGGCTACTACAGCCTCGAATGACCAAGCCAAGAGTGATGATAATGAGTACCCTTTTAGGGAAGAGCTACTAAACATGGTCGATTCTGCAGTTAAAGACCAAGCGGGAAAGGACATGGTAGGTTGTAGTGCTCTGTTGGCCCCTGTCAACTTAGGCCCTGTGAATTCACTGTCCTTTTCCCCCACTAGTGGAGCTGGGGCCCCCTCTGTACAACCCGAAGGGCTAGAGGAAGGGGATTTGCATCAGGAAGAGACTCCAGTTTCAGAGGATTCGGGGATATTATTGGTTTCTACTAGTTTAGGTACCTCCTGGGTAAGGGATGCATAGTAGGGGGAGTGAGACTAATCAGAGGATTTCCTCTCCTAACAACAAATCTATTGGCCTTACCCCTGGGGCTAGCTCAAGTGTATCTAATTTAGAAGGGTGGACGACAAAGAAAAAAGGTAAAGGCCAAGGGAAGAAATTACTAGATGTTGGAGCTGATTCCAAGCAAGGAAGACCAACTCAAAGGGAGACCAGGCAGAAGGCAATCAACAAATATATTTCGATGGGGAAATAGAGGACCTTGGAGCTGGGCGCCAACAGGGCCATTATCAAATGGGATTCCTATCATGGAACATTTGGGGGTTTAACAACGCCCACAAACAGTTCTTAGTCAAGAACTACATCTTCAACAATAAAGTTGATATTATGCTTCCTCAGGAGGTTAAGATGAAAAGTGAAAGCTTCCAATATGTGGCTAGAAATATTTATCCTAACACAGAGCACCTGAGATGTGATGCCTAGGGAGCATCAGGGGGAATCGCAACCCTATGGAATAACAACACAGTTTATGTTGGCAAGAGACACTGTGTGGCTTCATGACTATTGTCATTGATGGCAACAAAGTCCATCCCACACATCTGCAAGACATGGTATGTCTATACCGGAAGTCAGATTGAAGAGTATTTTGGTCCGGTGAGCAAGAACAGAGCAGGTAGCAAGGTCCGACAATCAGGTCTAGATCTCTCAAAGGAAGTATCCCAATAAACTACGAACTTGGGGAAGTCAAGAGGAGTACCATGACTAATAAATTCCAAAGATTGAGCCTCCGGTGATGAAAGAGTGAAAAGATATGAACACCTAAGTGTTGGGTTCCTATTTGGCAGAGAAGACTGAGGAAGAACTGATCGGCAGAGCATCAGACCTTAATCCGAATGAGATATTGATGGTGATCAAGTTTCTTGAGGGATCATTCATGATTGTCCGACATGATTGATGGCTTCTATAAGTATCTCTTTGATATGCATCACTTTGTAAGCAAGGATTCAGCTGATAGACCATAATTTGGGAAAATATTGAGTTTTCCAGATGCCGACTAGAAAGATGATTGAAATTATTGATGCGGATATATATACCAGATTGATTTTGGTATGAAGTAGTGTGAGGCATGTGATGTTGTGCAAATAAAAGTAGAGAGTAGCATGAAAACAGCTATACAGGTCCAGTATGTGATAGGACAGCAGCACCAAAGAAGAGGAAGAATAAAGTGTAGTAGATCAGTGTATTGAGCCTAACCAGAATTGAACCTCAGCATATGTGGATGCTTCTCATCAGTTCAATCACCTGGTTACTTTCTTTATACCTTGTAGATAGTGAGTCTCTTGTAGGCAGTGAGCCTCTTGTGAGCAGTGTGCTCGGGCAGTGAGCCCTAATTGGCAAGTGTCATTTTGTACTTCTATTCTTTTAACAGAGAATACAATCTTGGGTTAAGCACCCCATGGTTTTTCCCTTAAAAAGGTTTTCCACATCAAAATCATTGTGTTATGTGTATTGATTTTATTTCTGCTTTCATGGTTATGCATGCTTATATGAATTGATGTCGCATTAGTTGTTAAAGTAGAATAGAAAGTTAAAGTAATTAAGATAATTAATTCACCCCCCTCTCAGTTATCAATAATTGGTATCAGAGCTAATTTCCTCCTAACAGAGCCTAACAGCTTGAGGAAGATCTAGGAATCTCAATGGATATGTATGGTATGAGGGAATAACTTCAGTCTTCCCTAGATGATCTTGAGCAATCTCACTCTGAAGTAAATAACCTGAGGGAAAGACTCCAATAAGCTGATGATTTCATAAATGAACTCAAAGAAAAACTAAGTATCTCAATGAAGAAAAGAAAGGAACTGCTTCAACAATTAGCAAGTCAAAGTGAAGCCAATGATACTAATGAAGATCTGAATGAGAAAACCAAGTTATGTGAGAAGTTATCAAAAGAAGTAATTATGGTAAGACATGAAATGGAATCAGGAGTTATGAAATTCACCCAAGAAATTGAAGAGAAAAGAAAAAGTGAAGATAATCCAAAACAATCTCTCAAGGAGAAGTCAGAAGACTGCCACAAAATGGATAGAATAATCAGGCATCTAGAATCTGATCTTGAAGAAGCTAGAGACAATGAAGAACAACTTGAGAATCAGATAGACACTCTTAAAAGGGATCTTCAAACAACAAATGAATACAAAGAGAAATTCAAGATAAGCTCTGCTCAACTTGAAGTTCTTATTAAAAGCCAAAAGAGGGTAGATGACAAGCAAGGCTTGGTGTATGAGAAAGGGGAAAGCTCCGGATCCAGACAGAAGAACTCTGGATCAGGAAATCCAAGGAACAGGCCTAGAAGACCTCCGGTAAGGCAACCAAATGCTCAAAGATATCCATCCTTCAATGGATACTGCCACAACTACAATAACTTTGGTCATAAAGCAAATCAGTGCAGAAGAAGAATGAATCATACTAATTCATCCTTCTCTGGTCAGTGTTTTAACTGCAAAAGGTATGGTCACAAATCTCATGAGTGTAGAAATATGCAAATGAACAATTCATTCAATGGTAGATGCTTTGCATGCAATACAATGGGACATATGGCTAATCAATGTAGATCAAGATGATACCAGTCAAATATGCAAAGAAATGTTGTTTGCTACAATTGCAATAGATCTGGTCATATTGCTAAATTCTGTAGAAGTAAGATTCAGGACATAAAGGGTCTGGTACATCATAATCAAAACCAAGACAAAGGAAAAGGAAAAGTAAATGCGGATGAAATTCAAAGGGAGATGAACAAGATTTGGGTGAAGAGAAGTACAGAAAATGTTGGGGATGGATCCACACCAGAATCTGGTGCTGGTATTCCTTCCAAAAACTAAATAGATGAGCTCTACCTCAAGGGGAGTCACAAAAGAAAACAAGTTCCCCCAGCTAGCCAATTGGTGCCTGAAATTGGCACATGGAAGGTTGCGGATTAAAAGGGCCCTCAGAGAAACATCTAAATAACCCTTGGTAAAGATTTGAAAGATCCGCAAGGATTTTGAAAAGGTTAATCATCCAAGATTAATCCAGTTTGACAGTCATCTGGCAAAAGCAAGACTTTCACAGTTAGATCCCTATAATTCAAAATCAAAATATTTGGATTTGTCGTTAGATGGAATGTTTGGAGAAAGGGAGATACATTGTAAGTTATCATTCTAGGTGCATCTCAGTGATCCGGAAAGATCTCTCTCAGAACAAGGAAAACAAGGCAACTGGAATAACTTAGGTTGTGCATTTATTGCAAAATGGAATTAGGGTTTACACAGAAATAAAAGGGTTCTTTGATTCTATTGGTTTTTCTTCTAAATCAGCATCAGGGTTTGCCAGTTCCTATGCACATGCAGATTCAGCCAACTAATACAGGAGGTTACGTGAGCTCCTCCCCTTCACTTCTAGTTCTGCCGCACCAAGGGGGGTGTCCCTATAACTCAAGATATAACCTTGACTAGCTCAAAGATAGAAAGATCTAACTTGACAACAACAGGCAGAATACTCTCATATATGGACCAAGATCTGCATGATAGATCACAAGGTTGGCAACATTCTTGGACATAATGTCTGGTTAGGTATGAGAGCATGCAGGGGTTTTCCTACTCCTAATCCTACAACTAACAGGTGGAAGTGATGAAATGGGCAGACATAATGTCCGGGATGCAAGACAAGGGGTTTTGGCTCATAACTACTGATCCAGGAGCAGACTGTTGCCTATCCATTGGGCAAAGAGTCAACTAGACGTATACAACAGATGGTTTGCAACTTTCACTCAAGTTTTAGGGGGTTGGACTGATGCTTGCCTTACAAACATCACCCAAGAATGGGTATCTAACTGCTTCTACTTACAGATATCCCTGCTGACATGCAACCAGATTCAAAAGAAGGAGAATAACATGCAGCAAATGGAGACAAGCAGATAGACACATGCAATAAGCATTTTTCATATAACATTAACACTGAAACTAAAAATATGTGCAAAATACACTCATGTTGCAACTCATAAACTCTAAAATGGGATAAAACAGCCAAGATCATGCCCTGTCCTTCATTATTTACACAAAAATGCCTCAGGCCTTCAACCTCCTAAACAATGGTAACACAGTCTGCCTCTATCGGCCAGAAAGTGTACCACAAGCAATTAATTACATGGTTGACCAAAAATCTCGCCAAATACAGATCTCAGAAGGAATGGCGCTCAGAAGTTATTACTGCAGCAGATAAGGGAGGCCTCGAGTCCTGTGCTGCTATCTGGAAGTCTTCATTCATAATTAGACAGCTTCACCATTTGTACCATCACCCATACCTCTGCTACAGTCGCCATTTATGGCTTAACCACCCGCGGCCAACCTGGAAACCATCGCTGCGCTCAAAAAGAAATTCTCGCCAAAACACACTTTACTGAAGTTTTCAAATGTGCAGGGAAATTAATCCCACATGCAAGGTGCGAAAACCACTTCAGCACTTTAAAAACATGGCCGCATGCAAGATAGGTGTCGAGCGCTTTTGCCACGCTCGACACACGCCTTTCTGTCCAAAAGCCCATCGGCCAAACTTCTACCATCGGCTCACCCCAAAAAACTCTCGCCAACCTCAGTTGTCTCGCCGATCATCACACTACACTCCCATCCATCGACCAAGCACAAATCTCCTTTGCCGATGCCTATGGTCTCGCCGACCGCGAACTCCACATTCTCTTCATCGGTGTGACCAACACCATCGGCCAACATGAAATTCCTCCTGCCGATCTCAACAGTCACACCGATGCCTTCAAAAATCCTGATGATGTCATCATCATGTCCTGATGATGTCACCATCACCCGTCTGCATACCGCGCAACTCTCATATTCGGATGACGTCATCGCCATATAGGCGCCGGGGTGATATTAGAAAGATGACCTGATATTTCAAAATATCACCCCCCATACAAAAGATCATGATGCACTGTAGACCGGATGATGATGATGATGACCCCCTTAACTCAAAGAACATCAGGGTGCACTGTAGCTCTACTGCAGGATCAGGATGATATCCAAATATCACCTGATATTGAAACATGATGATCCTGATGAAAAATCTGGTCGACAGAAAATCATGATGATGCTGACCACCTCGAAGAAAATATGATGCTGCTGTTGAAAAATGATGAGGAGGGCCAACACTTAGGAAATTTTTTGGATTTTTTGGGAAGATGCCTGCATGAAAATTGCTAAATTAACTGACAATCAATTCAGGCACCAACAGTGGCTCTGATTGGGGACGTGCAAGTGCAAGACTGCAGCGAGAACCCCAGATCTCTGGGATGCAGACCAGTGCCTTATCCATTGGGCATAGAGTCAAACTTGCACCAATCTACATCATCAAACACATTATTTCAAAATAAACATGGTGGCCCAGGGCCACCAAAAAGGGAAAACCATACTTTTCCTTTGTCAAACACCTGATTTTCTTTTGATTTCTTCAAATGAAGCCTAAAAGCATTTAACTGTCTGCAGCAAGCCCCTTGGCAATTATTTGTGCTGCTGCTCATTTCTTTTTCTTCAACAAATCTACAACTAGCTTCATCAGCATATATAATTATCAGTTGTAGAATGTCATCATCGTATGAGTCACTGATGTTGCTTGGAAAAATAACAAACTCACATGAAACAAATGAATCCACATTAGAATTTTGCCCTTCCTCAAAAAATAAGAGCTCCTCTGTATCAAACATGCAATATTCAGGCACAAGCAACATCTCATAATCAAATTTATCTTGATGAACATATAGATATCCATCATCATCATGCATGGTAGTTTTGTCATTAATGTCCACCTGAAATGTCTCAAGAGAAGGCAGAAATAACTCAGAATGTAGCCCTACACTGAAAGCTTCATAGTCACCCCTGCAATCAACACTATCCCCAATTGTATGAGCACACACATCTACAATTTTCCCATCCACCTCTGAATAGTGACCTTGTTTTTTATCTTCACCAGTGCCCTGATAATCAAAAGCAAAGTTTTCAACCTCTGCACTATGAAGGTGGCCAAAATCTTCAAGGAAACATTCATAGTCAGCATCCAAATATATTTCATCATCTGAAAGGCTCACATATGCATCTGAATGCTGACAATCACTAGCATATTCACTGCCATCCCTTGAATCAATGTTTTCTATATTCAGAGTGAAGCTCTGCATATCCACTTCATATAAATAATCAGGCATAACTGGGATATGCACACTGCTGCAAGACACAACTTCATGTATGTCTCTCATTTGATCAATTGGAGGGCACCTTGTGTCTGCAGGCTTTTCTTCTAGAGGCAGACAATAATCTTTGTCCACATCATTATAGGATGTGCCTACATTTTCAGCAACATTTTCTTCATGCATGACATCATGGCTACACACATTATTCTGAAATATATTTCCCTCTACACAATCATCTTTTAATGCACATACTGGGAGAGCTGAAATATATTCACTTTGATAACTGCTTTGACAACTTGCAGCTATGAAACCTACTGGCATTCCATATTTCTCATTGTTTTCTATGTCCATAGCAAATTGGAAAGCCTGGTGAAGTGTGACTGGTTCTTTATCTCTCAACAGATAACTCATTTCTTGATCAAATGCAGCCAAATAAATTGTCAAGCACAATGCATTATTAGGTCTCATATATTCAGGGATCTGCCTGAGCAATTTAATAAACCTAAGATTAAAGGCTGGAACCAGTTCCTCATCTTCCCTTTGGATATTCATAAAATGTATGATCAATGAGGCCACATCAAACCTTTCACCAAACTGCCCTAGGAATGCAACTTCTAAATCCATCCATGAAGAAACTGAACAAACAGGCAGGTCTGAAAACCATATCCTAGCATCATCTTCCAATGACTGAACAAAGAGTCTCATTACTACATCTTCATCCTCTACCTCATAATCTTCTATTAAATTACAAAATCTTTGCAGATGTTTGTTTGCCGATTCAGAATCTGATCCACTATATTTTGGCAAACATCTTCTAATTTTATTGGGAATAATATTTGGGTAACCATATATCCCTGTGAAATTTAGGGCTTTATATCTTTCAATAAAGAATGGTCTTCTCTGAGAGGACGACTAGGCTTGTTGCTCTAAACTCAACATTTTGGAATCAAAGATGAATACCTGGATATATGTTGTAGCACTGATAGGTTCTTTCAACAGAGTCGCCACCTCTCAGAGAGAGGACAGAATGTCATCAAGGCACTTTTGTTTTCTAGATTCACCACCCCAGCAGAGCACCACATGGTTCCTTTTTTGCTGCAACAACTTCACTGGAAACTAGATTTTCTAGCCCTCGGGTTACTTGACTCTCTCTCTCTCCCCAGTAGAGTCACCATTTTGTTGGTGACTTAGATGGGTCACAAATATATCACCAAGGATGACTAGATATTACTTTTGATCAATCACATCCCCAGCAGAGTCGCCATTTTGTTGGTGACTCGGATGGGTCACAAATATATCATTTCTTTTATCAGTCCATCCCCAGCAGAGTCGCCATTTTGTTGGTTTTTCTTCTGAATCAGCATCAGGGTTTGCCAGTTCCCATGCACATGCAGATTCAGCCAACTAATACAGGAGGTTGCGTGAGCTCCTCCCCTTCACTTCTGGTTCTGCCGCACCAAGGGGGGTGTCCCTATAACTCAAGATATAACCTTGACTAGCTCAAAGATAGAAAGATCTAACTTGACAACAACAGGCAGAATACTCTCATGTATGGACCAAGATCTGCATGATAGATCACAAGGTTGGCAACATTCTTGGACATAATGTCTAGTTAGGTATGAGAGCATGCAGGGGTTTTCCTACTCCTAATCCTACAACTAACAGGTGGAAGTGATGAAATGGGCGGACATAATGTCCGGGATGCAAGACAAGGGGTTTTAGCTCATAACTACTGATCCAGGAGCAGACTGGTGCCTATCCATTGGGCAAGGAGTCAACTAGACATATACAATAGATGGTTTGCAACTTTCACTCAAGTTTCAGGGGGTTGGACTGATGCTTGCCTTACAAACATCACCCAAGAATGGGTATCTAACTGCTTCTACTTACAGATATCCCTGCTGACATGCAACCAGATTCAAAAGAAGGAGAATAACATGCAGCAAATGGAGACAAGCAGATAGACACATGCAATAAGCATTTTTCATATAACATTAACACTGAAACTGAAAATATGTGCAAAATACACTCATGTTGCAACTCATAAACTCCAAAATGGGATAAAACAGCCAAGATCATGCCCTGTCCTTCATTATTTACACAAAAATGCCTCAGGCCTTCAACCTCCTAAACAATGGTAACACAGTCTACCTATATCGGCCAGAAAGTGTACCACAAGCAATTAATTACATGGTTGACCAAAAATCCCGCCAAATACAGATCTCAGAAGGAATGGCCCTCAGAAGTTATTGATGCAGTAGACAAGGGAGGCCTCGAGCCCTGTGCTGCCATCTGGAAGTCTTCATTCATAATTAGACAGCTTCACCGTTTGTACCATCGCCCATACCTCTGCTACAGTCGCCATTTATGGCTCAACCACCCGCGGCTGACCTGGAAACCATCGCTGCGCTCAAAAAGAAATTCTTGCCAAAACACACTTTACTGAAGTTTTCAAATGTGCAGGGAAATTAATCCCACATGCAAGGTGCGAAAACCACTTCAGCACTTTAAAAACATGGCCGCATGCAAGATAGGTGTCGAGCACTTTTGCTACGCTCGACACACGCCTTTCTATCCAAAAGCCCATCGGCCAAACTTCTACCATCGGCTCACCCCAAAAAACTCTCGCCGACCTCAGTTGTCTCGCCGATCATCACACTACACTCCCATCCATCGGCCAAGCACAAATCTCCTTTGCCGATGCCTATGGTCTCGCCGACCGCGAACTCCACATTCTCTTCATCGATGTGACCAACACCATCGGCCAACATGAAATTCCTCCTACCGATCTCAACAGTCACACCGATGCCTTCAAAAATCCTGATGATGTCACCATCACCCGTCTGCATACCGCGCAACTCTCATATCCGGATGAAGTCATCGCCATATAGGCGCCGGGGTGATATTAGAAAGATGACCCGATATTTTGGAATATCACCCCCCATACAAAAGATCATGATGCACTGTAGACCGGATGATGATGATGATGACCCCCTTAACTCAAAGAACATCAGGGTGCACTGTAGCTCTACTGCAGGATCGGGATGATATCCAAATATCACCCGATATTGAAACATGATGATCCTGATGAAAAATCTGGTCGACAGAAAATCATGATGATGCTGACCATCTCGGAGAAAATATGATGCTGCTGTTGAAAAATGATGAAGAGGGCCAACACTTAGGAAATTTTTTGGATTTTTTGGGAAGGTGCCTGCATGAAAATTGCTAAATTAACTAACAGTCAATTCAGGCACCAACAGATTCATCATTTGCACATTTGCATTCGAGAAGAAGAGAAAAGGAGCTCTGCAACAAAATTGTCTCAAACCTCTCAAAGATCAACCGCAGAATTTGGTTCATCCAGCAATCTGATCTAGCTCATATCGTGAACCCTAGAAGTGTAAAAGGTATTTTCCATTCTTAATATCTCTCTTTGAATCTTTGAAAGATGGCTACTTCGAATGTTGTGAAGATCACTGATAGGCCACGCCCTAAATTTAAAAAACATCCCTATAAATCCCTAGAAGTTGACCCCCTAGGTGCATTTTCTAGCATTTCGCATGGAGTTCTGCATGTAGAAGATGTTAGGGTTTACATACACGCAAACAATAAAGAATTTGGGGAATCCAAGCTGATAGATATCTACCACAAGGAACTGATATGAATCATTTGAACTCAAACCTCAGTACAAGGCCATCCGGGATAAGCATTTTGGACATTACATTCATTTCCCCTATTTTGCTGAAGATGATTGGGTCTGGTATGTTCTGAGCAGAATGCATGACAACTTTATGTGGTTGATGAGGCCATTCAAGATAACCAAGGATGCAATTAGGGTGGTAACCAAATTGCATTCATCCGGTGGGTTGCCTGCTCTTAAATTAGTCAAAAATCAAACTGTTAGTTAGGCTACCAGATCAAAATTTGACAAGAGAGCAATGACTATAGAAGATATCATTGATCTGGATATCAAGTTTGCATCTATGATAATTGGCTATAAGATATATCACTCTAGCAGGGAGAATTATGTATCCAGAACTACAATCTATGTTGCTTATCAGATGTTAAGGGAGAATGTAGATTATGATCTTTGTGAGCTTCTTCTAAGCCAACTGTTGGAAAACCTACAAAAGATCAAGAAGGACAAGAAGAACTCATTCAAGTATGGTGGGCTAATACAGTGTTTGTTCTTTTTCTTTATGAATGAGCTACCCGGATCCAGTGGTTGGGTATGGCAAAATGACAAACCGGTTGCCATTCAAATCAGAGATTACATGCATGGGCTTGGTGATGCCAAGTCTCAAAATACAGCTCTCTAGGGATACTTCAAGAACTTTCAAATTATGATGCAAGCCAGAGAAAGAATCCCCCAATCATTGGTTGAGAAGTACAAGGATACAGTGTGCTTTATGGTAGACACTGATCAATGTCTAATGGAGGCTGTAGAGCCAAGGATAGTCTGGATTATGCCAATGGGGTATGAGGTGGATGATAAAATTCTGGAACTGCATGTCCAACACCTACTAAGTCATCCCAAGGACCCTAAGGCAGAAAGGTTTGGAACCTTCCAAGAGTTGAGTTTAAAAGTTCATGTTGAACTAAGATAGCCTGAGATCAAGAGAAAAGTGAGAAGGGAAGTACAAGAATTCACCAAGAGGCATGGAATATCAAAGGAGACAGTTGATGCCAATAGAGAGAAGATGGATAGGGCAGAGAAAGAAAGGCAAGAAATAAGAAAAGAAAGTGCTCTGGTGTAGGCGCCCTCCCAGACCAAATCCTCCAAAAGCCCTACACCTGCCACCTCTAAGAGCCAAAAATCATCAAAATTGAAGCCCAGACATCCAGAAAGGGAGAGAAGAGAACAAAGGAAAAGGCAACAAGGTACTATACAAGTCAGAAGGATGATGAAGAGATAGAATCTGATGAGGAGATCAAGAAAATGAAGAAGAAGAAGAAAACATCTGATGAACCCTCTACCGGTCATAACAAGGAAGAAGAGGCAGAAGAATTCATTGAAAGGCCTACTCTCTGCATTGATGATATCATCAAATTAGTCACTGTGGATGGGAACTTGAAACCAATGACTGAATTTTATGATGATTATAGTAAAGCTGATCAAAAGATCCTGCAAGAAGCTACAGTCGGGTATCTAAACATCTATAACAAAGAATTCATTGAAATCATCTCCTTAATTCCCAAAAGCCTAGAGAAGGAACTTGAAATAAATGAACATGATCTTCAAGGATTGCAAGGATGAGTTCCGGAGCAAAGCAAGAATGAATCAGCTTATGCTTGGAGAGACTGACAAAGTGGCAAAAGAAACTGAAGACATCCTCTGGAATGCCTTCATGAAATACAATCTCCTTGTTATAGAGGACTTAGGTGATGAACATTTTGTCATGGATGATGAAGGACTAAGTACATCAAAGGTAGATCATACAGAGAAAACTACAGAAGAATCAAAGGAGATAGGTGAGGAGAAAACTAAGGATCTAGATTCCTCTGCTCCAGAAGAGGAAGTCCCTGAAGAAGTAAACATCTCTCTTCTGGATCCCCCTGCTGACTCTGGAACTGAAGGAGAAGAAAGAAAAGATGAGAAAAGTTGTCAAGAAGAAGAAGTCAAGGGAAGAGAAAAAGATCAAATAGAGAAAACCCCAGATGATAGCTCTGAGGCCACAGAAGGGAAGAAAACTCTGTCTCCGGCAAGAGACACTGCAAAATTAGTCAAATACTTCCTAACAAAAGAAACGATGGAATTAGATGAACTGGAACTACTTCAAGGACCATTCAATTTTGATTCCCTCTCCCCAGTTCAAACAATGAAGATAGCATCCTTTGCTCAAGCAAAGGCAAAAGAAAAACTTCTGAAGTCTCACATGGAAGACTGTGAGCTAATAAAGATTACATCTAGTGTATTGGAGAAGATCATGCCATCCTTTCAGAAGGATATTTCGGCCTCCTCATCTGGTAATCTAAAATCTCTTGTTAATTCTGTTAATACACATTTTGACTCTTTAGAGAAAGCAGCAGAAGAGAAAGTCTGGAAAGAGTTTTTGGGTAAGAGATTCTCCGAAGTACAAGGGCTAATAACAAATGATAGGAGAAATATGGATATTAGAATAAAGAGCTTAGAAAATTCTCTTAAAGATGGCGAAGAAATATATAAATTTTGTTGAAAAAGGATATTGAGAAGAAAGTGAAAGAACAAGAGGATAAACTGTCAAGTTTATCTTAGAATTTTGATCCTCGCACCACATCCATAATAAACCAAGAATGTCAGACTATTGTCATTCTAAATGAACTAAAGAAACTTGAAAAGTAAAGGAAGAATATAATAAGTAGGATGGGTGAACTTAGAGGGATAATTATCCCTAAGTTAGAGGCCATGCATGAGGCCCTAACTGATGCTCAGACCATAGCCTGAACCAGTGATCTGACAGATCTAAAGAGGGCAGAAGCTTTTGCATTCCTGTTGAGTGGTTACATCTCAATTTTGGACAGGATGAAGTAGAGTTGGGCAACAAAATTTATCCAGTTGAAGACAACTTTTGCAGATATACTTCAGTATATGTAAGTATGTTATGTATATATATTTATGTGGCCAAGTATAGATTGTTTTTGGAAATTTTGGTATGTGGATCCTACCCTTTGCCATTGATGTCAAAGGGGGAGATTGTTGGCAAGAGACACTGTGTGGCTTCATGAGTGTTGCCAAGAGGGAGCTCCGGAAAAGTGTGGTATGAAAAATGTGGAATCTAGCTAAGGGGGAGCTCCAGAAAAGTGTACCTAAGAATAAAGCATTAGCCAAGGGGGAGTATGCTATAATACTTATGGCAACACTTAGTCATTTTTCACTAAGTGTTGCCATCAATGCCAAAGGGGGAGATTGTTGGCAAGAGACACTGTGTGGCTTCATGAGTGTTGCCATTGATGGCAACAAAGTCCATCCCACACATCCGCAGGACATGGTATGTCTATACCAGAAGTTAGATTGAAGAGTATTTTGGTCCGGTGAGCAAGAACAGAGCATGCAGCAAGGTTTGACAATCAGGTCTGGATCTCTTAGAGGAAGTATCTCAATAAAGTGTGGACTTGGGGAAGTCAAGAGAAGTACCATGAATAATAAATTCTAGAGATTGAGCCTCCAGTGATGAAAGAGTGAAAAGATATGAACACCTAAGTGTTGGGTTCCTGTTTGGCAGAGAAGACTGAGGAAGAACTGACCGGCAGAGCATCAGACCTTAATCTAGATGAGATATTGATGGTGATCAAGTTTCTTGAGGGATCATTCATGATTGGCCAACATGATTGATGACTTCTATAAGTATCTCTTTGATATGCATCACTTTGTAAGCAAGGATTCAGCCGACAGACCATAATTTGGGAAAATATTGAGTTTTTCGGATGCTGACTAGAAAGATGATTGAAATCATTGATGCAGATATATACCAGATTGATTTCAGTATGAAGTAGTGTGAGGTGTGTGATGTTGTGCGAAGAAAAGTAGAGAGTAGCATGAAAGCAGCTATATAGGTCAGGTATGTGACAGGACAGCAGCACCAAAGAAGAGGAAGAATGAAGTGTAGTAGATCAGTGTATTGAGCCTAACCGGAATTGAACCTCAGCATATGTGGATGCTTCTCATCAGTTCAATCACCTGGTTACTTTCTTTATACCTTGTAGATAGTGAGTCTCTTGTAGGCAGTGAGCCTCTTGTGAGCAGTGTGCTCGGGCAGTGAGCCCTAATTAGCAAGTGCCATTTTGTACTTCTATTCTTTTAACAGAGAATACAAGCTTGGGTTAATACCCTGTGGTTTTTCCCTTAACAGGGTTTTCCACGTCAAAATCATTGTGTTATGTGTATTGATTTTATTTATGCTTTCATGGTTATGCATGCTTATATGAATTGATGCTGCATTAGTTGTTAAAGAAGAATAGAAAGTTAAAGTAATTAAGATAACTAATTCACCCCTCTCTCAGTTATCAATAGTTTAAGGGGAGGATTATAGAAAGCAACAGAAACTTCTTGGCAGTCAAAATGGAATCAAAAATCCATACCTAGAATTTGGTTAATATTTATGCTCCTAATCAGAGGGGCCCAAGAAGGGAAGTGTGGGATCTGCTCTCTTCGTTGATTGCTAGTGACCCTTCAAGTTGTTGGATGTTAGTTGGGGATTTCAACACTCCACTCTTCCCCTCTAAGAAGAGTGGAGGGATCATGGACTATACTAGCAGCATGATGGACTTAAATGATTTTCTAAACATTGAAGGGCTACTAGATCTAGATTTGCAAGGAATAAATTCACCTGGTCTAATCAAAGAAAAGGAAGGAACCTGATACAAGTCAAGCTTGACAGAGTCCTTGTCTCACCCAATTGGAAATTCTTAAGCTCATACTCTCTAGAAGCGCTGCCAAGAACTACCTCATACCGCAATCCCCTGCTTCTTTCATGGAGAGAAACAAATAGAAAAGGCCCTTATCCCTTTAGTTTTGAGATCATGTGGACCAAACACCCTAATTTCAAAGACAAGATCTTAAGCTAGTGGAGAGAAGATGTTCATGGTACTCCTATGTACAGACTGGCTCAGAAGCTTTTGAGGGTGAAGAAAAAGATGAGAGGATGGAACAGATTTAGCTTTGGGAACATCTTTGAAGAAAAAAGAAGACTTAATATCAAGCTTGGAGATCTCCAAAAGAAGATGGAGGCGGGGGACTCTTCAGAAGAAATGGCTAAAAAGGAAGGGGCTGTGAGGAAGGAATGGAAGGATTTGATGCTGAAGGAGGAGGTCTTTTGCAAACATAAATTGAGAGTGCAATGGCTAAAAGAGGGGGACAGGAACACAACTTTTTTCCATCAATCAACAATAAAGCACAAGAAAAGGAACTGCATATCTAAGTTGATGGATGACAGAGGCATTATGGTGGAGTTAGATTTTCAGATTGGACAAGTGGTTGCTTCCTACTTTAAGAATTTCTTTGGTGTCCAAGACAATTGTATTAACCAGAACCTCATAGATATCATACCTACTCTTCTTGATGATGGAGATAATGAATAGCTTAGCAAGATAATCACTGGGGAAGAGGTTTGCGCTAGTCTCTTTTCTATGGAAGCCTTTAAAGCCCCCGAACCTGATGGTTTTCCCCTAGCTTTCCTTCAGGAGTATTGGGATATTGTGGGAAAAGATGTCATTGAGGCGACCGGAGACTTTTTTAAGGGAGGTAAGATCCTGAAGCAACTAAACCAAACTTTCATTGTTCTTATTCCCAAAAAACAAGACTGTTTATAAGATCTTCTCCAAAATCTTAGTGATCAGAATGCAGCCTCTACTGGATAAACTTATAAGCAACTGTCAAAAAGGTTTTGTGCCAAGAAGACTGATAACTAATGCGGCCATTACTACCCATGAAATAATTCACTTTATGGAAAGAAGTAAAAATCTGAGAATGGCTTTCAAACTAGACATCTCTAAAGCCTATGATAGAGTTAGTTGGGAGTTTCTGTTTAAGGTGCTGAGAAAATTAGGCTTTAAAAGTAAACCTTTGCAAATCATAGAGGCATGTGTCACTTTAGTTAGATACTCTATTCTTGTTAATGGTATTCCTAGGGGGTTCTTCAACGTGGGTAGGGGACTCAGATAGGGGGACCCCCTATCTCCCTACCTATTTATACTGGTTGAATCCCTGAGAAGAAGTTTCCTCAATCTTCTTCACTCCAGAGAAATAAAAGGTGTTAAACCAGCTTCAACAGAAACACCTGCAGTGATACAACAATTCATGGACAACACAATTCTTTTTGGCTCAGGTTCGGTGATCGAGGCCAGAAAGTGGAAAATGGTGCTTCAAAATTATGCTACCTCAGCAGGCCAATGCATTAACTTTGACAAAATCTAGGTTTTCTTCTTTAACACCCCTTTTGTCTTATAGTAGAAAGTTATGGGGATCCTTAGGTGGTCAAGGGGTGAGTTGCCTGGGGTCTATCTTGGGCTCCCCATTTTAGTGAAAGATGCTCCTCCAGAATACTAGAATTCCATAATTGAAAGGACGCAAAGGAAGTTAGCTGGATGGAAAGGGAAACTTCTGAGTCAAGCTGGTAAGTTCAATTACTTAAGGCCTCCCTACAAGGAATACTAGTTTACTTCTTGTCTCTTTTTAAAATCCCTAAATATATAGCAGAGAGATTGGAGAAAATACAGAGGAACTTTTTATGGATAGGCATGGAAGACAAGAAAATACTGACCCTCGTTGGATGGGATAAAGTCTGTAGACTGAAACTTCAAGGAGGATTAGGTCTAAGGAAGTTGAATCTGCTCAGCAAAGCCATGATCACCAAGGTGGCATGGAATCTTGTTACAGGAGACAAGGATTGGGGAAAAATTATGTGTGCTAAGTACTTTGGGAATCGAAACCCTAAGGATTTTTTATTATCTCCTGATTTCCCCAGAGGGTCGGTGATTTCGAACGTCATAAAATATAGGTCAATACTTTTAAGGGGTGTTAAATGGAAATTGGGAAATGGAGGTAGCATAAGGTTCTGGGAAGACAATTGGATTAAGGGAGAACCATTAAAAAACATGCAAAATATGATGGAATTAGCTAACATAGTTGTGTACCATTTTGGTGGATTGGTTCGTGACTATTTTTTGCTAGACAAAAGGGGATGGAAGTAGTTGTCTGACTGATGTCAAGGAAGGGTCAATCTTATTAGGGCTGCTAAAGAGATCCAACTCTCCTTAAAAGGGTGTTGAATCCCTCTAGTTCCTCATAATGATTAAATCATCTAGGCCCTTGAAAACTCAGGGAGGTTTACAGTCAAGTCTTCTTATAATCTTTCCCTCCCTCAAAATGTTGACACCTTTTGGAGAAAAATCTGGAATCACAATTTAATCCCAAAGATCAACCACTTTTGGTGGCTAGTGGTGCAAAATAAAATTCTTACAACTGACAACCTCTAGATCAGAGGATTCCAAATCCCAAACAAATGCATCCTTTGTATGAAAGAAGAGGAGAATGTCCCCCATATCCTTCTGCATTGTGATTTTGCCTGGGAAGTTTGGAGTATAGCTTTGGCCATGCTTGATGTTCTGTGGTGCTAGAACGATGGATTAGGGGATTGCATTCGTACTTGGTCCCCCCTTTCTCTAATCCTATTTGCAGGGAAATATGGACCTTGATACCCCCTATCTTCTCTTGGTGTCTGTGGAAAGAAAGAAACAATAGGCTTTTCAGGGAAAAGTTTAGGGAGCCTAAGGAAGTGTTAGAATCAGTTGTTAAATTGCTGCAAGACATCATCAACAACAACACTTTAAGAGCTACGGATACTCCTCCTAATGCTAAGGAATTGTAGGTGATGAATTAGTGGGTTGTTCCTATGAGCATTCTCAAGGTGGATGATAGCAGGAAAAAAGCTAGGGCTAGAACAAAATGGTCTCCTCCCCCGGTGGGATGGTTTTTGCTCAATTTTGATGGTGTTGCTAAAGGCAATCCAGGGTTGGCCAGTGGGGGTGGATTAATAAGATTGGAGAAGGGTACCCTCTATGTTGCGTTTGCTGGAAGTTGGAGTGTTAATACCAATAATATGGTGGAGGCCTATGCTCTTCTATGGGGAATTAAAATTGCCTTGGCTACAGGTATAAAAAACATCATTGTTGAAGGGGACTCCAAGATTGTAATAGAAGTTGTCAAAGAAAAGATCAGAGTGGGGTGGCAGATGGAGGATATAGTGCAGGATATCAAATCCCTCCTACTTAACTTTGAAGGAAGGGAAGTGAGACATATATACAAAGAGGGCAATAAATAGGTGGACCTTCTAGCTAACTTAAGGATAAACATTAACCCCCTAAGGTGTTGGAAAAATGTTGATAATTTACCTCTAAGCATTATTGCTAGTATACAGAAAGAAGCACCTTTCTAATTCATCATGATAGTAATGATTATAAGTATTCGTTGGTGCTTCTATGTTTCGTCTGACTCTCACTTTGAGAGGAGATGTGACTTATGTGTCAGAATGGAGAACCCCACCAATCCCTATAAGGTGACGTGGAAACTGAATGCCCATGTGGATGATGACATGCTTAGCAGTGAGCAAGATAGGTGATCCGATGGATTTGGAAAGTCTTTTCAGCTACCTCCTTGAATGATGGTTTTGAATGGCACACACGAGCAAACTCCGGAATGCATTTATGTCTCAAACGCACACAGAGTAGTGAAGGACAAGCATGGAAATAAGAGAAAGGAACTTGATTTAATGTTTTTAAATCTCCTTTCTAGATTATTCAACCATCTCTCCCTTTGGCTCTACAAATACATTTTCAGCTTGGAGTTTTGCTGGGTTAGGAAGATGGGTGGCAATAAGGTGAGAACTGAACCCATGAACTATGGTGAATTCAGGGAGGATGTGCAGGTTTAGACTATTGCGTATGAAGGAGGAATTACCCCATTTATCAATGGCCTGAATAGATATGATGAACATTTGTCAATTCAGTTTGCTATTTCATAGGATAGCAACAGGGTGGTGAAAGTGGGTGGTGTCCAATTTGAGGTTTCAAAGGATGCCATTGCCAAGGCTATAGGGTTTCTTTGTCCCGAAAATAGGCTTAAGAAGTAGATGAGGGTTCAAGATATTGAAGGAATGAAGTTGTTCTTTAGAGAGGGTGAAAAGCAGATAAGACTGCAAGGAGGTTTCAAAAGGGAAATCCTGGTAAGTCCTTAGAACTAGGTTTGTTTCTTGGTTATGAAGTATTTTACTTTAGAGGGGAGGTATAAGGTTTTCTATCACTACCATTTTGCTTTTTTGAATCACTTCCGCCACAAAGTTGAAGTCAATTTTCCCTCCTTCCTGCTATCTAGTCTGGAGGCTTCAGTGACCCAAGTTAAAAAATCCTGTGAAGGTAACCCTATGATCCCTTCCTTGCCTCTACATCAGGGGCTAATTTTCTACCTCTACCAGTATCATCTTGCTCTTTTCCCGTCAAAACCCCCATCTGCCAAGCTGGTTGAAGACAATTCTACTGATGACCCAAAAGACAAAGTCCTTCTTAGTGAGTGTCTAGGTAAATGGGACAGGAAAAATACATGTGTGCCCTCGTCACCTAATTCTCCCACTAATATGCCTTTGAGTTCCTCTGCCCCTATCCCGAGCCCTTAGTTTTCTAAGGGAATTTCCCAGACTAAGTCCCATTTCGGGAGTTGCACTCTATGGGCCTCTGTTCAGGTTGGTGGGGAGAGTTCCCATGGGAGGTCCAAAGAGCAAGCGACAGAGGGCCTATGCATTTTAAAGAGTAACTCCCCAAACATGGTAGTAAGAGACGTAAAAGAGAGACTCCAGACTAGAGTAAAGGTGTTGGGAAGATTCACAACAGAAGTGACATGATGAGTGGGAGGGCTGAACAGCCAAATTAGGAGAGGTTGGATAGAGAGGAGAAGCAGGTCAAAGAGGAGACTGGGGTGGAGAAAGAGAGAGCAGTTGGTAAGCATGGCACTACTAGGATTTCAAGCATAAGAAGATCCTCCAGGCTAGCTAGGGATAAACCCCAATTTGTGAAGATTGTAGATTACTTGTCCAACTCAGAGCAGGAAGTCTTGGGGAAGAAGGAGGAAACTAAAAATGAGGATCTTGCCTCGGTTTAGGATAATGAAGGTACCAGCCACTTTGATTCCATGAATAACTCCTACTATGACACAAATGAGGAAGACATAGAGATTTTGGAGACTCCAGACAAAGAGGTTATGAGTACTAGGATGGAGCTAGACAATAGGAGGTTGAAAAAGGAGTTGGCAGGAGTCAAGACTCGACTAGCGGTCATGGAGACCAAATGAAGGTTTTAATCAATCTATTGTTGAAGATTTCACACAGGGCTGCTACTGCGTTCTCGATGTTGCATGAGAATCGGGTCAAGGGAGAGGAGCCTCTGTTGGATAATAAGGAAAATTTATTTTATTTGCTCAATGAGGACTGGAAAGATCTCCTTAGCTAGGTTTTTTAGCTTATGTTTTAATTCTCAAACTCTATTTTTTGTAGATATGTCGTTAAACTGTTGTTAGTCTGTTGTTCTGTGGCTTTTTGAGGCTCTGTGCCTGTTTTGTTGTTTGTTGGCTTTGTTATTGGGATTTGCACCCGGGTTTGCAGCTTTATGAAATATTAATTCATGTGAATTGACCATGATATGAGGAAAAATCTGTGGACACTTTATAGCATACACACTCTTTTACTTCATGTCAATTTAGTTTTATGTTAAAATTTAGAATAATATAAAATATGTAAGGGTGATGAAGAATAATATCAAAAAATTCTATTATATAATTTTGTTATAATAATAATAATAATATATTTTGAAAATAAATAAATTATTAATATTTTTAATTAGAAGATTGATATTTTGTAATGTTAGTTTAGAATATCTATAAGATGAATATTAGAAAAAAATAATCTATTGAAAAAAAATAGGAGGGAAATATATGTCATAAATTAATATTAATAAATTAACAATATTATTATATAATAGTATTGAATTTTATAAATATGGTATTTAAATTCTATTATATAATTTTATATAATATAGTATTTTTCATTATGTTATAAATATCATATTAATAATGTCATAAAGTAGAGTATATGTCATACATTATTAATTTTACATTTTAAAAATGAAGAGCAACGAAAACAACATCGAAGAGAATATGCTTGAAATTATATGAAATAATCATGTGAACAAATGAAAGATGCACAAAGAGAGGAAGTAATAAATCGTCAAAAAAAAAATGATAGAGAAAAACATGTTAAACGTAGGGTAGATATGACAGCTGAAGAGATTGAAGTAGAAATGAGACAACATGCAAATGAGATGATAACACATTATGTACGAACATCTCAAGAGGAGAAATATATATTAGGAAGAAGATTGAAAATATATGTGTTTAGATCAATTTAGTGAGACAGAAAGACAACAACTACAAGCATGTAATCATGAATTAGCTCAAACATCATCACTCTCATGGGAATGTTGAGGTTAATTCTAAAGGGATGAATTCTATTACAAAATATCATGTGCTACAAATGCCAGAGAATGGAGTTTGAGATGCAATGAATGTTGATACTCAAAATCATGTAGAAAATAGCAGTTCATAAGAGGAGTTAACATATCAACCGAGAAGCAATCACTTAGCCTCTGGCTATCCTCTCTCATGGTGCAAGGGTGCTTCTGCTTGGTGAAAAGATGCTCTCATGGATCACCTGACTATCAGTGCTTCACCGGAGGACTATTTGTCTCAGGGGGATGATTCCTCTAAGGAGGTTGAGCTTCCTTTCGAGGATGTTGTTGTGGGGGTGGCAAAGAATGCTGATGTGGTTCCTTCACTCACTCTAGATTCTTCTGGTCTTCTACCTGTTCATTTTTCTGCTCCTCTCGCTTCGGGTCGGCCTGCTTCTTTTGTTCTAACTTTTGCTTCTTCAGTTTTTCCCTCTTCAGACTCAACTTCCCTGTGTGTGGATTCTTCAGTGGTTGTTGGGGTTCTCTGTGAGCCCTCTTTGCTTGTGGATTCAGGGGAGGCTCCCCCCTCTCCTCTTTCTATTATTCCTAGTTCTGATCCCTCCTGGACGGTGGCTCCGCGTAGGAAGAAAAGTCATTTTCCCTCTAGTGGCAAAGGTTTTAGGTGTTCTAGATTGGGATCTGGTGTTGTGTAGATCCTTGTTGTTTGTTCTCCTGTTGGGTTGTTGTGCCTGTGATGTCGATCTGTTGTTCTTGGTTTCTGGGATCTATTGTTTGGTCCCCTATTTTTTGCCCTTGTTGCCTCATTTGTTTTAAGTTCAGCCCCTTGTTTCTTTTGGGTTGTGTTGTATCAGGGTTCAGCACCCTTGTTCTGTCACTTATCTCAATCTAAAACATATCAACCAAGAAGATGAAGATGATTACAAAGAACACAAAATGAAAGAGATCAAGGTACACTTAATTATAATATAAATATTGAGATTGATTTAAAAACTTTACAAATGATATCTCAACATGGACTTGATAATTGCTACATCGAGCATGTGTTATATTTGTCAAGAAAATTACCCTACAATGAAGGTTGTTTAGGTACCTAAAGGCCCTATTTACAATAGATGTTGACAAGAGAAGCATGAACATCAATTTTTAGTATTAAGCAACATGGATCATGGTCCACAACCACCAGAACCTACAAACTTAACACAAGTTAAGGAAATGTTGATAGCACATGTCAACCCAATACTTCAAATCACACATGCAACTAAAGGACAATATAAATATAAAGGACATACCATAAGTTTTCCACATGAAGTAAAAGAAATAGCTAATATTTTCCACATTGAATAAAAGATTTACCAATTATTATCATTTGAAGGAAGGATCAATGAGGAACAAATTATAATTTTATAGTCAATAGAGAGTGTATACAAAGCACTTAAATACAAAATAGAACATGACAAGTTCTATAGAGATGTTTAAATTGATAAAAATGCATGATAATTCAAGGAACAATTGGAACAAGTAAATCATATCTAGTTCATGCAATTCATCAAGCTCTTCAAGATGCATCAGTACCACAACATTGTCCCCTATTATTACTAGCACCAACTAGAGTTACAACCTTTAACATTGGTGCATTGACAATCCATTCAACACTGAGAATTCCACTTACAGATTTTGTTGAATTAGAAGGAACAAGACTCACAAGTTTCCAAGAAGAAATCCTTGACATATAAAATACATATATTGATTGATGAAATTAGATTTATTAGACAAAATTTGCTACAAACTATTGATTCAAGACTACACCAAACATTTCCTAAATAAGAAAACTTGAGTTTAGGAGGAAGATCAATCATTTTGATAATAGATTTAGGACAACTACCTCCTGTTAGTGAAAAACCACCATATGATAGTAACATATGTGAAAAATCACTATGGAAATAATTTAAGATAGTTTTTACATTGGATAAAATATCCAGACAGGAAGGTGAAAGTGAGGACCAACAAAGGTTTCACCAACTACTCACAAATATTAGAGATGCACATCCAACAATTGATGATTGGAAATTATTGATGACAAGAATAAATGTTGCATTACATCCAACAATTAGGGAAGAGTTTGATAATAATATTCATCTATTTGCAGCAAATGATAATGTACATAATCATAACATAAGAAAATTATATTCATTGAGAAGACCAATAGCCTATAACATTGCAATCAAAGAAGGGAGTACTAATCCATTAGGAGGTCAAAATGATGAATTGGATGTTGAATTATTATTTTATGTGGATGGAAGGGTCATGCTAACCTCTAATTTACATGGATAGAAGTAGGTCTTGTAAATGGAGTTTTAGGGTACATTCAAAATATCATATACAAACTTGGAAGTGCCACACCAGATCCACCAACATATGTTATGGTCAAATTTGATAATATATTTGGAATTTCATTTGAAGATGCATCTCCAAATTTAATTTCAATTTCACCAATACAAAGGGGACACACACATCAATTGCCCTTAGGATTAGCTTGGGCACTAACAATCCACAAATCACAAGGATTGACTCTTTCCAATGCAACAATTGATATAGGACCAAGAGAAAGAGAAGGGTTAACATTTGTCACTATATCATGTATTAATTCCTTAGATGGACTCATAAATCTCACCACCATTTTCATATGACCGTTATGAAAAATGAAAATAGGGAAACAAATATCCAAAAGGAAAGCTAAGGAAGAGAGACTTGAATATTTGGAAATACAATAATTTTATGTAATTGATACATTTTCAGATATAATGATGCAGAAACTTCCAGAGGTCATAACTTTTGACCCAGGAGTCTGTTTGAGCTGAAATTTGTTGGGCATATGTGTCTTGAGGAGTTGATTGAAAATTCCACTGAATTGGCAAATTCGGTAGGTCGCCATTTCAAAATAGGACCTAAGGGCTAGACCTAGGCCTCAGGGGCTCATATAATATAGCCCTACCTATGTAATGTGATTAAAGGCTCCATAGTTCACCTACCAGACTTTCAACTTGATTAGGTTGTCTTGCATACAATTGTTTAAATTGAGACAATAAGTGATTATAGACTAGATTCTTAACAAGAATCAAGACTCTCTTATCTAATCCAATCATCAGATAGACAAGGTTACTTAACACAAGTTGGTCTATAACTAGGTCCTCACATAAAATTATTTTGTAGGCAACTAGCCACTAACATACACAAATCCTTGTTCAAGGTTGAATGCACTATGAAAATATTGTGTCAAACAAGTACTAAGTAGATCAACCTATAGAATCCTTATAATAATAAACAGTGTGAGTAGAAAGACATCAAATAGTTCATTTTACATAATATCTCAAAAAGATACAATAGGAAGGTTATTATAATAACAAGAACAATCTAATCTTTCTCCTTGATAACATGCACAAACTTCCATAGGCACATTCTATGTATGATTGACTATCACCTTATTTAGCTAAACTATTTTATCTTCTTATGACAAAGTAGCTTACTTTAAAAGGAAAAGTTATGCATTTATGATACCTTGCAGTATGCTACACGATGCAAAGCATGATAAAGCAATTAGAAATAAATTTGATATAGCATATTACAAAGTTAATAAAAGATGAATCTTCCTACAATCTCCACCTATTGAGGTTAGAAAAGGATTCCTTTCACAATACTCTAACATAACTTGGTTATAATTATCCAATATTAACATTTACAAAGAGCATATGTTTATGTATCAAAAGAGATTGCAAGATGAGTGAGTTATCTAACCATTATAGATATTGTATTTTCAAAATGAGGCTTCTACTAAATCAAGGTTAGAAGATAAACAAAACATCTTTTAAACATAATAGGTTAAATTAAAATCAAATGCCAACTACGTGAGTTCTATCCAAATAAATTTATCTAAAAGATATTTAATATCTAAATAAATCTTCCTAAGATAAGACATTTACTTACTATTCTAGATACAATCTTAAATGGAATACAAATCTTTATTGCTATCCCATGATATGGAAATTACGTTTAGATTAAGAAAGTAAGAAAATAATCAACTAAGATATAAATATTGTACTTTCTATTCTCCATTCAAATTTAAATAGAATGTAGATCTTCGTTGATATTCACAAGTTGAGAAAAATTTATACAATTTAAGGTGTGAATTTAACTATCAATCATTACTTTTATGTTCGAAATTTGTATATAATTGCATAAAAATAGTTTTCATTAAGAAAGCCATAACTTTCTTAAAATAAAACATTTTTTCAATGTTTAAATTGTGTGAGAAAGGTAAAATAGAGATATGGAAATATGGTAAATAATTAAATAATAATTTTCTAAAAATCATATAATCATATATACAGTAATAATCCTCATAGGAGATAGATAGTTGATCAATTGCACATATCTAATAATTGGGAATCTGGGTATGACTAAATTATTTTGATAATATAGTAAACTAATATTTTCATCTTAAATAAATTTTTAGAAGAAACCTAGTTCATAGAAAGAAGTTTTTCTCTCAACATTTTAAAATAGTTTAGACATATAGTCACAAATTCTTTAATATAGATCGACATCTAGAATCTCTTAATTTTTATATATAATTTATAAATATTACATTTAAACAATTCCTAAAAGTTTTACCAAAATCCAGTTTGTGAAACTAATTTTATTGAAGATGAAACAGATTGGTTTTTCTAGGGACGGGTTTACGAGTTTTTATAAAAATTAGTAAACTTGTTTAATTCACAAAACAAAAATAATGTAAGATTAAATTATAGAAATTATAGAGAATGTTTGTCCCATAATTAAGGGCCACATATCCCACATTCAAAGGTACCCAGTTTACCATTTACAAAATATGGCCAATTTCCCATAGTTTTCTATTTTCTTTTCAAGATAACTAGTTTTTGATTCATAAACAATAGGACCAAAATTCAATTCTCTATCAAAGAAAACATAAATTCACTAATTAACAGGAAAATTAAATATTATGTATATTTTTTTCATGATAAGAATCTTACCTTTAAAAAAATCTTACATAATTTAAAATTTGGTGAAGATTTTGAAATTCCAATTTCTCCAATGCGAACATAGCCACTCTCTTCATTCTTCTTCATGTAAGTCTCTCTCTATTTTTCTCTCTTTTTTCTCCACTCAATAATCAATAACTGCATAGAAAATAATAAGGAGATATGAATTCTCCAAAAAAAAACACCTTTCCAAATAAGTGTTTCCTTCTTTTTTTCTTTCTCTTACTATTTTTATTGCCATCAAATCCTCAAAAATATTTTCACCTTCCATAATCTTCACATGCATAATCCATAAAATTAGAAAGAAATGAAAGTGCCATAAATCCTTTCCATTCACTCCTTCAGTTACTAAATTAAACCCCACTACAAAAAATAGTTAATTGAAAGAGTAAAAATCTTTTTAATAAGAAATTAAAATATTTTCCAATTTAATTGACAACTCAACAACTATAGTTTAAGGAAATAAAACACTTTTATCCATAAAATAAATAAATAATTAATTAGACTGCACACAGAAATTAAGAAACTAACTATATAACTATTTGTTTTTTCCTTTTTTAAAAGAAATTCACTAGCACAAAGTATCTTTCCTAAAACCTTGTTCAAAATACAAAAAAAACCGATGAAGGGGGTAAATCATAAAACACACAACAACAGAAATTGTACACAGAAAATAGAGATGTTCTTTTATTGATTTGGACAACACATTACATTATAGAAGCTCAGTATAATCAGAGGCTAAATCCTCTACTGGCTGCAACACATTACAGCTTTTCTAACCTCAAGACTCTAGAATCTTCAGCCTTCTATAACCCCAAATCAGGTAGGGTTTCTATTTTCCCACCTATTCTTGACTCTACACTTTCCCTCTTATCTCTACTACTGCCCAGGGTTCCCAAAAATAGTCATAAATAGCACTTTTTGGCAGCCTCCAGCTAAATTTTAAAATTTGCAACTCCCTCCAAAAGTAGGTCAACTTCCGGGAAGCATAACTTTTGATCCGAGTGTCCGATTAACGAACTGTTTTAAGCATCAGAAAGCTTGTGATGTGAACTATCATGCTAGAAATTCATAAACATATTTCCATCAACTTTTTAGAACATTATGGGATGTTTTAGTGCCTCAAATCTCGTTTCAAAAATTTTCAGGGGCTTTTCAGAAAACAAAAAATTTAATATCTTTCAGCTCACAAGTGATCTTTGCTTGATTCCTTTGCCAAAGGTCTTATATTTCAGTTATGAATCTTTCTATAAATTTTTGCTTCAATCCATGCCCAAATACAAACTTTCCTAAAATGGCAGTTAAACTTTCCAAAACTGGCAGTTTGTTATTTTTAGCAGTTTGGAAAAAAATGGGTCCTACATAATTATTCAAGAGATTGTGGAACCATAAACACTAATTATGGAAAGAAATGAAAACAACTGCAATTATTTTGAATCAACTTCTTTTTGGGTGATGCAAGATTGCCCTTACACCACTTGATGCCCCTACATCAAAAACAATTAATTGTCACTGCTCCGCTTTTCCCATAATCCCCCTTTTTTTACCTTCATCTCTAAAATTATATTCACTGATATTAGTAATAAGCAAAATAAAGAAAAATAAAACACAAAATCACAAAATAACTTTTTTAAAATCTAAAGCAAAACTAATTTTATCTCTATATCTCAATTAATTATTCTAAATTTATTTTAATTTATAATTAAATCTTAACAAGAAAGTAGATATTTCTTATCTAAATATCTTAAAATATCTATTAATTTTTTTAAATTTTTTTTATATTGCTAATTAAATAATAATTTGTATGTCGTTTATTCTCTCCCCTCATGTCATAGAGCAATCTTGGATAATAAAAAATGGTCAATGCCTCATGATGGGATTTGTACTCCATGACTAGACAAGGCATTAATGGTAGGCCTACATGCATATAAGCACCTACTTGAATAGCATAGGCTTGTTTATCTGCTTGGCTTGTTTTCTTGTGCAAAACCCATGAATTGTCTTAAATCCAAAACATCCAAAGACCAAACACTTGCAAAACCTTTGAACATCAAGTAAAAATCCAACTTTGTGAACATTGAAATCCTTTTTCCAAAGGTTGAACATTTGACATCCAAATACAAAAATTTGAGATCTTACACATCCACTTGATCATTTCATTTATTTTCCTAAGTCCAAATCATCCTTCAACGTCCAAAATTCACTTCAAAAATCTTCTACATTCTTCAACTCATCCACTTCAAAACTCAACATAAATCAGCCCACTCATTCCTATTTTAGTACCTATGTCCATTGTTACCTATTTGTGCTTTTTGGCCCAAATAGGAAACCAGGACCTCCAATTTATCAAATGTTGCTTCAATATTGTCTAAAAGGTCATAGGGTGGTTTTAGAATTGTTTTGAAACTTCAAACTTGTCAAAAGTACCATTTATCTCATCCAAAAAGACCTTTCTTCACATTCCATGTAAAACTTAATGGATAAAATGTTGGCAAGAGACACTATATGGATTCATGATTGTTGTCATTGATGGCAACAAAGTTCATCCCACACATCTGCAGGACATGGTGTGTCTCTACCGGAAGTCAGAGTGAAGAATGTTGTGGTCTGGTAAACAAGAACAGAGCATGTAGCAAGGTCCGACAGACAGGTCCGGATCTCTCAAAGGAAGTATCTTGGTGCAGTGCAGATTTGGGGAAGTCAAGAGGACTACCTTGAGTGGTATATTCCAAGGATTTAGCCTCTGGTGATAGATGAGGAAAAAGATATGAATAGTTGAGTACCGGATTCCTGAGTGACAGTGTGAACAGAGGAAGAACTGACTGACAGAACATCAGACTACTTTTCGGATGTGTTACTAATGGTGTTAAAGGTTATGAAGGCATGAATCATGTTTGGTCGACATGATTAATGATTTCTACAAGTATATGCTTGATCCGCATTACTTGATGATCAAGGATTCAGCCGACAGAACAAAGTTTGTGAGAAGATTGACTGTTCCGGGTGCCGACTAGAAAGGTGATGAAATTACTTGTGCGGATATATATACATGATGGATTTAGTTGTGAGATGTGTTTTGGTGTTATGTGATATTTAAATAAAAGTAGAGCAGAGTAGAAGCATTAAGGAAGGTCTGGTATGTGAAAGGAAAGCAGCATAAGAGAAGAGGAAAGATGAAGTGCAGCAGATCAGTGTACTGAGCCTAACCAGAACTGAACTCCAGCATATGTGGATGCTTCCAATCAGTTCAAGTATTGTATAACATTCTTTTGTAGATAGTGTGTCTCCTTGTAGGCAGTGTGCCTCCTTTGTGAGCAGTGTGCTCGGGCAGTGAGCCCTAATTGGCAAGTGCCATTTTGTATTTCCTTATTCTTCTAATAGAGAATAATCTTTGGGTTAATTACCCCGTGGTTTTCTCCCTTAATAGGGTTTCCACATCAAAAATACTGTGTCATGTGTTTTTCCATTTCATGGTAATGTTTGCTTATTTGAATTAATGTTGCATTGATTAATAAGAAAGTTCAGAAAGAAGAAATAATTAGGATAACTGATTCACCCCCCCTCTCATTTATCAACAATTGGTATCAGAGCTAAGTTCCTCCTAATAGAGTCTAACAGCTCGAGGAAGATCTGGGAGTCCAAATGGATGCATATGGTTTAAGGGAACAACTCAAGACTGCCCTTGAGGATCTTGAATAGTCAAACTCTGAAGTCAATGAATTAAAGGAAAGACTCAAACAGGCTGATGATTTCATGAGAGAACTAAAAGACAAATTAAGTCTCTCTATGAAAAAGAGAAAGGAGCTGCTTCAGCAATTGGCAAGACAAGGTGAAGAAAATAATCCAAATGAAGAACTGACTGAGAAAACTAAGTTATGTAAAAAGTTATCAAAAGAAATCATTATGGTAAGACATGAAATGGAATCAGGAGTTATAAAGTTTACCCAAGAAATTAAAGAGAAAAGAAAAACTGAAGATAATCTACGACAATCTCTCAAGGAGAAATCAGAAGATTGCCACTAGATGGATAGAATTATTAGACATCTTGAATCTGATCTTGAAGATGCTAAAGATAATGAAGAAAAACTTGAGGATCAAATTGTCTCTCTAAAAAGGGATCTTCAAATAGCAAATGAGTATAAAGAGAAATTCAAGATAAGTTCTACTCAACTTGAAGTTCTTCTTGGAAGTCAAAAGAAGGTAGATGACAAATGTGGTTTGGGATATGAGAAAGGAGAAAGCTCCAGATCCGGTCAGAAGAATTTTGGATCAGAAAATCCAAGGAACAGGCCTAGAAGACCTCCGATAAGACAGCCCAATGCTCAAAGATATCCATCCTTCAATAGATACTGCCATAGCTGCAATCACTTTGGTCACAAAGCTAATCAGTGTAGAAAGAGAATGAATCAGACTAATTCATCCTTCTCCAGACAGTGTTTTAACTGCAAAAGGTATGGTCACAAGTCTCATGAATGCAGAAATATGCAAATGAACAAATCATTCAATGGTAGATGCTTTGCATGCAATAGAGTAGGTCATATGGCTAATCAATGCAAATCAAGATGATATCAGTCAAATATGCAAAGAAATGTGGTTTGCCAAATCTGTAATAGGTCTGGTCATAATGCAAAATTCTGCAGAAGCAAGAATCAGGAGAAAAGAGGTCCGGTATATCATAATCAGAATCAAGATAAAGGTAAACAAAAGGTGAATGCGAATGAAGTTAGGAATGAGATGAACAAGATTTGGGTGAAGAAAAGTTCAGAGAATGTAGAGGTTGGATCTACACTAGACTCTGGTGCTGATATTCCTTCCGAAAACTAAAAGGTGAGCTCTGGCTCAGGGGGAGACACAAAGAAAACCTTGTTCCCCCAGCCAGTTAAGTGGTCCCTGAAATTGGCACATGAGAAGCTGCAGATCAAAGGGTTTCTAGAGAAACATGTAAAGAAGGTCAGGTAAAAATCTGAGAGATCTGCAAGAAAATTTAAAAGGTTCAATTCCTTTAGAATTGGTCTGATTTAAGCAAGTCTTCTGGTAAAACAGGTTTCTCACAAGATTGGCCCAGTATGAATCCAAATTGATACATCTTGATCTGCGGATACATAAGACGATCAAAAGGACAAGTGGATATGATGATTCATTACTAACATCGATCACAAGGGAATCATAATGATCCGGATGAGTTTCTTCCTCCTTGAACAAGGAAAACCAGGCAAACCGGAATGAATTAGGTTGCGCATTTATTGCAGGGTGAAAATTAGGGCTTCTTGGAATAAAAGAGTTCATTTGTTTGTCATTTACACACTTGTACACTCACATGCGAAGAAGAAAGAAAAGGAGCTCTGCAAACAACTTCTCCCAAAAGATCAAGGCAACTCTTCATACAGCTCTATTCAGATTTCTTCGTGTGCCCTAACCTGCGTAAAAGGTATTTATCGTTCTTGATATCCTTCAGTAAGATTGTCTGATGATGGCTACTCTAAATATAGTAAAGATCTCTGATAGACCTCGGCCCTCATTTAAGAAACATCCATATAAATCCTTGGAGGTAGATCCCCTAGGTGCATTTTCCAGTGTTCCGCATGGTGTATTGCACACCGAAGATATTAGGGTTTATATACATGCAAATGTTGAAGAGTTTGGGGAATTCAAACTAAGAGATATCTATCACAAACAACTGTTAGATGATTCATTTGAGCTCAAACCCCAATACATAGGCCTCCGGAACAAGCACTTTGCACAATACATACATTTCCCCTATTTTACGGAGGATGAATGGGTTAGGTACATTCTAAGTAGAATACATGACAACTTCATGTGGTTGAATGGACCATTCAAGATCACTAAGGATGCCATCAGGGCAGTTACCAGATTACACTCATCTGGTGGGATTCCTGTTCTTAAATCTGTAAAGAACCAAATTGTGAGTGATGCTACCGGATCTAAATTTGACAAAAGAGCAATGTCAGTAGATGACATCACTAATCCGGATGTCAAGTTTGCTTCTATGATCATTGGATATAAGATATATCATTCTAGTAGAGAAAATTTTGTACCTGGAACTACCATCTATACCACTTATGAAATATTAAGAAAGGATGCAGACTATGATCTTTGTCATCTTCTCTTGAACCAACTCTTGGAGAATCTGCAAAAAATCAAGAAAGAAAAAAAGAATTCATTCAAGTATGGAAGATTGATATTGTGCTTATTCTTCTACTTTATGAATGAGCTTCCCAGATCTAATGGCTGGGTATGGGAGAATGATAGACCGGTAGCTATCCAAATTAGAGATTATTTACATGGACTTGGTGACAACAAAGCACAAAATACAGCTCTGTGGGGGTATTTCAAGAACTTTCAGAACATGATGCAAGCAAGAGAAAGGATTCCCCAATCTCTTGTTGAGAAATACAAAGACACAATCTGCTTTATGGTAGAGACTGATCAATGCCTAATGGAGGCAGTAGAACCAAGGACAGTCTGGATCATGCCCATGGGGTATGAAGTTGATGAACAGATTATGGAGTTGCATGTTCAACACATGCTAAGCCAGCCTAAAGATCCAAAAGTAGAAAGGTTTGGAACCTTTGAGGAGCTGAGTATAAAAATCCATGTTGAACTCAGAGAACTAGAGATCAAGAGGAAGGTGAGAAAAGAAGTGGAAAATATTGCCCAAGGCCTTGGCATCTCAAAGGAGGCACTTGATGCCCACAAGAAAAGGATGGAAAGGGCTGAGGAAGAGAAGAAAGAGGCAGAAAAGAAAAGCAAGGAAGTGCTCCGGTAGAAACCTCAACCCGGACCAGATCATCAAAAATCTATCTGCACCTGTCACAGCCAAAAGCTCAAAACTGAAAGTCCAGGCATCTGGTAAAAGAGAGAAAAGATCAAAGACAAAAGCCACAAGGGCTTATGCAAGTCAAGAGGATGAAGAGGAAACTGAATCAGATGAGGAGATCAGGAAACTAAAGAAGAAGAAGAAATCATCCGGTCAAGAAGAAGAAGAGAAGGAAGAGGAATTTGTTGAAAAACCTACTCTCTCCTTAGATGATGTAGTAAAAGCAGTCACTGTGGATGGCAACCTACAACCCTTAACAGAATTCTATGATTATTATAATGAAGCAGATAAAAAGATTCTGGAGGAAGCCACAGTTAAGTTTTTGAACATTTACAATAAAGTTTTTATTGAAATTATCTCTCTAATTCCTAAGAGTCTAGAGAAGGAGTTGGAAATGAGAAAGACCAATGCCATGGCAAAAGACCTTGAGATCTGGGAACAAATAGTTATTCAGCTATATCCTTCAATTGATCCCAAGACAATGAACATGGTATTCAAAGACTGCAAGGATGAATTCAGGAGCAAAGCAAGGATGAATCAGCTTATGCTTGGTCAGACCGACAAGGTAGCCAAGGACACTGAAGAGATTCTCTGGAAAACCTTCAAAAGATTTAATCTTCCTATCATAGAGGACTTGGGTACTAACCCCTCCACTACAAATGTTGCAGAAGAAACTCCTGAGAAAATGTCAGAAGAGGTGGGCCCTGAACAGACTAACATTTCTCCTCCAGTTTCCCCTACAATCTCTGGATCTAAAAGAGAAGAAAGAGTACATGAGAAAGAAGCAGAGGTGAAAGAAAAAGGAGATGACATTACTAAGAATGCTGAAGGAGAGAAAGCTTCAAGAAATAAGAGTGCAGAAGAGAAGAAACATCTATCTCTGGAAAGAGACACTGCAGAATCTGTCAAGGACTTCTTGACAAAAGAGAGCATGGAGATTGATGAACCGGAGCTTCTACAAGGTCCATTCAATTTTGATTCTCTTTCTCCAATACAGACAATGAAGATAGCTTCATTTGCAAATGCTAAGGCTAATGAAAAACTCCTAAAGTCTCATATGGAAGATTGTGAGTTGATAGAAGTTGCTTCCGGAGTGCTTGAAAAGATTATGCCATTGGTTCAGAAAGATCCCACAGCCTCCACTTCCGGTAATCTCAAAACTCTAGTCAACAGTGTCAATACATATTTTGATTCACTAGAGAAGTCAGTAGAAGATAAGGTCCGGAAGGAATTTCTTGCAAAAAGACAATCAAAGGTACAAGGTTTGATAAGTAATGATAGGAGAAATATGAGTATAGGGATAAAGAGCTTAGAAAATGCTCTTATAGATGGCAAAAAAATATATAAATTTTGTATTTCATGGTCCAAAGTAACAGTAGAGATTGAGAAGAAAATAAAAGAGCAAGAGGATAAACTACTAAGTTTGTCTCAAAGTTTTGATCCCCTCTCTTCCTCCATAGTCAATCAAGAGTGTCAAACTATTGCAATCACAACTGCAATAAAGAATTTTGAGAAGGAAAGGAAGAACATGATCAGCCAGATGGGTGAACTTAGAAGGATTATTATCCCTAAGTTAGAGGCCATGCATGAGGCCATAAGTGAAGCTCAAATCACAGCCCAGACAAAAGATCTGACAGATCTAGAAAGAGCAGATGCGTTTGCATTCCTATTGAGTGGGCATATCTCAATTTTGGACAGGATGAAGCAGAGTTGGGCAACAGAAGTTGTACAGTTGAAGAACACTTTTGCAGACATACTTAAGTATATGTAAGTATGCCATATGTATATACTTATGCAGCTAAGTATAGTAAATTTTTTTGAAAATTTTGGTGTGCGGACCCTACCCTTTGCCATTGATGTCAAAGGGGGAGTGAAGAGCAGTGAAAAATGAGGAATCCAACTAAGGGGGAGCTCTGGAAAATATATAAAGATAGAGCATCAACCAAGGGGGAGCCTAGTGTAAACACTTAGTCATTTTTCACTAAGTGTTGCCATCAATGCCAAAGGGGGAGATTGTTGGCAAGAGACACTATATGGATTCATGATTGTTGTCATTGATGGCAAGAAAGTTCATCCCACACATCCACAGGACATGGTGTGTCTCTACTGGAAGTCAGAGTGAAGAATGTTGTGGTCTGGTAAACAAGAATAGAGCATGTGGCAAGGTCCGACAGACAGGTCTGGATCTCTCAGAGGAAGTATCTTGGTGCAGTGCAGATTTGGGGAAGTCAAGAGGACTACCTTGAGTGGTATATTCCAAGGATTTAGCCTCTGGTGATAGATGAGGAAAAAGATATGAATAGTTGAGTACCGGATTCCTGAGTGACAGTGTGAACAGAGGAAGAACTGACTGACAGAACATCAGACTACTTTCTGAATGTGTTACTGATGGTGTTAAAGGTTATGAAGGCATGAATCATGTTTGGCCAACATGATTAATGATTTCTACAAGTATATGCTTGATCTACATTACTTGATGATCAAGGATTCAGCCGATAGAACAAAGTTTGTGAGAAGATTGACTGTTTCGGGTGCTGACTAGAAAGATGATGAAATTACTTGTGTGGATATATATATACACGATGGATTTAGTTGTGAGAAGTGTTGTGGTGTTATGTGATATGTAAATAAAAGTAGAGCAGAGTAGAAGCATTAAGGAAATTCTGGTATGTGAAAGGAAAGCAGCATAAGAGAAGAGGAAAGATGAAGTGCAGCAGATCAGTGTATTGAGCCTAACCGGAACTAAACTCCAGCATATGTGGATGCTTCCAATCAGTTCAAGTATTGTATAACATTCTTTTGTAGACAGTGTGCCTCCTTTGTGAGTAGTGTGCTCAGGCAGTGAGCCCTAATTAGCAAGTGCCATTTTGTATTTCCTTATTCTTCTAACAGAGAATAATCTTTGGGTTAATCACCCCGTGGTTTTCTCCCTTAACAGGGTTTCCACGTCAAAAATACTGTGTCATGTGTTTTTCCATTTCATGGTAATGTTTGCTTATTTGAATTAATGTTGCATTGATTAATAAGAAAGTTTAGAAAGAAGAAATAATTAGGATAACTGATTCATCCCCCCTCTCAGTTATCAACATAAAAGGCCAACAAAGATGTGTTTTCCACGTTAGAAATCTATAATCTTGTCAAAAAAACTCATACAAGTGCATGGAGGGAAGATCTTCCTTTGAAATTTAGTCATGGTTGTAGGTAGTTGGGGCTCAAACCCTCTGGTTAAGTCTTTGGTTAGGTTTTGGTTAGTGTCTTCTTTGTCTTTGGTCTATTTTCTTTAGGGCTTCTCATGTTTTGTTTTACAGGCGAGATATTGCATGGAGATGCTAATATCAGTTTAACCTCTTTGAAATTTTCAACAATGGAGGAGAAAGTAAACCACGTGCACAAACTCTGGAATCCACGAGGCACACTATGGTGGAATTGTTTAAGGGCATTCAAGGATAAAAGACAATCCAATAATCCCTGAGGTTACCAAGGAAGATAGAGTCCTACATGATGAAGATCTTAGAGAGATCAAATGGAGGATCTAAAGGTCAATTTCTCTTCCATGCAGAAAACTTCATGTGAAGTTGTGTTCCTGAGGATGGAAGGTTTTGTATTATAGTGGGTATTGATGAGAAGGATCATCCAAAGAGTCCCATGTACCATTATGGAGTGTTGGGATCTTTCTAGTCTTGTTATAATCTTTACAAGTCTTGCAAAACCCTAGCAATCTACATGAAGCTTGAACACTAGCATAGATCCAAGGAAGGTTTGACCAAACCTCTTCAAGGACAAGTGTTGTTTTCTCATTCAAAGCATGTCCTATTCCTTCTCCAATTGTTGGAGTTCAAAAGAGAAGCCTAGGATCAGTTTTAAGGAGTTCTTACTAGTTTTAGAGAGGGTTATTTTAGTTGGAGACTAGATATTGTAACTTTTTTAGTTCTTTTCTAGTCTCATCATGGCCATGAATGTAACTCAGAACAATAATGTATTTTCATTTTTTTAGAGAAGTATGTTAGATTTTAGGCACATATATAGTTGTAAACTACCTTTTGATCAATAAGATAATCATATTTGCCTCCTCAAAGTTGCATTTTGTATAAAATATGAAAATGGTTGATCTAATTATGTGGTGAAGTTGCTTCCCCTTGATTTGTAATTTCATTTTCATTACCTTATGCAGCTATAAAACATGAAATATGTAGGTTATAGATTGTGTTGTGAGTTTATGCAGGTTTTAGTTGTGAAAACCATTAAATCTTTCCTTCCAAAGCTGCTCAAAACTTAGTTTTCATTTCTATGAAATACTTATACATCAAAACATGTCAAAATTTGAGTTGTACATGACATGATCAGCTCATTAGTTACATTGTGTGTGTCAAAATAGTTGTATAGGTCCTTTACCATTTGGTGTATCACCTTCGTAGGATGTAGTCTCAGTTTATGTCTTTTTTTCTCTTTTCTCAGTAAACAACAGTAGACTAGGTTAGTCTTAGTTGATCCAGCAAGGGAACCAACCCTCTCTGGAGGTTGATCTCAACTTTTTTAAGCCTACACTCAGTGAGATCATCCCATGTTGCACAAATTAGTTGGGTTTTCCTCAAACTCAACAATGCACATACTTTACTGACAACAGTTTTTGGCACGCCCTGTGGGACATATTGAACTATTCAGTTTGATTTTACTCCATTTCATCACTATTCTTGGTATGTATAGCAGTGATTTCTACCTTTTGAGGTGATTAAAACATACCTGGTGACTATACAAGTGAAGGACCAACTGGTTTAAGCAGTCCAGATGCTCAAAGTATATCAAGGATCCGTTTTGGTGATTTTCATGCTCTTTCTTTCATGGGAAGCCTTCAAAACCACCTAGTGACCTCTTTTGGTATGAGTTATTTCCTAAAAAATTAGACCTAGTTTTTCTTGCTTTAATGAATATTTCATGAAATCCCATCTCATTTCCATGTTCTAGTGTAACAAGCCATCTCTTGTTAATCCAAAATTAACCAACTTAATCATTATTAAGTCTAAAATCATGATTAGCATAATTGAAGTGAAACAAATAACAATCAATATGATATTCAAAATCAATATGCCTATCTTTTCTAGACACATCAAAACTAAAATTTATAATCATGCCAAAGATATCATATTAGTGATTTACTTTCATTATACATTTACAATGTTTTGCTCATAGCATTAATGATAATTATACATAATGATGACTATCAAGTCATATAAGATAATGTACTGTATCTGGAACTTTGACATCTATCTTCTTAAGCCTCGACTAGTCTTCTATTTGGAAAGGAGAGCATCACCCGAGAGCTTTTCCTCCAACCACAAATCGGCAATCCCCTGCACCACTTCCTACCTGAAAGTGGCCCTACCCTTCAAGAAGGGAATAGATATAAGGAACCGATTGGTTTTCCATCTGAGTATCTAGTGTTGTGTCCTTCACAATACTTCACGATCATACAACTATAGATCCACTCTAACTATGCATGACACTACTGGAAGCATTGTTCCATCTAGAGCACAGTGAACCGACTAATACATGTAGAGATGGATGCATTACTTAGGCCAAATATTTATATACATGACATTTCACAATGAACGTATTGATGAGGTATAAACAACCTTTTTCTTTGATGGAGCAAATAACCCTTTTTGCATTGCCCAATTCCCTAGCCTTGCCAATTTGTTTGTTTTTATAAGCAATATTTATCTATTTTTAATAAAATGTTGTACAAATCTTTATTTACTAAATTGATTGAAATTAGCTTTTAAATGTTGATATAATGGCGTATAGAATTGGGCAATTGTGTAGGGTTAATGCATTGCCTATAAGAGAAGTGGACTTCATGCAGCTGAGGTCAAGTGCGCCGTAAGTTGAGGGCGCTAGAATTTTAGGTGTGCATTAATTGAAGGCTCTAATTAAGTTCTGTTATTTCTGTTGGTTAACCAAAGACATTATGGCTCCACTTGGAGCCATTTATATGTTTTAAAAGACATCAGTAGTTAAAGATTATGTTTTTTAGTTATAAGACATTTTCAAGTGGCATTTTCCCGCTACCTAAAATTTAGGAGTTCGAATGTAGTTCAGTTTTAAATTGTTGCTCAAAACATTGATATAAATATCATACTATGGTTGGATGAAAATCAATCTTTTAGTTTTTGAAAATAATGAGAGCTATGTACTGCAATTTTCTCCATAAATGAAAATAGTGTTGTTCTGAGTAATTTCTTTTGAAATATGAAGATTTGAATAGAGTTACCATGTTGCTGTGGAAATGATTGAATGTGATCTGAGTTAGAGACAAATTTCTCCCAAGAGCTGGCCACTCACGGGACTATAGAGTAGATAATTATTTCTATTTCTGTGGATGTTTAGTTTTGATTAAAGTTATTTTATGTTTAGTTATCTGTTGAGAACCTACAAGGTGTGTTGTTTAAATGTTTCTGCAGCATCTATTTTTGTGTACTAATGTTTTGGAACTCTGTGTTATTTAAATGTTTCCGACACATCTGCCTTTGTTAAATAGCTTTTTACTGATAGTTGAAGTTAGAATGTTTTGTGCAGTATATAATTTATCATTGTTCAAAATCAGAGTAAAGTTGCATTTGTGCTTCCTAGTGTAGAGTTTATATGCTTTCTAGTGTAGAGTTTATATGCTTTCTAGTGTAGAGTTTACATGCTTTTAAGTTTAGAATTTATATGCTTCCTAGTATAGAGTTCAAATGCTTTTTGTAGTAGGATATAACTACTTTTTAGTTTCATATGTTGTTTCAATCTTTTAAAGGAACTAAAAAAAGTTATTTCTCAATGAGATATCCAAACTCCCTATTACATACAGCCTCGGACACTACCCTGATCGACAAACTGATATTTTTCAACTAAAGTGTTAGGACCTCACTACAGCCTGTCACGTAGTTGAATGTTCATACACCTCGACTCGACTTAGAAGTTGTCTCATCCTACAGTGTTCAATTTTGACCCTCCTAGGTCATAGTAGAAAATTTGGGTTTATTTCACCCTCAGTCCATCTTCCTTGGACTTTTGATTCCTATTTTCAGGAGTACATCTATTGATTATTTTGTTTTATGTGATATAGGGAACATGTGACTCCACGTCACCCTATTCCCATTTTTCTTTATCTTCAATTTAATGTTCATAGTTTCCAATCTCAAAAGACCATCCTTGGTCTAAGTTTCTCTATGGTTATTTGTGTTCAAGGTTTTCATCGATTCCAAATCGACTATACGACTTGCTGATGTAGGCTAATAGTCGTCAATATTAGGTCCACCATTTGTCAAAACAATTCAAATGGGTTCTTGGAACCCTTAGACTCATCCACAAAGCTTTGCCATATCAAAAGAGACATATACATAATACGTACTCTACTACAAAGTTATCACACCTGTCATCAATTCTTTCCTTCATGGAAATAATAGTAATAATGAACGAGTTTACTCATGGACATGCATAAGCCAGCATGCACTCAATACAACCTTAAGCAAGGTTTAACAATAATAAACTAGTTTTAAACCACAGCATGAGAAGTCTTTTTACTCTCTTAAAACACAAAAAGCTTACACCTGAAAGAATAGGGTTAACTTTCATAAACACTATGTGAGCCTTTTTCCCTATAAATGTCTTGACCATCTTATTAGTTTAAAAACTGTCAAAGGCAAGGTTATCGAGAATATCCCATTATTCATATGAATGGCCATCGGCCTTCTTTTAGACTATGTTACCTCTCCACGAGGCACTAGTTATCGGTCATCATAAAAGTCTCATGATGCTGTGTTACAAGGCTCACAGCCTAGTCGAGGGTAATTATTTGAGGTTATGACTCTCAACCTACCTAGAAGACAATCATTTTACAATGCTTGAAAACAAATTATCATTCACTCTCAGCCTTATCAGCTTTGAGAGTTATAGACTGCTACAGCAATGTTTAAAACCAATCAACCTTTTGGCCTCAAATGAAAACAGTTCTTTGGTTAAACTAAAACACATTCCTCTATAACTCTTCAGCCATGAAGGCCTTAACAAAGTTATGGGATCTGTTGACATTTCTTCTGAATCAGCATTAGGGTTTGCCACTTCTAATGCACAGGTAGATTCAGGCCAACTGAATACAGGAGGTTGCGTGAGCTCCTCCCCTTCACTTCTGGTTCCGCCGCACCAAGGGGGGTATCCCTATAACTCAAGATGTAACCTTGACTAGCTCAAAGATAGAAGGATCTAACTTGACAACAACAGGCAGAATACTCTCATGTATGGACCAAGATCTGCATGATAGATCACAAGGCTGGCAACATTCTTGGACATGATGTCTGGTTGGGTATGAGAGCATGCAGGGGGTTCCTAATCCTACTCCTACAACTAACAGGTGGAAAGATGAAGTGTTTTAGTTTGAATTTGGATGCAAAGCTGGACATGGTGTATAACACAAGAACACAGCATGATTGGTGCCTATCCAGGGCTTGGAGTCGGTAGACATACACCTGTGAATGATCAGCATGAATAGCTAGAACTGGATTTCAGGGGGATACACATGATATCTGCCTTACAGATATCTCCCAATATAGAGTGTTGAGCTATCTCTACTTATGGCATCCCTACTGCAGTATACCCTTCCCAATGTTCAACCTGAAAATAGTTTAATCTGCCCCTTGAGCAGAGGTTAAAAGATCAGACATTCAACATAGGAATTCTATGCTCTAGAATCTAAACATAAGCAAATATCCAGATCCAGAAGAAGAATACATGCAATACTGGAGACAGAATTAACACAACACATGCTAAGATAGCATTACTCATATAAGATCAACCATGAAACCAGTGGATTCATGCCAAGTCCTACAACAGGAGATACATAAACTCACAAGATCAAGCTGTACAGAGCAACCAGATCAGCTGGTTTTGGATTACAGAGCCAAAAATCCACAACTTTCAACAACCTTGAATGGATAACACCGTCTGCATTATATAGCAGGAGGGTGTATTCAGCATTAACTACCAGGTTGACCAAAAAGCCCGCCAGATATACAGTATGATAAAAATGGCGCCCAAACATTAATGCAGCAGGTAGGGGAGGAGACAGGAAGATTTTTCGAGCCTTGCGCCGCCGCCTAGGGATTCAGATCTTCAATCAGGTACTACATCCGTCCACGCCATCGCCCATACCTCTGCAACAATCGCCATTGATGGCGCACCAACCCGCGGCCTCGGGAAGAACATCAGACAGTTTATCGCAACCACTTCCCGCCGAGACTCATCATCATGATATTTCGAAAATGCAGGATAACATTATCCCACATGCACCCCGCGATGACCTCCTTAACACTTTATATACTAGGTCATGAGCATATATGATGTCGGTGCTTTTGCTCCTGACGACACTAGTATAAGACTTCATCATCATCATCCTCCAGCAGCATGATATCCTGTTGCCCGAAAAATCACCCTGACGTCATCATCATATTGCAATACAACCGCATGATAATCGCCTTCATCGGCACAACCTGATCCATCGGAGAAACATCCTCCTGCTGAGCCTATACCAAAAGTCTGGCCGATGAACATCCTGATGACGTCATCATCATATCCTGCTGACGTCATCATCATATCTGCCTACTGCGCACCTCCTCATATCCGGATGACGTCATCATCATGTTTGCAAATGTCGGGAGACCTCCACAAGATGATCAGTGTTAGAAATATGACCCCCCCGGGACCTTGATGACGTCATCATCATATTGACATCAGGATGATATTCGGAAGACAACCGGATATTTGGAAATATCATCCTGATGCACAAACATCATGTTGCACTGTAGCTCCACTATAAGATCGGGGCGATAACTGAATATGATGATGCTTGAAAAGATCACCCCCACTAGATAGCGCACGAAGCCGGCAGGCGGATATCTCCTTGATATCAGCATCATCATGATGCTGGAACAAACACACACTCGAGTGATATGAAAATATCACCCCCTCCTTCGGAAATATCATGATGCAGATAGGCAGAAAGAAAGATATCACCCTGACATAAGGATGACGTCAGCATCATCAGGATGACAAAACAACGAACAAGAAGTGATACAACATCATCAGGATGATATTGACTAAGATCATCCTGACGTTCAAAATATGATGACCCCAGTGAATATCGGGTCGCACTTAGAACTCTTCAACAACATCATCAGGATGATCATAACCAAGATCACCCGATGATAGAAATATCACCCCGGCGAGATATCATGATGCAGATAATATGATGACCCTCGCAAGCAACACGGTGATAACTGGAAACATGATGATGATGATGACGACCGTTAAGAAAAAGCAAGTCAGGTCGAACAACTCAAAGAATAACCCCCTCAGAATAACGGGGCAACATCATCATCATGTTCGCGCAAGGTGATAAATGGAAGATCACCGGAGACTTTGAAAAATCACCCTCGCAAGCAGATCAGGGCGCACTGTAGCTCATCAGCATCATCAGGATAAAAACCAAACATCACCCGATAACTGAATATGATGATGACGATGAGAAAACGGTCGACGGAGAACATGATGATGCTGACCTTCATCGAAACAAACATGATGATGATGACCTCCTCCTCAAGAAATTATGATGATGCAGCTGAAAACTACTGAGGAGGTCCAACACTTGGAGCATTTTTTGGATACTTAGGGAGAGTGCCTGAATGAAAAATGCTCAAAAAACTACCAGTCAATTCAGGCACTAACAGTGGCTCTGTCTGGGGACGTGCAGGTGCAAGACTGCAGCGAGAACTCCAAATCTCCGGGAAGCAGACCAGTCCCTTATCCATTGGGCATAGAGTCATGAAGTTATCATGATCTGCATCACCAAACACAATATTTTTAAACATCATTTTGGCGGCCCCGGGCAACCAAAAAGGAAGAACCATAATTTTTTCTTGTCAAATGCCTGATTCCAAGCTGAAAGATCCCAATCCCAACTGAAAAGATTGGCATAATCTACCCATAATGTCACCTGCTTAAAAAGATATTCCACCAGTTTTGAAAGCTTGCCACCATCATTTTCAGCTCTGTCATTTTGGATTTCAGAATTAGACACATAACCATACACATAATATTCTTCAACATTAGGCAACACATGTAGGTTATGTCCCTTAGACAGTACATCATACTGCTCTTGGCATTCTTCATCATTTATCTGGCTACTGCACATTATCAGGCACTCATCCAGCTGATCCAACAATTCAGAATACCCAGAAAATATGAGACCCCTAATATCTACTGATATTGAAAACAAATCCTGATCCACACACCCAATGTTGCACATGTCTGAATCAGGTGATGATGAACATTCATTATTCACAGCTTGCAAATCAGTATCATCATCCTCAAACAAAGGGTTAATCCTACACCACTGAAAGTCAAGACTCACAACATCATATACATCAGCAGGCTCATCATAAAGGGGATTAACACTCACTGCAAAGGCCTCTGCTTCTTCTTCATGACATTCCAATTCTTCTTCATTACTATCAGATCCAGAGTCATAAGAAAAACAAACCTGATCCATGCACTGGTCATGGATATCATTTTTATCAACTGATTGCCCCATATACAAGATTGCTACTGTTTCAATGCACTCTGAAGTTGAACAATCTGCATCATTTTCTAGCCCTCCAATGCTTCCTGATGAAACTGATATTGATTCTTGATCCATATGATCACAACTCTGCACAACTGGATCATTTAAACAGGAAGGCTCTTTGCTCAGGACTGGTATGCAAATTTTACTTGAAAAATTATTATTTTCAACTTCACTTGCTGGGCAAAAAAGGACATCCTCCTCTATGATAGAAACATCATCCACTTGGAATGATGCAAAAACTGGGACAACAGGGGTGTGAGTGCTACGACATTCATTATCAATACCTGAATTAAATCCTTCATTAACACTGGGGGCTGTAGGACAATAAAAATTTTCAGAGAAATAACCCTTTTGTATTCCATACCTCCAATTATTTTCAATATCTAATGCAAACTGATGTGCCTGATGCAATGTGGTGGGCTCCTTGTCTCTTAATCTGTAACTCATTTTCCCATCAAAGGCTCCCAAGTAGGTAACTAAGCACAGTGCATCATTAGGTCTCATGCATTCTGGAATTCTATTCAATGCCCTCATAAATCTGAGGTTAAAGGCTGGGATCAACTCATTTTCTTCAATATGGATGTACATGAAGTCACTAATAGCTGCATATTCAGAAACTCTTTCACCATACTGTACTAGAAATGCAGATTTAAAACCATGCCAAGAGTGGACAGAGTGAGCTGGAAGGTAGGAAAACCAGTCCCTTGCATCTTCATCTAGAGATTGAACAAATAATCTCATAACCACATCCTCATGGTCAATCTCAAAATCATCTATCACATTTAGGAACTGCTGCAAGTGTCTCTCAGCTGATTCATCCTTTATACCCTTAAATTTAGGCAAAAAATTTCTGATTTTAGGTGGAAAGGCATTTGGATAGCCACAAATGCCATTGAAATCTATGGGCTTATATCTGTCTATGTTGAAACTTCTTTTATTACATTGTTGGGACTGACTACTATACATTCTTGCATTTGACACTTCACAGGGGTGCATAGGCAGATAATACATCCTTTATGTTATTGCAACCCTCTTCTCTACTCAGATTTTCTACAAACAATGACTTTAGGCACTCAAAGTTTAGGCTGTTTTTTCAAACTTTCCTAAAGTCCTTTAAATGAGTCTTTTGAACAACATTGCATGCCCTTTGAAATACAGTGTAAGTTCTAATGAAAGCATGCAAGCTCTGTTTTCACCAATGTTCCCTTTTAACCAGTGCTTTCTCACCAAATAGGGAATCTGTCAAATAATATGAAATACCTGGATATGTTGCAGAAGCTGCAAATTCTTCTCTGACTGATTTTGTTCTTTTATCAGGTTCTTTGATGCAGAGTCGCCACCTCCTTGAAGAGGAATGAGCTTCAAACAAGCTGAAGCTGCAAATTGATTTCTTTCTTTCTGGGTCATCCACCAGCAGAGTCACATATACAACCTTTTTTCTCTGCTGCAACAAACAATTTCCAGGTCTGATGTTTTTAATCTTGTAGACTCAAACTTTCATGGATATGACATTGATCTCCCCAGCAGAGTCGCCATTTTGTTGACATTTCTTCTGAATCAGCATTAGGGTTTGCCACTTCTAATGCACAGGCAGATTCAGGCCAACTGAATACAGGAGGTTGCGTGAGCTCCTCCCCTTCACTTCTGGTTCCGCCGCACCAAGGGGGGTATCCCTATAACTCAAGATGTAACCTTGACTAGCTCAAAGATAGAAGGATCTAACTTGACAACAACAGGCAGAATACTCTCATGTATGGACCAAGATCTGCATGATAGATCACAAGGCTGGCAACATTCTTGGACATGATGTCTGGTTGGGTATGAGAGCATGCAGGGGGTTCCTAATCCTACTCCTACAACTAACAGGTGGAAAGATGAAGTGTTTTAGTTTGAATTTGGATGCAAAGCTGGACATGGTGTATAACACAAGAACACAGCATGATTGGTGCCTATCCAGGGCTTGGAGTCGGTAGACATACACCTGTGAATGATCAGCATGAATAGCTAGAACTGGATTTCAGGGGGATACACATGATATCTGCCTTACAGATATCTCCCAATATAGAGTGTTGAGCTATCTCTACTTATGGCATCCCTACTGCAGTATACCCTTCCCAATGTTCAACCTGAAAACAGTTTAATCTGCCCCTTGAGCAGAGGTTAAAAGATCAGACATTCAACATAGGAATTCTATGCTCTAGAATCTAAACATAAGCAAATATCCAGATCCAGAAGAAGAATACATGCAATACTGGAGACAGAATTAACACAACACATGCTAAGATAGCATTACTCATATAAGATCAACCATGAAACCAGTGGATTCATGCCAAGTCCTACAACAGGAGATACATAAACTCACAAGATCAAGCTGTACAGAGCAACCAGATCAGCTGGTTTTGGATTACAGAGCCAAAAATCCACAACTTTCAACAACCTTGAATGGATAACACCGTCTGCATTATATAGCAGGAGGGTGTATTCAGCATTAACTACCAGGTTGACCAAAAAGCCCGCCAGATATACAGTATGATAAAAATGGCGCCCAAACATTAATGCAGCAGGTAGGGGAGGAGACAGGAAGATTTTTCGAGCCTTGCGCCGCCGCCTAGGGATTCAGATCTTCAATCAGGTACTACATCCGTCCACGCCATCGCCCATACCTCTGCAACAATCGCCATTGATGGCGCACCAACCCGCGGCCTCGGGAAGAACATCAGACAGTTTATCGCAACCACTTCCCGCCGAGACTCATCATCATGATATTTCGAAAATGCAGGATAACATTATCCCACATGCACCCCGCGATGACCTCCTTAACACTTTATATACTAGGTCATGAGCATATATGATGTCGGTGCTTTTGCTCCTGACGACACTAGTATAAGACTTCATCATCATCATCCTCCAGCAGCATGATATCCTGTTGCCCGAAAAATCACCCTGACGTCATCATCATATTGCAATACAACCGCATGATAATCGCCTTCATCGGCACAACCTGATCCATCGGAGAAACATCCTCCTGCTGAGCCTATACCAAAAGTCTGGCCGATGAACATCCTGATGACGTCATCATCATATCCTGCTGACGTCATCATCATATCTGCCTACTGCGCACCTCCTCATATCCGGATGACGTCATCATCATGTTTGCAAATGTCGGGAGACCTCCACAAGATGATCAGTGTTAGAAATATGACCCCCCCGGGACCTTGATGACGTCATCATCATATTGACATCAGGATGATATTCGGAAGACAACCGGATATTTGGAAATATCATCCTGATGCACAAACATCATGTTGCACTGTAGCTCCACTATAAGATCGGGGCGATAACTGAATATGATGATGCTTGAAAAGATCACCCCCACTAGATAGCGCACGAAGCCGGCAGGCGGATATCTCCTTGATATCAGCATCATCATGATGCTGGAACAAACACACACTCGAGTGATATGAAAATATCACCCCCTCCTTCGGAAATATCATGATGCAGATAGGCAGAAAGAAAGATATCACCCTGACATAAGGATGACGTCAGCATCATCAGGATGACAAAACAACGAACAAGAAGTGATACAACATCATCAGGATGATATTGACTAAGATCATCCTGACGTTCAAAATATGATGACCCCAGTGAATATCGGGTCGCACTTAGAACTCTTCAACAACATCATCAGGATGATCATAACCAAGATCACCCGATGATAGAAATATCACCCCGGCGAGATATCATGATGCAGATAATATGATGACCCTCGCAAGCAACACGGTGATAACTGGAAACATGATGATGATGATGACGACCGTTAAGAAAAAGCAAGTCAGGTCGAACAACTCAAAGAATAACCCCCTCAGAATAACGGGGCAACATCATCATCATGTTCGCGCAAGGTGATAAATGGAAGATCACCGGAGACTTTGAAAAATCACCCTCGCAAGCAGATCAGGGCGCACTGTAGCTCATCAGCATCATCAGGATAAAAACCAAACATCACCCGATAACTGAATATGATGATGACGATGAGAAAACGGTCGACGGAGAACATGATGATGCTGACCTTCATCGAAACAAACATGATGATGATGACCTCCTCCTCAAGAAATTATGATGATGCAGCTGAAAACTACTGAGGAGGTCCAACACTTGGAGCATTTTTTGGATACTTAGGGAGAGTGCCTGAATGAAAAATGCTCAAAAAACTACCAGTCAATTCAGGCACTAACAGTGGCTCTGTCTGGGGACGTGCAGGTGCAAGACTGCAGCGAGAACTCCAAATCTCCGGGAAGCAGACCAGTCCCTTATCCATTGGGCATAGAGTCATGAAGTTATCATGATCTGCATCACCAAACACAATATTTTTAAACATCATTTTGGCGGCCCCGGGCAACCAAAAAGGAAGAACCATAATTTTTTCTTGTCAAATGCCTGATTCCAAGCTGAAAGATCCCAATCCCAACTGAAAAGATTGGCATAATCTACCCATAATGTCACCTGCTTAAAAAGATATTCCACCAGTTTTGAAAGCTTGCCACCATCATTTTCAGCTCTGTCATTTTGGATTTCAGAATTAGACACATAACCATACACATAATATTCTTCAACATTAGGCAACACATGTAGGTTATGTCCCTTAGACAGTACATCATACTGCTCTTGGCATTCTTCATCATTTATCTGGCTACTGCACATTATCAGGCACTCATCCAGCTGATCCAACAATTCAGAATACCCAGAAAATATGAGACCCCTAATATCTACTGATATTGAAAACAAATCCTGATCCACACACCCAATGTTGCACATGTCTGAATCAGGTGATGATGAACATTCATTATTCACAGCTTGCAAATCAGTATCATCATCCTCAAACAAAGGGTTAATCCTACACCACTGAAAGTCAAGACTCACAACATCATATACATCAGCAGGCTCATCATAAAGGGGATTAACACTCACTGCAAAGGCCTCTGCTTCTTCTTCATGACATTCCAATTCTTCTTCATTACTATCAGATCCAGAGTCATAAGAAAAACAAACCTGATCCATGCACTGGTCATGGATATCATTTTTATCAACTGATTGCCCCATATACAAGATTGCTACTGTTTCAATGCACTCTGAAGTTGAACAATCTGCATCATTTTCTAGCCCTCCAATGCTTCCTGATGAAACTGATATTGATTCTTGATCCATATGATCACAACTCTGCACAACTGGATCATTTAAACAGGAAGGCTCTTTGCTCAGGACTGGTATGCAAATTTTACTTGAAAAATTATTATTTTCAACTTCACTTGCTGGGCAAAAAAGGACATCCTCCTCTATGATAGAAACATCATCCACTTGGAATGATGCAAAAACTGGGACAACAGGGGTGTGAGTGCTACGACATTCATTATCAATACCTGAATTAAATCCTTCATTAACACTGGGGGCTGTAGGACAATAAAAATTTTCAGAGAAATAACCCTTTTGTATTCCATACCTCCAATTATTTTCAATATCTAATGCAAACTGATGTGCCTGATGCAATGTGGTGGGCTCCTTGTCTCTTAATCTGTAACTCATTTTCCCATCAAAGGCTCCCAAGTAGGTAACTAAGCACAGTGCATCATTAGGTCTCATGCATTCTGGAATTCTATTCAATGCCCTCATAAATCTGAGGTTAAAGGCTGGGATCAACTCATTTTCTTCAATATGGATGTACATGAAGTCACTAATAGCTGCATATTCAGAAACTCTTTCACCATACTGTACTAGAAATGCAGATTTAAAACCATGCCAAGAGTGGACAGAGTGAGCTGGAAGGTAGGAAAACCAGTCCCTTGCATCTTCATCTAGAGATTGAACAAATAATCTCATAACCACATCCTCATGGTCAATCTCAAAATCATCTATCACATTTAGGAACTGCTGCAAGTGTCTCTCAGCTGATTCATCCTTTATACCCTTAAATTTAGGCAAAAAATTTCTGATTTTAGGTGGAAAGGCATTTGGATAGCCACAAATGCCATTGAAATCTATGGGCTTATATCTGTCTATGTTGAAACTTCTTTTATTACATTGTTGGGACTGACTACTATACATTCTTGCATTTGACACTTCACAGGGGTGCATAGGCAGATAATACATCCTTTATGTTATTGCAACCCTCTTCTCTACTCAGATTTTCTACAAACAATGACTTTAGGCACTCAAAGTTTAGGCTGTTTTTTCAAACTTTCCTAAAGTCCTTTAAATGAGTCTTTTGAACAACATTGCATGCCCTTTGAAATACAGTGTAAGTTCTAATGAAAGCATGCAAGCTCTGTTTTCACCAATGTTCCCTTTTAACCAGTGCTTTCTCACCAAATAGGGAATCTGTCAAATAATATGAAATACCTGGATATGTTGCAGAAGCTGCAAATTCTTCTCTGACTGATTTTGTTCTTTTATCAGGTTCTTTGATGCAGAGTCGCCACCTCCTTGAAGAGGAATGAGCTTCAAACAAGCTGAAGCTGCAAATTGATTTCTTTCTTTCTGGGTCATCCACCAGCAGAGTCACATATACAACCTTTTTTCTCTGCTGCAACAAACAATTTCCAGGTCTGATGTTTTTAATCTTGTAGACTCAAACTTTCATGGATATGACATTGATCTCCCCAGCAGAGTCGCCATTTTGTTGACATTTCTTCTGAATCAGCATTAGGGTTTGCCACTTCTAATGCACAGGCAGATTCAGGCCAACTGAATACAGGAGGTTGCGTGAGCTCCTCCCCTTCACTTCTGGTTCCGCCGCACCAAGGGGGGTATCCCTATAACTCAAGATGTAACCTTGACTAGCTCAAAGATAGAAGGATCTAACTTGACAACAACAGGCAGAATACTCTCATGTATGGACCAAGATCTGCATGATAGATCACAAGGCTGGCAACATTCTTGGACATGATGTCTGGTTGGGTATGAGAGCATGCAGGGGGTTCCTAATCCTACTCCTACAACTAACAGGTGGAAAGATGAAGTGTTTTAGTTTGAATTTGGATGCAAAGCTGGACATGGTGTATAACACAAGAACACAGCATGATTGGTGCCTATCCAGGGCTTGGAGTCGGTAGACATACACCTGTGAATGATCAGCATGAATAGCTAGAACTAGATTTCAGGGGGATACACATGATATCTGCCTTACAGATATCTCCCAATATAGAGTGTTGAGCTATCTCTACTTATGGCATCCCTACTGCAGTATACCCTTCCCAATGTTCAACCTGAAAACAGTTTAATCTGCCCCTTGAGCAGAGGTTAAAAGATCAGACATTCAACATAGGAATTCTATGCTCTAGAATCTAAACATAAGCAAATATCCAGATCCAGAAGAAGAATACATGCAATACTGGAGACAGAATTAACACAACACATGCTAAGATAGCATTACTCATATAAGATCAACCATGAAACCAGTGGATTCATGCCAAGTCCTACAACAGGAGATACATAAACTCACAAGATCAAGCTGTACAGAGCAACCAGATCAGCTGGTTTTGGATTACAGAGCCAAAAATCCACAACTTTCAACAACCTTGAATGGATAACACCGTCTGCATTATATAGCAGGAGGGTGTATTCAGCATTAACTACCAGGTTGACCAAAAAGCCCGCCAGATATACAGTATGATAAAAATGGCGCCCAAACATTAATGCAGCAGGTAGGGGAGGAGACAGGAAGATTTTTCGAGCCTTGCGCCGCCGCCTAGGGATTCAGATCTTCAATCAGGTACTACATCCGTCCACGCCATCGCCCATACCTCTGCAACAATCGCCATTGATGGCGCACCAACCCGCGGCCTCGGGAAGAACATCAGACAGTTTATCGCAACCACTTCCCGCCGAGACTCATCATCATGATATTTCGAAAATGCAGGATAACATTATCCCACATGCACCCCGCGATGACCTCCTTAACACTTTATATACTAGGTCATGAGCATATATGATGTCGGTGCTTTTGCTCCTGACGACACTAGTATAAGACTTCATCATCATCATCCTCCAGCAGCATGATATCCTGTTGCCCGAAAAATCACCCTGACGTCATCATCATATTGCAATACAACCGCATGATAATCGCCTTCATCGGCACAACCTGATCCATCGGAGAAACATCCTCCTGCTGAGCCTATACCAAAAGTCTGGCCGATGAACATCCTGATGACGTCATCATCATATCCTGCTGACGTCATCATCATATCTGCCTACTGCGCACCTCCTCATATCCGGATGACGTCATCATCATGTTTGCAAATGTCGGGAGACCTCCACAAGATGATCAGTGTTAGAAATATGACCCCCCCGGGACCTTGATGACGTCATCATCATATTGACATCAGGATGATATTCGGAAGACAACCGGATATTTGGAAATATCATCCTGATGCACAAACATCATGTTGCACTGTAGCTCCACTATAAGATCGGGGCGATAACTGAATATGATGATGCTTGAAAAGATCACCCCCACTAGATAGCGCACGAAGCCGGCAGGCGGATATCTCCTTGATATCAGCATCATCATGATGCTGGAACAAACACACACTCGAGTGATATGAAAATATCACCCCCTCCTTCGGAAATATCATGATGCAGATAGGCAGAAAGAAAGATATCACCCTGACATAAGGATGACGTCAGCATCATCAGGATGACAAAACAACGAACAAGAAGTGATACAACATCATCAGGATGATATTGACTAAGATCATCCTGACGTTCAAAATATGATGACCCCAGTGAATATCGGGTCGCACTTAGAACTCTTCAACAACATCATCAGGATGATCATAACCAAGATCACCCGATGATAGAAATATCACCCCGGCGAGATATCATGATGCAGATAATATGATGACCCTCGCAAGCAACACGGTGATAACTGGAAACATGATGATGATGATGACGACCGTTAAGAAAAAGCAAGTCAGGTCGAACAACTCAAAGAATAACCCCCTCAGAATAACGGGGCAACATCATCATCATGTTCGCGCAAGGTGATAAATGGAAGATCACCGGAGACTTTGAAAAATCACCCTCGCAAGCAGATCAGGGCGCACTGTAGCTCATCAGCATCATCAGGATAAAAACCAAACATCACCCGATAACTGAATATGATGATGACGATGAGAAAACGGTCGACGGAGAACATGATGATGCTGACCTTCATCGAAACAAACATGATGATGATGACCTCCTCCTCAAGAAATTATGATGATGCAGCTGAAAACTACTGAGGAGGTCCAACACTTGGAGCATTTTTTGGATACTTAGGGAGAGTGCCTGAATGAAAAATGCTCAAAAAACTACCAGTCAATTCAGGCACTAACAGTGGCTCTGTCTGGGGACGTGCAGGTGCAAGACTGCAGCGAGAACTCCAAATCTCCGGGAAGCAGACCAGTCCCTTATCCATTGGGCATAGAGTCATGAAGTTATCATGATCTGCATCACCAAACACAATATTTTTAAACATCATTTTGGCGGCCCCGGGCAACCAAAAAGGAAGAACCATAATTTTTTCTTGTCAAATGCCTGATTCCAAGCTGAAAGATCCCAATCCCAACTGAAAAGATTGGCATAATCTACCCATAATGTCACCTGCTTAAAAAGATATTCCACCAGTTTTGAAAGCTTGCCACCATCATTTTCAGCTCTGTCATTTTGGATTTCAGAATTAGACACATAACCATACACATAATATTCTTCAACATTAGGCAACACATGTAGGTTATGTCCCTTAGACAGTACATCATACTGCTCTTGGCATTCTTCATCATTTATCTGGCTACTGCACATTATCAGGCACTCATCCAGCTGATCCAACAATTCAGAATACCCAGAAAATATGAGACCCCTAATATCTACTGATATTGAAAACAAATCCTGATCCACACACCCAATGTTGCACATGTCTGAATCAGGTGATGATGAACATTCATTATTCACAGCTTGCAAATCAGTATCATCATCCTCAAACAAAGGGTTAATCCTACACCACTGAAAGTCAAGACTCACAACATCATATACATCAGCAGGCTCATCATAAAGGGGATTAACACTCACTGCAAAGGCCTCTGCTTCTTCTTCATGACATTCCAATTCTTCTTCATTACTATCAGATCCAGAGTCATAAGAAAAACAAACCTGATCCATGCACTGGTCATGGATATCATTTTTATCAACTGATTGCCCCATATACAAGATTGCTACTGTTTCAATGCACTCTGAAGTTGAACAATCTGCATCATTTTCTAGCCCTCCAATGCTTCCTGATGAAACTGATATTGATTCTTGATCCATATGATCACAACTCTGCACAACTGGATCATTTAAACAGGAAGGCTCTTTGCTCAGGACTGGTATGCAAATTTTACTTGAAAAATTATTATTTTCAACTTCACTTGCTGGGCAAAAAAGGACATCCTCCTCTATGATAGAAACATCATCCACTTGGAATGATGCAAAAACTGGGACAACAGGGGTGTGAGTGCTACGACATTCATTATCAATACCTGAATTAAATCCTTCATTAACACTGGGGGCTGTAGGACAATAAAAATTTTCAGAGAAATAACCCTTTTGTATTCCATACCTCCAATTATTTTCAATATCTAATGCAAACTGATGTGCCTGATGCAATGTGGTGGGCTCCTTGTCTCTTAATCTGTAACTCATTTTCCCATCAAAGGCTCCCAAGTAGGTAACTAAGCACAGTGCATCATTAGGTCTCATGCATTCTGGAATTCTATTCAATGCCCTCATAAATCTGAGGTTAAAGGCTGGGATCAACTCATTTTCTTCAATATGGATGTACATGAAGTCACTAATAGCTGCATATTCAGAAACTCTTTCACCATACTGTACTAGAAATGCAGATTTAAAACCATGCCAAGAGTGGACAGAGTGAGCTGGAAGGTAGGAAAACCAGTCCCTTGCATCTTCATCTAGAGATTGAACAAATAATCTCATAACCACATCCTCATGGTCAATCTCAAAATCATCTATCACATTTAGGAACTGCTGCAAGTGTCTCTCAGCTGATTCATCCTTTATACCCTTAAATTTAGGCAAAAAATTTCTGATTTTAGGTGGAAAGGCATTTGGATAGCCACAAATGCCATTGAAATCTATGGGCTTATATCTGTCTATGTTGAAACTTCTTTTATTACATTGTTGGGACTGACTACTATACATTCTTGCATTTGACACTTCACAGGGGTGCATAGGCAGATAATACATCCTTTATGTTATTGCAACCCTCTTCTCTACTCAGATTTTCTACAAACAATGACTTTAGGCACTCAAAGTTTAGGCTGTTTTTTCAAACTTTCCTAAAGTCCTTTAAATGAGTCTTTTGAACAACATTGCATGCCCTTTGAAATACAGTGTAAGTTCTAATGAAAGCATGCAAGCTCTGTTTTCACCAATGTTCCCTTTTAACCAGTGCTTTCTCACCAAATAGGGAATCTGTCAAATAATATGAAATACCTGGATATGTTGCAGAAGCTGCAAATTCTTCTCTGACTGATTTTGTTCTTTTATCAGGTTCTTTGATGCAGAGTCGCCACCTCCTTGAAGAGGAATGAGCTTCAAACAAGCTGAAGCTGCAAATTGATTTCTTTCTTTCTGGGTCATCCACCAGCAGAGTCACATATACAACCTTTTTTCTCTGCTGCAACAAACAATTTCCAGGTCTGATGTTTTTAATCTTGTAGACTCAAACTTTCATGGATATGACATTGATCTCCCCAGCAGAGTCGCCATTTTGTTGACATTTCTTCTGAATCAGCATTAGGGTTTGCCACTTCTAATGCACAGGCAGATTCAGGCCAACTGAATACAGGAGGTTGCGTGAGCTCCTCCCCTTCACTTCTGGTTCCGCCGCACCAAGGGGGGTATCCCTATAACTCAAGATGTAACCTTGACTAGCTCAAAGATAGAAGGATCTAACTTGACAACAACAGGCAGAATACTCTCATGTATGGACCAAGATCTGCATGATAGATCACAAGGCTGGCAACATTCTTGGACATGATGTCTGGTTGGGTATGAGAGCATGCAGGGGGTTCCTAATCCTACTCCTACAACTAACAGGTGGAAAGATGAAGTGTTTTAGTTTGAATTTGGATGCAAAGCTGGACATGGTGTATAACACAAGAACACAGCATGATTGGTGCCTATCCAGGGCTTGGAGTCGGTAGACATACACCTGTGAATGATCAGCATGAATAGCTAGAACTGGATTTCAGGGGGATACACATGATATCTGCCTTACAGATATCTCCCAATATAGAGTGTTGAGCTATCTCTACTTATGGCATCCCTACTGCAGTATACCCTTCCCAATGTTCAACCTGAAAACAGTTTAATCTGCCCCTTGAGCAGAGGTTAAAAGATCAGACATTCAACATAGGAATTCTATGCTCTAGAATCTAAACATAAGCAAATATCCAGATCCAGAAGAAGAATACATGCAATACTGGAGACAGAATTAACACAACACATGCTAAGATAGCATTACTCATATAAGATCAACCATGAAACCAGTGGATTCATGCCAAGTCCTACAACAGGAGATACATAAACTCACAAGATCAAGCTGTACAGAGCAACCAGATCAGCTGGTTTTGGATTACAGAGCCAAAAATCCACAACTTTCAACAACCTTGAATGGATAACACCGTCTGCATTATATAGCAGGAGGGTGTATTCAGCATTAACTACCAGGTTGACCAAAAAGCCCGCCAGATATACAGTATGATAAAAATGGTGCCCAAACATTAATGCAGCAGGTAGGGGAGGAGACAGGAAGATTTTTCGAGCCTTGCGCCGCCGCCTAGGGATTCAGATCTTCAATCAGGTACTACATCCGTCCACGCCATCGCCCATACCTCTGCAACAATCGCCATTGATGGCGCACCAACCCGCGGCCTCGGGAAGAACATCAGACAGTTTATCGCAACCACTTCCCGCCGAGACTCATCATCATGATATTTCGAAAATGCAGGATAACATTATCCCACATGCACCCCGCGATGACCTCCTTAACACTTTATATACTAGGTCATGAGCATATATGATGTCGGTGCTTTTGCTCCTGACGACACTAGTATAAGACTTCATCATCATCATCCTCCAGCAGCATGATATCCTGTTGCCCGAAAAATCACCCTGACGTCATCATCATATTGCAATACAACCGCATGATAATCGCCTTCATCGGCACAACCTGATCCATCGGAGAAACATCCTCCTGCTGAGCCTATACCAAAAGTCTGGCCGATGAACATCCTGATGACGTCATCATCATATCCTGCTGACGTCATCATCATATCTGCCTACTGCGCACCTCCTCATATCCGGATGACGTCATCATCATGTTTGCAAATGTCGGGAGACCTCCACAAGATGATCAGTGTTAGAAATATGACCCCCCCGGGACCTTGATGACGTCATCATCATATTGACATCAGGATGATATTCGGAAGACAACCGGATATTTGGAAATATCATCCTGATGCACAAACATCATGTTGCACTGTAGCTCCACTATAAGATCGGGGCGATAACTGAATATGATGATGCTTGAAAAGATCACCCCCACTAGATAGCGCACGAAGCCGGCAGGCGGATATCTCCTTGATATCAGCATCATCATGATGCTGGAACAAACACACACTCGAGTGATATGAAAATATCACCCCCTCCTTCGGAAATATCATGATGCAGATAGGCAGAAAGAAAGATATCACCCTGACATAAGGATGACGTCAGCATCATCAGGATGACAAAACAACGAACAAGAAGTGATACAACATCATCAGGATGATATTGACTAAGATCATCCTGACGTTCAAAATATGATGACCCCAGTGAATATCGGGTCGCACTTAGAACTCTTCAACAACATCATCAGGATGATCATAACCAAGATCACCCGATGATAGAAATATCACCCCGGCGAGATATCATGATGCAGATAATATGATGACCCTCGCAAGCAACACGGTGATAACTGGAAACATGATGATGATGATGACGACCGTTAAGAAAAAGCAAGTCAGGTCGAACAACTCAAAGAATAACCCCCTCAGAATAACGGGGCAACATCATCATCATGTTCGCGCAAGGTGATAAATGGAAGATCACCGGAGACTTTGAAAAATCACCCTCGCAAGCAGATCAGGGCGCACTGTAGCTCATCAGCATCATCAGGATAAAAACCAAACATCACCCGATAACTGAATATGATGATGACGATGAGAAAACGGTCGACGGAGAACATGATGATGCTGACCTTCATCGAAACAAACATGATGATGATGACCTCCTCCTCAAGAAATTATGATGATGCAGCTGAAAACTACTGAGGAGGTCCAACACTTGGAGCATTTTTTGGATACTTAGGGAGAGTGCCTGAATGAAAAATGCTCAAAAAACTACCAGTCAATTCAGGCACTAACAGTGGCTCTGTCTGGGGACGTGCAGGTGCAAGACTGCAGCGAGAACTCCAAATCTCCGGGAAGCAGACCAGTCCCTTATCCATTGGGCATAGAGTCATGAAGTTATCATGATCTGCATCACCAAACACAATATTTTTAAACATCATTTTGGCGGCCCCGGGCAACCAAAAAGGAAGAACCATAATTTTTTCTTGTCAAATGCCTGATTCCAAGCTGAAAGATCCCAATCCCAACTGAAAAGATTGGCATAATCTACCCATAATGTCACCTGCTTAAAAAGATATTCCACCAGTTTTGAAAGCTTGCCACCATCATTTTCAGCTCTGTCATTTTGGATTTCAGAATTAGACACATAACCATACACATAATATTCTTCAACATTAGGCAACACATGTAGGTTATGTCCCTTAGACAGTACATCATACTGCTCTTGGCATTCTTCATCATTTATCTGGCTACTGCACATTATCAGGCACTCATCCAGCTGATCCAACAATTCAGAATACCCAGAAAATATGAGACCCCTAATATCTACTGATATTGAAAACAAATCCTGATCCACACACCCAATGTTGCACATGTCTGAATCAGGTGATGATGAACATTCATTATTCACAGCTTGCAAATCAGTATCATCATCCTCAAACAAAGGGTTAATCCTACACCACTGAAAGTCAAGACTCACAACATCATATACATCAGCAGGCTCATCATAAAGGGGATTAACACTCACTGCAAAGGCCTCTGCTTCTTCTTCATGACATTCCAATTCTTCTTCATTACTATCAGATCCAGAGTCATAAGAAAAACAAACCTGATCCATGCACTGGTCATGGATATCATTTTTATCAACTGATTGCCCCATATACAAGATTGCTACTGTTTCAATGCACTCTGAAGTTGAACAATCTGCATCATTTTCTAGCCCTCCAATGCTTCCTGATGAAACTGATATTGATTCTTGATCCATATGATCACAACTCTGCACAACTGGATCATTTAAACAGGAAGGCTCTTTGCTCAGGACTGGTATGCAAATTTTACTTGAAAAATTATTATTTTCAACTTCACTTGCTGGGCAAAAAAGGACATCCTCCTCTATGATAGAAACATCATCCACTTGGAATGATGCAAAAACTGGGACAACAGGGGTGTGAGTGCTACGACATTCATTATCAATACCTGAATTAAATCCTTCATTAACACTGGGGGCTGTAGGACAATAAAAATTTTCAGAGAAATAACCCTTTTGTATTCCATACCTCCAATTATTTTCAATATCTAATGCAAACTGATGTGCCTGATGCAATGTGGTGGGCTCCTTGTCTCTTAATCTGTAACTCATTTTCCCATCAAAGGCTCCCAAGTAGGTAACTAAGCACAGTGCATCATTAGGTCTCATGCATTCTGGAATTCTATTCAATGCCCTCATAAATCTGAGGTTAAAGGCTGGGATCAACTCATTTTCTTCAATATGGATGTACATGAAGTCACTAATAGCTGCATATTCAGAAACTCTTTCACCATACTGTACTAGAAATGCAGATTTAAAACCATGCCAAGAGTGGACAGAGTGAGCTGGAAGGTAGGAAAACCAGTCCCTTGCATCTTCATCTAGAGATTGAACAAATAATCTCATAACCACATCCTCATGGTCAATCTCAAAATCATCTATCACATTTAGGAACTGCTGCAAGTGTCTCTCAGCTGATTCATCCTTTATACCCTTAAATTTAGGCAAAAAATTTCTGATTTTAGGTGGAAAGGCATTTGGATAGCCACAAATGCCATTGAAATCTATGGGCTTATATCTGTCTATGTTGAAACTTCTTTTATTACATTGTTGGGACTGACTACTATACATTCTTGCATTTGACACTTCACAGGGGTGCATAGGCAGATAATACATCCTTTATGTTATTGCAACCCTCTTCTCTACTCAGATTTTCTACAAACAATGACTTTAGGCACTCAAAGTTTAGGCTGTTTTTTCAAACTTTCCTAAAGTCCTTTAAATGAGTCTTTTGAACAACATTGCATGCCCTTTGAAATACAGTGTAAGTTCTAATGAAAGCATGCAAGCTCTGTTTTCACCAATGTTCCCTTTTAACCAGTGCTTTCTCACCAAATAGGGAATCTGTCAAATAATATGAAATACCTGGATATGTTGCAGAAGCTGCAAATTCTTCTCTGACTGATTTTGTTCTTTTATCAGGTTCTTTGATGCAGAGTCGCCACCTCCTTGAAGAGGAATGAGCTTCAAACAAGCTGAAGCTGCAAATTGATTTCTTTCTTTCTGGGTCATCCACCAGCAGAGTCACATATACAACCTTTTTTCTCTGCTGCAACAAACAATTTCCAGGTCTGATGTTTTTAATCTTGTAGACTCAAACTTTCATGGATATGACATTGATCTCCCCAGCAGAGTCGCCATTTTGTTGACATTTCTTCTGAATCAGCATTAGGGTTTGCCACTTCTAATGCACAGGCAGATTCAGGCCAACTGAATACAGGAGGTTGCGTGAGCTCCTCCCCTTCACTTCTGGTTCCGCCGCACCAAGGGGGGTATCCCTATAACTCAAGATGTAACCTTGACTAGCTCAAAGATAGAAGGATCTAACTTGACAACAACAGGCAGAATACTCTCATGTATGGACCAAGATCTGCATGATAGATCACAAGGCTGGCAACATTCTTGGACATGATGTCTGGTTGGGTATGAGAGCATGCAGGGGGTTCCTAATCCTACTCCTACAACTAACAGGTGGAAAGATGAAGTGTTTTAGTTTGAATTTGGATGCAAAGCTGGACATGGTGTATAACACAAGAACACAGCATGATTGGTGCCTATCCAGGGCTTGGAGTCGGTAGACATACACCTGTGAATGATCAGCATGAATAGCTAGAACTGGATTTCAGGGGGATACACATGATATCTGCCTTACAGATATCTCCCAATATAGAGTGTTGAGCTATCTCTACTTATGGCATCCCTACTGCAGTATACCCTTCCCAATGTTCAACCTGAAAACAGTTTAATCTGCCCCTTGAGCAGAGGTTAAAAGATCAGACATTCAACATAGGAATTCTATGCTCTAGAATCTAAACATAAGCAAATATCCAGATCCAGAAGAAGAATACATGCAATACTGGAGACAGAATTAACACAACACATGCTAAGATAGCATTACTCATATAAGATCAACCATGAAACCAGTGGATTCATGCCAAGTCCTACAACAGGAGATACATAAACTCACAAGATCAAGCTGTACAGAGCAACCAGATCAGCTGGTTTTGGATTACAGAGCCAAAAATCCACAACTTTCAACAACCTTGAATGGATAACACCGTCTGCATTATATAGCAGGAGGGTGTATTCAGCATTAACTACCAGGTTGACCAAAAAGCCCGCCAGATATACAGTATGATAAAAATGGCGCCCAAACATTAATGCAGCAGGTAGGGGAGGAGACAGGAAGATTTTTCGAGCCTTGCGCCGCCGCCTAGGGATTCAGATCTTCAATCAGGTACTACATCCGTCCACGCCATCGCCCATACCTCTGCAACAATCGCCATTGATGGCGCACCAACCCGCGGCCTCGGGAAGAACATCAGACAGTTTATCGCAACCACTTCCCGCCGAGACTCATCATCATGATATTTCGAAAATGCAGGATAACATTATCCCACATGCACCCCGCGATGACCTCCTTAACACTTTATATACTAGGTCATGAGCATATATGATGTCGGTGCTTTTGCTCCTGACGACACTAGTATAAGACTTCATCATCATCATCCTCCAGCAGCATGATATCCTGTTGCCCGAAAAATCACCCTGACGTCATCATCATATTGCAATACAACCGCATGATAATCGCCTTCATCGGCACAACCTGATCCATCGGAGAAACATCCTCCTGCTGAGCCTATACCAAAAGTCTGGCCGATGAACATCCTGATGACGTCATCATCATATCCTGCTGACGTCATCATCATATCTGCCTACTGCGCACCTCCTCATATCCGGATGACGTCATCATCATGTTTGCAAATGTCGGGAGACCTCCACAAGATGATCAGTGTTAGAAATATGACCCCCCCGGGACCTTGATGACGTCATCATCATATTGACATCAGGATGATATTCGGAAGACAACCGGATATTTGGAAATATCATCCTGATGCACAAACATCATGTTGCACTGTAGCTCCACTATAAGATCGGGGCGATAACTGAATATGATGATGCTTGAAAAGATCACCCCCACTAGATAGCGCACGAAGCCGGCAGGCGGATATCTCCTTGATATCAGCATCATCATGATGCTGGAACAAACACACACTCGAGTGATATGAAAATATCACCCCCTCCTTCGGAAATATCATGATGCAGATAGGCAGAAAGAAAGATATCACCCTGACATAAGGATGACGTCAGCATCATCAGGATGACAAAACAACGAACAAGAAGTGATACAACATCATCAGGATGATATTGACTAAGATCATCCTGACGTTCAAAATATGATGACCCCAGTGAATATCGGGTCGCACTTAGAACTCTTCAACAACATCATCAGGATGATCATAACCAAGATCACCCGATGATAGAAATATCACCCCGGCGAGATATCATGATGCAGATAATATGATGACCCTCGCAAGCAACACGGTGATAACTGGAAACATGATGATGATGATGACGACCGTTAAGAAAAAGCAAGTCAGGTCGAACAACTCAAAGAATAACCCCCTCAGAATAACGGGGCAACATCATCATCATGTTCGCGCAAGGTGATAAATGGAAGATCACCGGAGACTTTGAAAAATCACCCTCGCAAGCAGATCAGGGCGCACTGTAGCTCATCAGCATCATCAGGATAAAAACCAAACATCACCCGATAACTGAATATGATGATGACGATGAGAAAACGGTCGACGGAGAACATGATGATGCTGACCTTCATCGAAACAAACATGATGATGATGACCTCCTCCTCAAGAAATTATGATGATGCAGCTGAAAACTACTGAGGAGGTCCAACACTTGGAGCATTTTTTGGATACTTAGGGAGAGTGCCTGAATGAAAAATGCTCAAAAAACTACCAGTCAATTCAGGCACTAACAGTGGCTCTGTCTGGGGACGTGCAGGTGCAAGACTGCAGCGAGAACTCCAAATCTCCGGGAAGCAAACCAGTCCCTTATCCATTGGGCATAGAGTCATGAAGTTATCATGATCTGCATCACCAAACACAATATTTTTAAACATCATTTTGGCGGCCCCGGGCAACCAAAAAGGAAGAACCATAATTTTTTCTTGTCAAATGCCTGATTCCAAGCTGAAAGATCCCAATCCCAACTGAAAAGATTGGCATAATCTACCCATAATGTCACCTGCTTAAAAAGATATTCCACCAGTTTTGAAAGCTTGCCACCATCATTTTCAGCTCTGTCATTTTGGATTTCAGAATTAGACACATAACCATACACATAATATTCTTCAACATTAGGCAACACATGTAGGTTATGTCCCTTAGACAGTACATCATACTGCTCTTGGCATTCTTCATCATTTATCTGGCTACTGCACATTATCAGGCACTCATCCAGCTGATCCAACAATTCAGAATACCCAGAAAATATGAGACCCCTAATATCTACTGATATTGAAAACAAATCCTGATCCACACACCCAATGTTGCACATGTCTGAATCAGGTGATGATGAACATTCATTATTCACAGCTTGCAAATCAGTATCATCATCCTCAAACAAAGGGTTAATCCTACACCACTGAAAGTCAAGACTCACAACATCATATACATCAGCAGGCTCATCATAAAGGGGATTAACACTCACTGCAAAGGCCTCTGCTTCTTCTTCATGACATTCCAATTCTTCTTCATTACTATCAGATCCAGAGTCATAAGAAAAACAAACCTGATCCATGCACTGGTCATGGATATCATTTTTATCAACTGATTGCCCCATATACAAGATTGCTACTGTTTCAATGCACTCTGAAGTTGAACAATCTGCATCATTTTCTAGCCCTCCAATGCTTCCTGATGAAACTGATATTGATTCTTGATCCATATGATCACAACTCTGCACAACTGGATCATTTAAACAGGAAGGCTCTTTGCTCAGGACTGGTATGCAAATTTTACTTGAAAAATTATTATTTTCAACTTCACTTGCTGGGCAAAAAAGGACATCCTCCTCTATGATAGAAACATCATCCACTTGGAATGATGCAAAAACTGGGACAACAGGGGTGTGAGTGCTACGACATTCATTATCAATACCTGAATTAAATCCTTCATTAACACTGGGGGCTGTAGGACAATAAAAATTTTCAGAGAAATAACCCTTTTGTATTCCATACCTCCAATTATTTTCAATATCTAATGCAAACTGATGTGCCTGATGCAATGTGGTGGGCTCCTTGTCTCTTAATCTGTAACTCATTTTCCCATCAAAGGCTCCCAAGTAGGTAACTAAGCACAGTGCATCATTAGGTCTCATGCATTCTGGAATTCTATTCAATGCCCTCATAAATCTGAGGTTAAAGGCTGGGATCAACTCATTTTCTTCAATATGGATGTACATGAAGTCACTAATAGCTGCATATTCAGAAACTCTTTCACCATACTGTACTAGAAATGCAGATTTAAAACCATGCCAAGAGTGGACAGAGTGAGCTGGAAGGTAGGAAAACCAGTCCCTTGCATCTTCATCTAGAGATTGAACAAATAATCTCATAACCACATCCTCATGGTCAATCTCAAAATCATCTATCACATTTAGGAACTGCTGCAAGTGTCTCTCAGCTGATTCATCCTTTATACCCTTAAATTTAGGCAAAAAATTTCTAATTTTAGGTGGAAAGGCATTTGGATAGCCACAAATGCCATTGAAATCTATGGGCTTATATCTGTCTATGTTGAAACTTCTTTTATTACATTGTTGGGACTGACTACTATACATTCTTGCATTTGACACTTCACAGGGGTGCATAGGCAGATAATACATCCTTTATGTTATTGCAACCCTCTTCTCTACTCAGATTTTCTACAAACAATGACTTTAGGCACTCAAAGTTTAGGCTGTTTTTTCAAACTTTCCTAAAGTCCTTTAAATGAGTCTTTTGAACAACATTGCATGCCCTTTGAAATACAGTGTAAGTTCTAATGAAAGCATGCAAGCTCTGTTTTCACCAATGTTCCCTTTTAACCAGTGCTTTCTCACCAAATAGGGAATCTGTCAAATAATATGAAATACCTGGATATGTTGCAGAAGCTGCAAATTCTTCTCTGACTGATTTTGTTCTTTTATCAGGTTCTTTGATGCAGAGTCGCCACCTCCTTGAAGAGGAATGAGCTTCAAACAAGCTGAAGCTGCAAATTGATTTCTTTCTTTCTGGGTCATCCACCAGCAGAGTCACATATACAACCTTTTTTCTCTGCTGCAACAAACAATTTCCAGGTCTGATGTTTTTAATCTTGTAGACTCAAACTTTCATGGATATGACATTGATCTCCCCAGCAGAGTCGCCATTTTGTTGACATTTCTTCTGAATCAGCATTAGGGTTTGCCACTTCTAATGCACAGCCAGATTCAGGCCAACTGAATACAGGAGGTTGCGTGAGCTCCTCCCCTTCACTTCTGGTTCCGCCGCACCAAGGGGGGTATCCCTATAACTCAAGATGTAACCTTGACTAGCTCAAAGATAGAAGGATCTAACTTGACAACAACAGGCAGAATACTCTCATGTATGGACCAAGATCTGCATGATAGATCACAAGGCTGGCAACATTCTTGGACATGATGTCTGGTTGGGTATGAGAGCATGCAGGGGGTTCCTAATCCTACTCCTACAACTAACAGGTGGAAAGATGAAGTGTTTTAGTTTGAATTTGGATGCAAAGCTGGACATGGTGTATAACACAAGAACACAGCATGATTGGTGCCTATCCAGGGCTTGGAGTCGGTAGACATACACCTGTGAATGATCAGCATGAATAGCTAGAACTGGATTTCAGGGGGATACACATGATATCTGCCTTACAGATATCTCCCAATATAGAGTGTTGAGCTATCTCTACTTATGGCATCCCTACTGCAGTATACCCTTCCCAATGTTCAACCTGAAAACAGTTTAATCTGCCCCTTGAGCAGAGGTTAAAAGATCAGACATTCAACATAGGAATTCTATGCTCTAGAATCTAAACATAAGCAAATATCCAGATCCAGAAGAAGAATACATGCAATACTGGAGACAGAATTAACACAACACATGCTAAGATAGCATTACTCATATAAGATCAACCATGAAACCAGTGGATTCATGCCAAGTCCTACAACAGGAGATACATAAACTCACAAGATCAAGCTGTACAGAGCAACCAGATCAGCTGGTTTTGGATTACAGAGCCAAAAATCCACAACTTTCAACAACCTTGAATGGATAACACCGTCTGCATTATATAGCAGGAGGGTGTATTCAGCATTAACTACCAGGTTGACCAAAAAGCCCGCCAGATATACAGTATGATAAAAATGGCGCCCAAACATTAATGCAGCAGGTAGGGGAGGAGACAGGAAGATTTTTCGAGCCTTGCGCCGCCGCCTAGGGATTCAGATCTTCAATCAGGTACTACATCCGTCCACGCCATCGCCCATACCTCTGCAACAATCGCCATTGATGGCGCACCAACCCGCGGCCTCGGGAAGAACATCAGACAGTTTATCGCAACCACTTCCCGCCGAGACTCATCATCATGATATTTCGAAAATGCAGGATAACATTATCCCACATGCACCCCGCGATGACCTCCTTAACACTTTATATACTAGGTCATGAGCATATATGATGTCGGTGCTTTTGCTCCTGACGACACTAGTATAAGACTTCATCATCATCATCCTCCAGCAGCATGATATCCTGTTGCCCGAAAAATCACCCTGATGTCATCATCATATTGCAATACAACCACATGATAATCGCCTTCATCGGCACAACCTGATCCATCGGAGAAACATCCTCCTGCTGAGCCTATACCAAAAGTCTGGCCGATGAACATCCTGATGACATCATCATCATATCCTGCTGACGTCATCATCATATCTGCCTACTGCGCACCTCCTCATATCCGGATGACGTCATCATCATGTTTGCAAATGTTGGGAGACCTCCACAAGATGATCAGTGTTAGAAATATGACCCCCCCGGGACCTTGATGACGTCATCATCATATTGACATCAGGATGATATTCGGAAGACAACCGGATATTTGGAAATATCATCCTGATGCACAAACATCATGTTGCACTGTAGCTCCACTATAAGATCGGGGCGATAACTGAATATGATGATGCTTGAAAAGATCACCCCCACTAGATAGCGCACGAAGCCGGCAGGCGGATATCTCCTTGATATCAGCATCATCATGATGCTGGAACAAACACACACTCGAGTGATATGAAAATATCACCCCCTCCTTCGGAAATATCATGATGCAGATAGGCAGAAAGAAAGATATCACCCTGACATAAGGATGACGTCAGCATCATCAGGATGACAAAACAACGAACAAGAAGTGATACAACATCATCAGGATGATATTGACTAAGATCATCCTGACGTTCAAAATATGATGACCCCAGTGAATATCGGGTCGCACTTAGAACTCTTCAACAACATCATCAGGATGATCATAACCAAGATCACCCGATGATAGAAATATCACCCCGGCGAGATATCATGATGCAGATAATATGATGACCCTCGCAAGCAACACGGTGATAACTGGAAACATGATGATGATGATGACGACCGTTAAGAAAAAGCAAGTCAGGTCGAACAACTCAAAGAATAACCCCCTCAGAATAACGGGGCAACATCATCATCATGTTCGCGCAAGGTGATAAATGGAAGATCACCGGAGACTTTGAAAAATCACCCTCGCAAGCAGATCAGGGCGCACTGTAGCTCATCAGCATCATCAGGATAAAAACCAAACATCACCCGATAACTGAATATGATGATGACGATGAGAAAACGGTCGACGGAGAACATGATGATGCTGACCTTCATCGAAACAAACATGATGATGATGACCTCCTCCTCAAGAAATTATGATGATGCAGCTGAAAACTACTGAGGAGGTCCAACACTTGGAGCATTTTTTGGATACTTAGGGAGAGTGCCTGAATGAAAAATGCTCAAAAAACTACCAGTCAATTCAGGCACTAACAGTGGCTCTGTCTGGGGACGTGCAGGTGCAAGACTGCAGCGAGAACTCCAAATCTCCGGGAAGCAGACCAGTCCCTTATCCATTGGGCATAGAGTCATGAAGTTATCATGATCTGCATCACCAAACACAATATTTTTAAACATCATTTTGGCGGCCCCGGGCAACCAAAAAGGAAGAACCATAATTTTTTCTTGTCAAATGCCTGATTCCAAGCTGAAAGATCCCAATCCCAACTGAAAAGATTGGCATAATCTACCCATAATGTCACCTGCTTAAAAAGATATTCCACCAGTTTTGAAAGCTTGCCACCATCATTTTCAGCTCTGTCATTTTGGATTTCAGAATTAGACACATAACCATACACATAATATTCTTCAACATTAGGCAACACATGTAGGTTATGTCCCTTAGACAGTACATCATACTGCTCTTGGCATTCTTCATCATTTATCTGGCTACTGCACATTATCAGGCACTCATCCAGCTGATCCAACAATTCAGAATACCCAGAAAATATGAGACCCCTAATATCTACTGATATTGAAAACAAATCCTGATCCACACACCCAATGTTGCACATGTCTGAATCAGGTGATGATGAACATTCATTATTCACAGCTTGCAAATCAGTATCATCATCCTCAAACAAAGGGTTAATCCTACACCACTGAAAGTCAAGACTCACAACATCATATACATCAGCAGGCTCATCATAAAGGGGATTAACACTCACTGCAAAGGCCTCTGCTTCTTCTTCATGACATTCCAATTCTTCTTCATTACTATCAGATCCAGAGTCATAAGAAAAACAAACCTGATCCATGCACTGGTCATGGATATCATTTTTATCAACTGATTGCCCCATATACAAGATTGCTACTGTTTCAATGCACTCTGAAGTTGAACAATCTGCATCATTTTCTAGCCCTCCAATGCTTCCTGATGAAACTGATATTGATTCTTGATCCATATGATCACAACTCTGCACAACTGGATCATTTAAACAGGAAGGCTCTTTGCTCAGGACTGGTATGCAAATTTTACTTGAAAAATTATTATTTTCAACTTCACTTGCTGGGCAAAAAAGGACATCCTCCTCTATGATAGAAACATCATCCACTTGGAATGATGCAAAAACTGGGACAACAGGGGTGTGAGTGCTACGACATTCATTATCAATACCTGAATTAAATCCTTCATTAACACTGGGGGCTGTAGGACAATAAAAATTTTCAGAGAAATAACCCTTTTGTATTCCATACCTCCAATTATTTTCAATATCTAATGCAAACTGATGTGCCTGATGCAATGTGGTGGGCTCCTTGTCTCTTAATCTGTAACTCATTTTCCCATCAAAGGCTCCCAAGTAGGTAACTAAGCACAGTGCATCATTAGGTCTCATGCATTCTGGAATTCTATTCAATGCCCTCATAAATCTGAGGTTAAAGGCTGGGATCAACTCATTTTCTTCAATATGGATGTACATGAAGTCACTAATAGCTGCATATTCAGAAACTCTTTCACCATACTGTACTAGAAATGCAGATTTAAAACCATGCCAAGAGTGGACAGAGTGAGCTGGAAGGTAGGAAAACCAGTCCCTTGCATCTTCATCTAGAGATTGAACAAATAATCTCATAACCACATCCTCATGGTCAATCTCAAAATCATCTATCACATTTAGGAACTGCTGCAAGTGTCTCTCAGCTGATTCATCCTTTATACCCTTAAATTTAGGCAAAAAATTTCTGATTTTAGGTGGAAAGGCATTTGGATAGCCACAAATGCCATTGAAATCTATGGGCTTATATCTGTCTATGTTGAAACTTCTTTTATTACATTGTTGGGACTGACTACTATACATTCTTGCATTTGACACTTCACAGGGGTGCATAGGCAGATAATACATCCTTTATGTTATTGCAACCCTCTTCTCTACTCAGATTTTCTACAAACAATGACTTTAGGCACTCAAAGTTTAGGCTGTTTTTTCAAACTTTCCTAAAGTCCTTTAAATGAGTCTTTTGAACAACATTGCATGCCCTTTGAAATACAGTGTAAGTTCTAATGAAAGCATGCAAGCTCTGTTTTCACCAATGTTCCCTTTTAACCAGTGCTTTCTCACCAAATAGGGAATCTGTCAAATAATATGAAATACCTGGATATGTTGCAGAAGCTGCAAATTCTTCTCTGACTGATTTTGTTCTTTTATCAGGTTCTTTGATGCAGAGTCGCCACCTCCTTGAAGAGGAATGAGCTTCAAACAAGCTGAAGCTGCAAATTGATTTCTTTCTTTCTGGGTCATCCACCAGCAGAGTCACATATACAACCTTTTTTCTCTGCTGCAACAAACAATTTCCAGGTCTGATGTTTTTAATCTTGTAGACTCAAACTTTCATGGATATGACATTGATCTCCCCAGCAGAGTCGCCATTTTGTTGACATTTCTTCTGAATCAGCATTAGGGTTTGCCACTTCTAATGCACAGGCAGATTCAGGCCAACTGAATACAGGAGGTTGCGTGAGCTCCTCCCCTTCACTTCTGGTTCCGCCGCACCAAGGGGGGTATCCCTATAACTCAAGATGTAACCTTGACTAGCTCAAAGATAGAAGGATCTAACTTGACAACAACAGGCAGAATACTCTCATGTATGGACCAAGATCTGCATGATAGATCACAAGGCTGGCAACATTCTTGGACATGATGTCTGGTTGGGTATGAGAGCATGCAGGGGGTTCCTAATCCTACTCCTACAACTAACAGGTGGAAAGATGAAGTGTTTTAGTTTGAATTTGGATGCAAAGCTGGACATGGTGTATAACACAAGAACACAGCATGATTGGTGCCTATCCAGGGCTTGGAGTCGGTAGACATACACCTGTGAATGATCAGCATGAATAGCTAGAACTGGATTTCAGGGGGATACACATGATATCTGCCTTACAGATATCTCCCAATATAGAGTGTTGAGCTATCTCTACTTATGGCATCCCTACTGCAGTATACCCTTCCCAATGTTCAACCTGAAAACAGTTTAATCTGCCCCTTGAGCAGAGGTTAAAAGATCAGACATTCAACATAGGAATTCTATGCTCTAGAATCTAAACATAAGCAAATATCCAGATCCAGAAGAAGAATACATGCAATACTGGAGACAGAATTAACACAACACATGCTAAGATAGCATTACTCATATAAGATCAACCATGAAACCAGTGGATTCATGCCAAGTCCTACAACAGGAGATACATAAACTCACAAGATCAAGCTGTACAGAGCAACCAGATCAGCTGGTTTTGGATTACAGAGCCAAAAATCCACAACTTTCAACAACCTTGAATGGATAACACCGTCTGCATTATATAGCAGGAGGGTGTATTCAGCATTAACTACCAGGTTGACCAAAAAGCCCGCCAGATATACAGTATGATAAAAATGGCGCCCAAACATTAATGCAGCAGGTAGGGGAGGAGACAGGAAGATTTTTCGAGCCTTGCGCCGCCGCCTAGGGATTCAGATCTTCAATCAGGTACTACATCCGTCCACGCCATCGCCCATACCTCTGCAACAATCGCCATTGATGGCGCACCAACCCGCGGCCTCGGGAAGAACATCAGACAGTTTATCGCAACCACTTCCCGCCGAGACTCATCATCATGATATTTCGAAAATGCAGGATAACATTATCCCACATGCACCCCGCGATGACCTCCTTAACACTTTATATACTAGGTCATGAGCATATATGATGTCGGTGCTTTTGCTCCTGACGACACTAGTATAAGACTTCATCATCATCATCCTCCAGCAGCATGATATCCTGTTGCCCGAAAAATCACCCTGACGTCATCATCATATTGCAATACAACCGCATGATAATCGCCTTCATCGGCACAACCTGATCCATCGGAGAAACATCCTCCTGCTGAGCCTATACCAAAAGTCTGGCCGATGAACATCCTGATGACGTCATCATCATATCCTGCTGACGTCATCATCATATCTGCCTACTGCGCACCTCCTCATATCCGGATGACGTCATCATCATGTTTGCAAATGTCGGGAGACCTCCACAAGATGATCAGTGTTAGAAATATGACCCCCCCGGGACCTTGATGACGTCATCATCATATTGACATCAGGATGATATTCGGAAGACAACCGGATATTTGGAAATATCATCCTGATGCACAAACATCATGTTGCACTGTAGCTCCACTATAAGATCGGGGCGATAACTGAATATGATGATGCTTGAAAAGATCACCCCCACTAGATAGCGCACGAAGCCGGCAGGCGGATATCTCCTTGATATCAGCATCATCATGATGCTGGAACAAACACACACTCGAGTGATATGAAAATATCACCCCCTCCTTCGGAAATATCATGATGCAGATAGGCAGAAAGAAAGATATCACCCTGACATAAGGATGACGTCAGCATCATCAGGATGACAAAACAACGAACAAGAAGTGATACAACATCATCAGGATGATATTGACTAAGATCATCCTGACGTTCAAAATATGATGACCCCAGTGAATATCGGGTCGCACTTAGAACTCTTCAACAACATCATCAGGATGATCATAACCAAGATCACCCGATGATAGAAATATCACCCCGGCGAGATATCATGATGCAGATAATATGATGACCCTCGCAAGCAACACGGTGATAACTGGAAACATGATGATGATGATGACGACCGTTAAGAAAAAGCAAGTCAGGTCGAACAACTCAAAGAATAACCCCCTCAGAATAACGGGGCAACATCATCATCATGTTCGCGCAAGGTGATAAATGGAAGATCACCGGAGACTTTGAAAAATCACCCTCGCAAGCAGATCAGGGCGCACTGTAGCTCATCAGCATCATCAGGATAAAAACCAAACATCACCCGATAACTGAATATGATGATGACGATGAGAAAACGGTCGACGGAGAACATGATGATGCTGACCTTCATCGAAACAAACATGATGATGATGACCTCCTCCTCAAGAAATTATGATGATGCAGCTGAAAACTACTGAGGAGGTCCAACACTTGGAGCATTTTTTGGATACTTAGGGAGAGTGCCTGAATGAAAAATGCTCAAAAAACTACCAGTCAATTCAGGCACTAACAGTGGCTCTGTCTGGGGACGTGCAGGTGCAAGACTGCAGCGAGAACTCCAAATCTCCGGGAAGCAGACCAGTCCCTTATCCATTGGGCATAGAGTCATGAAGTTATCATGATCTGCATCACCAAACACAATATTTTTAAACATCATTTTGGCGGCCCCGGGCAACCAAAAAGGAAGAACCATAATTTTTTCTTGTCAAATGCCTGATTCCAAGCTGAAAGATCCCAATCCCAACTGAAAAGATTGGCATAATCTACCCATAATGTCACCTGCTTAAAAAGATATTCCACCAGTTTTGAAAGCTTGCCACCATCATTTTCAGCTCTGTCATTTTGGATTTCAGAATTAGACACATAACCATACACATAATATTCTTCAACATTAGGCAACACATGTAGGTTATGTCCCTTAGACAGTACATCATACTGCTCTTGGCATTCTTCATCATTTATCTGGCTACTGCACATTATCAGGCACTCATCCAGCTGATCCAACAATTCAGAATACCCAGAAAATATGAGACCCCTAATATCTACTGATATTGAAAACAAATCCTGATCCACACACCCAATGTTGCACATGTCTGAATCAGGTGATGATGAACATTCATTATTCACAGCTTGCAAATCAGTATCATCATCCTCAAACAAAGGGTTAATCCTACACCACTGAAAGTCAAGACTCACAACATCATATACATCAGCAGGCTCATCATAAAGGGGATTAACACTCACTGCAAAGGCCTCTGCTTCTTCTTCATGACATTCCAATTCTTCTTCATTACTATCAGATCCAGAGTCATAAGAAAAACAAACCTGATCCATGCACTGGTCATGGATATCATTTTTATCAACTGATTGCCCCATATACAAGATTGCTACTGTTTCAATGCACTCTGAAGTTGAACAATCTGCATCATTTTCTAGCCCTCCAATGCTTCCTGATGAAACTGATATTGATTCTTGATCCATATGATCACAACTCTGCACAACTGGATCATTTAAACAGGAAGGCTCTTTGCTCAGGACTGGTATGCAAATTTTACTTGAAAAATTATTATTTTCAACTTCACTTGCTGGGCAAAAAAGGACATCCTCCTCTATGATAGAAACATCATCCACTTGGAATGATGCAAAAACTGGGACAACAGGGGTGTGAGTGCTACGACATTCATTATCAATACCTGAATTAAATCCTTCATTAACACTGGGGGCTGTAGGACAATAAAAATTTTCAGAGAAATAACCCTTTTGTATTCCATACCTCCAATTATTTTCAATATCTAATGCAAACTGATGTGCCTGATGCAATGTGGTGGGCTCCTTGTCTCTTAATCTGTAACTCATTTTCCCATCAAAGGCTCCCAAGTAGGTAACTAAGCACAGTGCATCATTAGGTCTCATGCATTCTGGAATTCTATTCAATGCCCTCATAAATCTGAGGTTAAAGGCTGGGATCAACTCATTTTCTTCAATATGGATGTACATGAAGTCACTAATAGCTGCATATTCAGAAACTCTTTCACCATACTGTACTAGAAATGCAGATTTAAAACCATGCCAAGAGTGGACAGAGTGAGCTGGAAGGTAGGAAAACCAGTCCCTTGCATCTTCATCTAGAGATTGAACAAATAATCTCATAACCACATCCTCATGGTCAATCTCAAAATCATCTATCACATTTAGGAACTGCTGCAAGTGTCTCTCAGCTGATTCATCCTTTATACCCTTAAATTTAGGCAAAAAATTTCTGATTTTAGGTGGAAAGGCATTTGGATAGCCACAAATGCCATTGAAATCTATGGGCTTATATCTGTCTATGTTGAAACTTCTTTTATTACATTGTTGGGACTGACTACTATACATTCTTGCATTTGACACTTCACAGGGGTGCATAGGCAGATAATACATCCTTTATGTTATTGCAACCCTCTTCTCTACTCAGATTTTCTACAAACAATGACTTTAGGCACTCAAAGTTTAGGCTGTTTTTTCAAACTTTCCTAAAGTCCTTTAAATGAGTCTTTTGAACAACATTGCATGCCCTTTGAAATACAGTGTAAGTTCTAATGAAAGCATGCAAGCTCTGTTTTCACCAATGTTCCCTTTTAACCAGTGCTTTCTCACCAAATAGGGAATCTGTCAAATAATATGAAATACCTGGATATGTTGCAGAAGCTGCAAATTCTTCTCTGACTGATTTTGTTCTTTTATCAGGTTCTTTGATGCAGAGTCGCCACCTCCTTGAAGAGGAATGAGCTTCAAACAAGCTGAAGCTGCAAATTGATTTCTTTCTTTCTGGGTCATCCACCAGCAGAGTCACATATACAACCTTTTTTCTCTGCTGCAACAAACAATTTCCAGGTCTGATGTTTTTAATCTTGTAGACTCAAACTTTCATGGATATGACATTGATCTCCCCAGCAGAGTCGCCATTTTGTTGACATTTCTTCTGAATCAGCATTAGGGTTTGCCACTTCTAATGCACAGGCAGATTCAGGCCAACTGAATACAGGAGGTTGCGTGAGCTCCTCCCCTTCACTTCTGGTTCCGCCGCACCAAGGGGGGTATCCCTATAACTCAAGATGTAACCTTGACTAGCTCAAAGATAGAAGGATCTAACTTGACAACAACAGGCAGAATACTCTCATGTATGGACCAAGATCTGCATGATAGATCACAAGGCTGGCAACATTCTTGGACATGATGTCTGGTTGGGTATGAGAGCATGCAGGGGGTTCCTAATCCTACTCCTACAACTAACAGGTGGAAAGATGAAGTGTTTTAGTTTGAATTTGGATGCAAAGCTGGACATGGTGTATAACACAAGAACACAGCATGATTGGTGCCTATCCAGGGCTTGGAGTCGGTAGACATACACCTGTGAATGATCAGCATGAATAGCTAGAACTGGATTTCAGGGGGATACACATGATATCTGCCTTACAGATATCTCCCAATATAGAGTGTTGAGCTATCTCTACTTATGGCATCCCTACTGCAGTATACCCTTCCCAATGTTCAACCTGAAAACAGTTTAATCTGCCCCTTGAGCAGAGGTTAAAAGATCAGACATTCAACATAGGAATTCTATGCTCTAGAATCTAAACATAAGCAAATATCCAGATCCAGAAGAAGAATACATGCAATACTGGAGACAGAATTAACACAACACATGCTAAGATAGCATTACTCATATAAGATCAACCATGAAACCAGTGGATTCATGCCAAGTCCTACAACAGGAGATACATAAACTCACAAGATCAAGCTGTACAGAGCAACCAGATCAGCTGGTTTTGGATTACAGAGCCAAAAATCCACAACTTTCAACAACCTTGAATGGATAACACCGTCTGCATTATATAGCAGGAGGGTGTATTCAGCATTAACTACCAGGTTGACCAAAAAGCCCGCCAGATATACAGTATGATAAAAATGGCGCCCAAACATTAATGCAGCAGGTAGGGGAGGAGACAGGAAGATTTTTCGAGCCTTGCGCCGCCGCCTAGGGATTCAGATCTTCAATCAGGTACTACATCCGTCCACGCCATCGCCCATACCTCTGCAACAATCGCCATTGATGGCGCACCAACCCGCGGCCTCGGGAAGAACATCAGACAGTTTATCGCAACCACTTCCCGCCGAGACTCATCATCATGATATTTCGAAAATGCAGGATAACATTATCCCACATGCACCCCGCGATGACCTCCTTAACACTTTATATACTAGGTCATGAGCATATATGATGTCGGTGCTTTTGCTCCTGACGACACTAGTATAAGACTTCATCATCATCATCCTCCAGCAGCATGATATCCTGTTGCCCGAAAAATCACCCTGACGTCATCATCATATTGCAATACAACCGCATGATAATCGCCTTCATCGGCACAACCTGATCCATCGGAGAAACATCCTCCTGCTGAGCCTATACCAAAAGTCTGGCCGATGAACATCCTGATGACGTCATCATCATATCCTGCTGACGTCATCATCATATCTGCCTACTGCGCACCTCCTCATATCCGGATGACGTCATCATCATGTTTGCAAATGTCGGGAGACCTCCACAAGATGATCAGTGTTAGAAATATGACCCCCCCGGGACCTTGATGACGTCATCATCATATTGACATCAGGATGATATTCGGAAGACAACCGGATATTTGGAAATATCATCCTGATGCACAAACATCATGTTGCACTGTAGCTCCACTATAAGATCGGGGCGATAACTGAATATGATGATGCTTGAAAAGATCACCCCCACTAGATAGCGCACGAAGCCGGCAGGCGGATATCTCCTTGATATCAGCATCATCATGATGCTGGAACAAACACACACTCGAGTGATATGAAAATATCACCCCCTCCTTCGGAAATATCATGATGCAGATAGGCAGAAAGAAAGATATCACCCTGACATAAGGATGACGTCAGCATCATCAGGATGACAAAACAACGAACAAGAAGTGATACAACATCATCAGGATGATATTGACTAAGATCATCCTGACGTTCAAAATATGATGACCCCAGTGAATATCGGGTCGCACTTAGAACTCTTCAACAACATCATCAGGATGATCATAACCAAGATCACCCGATGATAGAAATATCACCCCGGCGAGATATCATGATGCAGATAATATGATGACCCTCGCAAGCAACACGGTGATAACTGGAAACATGATGATGATGATGACGACCGTTAAGAAAAAGCAAGTCAGGTCGAACAACTCAAAGAATAACCCCCTCAGAATAACGGGGCAACATCATCATCATGTTCGCGCAAGGTGATAAATGGAAGATCACCGGAGACTTTGAAAAATCACCCTCGCAAGCAGATCAGGGCGCACTGTAGCTCATCAGCATCATCAGGATAAAAACCAAACATCACCCGATAACTGAATATGATGATGACGATGAGAAAACGGTCGACGGAGAACATGATGATGCTGACCTTCATCGAAACAAACATGATGATGATGACCTCCTCCTCAAGAAATTATGATGATGCAGCTGAAAACTACTGAGGAGGTCCAACACTTGGAGCATTTTTTGGATACTTAGGGAGAGTGCCTGAATGAAAAATGCTCAAAAAACTACCAGTCAATTCAGGCACTAACAGTGGCTCTGTCTGGGGACGTGCAGGTGCAAGACTGCAGCGAGAACTCCAAATCTCCGGGAAGCAGACCAGTCCCTTATCCATTGGGCATAGAGTCATGAAGTTATCATGATCTGCATCACCAAACACAATATTTTTAAACATCATTTTGGCGGCCCCGGGCAACCAAAAAGGAAGAACCATAATTTTTTCTTGTCAAATGCCTGATTCCAAGCTGAAAGATCCCAATCCCAACTGAAAAGATTGGCATAATCTACCCATAATGTCACCTGCTTAAAAAGATATTCCACCAGTTTTGAAAGCTTGCCACCATCATTTTCAGCTCTGTCATTTTGGATTTCAGAATTAGACACATAACCATACACATAATATTCTTCAACATTAGGCAACACATGTAGGTTATGTCCCTTAGATAGTACATCATACTGCTCTTGGCATTCTTCATCATTTATCTGGCTACTGCACATTATCAGGCACTCATCCAGCTGATCCAACAATTCAGAATACCCAGAAAATATGAGACCCCTAATATCTACTGATATTGAAAACAAATCCTGATCCACACACCCAATGTTGCACATGTCTGAATCAGGTGATGATGAACATTCATTATTCACAGCTTGCAAATCAGTATCATCATCCTCAAACAAAGGGTTAATCCTACACCACTGAAAGTCAAGACTCACAACATCATATACATCAGCAGGCTCATCATAAAGGGGATTAACACTCACTGCAAAGGCCTCTGCTTCTTCTTCATGACATTCCAATTCTTCTTCATTACTATCAGATCCAGAGTCATAAGAAAAACAAACCTGATCCATGCACTGGTCATGGATATCATTTTTATCAACTGATTGCCCCATATACAAGATTGCTACTGTTTCAATGCACTCTGAAGTTGAACAATCTGCATCATTTTCTAGCCCTCCAATGCTTCCTGATGAAACTGATATTGATTCTTGATCCATATGATCACAACTCTGCACAACTGGATCATTTAAACAGGAAGGCTCTTTGCTCAGGACTGGTATGCAAATTTTACTTGAAAAATTATTATTTTCAACTTCACTTGCTGGGCAAAAAAGGACATCCTCCTCTATGATAGAAACATCATCCACTTGGAATGATGCAAAAACTGGGACAACAGGGGTGTGAGTGCTACGACATTCATTATCAATACCTGAATTAAATCCTTCATTAACACTGGGGGCTGTAGGACAATAAAAATTTTCAGAGAAATAACCCTTTTGTATTCCATACCTCCAATTATTTTCAATATCTAATGCAAACTGATGTGCCTGATGCAATGTGGTGGGCTCCTTGTCTCTTAATCTGTAACTCATTTTCCCATCAAAGGCTCCCAAGTAGGTAACTAAGCACAGTGCATCATTAGGTCTCATGCATTCTGGAATTCTATTCAATGCCCTCATAAATCTGAGGTTAAAGGCTGGGATCAACTCATTTTCTTCAATATGGATGTACATGAAGTCACTAATAGCTGCATATTCAGAAACTCTTTCACCATACTGTACTAGAAATGCAGATTTAAAACCATGCCAAGAGTGGACAGAGTGAGCTGGAAGGTAGGAAAACCAGTCCCTTGCATCTTCATCTAGAGATTGAACAAATAATCTCATAACCACATCCTCATGGTCAATCTCAAAATCATCTATCACATTTAGGAACTGCTGCAAGTGTCTCTCAGCTGATTCATCCTTTATACCCTTAAATTTAGGCAAAAAATTTCTAATTTTAGGTGGAAAGGCATTTGGATAGCCACAAATGCCATTGAAATCTATGGGCTTATATCTGTCTATGTTGAAACTTCTTTTATTACATTGTTGGGACTGACTACTATACATTCTTGCATTTGACACTTCACAGGGGTGCATAGGCAGATAATACATCCTTTATGTTATTGCAACCCTCTTCTCTACTCAGATTTTCTACAAACAATGACTTTAGGCACTCAAAGTTTAGGCTGTTTTTTCAAACTTTCCTAAAGTCCTTTAAATGAGTCTTTTGAACAACATTGCATGCCCTTTGAAATACAGTGTAAGTTCTAATGAAAGCATGCAAGCTCTGTTTTCACCAATGTTCCCTTTTAACCAGTGCTTTCTCACCAAATAGGGAATCTGTCAAATAATATGAAATACCTGGATATGTTGCAGAAGCTGCAAATTCTTCTCTGACTGATTTTGTTCTTTTATCAGGTTCTTTGATGCAGAGTCGCCACCTCCTTGAAGAGGAATGAGCTTCAAACAAGCTGAAGCTGCAAATTGATTTCTTTCTTTCTGGGTCATCCACCAGCAGAGTCACATATACAACCTTTTTTCTCTGCTGCAACAAACAATTTCCAGGTCTGATGTTTTTAATCTTGTAGACTCAAACTTTCATGGATATGACATTGATCTCCCCAGCAGAGTCGCCATTTTGTTGACATTTCTTCTGAATCAGCATTAGGGTTTGCCACTTCTAATGCACAGGCAGATTCAGGCCAACTGAATACAGGAGGTTGCGTGAGCTCCTCCCCTTCACTTCTGGTTCCGCCGCACCAAGGGGGGTATCCCTATAACTCAAGATGTAACCTTGACTAGCTCAAAGATAGAAGGATCTAACTTGACAACAACAGGCAGAATACTCTCATGTATGGACCAAGATCTGCATGATAGATCACAAGGCTGGCAACATTCTTGGACATGATGTCTGGTTGGGTATGAGAGCATGCAGGGGGTTCCTAATCCTACTCCTACAACTAACAGGTGGAAAGATGAAGTGTTTTAGTTTGAATTTGGATGCAAAGCTGGACATGGTGTATAACACAAGAACACAGCATGATTGGTGCCTATCCAGGGCTTGGAGTCGGTAGACATACACCTGTGAATGATCAGCATGAATAGCTAGAACTGGATTTCAGGGGGATACACATGATATCTGCCTTACAGATATCTCCCAATATAGAGTGTTGAGCTATCTCTACTTATGGCATCCCTACTGCAGTATACCCTTCCCAATGTTCAACCTGAAAACAGTTTAATCTGCCCCTTGAGCAGAGGTTAAAAGATCAGACATTCAACATAGGAATTCTATGCTCTAGAATCTAAACATAAGCAAATATCCAGATCCAGAAGAAGAATACATGCAATACTGGAGACAGAATTAACACAACACATGCTAAGATAGCATTACTCATATAAGATCAACCATGAAACCAGTGGATTCATGCCAAGTCCTACAACAGGAGATACATAAACTCACAAGATCAAGCTGTACAGAGCAACCAGATCAGCTGGTTTTGGATTACAGAGCCAAAAATCCACAACTTTCAACAACCTTGAATGGATAACACCGTCTGCATTATATAGCAGGAGGGTGTATTCAGCATTAACTACCAGGTTGACCAAAAAGCCCGCCAGATATACAGTATGATAAAAATGGCGCCCAAACATTAATGCAGCAGGTAGGGGAGGAGACAGGAAGATTTTTCGAGCCTTGCGCCGCCGCCTAGGGATTCAGATCTTCAATCAGGTACTACATCCGTCCACGCCATCGCCCATACCTCTGCAACAATCGCCATTGATGGCGCACCAACCCGCGGCCTCGGGAAGAACATCAGACAGTTTATCGCAACCACTTCCCGCCGAGACTCATCATCATGATATTTCGAAAATGCAGGATAACATTATCCCACATGCACCCCGCGATGACCTCCTTAACACTTTATATACTAGGTCATGAGCATATATGATGTCGGTGCTTTTGCTCCTGACGACACTAGTATAAGACTTCATCATCATCATCCTCCAGCAGCATGATATCCTGTTGCCCGAAAAATCACCCTGACGTCATCATCATATTGCAATACAACCGCATGATAATCGCCTTCATCGGCACAACCTGATCCATCGGAGAAACATCCTCCTGCTGAGCCTATACCAAAAGTCTGGCCGATGAACATCCTGATGACGTCATCATCATATCCTGCTGACGTCATCATCATATCTGCCTACTGCGCACCTCCTCATATCCGGATGACGTCATCATCATGTTTGCAAATGTCGGGAGACCTCCACAAGATGATCAGTGTTAGAAATATGACCCCCCCGGGACCTTGATGACGTCATCATCATATTGACATCAGGATGATATTCGGAAGACAACCGGATATTTGGAAATATCATCCTGATGCACAAACATCATGTTGCACTGTAGCTCCACTATAAGATCGGGGCGATAACTGAATATGATGATGCTTGAAAAGATCACCCCCACTAGATAGCGCACGAAGCCGGCAGGCGGATATCTCCTTGATATCAGCATCATCATGATGCTGGAACAAACACACACTCGAGTGATATGAAAATATCACCCCCTCCTTCGGAAATATCATGATGCAGATAGGCAGAAAGAAAGATATCACCCTGACATAAGGATGACGTCAGCATCATCAGGATGACAAAACAACGAACAAGAAGTGATACAACATCATCAGGATGATATTGACTAAGATCATCCTGACGTTCAAAATATGATGACCCCAGTGAATATCGGGTCGCACTTAGAACTCTTCAACAACATCATCAGGATGATCATAACCAAGATCACCCGATGATAGAAATATCACCCCGGCGAGATATCATGATGCAGATAATATGATGACCCTCGCAAGCAACACGGTGATAACTGGAAACATGATGATGATGATGACGACCGTTAAGAAAAAGCAAGTCAGGTCGAACAACTCAAAGAATAACCCCCTCAGAATAACGGGGCAACATCATCATCATGTTCGCGCAAGGTGATAAATGGAAGATCACCGGAGACTTTGAAAAATCACCCTCGCAAGCAGATCAGGGCGCACTGTAGCTCATCAGCATCATCAGGATAAAAACCAAACATCACCCGATAACTGAATATGATGATGACGATGAGAAAACGGTCGACGGAGAACATGATGATGCTGACCTTCATCGAAACAAACATGATGATGATGACCTCCTCCTCAAGAAATTATGATGATGCAGCTGAAAACTACTGAGGAGGTCCAACACTTGGAGCATTTTTTGGATACTTAGGGAGAGTGCCTGAATGAAAAATGCTCAAAAAACTACCAGTCAATTCAGGCACTAACAGGATCCACATATTAAAATCTTTGAAAAGGATAAGATGGTCAGCCTACAACCGTATCTTATTATAACACTTTAATGCTACTACATTCCACAAAAGAATGACTGTGATAATAGTCTTACCTCAAAATGTGTATAGTGTTTACGTTATATCCATCCGAGAGCAATTATAGGATCCACTACTCGCTTCTCCTTGTGGGCTCCCAACAATGAAGTGCTACTCTCCCTGTAGCTTTCCTTCCGAGCTCCCCTTATATAAAATAACTGATACTCTACAAAAACATCACATAACAATAACAAAAAACAAAACCCTTCTCATTCTAAAAGGCTCTTCCTTGCATGCCAACCCACCACCTTCCACGATACCTGCCACCTTCAACGTGGGGTGTGGGTTCTAATCTAGTGGGCATCTTGCCACCCACAGCCAAAGACTCTAAAAAAAAAATTACTTCCCACTCGGAAGCCAAGACAATTGTTTGAGCTTATGGCATCTCTACCACTGTTACCACTCCCTCCACTCATCGTGGATAGTGATACGGTTGGTGACATAATATGAAATCTTTCACCACAAAGTGCTTGACCACTTAAAGATATAGACATGTCTCACATACTATCATTAATAAAGAAATGATACTATAGGGATATCAAATAATCTAGGGTATTACCTAGCTATGTTATCATTGTAAAGGTGGTAACATAACCATGTGATTATGGGGTCGAGTCTTACTCCCCCAATTTGCTATATTAGATTTAGATAAGATGTTTAAATGATAAACACTAGGTCTAAAAAAGAAAAGTTACATAAACAAAGGAAAACTTAGCATCACACAAGCTTACTATCGACTACAAGAATGTTATAAGAACGTCGCTTAGTTGATCTAACGTAATAACGTCGAGAACCCTTACTTCAACTTTACCAACTATAGTCAAATCAAAATCAACTTGCAAGCAGAAAAAGACTTATACTCACCCTGACTTACTTAGTTCGTGAATAATCAATTTGATACTCAAATGGCATTTTGATCTGTTCCAAACATCTAGTTCCTTCTTCCCCGATGATACTCTCTTTCCATCCTTGAAGGAAGATTATTTTCTTGGTTACACTCACAACCATATAATCATGATCAGTGTATCATCATTTAATTCCTAAACAATTATGATCAAATAATCTTAGCAATAAGTAATCTCATGCTTAATATAAACATAAATCAATATCTATGTAATTAATGATTTCGCTTGATATTTTCCACAAACATCAAATCATTAATCTAAGATTAATTGCCATGTTTACCACATAAAAGTGAGATTAGGCTAAATCATGCGTTGGGGATGTAACATCTAGCATGTCAAGTTATCAAGAGAGATGTGTTCCTTCAACCTTTCCCTATCAAAACACAGTTTGTGAGTCCTTATATCAGCCATATCAAGTTGAAAATGATGTTGGTTTCATCCCAAACAGCCCTCTAATATAAGGTTATTAGCATGCTCATCATGCTTACATCCCACCCACCCATGCTCAGCCTTCTTGGTAGTCTAGCCATGTCTGCAATCAGTCACAAGAAAACTATTTTTCTCATAACCAACATGCATATTCTTCTATCGAGCTTCAAGATGATGATAACATTCAAGAATTAGAGATATGAGAGATATCATGCTAAACCTTCGAATGTAGTTAGATGCTATTAAAAATGAGTAGGATTATAGGTGGTAGTAGGAAGAGCTTGCATATCAAGCTTATTTACACTAGCAGGAGAGGGAGGTACAAGTGAGGTATGAGGAAAATTTTCTGGCTAAACAAATTGTGGCCAAAGAAGAACAACCAAAGAAACTGATGGCTAAAATACAAGGGTATGAAATCCAACCATTCCCTTGCATTCCTAGTTTCAATTTAACTTATCCTACAAACCAAAGTGAACCTATGAAAGAGCCTCAAACTCCTCTACAATGGTAGCCTTCTTGGACCAAGCATCCTGATTTCAAAATGTCAAACCTTGTTAAGGCCATTCCTCTCATACCAATCCAAGATCAGGAAGAGGAAAAGGTTGTAGAATCTAAGCCAATAAAAATTCCAAGTTTTAGGAGTGCTTCTTCAACCCAATAGTCAATTCCTAACCAAGAGCAGTCCATAATGCCTCATATTCATCTTAACAATGAACATGTTAATCTTACTTCATTAGTTGAACCCTTTTGCCCTCCCACCATATCCCTTTTCAAAGGAGGACTCATTGTATGGAGAGCCAATGAAGACTATTTAGGTGAAGAGGAGAATATTCCAAGTGAAGATGATGAAGAAATAACTATTTGCAGCCCTTTTTGTGCCACTAAATCAGAAAAATCAAACTTGTTGAAATAAGATGGTGAGCATGATCAGCTAGGACAGCAATTTGAAAGGCAAGTAAGAGGTATTGAACATGAATTTTTGACTGATTTATTTGATGAGCTCCCTTTTTTGTTGGAAATGAAGAAAATGTATCAAAGTATATGTCAGCAAATATAAATCAGCTAGAACAACAAGATAGCAAGCAAGAAGGGGGTGGTGAAGATGAAAAGTCTACCTTTTGTTTTGATCAGCTACTTTCTTTTGTTGACAAGAAGAAACTAGAGAACATGATAGGTTGCTGGTTCATGAAGACAAGAATGAGGATGAGGTATCAATCCTAATGGAAGAATAAAAAGACAGTTCGGTTTTAGAGGCTAGAAAGATTATCTTGCATGAAGATGAGTATCAAGTTGGACAAGAAAACAAATTAGAATCCATGCCTCAAAATCATGATATTAATGCTTTATCAAACCCTCAGGTATGCCTTCTTGTGCAAAAGAGTAAGGAAGATGTTGAAGAAGACTCTTTTTGGGATGAGCTAGGAGTTTTTTGTTTAAACTTACATGTCAAAACAACATCTCAGAAAGAAGTTCATAAAAATTAAGAGCATCAAGTCAAAATAATTTTTTTTCCAAAGGTTTCCAATCAACAAGATAATAGAATAGTAGAATGTAAGCATCAAAACAACACTGATTATTTGAGCATGGGTTTGTCAAGGGGATGTCCTATTTGACATCTAGCCTAGAAGAAGTCACCAAATGTTGTCTTTGATTCAGAGCACAAGATTCAATATCTAGGACAACAAGATCAGCTTGTTTATCCACCTCATTATAGCCATTTTTTCAGTCAACTTGAATGGGTACAAATGAATTTGTCTTCATTCTTGAAGAGGTGTTTCAGCAACTGGTTGAATGCTCATTCTTTCTCCATCTCATTTTGGTTGTTTAGAAGCATGAAGAATACTTCAAGTTACTCAAGAAGGGAAGCTATTTTGACAAACCAGTCATGGTTTTATTTAAGTAATCTTTCTTGTTGGTTAGTTTTAGGTAAGTAGGTCAATTGTTGTAGTTTGTTTTCCTCCAAGTGCAGATGCACAAGTGTTTGGTTATTTTTAGGTAGTGTTGTTTTTTGTCTTGTGTTTCATCTTGTTGTTTGAAAGGTACTAACAGTTGTAGGTCAAGTTTGTTTTGATTTTTTTCAGGTGATTTCTTGACTCTATCACCCAATGGATACCCAAGGCTCCTGGTCTTTGATGCTTAGCAGAAAAGCATTTAGTAGAAGTCACCAAAAATGTTACCTATTTGTGCTTTTTGGCCCAAATAGGCAACCAAGACCTCTAGGTTATCAAATATTGCTTCAATATTGTCTAAAAGGTCATAAGGTGGTTTTAGAATTGTTTTTGAAACTTCAAACTTGTCAAAAGTGCCATTTATCTCATCCAAAAAGACATTTCTTCACATTGCATGTAAACATTAATGGGAAAAAGGCCAACAAAGATGTGTTTTCCACGTTAGAAATCCTTAATCGAGTCAAAAAAACCTGTACAAGTGTGTGGAGGGAAGATCTTCCTTTGAAATTTGGTTGTGATTGTAGGTAGTTGGGGCTAAAACCCACGGGTTAAGTCTTTGGTTAGGTTTTGGTTCGTGTCTTATTTGTCTTTGGTCTTTTTTCTTTAGGGTTTCTCATGTTTTGTTTTGCAGGTGAGATATTACATGGAGATGCTAATATCAGTTTAACCTCTTTGAAAGTTTGAACAATGGAGGAGAAAGCAAACCACGTGCATGAACTCTGGAAGCCACTAGGCACACTATGGTGGAGTTGTTTAAGGGCATTCAAGGATAAAAGGCAATCCAATATTCCCTAAGGCTGCCAAGGAAGATAGAGTCCTACATGATGAAGATCTCAGAGAGATCAAATGGAGTCTCTAAAAGGTCAATTTCTCTTCCATGCAAAAAATTTCATGTGAAGTTGTGTTCCTGAGGATGGAAGGTTTCGTATTATAGTGGGTATTAATGAGAGGGATCATCCAAAGAGTCCCATGCACCATTATGGAGTATTGGGATTTTTCTAGTCTTGTTATAATCTTTACAAGTCTTGCAAGACCCTAGCAGTCTGCATGAAGACTGAACACTAGCATAGATCCAAGGAAGGTTTGACCAAACCTCTTCAAGGACGAGTGTCCTTTTCTCATTCAAAGCATGTCATATTCCTTCTCTAGTTGTTGGAGTTCAAAAGGGAAGCCTAGGATCAATTTTAAGGATTTCTTACTAGTTTTAGAGAGGGTTCTTTCGATTGGAGACTAGATATTGTAACTTTTTTAGTTCTTTTCTAGTCGCATGGCCATGAATGTAACTTAGAACAATAATGTATTTTTATTTTTTAGAGAAGTATGTTAGATTTTAGGCACATATACAGTTGTAAACTACCTTTTGATCAATAAGATAATCATATTTGCCTCCTCAAAGTTGCATTTTGTGGAAAATATGAAAAATGGTTGATTTAATTATGTGGTGAAGTTGCTTCCCCTTGATTTGTAATCTCATTTTCATTACCTTATGCAGATATAAAACATGAAATATGCAGCTTATAGATTGTGTTGTGAGTTTATGCAGGTTTTAGTTGTGAAAACCATTAAATCTTTCCTTCCAAATCTATTCAAAACTTAGTTTTCTTTTTTGTGAAATACTTATGCATCAAAACATGTCAAAATCTAAGTTGTACATGACATGATCAGCTCATTAGTCACATTGTGTGTGTCAAAACAGTTGTATAGGTCCTTTACTATTTGGTGTATCACCTCCGTAGGATGTAGTCTTAGTTTATGTCTTTCTTTCTCTCTTTTCTCAGTAAAGAGCAGTAGAGTAGGTTAGTCTTAAGTGATCCATCAAGGGAACCAGCCCTCTCTAGAGGTTGATCTCAACTTTTTTGAGCCCACACTCAGTGAGATCATCCCATGTTGCACAAAGTAGTTGGGTTTTCCTCAAACTCAACAAGGTGCATACTTTAGTGACAATATCCACACAATATCATATGTGTTAAAATATCATCACATCAATTTCTAGGTTTCTAGTCATTTCCCAAACACCTTTTGGCTCTTGTGTTCATCAACCAAAGCCTCCATTCTGATTTGGTGTGTGAATTCTATTTTTGGTGTATCCATCCTAACCAAAACCATAATCCAACTTAATCTATCCATTTCAACCTCCAAATCCAATCACCACTTTGATTTTGTACCTTCAATAGTGTTAAACATCCCCTTACACATCATCATCCTAATCATTCAAACGTAAAATTTAATCACCATCTACATCATCAATTATCATCCAACCTCATCCATTTAAAATCCAACTCAAATCAAAGATCAAGACCTTAATCAAGCCCATCATCCTTAATCCAAAAATTGCTTGGGAACTTAGCCTATCCTAAGTATGATTATTCAACCAAATTAGTCTCTTTCTTAAGAACTTTGTATATCTTAAGTATAGGAATTAATTCCTCATCTAAAATCCATAATCCCTTTCTTAATAACTTTGTCTATCTTAAATGGAGAGATTAATCTCTCATCAAATCCACAATCAAATTCTCACTTGAGAACTTTGCCTATCTCAAAGTTATACAAAATCAATCCCTCCATCAATCAAATCAAATCATCCTATAAGATCTTGGAATTTGATCATCCATCACCTAAATAAAAACATTTGATCATAATCAACCATGTCATTTCGCATCAAACCATCCTAGCATCATAATCAAGGTTAACCAAATCAAGATTAATCACTCACAAATCTTATCAAAATCAACCTCATCTCCAAAACCTTCCATAAATTAAACCAACTCATCAATAATCCTCATTACCATTTCATTCCCCCTATCACAAGATCAAAAGATTGAAAGAACATGGATCCACGAAACAAAAATCCCTTTGGCTCTAACTTTAGGCACAACTCACAAGTGGGTCCCTCTTCACCTCATGATTATATTGACAACATGAGTGACCATGAAAGTCTAGTAAATCAACCCAAATATGGTGAACCATCAAACCCCACTCTTCAACACCATACTTACCTCTCTTCATGGACTTCCTTAATGAAAAAAGACTCCATACCAAATTTGATGCCTTCAAGGATAACCATAAGGAAGATTTTCTTGACCACCTAATTGATGTGGGGGCTAAAGTCCCTTGCCATTATGACATGGACAAACTCAAAAACCTCATTTGTCATGATTCTTCACAATTACCTACCTTCAAGAGACTATTGGGTCAATTTCGTGAACCATCCCACCATGATTTCACTAACTATCACATTGACCAAAAAATTGGTGGTAGTGTGCTTCCCCCTCCACCTCATCATAATAATGCTTTGTCATCTCATCCTCAAAAACCACATCACCAACATCCACCATCATCACACTCCCCGTGAGTCACCATCCTTTCAAGGATGTCTAATAAATACATCCTTATTCTTTCTAACCCACAAGCATCTTCATTTATAACTATGACTAGTCTCATCCACTCACTTCCTCCCTTATCTATTCCAAAACCAACTACTCCTATTCAATCTACACTGTGGGTCCCTCTTCACCTCATGATTATCTCGACAACATGAGTGACCCTAAAAGTCTAGTAAATCAACCAAAATATGGTGAACCATCAAACCCCACTCTTCAACATCATACTTACCTCTCTTCATGGACTTCCTTAATGAAAAAAGACTCCATACCAAATTTTATGCCTTCAAGTATAACCATAAGGATGATTTTCTTGAGCACCTCATTGACGTGGGGGCTAAAGTCCCTTTCCATTATGACTTAGACAAACTCAAAAACCTCATTCGTCATGATTCTTCACAATCCCCTGCTTTCGAGAATCTATGGGGTCAATTTCTCAAACCATCCCACCATGATTTCACCAACTATCACGTTGACCAAAAAATTGGTGGTAGTGTGCCTCCCCCTCCACCTCATCATAATAATGCTTCATAATCTCATCCTCAACAACTACATCACCAACATCAACCATCATTACACTCCCTGTGAGTCACCATCCTTTCAAGGATGTCTAATCAATACATCCCCATGCTTTCTAACCCACAATCATCTTTCTAACTATGACTAGTCTCATCCACTCACTTCCTCCCTTATCCATTCCAAAAAAAAAACTACTCCTATTCAATCTACACTACCACAACTCACAAGTGGGTCCCTCTTCACCTCATGATTATCTCAACAACATGAGTGACCCTAAAATTCTAGTAAATCAACCCAAATATGGTGAACCATCAAACCCCACTCTTCAACATCATACTTACCTCTCTTCATGGACTTCCTTAATGAAAAAGACTCCATACCAAATTTAATGCCTTCAAGGATAACCATAAGGATGATTTTATTGACCACCTCATTGACGTGGGCGCTAAAGTCCCTTGCCATTATGACATGGACAAACTCAAAAACCTCATTCGTCATGATTCTTCACAATCCCTTACCTTTGAGAATCTATGGGGTCAATTTCTTGAACCATCCCACCATGATTTCAACAACTATCACGTTGACCAAAAAAATGGTGGTAGTGTGCCTCCCCCTCCAACTCATCATAATAATGCTTCATCATCTCATCCTCAACAACCACATCACCAACATCAACCATCATCACACTCCCCATGAGTCACCATCCTTTCAAGGATGTCTAATCAATACATCCCCATTCTTTCTAACCCACAATCATCTTCAATTCTAACTATGTCTAGTCTCATCCACTCACTTCCTTCCCTATCCATTCCAAAAAAACTACTCCTATTCAGTCTGCACTACCATAGTTTTATCTCTCATCCTCCAACTTCTTATCAACCCACAACAAATTATCCAACAATTTCATACCCTCAAAATCAATCATATCAACCAAACACATCAACATATCAAACTCATCCCACATCCTTCCATCCCACGATATCCTATCAGACCATGGTGTCGCCACTCCATTACATCAAATAAAACCACAACAACCTCTTCCATAATCAAATCCTATTCATCCCAACATCCCACAACCATCACATTTTATCTCTATAAATTACCAACTATCAAATCCACCTCTTGGGACCCCCTTTGACCAAGAGTAGAAAGAAATGAAGAACTCACTTAAGGGACTTCAAAGTGGGATGTGATGAAAATAATACAAATTTGAAGATCTTTATCCCTATCCCTTCAATTGTTCTATCACAATGGTACCCTTTCTCCCTCACTTCAAAATTCAAAAATTTGATAAATACAAGGGAAAGGGAGACCCCTAAGACCACATCAAAGAATTTTTCATGCCATGCCAAGAGGTCACTTATAGCGATATGTACTTTGTGTGCCTCTTTCCTCAAAGTCTAGGTGGGAAATCCTTGGAATGGTTCATGCACCTACCTTAAGGATCCATCATTACATTTGTTGACTTATCTGATAAGTTTATTGTGCACTTCTCCAATAACTTTAAGCATGAACTCACCATGTTGGACCTTTGCAACGCAAAAGAATATAGTGGTGAGATCTTCACTGCCTATCTACAATAGTGGAGGGGTCTTGCTAGTTGCTTCCCTTGGCCTATCCCTGAAAAACAACTCATCAATATCTTTGTTCAAAACCTCAACCAAGAGATGGCATTCCAGCTACAAGTGCATTGCATCTCTACATTTGACGGGATCATTAAAAAGGAGTTCACCATTGAAAAATCCCTTATCTCTAAAGGTTTGATCAAAATCTACAACAAAGACAAAAATAACAACCAATCAAATGACAAACCTCAATTTTGGGCTAAAAACAAAAATACCTTCAATGATGGGGTCACTGACTCAAAACATATGCAAACAACAAACATGTCTCAAGAAACCTAAACAATATAAAATGTCCAAAAGCCTATCAATGTCTTTGTTCCACAAGGATAGACAAAACCATCCCAAAATAATCCAAAGTGCAAATACACCTCTTTGGGGTAACCCATGGAGGTCATATTTCACAAACTAGTCTAAGTGAATATGGTCACATGCCCAATGACTAGACCATTCAATGAAATGAAGCCCAAACATGTGTCATACAAGAAAAATGAATACTATGATTACCACCACATCAAAGGCCACTCAATTAATAAATGCATGAAGCTCAAAAACTACATCCAAGATCTTGTTGACCATGGCGAGATCAAGGTTGAAGGAAACTCATACTCCTTGTTGAACGAACAATTGGGCATATATCAGAATCCCCTTCCCAAGCATGACCAATCTAATTCATCCCAACCTTCCACCTCTAACCAAGGTCAATCCCATAATAATTGAACCAATAATGTCCATTCTAATAAAGCATCCACCTCCTACAATTTTGTTGTAGGGCATATCGACTTTGACTGCATGCAAGCTACAACCATAAAGATCAAATACAAATCCTATGATTGTGTTGTTACCATGAGGCGTGGTAGAGTCATCATCCAAGGGCCCTTCATCATTAACCTCCTCACAAGCCACCTAATATAACCTTTTAGAGAATCTTGGGAAGACTCCAGTGTCAATATCCATCCTAGAGCTCCTTAAAACATCACCCTCCATAAAGATATATTGGACCACACCTTATAAGAATCTTGAGTCCCAAACAACATCAACCCTAAGAAATTGTAAGCCCTTGAGGGTCATCTATCATCCACCTATCAAATGGAATTTAGTCAAACCAAGATGCCTCCATCGATCCATCACATAATAAAGCCCTCCACATTGAGGTCTTGATCACTAAACATAAGGTAAAATGAGTCCTCTTGGATAATGGATCTAGCCTAAACCTATCCACCCTAAGGCTCATAAAATAGCTGGGATATTCTACAACTGACTTGGAACTGCATGTCATCACCATCAAGGCCTACGATAATATAGAGTGAGAATTCAAAGGAATAATATGTCTTCCCATCCAAGTGGGGCCCATGTTCTAGAAAATGGCATGTCATGTTATTTATCTTGATCTTCCCTACAACCTCCTCCTCAATTGTCCATGGCTCCATGCCATGCAATTCAACCCATCCACATACAATCAATGCTTGAAATCTCCCCACAACGGCATGGAAGTCACTATTCATTCCAATCCACAACCATTTGAGTATTGCAAATCCATGCAGGCTTCTTATCATAGAGCCCATCATTTCCCTAGAACTGACATTGCTAATCGTGATAAGATCAAGACTTCATCTTCATACACAGATCCCATCACCCTTACTTCCACTTCATCACCTTCCCAAAATCTCAAAACCACAGAGATCAAGATCATCAACAAGGGATGTGGAGAAAATGAGCTACACAATGTATTTCATGTAGGTCAATTGCCTCTCTCTCCATAGTCCTATGGTCATCCTCAACAACGACATTAACTAAAGACAACAAAAATCAAACAATTTGGGCCTACCACCTTCATGTCTATAAGCACATTGGTTGAATAGAAGCTCAAAGGTTCTATTGACACTTGATTGTATAGAGATGAATCAGATGATGAATTGCCTCATAGATAAGTGAAATAAAACTACCCTATCATGTTTTATATTTGTGAAAACATGAACTACAAGGGTAAAGTCCTTGGCCTCTATGATCAAGGCATCATCAAGTTGATTCAAGTAGAGTTCTATGCCAATCATTGTGGACTAGGGTACATGCATCTTGGTCTGGAAACCAATGAACCTCATGGTGCTTCTACAAGTGCAAAAGAATCCTTTAAGATTATTGAAAGCACCATGGGTGGAACAATCTTAGTCTCTTTTGAAGATCTTGACATCCCCTACACTTTCCTAGAAAATTCCCTCATCACCATCGGCCTACTACTCCAATACCCCAGTCTTATTTATTGGGCCCAAAAAGATCATGTGTCTCTCGACACGTTTCAGAATGAGGCAATCACTAAACTATAAGGGATATATGATGGTATTCCCTCAAGAGATCATAAATCAAGCTTTGACATCAACCTTGACACCACTGACTACTTTGGGGAGCAGGAAGAGTTCCTTAGTCATAAAAATTAAAAAGGTAAAAATGAAAAAAAGAAATGTCCCCTATTGAAAACCTCTTTGAGATGCTATTAGACACAAAAGAGAAAAATAAAGATGTGTCTATTGATGAAAACCTCCTTGAGGTATGAATGGACAAGGATTTCAACCTTCCCCCAATACTTCCATATTGGCAAGAGAACTTTGCAATCCTAGTTGAGAACACACAAGAAATAAACTTGGGAACATAAGAGAATCTAAAGATCATATATATAGGTGCATCCCTCTCATCTATAAAGAAATAAAACACATCAGCTATCCTTCATAAGGTATCAAAAAATTTTCTTGGTCCTATGCCAAAATTCCAGGGTTGGATCCCTTCCTCATGGTTCACCATCTTATGGTACATCCTAATTGAAATTTGGTAAAGTAAAAATTGTACAAAATGCATGTGCAAATTGCCCTTCTTGTCAAAGAGAAATTGTAGAAACTCCTAGAGGTGGGCTTCATACAACCTATCGACTACACTGAGTGCATCTCCAACATCATGTCAGTTAGCAAGAAACCTACAGGAATCTGAGTTTGCACTGACTTTAGATACCTAAAAGTGGTTGTCCCAAGCATTACTTTCCCCTTCCTAACATTGATGTCATCATCAATCTCATAATATGTCACGAGATGCTCTCCCTCATTGATGGGTTCTCTGGGTATAATCAGATTTAGATCACCCCTAAATATTAGCACAAAATAACATTCACAACACCTTGGGGTACCTTTTACTATCAAGTTATGCCATTCAAGTTGAAAAATGTAGGGGCTACATATCAAAGGGCAATGGCAATTATCTTTCATGACATGCTTCATGACATCATGGAAGACTATGTATATGATCTCCTCAAAAAATCCAAAAACAAGAGAAGGGCACCCCCATCTCCTTGAACACATCTTTGATCACTTGAGAGAATATAAGGTGTGCCTTAATCTTAAAAAGTGTGTCTTTGGCATCACATCAAGAAATCCCTTGGGCTTCATTGTCCCCTGCTGAGGAATTGAAATAGACCCCACCAAAGGTGTTGACATCACAAAGATACCATCTCCCAAGAACCTAAAATAGCTTTGCAATATTTAGGGTAGGTTGCAGGCTATCAAAAAATTGATTGCACAACTAGCAGACAAGTTTCAACTATTCTCCCACTGTGAGGACCGCCCTTTTTACTACTGTTGTTATGACTAATTACAGTACTGTTATTGTTACTTTCATATTTGTGGGATAGCAGTTCCCGAAATTTGTCAGACTATTTAACTTTATTATGTTTTCGGAAAAACTAATTGGGTGATGTTTGGATAAGTTACTTTTCAGAAAAATGAATTAGGTGATGATGGAAAATTGTAATATGATTTTTAATTATGTTAAATTGTACTAGGGCATGAGAATGCATGTGTTATTTAAGTTGCTTCGGCTATGATGAATTTATGTGGTTACTGATCTTGTAATTGAGTGTGCAGGGACTACTAATCAAACCACGGATTTCGGAGATCATTCCACACCTTGTTATTTGTTATTCCCTGTTAAGCCGATCTGGTTCCACGAGGAACCAAGATCTCTTTGTGTTTGATGTCATGATGTAATGTGGTCTTTCGTATGGTCGAGTGGGTTAGGTTACCCTCATGTAACATTATTTTTTTATAAGTAAGTGTTGTAAAGAGATTGAATTTGAAATTTCTATTTTGTTTTTATTTAAATTATGAGGCCCTTTTTCTTGTGCTTTACCTTGACCTGGGGTGTCTTGTATGGGTTAAAATTGACCCTGGGTTCTACCCCATGGGTCCAGGGGCCCATTTGACATGGGTAACCCTTGAATAACCTCCATCTAGTCAACTTAACCTTCCCCTGAAGTTAAGTGGCGAAAATTGGAGGTAGGAGGGGACATGATGAGTTGTACCAACACTCAACCCATCCCCTCTACTTTTCCCTAGATAAGAGATGCCATCCATTAGTGAAAGTCACCTCTTCTTTAGTAAGATTCCCCCATGTACTATGGGGACACCCATGTGAAGAAAGGAGAAAGAGGCATGGGTCACCTGTCTTGTTCCCATTTAACTCTTTTTTTTATTTCTCCCATGAGAAAGTGGAGTCACATGAGAGGAATAAGGAGTACCCTTGGGAATGGAGAGTGACATAAGCCACCTGGACAGAATAGTGGTTTTTGGGAAGGGTGAGGAGGTGACAAGTGTCACTTCCTCATTTCTCAAAATTAGAAGGAAAGAGAATTTTGGGTTATTTATTTTCAAATTTTGGGATGAGAGGGAGTTAGTTGAATTTTGGGGAAAAACTTTCATTTTTGGCCTTACCAAAAATAGAGAAGTTAGTTTGGAAGATAGAGAAGGGAGAGGGAGTTGGTGGCTAAGGTTGGAAGTGAACTCTGTGGACTCTGCAACAACTTCATCCCAGGAGGGCTTTGCAAGGTTGGTCTGAATTTTACCTTTGTTTTGGTAGAACTGAAATGTGCATGAAATGTGTGTGAAATATGTGTTTAAATTTGTTTTCTGTGGGTTCTTGTCGGGTTGTTTGACAGAGCGTCTCCCACTTGGGAGAAATGCTCATCAAGTTTGGGGTAGGGGAGGAGAGATCCTCCTCGGGTGCATACCTGTTTCCATCTTTTGGGATGTTGAAAGCCTTGAGGGCATGTATCTGTGACTGTATTTTTGACTTGAGAGTCATATACAGATTTCTTACAAATTGTGATCACACTTGGTTGAGACCAAGAGAAATTTATATTAGTTCATTTATCTGTCAGGGTGACACTCTGGAGTCGAGTGTGTCCACTCTCCTGCCCCTTATGAAACTCACTGTAGTTGAGTTTCCGTATTGTGTAAAATACCCACGGGTGTATGTGTGCTTTGGGATTGTTGTTGTTTCTGTTGTGAAGTGGAGTGTTTGAGTACCCAGGTGTGAGTATGGTCTCCCTAGCTCGGGGGTGACCCTCTTGCGGGTCTACGGTAGGGAGGAGAGCTAGACGAGTGGTCTTTTCTTCTTGTTTGTCTTTGATACGCAGGTCTTTCTCTTGGAGCTTCTGGTTGGCTATTTATGAAGAAACCGTTCATCTTCTTGTCATGAGAATTAGGCCTGGTTCATTTCATAGAGATGAAGAGAGAACACCTCTCTTGTTATTGTTGTAAATTAATGATATTCTGGGAGTGAAGAAAATCACCTCCCTGATCTTGTTATTATTGGACTTTTATTGGTTGTCATTAGTTTTCAGTGGTATACTGTTTGGGAGGAGAAAGTTCATATCTGAGAAGCTGTAATATGAATGTGCTTAAATTTTAAGTTGATGTTTGCAAACTTTGTTCAATAGCAATTTTTGTGTTTCAAGTATTACTGAAAGGAACAAGTTCGTTTTTGCAATTAAATCTGAGTTGTTTACATTTGAAAGTTTGGAATTGCTTCACTGAAATGCTAATTTTCTTTATAGTTCAATGTTAAAATGGAAAAGACAGTTTTAAATATTGGAGTTATTCTCATGGATTCTGATAATTTAGAGGAAATCTAGCATGTAAATATATAATCTGTTTGTAAATTTACGAAGTCTTAAATGTTTATGAAAATGGAAAATTTATACTTATAATAAGGGGATAGCTAGTTACCATTTCTATCAATTTAGTAAAATTGGGATATATATATATATATCTATATATATATATATAAATATATATAAGTGTTATGACAATTTCTTATAACAGGTTGATTTGGAGAAAATGCATAAAGTAGTGAAATTGAGAAATTTAGGAATTAGTTAAGCACATATAAGAATATTTTTATATATAAATAAATTTAAATATATGTATATATATAGATATATATATATATATATATATATATATATATATATATATATATATATATATATATATATTTCATATTTTGAGTAATTATCATTTTCTAGAATAATAGAGAAATTGAAAGTAAATTATCATTTTTATGAGATTGACTGATAAATATCAATATCAAAATAGATCTATATATGTATATATATATATGAAATATATATATATATATATCTCTCTAATTTTATAATCATTGATAAATATAAATATATATATATATATGAATATATATATATATATATATATAAATATATATTTTATTGTTGAGAGAAATCAACGAAAAGCACATAAGAATGGCGGTTAAAATTTAAGCCGCGGATAGAAAAAAACACAGTCGCTATTTACAATGGGCGGTGGGGAGAAAACCCCACCGCAGGTTTTTTGTTACATTTGGAGGTGTGGAGTGGGGCGGAGCCCCACCCACACCCCACGTCGTGGGAATGTGGGTGGGGCTCCGCCCCACTCCACATCTCCCCCCCCAATCCCTTATACCTCCTGCGGCCTGCACAGGCCCGCCGCTCTGCGGCCACCCGACCCTGCTTCTCTGTCACAGCGGCCACCGCCGCCCATGGCCGCCGTCGGCTGTGTAATCTAATGCAATAAAATGTTAGGGCTTGGGCCCTAACATATGATTGGTTTATTTAAATATAAATACAGTTTTTATATAACTCTATATATAGGCATATATATATTCTATATATGTCTATGTATATAGCTATATATATAATATAATAATGATTATATATCTACCTATATCTATATATTTATATATATATATATATATAGATATAGATATATAAATCGTGGTAAACCAATTTCGTCCTATGCATAGACATTAAAATAAATATAATATATATATATCATATCGATAGGAGTAAATCTATGAACCATTTTGTTGGACCCTCGTTTAAAATCGTTATAAACTATGTCTCATGGATATAGAGAAAAAAAATATATATATATATATAACAATTATATTCTCACAGTAGATGTTATTAAGTGTTGAACACAACAACCAAAGAAGATATATTACCATGAACAGAGTTTTATAAAGTGGTGAACCACCTACATCTATTGACAACGTCATACAAGTCACAATCAGTGTATGAATCGTAATTAAGAGTAACAGTAACAACAGTAATTCTAAACAAGAGAAAATAAAATTATAATGTAAAAGAGAGTTTAGGAATATTCAATGATACTCTGGAAAGAGTTTCTCGGAAGTTTCAACTATTAATGTACTAATAATCACCCGGAAAATGAAGAGGAAAATTACACAACTCCTTGCTCAAAAGAACACTGGAAATAAACTTAAGAAGCCACCACTGACAATCCTTGTGGCCATATTAATCTCAACTGTAGCAAACGATCTCATATGTAAACCTGTAAGAGGTTCCGAAGAAGAAAAAAACTAACATTGGAAAACACAAAGGAGAAAATGCGCGACATTTCTCACATGGGATAAGAGAACTAAGTTGACGGACCCTTCTGCCAAATTTGCTTAGGAACAAGTTGACTAAGTATATACGAAGAGGAGGAACCTAGATCGGGGAAGATTAGGAGACCGAGTCCAGCGAAATAGTAAACCAGCCTTTGTGACCTAGATCATCCTGAAATTAGGTTTAATATCAACAATAGCTGCAGTAATAACCCTGATTGACGTAAATCATGAAGAAAGGTCAGGATGCACATAAAGAAAGCATAGAAAATGAAAGAGAGAGAGAGACCGAAATATAAACACACTAAATGAACTAAGAAATAGTTAAGGTAAGGGCGATAAAGATATAATCAAAATTAAGAACTTGTGAAAAGGGAAGAGAGGGCAACCAAACCGCCTTGTTGAAAATGCTAAGTCATAGGAGAAGTATGTTTCAGGAAACAAGAGAGGAGACAGACAACCGTGCCTGGCTGAAAAATGACTAAATAGGGAGATCACTAGCCGGTTTAGTCGGAACAAGGCGTCGTGGGAAGTGGATCCTCTATCAGCGAACCACGTGCGTAAATGAGTGCAGTGTAATTCCCACTAACGCCGTAAGGCATTATGCTACCGAACATTGCCGAGGGTTCGATTTAAGAACGTTGGTAATCTCACTCTTGCAATGACGTTAGCAGCGTTGTATAGACCCTCTTGTGGATCTATATGCTTCTGGATGCACGCAATTGTACTTGTATTCCGCCGAAGAGTGTAGCGTTTCGCCATGAGAGAACACCGTTGAGCATGTGTACGCATGCGAAGGGGTTTTTAGGACAGTGTGAGAAAAGTTTTTCATATCTCGTGTCATAACCACATGACAGATGTGGCTATGACACGTGCGATGTGTGTTGTGACCACATGGAAAATGTGGGCATGACACCCACCTACTCAAAAAGAATAACAACTTTTAGTGAGACAAATTTTGCCAACAAGCCTTTGACAAAATCAAATAATATCTTGCATTACTACCAATTCTCATGGCTCCCATTCTAGACAAACCATTTTTACTATACATTTCAGCTACATCAATCGCACTAGGGGCACTTTTGGCATAGCATGACAAAATAGGTCATGAAATGGAAATCTATTATACCAGTGCACATTGGTTGGTTATGAGCTCAACTATACACCAATGGAATGAGCATGCCTAGCTATCATTTTAGCTCCTAAAATCTCTGACACTACATGCTTAGTCATCAAATAGAGCTCATATCAAAGATTAATCCACTTAAGTACCTCTTATCCAAGGCTTCTCTAATAGGGTGAATAGATAAGTGAGTTATGTTGCTAAGTGAGTTCAACATTGAATATATGGATAGAAAAGCAATCAAAGGTCAGGTTGTCACAGATTAGTTGGCAGAAGCACCGCTAACAGATAATCATCCACTTGTCGTGGACCTTCTCGATGAAACCATCTTCACAATAGAAGAACTAACATCCTGGAGACTAAAGTTTGATGGATCATACATAATTCATGAATCGGGCATTGACATCTTATTTGTCACTCCACAGGGGCATTTCATGTTGAAATCTTTCAAATTAGTTTTCCTTGTGTAAACAATATAGAAAAATATGAGGCCTTGATTATAGGTCTTAAAATAGTAGTACAGTGGAACATCCAACAACTCCAAGTCTATGGGGACTCTCAGCTGGTAATCAAACAAGTGAATGAAAATATCAAATAAAAGATGACAAGTTAATCCCCTACAAACAGATGGTAGATGGCTTCAAGTGATATTTCACACACATCCAAATTGAACACATTCCCCACCTTAACAACAAAGTAGTAGATGTCATGGCCACCAATGGGTCTCTATTAGATATGCCACAAGACAATTAACGCTACGAATTCTTGTTTAAGGATCTCTTAATAACCACATATGATGTCCCAAAATTTGAGCTTATCTATGATATTGTTTGAACTAAATCCCCATGGTTTAATATCATAACATCTGCACCTATGTCCATAATCAAATTCTACCACCTCACCTATCATGAAGCCAATGTAAAACCTGCCTCTAATGCACCTCTCATTTCAACATCCTTGGTGATAGTTTCTATCAAAGAGGCTTTGATGGTTATTTACTATGGTGCTTAAACATGGAAGAGGCTAATCTTGTGCTTAAAGAATTCCATAATGATATTTATGGTGCCCATACTAGTTGCATAGTCCTAATGAAAAACATTCTAAGAATAGGTTACTACTGGCCCACCATCGAACACAATACATGTTATTATGTTAAACAGTGCCTAGCCTATCAGTAGCATGGAGACTTGATCCACACACCATCACAAGAGTTATAACCTATCACAACTCCTTGGCCCTTTTCTTAATGGGGCCTAGATCTCATCAGCAAGATCCATCCATCCTCCTCTAGTCGCCATAAATTCATCATCACTGCCAGTGAGTACTTCACTAAGTGATTTGAATCAATTCCCCTCACCTTTACTACTGGTATGGTACAAATATCCAAACTCATTCTCCATCACCTAATTTGTTGCTATGGCATCCCTGTTTCCATTGTTACCAACAATGGTAACTCCTTCAAAAACCATGAAGTTCACACTCTCTACAAGTGCTTGGACATATCCAACACCATTGGTCCACTCCATATTATCCCTAAAGCAATAGCCAAGTAGAGGCAACTAATAAACCCTTCTCAAAATATTGAAAAATATTGTCAATGATGTTGACCATGATTGCCACCTCCATCTCAATCCCTCCATATGGGCCTACCACACTAGCATCTGCACACCCATGGGTGCCACTCCATATTCCCTAGTCTTTGGCTCCAAAGTTATCTTTTTGATTAAGATCAAACTCTCTTCACTGCACATTTCCTTGTGTGACCTCCTTGATGATGAGGAGTATCTAGTTGCACACCTCCATGAGTTAGAGCTACTTGATGAGTAGTACCTCAACACGCTAAATCACCTACAAGATTGTTAGAATCATCTTTGAATAAGCTATAATAAAATAATTAGGGCTCATAAATTTGAGCTTGGTGACCTTGTGCTAAAAGAAATTTAGAAGAACCTTCAGGACCAAAAAAGAAAGAAAATTTTGAGTCTAACTAGCTAGGTCCTTATGTTATCATCACCAAGTATGATTTAGGTGCTTATCAACTAGCTACTCTAGATGGTTAGGAGCTCAATGAACCTCTTAACATCATCCATCTCAAATAATTTCATGCTTAGTCTACAAAATATCCCAATCAAAAAATCCAAAAATTTAAAAATTGTCAAAAATATAAAAAATAAAGAGAATTAATACATCATATGGTGAAACCACTCTTTGTGGCACCTTGGACAAGTACCCTAGTGGAAACCTACTTGTGGATGCCATGTGTATGGGTTATCTTTGTTATCTATTAGGTCCTCTTCCTACCACTGCCTAAATCTTCCTATCGCCTAATAAATATCTACCATTCATCCCCTAGTATTCCATCCTATCCATATCCATTCCATCCATCCCATCGGGCTTATCATATGCTTGAGACAATGGATTGTGTCTTTCTTCAAAAAAGGCTCCTGGAATTCTCCATGTTGCTTAAATTCAACATCCTGGACAAGTCTCCTTCCCAGTTCCAAGCTTCATGCACTTGCAAGTCCAATGGTCTCATACCTATAGGTTCTACATCCAAAATATCAAACTAAAATGCTCCAACAAATATCCAAAGACAACATCGATAACATGCACCCATCAAAGAACTTTCCCAAATCCACACAATAAAGAACAAAATCCAAGAGCTGGAAAAAGTAATATACAAGAAAAATATATAGTGGCAAAGTGTTGAGGTGGATGAGGACATTTAGGAGGAAGTGAAGAAGTTCTCCAACATGTTTGGCAAGTGGGAAGAGATGGAGCATAGCATCATTGAGCTGAGGAAGACCCGTGGGCATAAAGGAGAACTTGGCTTAAATTGTTGCTTTCAGTAGGGAAACCATAAAGAATTCTACTACAAGTCTTTGTGTGTTGTAGTCAGAATTGGAAAGAAGGGAAGGCAAGCATCTAGATAATAGTGAGAAGAAGGTGGTTTAGGAAGGCCTTGCGAAGAGAACCAGAGCTAAAATGTTGGGTGAGAAAGGTAAATCCAAGATTGAGGAAAAGAATGTCAGAGAGGTCACCTTCATCAACAAGTTGAATTTCCTCAATAGGGAATGGCAAGTGATCAATGGGTTGAAGAAATTACCTAATCAATAGTTTTTCCTCTGTGTTGTTTCTTTGTTGTCTATGTGTTGGTTGTGTGGTTTTCTTCTAGTTTCTCAGTTGCTTTTGGTTTTTGTGTTTGCTTTGTAATGTTTATCAATCTCGCCCCTTGTGAGACTCTCATCATCTGCCTTCCTGGTTGTTTTATGTAATGGGTTTGAGGCCTTTCCCATCTTTTACTAATATCAAAAACATGCACCCATCAAACCATTTTCCATCAGAAAAATCATTGTTTCACTTGTTACCTTTACGGGATATATCGTTCCCTACAACAAGCACCATCCATCCCATCTTTTACCTTTGTGGGATATATTGTTCCCCAAATCAGGCATCATCATTATCATCATCACCATTTTGACACTTTGGTAAAAGGTAATATTCTTAGATGTCAGTTGACTATTGCTTTTTTATCTTTGTTTACCTTTTGACCTACATTATACCTCCTCAAGGTCGCCACAATCCTTTATATCATGGTGTGTCTTGAATGGTGTATATCAAGGAATGATTCTATCATTTTGTGTGTCATGATTGCTTTGTTGTCCCATCACAATACCCACCAAGGCAATCAAAAAATGCCTTGTGATGTGTTGGGGCATCCTTCTGCCTATTGGTTGTCTCATTGTAGTACCCACCAAGGTCATCAAACATCTTGTGATGTGCCAAGATATCCTTTGTTTATTGTTTAAAAGTCAATCATATGCATGAGATACATCATCACCTTGGTCTTTATACTCTAGTGCATAACATCTTGTGCTATATCAAAATAAGTGCTCACTACATTTTAGCATAATATCTACATTCAAGATCAAACCACTCATCAACATACCCATTATCCATTATCACTATTCATTTATCCATTTATCCATTGTCCATTTACCTTGCTTAATCATGGTTTAAAATTTGCAAATGATTTTTTATTAATTATTTGATTAGTTGGCTATTTGATTAACATTCATTCATCTTCATTTCTCTCTATCTAACATCATCATTTTCTATCATTCATCATTTTACTCTAACACAATTATACCATGAACAAAAATGTTTATATCATTTGCATTTAGTCACATCATTCATCACCTATAAGCACATATCCATTACATCTATCTAATCATGCATACATCATCATATCATAATCATATCCATCTATGTATATGTCATTTAATCCATCTAACTAATTTATCCATGTATCATCATATCATAAACCATGCATCACATATCAATCATCTAAATCATCCATCTAATCATGCCAAAACTATGCATATAAAAATCATATCAATCATCTCATTTAGCCATCTAATCTATGTGTCTATCCATATCTATCCATACATATACATCATATATATCGTCAAATTAATTTACATTATCCATAATTATAATCACAACATATAAATAAAATCATCCATAACCATCATGTATACATCAATATAAGCATCATATGTCAAATCATCTATCACATGTGCACGCAGAAATAAAATCTATCATCACAACATAAATCATCAAAATCATATATATATATATAGGCATCATAAACATCATCAAAAATCAAACTCAAAAATCATGGTATAACTATCATATCATATATACATCATCAAAAATAGGGTACTTTGAGCTCCACAGAGCGTATATCAAATTTCATAAATGTACATCACAAAAGTGATACATTGTATATGTATATAATCAAAAGTACATCATAGCGAAGCTAGGCCTGGCTCGTGATGTTTGGATGAGAACCTAAGGGGGCTCCTTCTCCTCCAAGAGGCGGTAGTGGAGGTGGTGGCTACATACCCATTTCTTCATTTATTCATTTTCACCCCTTGATCAAAATTTTCACCCTCATTTCACCCTATTTCTTCATTTTTGGCCCTTTTTCACCCATTTTTCTTCCATGGCTCCATCATATTTTTCAATTTGGATCACTCGCACTCCTCTTCCTCCATCTAATCTTCTCATCCTTATCAATTTATCCTCTCCACCACTTCTATCCTTTCTTTTGTCCCCCCATTCTATCCAATAAAATATCTATAAAGATAATATGAAGGAAAGGTGGCTCATCTAGAACCCTCCACCCCTATTTTTTCTAGAGGTGATCTCATTAAGGTTTATACTACTTTCGCCATCCTCCATTCCCCTAAAACACACTTGTTGTTGCAACACAAGGTGATCTCAAGTCTATAATACAATGATCTTCCATTTCAAAAGCACACCCGTGTGCTTCAAACCCACTTAACCTGGGGCATTATCCCTCTATCCTAATTAATCATTTTTTTCCAACCAACTAGGGCATCCTATCTCTCCTTCCTCTTTAAAAAGCGCTATATTTTATTTTTCTTCGAAACAATGCTATTTTAACACCCTTTCAAAGATGGGCAAAATGTAGACACCTAAAATCATCTCATCATCATTTCAGTCATCACCTAATCATTCTTCTATAATTAATTGAATAAATTCCATTTATTTAATTAATTATCCCAATTCTCCATCCAATTTTAATTAAATCATGTTTATTATTTAATTAATAAATTCACTATTCCTCTAGCATTAATTAAATAAATCATGACTTTTTATTTAATTAATCAATCCTTCATCTATAGTCCAACCTTAGAGAAATAAATTCAAATATTTATTTATCTAAGTCCATCATTCCCATCCTAAAAATTAAATAAATTTCCTTATTTATTTAATTCCTATTTTATCCACTTTTCATTAGTTATCAAAATCATATCATTAACCTTCCATAATCATCTACATGTTCTAAAGGATGATTAATCAAGGTAAATCTTGGGCAAGTTCCTAAAGTGTACGCATGGGTTAAAGGTATGGCATTGATTTGTACATGCTTGGTACCTAGGCATGGACAAGGATTTACACATCCATTCAAAAATCTACTTTTTGGATCTCCACCATCCATTTTCTCCAAAACAATCCTCCACCCTTGATCTCCCTTAAATCTTGGAACCTCCTTTGACCACCTCTCAAAAGGTGACATTTGGAGGCTCCTCATCAACCCAATCTTCTCAAACATTTTCATCTATTGATCTTGCCAATTAATCATAGACCTCCATCCACTCATCCAAAAATCTATAAACAGCATCCTTCACAAGAAATTTTCAACATGAGTCTTGAATGTGATGTTATGCTACCAATTTGAGCACTTAATATATTATCTCTCAATCACAACTATCTTGGAGCACAACCACCATAGCTTAGTGCAATGCAGAAGCTTGTGGGTGAGACTTAGTTTAGATTTTCATCTTTTTATTGCAAGTTTTCTTATGCTTTATCTTGAGGTTGCATGTACTTGTAAATTGAATAGGTTAGGCTTAGCTTAGCTTGTTTATGTATGTTTGCATTTACTTGTACACACTAATCAAGATTTTTTAATATAAAGTTATAGAAATAAAAAATTTCCTATGTAGATGGAGACCATTCTTTAATAATTTTTTGTGGTTTAAATTAAAGAGGAATTTCAAACATGGGGCATACAACACACTCTAATGGGAAATTTTAAATAGGGGCACTAGTCGACCACCTACATCACATTTATAATAGAATTTACTAAAATTCAGCTCAAAGCCTTGAAGGATATGGTGGAAGTAACAAAGGATAATCAAGAAACTTGTTGCAATGGGGCAATTTGGGCAAGATAGGGTAGGGGAAGTTTGAAACCCTAGCAAAAATAGGAGTAAAGAATTGTTCAAAACATAGCCAAAACCATAGGAGTTGACTCACCTTTTAGCAGTTGATACATAAGGCTTTATAGTGTTTGCTAATGGTAGCAACTAGGGGGCTCAGTGTGCAACAATGGAACTAGTGGAAAATGGGAGCATGCAGATAGTTTGTTGGAGAAATTTGAATTATCTAACTGGTAAATGTAAAACATGTTTACATTTTTTAACATGGTGGCAACATATAATGTAAAACACAATAATGTTTTATGATTTGTGGTTAGCAAATTTGCAATTATCACACGATCTATGGTTAATGGTTGACAAAGAGAAGGGTTAGTGTGTGCACGAAAGAGATTGACTAAAAATGTTAATGACATTGAATGCAGGGCCCACATGTCACATCGACAGGTCAAATTTTAGAGTGTGCCAAATAAGAATGGTCGTGATTGTTGACCATGAACTTGACTTAAAATTCTCAAATCCATAAAACAACAGACCAAACCCATATAGCTACACTACATATATATTCAAGAATCTTAAAATAATTTATCTACAACTCCGAATGTCTATTCATCAAGTCCAAAAGTTTTAATTAAAAACATTGTCAATTCGCAAAATTTTCAAACAATTTTAAAAAAATGTCATCTCAAATTTAGTTGTAGATAACCAAATGGAAAGCAATTTTTACCCTCAATTTTTTAGAATATATATAAGAATGTCTCAATAATTTACTTCAACGTGAATGTTACAAATAAGAAATTTCAGTTTAGAATGACAACAAACAATGGATATTGACCATGAAACGAGCCAAGTCTCCCTATTTGGAGGTTTCAAAGCTATCTTTGACAAACTAAATGAGCTAGGAAAACTCCATCTCCTCCTTTGCGGAGAAGTATTAGCTAACTCATGAAGCGAGGTAGCGATGTGAATTGGTTTGAATGGGTGTCCAGAGTTCTTAGATTCATTAGACTTGTGATAGAAACTCAAGCAGATTTTGCAATACATTTTCAAACAAATTCAAAATTCATATTATCTAATCCCTTCAAATTTGAACAAGTTGAAACAAATATTCCTTTCTAAACTCCCATTCTAAAATTCCACCATGTAATGTTCTACCCTAATTTTTTTCCAAATTTTACCAATCACAATACCAGCATTAGAACATGAATTTGCAATCAAACAAACACCTCCACAAATTCTGATCGCCAAGTTCTCAAGATGGTCAAGGTGAGAGCATACAGTGCTTCAGCTGATCAAATAAAATGCCTTGCAACAAATTCAAGTACAACTTCTGCTTATTCAACAAGCATCCACTTATTCAGTGGGAGAATGAACATAGAAAATCAAGGCACTTATGCTTATTCGATGAGAGAATAAACATAGAAAATCAAGGCACTTCCACTTATTCAGTGGGAAAGCCAACAATAGAACCACTTATTTAGTGGGTAAGCAAATGAAATCAAAAACTTATTATCCACACTGGTGCTCATACCATCCAGGGGTTACATAAATGATTGCAACAAAGTAAAATTTACAATGAAATGTAGATTAGCTACAAATTCATTTAATAACCCTGTTTTCCACTTGTTATAACTGCTGCAACAATTTAGCTCATAGAAAACCATATGGATGATGAAAGAAAACTCAACCAACTGAGCAAAATGATTACCAAAAATATACCAAACAGAAAATTGTGAAGGAAACTATGTTGGAGATCATTTTGTCACTGTTCTAGTACTGTTGCAGGTCTGAAAACTACTATGACAACCATAGTGAAGTCTCAATAACAACTCAGATTCATTCTTTCCCACCTCTAAACTCCCCACAATGATCAACACTAACCTTGGCACCCACAAAATTGAAGATTGCATCTTCCAAATCTAGGTGATTTGCCTCAAATGTTCAAATGCCCCTCTATTGTTGGTACGGCATGTTCATGGGGTACGGCTAGCTGAAACACCATCACATTTGTATTAAACTAATCACAAAATAACTAAGAATAGGTGCCCAAACATGGGAATAATTATCCATACTAATCTGAAATGTAAGATCATTCATTGATCAATCAAAGTACCAATCACCCAGTTTGGACAGGTACGGCTTGGGGTGTACGACCTACATGATCCTCATCATAAACTCAAAAGAAATCCATCAATCTCCTTCTAAAACACCCCATAAAACTCAACAAGAAGAATAGCAATAACACAAAATACATCAAACTCCTTTTCAGCTTCAATGGTGATTCTTGAATGAAACCACACTCAATCTACAAGAGGGTTATCGTCCTCAAGAGATAATGGAAGAACATGCATGTTCAATCCAGTAGCATAACAATATCAAATCAATAGCATCCCCAAACAATGAGCTATCATCCTCCTTATAAAGGCACTTTGTAAGTTACACAAGAAAAGAATTATTTCTTGGAAATAATAATCTTTTTCCTCCAACATAATTATTTCTCTTTTCTCAACTTGAGCCCTCACTTTTAAGTGCCTAAAAAATTATGATATCTTTTCCTTTTTCCAATGAGCTATAACACTTATGCACTTTTAATTATTTTCATTCTTTTAAGATAAAAGTGCAAATAATAATTAAATAGCTCATTAAAACACCCAACTTTATGGAAAATCTCAAACATCATCAAACTGCAAAATAAACTATACCAACGTACTCCAGGAAGTTTGGGATGAAGAATGATGTCATCCGGATGGCTTTCTAAAAATAGACAGCTTCTCCAAAAAGTTTGAAGAGTAATCCGAGAAGCCAAAAAAACTTTTGAAAACTTCACTATACTCCAGAACACCAACTAAGCTCAATGCCATATAAAAGAATCCACTACAAGAAGGGAATGTCAATTTATAATTAATATTACACTTTCCAAACCTTAGGCAACCTTAGTGAAATATTAATTAAACTACGAGATAATAGTCCCAAGCTATGGAAAGCATAGAGATGCACTAATCAAACAATTCTAACCATATCAAAGTGTAGTAGAAGACTTGGGACGAAAATCGGAGGCCGTCAGGTGACTGTCTAAAAATAGCATGTTTCTCCAAAAAGGTTGGAGAGCACCCGAGAAGTTAGAACTGAATTTTGAAAGCATCTATGAACTCCAAAAGACTGGTTGAACTTAAAACCATGAACAACTACTTTGCAAGACTGAGCCACGGCCACTCCAAGAACGTTGGAGTTCTCCCAAACATGATGAATGACCTCCGGAAGACTAGGAACAAGCATAATGTGCACAAAAGGTCAATGCACCAAAAAAGGGACATTATACACCAAGAGAATCAAAACAAAATAATTTCTCAAAATTTACTCTAAAATACAAATCTGCTTTCCCTTCTCTTAGATTTTACCCGCATGTTATTAGAGAGGTCAAGCTTGGCAATGGCACAGAGCTTCTGTACAAAGTTTGCCATATTCAATAGAATAAGCCCTCTAAGGTCCTGCAAAAGCTCATTAAATTCAAGCTTAACGTTGTCATTTTTTTAAAGCACTTTTGCTTGAGTTGGTGTGATGCCTGGATTCTTTGGTTCATCTATGATCTCCATAGCAAAAATTATCACCGCAACTTTTAAAAAAAATTATCACTGCAATATCAAACATTTGGTAAAATTCTAACTATATGATAGATTTGTATGCTTATTTCTCCTCCACAATTATCTTTGTTTGCTTCCACGACAACCTATTGTAAGAGTTTTCTAAATCACTCTAACCGACAAGATTATTGCATTTCAGTCTTTATTATACCATGCAAGCCTAAACATTGCAGGGATGACATGCAATACTACACCTTTTTTCCTAAGGTCTAAAAACTTATGATGGATGCCTACTATAATACTTAAAGATTCAATATCTTATAATGTGATAGAATGTTCATGGACCATCTTAGGCAACTTTCATTTTTCATTGTTGTTAGCATGTAATGTGTGTCAAGTACTTTGTAGGACAACATTGACCATATGACAAAAGTTATAAAGTGATATATCATTTATATAAACTTGGTAAACAATATTAGCATTTATATTACTCACTTTAGCCAATGCATTGTCACATACAAACAAAGATTACTCCATTAAATGTCTTTTTTTCTTTTTTAAATGTCAAAATATAATAACTGAGGAAAATACTATATCTTGGTCACTCTCACCAAGTAATATAAAGACAATACTACTTATAATGTGATAGAATGTCCATGGGCCATGTTAGGCAACTTTCATTTTTCATTGTTTTTAGCATGTAATGTGTGTCAAGTACTTTGTAGGACACCATTGAACATAAGACAAAAGCTATAAAGATAGTATCATTTATATAAACTTGGTAAACAATATTAGCATTTATATTACTTATTTTAACCAATGCATTTGTCAGTGTCACAGACAAACAAAGATTACTTGGTTAAATGTCTTTTTTCTTTTTTTTTAATGTCAAATATGTAATACCCCCTCGTTTTTGGCTTGTGATAGCTGTTAGTTTTACATTACTCTCTATTTGATCTGAGACAGTTGTTAGCTTTTCCTTTGCATCCAAACAATTCTGAGACATTTGAGTTATTGAGACTATGGTTTATGCTTATTCTGATTGTGATAGATTATATTCAACTGAGTTAGTTCTGACATGTGGTATGAGTTTATGATGACATTGTTGTTTTTCTAGTTATGATGAGATGGACATGTTTAGTGATGGTTTTATAATATCATGATTATGCATCTGATTTTAAATAGAAATGGTTATAGTCTTGTTTCAGAGCAGGGATAGTGTAGTACTACTCGGTTCGAGCACCTTACTACACCGTGATTCTCTGACTGGTGTGTGTTGGTATATATGCAGTTGATCAGATACAACCCATTGTTCATATGCAGGTTGCAAGTACCGAGCCTCGACTCCACCTAACCTAGAAGGTCTAAGTGGGCCCTACACCATGGATAATGTTGACGGAGATAACATGAGGTTTATTCCCTAGGTCAATTCAGCCTTCAGTTGGTTAGTCGTCATGTGGTTTGAATGTTTACTGTTGAGTTTTGGGTAGTTATCCCATGTGTATCTTGATAATGCGTAAGGAGGTAATATTGTATTAAGAATATTAATAGTTTGTCGAATATTATGGTATTTTGCTTAACTTGGAATATTATTTAAGTAAATGCTAATATAGATTAATTGGATTATGTTAATGATTTTATTAGTATCTATGTCATAAGTTAATATGGTTAATTAGTATATCGTTATTTGAAGAATAGTATTGGATATTAATTTAATGATTTTTGGATAATCATCTATTGTTGGCTAGTTGTCGTATATGTTTGGAGACATGGAATTTCTATGTTAAGTAAAATTTCAAATTCCTCTAAATGAGGGGGATTGTGTAACGGATTTGGGGGGATTGGAAATTAATGGTGGTTGTTTATTTTGGTCTCGGGAGAGGTTTTGATGGGTTTTTATGTCTGAGGTTATTTTGTTCTGGGGGGGATTTGGAAAGGCATGTTTTTCATAGGATCGTTTTGTGGAGAAAGAAGGGGAAATTCTGAAGGAGGATTTGATTTTGGAGCATGAATTGTTCAGGTAAGTCTTGTGAAATTTCTGTATTTTCTTGTCTCTGTTTGCTCTAAAGAATTAGATTTCTTTGTTGTCTGGTTATTCCCTCATGGAATTGATCTATTTTTTTCACTCTTGTCACCTTTGTAAACTCCTTGCTTTTGTTGGTTGCTCTTTGGAGAGGCTTGGCTAAACTTTTAAACCTGCAAATCATCTCTTCAACCCTAACCTCTTTCTCAAAAGGGTTTAGCTGTGATCTTCACCTGTAGATCAATTTGAACTTTTCCTAATTGCGACAATTCTCTCCTCTAACTTAATCCATGAGTTTGTAATCATTTCCTGCATCATTCTTTTAACCTATTTGTAGCAGCCCACATTAAATTTGTTGAGGCACATGCAATCTTTATGGCAGAGATTATTTAGTCTCAAATCAGTGTAACTCCTGGAAAGAACCAGGGTATGGAAAAATTGTATACACCTCCATTTAAATCAAATCAAATTCCACTTACCTCCCTTTGGTCGATTTCCTTGAATTCAAATCCTCTTGGTCTCAATTTTCTTGAATCTCTACTCATTGTCACATTAGTTCCTTTCTTCAAGCATAAAACAGTGTTTCAAGTTTTCATTGAAGTCATAGTTCTTTATAGTAGTTATTACCTTGTCATTATCCTCTAAGGCAGATACACTAGCCATATGATTGCCTTTCTCTTTTCTCTGCGGGTTCATCATTTCTCTCTAAAACACCTTGTAATCTTATCATGATTTTTAGACTCTTGCATCTCTTGTATTCCCTTAGAGGCACCCACTCATAATATTCATTGGATCTCATAGGATTTCCAATCTTTATACTCCTTTTGCTCTGATATTCTTTTTTGAATCAGTGTTGTGTGTTTCAGACTTCTTGGTAGCTCTAATTTTAGTGTGGCAATCTCTTTTGCACCAACTAAACTCGGGTTTTGTTCCCTTGAGTATTTTTTTTGTCCTCCTTAAGCTCTTGTCTCTTTTGTGTCTTTCCAATTGTGCTTGCAACACCCCTACAGTCCTCTTCATTCGATCTCTGCAATGTGTATCTGTCGTGATCAAGTCATCTCTTCATCCTCTATGCTGATGAATCGAGGGCATAATCTTGTTTATACTGACCCCAAATGTTAGTTTTAACCCTAGACCAAGGCGTGGACGTGCGTTAAGGTCGTCAATTTGCTATTGCTTGGCATCGTTCTTGTAGTTTTGTGCTTGGTCGACTCCTTGCTGCTTCCACCACATCTCTTAGCTCTGGCCAACGAATTCTTGAGTTGTCTTCTACCACCTTGTAAACCCTATCCCTCAATGTCAAATGTATGGCCTTGGGGTGATCGTCGACTTGGTGCTATCTCTGCACCACGAGTATTGCTTTGGCAAAGATAAAACAGAAAAATATAATTAAAGCATCAACTTTCAACCTCACCTTTCTTGTCTGCAGCAAACCGTTGGTTCTCAAGTTCTTTTAGTTGATCTTATCATACAAATCTTACCTACTCATTCTTTAAACTGGAAATTTCTTTAATTTGATGCACGTCTAGTAGCTGTCTATCAGTTATGAATCTATTTTTATTAGAAATCTGTGAAGAGTTTTAGTAAGAGTTTCTTAATGAAGTTTAAACCAATTGTTGCATCGAAAATGAAGGCATAGTCATAATTAGCATTCCATGTCATAAGAATGTCATCATGTTAGAAAATAATCGAGTCCCTTGCATCATATTGCATTCCTTGATTTATTTGTAGGAGTATTAATAAATATATTTGCATCTCCTCAATTATAGGTAGTCAAACTAGACTTCTAGGTACAGTAAGGGTTTTACGATTATGAGACTTGTAAGTGGGTCTAACATAGGATGTTACTATGCTTAATGATTTGTTTTAATGTATTCTTTAGGAAGGTTGAAATTGTTAATTAGAAAATTACAATTATGCTGCTAATCGGATTTTGTCTTGTTAGTCTATTAGGGTTATACGCACTTATGATCAAATTTGTTTTGGGTGTAATAAGTAAATCGTAGAGTAGGATAGTTTTGGAAATTAAATCTTGCATGTGAAACTAGTAGTTGGATATTACTAAGGTCCATAGTAAGTAGTTGTTGTTTAGACTCAAATCACGTCTTGTTCTTAATAATTGGAATTAAGATAACTCTTTTATTGTCGTTATTTTAACGAAAAGTGTCGTCCTCTTTAATCTATTAATGCGTAACTGGTATTCTTCTTAAGCGGGTTTTGTGTCTTGCAAAGTTTGGAGTTCTTCATGTCGTTAATGCAAGGAAATAGGAATATATTAGTTTTGGGTTGTAATATTTGTTACATCCCCTTTTTGGATTCAATATTAGTATTTACTTTTTCTTAAATAGTATAGTTATGTGGATATGTTTTAACATCATAGGAACTGATGATATGAATAGAAAAGGTTAATTTTATGAAATTATGGAATCTACTTGATTATGATCAATTTTATGTTATGAATTAAAATATCTTTCAATATGAAAATGAAATGATTTGAATAAATATATTTTGATCAGAACATAGGTACTCTGACCACAAATTGTATGTGAGATTGTCAATGATAGGTATAGATGGAACATATTTGCCAGGAAGAAAGAAGAAGAGAAATTATCTTTGAGAAAGAGAGAATAGACTCTGGAATAACCATGGGTGCTTGCCACTAAAAAATAGGTAGAAAAACCTAGATGCTTTGAGTTAAGCTTTGAGTTCGGGCTAAGTCATTTTTTAGTCGAGAGTCAAGGTTTGCAAGAATACGTCTTTCTCATTTTGTAAGTCATCGTATTGAGTATGGGAAATCGACATCAGTGTCGTAATACTCTGTATCATGTAGTCAATTATGAATGACTGATATATTGTTTATATGTATATACTTGTGATCGAATTGTAAGTCTTGTCTTGTTTTTGGTTTGGCGCAAAAGTTGAATGTTGTGCGTAAGTTGATCCCAAGCCTTGTTTTAGCATTTGCGCTCAATTCATCGCTATCGTCGTAAAGCGCTACGAGCATATGACGTAAACGTCTCCTTGCGAAATTTGACGGATGTTGAATTGTTCTTTATTGGGCTATTATCGAACATTAAAGGGTTTAAATAATGTTTTAAATCTAGAGACCATGATGTGTAGTACCCTTGGTCGTATGGTATTGGAATATGTAATATTGTTGTTAGTTATATTTAAAGTGTCATTTTGAGATAATTCCTTTATTCTTTAGTGATGTCGGTATTCGGGCAAAGGCTCGAGAGGGACACACTTAAGCTCTTTCTAAGATGTCTTTTATTTTGAATAGTCTTTTTGCCTTCAAGCTTAAGACCTCAAGTTAGTCATCGGTCTAACCTTTATTATAATGTTTGCTTTTGTTTATACTGATAACGATTATGAGTAGTGGGACGGGTTGTTAAATCTGGCAACCGCCACCTCGCCAAGTTTGGAACTCCACTATGGAGAATAATTGCGGACTGTGTTGAAAGGCGAAACCATTTTCTAGTAGTGGTCGTGATAGGAGGAGGATGTTTTGCATGCCGGGTAGTTACCCTTATCTATAGGCATGGTCTTGTGAGTGGAGGATATAGTTATGCTTCGCAGTTAGACGGGGGAGGAGTTAGGAAGAGTTAGTTTTTTGGAAGAGAGAACATGGAGGAGAAACAAAACAAGACTGAGCAAGGAGCAACAAGGTGAATGGCAAAAAGGAAGATCAAACACCTTGGACCGGTCTGTGAGCAGACACTGGAGAATAACTTCAGGTTCTCTTCACCTCATCTCTGCACAGTCGTAGTTTTCTATTATGATGTAATAAGTAATGTCTTTTCTTGCATTTTGAAAGAACTTAGTTTTTCTTAAAGGTGCAAGGTGTAACCAATGTGTTTTATCACTATCTAAACGGAATCAATGAATTATCTTCTACACTGCACCGCACCACAGTTGCACTTCTAAAATCATTCTAATGTTTTCCTTAGGAGTTTATTTGGTTTGGTGTTAGGCACATTAGAGATTAGTGTATGGACCTAAAACACCTTAGCTAATACAATCCGCAGTGGCAAGACATTTATCGACAGAGAATAAGATCTCTTTTGGACAATCGAATACTATTGCTTGGCTCTGTCAAGTTTAAAGGTTAGCTAGTATTAGAGTAAAAGATTTGTTTGTGTCAACCATCGATAGAGGATTATAAATAGTGAGAGGTGCAAGTTGTAACATGCAAGACTTCATAGTCATCCTCTTTTCCTGAGTTAAAAATTGGTCGGTCGACCATGGTGGAATTATTAACCTAGCTGTGAATAATAACAAGCTTTAGACTATATGCTTTGAAGGTAATTCTTTTTTCTATTGAAGTATTTAAACTATTGTTTTTCCGAGAGAAGACTTTACAGTCATCCAAATAATATTATGAAGTTTTACAAACAATGTAATGAGTCTTTTGTCAAGTTTCAAGCTTAGACTTGCATGCAATCTTATTGCTAGAAGAACCAATATGACAGGGTTTTCTAATGTTTAGATCGACAAAGTTTAAGCTATGTCGAAGATTTCGACAAGTCGAAGTAGAATCTTAAGTGTTAACTTTTATCGTAGGGTCTTCAAACATTAGTGAAACCTTTCGAAAACAACAAAGATGAGTTTAATGACCACTCTTGAGTGGATAAATTAAGCAATGGGATGACTTAGAGATCAATGTAATAACTTTTAGCATTATCTGAAAAATTGATATGCTAGGAAGCCATTCTTTTATCATGTAGTCGGAGATGTTTCCATGAGCTTGTAGAGAGAGAGTAAACCTCAATGCCATGCGTTAATGCATGATGAATTTCAATCACCTTGAGGTTATCGAGGTTGTTATATAGAACTTATATATAGGTAACTGTAGGATTGCGATTAATTTGAGTCAAGTGGGGTGGGTGAACTTATTACTTGCATTGCTACAACGTTAATTATATTCAAATCCTTTGGCCAAGGTAATGCATGATCCTCAAGTGCATTGATAGTTCACTGTGACTGGATGGCGTAGCTTGTGGAGTGGTCATGCTTGACTAGAGGGTATCTAGGGGATTGCATGAAAACAAGTTACGTAGGTCACAACACTACATCTTAGATGGCAAACACCATTGGTTATCCTAAGTCTATCATCTTTGAGTAGGGTAGGGCCACTTCTGGATAGGAAGGAGTGCGGGAGACCGACGGTCTGTAGTTGGAGGTTAATCTCCTTGAAGATACTTTCTCTTCTTTATTCTTGAGGATTGCCGAGACTTAAATTTGGATGGTCGACAATTGAGATGCAGTGACTTTGGTAAGTTTCTATCTTGGTTTTGTTCTAAGTGACTTTTTACAACATATTGCTTAAAGGTTGTAGATGGAAATAATCTTATGCATAATTTATAATTTCATGAATATTGTAAGTCGATGGATGTTCTCCTTACTTATAAGAATTGGAAACAAATTACTTTTCTGTTTTAAACTTTCAAAAAAAAAATTATTACCTTTGGTTAAAACATAGTTTTTAGGGTGAAATCAAAACTAGGTGTTACATATAGTATCAGAGCTAACCAGGTTCAGCACTAGGGCTGATGAGTCCACTAACCTGAATAGGAATCAACATTATGTGGGTAGCTAATGATTTGATTTACTGTGCTAGGATGGTACGTATCAAGAAAACCGCAAGGAAGTCCTTCGCTGGTAAGGAACGTTATCTGCAAGCTAAGCAAAAATGACTTGCAATGATCAAGACTATTGAGAAAATGAATGATGAAAATGACATTTGGCTAGATGATGTGGAAACTTTTGCCAATGCTCTGTCACGACTCAAACGAATGAAAAAAAGAACTCCTAGAGACAACTAGGACGGCAGCTCATATTATGGTCAGTTATTGCCCTATTAGTGTACCCGTGATCACTAGGGATCCCCGTATACCACCTAGAGCTGAAATCATTGTACCATCATCTAATAGCGAGTCTGAGGGTTATACACCTCATGAATATGTGTCAGACAATGAATCCGAAGGTTACACCCCTCTTGTAAATACTGAGTGAAATATGAGATATGTCTATCATTAAAGAATGTATATACAGTTTTGCAAAGTATAATAAAGACAAATTTTGGTTTGAGAATAATTATGGTTATGAGCAATTGTTATGTTTTGATAATATACAAAATGATAAATCATAGAACTGATTAGTACTTGTTTAATCAGGTGAGAAAACAAACAATCATGGATCAATCAGAGTTTAATGAGAGAGAAGATCAGGAAGGTCACAACTCTCAGGAAAACTCCACTGATAAATTGGATAGAATTCTTAATATGCTTACTGAAACTAAGGAAAGGTTGGGCAAATTGGAAAAGAAACTGAATGAAACCAGAAATACGGAGGGTGAAAATGAGTATTCTAATAATGCAAGTAAAAGTAAACAATGGGATCATGGCACGTCAAGTGAAAACCAAGATGATAGTGAAACTCAGAGGGAGACAAAAGACAGACTTGCACTGGAACTATCTAAGGATATGAAAAAGATTATCCCTCCCAAATTTGATGGAACAAAAACCGGTGATACAGCAAAAGCATGGTTAACGGAAATGGAGAAATACTTTGAAATTAGAAATTACTATAAGATTACAAAGGCAGTATGGGGAGCATATCAGTTATCTGGAGAAGCATCCACTTGGTGGATGAACAAGAAAATGGAACTGGAATTAAGCCCCTTGAAGGTGACATGGAATGAATTTGTGGAACTTTTTTGAAAGAGGTGGTTACCACAGCTATATTTTGATCAAAAGCTAATAGATTTCCAAAACCTCGGGCAAGGTGATTTGTCTGTGTTTGAATATGCAAAAAAATTTACTAGATTGTTGAAGTATGTTCCTCAATATCAAAAGGATGAAAGATTTCGGATAAGAAAATTTATTATAGGACTCAATCCTTAGATTGGTGGTGAGGTGGAGGTGCATGGTCCAAATACAATGGACTAGGTTTATGAGAAAGCAATTAAGCAGGAACAGAAGATCAAATCAATTTCTGCTTACCGTGAAAAGAAACGTAAGAGATTTGATAAGAACTTCAATGATCAGACATATAAAAGGAAGAATGATAAAGGATTTGGAAACAGGAGGTTCGATAAAGGAAATTGGAAAAATAAAGGGGGATTTGGTAATGAACGTAGAAATGAAGACTATAAGAAAAATGACAATTTTAAGAAGAACGATGATGCTATGAGTAGACCATCTGAGAAGAGAGGACCAACTGGAGGATGTTTTTCTTGTGGTGGAGATCATTATGCTAACCATTGTCCTAATAAAAAGCAGAACAGGCAGTTTAGGAACATGGTACTTCCTTCACAGCAGGAAGCGTTTCAATAAAGGATTCATGCCGCCTTTGACAATCGACAAGTTGAATATCAGATTACTCCCATTGAGATGATAGGTACACTATTTGGAGTTTATGTTTCTATTTTGTTTGATATTGGTGCAACAGAAAATTTTGTGTCATCTAGAGTCTTAAGTAAATTTCCTAGAAGAGTTGGTTTTATGTCAAAAGCATGGACAGTTGAGTATGCAAATCACTCAAAGGCTCAGGTAGAGCAATGCTTGTTCAAAGCTAAGATTGATATTTCAAACTTCTCCACTGAGGTAAATTTGTATGTAGCACCTTTAGGGTCCTACGATGTCATCTTAGGAATGAATTGGTTGTGGAGACATAGGGCCAAGGTAGATTGTTTTCATAAAACAATTGAGTGTCTGGATGATAAAGGAAACAAAGTTAATTTTTAGGGTATTCAAAGGGAAATAAGGATCATATCTATTTCTTCAAAATAATTAAAGTGGGCTAGGCGTAAGGGATGTCAACTTTTTGTAGTCAAAATGGACCTAGTAGAGGAAGCCTTAGAAAAGCAAACATTTGAGGAAAAATATCCATATCTTTGCAATTTCAGTGATGTATTTCCTGAGGAACTGCCAGGCTTGCCTCCAAAAAGAACCCTTGATTTTGCCATAGATATTAAACCAGGATCTAAGCCAGTATCTAAAGCTCCATATCGTATGACCACTACTGAACTTATGGAATTGAAGGCTCAATTGCAGGAGCTATTGACTAAAAATCTACGTAGGCCAAGTGTATCACCATGGGGAGCTCCAGTTATTTTCGTCAAGAAGAAGGACAGAAGCCTTAGACTGTGTATAGATTATCGGATGCTAAATAAGGCAACAATAAAGAATAAGTATCCACTGCCACGTATTGATGATTTATTTGACCCAATGCGTGGTGCATCAGTATTTTCTAAGATAGATTTGAGATCTGGATACCATCAGTTGAGGTTGAAAGATGAAGATATTCACAAGACTGCATTTAGAACAAGATATGGTCATTATGAGTTTACTGTGTTGCCATTTGGATTAACTAATGCACCAGCTTCTTTCATGAATCTCATGAATAGTGTTTTCAGAGATTGCCTTGATAAATTTGTCCTAGTTTTCATAGATGATATTCTGATATATTCCAAAAATGAGGAGGAGCATAGACGGCATCTTCAAATTGTTTTGCAATGATTAAGAGAACACAAATTGTATGCGAAACTCTCGAAATGCACTTTCTTTCAGAAAGAAGTACAGTATTTGGGACATACTATATCAGCAGAAGGGATATCAGTTGATCCAACTAAAATTAAGGCTATTATGGAATGGCATGTACCTTCCAATGTTTCAGAGGTACGAAGTTTTATGGGATTGGCCGAATATTATAGAAAATTTGTTTTGAATTTCTCAAGTATTGCTAGTCCAATTACTTCTTTGCAGAGAAAAGGAAAACGGTTTTTTTGGATTGAAGAATGTCAAAAAGATTTTGATTTGTTAAAAGAAAAGTTAACAATAGCACCAATCTTGAAAGTCCCTAATCCTAAAGGACAATTTGAGGTCATTATTGATGCCTCGGGAGAAGGGTTAGGAGGCGTGCTTATGCAAGATGGGTGTGTAATAGCCTATGAATCAAAAAAGTTGAAAAACTACAACCAGAATTACGCTCCTCATGACTTAGAACTAGCAGCAGTGATTCACGCCCTTCAGATGTGGCAACATTATTTGTTGGGAAAGACTTTTATACTAAAATTAGATCATCAAAGTCTTTGTTACATATTTACACAACCTCATCTCAATGCAAGACAAAGGAGATGGTTAGAATTAATATCATATTATGACTTTGAGATTCCTTATATCAAAGGTAAAGAAAACTGAGTAGCTGATGCCTTAAGCAGAAGAAGACACATAGCTTCTATAATCTCAATTCATACTAATTTTAAAGAATTAGTATTGCAAAGTTTATCTAGAGATGAATATTACGAGCAGGTGAAGCAAGCTCTAAAATTAAACCCTAAGAATCCAAGATATGATGGATTCTATTTTGAGTCAGATGGATTGATGAGATTTAAGGGAAAAATCTACGTTCCTAATTCGGTAGAACTTAGAAACCTTGTTTGGAAGGAAGTTCACTGTGCACCCTATTCCAGACACCCAGGAGTAACAAAACTTTTAGCTGATGTCAAACCACTATATTTCTGGAAAGGAATGAAAAGCGATGCTGCAAGGTTTGTGGCAAGTTGTTTGGAGTGTCAAAGAGTGAAGGTAGAACACCAACATCCTGCTGGATTGTTATACCCACATGATATTCCATAATGGAAATGGCAGGTTGTTAGTATGGATTTTGTTCAAGGGTTACCAATGTCTAAGAATAAGCATGATGCAATATTGGTTGTTGTAGATAAACTAACCAAGGTAGCACATTTTATACCAGGAAATTTGACAGATGGAGCTCATATTTTGGCTCAGAAATTTGTGCAAGAAATATTCAGATTGCATGGGGTACCTGAAAAGATCATATCTGATAGAGATGCTCGAATAACCTCTCAGTTTTGGTAAACTTTATTTTCAGCATTAGGGACTAAACTCAATGTGAGCACCGCTTACCATCCTGAAACTGATGGACAAACAGAAAGGGTTAATCAGGTCTTAGAGGATCTTTTAATAATGTATTGCATGGATCATCAATACAGATGGGAGGAATATTTACCTTTTGTTGAATTTGCCTATAACAATCCCTATCATTCTGCCATTAAGATGGCACCGTTTGAAGCATTATATGGAAGGAAATGCAGAACTCCTATAAGCTGGGATAAGCTGGAAGATAGGATAAGCATTGGACCTGAAATGCTTGCAGATATGGAAGAAAAAGTGAAATTGATTAGGAAGAGGTTGGCAGAAGACAATGACAGATAGAAAAGTTATGCAAATCGCAAACGGGTGCCTAGACATTTCTCTGTTGGTGAGAAAGTTCTTTTGCGAGTGAAACCCCATAAAAGCTCAATCAAATTTGGTAAATCATCAAAGTTGGCTCCTCGATATGTCAGACCTTTTGAAGTCCTTGAGATTATCAATCCAGTGGCCTACAAAGTTGCTCTACCTCCAGTCTTGTCCAAAATGCATAATGTTTTTCATCTTTCATACCTAAAGAAATGTTTTGTAGGTAATGACCACATTCTTAAATGAAATTCTTTACAGATATAAGAACCAGGAGTGGTTGTGATCGAGCCACTCAAGGTGTTCGAAATGCATAAACTTCGTTTACGTAATCGAGAGGTTTTGCAATTCAAAATTCAGTGGGACCAATATGGCGAGGATAGCGCCACTTGGAAAGACTATAATGACATCTACCAAAGATTTCCTTATATTTTCAAAAAAATTAATATTAAACTATAAAAGTTTGTTTTATGTTAAAACTTTTCTTGGTAAACTCAATCATCAGGGACGATGATTCTATAGGGGAAAGATATGTTACATCCCCTTTTTGGATTCAATATTACTATTTACTTTTTCTTAAATAGTATAGTTAAGTGGATATGTTTTAACATCATAGGAACTGATGATATGAATAGAAAAGGTTAATTTTATGAAATTATGGAATCTACTTGATTATGATCAATTTGATGTTATGAATTAAACTGTCTTTCGATATGAAAATGAAATGATTTGAATAAATATATTTTGATCAGAACACTGGTACTCTAACCATAAATTGTATGTGAGATTGTCTGACAGGTATAGATGGAACATATTCGCCAGGAAGAAAGTATCTTTGAGAAAGAGAGAATAGACTCTGGAAAAACCATGGGTGCTTGCCACTGAAAAATAGGTAGACAAACCTAGATGCTTTGATTTAAGCTTTGAGTTCGGGCTAAGTCATTTTTTAGTCGAGAGTCGAGGTTTGCAAGAATAGGTCTTTCTCCTTTTGTAAGTCGTCGTATTAAGTATGGGAAATCGACATCAGTGTCGTAATACTCTGTATCGTGTCATCAATTATGAACAACTGATATATTGTGTATATGTATATACTTGTGATCGAATTGTAAGTCTTGTCTTGTTTTTGGTTTGGCACAAAAGTTGAAAGTTGTGCGTAAGTCGATCCCAAGCCTTGTTTTGGCATTTGCGCTTAATTCGTCGTTATCGTCGTAAAGCGCTACGAGCGTATGACGTAAACGTCTCCTTGCGAAATTTGACAGATGTTGAATTGTTCTTTATTGGCTATTATCAAACATTAAAGGGTTTAAATAATGTTTTAAATCTAGAGACCATGGTGTGTAGTACCCTTGGTCGCATGGTATTGGAATATGTAATATTGTTGTTAGTTATATTTAAAGTGTCATTTTGAGATAATTCCTTTATTCTTTAGTGATATCGATATTTGGGCAAAGGCTTGAGAGGAACACACTTAAGCTCTTTCTAAGATGTCTTTTATTTTGAATAGTCTTTTTGCCTTCAAGATTAAGACCTCAAGTTAGTCATCGGTCTAACCTTTATTATAATGTTTGCTTATGTTTATACTGATAACGGTTATGAGTAGTGGGACGGGCTGTTAAATCTAGCAACCGCCACCTCGCCAAGTTTGGAACTCCACTATGGAGAATAATCGCGGACTGTGTTGAAAGGCAAAACCATTTTCTAGTAGTGGTCGTGATAGGAGGAGGATGTTTTGCATGCCGGGTAGTTACCCTTATCTATAGGCACGGTCTTGTGAGTGGAGGATATAGTTATCCTTCGCAGTTAGATGGGGGAGGAGTTAGGAAGAGTTAGTTTTTTGGAAGAGAGAACACGGAGGAGAAACGAAACAAGACTGAGCAAGGAGCAACAAGGTGAACAACGAAAAGGAAGATCGAACACCTTGGACTGGTCTGTGAGCAGACACTGGAGAATAACTTCAGGTTCTCTTCACCTCATCTCTACGCAGTCGTAGTTTTCTATTATGATGTAATAAGTAATATCTTTTCTTGCATTTCGAAAGAACTTAGTTGTGCTTAAAGGTGCAAGGTGTAACCAGTGTGTTTTATCAATGTCTAAACGGAATCAATGAATTATCTTCTGCACTACCCCACACCATAGTTGCACTTCTGAAATCATTGTAATGTTTTCCTTAGGAGTTTATTTGGTTTGGTGTTAGGCGCATTAGAGATTAGTGTATGGACGTAAAACACCTCATAGCTAATACAAGCCGCAGTGGCAAAACATTTGTCAACAAAGAATAAGATCTCTTTTGGACAGTCAAATACTATTGCTTGGCTCTCTCAAGTTTAAAGGTCAGCTAGTATTAGAGTAAAAGATTTGTTTGTGTCAACCATCGACAGAGGATTATAAATAGTGAGAGGTGCAAGTTGTAACATGCAAGACTTCACAGTCATCCTCTTTTCCTGAGTTAAAAACTGGTCAGTAGACCATGGTGGAATTATTAACCTAACTGTGAATAATAACAAGCTTTAGACTATATGCTTTGAAGGTAATTCTTTTGCTATTGAAGTATTTAAACTATTGTTTTTCTGAGAGAAGACCTTACAGTCATACCAAATAATATTATGAAGTTTTACAAACAATGTAATGAGTCTTTTGTCAAGTTTCAAGCTTAGACTTGCATGCAATCTTATTGCTAGAAGAACCAATATGACAGGGTTTTCTAATGGTTAGATTGACAAAGTTTAAGCTATGTCGAAGATTTCGACAAGTCAAAGTAGAATCTTGAGTGTTAACTTTTATCGTAGGGTCTTCAAACATTGTATACTTTAAATTGGCTTTTAGTGAAACCTTCTGAAAACAACAAAGATGAGTTTAATGACCACTCTTGAGTGGATAAATTAGGCAATGGGCTGACTTAGAGATCAATGTAATAACTTTGAGCATTATCCGAAAAATTGATATGCTAGGAAGCCATTCTTTTATCATGTAGATGGAGATGTTTCCATGAGCTTGTAGAGAGAGAGTAAACCTCAATGACATGCATTTATGCATGATGAATTTCAATCACCTTGAGGTTATTGAGGTTGTTATATAGAACTTATATATAGGTAACTGTAGGATTGCGATTAATTCAAGTCAAGTGGGGTGGGTGAACTTATTACTTGCGTTGCTACAACATTAATTATATTCAAATCCTTTAGCCAAGGTAATGCATGATCCTCAAGTGCATTGATAGTTCACTGTGACTGGATGGCGTAGCTTGTGGAGTGGTCATGCTTGACTAGAGGGTATCTAGGGGATTGCATGAAAACAAGTTACGTAGGTCACAACACCAGATCTCAGATGGTAAACACCATTGGTTATCCTAAGTCTATCCTCTTTGAGTAGGGTAGGACCACTTCTGGATAGGAAGGAGTGCGGGAGACCGATGGTTTGTGGTTGGAGGTTAATCTCCTTGAAGATACTTTCTCTTCTTTATTCTTGAGGATTGCCGAGACTTGAATTTGGATGGTTGACAATTGAGATGCAATGACTTTGGTAAGTTTCTATCTTGGTTTTGTTCTAAGTGACTTTTTACAACATATTGTTTAAATGTTGTAGATGGATATAATCTTATGCATAATTTATAATTTCATGAATATTGTAAGTCGATGGATGTTCTCCTTGGTTATAAGAATTGGAAACAAATTACTTTTCTATTTTAAACTTTCAAAAAACAAATTATTACCTTTGGTTAAAACATAGTTTTTAGGTTGAAATCAAAATTGGGTGTTACAATATTGTATTTACTTCCTAATTGAAATAATTTAATTTTCACTTACCTTGTCCAAAACTTGCATGAAGTTGTTCACGAGACAAATTGTTATTTTAGCAACTTATATTAAGGATGTATTGAGTTATTTTTCTTTCCATTTATCCCTTGTCGATCTTGTATTAAATTCATGGTCGTTGAAACCTAGTTTCCCTATCGGGAAAGGTGTTGTAGTAACCTGGTAAAGAACTCAGTTACCAACTCCAGAGGTCTAACTATTTGGTATTCAGCATGGTACTTGGTTCATTTTGTTTCATGATGTATTGTTTGAGTTTGAGGAGGACAATGGGATTTATATTGTTGTAGTCAAGTGAATGGCTTGTGTATTGGATCAGAATCTTTTGTAAACCTTGTCCTTGCGTATTATGGTTTTGGATGATTGGTCAGAATTTACTAGGAGAGTGGCTTTCATGGTGGGGTCGGTGCCAGAGGGGTCGCCAGGGTAACCCCATGGAAGTTGTAAGCAAGTAATAACTTATTTAGGAGGGTTGGGGTAGTAAAACACATAACGAGATAAGTAAGATACCTCACCCATGCCTTGAGTGCTCTCGCAAGCTAAGGATGGGATGAGAAAGCCTAGTTGGCAAGGTCGACCTCCTTGTCTCCATGAGAGGACATGTCGGCTCCGCATGTGTCACCCTATGGGGCCGGTGCCTAGAGAGAGGCTGCCAGGGTAACCATAGATGGGGGCCAGCTTCTAGTGAGAGATAGCCTAGGTAACCCATGCTAGGACCAATCGATGACACTCTCCTTGCGCAGCTCAGTTACTTCCTCTTTATCCTCGTTGTTACCTCTGGAGTGTAGACTTGCCTTCATGGTTGATATTAGCTTGATGTTTGATTTGTTTTATCTTGGTGAATATTGTTATGGATGTGCAGTCTTGTTACCTTATTTTTCCTATATGGAGTCTGGGACTTGTTATTGTATTCTTGGTTGTAACCTTCACCGAGTGGGAATCCTCATTGTTATCTCCTAGCTCAGAGGGGTGGACCTCAGGGTTCCACATGGTTGGGAGGCAGAGCTATCCATTGGTCTTCTCGGATGTTCGGTTCAAGATTAGAACAGGAGTTTTCCAGTTCCAGTTTGCTCTTCATCTTCAAATTGTTGTGTACTTTCATAATTGTACTATTTGTAAACCAATGTAATCGGTCTTGTAACCTTGTTTTGAAATTTGTAATTATTCATTCCAGATAATGTAAGATGTATTATTATTCTGTTGCATTGAGATGCAGATTCTTGTATGTTTTTAATTTTATCTTATGCAGTTATGTTCCCTAGAAGTGTTAGCTGATCATTTCATTGAATGTTGTTATTAGTGCAAATATTTATAATGATTGATGCATTTCCTTGTTTCAAAAAAAAATATTTCGATAAAATTGTTGCTTGTCAGTCTAGCACTCTAGGGTTGCATGGCGGGGCATCACAAAATTACAATAACTAAGGAAAATACTATATCTTGATCACTCTCACCAAGTAATATAAAGACAAAACAAAACGTGCACATAAATTAATCCATGATATTAAAGAAATTTCTTTCCCTTTTAGAGATGTTTAGATGATACTGCCTTGATATTGTATTTGGTCAAATCTAAATTTTTATGAGAAGTCTTGGAGTACTACTGCCCATGTTGCATTTCTTTGTTAAAAGTAATAAATAGTGGATTCACATTTATTAAAACAAACCCATTTTTTACTTTTTACCATCTTCAAATGTTCTCTACATTCATATCATTCTTTTCAATTCTTCTATTTTTGCAGTTTGCTAGATTTTATCCTATACATGCCAGAACAAAAAATAGGATAGGTACTTGCCACTCTGTGGCACTTGTTACTTGTGGATGGAGTTCTACTACGATTGGATGTTTTTGATTAGTTCAGCTAGAAAAGAGGGTCCAAAACCCTATACAAAATAACCCCCAAGGCAACACAAGGCCTCAAACAAGCCAGAGACAGCACATTAATAGAACAACAAAATGCCCAAAAAAACTACACAAGACAACCCCCAAACAGACAAACCAACACAACCACAAAAAATAAACGAGGGGACAACAAACCCCAACAAACAACCAACTGAGAATCAGGGTGGTTTGAAACCAAACTGCTCCAAGGAACTTAGGATACCTTCACACAACTTGATGGAATTATTTCACTCGAATCTCTTCTTTTTGGAAGAACCAAGAAGATCCAAGGGTCCACCCGAAGTCCCAATAGTACCATGCACCATGCACCTCAATTAAAGGAGTCACCATCACGTCTCTACAGTCACCAATCCCTTTATCAAGCACTTCTGACAAAGGCATCCTCGTCTCAGTAGTACTATCTTCAGAAATCTCCCTACTACTTTCCATAGGCGCTTCCACAGCAAAGGATCTGCACTCCTTTCTAGTGGAACAGTGCTTCTTGCTACTTGAACAAACAGCATTAGAGTGACCGGCTTTGTGACAACAATGGCAAACAACTAGAGAATGCTCAAACTCAATCTATTGTTCCCAACTTCCAAACTTGGATAGTAGGGTAATCCTAGAAGGGAGCACCCTATCGACCTCCACAAACACACAAAATATAGCAAACAACAGACGTCTTTTGAATTTCGTGACTGTATCTGCCCCAGCAAACCACCCAAATGTCTCGACAATAGCCATAAATATCTCCTCGTCCCAATATTCCAGCGGAAGTCCTGGCAACCTAACCCAAACATGAACCTTATTCTTGTAGGCTTTTGAAGGATTGAAGCTCGGTGACCAAATTTGAAGGCATATTCCATTGTAATGTCCCCTTCTCGCAAGTCCCAATTTCACATTCTTGCACATGATTTCAACTCGCAAAAAGAGAACATTAGTACACTAAACCTTCTTGATTTCATTTATAGCAATAGATATATGATATATTCAAATCACATAAGAACATTGCCCTTATAATTTATCTCTTCATATCTCCTATGCATAATCTTATGATCCCTATCAATACACATTTTCTATCACTAATCTTATAATCATTATCATTATATAGATTTCACATGTTCCCTCTTAAGTTCACTATCAATGTATCTTTCATATTCTCTATCATTAAATGTCATGATCTCTATCAATATGCATTTCCATTCTCTATCACTTTCCCATGTATTAATCATTAGCTTCATATGAGAGAGGTGAGATGACACTTGCCACTATCCATCATGGGTCCTCTATCTAGATCCTTAGACTCAAGGAGTACCTTTTGTACCCTTGGATTCAAGGCCTCTATGAGATTCCTTGGTACTAGGGATGCCTTTTGCACCCTTTGCAGCCACTATATCAATATCCTTTGCACTATGGGTACCTTTTGTACCAGCATGTGACAAAGGCCTCTATATACCCATGATTGGTCTCTTAGGCATCTCGTGCTCACTTTCCCATATGAGAGTAATGTATTACTTTCATGGCACATGATATTATATCATTGTTATGGCTTATTTCATATGATTTGCAGCACTTGTTGTAATACATTCACTCATCTATGATCACATATTATTGAATTAGACTTTAAGTAATTTATAAAGCAATATAGAAATAATGGATGTAAGACATACCTTTATATTGTATCAGAATTTCACTGCTATATGATATAGGCCTGCACTATAATTAATATCCTTCCTTGATTGAGTTCTGATTGGAGAATGATGTATTCGATAGTATATGCTTATTTCCTCCCCAGCATAGTGTTGTTATCAGTATATGATATATTTGAGATTCCACGAGACTGAGTATAATTCGACGTAGCAATGATGATATTAAATGCTTGGTGGCTTTAGAGTATGAAATCCCTTGATCAAGGAATGATGTTCCAGAATATTGGATTCGATGAAAGGCTTTTATCCTTCTCTTGTCTTGATCGATCCCTTGATTCGATCTGTGATTGGTATGTAGGCAGAATTACTTATTGCTGGCTGCTCTTAAGTGTGTTGATCGGTATCTGATGTAAAATTGTTATATCTCGATGAGAAGATATGATGGTGTATGCTTGTCACTATCTTATTAATGATTCCCTCTTCCCTTTCTTCCTTCAGCCCTCCGCTCCATTTAATATGTCATTGTACTCTAGAATGATCGTGTCCTCTCTATAGAGACGTCTACTCTTAAATGTCTCATTGTTGCTATTAACACATCCTTAACTAAACATATTTATATCTTTATCCTCTTTTGTCTTAGCTTGAGGCGCTAAGAAATATCTTAGTCGATAATTACCAAGTCTTATTTATTATTGTATTTCTTCTTGGTCGACAGGAGAAGGATCGGTCTCACTGTTAGATTGTCTTCAACATCAATATGATAGTAATGATGTGGGTCGATTAAGACATAATCAAACTGGTCTTTATTGTTCTTTACTCTATCATTCCAATCTTTAATTGGAATGAAAGTGATCGATTTGGAGGGGACATGACATCCATTTTGCCAAAGAAACCACGAGCTAGCAAGGATTCGTGAGCAATCTTCTGAGTTCGAAAAAGAGAACAAGAAGAAGCAATCTAGCAGTGCAGCTATTTCAACTTGCCCCCGTAGCTTCCATTTTCGAAGTACCCAATTTCTAACAACATCAATGTTGGGACAATTTCCACAAAACCTTCCAACCAGCGAATTACTAAGCCACCCAATAGACCTCTCAATGAGAGAATCAAGGAAGATGATATGTTGATTATGTCCATCCGTCAAAACTTGACCAGGAGCAGCCACTACACTAGGCAAGTCCTAAGAAACAATCTCCACGGGGGTGCCCTCCGACAAAGCCTCAGCACAGAGCCCATCAGGGGAAGCACCAATCTCTGGGCCAATCTTCTTAAGGGAAACAGAGCCCTTCTCCAAAGTAGAATCCACAGCTTCAGCGGTAGCTGCAGCCCCTGTAGCTCCTTCAACCAGGTCAGAGCCTAAACAAGGAACCAAGCCTAAACAATGATTGGATGTTAAATAATACTCAATTGTCATATTATTAGGAAATGGAGTCTTAAAGCCAACTAGATAATGAGTCTTATTCTTGACCTTAAGATTAATGCACAACCTAAAAGCAGTTGTTACTCCTGAATGGTCAATGACATTTTATAACATAGGCTCCTATGTAATAAGTATTAAATATTTTGAAGCCTTAGTATCTATGGCAAATTGCCATTTTCGACTCATTTGATTTATATTAATTTGTACTTGAAATTTCGTATTATAATTCTTTTTAGTATTATAATTTAATTTTGACTATCATATAGAATTAAATGAAGCAGGAAATCATGTATTTATCACACTAACTGATGTTGAACATTTTTCCTTAACAATGAAAGTTTGATTTTTTTATTTATAGTTTCACTTTCAACAACCATTTCTAGACCTTCCTTCCAATTTCTTACTCAGCATACATCCTGATTTTATAATATCAGGATTTGTGGTCTCTGTTTCTGGAGCCCCATCTTTGCCATTTCCTGTTTCAAAAATCATAAATTACATAGCTACTTTGTAATGTCCCGTTTTCAAAATAAAGCCAACACATGTTTTGAAGCGTTCGGTGATCAAGGGAAGAAATGGGTAACGATAAACGAATTGTTAAGCATTGTTATGGTCGGGTTTAACAATGGAAATCATCTGTCAGGCCGCTACTCCAAATCAACTGGAAATTGTACTGAAGTGAGAAGCAGGGTAGGAAGGTTCGTGAAAGGGAAGGTTCTGTTCTTAGTATCAATGGGTTATGTTATCCGTATGCCGTAGGACTGGGAGGTGTGTTTGTTCCTCATGATTGAGAGATTGGGAGTAAGAGAACATATAGAGTTCCACGTGCAACAGGAGACATATCAACACTCTTGCATACCACCTGTTTAGCAGAAGTCATGGCTCGGCATGAGTGTTATGTACCTAGTGAATCATGTATACTGTCACTAACAAGTATGATGTTTACATAGCTTGGTGCAAACGACAGCATAATCTCGTAAGTGATTAGATCATTCAGAGTGTTGCCAAAGGAAGCTAATAGAGCAAATAATGCGCTGGGTGGCCAATTTAGGTGGACGGCAGCATGTTGTGTTGGCGATGATCATAATAAATCTGCTTGTTCATTGACAACTATTCATCGAAAAGTTGATCATATCGAGCAGGAGCTTTATTTTGGTCAGACATTGGCTAATGAGAGTATCCAGTTTGTCGAGCATCTTAGGAATATGCCAAGATATCACAAGAATTCGCAAGCCAAGGAAATAACGGATATGCCATCCTACAAATATAGAGAATGGTCATATGATCTTGGTATGGTCTCGATCGTATGGAGGTTAGTTGAGTTATGTAATATGAGAGTTGGCAGTAGATTCTCTGACAAAGGGTGACATCGGTGATCTACATGGTGTCTTCCATTTGCCAAATCATCGCAAAGAGAATGTCGCTTGCTAAGAGGTAATAGAGGCGGTTCTTATGGAGGACATCTTATAGAACTCACAAATCAAGGGAATCGCAAGTCATTAAGGAGCGCTGCCCCTTATAATTAATCATATAACGAAATGGAGTTTAAATAAATATTTAAATGGTTAGGAATAGTTGCAGCCTTATAAGAGCTTATGTCTCTTGAAAATATGAAGTATAAAAAGGGAGATCAGTGAGGAAGCAAAAGAAATTCATTCAAGCCTCCTTCAAGCATTAATTTGTCAATTCATAAAGAAATATCAATCAGTAAAAGCCATCAGCAATAATCTAGTAAATTCATCAAGTAATCAGTTTTGAATTTGAGGAAGTGTCTTCCAAATAGGAAGGACGAAACCCTTTCCAAATTCACAAGAGGATAAGGACAAAAACCCTTATTGCTCTTATCAAGTTTGGACGAAAACCCAAATCTTGGTCAAGGAGGACGAAAACCCTCCAAGGTGGACTAAGAGTTGGAATGATGAAAACCCTTTCATGCTCTTGGCAAGTTAAGGACGAAAATCCTTGATATTGCCACTGTTGATTGATATTGCCACTGTTGAGTTAGGGACGAAAACCTCTAATTCAGCAGATTTGTAAGTATTTCCAAAGAATTCACAATATGATTGATTTTGAGAATTATGCTATGATTTATTGATCTAAATATTATCATAAATTCTTGATCTTTAATAAAGCTATTATCATTTTGAGTAAATATTAATGTTTTAAGACATAAAATTAGGAATATCCCAAAAAGGGACATTACAATTGGTATCAAAGCATTGATCCTACTAGCCTGCGGATCTAAAAGTAGTTTATGCAATTGAGCCAAAGAGCTCAACGAGAGTTGGAAAGAGAAATAAAAAAACTAGAGGCAAATCAATTCATAACATATGCCCCTATGATCTAGAGTTTGTTGAACTTGTTATCTGCAACTAAAATGATGGTGGAATCATGTCTAAATCTCTGTGTGCCGCAAATCTCTCTATAAAATCAACTCAATAAGTTGGCAATGGTACTACACTTTTACTCATATGTATAACGATCTCAAAATGTTCAATGCAAAGGTGAATTATCTAAGCCAAATTTCTCAAAAACTGCAAATTCAGAATCTCATGTTGTCACTTGCCATGAGTATCCAAATATCTTCATTATCTCATGTTGTCATGAATATAAAAAATCTGTCAAATGTGGATATCTCATGTTGCTTGTCATGAGTACCAAAACCTTGTGGGGTCAAAATGCCTCTATCTGCTTCACTACACTCTAAAAATACTTGAGTTCTAATCATGTCAAACTGATTAAGAACTATCCTCCTTATGGTCTCTAGAGTCAATGACTCCTATATCCAACAAATCATGTTGACTTGTAAAAAATGCCAATGGCAAAAAACCTATGCCAAAACTCAAAATATCTGATGAACCAACTTTGGGCATGGTCATCGAAAACTCTCGTAATGTTTATAAATATGCAAACCCAATTCTTTGAAAAACCTACAAGCTCTCAAATTGACATGTTAGTAATCTCCCAATCATCTCTTGACATGGTATGTATGTGATGTCCCCTTCTCGAGTGTGCCCTAGAATTATGATTGCGACAACTTAGGGTTAAGGTTACCACCTTTTAATAAAAATATCTCTTTGAATAATGTAATTCCAAATTAGAATCCTGTAATCAAAAACACTAACAACGCATACAAATACATATATTCCTTCATAATCATTAGGATTAGCAACATTATGATCATAATCAATAATAATGAACAAGTACATATATTCAAATATATTTCCACATACTTTAGCATACTTATACTTTAACCATGTTTATCCCTCATGATATACTTTGGGAATGGCGATGTCAAGCCTGGTCATTAATCTAGCCCAATCATCTACCCTAGCGGAGGAGAGGAAAACATTATGTTTAGGGCGTTGGATAATTATTTTCTATTGTCATAGGCCCAAGGGTTTCATAAACGCTCGTCAATACCACCACTTGGCCCAAAGGTGTCACGAACACCCATCGATACCACCATTTGGGAGTCACCTACCGTGTGAGCCATTTAATAATAATAATAATAATAATAATAACAAACCACACTTCCCTAACAACCCAAACATCCTCATAGGGGCAAAGGAGAAAGATTAAACACATGCCGAGGTCGTGCTCATCCCTCATATATCATGAGTTAGGTAAAGTATAACTATTAAGATAAGCGTATGGGTTAGAGAGATCATACCAATATGTGATCCTTCTCCTTAGATGATTTGAAGATGCACAAGTGATCCTATGATCACCAATATAATTAGTTCCTTGATTTCACACAAGGTTATTATAAGGACTCTGAAATTCTTCTTAATTATGCTATTGTTCCTATACTAGGAACTCAATAAGATTAATAATGTCCATCCACCAATGATGGCTGGATCAATGAATGTGCAATCACTGCACCTCTTGCTGATATATATATATATATATAGAAGTGGTATTGTTGTCTTAGATATTCCTTTGATTATGATGTTTGAATGTAGTTTGACTGTTTTTCCTTGGCTGCTCGATCTATCTTATACGCTGGGATAAATGTTGATTGATTATTGTTTGTTGATGATTGATTGATGATAGATTGGTGTCCACCGATTCTCTTTTATACCTTTGATAGGTTGCCTTTTCACCCAATGGTCACCTCCCTTCATGGAGATCGTTGTCCTCAAGGAGACATCACCTTTTGCTATCATTAACTCAAAACTCTTTAACATATCAACGCTGCCTTAAGCTATTTGTAATTGTTGTTGTTTAGATTTATTTAGGAACATAATCGCTAGTATTTCGTCTACAAGTTAGCGACTCATTAATTGCTTCCTTGCCAATTTCTTTGAGTGTTACTTATCATCGATTACCTCTTGGTTTATGTGGATTTGGTCAATTGTCTTAAAGGCGATCCTACTATGATTTATACTTATTAAAATATGTTTATTAATATATCATAATAATAATTTAATTAATATTCATATTTATATTTATATTAATAGTTATAATTGTTATTTATATTTAATAATATATTATATTTGAATACAAATATTTAATTTATTATTCAAATATATTTAATCGATTTGCAATATTTTAATGTCATTCATATCTTTAATTTGAATGAATAATATATAATCGATTCGATTATAAATTAGCAATATGGGGACAATGTAATTGGTGTCTTCTCATTCATAATTACAAATCACAATCTCAAGTCTAAATATCCAATTTCGATAAGAGTAATCTCTAGATATCACCAACTAGGACAACCCAAAACCCATAGAAATTTATGAAATGTTAAGATATATCCAAGTATAACATCTGGAATATACACAAACCCAAAGTCACGTGTCAATAAAAGAACATCCAATCCCAATACAAATCATCCAATTGTCAAATCAACAAGTGCAAAATCCATCAATTGTACAAGTGAACATGTTTACATCAATGTAAAGTATTTAGTGACCTAACAAGCATCAACAATAGAGTCAAATCCTCGGTTGCCAATCTATAGTGAACTTAGATCTATAGACACTCAACAAATGTTTACAAGTCGCCATCTTATTATCAATTAGATGTACAAAATCTCCAAGTAGATCCCATAATATACAAATGTTAACACACTTGTCCAAAACAATTGTCTCAAAGTGCTGTGAAAATCCATAGATCGTATCATCTCGAGTCAAGTAATGAACAAGGTCCTAGATGTGTGTCGTGCTTCAAATCCTCATCTTCATATATGGAAAGCTCTTTTTTTGGCTTTGACTCAAAGCGATATCCATGTACGAAGGTTGGGCCAACCCAATTGGTTCTTTGAAGATGTAGTTAATGCCAAAAGAGATTGATCTTCGGATTGATGCTCCCTTTACTTGGTTTCAGATTATGCTATCACAAGATGTTTTCTTGTTGGACCTTGCCAATTACCAACTGTTGGTTTTGTTGTTGAGAGATGTTGGGAAATACAAGTACATGAACCAGAAGAATATTGGACAATAAATTGTCCTCATACTTTAGAGAATGTTATCAACCTTATGATCTTAAAGGACTATGTTGGCAGTTGAATTGAGGCAAGTATTCTAACAACAATTCTTCAAAGACAATAAATGTCTAGGAATTAAAATTCTCCACGGTTGATGTGGGATCCCGGTAACTCCAGGAGCATCCTAGCTTGTGATTGCTTGAGGACAAGCAATCTTGAATGTCCCGTTTTCAAATAAAGTCGACACATGTTTTGAAGCCTTTGGTGATCAGTGAAGAAATGGGTAACGATAATCGAATTGTTGAGCATTGCTCTAGTTGAGTTTAACAATGGAAATCATGCGTCGGGCCGCTACTCCAAATCAATTGGAAATTGTACAAAAATAAGAAGCAAGGCAAAAAGGTGAGTGAAAGGGAAGGTTTTGTTCTTAGTATCAACAGGTTATGTTATCTGTATGCGGTAGGAGGACTGGGAGGTGTGTTTGTTCCTCATGGTTGAGAGCTTGGGGGTAAGAGAACATGTAGAGTTCCACGTGCAACAGGAGACATATCAACACTCTTGCATACTACTTGTTTAGCAGAAGTCATGGCTCGGCATGAGTGTTATGTACCTGGTGAATCATGTATACTGTCACTAACAATATGATGTTTACATAGCTTGGTGCAAACGACCGCATAATCTCAGAAGTGATTAGATCATTCAGATTGTTGCCAAAGGAAGCTAATAGAGAAAATAATGCACTGGGTGACCCATTTAAGTGGACGGCGACATGTTGTGTTGGCGATGATCATATTAAATCTGTAGAATATAGTTTAAAATCATTTGCTTGTTCATTGACAACTATTCATCGATGAGCGAGGTGGATCATATCGAGCAGGAGCTTTATTTTGGTCGGACATTGGCTGACAAGAGTGTCCAATTTGTCGAGCATCTTAGGAATATGCCAAGATTTCACAAGAATTCGCAAGCCAAGGAAATAACGGGTATGTCATCCCACAAATATAGAGAATGGTCATATGATCTTGGTATGGTTTCTATCGTATGGAGGCTGGTTGACTTATGTAATATGAGAAAGTTGGCAGTAGATTCTCTTACAGAGGGTGGCATTGGTGATCTACATGTGTTCCATTTGTCAAATCATCGCAAAGAGAATGTCGCTTGCTAAGAGGTAATAGGGGCGGTTCTTATGAAGGACATCTTATAGAAATCACAAATCAAGGGAATCGCAAGTCATTAAGGAGCGCTCCCCCTTATAATTAATATAATATAAGGAAATGGAGTTTAAATAAAGATTTAAGTGGTTAGGCATAGCTGCAGCCTTATCAGAGGTTATGTCTCTGGAAAATATAAAGTATGAAAGGGAGATCAACAAGGAAGCAAAAGAAAGGCATTCAAGCATAAATTCATTCAAGCCTCATTCAGGCATCAACATGTCACTCCATCAAGAAATATCAATCAGCAAAAGCCATTAGCAATAATCTAGCAAATTCAACAAGCAATCAGTTTTGAATTTGAGTTGCAAATAGGAAGGATGAAAGCCCTTCCAAGTTCATGAGAGGATAAGGATGAAAACCCTTATTGCTCTTATCAAGTTTGGACGAAAACCCAAATCTTAGTCCAGGATGAAAATGATAATATAATAGCTTTATCCAGTTTAAAAATAATAGCATAAAGGGACATTACATGCTTATTTTTAAAACAAACAGGATCCCCAAAAACTCATCCAGTTAACACATTTTAGTGTTTCCTAGGTTCAAATCTTAGAAACCATTTATATGAATTGAAAAAATATTCCATATCTGAGATAAAATTCCCATAGGCATCAGACAAAATTTCGATGTTTCTGCATTAACTAAGGCAATTTAGAGATTGCACGTAACAGTAGCAGTTGATAGATACGAGACCACATCATGTAAGATTGTTTTGAAAGTCCCAACTGCATTTAACTATAAAGAGGATGTCAAGTTGATTAATCATGTGAAACAAGTTTTGAGTATTGATTGGGTAGAATGAGAATTTCCAAATCAATTTTAAATTATAAAGTATAAACTGCATCTTTAACTATAAAAGAGAATCTATATTTTTCCCAGAAAAGTGTCTTGCATTAACTTTCTGCAACCCCCATATCTATCAGATGCTAAATTTAAGTGTCATAAATGCAAAAAAAATGAATGGCTAGCGTATTCACTATATGCCTCAATTATTTGTCTCAAAATTACAAGACAAACGTCTTCGTGTATTGGGAAGTTTGACCAACCGTCATTTCAGTAACTATAGGAAGCGACAAGCCTTAAGCAAAGAAGCTTTTAGTAACCTTTTCCCTTTGAAGAGAAACGAAGAGCAAATACATTTACTGGAGAAAGATTACACAAGAAACAATAAAAAACATTTGATAGATACTTTCATGTTCCAGGATCCTGTTGCTTTTTGGCTTTTCCCTCGAGAGCTGCTTCAACATTATGTGACACTGAATTTGTCAGATTCGTAGAAGCTTTTTCTTCTTTTTTCTGTGCAATATTCTCCTCTGAAATGTTTGCAGACACTGAATGCACCATCTCTTGCACAGTATTTTCTTTCTTTGTTTCACTTTTCTCCTTCAACATATTCTGGTAAAATAACTGCATCTTTGCCATGTCACGCATAGTAGCTTCCTCTGCTTCAAGTTGAGCATCCATCACTGCATGTGCATCCTTCCGCAATGACTTAAAATATTTTTCAACATCTTTTTCCTGTACACGCAATTAAATGAAAAAAAATAAGCTTTCAAAATGACAGATTTTTTATCAGTAAATAGAACTATAGAATGCATGTTAGGAATTGACATACCGTATTTGTGAGCGTGTCATTTAGTCTTTGCATCCTTTCGACAACATTACGGAGTTCTGATAGAATCATTTGTTCTGGTATTTTCTCAAACATGGCCTTCTGTTCACGCATCTGAATACGCAATTGGGGGAAAAAAAGTTACCAGAATTACCACACCCTTGTCACAAATAAAAATGTCACTACAATGAGCAAATGCACATATAACATCGACAGTTTAGGAGAATCATAATTTACATGCATTTTAATTTCTGCACAGCAACTAGTATTTAAGAAAAGATAGATCAACATGACCAAGTTCACATTTTATTAATCATGTGGTCAAATACAGGAGATTTAATAGTATCATAGCATAGGTGGTTAAATGGAATCAAACTATTTTTTACTACATACCTCCATAATAGATTCAGCAAACTCATTAAATTGATATATGCATGCAATTTAGCCTGTTACCAGTTCAATTTTAGTTTCCCTTTGGAAGGAAAGAGTCAAAATTTAGCGAGTAGATGCTTCAGAAACCAAATGAAGATGCCCTCATTTAAAATTTTGGAAGAGTTGTGAGTGTGTATAGTTGTTAATTTATTGATTTGAAAAATTAATAAGTTAGATCAAATTTTGTTTCCAACACTGGGAAGAGCCACTATGACCAAATAAGGAAATCCTTGCCAAATTTTGTTAAAAATTTTGAACTCTACAAACATGAGAAACAGTTCACTATTCCAGGATACGTGTTAAAAGAAAAGAGAAAAAAAAGAAAAAAATATTTCCAGATTTTATTACTTTGACCCTTGAAGTTATATTTGAGAAAATCCTCTAGATTATGAGAACATTCCATTTAAAGGCAGTGTGCCCAAAAACCCTGAATATACTCCAAACAAACAAGAACGTGTGTAATGTCCCCTTTTAGGATATTCCTTATTTCTTTTCTTACACACAATAATATCACTAGAAAGGGACATTCGAACTATTAAAGGGCACTCAATCAAGATAATATTGAACTTGTAGTGCCCCTCCATTCTCACCTTGGATGAGCAGGTGGTCGGGCTAAGGAGCATGAAGATGAAGGTAAGATACTCGAAATACTGAGGGTATGTTAGACATGTTGATGGCAGGTTAACCGTTTTGATATAGTTGATGACACTCATTGATGTTTACTATGATGACATTGTTGATACTTTATGATTAGTACATTATGCTTATGTTGTGATCAGTCATGGATTAATTGATTATGTAGATTTGTTTTACTACGTGAATTATGCGACTATCTGACTATGTGTTATCTGGTTGTTTAGTTACTAATAAACTTGTTTAATATGTTATTTGTGATGCTTTTGGTGAAGGGAAGGGACGGTGTAGTATTACTCATTATGAGCACACTACTATGCTATGATTCCCTATCACAATGTGTTTGATTATATATATGTATATGCTGGTACACAACCCCTTGGTTTGATGCAGGATTGCAGGTACCAGGCACCGACTCCACCTGAATTAGCAGGTCTAAGCGTGCCTTTACACCAATGGATAATGTGGATGGGAGATAATATGGGGTTCCCTCTGTCAGCCAATGTCTTCAGTTTGTCGCCATCCATGTATTTCCAGTCATGGGTGTAGTTGTCGCTCAATTGGTACTTGTCCTCCGGGGTTGTTCATCCTTTGGTATGTGGTTGTTATTGTTTGTTTATTATAGTTTAAGGTTCATTTTATTGAACTTAGTGACCAAGGTATTAAGTTGTTGATTATAGTCATTTGATTCATTTTATAGAATAAGTGATCTATGTGTATAGATGTGTTGATGTTTGATCATTTTGGTTATTTAGTCAATGTGTATTTGTTGGAGATTTATTAATTGTTATAGTAATAATAATAATAAGTTTATATATATACATCAATATTAGTTATTTAATTAATGTAGAAAATTGAGAATATTAATTAGTTGATTTTTATATTAAATTAAATTAGTAGCTTTGAAAGCTCGCAATAATAATAATATTGTTAATATTTAGTACTTTATTGATTTTATCTATCATGTGAGATTTTATTTTATTTTGCCATTAATTTGTTGTTGGAGTGGGTTATCGGAAATTTGAAAATATTTCTGTTAGTGGTGTTATGAATGCAATTAATTTTGGGGTTGTGGAGGTTTGAAATGGAGAGAATGGTAGTAGTGGGATTTGATTGATTTGTCTATTTTGGCTTTTGAAAAGATTTTTGAGGGAAGAAATCTGGAAGACAGAGGGTCTGCTAGTTCAGCAATGGTTACAATGACATCTAATATTTTTCTCTACCAATTGTTCATGGGGATCTCGTTTCTTCTGTTGCTCCTACACTTTATGCCCAGAGGAGGGACCGTGTTAACGCCAAGTTTTCATCTTCATATCTTTGGTTACAAGTTAGTTTGAACAATTCTTTTATATTCATGGGTGTTTACATTTCTGTAACTAAACTATTCAACTCTCATGACCTCCGGTGATCACTATCCTAAAATCTATCATTTGGTAATATTGTTTGGAGCTAGAATGCTATGCATGTCTAATTGTGCATTCATTTTAGAGGATTAAGGGATGTACCCAGTATTGCCAATTTCTTGTGCTTCCAAACCTTTCATTTAATCATTGTATTCACATCTGCATTTTTAGGCAAACTCGATGATGGATCTCTGTAGTCTGTTACATGCATTATTGCATAGTTTAAATTTGTATCGAATCTATGATGGCTTTATGTCTATTGCAAATGTTATGTCATGTGTGTTGGTATTTTTTATCGACCCTGTTTGTGCATTAACTTTATTCTGTCATCAATGGATTTTCTAATCGAATAGTTTGGAAGACTCCCTAGATTGATTTTCTTCTTGATGTTGCGCCTTCTCATTTAAATGATGGTTGTGTATCGTCTTGAGATGGACTGCGCACTATGTTGGAAGATACACACTTAAGCCGTCTCTTCTTTTATCCCTGTGCCTCATTTGCATATGGTCGTGTAAAAAGATTTGGAGAGGACCTTATCTAGTGTTGTGATTGTTCATCTAGCTTGCTTCCTTGATGCATGCCTATGGATATGACATTTCTTCGAGGGTTTTATCTTTAGATTGTGTGCCTATGCTTGAGCCCACATTTTGCTTGATTTATGTTGTTTTTTTTTAGCCGCTCCAAACCCCTAGCGTGAGCTGACTGGTGGGCGTCGTTAGATTGTGGAAATCAAACTTAATTCTACTGAAATGCATTATTGAAAGCCTTTACATTCTCTTCTTTGAATATAAATGTGCTTATGATTGCCAGCAATCGCATTTGCTTGAAAGCTTCCTGATCTCGTCGCATTCCCTTTGTATACATTATCTACAAATTTCGTTGTTTGTGGAGTCGATCCTGAAGGTTTCTTTCTTTCATCAAACGGTTATTGTGAGAGATTCTATCCCAAACACCGCAAGCTAGCCAGATTTCTTGCTATATTTGTATCTGACAAATATATGCAATCTTTATTGCTTGATACAATTCATACACCATCCATATTTCCAGCGCGTGCAGGCAAGGCACCATCGTGGGAACTAGAATTGATATTATGTTTGTTATTGCCTTTGCATTGCAAGAGCTTTGAAACCTTGATAGCAAATCCGTTTTTATTTTCATCCTGCAATCATTGTTATCTTTTGAGGCTATGTTCGAGGATTTTCTAAAAAAGACCACGTGCTTCTCTATGCCCTTGAAAATTTGCTGGAAATTTCCAAATCTTTTCTGCGATTCGTTGGAGTATGTTTGCCATCAGTGTTTATCATGGGAAAAGATTAGTAATATTAATTATTAGAAAGTTTTCTGTAGATTCGAAATAAGAAAGTTGTTTTGGTATTATTATTAGAAAGTCTTGTAATGTAATTAGAAGTTCATCATTATTTCAAATATATATATATATATAAAATGATATTCGTTACAAGTTCAATATATGTGTTTAAACGTATGAACTAAAATATAATAATATATCTGTTTTAAAATATATAAATATATATATGTATGTCTTTTAGGTATATGTATTTTTTTGACTGAAATATGTGTTAGATATGTGTTGTAAATTAATCGTATGTATATTGATAAATTTAATTTAAATTGTTATCGAATTTTATTACAATTCTATTATAATGTTATTAGGATGAGAAGTGTTGGTTTTATGTATTGTCTTGAGATAATTTTAGTTTAGTTTTAGTAAGACTGGTCAAGTGTATATATATAAATATATATCTTGTTTCCAGCTCACCTTAAGGAACTTGGTGGTTTTAAAATGAAGCCTAATCTTGTTGATAAATTAAGGATTGTGTATAGTTATGAAGTTTGAGGTTTAGTGTGATGCGATAAAATGTTTAGCAATTACTCTTATGCTTTCTAAGGATTTATCTTGGAACTAAACGGATGTCTTGCTTTAATCTACTTTATGATCCTTTATGTTTTGCTTATACAATTATTTTGAATAGAAATCACAAAGTTGTCTAGAATTTTAATAAGATCCACATCAGTGTAGAAAGTGGGTTAGTCTAATGACGGGTAGTATCTTGTTGACTGAATTTTCTATTATAGAATAATTGGTATCCCTTCAAGTTATTATTGTCTGCATTAGAGTTATCTTATGTTGTTAGATGATTGATCATGCTTGGAATAATTTTACATTCTTTAAGACCATTATTAGTGTATTGGATGATATGTTACATTTGTGGTTTTGTTATTGAAGTATTGATGAGGGATCTTGGTTTATGATGTGTTTTGGAAGTGATTGTGATATGTAACCATTGCGTTTTAATGGTGTCATGTGTTGTGTTATTTGGGGAAAGTGGTTTCCAGAGGCCTAGGAGGGTGTGATTGTGTGGGGGTTGGCTATGTGTACATCTTGTGAGTTGAATGAAATGTATTCTTGAAATATGGTTTCTTATTCATGTTGGAATGTTACATGTGCAAGATGGTTGTGCCTTGCTCAGTGTACCTATACATCTGATTATATTGGTTATGCAAAAAGGTAAATGCCTTGCATTGTATTTGAGCACTTGTAGTTAAGTTGGTAAAAATCTTGCTTGATGGATAGGGTCTTCTAAATGCAGGTAGGGGAGTGGTTTTCAATGTGGGGTCGGTGCCCAAAGTGGCTGCCTGGATAACCCATTGGAAGTTTTTAATCCAATGATAACTTAATAATAAATTTAGAGGGTTGGGTAGTTAATCACAATTAATCAAGATAAAATATGCCTCACTCATGGCTCAAGTGCTCGTTTAGGCTTGAGATGAGATGAGAAGGCCAGGAATGGCAAATCAACTGTCTTGTCCTCATGAAAGGTATGTTGGTTCCGCATGCGTTTGTATGGGGGCTAGTGGTCGGGAGAGGCTGTCAGGATAACCCAAGATGGGGGCCGGTGCCTAGGAAGACCTGCCAGGATAACCCATGACAAGCTGTGTGATGACACTCCTCCCTAATGCAGTCTAGCACTCCCTAGTTGTTTTTCCTCCTTCGATTGTGTGAGTGCCTCTGGAAGTTCTGTTAAGTGTGGAAGTGATGTTTTGATGCTTATAATGTCTTATTGGACAGTGTTGCACTTGAGTAGTTCTTTTACCTGTCAGTCCTTTGTCTTCTTGTCTGGTTGTTGCTACGAAACCTTATGTTATCTCCTAGCTCAGGGGGTGGACCTTAGGGTTCCACATGGTCGGGTGAAAGAGCTTAATCCATTGGTTTTCTTAGCATCATGGTTCGTGTTCGTAGCAGATGTGTCTTTCCAGTTCCAGATCCGTATTGCATTCAAAGATTTGTATTATGCTTCCAGAATTGTATAGTCATGTCTTATATTGTAATTTGATGTAATCAGAAGCCTTGTAATTATGTAATCATGTATGCGATCTCATGTGTATTTGTACACTTTTTGCAAATGAAAATATGTAATCTTCTCATGATGTATTATGATGTTAATGGTCTTTGTTTATAATTATTTGACGCAGTTATGTTCCCTACAGATGTTAGTTGATCATATAGTCTAAATGATGTAATTAGTTGTTATTTTATCTAGTGATTAAGACAAACACTTGTTTAAAAAAAAAAATTCCGTATTTTATTGCCTAGTTATCCTATCTCTCTAGGGTTGCATGACGGGACATCACAGAACTTATATATAATAGTATAACATAAACAATTTAGCATAATCCACATTCAATTCAATTCATAACACAATTTAATATTGACTATGTTCAAGTCTTAATCCTTAATTCCCTTCTATTCCTTAACCTTGGATGGGGATTTACTTGTCTAGGACGCGATGACACCACCTCATGGATTGGATTTACTCCGCCTCTCCCTAACAACTTAAGTTGTCTAGGGCGCGATGGCACCACCTCATGGATTGAATTTACTCCGCCTCTCCCTAACAACACCTCGCCTCTCCTACGGTTGTAGGCAATAGAAATAACTAAGTATTAACTTGGACATATTGGATATATTTCAACATACCAATTGATCACATTTATCCATAACACTATGCATTGGCTATGCTCAAGTCTCAATCCTCATTTCTCTTCTAATCCTCAACCATGGATGGGGATTTACTTGTCTAGGGCGCGATAACACCAACTCGATGGCTGGATTTACTCTGCCTCTCCCTAACAACACCACACCACTCACTCACTGGTTGAAAGTAATAGAAATAGATAGGCCTTGAGTTTGAACATACCAAATGTGTTGTTTTCACAATACTTATGATACTAATAATAACCTTTCAATTATATGCATTTGTCATTACTTACTTCATAGCATTCATCATAATAGACATAAGGTTAGATACATCATACCAAGTATATAATTCTTCCCTTTATATCCTTGGAGATCTAAGGATTGTCTTCCTTTAGTGTTGATTATATTCTTCACACGCCCTTCTTCCAATCTCCGAATTGGATATCTTATTCCTTTTATTTTCATAATCATGCAAATCTGAATATTAATTCGGATATTATTTGTTCATTTCTCCATCTCTATATCCAATCATAGATATATTTTTATTCCCCTTTATAAATCTGAGTTATTCTTCATTTTGCTGCTCTTATTTTCCTTCTAATCTGCTCTATACTCCCTTTTGCTTGTACATTATATTTATTAAATCCCCATATCTATTCTTGTAGATCTTTATTTTGTTTTCACTTGCTTATCTCTCTATTTCTACTCAGAAATGTATACCATTCTTATACACATAAATATTTCTTTTTGTTATTTTCATATTCCAATCAGATCCATTTCTTTATATATATTTTTGCAGATTTCAGTCTGCTATGCATCGGCAATATATTTTTTCCTTCATCGATGCCTTGAGAGGGAGGGAGTAGTTCCTTTTTAAATATACTAAAAGTTGTTTTCTTTTGCCAAAGGTTACGTCCCTTTTGGGATCGTACCTTTCCTTATAATTGCTCCTCTTTGTGTTGCTGCCTTGCTGTTATGAATCGCAACTGTTCTAATAATGCAATTGTTGTATATATAAGTTACTACCATTTTATATTATAAACTTAAGACAATGCCTCATTTCATAGTATATGGTGGTTTATTACTCATGTTATCTATTTTATATAATATAATTATATATATATTATAATAATTACAAATTATAATAATATTTAAATCGTTGATATTAATATTTATATTTGTATTTATATGATATATATTATATTTATAGTATTATATTATTATAATAAATGATTATTATAATAATATTTAATTTATTAATATTTACATTTATATTTATAATTATATTTAATAATATAATTTGAATAAATATATTATATATTATATTTTAATTATATTAATTTATATTAGGCTAATTATAGACATATTCGATTTACAATGAACAATTCAATTATAAATCACAAGTATAGGGACATGACAACATGCTTTGCATTACCAGAATCTTGTGAAAATAAGTCAAATAACTCATTTTGACTTCCAAATTGTATTCAAGCAAGGTTAAAAAGGAGTGGAGTCAATTATGCCCCACCATCAACTTCATTCCTTGTTGCCAATTTCTCTCCATATGGTTCTCACTTTAACATCTATATCATAGCTGGGGCCTAATTTATTAGTGGCTATAGCCAAATACCCTGCCATTCCCTGCCACTCTGCACCAAGATACCCAAGTCTAATGTCAAAAGTCATCTAGTTACGTGTCGGATTGCAAGCTATTAACACAATGTTTTCATGCTCCAGATACTAGTTTGTGTGTTCTAACTTCTAACATGTCTGACTTTTTTCAGGTTTCTAAATCTGTTATCAATTTGATCTGCATAATATTTTATAATGTTAATTTCCCTATTAGTTCCCGCGGGGTCTGTATCCTGGCTAAATTTTTCACTTCTATCGCAGGTCTCTATTTTATCTTTCACCACTGCCAGTATACTCTCAATTCTATCTAGGTTATCTAGGTCTACTGTTACCATTTAAAGTCAAAATTATCTGTTGGTTATCTCTAGTCACTGTAAATGATGGTGAGTTCATGTAATTTTGGCTGGCCAATCACCAGGTAGCATTAAAAATATATTCTACTTCAGAAATGTCATGTCCCTTCCCCCTTATAGGCCGAGCTCATAAAAAGAAAGATATAAAAATAAAATTAAATGATGCAATGAATTATAAAGGCAGCATTTGATTTATTGATAGGACAGCAATTCTAATGTTAGGCAGCATAGATTGAGTTCAGTTTAAATTAAATATTTAAATGGCTTGAGGGCCGACCACCCTCCCAAAGGAAGCGCCCATATAACATAACAAAAGGTCAATGGTAAACAATATAATAAAAGGTGTGGAGCAATTAAGAAAAAAGCTGTGATTTGTTTATGATGAGAAGTATTACTTTAGGAGGAGTTGTGTCTCTTGGGCAGTGTTCTCTATATAGGGACAGCACCATCGGTTGTGTCTATGGAACAGTTGAAGAAATATATATATTCAGATTGTGATGAGAAGGAGAAGAGAGGGGGAATAGATAATGGAATATAAAATGAAAAAAAAAATAGATATCTGGAAGTATAACAACAGAGAATAACTGATTGGGCATACAACTGTCTCATAGAGATCAAGCAATGATTAGATCGTTGGATCACTGAATGTAAAAGCAGACATTCGATCTGCAGAAATATATCTATTTATACAGTCATCTAGATTAATAAAGACAGCAAAGGGATTACATTGCAAACTCTGAACTGAACTAGAAGTTCAATAAGAATCATTATTGGATATACATGCAAAAATAGAATAAGGAACAGCAGGCAGATCATTATTGACTGTCAATTATATTTACTTATTGCATATCACTGTCATATCTAGAAATACATAAAATTATTAAAATAAACTGTCAACATGGAGAAGGGGGAAAATGTGCACTATGGAGAATAGCTAAAGGCACCCTTACATTGACAGATACGGAGAACAGCAAATAGGGCACCCTACTGTCATGTAAAAGGAAGAAACAGATAAGGGCACCCTAGGGCAGAATTCTTCTCCCTAATCTCCATGTTGAGAGTTTATTGGCACACTAAAATTCACCAGTGCGAGAAGAATGGCGAAGGGACTGCTTGGAGGGAGAACTGTTGTCATAAGGCACCCTGCCATGCCTCTCTGTACCTCCTCTTCTGTGGTTGAGTGTTGTAAACAAACTGAGTTAGCTACATGATAATTGAATATATGATTTCTCAATAGTAATATTAATTATGAGTTTGAATGCAATATAATCTTGATTAACCCTCATCATTAAATATCTATAAATGTGCTGAAAATTGTATATGTTTTCTTATGTTATGACTGCATGATTCAAATTCGGAATCGCATTATTCAAAGCAATATTTACATTGGTAAGATGTAACCCTAACCCTAATTTGTTGCAATTGTAATTTTAGGGCAATTTAGGAAGGGGACATTACAATTGTCAATTGGTATCAAAGCATCTTTCCTGCCATCCTGTGAATGATAGTTGATACAAAGTATATTCATGTGTATATTTCATGCCTTATGTGTATTCAAGTGTATACTTCGTGACTTACGTGTATTCAAGTGTATACTTCATGTCTTATGTACATTCGAGTGTATGCTTCGTGATTTACGTGTATTCGAGTGTATGCTTCGTGATTTACGTGTATTCGAGTGTATACTTCGTGACTTACATGTATACTTCATGACTTACATGTATTCAAGTGTATACTTCATGACACATGTATTCAAGTGTATACTTCATGTCTTACGTACATTCATGTATATGCTTTGTGATTTACATGTATTCAAGTGTATACTTCGTGACTTACGTGTATACTTCGTGACTTACGTGTATTCAAGTGTATACTTCGTGACTTATGTGTATACTTCATGACTTAGTGTATTCAAGTGTATACTCCATGTCTTACGTACATTCATGTATATACTTCGTGATTTACATGTATTCGAGTGTATACTCCATGACTTACGTGTATACTTCATGACTTATGTGTATTCAGGGGCATACTTTATGCATTACGAACATTCATGTATATGCTTCATGACTTACATGTATTGTGATATCCCGATATTAAGGCATTGTTTAAATTAAAGATTTAATCAGGATAAAACAATGAAGTTGCTTTCTTGTAATAGAGAGTGCTTCTGGTAGAAATTGTGTATATATCAATATTTAATAAACATATATAATGTTAATACATAATATTTATAAATTATAATATTATATAATATTATTATATAAATATTTTAATATAATTAAAATTTAATATATATAATATATTTATTTAATAAAAGAATAATAATTAAGATATTATATTAAAATATATATATATATAAAATATTATATTATAATGATAATTATATATATATATATATAAAAGACAAAGTCTTAATTATTAGTTGAGCGATTTACATATGAAAAAGGGCAGCAATTAGAAGCGATCATTATATATTAACAAAAGCAGCAGTTAACAAACATAGATCCCACGATTATCTTATGACCATCGATTGAAGCAGCGATTATAAGTGTAGTGAAGGGTTTATAAGATGTCTGTGTTGTGAATAACGAAAGGTGCGATTCCTAAAAAAGCCTTGTGGCAGCGTATAGATAGGAGAAAGGCATTCTATGAAGTAATCTATTTTAAGATTTTTAAAATAGGAATTAAGCATATGTAATGAAGAGGTACGAATTGCTTAGAGGCAGTAATTAAGTTGTAAGAAATATGATTTCTTGAAGAGTCATTACTCTTGTTAAAAGACATTTCAAATATTAAAGGTCACCTCCTTTTGATATAAAGGTTGGAAAGAGAATCATGAAGGAATCAGCGAATAGGATCATCTGCAAGTCTATTAATCACAGAATCATTTAGAATCTAGAGCAAACATTCGATCTGCAGAAGTATATATATTTGCCGTCATATGGACTGTTAAAGGACAAAAAAGATATGTTGTTAAGTCTGAACTGAACTAGAAAATTCCATAGAATCATCTGCAAAGTTATTAGAAGAAATTGCAAGCATACTGGTACGAACTATAGAGTTAGTATGCAATAATAAATCTATGAATAGGTCTGATTTCTCGTACATGCATGTTTAATAATATTGCTGTGATGGATCAATACTTAGATTACATTACTTTAAAGAAATAGATTATATATATATATATATATGAATGCTTTTATCCCACGATCAATCAAATGTAAGGTTGAGGGAAGCAAGCTAGGAGGATGCAGTTTACGGGCTCTCCCAGGCTAAGTAGCCCACCCCAAGGGTGGAATTGTCTTGGTTTGGACGTTCCTGCCACTTAGGGCCAAGGGATGGGTTGTCTTGGTTAGACGCTCGTGCTCTTGGGCTTGGATGGGTTGAGTAGTTTACAGGGACTCCTTTCAAGGTTTCCCTATCAAGCCAAACTATGATTGGTTGTATGGATTCAAGGAGTTTCAATCATAAGGGGCATGGACGAGACAAGCATGGATAGAAAAAGCAAATACAAGCGTATCCACTAAGTAGCCCACCCCAAGGGTGGAATTGTCTTGGTTTGGACGTTCCTGCCACTTGGGGCCAAGGGATGATTTGTCTTGGTTAGACGCTCGTGCTCTTGGGCTTAGATGGATGGTTTCAGGTGGACTTATCATGTTTCTCATCGAGTCCTATTATGATTAGACTTTCACTATGCATTATGGCTGATCTTCTATCATGCACCATAGATATTGTTATATATCTTACATGGTTTAAATAGATAATATATTATATATGTTCTTGATCATATGAATTATATTTCAAATATTATCTAACATGATCGCAAGACCTAAACCAGGGTTTATCTTGCTTACAACATTTGATTGATAAATTGTAACCCTAACTTGTGATTCTAGGGTAAGATTTAGGGTAATCCCAAAAGGGGACATTACATGTATTCATGTGTATACTTCATGACTTACGTATATTCATGTGTATGCTTCATGAGTTAGTGTATTCATGTGCATACTCCATGTATTACGTGTATGCTTCATGCTTCGTATGCGTATACTTTGTGTATTATGTGTATGGTTCATGCTTCGTGTATTGTGTGTATTTATGCATATACTTTGTGTATTACGTGTATGCTTCACGCTTCTTGTATTACATGTACTTATGCACATACTTCGTGTATTACGTGTATTTATGCGTATACTTTGTGTATTACGTGTATGCTTCATGCTTCTTGTATTAAATGTACTTATGCGTATACTTTGTGTATTACATGTATGCTTCATGCTCCGTATATTACATATATACTGTGTTTTATGTATACTTCATGTAGCACATGTATTTATGTGTATGTTTCATGCTTCACATGTACTTATATGTATACTTCGTATTACACATATTTATGCTTCACACTTCGTGACTTACATGTATTTATGTGTATGCCTCATGCTTCACATGTATTTATGTGTATACTTCGTGTGTTTATGTGTATGCTTCATGCTTCACATGCATTTATGTGTTTACTTCGTGTATCACGAGTATTTATGTGTATGCTTCATGCTTCACGTGCATTTATGTGTATGCTTCGTGTATCACATGTATTGATGTGTATGCTTCATGCTTCACATGCATTTATGTGTATACTTTGTGTATCACGTGTATTTATGTGTATGCTTCATGCTTCACATGTATGTATGTGTATACTTCGTGTATCACGAGTATGCTTCATGCTTCACATGCACTTATGTGTATACTTCGGAAATTACGTATGCTTCATGTCTTACGCGTATACTTCACGTATCACATATGCTTCATGTATTACGTATATCTATGTGTTTGCTTCATGTCTAATGTTTCTTCAACAAGTTTACTCCATGTGTGTTTAAGATTACTTTATACGAAGATACTGAATATATCAAAGCTTTATTTGTCAAACACTTCTTTGAGGAGCACTAACAAATGAACTTATGCAATAATGAAGAGTTGTAACTAGTGAAGTGAAAAAAGTGTGACTCCCTCAAACTTGAGATATAAAGGGGGAGAACATTTCATTTAAGAAAGACATCCAAAACATCATTGAAGAATTCAATTGAGAATAGAACCCTAAGTAATATTATAAGTAGATAATGATGATGCGAGAAAGGGTGAAACCCCAAATACGAAAAGTGTGACCTTCAAATGTAGAACTTCCTTAACAATAAAATATAAAAGGGAATCATTTCCTTGTGAAGAAACCATCAATAGGAAGTAAATCTAACAATCAACTCAAAGGTAAAGTATTATTCTCGAAGAAGGCAGCCAAGAAGAGTAGTGACTCCTTCAAGAAATAGATATAAAGAATAAATCAATTCATTGGCAATTGTCACTTATCTAGTCATCAGGAAATCAAGCAATCAAAATATCAAAAGTTCCCAAGGAAGGAACAATCAAACCTTGACCACTCAACATAGTTGAATATAACGATATAATTTGACTTCCAATTCTCAAATGAAAATCCACACATTTGTCACAAAAAACTTAGACATAACTAAAGATACAAAGATGGATTAAGATTATCTTTTAGGTGCACTGAAGTATCATATTGACCTAGGATGGTCAATCTCTTAAAAGCCAAAACAACATTTTGAGAGAATGTAATAAAGACAATTCAATTCTTTAGGAACCTACAAATTTGGACTCTTGAAAGATCTTACGAGAAATGTTGGAAATCTATCAAAAAGATATATTCATCAAGCTTCATGGAGGAGGAACATCATTAAGAATAAATTGTTCTATTCCCTTGGAACAAGATCAAATATACAATCATATGATCTATCCCACACTCATAGAAACAACGGCAATGCAAGGATCAAACTTGTAACCTACAAAATTGATCTAATAAACTTATCTTATGAACCAAATTCACTTTTATATTAGATCATTTGTTCTAGGAGTCTCTTCCTAAGTTCTTTTCTTGATCAAAGTAACTCCACATTCATAAAGGTCAAGGACATCAGTATTAGGCATGTAGGTACCTTAGATAAATTTGATACAAATCAAGTTACAACAAAATTGTCACATAAACCTATGCTAAGTTATATTATGGACCCATAACCCACAAATCCCAGGATCATTCTCACCTATCAAACCCTACAATAAATTGATATTGTTTAAATAAATCAGGTACTTTCCCAAGATATGAAAATAAATTTAGTACCAAATACGGAGATATGTCAAAGAGGAGTGATAACCTCCAATTGAATTAGAAGATGGAACAAGAATTGGATATTAGGGTAAACATATTGCTTGCTAGGAATGCTAAACTATTAACTTGATCAATCCCATATATTTGTACTTAAATATTAATTACCTGTGGGTATGGCATATGTTTGAGTAGGTTAAGTAATACAAAAAACCTATAAGCTCCTCATTAGAAACAAACCTACCGCAAACTTTGTTCAAATATTTACACAAAATGAAACATACCAAGGGAAGTTGTCATTCAAACATCTAGGTCCTTTGACACAAAGGCAGAGGTGATTTTGCACAAAGGAGTAGGATCTTGATATTCACAACATTCCCGCAATCCATTGTGATTTTAGATCTCAACGAGGGGTAATAAAGAATTTGTATCATTGCCTAAATGATGAAACGAGAGAAAACTTGTCTTAAATAACAAGTCTTGCCAATTACCAACTCTTGGTTTTAAGAGATATTGGGAAATACAAGTATATGAACCAAAAGAATATTTGGACAATACATTATCCTCATACTTTAGAAGATGTTATCAACTGTATGATGTTGGATTAAAGAAAGTATGCTAACAACAATTCTTCAAGGACAATCAATGTTGATTTAGGATCCTAGTAACTCCAAGAGCAACAAACTGTGTAATTGCTTGAGGACAAGCAATCTTGGGAAGGGCGGACTGTCATGTCCCTCCCCCCTTATAGGATGACCTCATAAAAAGAAAAATATAAAAATTAAATTAAATGATGCAACGAATTATAAAGGCAGCATTTGATTTATTGATAGGACAGCAATTATAATGTTAGGCAGCATAGATTAAGTTCAGTTTAAATTAAATATTTAAATGGCTTGAGGACCAACCACCCTCCCAAAGGAAGCGCCCATATAACATGTAATGTCCCCTTCTAGCAAGCCAAAATTTTCGCAACATTGCACACAATTTCAACTCGTAAAAGAGTATATTAAAATTCAATCCTTCTTATCTCATTATATAAATCATAATTATATAAAATCAAACCTTAGAATCATAATTTATATGCAATATGCCTCTCTATTTCACTTAACAATATCATAATTCCCTCCGGAAGAGTCTATTACTTGGGCCAATCATGTTAATCCAATCATTCACCCAACAAGAGAGGGTTCATTGGGCACAATCTTGCCATAGGTCCATTATCCTTCCTTTGATCTAGCATGGCAATCTTTGCCAACTAGAGTCAAAGGCCTATCCACTTGTCCCATATTGGCAATCTTCACCAATTGGAAACAAGGGCCATTTCCACTTGTCCATATTAGCAATCTTCACTAATTGGAACAAGGGCCTTTCTCCACTTGCTTCAAGTTAGCAATCTTCACTAATTGAAACAAGGGCCTTACTCCTCTTGCCTCAAGTTAGCAATCTACACTAATTGAGTCAAGGGCCTATATCCACTTACCCCAGATTAGCAATCTACACTAATCAAGATAAGGGCCTTTTTCCACTTACCTCATATTGGCAATCTACACCAAATGAGATAAGGGCCTTTCTCGGTTGAGTACTCTTCCCATTTAGGACAAGCAATCTACACTTGCCTTGTAAGGTTAGAGTCTTATCAACTCGAGCCTTAAATACCTTGGCCAATTGCCTAACCCTAGGTCTCACTTACTTGGTGTGATGGATTAACAATGATGTCCATTTCTCATTCCGGCCTTACTTAGTTATACATTACATTTTCTTTATGTTTTACGACGTTTCGGAGATGGGGGGATGGGGACGGCAGGGGACGCGTTTCGGGGATGGCAGTCCAAGGGCCAATTTTTGGAGACGGCAGGGGGACGGCGATATATGAATTTTTCAAAATATATATATATTATATATATGAATTTTTCAAAATATCAATATGAAATAGAGATAATATATAGTCATAAACATTGCAATGAACATTAATGAGTAAACTAATAATTAATAAACAATAAACAATAACACACTAGTATAACAACAATGATAATCATGAGATTGAAGATTCACAACAACAATATTAAAGCATTTTGTTGTTCAAATTCTAAAATTAAAGTTCAAACTTCAAAATTAAAGTGAAAGTTAACTGTTAAACCCAAAGTTTCAAACTTCAAAATACAACAATCTAATGTCTATGCCTCATTCGAGCTATCAATATCAAAAGAAGTATCAGTGTCACTGCCACTCTCTGCCCGAAGTGGATCATCCAATGGAATTCCAACCATTCCTAGTTGCACCTCCTCCTCGTCAATCTGCCTAACATCTTTAGGATCATCATCCCAACATGCTACTGGAGTCTGTCGATACTCAGTAGTCTGTCGATCCTGAAGTCTCAAGGCACTATGAACTGCAACTAGTTTTTCTGCTCGTTTCAAGGTAAGCCTGTTCCTCTTGATCAAGTGGATGAAGCCACAGGTGGACCAATTCCTCTCCGCAACAAAGGAACTAGCAATCTGTGAGAGTAAATGAATAGCAAGTTGCTTCAACTTTGGTGTGTCCTTCCCATGAAATTTCCACCATCGAATGGGGTTTTTTTGTGCAATAGTGGCCCTATCCGTCCTAGCCTCTGGTTTGCTAAATGTAGGACCCTGAAGTTTGGAAAACCGAAGTCACTGCTCTCTAAGTATAGTTGCTTCCTCAGTGCCATACATCTTACGAAGGGCTGCCATAAACCCCTCCATTACCTTATCATCCTCAGAAGGAAGCATTCAGCCAGGTCTAGGTGCATACCACTTCGGATTAAGAGCATAGGCAACCATATGAAGAGGGGTGTTCATTGTGTTCCACCTCTTTGTGACAATAGCCCTGATATGTTGCTCATAGAATTGTAATTCAGGATCCTTGGCACGAATTGCTTGCCTCATTTGATCAAGCATGCTATCAAAAGTCTCATAAATCTCTCCAAGGCTAGGAGAGTCTGTATCTGCATACCTGATCGCCCTCACAACAAGTGATATGATAGAGCAAATATATCTGCACAGTGCAAACAAAATTTTAAAATAGTAAGACATTAACAATTTGAATTTTCAATTTTCAATTTAACACTAGTAAATTAGTAATATTGAATATAGTTATTAGTAACTAAGTAATAGTAATACTGATAATTTAAAGAAAAAACAAAGCAAAACTTTAAAAGTTAGAAACTCAAAAATGAAAAATTCAAAAATATGAAGTACATATTTCTTACCTGATATTGGACCACCAACTCTCATTAAGCACCATGTCTCTCACCTTCTGTCCTTCTTCTGTTTTTGATGGAGCCCACTTTTTCCACTCTCGAGCAACCACCATGGATTGTAGAGCATCTTGCACCTCCAACATCCTCTCCAGTAAAATAAAATAGCTAGCATATCTAGTCTCAACTGGTTTGAGGAATTCTTTCTTTGAATAGGATCGGAATAATGCAAGTGAAGTTTGATGATTGCATATAAACATTTGTATTGATCTAGATTCAGCCACTACTACCTTCACCCATTCTATTTTGCCAATGTCCTTCAAAGCATTATTCAAAGCATGTACACAACGTGGAATCCAAAAAATGTGTTTGTAAGAACTCTCAACCATCAATCCAACCAACTTACAAACACGAGCTGAATCTCTCACAACTTGCACAACATTAGCAGACCCAACCTCCTCTATGGCCTCCTTCAAAAGGGTAAACTGGAAATCAGCATCCTTACGTTTCCCAGAGCAATCAATCGCTCTAAGAAAGTATGAACCAGAAAGAGATGTAACAATAATATTAATGAGCAGCCGATGTCGAATATCAGTCCACCCATCCATCACAATGGAACAACTAGTCCTAATCCATGTTTGTCTCATCTCTTCCATTACAATGTTCACCTTTGAATATTGTTTGTCAAGGAGGGAGGTACGCAATCTATGTTTTCCAGGAGGAACATAAGAGGATCCAACTATTATTGCATCTTTCAACATGTTTTTGAAATAAGGAGACCTTGCCAAATGAAAAGGGATGGCATGGGCATAAAAAAACTTGGCCACTGAATCATCTGCTATCTCACACTTTTGCATATTCATCATCCCTATCACTATATTTTTTTCACCTGTGGTTGTGGTAGAAGTGGCCTTCTTCTTGCCTTTATGACTATCACATGAATGTTGTTCAAGTCCATGTACAATTGATAGATTGGAATGTTCATCAATAGATTTCATTTGCAATGAACGCTTCCTCTTAGTACTAGTAGAAGTCGTTGTATGTTTTTCCTCACTTTCCCCTACCAACTTTAGCATTTCAACCTGTTCTTCCAATTTTATCTCTCCACAAACTCTAACCCCATAGCCACTATCACCCAATAAATGATGTTCAACCCTGCTATAGCTCCCATGATAATTAGTATTGCAAATATGACACAGCCAATGCCTGCTGCCCCCTAAATTTTTAGCCTTAGGACCAGTCAAATTGGTGGCAAATTGAAGAAGAGGTTTTTTAGGATTGAAGGGTCCTTTTGCATGTATTTGAAGAGTGTGAATAGCATTTAAAACGGTCTTTTGGAGTTACACTTCCAATAGAACTTCCACCTGTGTTCTGGGTTTGAGAATGTGTCATTTGAACTTCATCACTGCTCACTTCATGCAAACTTTCCTCACTGCTGCTCATTTTGAATTTTAAATTTTTGATTGTGCTTGTTTGACAGGGCTTTGAGAGGCTGAAAAATGATTAAACAATGAAGTATGATTCATGAACACTAAACTAAGAAACTCAAAAAAAGAACGCCATCTAATATAAAAACCTAAAGTTTTAAACCCCTAATAATAATAAAAATTTAAAAATAAAAAAAAATTTAAAAACTAAACTAAAAAAAAACCAGTACCTAGTCGATCTGTGTGACTATGGAGTGTCGGTGGTGCCTCTGTTGTGTTTTTATCCTTAAACAAATTACTGAAGTTTGAAAGAGAAAGAAATTTGAAGCAAGGACACTTCTGTCAAAATTCCTTAAGTTTGAAAGACTGAAAGACAAATGCATCTTGCCAAAACCAAGAAAACTTCTGTCAAAATTCACAAGTGAAGCAAGAATATAAAATCAACAGAACAGTAACACAACTATGCATTTTAGTAATTTCTAATTTGTGATGAGATTCAGGCACATTTAATAAATTTATTCAAAAATATTGGATTGCTTTGACTACAGATGAGTGTAGCCCATATGCAAGAGTGCAGATTATATACAGCAGATCATCTGCATTGGTGGTATCTGGCATGCTTTTACCGACTAAGCAATTATTATGATGGCAGGTGATCAAAGAAATGACTAAAGGAGGAGTGGATTCAAGTTATGAATGTATTGGAAGAGTAGAAGTTATGCTTGCAACCCTTCAATGTGCTCATCCTGTATAATTTCTTATACAAATTTCCTGTCATTGGCTTTGGTGTGAATCTTGCAAGTATTTTCAGTCATTTTCTTGATGTATCAGAGATGGAAGCATTTTGGGAAACTTCGAGTGTGATTTAAAACTCTTTGGAGACTTGATCTCAACTCTGCTTATCTCTGTTTTTTCCATGTTTATCATAGCCATGTCTGTTTTCTAAATGTTAGGTATGGGGGAGAGTAGTGATTTTGGGTATAGACCCATTTGTTCATCTCTTCTAAAATAATCTCAAAGACCATTGAGGGTTTTGAATTTACCTGAAAAACCAGAGGTTGCCCTTCGAAAATTCTAACTGCAGTAACGGCGTGAGACAATTCCGAGCACTATGATGCTCGCATATAAAGCCTATCGGCTAACTAAATAGTAAAATACTAGCACTTGCACCGACAGGTAGGAGGTTCGAGGAATACACCGATAGGAATAACCGATTAGTTTAGAAAATTTTCCAGCCTGAATGTTTTTTTAGGGCGTGAGACAATTCCGAGCAATATAATGCTCACATATAAAAGCCTATCGGCTAAGGGTTTCGTTATATCCGCTGGCGTTAAGAATTTTTCATTTAATGGCGTTAATTTTTTTTTAAAACTATGCAAACCGTTCAGGGACGTCTAGCCGTCCCCGGGACGATCGAGGGACATTTTGGACATCCCGGGGACGGCCAGACGTCCTCGAACCTTCTATCAGCGTCCCCTAAAAATTGACAGCGTCCCCGGAACGTTTTTGGTTTTTTGGTTTTGCAGGGGACGGCAAGGGGACATCCCCGGCCATCCCCCCGTCCCAGAAACGCCACAGGGGACAGGGACGGGGCTGGAAGGGCAGGGGACGCGTCCCCGTGTTTCCTTACATTTTCTTATTCAAGTAAGCCTTTCATATCATTTCCAATTGTTCTCATAATTCTATATCCAATATATATGTTTTCACCATAATCATGTCTTATCTAAGAATTACATACTAATATTCATATCCTTATTCTATGATGTTCACTACTACTATGATAGACATGACTTGTATCTTAATTATGTTTTTGCCTTATTATTATTTATTTACACATATACTTATTTCCATTTCCATATTGAAATCAATTTATACTATTAATCAATGAAGATAATAACATACCTTTGTGCCCGTAATTTGACGACTTTAATAATTAATTCGCTGCTACGTAGATGTATTGTTATTCGCTGCTATGTGTATCATTTTGATTAAATGAGGCTATGAAAGTCTTGTTTCTTGTGTTCAATATGCAGATCGGCCTGTTAGAGAGGTGGCGCTGAACATAAACCAATGATACTTCCTGCGCTCCAAGTCTCCCTTATCAATCGGCGCTCCTTCAATGCCAATCAGAAATATGTGAAAGATCTCTAATAATTCTTGAACATAACAAGGAAAACTGCAATCAATGCCTTCGTGTATCTATTCCTTTTTAAAGTTCGCCGCAGATGTAGAGTATTTATTAATTGAAACTCTTTCAAATGTTTCCTATATCAGATGTCAATATCCTTTTTCGATGATCCCTGAAATTACCGTATCTGCCCTTTTTAAAGCCACAAACTGGGTGTTAGGCCAATGATCTCCTTGTTTGGAAGGTCCTCGTGCCCCTTCATAATCGTAGTTTTATCTTTAACTAATCTATTTTTTTATGAAGGCCAGCGCTTCATGGATCGGAGTCTCTATGATAATTTGTCTTATCTCATTTGTCTTATATAATTTGTCTTTAGCCTTATTTGTTTTATTCTTATTTTGTCTTCTTCTCCTTAGCACAAAATTTGACGAAGTCCTAAAAATGTAAGAAGAGTCTTCCAATCTTTAATTGGAAACATCGAGACATGACATAACATAACAAAAGGTCAATGGTAAACAACATAATAAAAGGTGTGGAGCAATTAAGACAAAAGTTGCGATTTGTTTATGATGAGAAGCATTACTTTAGGAGTAGTTGTGTCTCTTGGGCAGCGTCCTCTATATAGGGACAGCACCATCGGTTGTGTCTATGGAACGATTGAAAAAATATATATATTCAGATTGTGATGAGAAGGAGAAGAGGGGGGGAATAGATAATGGAATATAAAATGAAAAAAAAATAGATATCTGGAAGTATAACAACAGAGAATAACTGATATGACATACAGCCGTCTCATAGAGATCAAGCAATGATTAGATCATTGGATCACTAAATATAAAAGCAGACATTCGATCTGCAGAAAAATATCTATTTATATAGTCATCTAGATTAATAAAGACAGCAAAGGGATTACATTGCAAACTCTAAACTGAACTAGAAGTTCAATAAGAATCATTATTGGATATACATGTAGAAATAGAATAAGGAACAACAGATTAGATCATTATTGATTGTCAATTATATTTACTTATTGCATATCACTGTCATATCTAGAAATACATAAAATTATTAAAATAAACTGTCAACATGGAGAAGGGGGAAAATGTGCACTATGAAGAACAGCTAAAGGCACCCTTACATTAACAGATATGGAGAACAATGAGTAGGGCACCCTACTGTCATGTAAAAGGGAGAAACAGATAAGGGCACCCTAGGGTAGAATTCTTCTCCCTAATCTCCATGTTGAGGGTTTATTGGCACACCAAGATTCACCAGTCCGAGAAGAATGGTGAGGGGACTGCTTGGAGGGAAAACTGCTGTCATAAGGCACCCTGCCATGCCTCCATGTACCTCCTCTTCTGTGGCCAAGTGTTGTAAACAAACTGAGTTAGCTACATGATAATTGAATATATGATTTATCAATAGTAATATTAATTATGAGTTTGAATGCAATATAATCTTGATTAACCCTCATGATTAAAAATAAATATCTATATATATGTGCCGAAAATTGTATATGTTTTCTTATGTTATGACTGTAGGTTTCAAATTCAGAATCGCATTATTCAAAGCAATATTTACATTGGTAAGATGTAACCCTAACCCTAATTTGTTGCAATTGTAATTTTAGGGCAATTTAGGAAGGGGACATTACAAGAAATTTTTCCCTTTCCACATAAAATAAGAAAAACTATACCCAGACCACTAATTTGGACTCAACAAGACCTGCAAGCATTTCAAAAACTCATTACTCTTGGCAAGTCATGGAGGACCAATTAAAACGCTCTCAAACAATATAATTTGATTTTTGGCTATTTGCAATCAGGCCTCCTAACCACTCATAGCTAGAATTTTAGTCAGTGTTTACCAAAATTGTGATTGGCAAAAAATACCTATGGTTACACAAATAAAAAATGAGTAAGCAGACAAAAACAAGAAATTTTTTGAGAAACTGTCAAAATGATTAAAAGGATTTTGATTTTATATGGCCACTTTTTCTACTTCTTTCAAGATTGTCAAGTTTTTAAAAAGATATCATTTTTCAAAATCACTAATTTTTTCAAAAAAAAAACAAAATCAGAAATACTAATCTGACCAAATTTGTAGCATTTGTAGATGAATTTGACGAGTTAACGTTTGAATCACAGACCAACATTTAAACTTTAAACACCAAGAGACTATAAAGTGTTAAAATTGGGTAAAATACTGCATCAAATATGGCTGCAGTGTACTCAGACAGACGAGGGGTGCAAGTCAATGGTGAAATTAATCAAAGTGATGCCTCAATTGAGGCAACTAAGCCAAAGGTTATCCCAAAAAGGGAATTTTACCAAATTAAAAATATAGGAGCATTGGTTTCTACATCAAATGCAGATTTAACCTCACAGATAATGCAGGCATCAATTTGAAATGGTAGTAGCCAGCAGTTTTGGCAAAGGTTTCAATTGGACAAATATTTGTTGTGTTTTAAGAAATTTCAAACATTCTTTGCAAGATACCCACTTGAGCAAAGATGATTGAAGAATATTGTTTTTCCATTTTGTTAACAAAATGAGCCACCAAGTTTTAAAGAAACCCAAAAATTTTCAAATGAGTAAATTGGTGCAGGAGCACCCAATCCACGGTGGCCTCCATAAGGCATTAACTGTTTACAGTTCATTTTGTTGTTTCCAATAAGGTCCTAAGCTGACCATTTATGTAATAAGGTCTGTTTGACCAATGCATGTCATTGTAGTTTGTATCTAGGTTTATGTTGTAAGTTCCAAGGACACTTGTCGATCTGTAATCTCGAAGGTTGTTAGGCAGTTAGAGGTTAGTCGGTTGTGATCTCCCAGCCGCTTGGAGGTTGTCTCCCAACCGCTTGGAGTCGGGGTGGTACTACTCAGGCGAGTAGATAAATAGAGATCATCGAATGTAATCAGTAGAGTAGGAGTTGTGAAGTTGAGTTGTGCATTTGTGAGAACAGAGCATCTGTATACGCATTCTGGAAGGCATAAATAAAATTTTGTATTGTGCATCTTTCTGTCTTTTGACTCCTTAGTTTCCTCTATGCAATCGATTTTCTTGATCTGAGGCCGAGATGGGTTCTTAGCCCATTCCACCGGTTAGATTTCTTCGAAATCGGTGGAATGGCTGTACAGTGCTTTCGATTTGTGTTTTCTGTTTTGTTCGTTTGGGTTTTATGTTTGCAGGATCGCGTACAATGGTGCTGAGGAACCGTAGCATCGTCATGTGCTAGGTTGGAGAAGTTAAAGATCTGTGAAGTTACAGGGGTCGCGAAGTTGCAGAGGAGAATCGGCAGTTGGGTCGAAGATACATTGTTTGACCTGCACGGCAGTCGGGCGACGATTCGCGTTGTTTCACTGAGTATGCATTTTTGTGTGAATATCGCAAATGCATGTCGGATATACATTCCGTGTGTATATCACAAGGGCTTGTTGAGTGTGTATGTCGCAGAAGTAAAGGGAGAACGCATCTTTAGAATGCATGTTGCGAATGTACATTGTGAATGTACATTGGGTTTAGATACAGGGAAGTCAGCGGTCAAACTCACCGAATACATATTCGGGTTGTATGTTTCGAATGTATGTTGAACACATACATTGCACAGATACATTGAGTCGGGTGCAAGAGGTGACCGGCAGCAGCGATGAGGGAAACCGGCGATCGTGGGTCATGCGATGCACATACAAGCTTGGTTGCATCGGGGTGACAACTGGTAAGTGTCACCAAAGGGGAGTTCATCGATACATCGGTGCGAGGAGATGAATGTTCGCCGATGGTGAGTATTACGCCGATAGGCAAGTAAAACGAGACATACAAAGGGAAATGCAGGTCAGGGTGTTTGGCTCTGCATCATAAATGCTCAAGGAAAAGGACCTGGTTGAGTACATTACAAGGACTTTAGTGGACACCAAGTTGCCCAAAGTCGTTTCTACCTAAGTCACAAGGTTCAAGTTCGAGTTCGAGTTTGGCAATGAAAAAATTCGGATCAAGTTCGGTAAGGGAAAAAAAATTGTGATTAAATTCGCCTAATATAAATTTGAATTTTTTTTAAATATAAGTAATAAATCCACAAAATTGTCAAAATAGTTTAACATTGCTAAATAGATTTGAAATCTTCATAAAAAGATGCCACATTTATAAACCATGATAAACTTATCAAAGTTAAACCATAAGAAACATATGAAATCACGATTGTGAAGATATTTCTTTTGTCAAAAAGTGACAATCAAGATTCAAGACTCTAAAACTTCAAAAAAGCTAGAAGTCATCAAGAGCACTTGGTTGAGATGATGTAGCATCATCATCACTAGATGAACTATTCAATTCATCATCCTAACAGTCAGGCTCATCTGCAACTACTATGTCTTCTGAAGATGTGGAGTCTTTTATTGATTTGTTCATAAGCAATTGTGAATTACTGTGAATGTAGACAAGATCTCCCAACTTTCCAGACAGCAACTTGATCCTCCTTTTGGAATGAATGTGGTCAAAGCATCTCTAGTTCCTCTCACAAGCTGATGAACTTGCTCTCTGACTCAATATTCGAATAGCAAAGTGTTGTAGTTCAAGAGTTTGTGCTCCATAGGTCATCCACCATCTATACCCAAGTATTTCAACTCATGCCATGTCATACTTGGTTGCTAACATGCCAAACATCCCTTTTGTTGCCTTGTATTTCCAACATTGGTCTCTAATTAGACTTGCAGTTGCTAAATCTGGTTCAAACCTCTCAATGGTTTCTAAAAGCCCCACCATAACTTCACAATCACTTTGTCGATCAATTTGAAATAGCTTAGGCTCCAAATAACAAGTTGTTGCATGTAATGGTGTGTGCATCATTTTCCATCTGGAATCAATTGTATCTCATATCTCCATGTAGTCTACTTCCACATTATTTAGTGATTTTTGAATATCTTCCGTACAACAATCCATGCTCTCATAAAGCATGCCAAGACAAGGGGTGTCACCATCAACCATACAAAGCACGTCAACGATTGGTCCACATACATTTAAAACATTCGCTGCACTTTCCCAAAAATTGTTGTTTAAAATGGTTTGCTCTATGACCTTCCCCTCAGAACCTTTGGAAAGAGCTGAATTTTCTCACTCATTGGAACAAATAACAAACCTTAGAGCTGCTTTCTCTTCAACCACTCTTTTCAAAGTGATAAAAATGAAGCAAATATTGTGTCACAAGGCCTCAACAACTCCCTAGATGCATGTTGTTTGTAAAGATTCAATGTGAGATGATGATTTCTTACAAAATTTGCAATTGCTCTCCCTCTATGAATTGCTTCATGTACCCATGGCAATTTAGCCAAGTCATGAAGCAACAAATCTAGACAATGGGCTGCATAAGGGCTCCAAAATATTCGTGGGTGCTTCTCTACTATCAGCTTCCCAACTCCCACACAATTTGCTGCACTATCAATTACCACATGAACCACATTTTCCACCCTACTTCAAAAATGGCTTCCTCTAATATTTTAAAAATATACTCTAAAGTTTTCTTATGGTTCATGGTGTCAATCAGCTTCAAGAACACAACACCTTAAGCAGAAGCCACCAAAACATTAATCAATGGCCTCTAACATATAGCTAACCATCCATCACTCAATATAGTGCAACCTGTTGCCTTCCAAGAGGCTTTGACCTCAGCTAATTTCCCAATCACTCTATCTTTTGACCTCTACAAAAGAGTTGTTCTAAAAGCCTCTAAAGAGGAAGGTGTGTACCCTTTGCCAAACTCTATAACTTTTTGAATTGCATTTCGAAAATGTGAATTCTAGCTACATTGAATGGAATTGCACTTGAATAAAACAAATCAGTTAATGCATCATCCACCTGTTGTTTTTTCTGTTGGTTTCCACAACCTATTCAATGTTCCACTCTCTTTCGACCCATCTGTCATGACCTTAGCCATATTAGAAGAGGAAGACATAATAAATGTCGTGAATCTAGACACATCCTCTTCGATTCTCTGTTTCTTTTGTGTCTTCTTCATCTTCCTACAATCGAAGAGATTGGTCTTTCTCTAGAGCAGCTCAAATCTCTAAAGTCACTCACAAACATGCAATAACACCTCCTCCTACACCCCCTAAATTACCAAGTGGTCCATTACCCTTGTTAAACTTCCAATAAAAGATTTCTAACACAAGTTACATTTGAGATTGGTACCATTGCAGGTCACACGTTTCCATCTCTCAACAGTTGATTTTTTGGGAGCCATTAAAATTACAATCTGCATGTTTCAAAAGACATAATATTTTAATATTTAAAACATTAACTAAATTTTATTTAAAAAAACAACAAAAACATTGAAACAAAATATATAAAAAAAATTTTAACTTTAAAAAAAAAAAAAAATACTAAATTTTATTTTAAAAAACATAAAAATAAAAATATATTAAATTTTTTTTTTTACCTCAAAAACAAAAAAAGAATACTAAATTTTATATATAAACACACAAAAATTAATATATATTTATTTTTATTTTTAACTTTAAAAAACAAAAAAATAATAATAATAAATTTTATTTATGAAAACATAAAAAATAAAAATATATTAATTTTTTATTTTTAACTTTAAAAAACAAAAGTAAAAAAATACTAAATTTTATTTTTAAAAAACATAAAAAATAAAAATATATTTGATTTTTTTTTTTTTTCACTTCAAAAAACAAAATTAAAAAATACTAAATTTTATGTATAAAAACATAAAAATAAACATATATTATATTTTTATTTTTTACTTTAAAAAACAAAATTTAAAAATACTAAATTTTATTATAAAAAAAAACATAAAAATAAATATATATACATATATATGATTTTTTAATTTTACTTTTAACTTCAAAAAACAAAATTAAAAAAATAGTAAATTTTATTAACTATATATTATATATATATATATGATTTTTTAATTTTTATTTTTAACTCCAAACAACAAAATTAAAAAATACTAAATTTTATTAAAACATAAAAATAATAATATATTAAATTTCTATTTTAAAAACAAAATAAAATTTACTATTTTTTTTTAAACATAAAAATAAAAATATATTAGATTTTTATTTTCAACTTTAAAAAACAAAATAAAAAAATTCTAAATTTTATTTAAAAAACGTAAAACTAAAAAATATATTAAATTTTTATTTTTAACTCCAAAAAACAATAAAAATATAACAAATAGTAATTTAAAAAAACATTAAAATAAAAGAATATTAAATTTTGCAAAACATGGAAACCTTTTCATTTTATGTTAGCCACTATGGGGACCTGATCTCCCCAGGTCAATTGGAGAGGCTTGCTGTTGTGAGTGTAGCAATGTTGCACATTGCTGCTCTATAATAGTTCCTCCAAATCTCTGTAATGTCTCTTTTTCAATGGTTAGTATAAGGAGCTGCCCCGTATGGCAGTGCTTAATTATCAAAAATATATATATATATTAAATTTTATATAAAAAACAAACAAGCAAAAAACCTAAAAATTAAAATGGTAATACACAAACGGAGGTCTACCCTGCCCATGCCCGCAACTATACCTTGTTCAGTCACCACTTGCCGCCCAACTCCCTCACAAACCAAGTCAACAAACATACAATTGCAAACTGCAATCACCAAAATTCTAGAGAGATTTCGCTGCATGGACCTAAAGCTAAAGGTATTAAGTTTTAAAAGCATTGTGAGCTGTCAGTTCTTGTCCTCCTCGAGTTGTCACTACGTATGGCGGAATCCAATCACAATAAAGGAAACAATCTCAGTTTTTCCTAGATATATTTTATTAAAATAACATCAACCCTTTAACCCTATGAATATAAAGGCAAACTTCAACGAATTTTTAATATTCTTTTGAAGTCCGCCGAAATTCGGCGAACCCTGTGACTTAGGTTTCTGCAATAAAAAACAATGGAGGAATAAACTATTTAAAATGCCAATTTGCTTAAATTCTTGACAAATGTAGGATCAGAAAGCACACAGAAACTACAAAATTACACCGTGAATGAAAAGTAATAAACAATATAATTTCAAGGGTTTAAGAAAAATGCATAACACACAAGCCTTTATAGAAGGCTTTCATCCTCCAACCACCTAACTACCATACATGTAATAAAATAACTTGCACAATAGAAGAATATAATAATGAATAAGCTACAAATACTTGATAATACTTGAGAATAATAAGCCACTTCAAAGGGGCAAACCTCCAAAAATCTTCAATAAGAAGACAAATTGTAATATGATGATCATAAACTAACCACTAGCTCCTATATGTACCATACTTATACTTTGGATGCCACCCAGGCTGACTTAACTACGTATTTAAGACTATATAAATGATTATTTAACTTAATGGTTATGCTAGCCACAAGTCAACTACACATATCCCAATACAATCAATAGGATAAGGGTGTAGCATGCCCCCCCACCCGCCTACCCTCTTCAAAGAAGCATTGTCCTAAAAACGTTGATCAACTATGGATGCTTCTACACAAAATCTTTACCTTCCCATGTGACATCTTCAACAGGGAAATTCTTCCATTTAACGAGGTACTAAGTGATTGTCCCAATCCTCGAAATCTTTGTGCATATCTAGAAAATTAACTCAAGCTCCAAGATGGGTCTTCCCTCTGCAACTAGCTCAAGTAGCATTGTTTGTGTTAAAATTATGCACTGATCAGCTCACCACTTCATTTTGTTTTGTGTATTTGCCTTGTTCTTCTTGAGACTAAAGAGTACCTCTTGCTGGTGTTGAATGTGTTCTTCCACTACTCTAACCTTTTGGTGTACTTTCGAAGAAGAGGTGAAGGATGGTAGCTAGTACCTTAGCACTAATTGAATGGCTCGATCAGGATCTATTTTGGGAGGCAATCCTTTTGGCCTATCCCTCAAAATAGCTTGCAGATTTGGTGACATAGGAATCTTTGACTGTTGCACTTCCAATGACAATAATTTAGCCACACCCCTATCCTGTTAACATTATTTTTGCATTTGATACGAGCTTACCATATGTGGATACTTTGAATGCAACCCCCTTAGTTCAAATGTTTTACTCTCTAAGTAAAAACACGTGAATAGCTCCTAGAAGTTCATGTTAATTGTTCCTAATGTAGTGAGCCATTAGACTCCCAAAACAATGTCTACTCTAGCCATGGGGATAACAAATATAGGGCAATCAAGCATGTAGTCTCCCATGGTGAGTTTAATACTATGACATTTCCCTAAACAATTGACCATACCTCCATCTGCAATCATAACCTAAAATTCTAGGGTTGGGTAAACGAAACAATTCAATTGTGTTGCCAACTTACTGTTGATGAAGTTATGAGTTCTCCTTAATCAAAATTGTTACCTTCTATTGTTTAAGGAAACTTAGTACCTTAATGGTTTGTTGCATAGTTTAAAAACTCGGACTTGGCAATTACTCAACGGACCCAAAAATTTTAAAAACTCAGGACTCGGGGAAAAACTTGGCAATAACTCGGCAAAGTTATCGAACATTAAAATACATTAATTTTTAAAAATATGCTTTAAAAACATGTAAATTACTGAATTTAAGGACCATATTATTGATTTCCTTCAATACATTTCATCTAAGTTGCCCGAACCGGGTTCGGGTTCGGGTTCGGGATTTGGGTATGTCGGTATGGCAAAAAAAATTCCCCGAGGTATGGGTACAATATATATAGTAATATTATTATATATTAATATATAATAATAAATTATAATATTATATATAAATATCGTATTAATATAATAATAATAATAATATATAATATATTATTATATTAATATTATTATATAATATACCGAATCGGGTTCGGGTTCGGGATTTGGGTATGTAGGCATGGTAAAAAAAATTCCCCAAGGTATGGGTACAATATATATAGTAATATTATTATATATTAATATATAATAATAAATTATAATATTATATATAAATATCGTAATAATATTATAATAATAATATAAAATATATTATTATATAATATATTAATAATAATAGTATATAATAATATTAATATAATATTTTATTATAGTATAATATTATTATTTATATATTATATAATATATTATAATAATAATATATAATATATTATTGTATTAATACTATTATATATTATATATTATTATTATTATAATACTATTAATACAATATTTTATTATTATTAAAAATAATATACGCTGCACACCATGTAGAATTTAAAATATATTTGATACTTATCTACAAAATACTAATTGTAAAACATTAAAATAAGTTAATTAATAAAATCGTAATGCAAGCTTTGAAATTTGATCGAAAGCAAACAACTTCCGCATCATGAGTCCACGACCTTGGTTTTCTTCAAATCGGCAAAATTTCACCATAGATTTGAAAGAATTTTGTTTTCTTATGATGCAGAAACTGAGAAAACTAACAAACAAGGGGTTTGCTCCACCCGCTCGAAGGGTTCGTGACATAAAACGATTTAAAACACAATTTTTTCATGCTTTTCAACCCCAAAACCTAGTGGAATGTTTTTACATCGCGATTTTTTGTGTCATGGCGATTTTTGGGCGGTTTGCAAGGAAAATTTGCAATGCGTTTTTACAAAAAACCAGCGCCAGGTTTTTCACACGAATAATCGCCTAGCATTTTCCTATGCGAGTACTCACAGAGTTTTTAACCTATGGTTTGTTGGGTGCTAATACCTAATAGTGCATGGCAAGAAATAGTTGGTTGGACTCTTTTAAGTCTTCCACAGCCACTATTGACTCTTCTTCATCCATTTCTTCATCATAGGTGCCATCAATGTAAAACAATTTCTTCTCAACACATTTATGTCCTCTACTATATTTTTCATCACAGTTAATGCATTACCCTTTGGCCCTTTGTTTCTTTAACTTGTTTAGGCATCAATCTCATAGATTGAAGGAATGATGATGCAAGGGTCATCCAAACTTTGTTGCTAGGAAATTCTGTCATGTCCCGATTTTAAGACATTTTTTAAGGAATTTCAATTTGAAGGAATTTGCAAAATATTCAAAGTAGGGTTTCAAAAAAACTAGGGTTTTAGATTTAGGATTTGAAAAAAAATTGTGATCATATTTAAAAATTGTCAGGGAAGTTTTCTAGGTCAAATTTAAAGGGGCTATTAGGGTTTCGAGACAAGTTTATTTTATGGGATAATGGCCAATCTTCAAAATTTAGTGTTGCCAAAGGCACAAAAACTTGTCAAGATAAATTATAATATCTTGAGTCACAAAATACTCACAATTGTTGGGCATCGGATGTGCAATGGAATTATCCTAGGGACCAAAACCAAGCTTGCAACCAACCCAGACGATTTTGACAAGCGTCACCGAGAAGCCCTACCATTACTCAAGTTGTCTATGTCTGATGATTTAATCCCTGAAGTCCAAAATGCCACATCTACATTTACATTATAGGAAAGTCTAAAAAACAAATATCAAGTCTCCGAGAAAAGTCAGGTTCCATATTTGAAGAATTTGTTTCTTTCCATAAAATTGAATAAGGGTGTGTCTCTATCAGAGCACCTTCTAAAAATCAAAGATCTTAGGGATCAACTTGCCACAGTCAACAAACCAATGGACGAGGAAGATATGGTCGTTTTGATCATCAACAACCTGCCACCCTCCTATGAGACCTTTCTGGAGTCACTAAACCTATTGGCGGAAAGCCAAACTTTGACCTTTGACAAGGTCAATTCATACTTGTTGAAGAAGGAACAATGACAAGAACAGATGAGTGGAGTTTCTTTGAGGAATTCATAAAGTACACTTGTTACATAGTCATAGGGTACAAACCACAATTCTCATCCTTCATCTTCACAACCATGGAGAAAAGTACAGTGCTTGTATTGTCAGAAATTTGGGCATATGAAGAATGATTGCAAGAAACGACAATATGATCTATCCTACAAGAAGCAACCAAATAAAGCTAACATGGCAAATACTGCTGAGGAAGACCATCATAAGGAATTTGCATTGATGGCTCTTTCCGATAGTGCTAAAAGCAATTGTTAGTTCTTTGATTCGGGCGCATCCAAGCACTTCACCTGTCAAAAGGACTGGTCTGTTAGGTTTACTGTTGATGATAGTCAGGGATTCTATTTCGCTTGGTGATGGCAAGTCATATGAAGTTCAAGGGACATGTGATGTAAGAATTGCATTCAATAATGGCATCAAACTTCTAGTACAAAATGTTAGGTATGTTCCAGGGTTGAACAAAAATTTACTATCAGCCAAATTACAAAACATCCTAACATTCTAGTTCAATTTCGTGAGACAGAGTGCATTGTTTTTTATGTCAAATAGAATAAAATAATTGCTCGAGGCATTACGCCAAGCAGTGTGTATAAAGGCTTGTACAAACTTACTAATCCTATTTTGCATGCTACATCAGAGGAACCGTGGTCAGGTCAGAAATCTAAGGAGGTCAAGACAAAAGCAAGTACCATGGCACCAGCACCATTGCCATATGTACCTTCCAATTCATGGGATGTTCCAACACATCAGCTTTTGGGTGGTTCCTATCCACCTATGTATCAGCAGGGTAGAATTGAAGGTGTCTCCATTGCGGCTAAGGTTCAACCCATAAAGTGTTCGTCTCCAATAGAGACTTTGTCTCTGCAGCATTTGTCTGTTACGCCTCAGAGGCCTCAGTGTTACTTTGAAGGAGAGCCCGATGATGTCTTCCCTTGATTAGATGCATCACCTCATAAGACATGCAAACAAATTGATAACTCTATAGCAAGGCATGTTCACTATGTTCTTTCTTCTCACCTTTCTCATGTACCTACTATCATGAAGCTTGCTCGTGCAGATACTACTTCCCGTTTCTACACATCTCAAGGAGCATATTGTAATTTAATGACTAAACCTCAAGATCCTTCTGGTTTAGTCATTAAGGGGGGGTATTAGAATATAATAATGATCTAATAAAGTGTAATCACACATTAGCATATTTGGTTAGTTAGGTGTAGGTCATTAATACGGTGGTTGTAGTAGTTGCAGCTCTTAATGAGCCTATTGTACTGTTTTTAAATATGGTAGTTGTAGATGTAATAGTGCTTTTCTAATTCTATGTAATGCTGCTTCTCTTTGTGGAGTAAGCCATTCTAGCCAATTTCTCTCATCTCTTTTCGTTGCATTTACTAATAGTTTACACTTTGTCTATCCATGTACATCTTTGTTTTAGCCCTTTTTCACACCTAGCTTAATCTTGTTGAGCCTTTGTGTATCCCTATGTGCTTATGTGTCCCCTTTTCATGTGTTTTTACCCTTGTGTAAGTCTTGTGTTTATCCTTTCCTATACGATCCTTGTTCCACCCACCTAGCGTTTAATTTCCATCTCTTTATTCATGTGTATTTAACCCTTCTTTCCCCTATTTTCCTTATTTCTTGTGTTTTGGGATCCTTTTGACATGAAACCTTTTCCATTTCCCTTAGAACTTTCATATCCTTTTTTCTCGAGAATTTGGTGGCTTTAGAGCATTAAATGCTACCAATGCCCCTTGGGGAGCTCTAAGGATTCTCAAGATTTCGGTGGCAGCACATTCATTACACCTACTATATTTTTATCCTTCACTTGCTCAAAAGCCCTCAGAAAACCTATAGATAGACCCTTTTTTCCTCTCATTTCCACATCCACAATCATCCACATTCATCCTTGCAATTGTATGCCTATGCTTTCTTTGAGATTTCTGCTGGAATTAGGAGCTTGGAGCCTCTTAGAGTCTTGCTTATGTTCTAGAGCCTTGTTTGGAAACTTCTTGGAGTCATTTATAGAGTTTGAATTAGCCTTTGTGGCCTTTTTCTTCCTTCCTCATTTCCACATCCACAATCATCCTTATTCATCCTTGCAATTGTATGCCCATGTTTTCTTCGAGATTTCTGCTGGAACTAGGAGCTTGGAGCCTCTTAGAGTATTGCTTATGCTTTGGAGCCTTGTTTGGAATCTTCTTGGAGTCATTTGTAGAGTTTGGATTAGCCTTTGTGGCCCTTTTCTTCCTTCCCCATACCATTATGTTATCAAATTTCTATCCTCTTAACCATTAGAATCCCCATTTCCTTGCCCATTTCTGCATATTCCCTTCCATCCAGCAACCCTTGCCTTCATCTTGTTCACAAGCCCTCATTTCTATCCCATTTTCCTTCTCCTAGCCTTGTTTCCTTGTTTCCATCTAGGGTTTTACCTCTTATCATTAGCTTTTGTGTGTTTACCTCATTGTTATCCATTGTAGCCACTTGTTTCCAATCCCATAGTATAAGTACTCTTATTTGCATCAGATTTATTATTGTGGATTTCTGTTGGAAAACCCACAAGGGCACTGACTAAGGCAAGCTCCCCTTTAACACTTTCTTTTACAGGCTTTTTCATTTTGCAGGTGTTCATGAGTAAATGTATGGCAAGTGCATTAACGAAAAAGTCGTTGCAGGTCATGACAAAGCTTCCTTGAAAAATTCAGATCTGTTGAACGTTATTACCACGAGCACCCCCTCTTTGGACACTAGCACCCCTTTTTCTAAGTATTACTCACGTGACCTATAAATTTGTTCAAAAACTACTCTCATTTTGATCATTTAATCTTCTTTCACTTTCTGTTTTTACTGCATTTTGTTATGTTTTACAATCTGATTCGTGTTTCCATTTCTAGTGAATTCCTTGCATTTTTGCCTTTGATTTTGTCGGTTTCTCTGTCTGTGCAGGATTTGTACAAGAGACTCGCAGATCCAAAACCTAGGTGATCTATAGAATTTTCAGTTTCAATTGCGCAGCCATCAGACACAGAACCCTCAACGCCCTCTCTTTGGACAGTAGCGCCCCTTTTAAGCAAAACATAACTAACAGTCCTCAAATTTCTCCTGCAGATCCTTGACAGTATTTCCAGCAATTCTTCTTCACAGGTCTTCAATTTATCAGGTGCACAAGCTCCGTTTTGCCTTTTGCAAGTCTTCTTTCCCTAATTTAGTTCCCAATTTTATTTCCATTTTCCAATTTGTATTTCCAAGTGCTTGTCTTTGTCTTTAGTCAGTCCCAGCCCTTGTGTATGTTGATAAGTTTCAAATCACGCTTGTTTAGTTAGTCTAAATAGCTTTAATTTGTTCTATTTTGATATACACTTTAAAGAAAAAAAATTAACATACTTCTTTTCTTTATATTTTATTTCAATGAAACAAAAAGTATAGGGAAGTACATTGGAAACTAGAAAAGTAGGTACGATGGGATGGCATATAAGGCAGTATTGCCTAGGTGCATGTATCCACTGGGTATGTGGATGCAAAATTTACCCAAGGTAGCCTAACGCATTATATGCACAATGGGTGTGTTTGTCTTAATTTCATATGCTTGAAACAGTCAAACAAGAAATTCAAAACGTATATTCTGTCAAAATCTTAATGCATATTACCATTCATATTATATTAAAGTCAACTATTACATTTAGAGTGCATTCTCAACTATATTGCTGAGACTTGCATGTAGTAACAAAGAACTATTTATTAAGGATTGTGATCTATGTGTAGTAACAAACTGCTTCTGAACATTTTGGACATTATTTTGTGATTGCATCATAACACATATTGATGTACTGAAAAATATAATATGATATACACTACATAAATCAATAATAATGTGATATAATATATTAATCAATGATAGTCTGATATAACAGAAGGCTCCCTCCAATGGCTCCTGCTCCTCTTTAGTGCTCCTCTACTCTAAACCCTCCCCCCAATGGCTCTTGCTCCTCTTCAGTGCTCCTCTGCTCTAAACCTTAATTTGTTTTCAGTTTTCTCTATGCAGGATGTTGATGCTTCCCTAGGTTCTTTTGAGGTGGAAAAAGGCGCTAGCGTTTCTGTTTTGCCTGGCTGCAAGCATCCTCTTGGTGCTTCTTTGTCCCCAGCCTGCTTGTAGGTCTCTAATCCAGGGTTTTCAAAACCAAAGTTATTTTCTTCTGAGACAATTGTGTTTGGAATATGTTTGGTTGCACACTCCTGCAACAGTAGCTGTGCAGTTTTTGGGGGCTCTACGTCAAATAAAGATACACTGGGGTTTCATTCTCCAGCAATAGATACATCTAATGTGGATATTAAGGGTTTAGAGGCTTCCTCCACCCTAAACCCAGTTTATATCTCCCCTAAATCATTTGTTGATGTGCTATGTGGAAAGAATCGAAGTTTTCAGGTGGAGAACAATGATTGTAGGGACGCTGTAATAATTATGATAATTATCTCTGCCCTAACATCAATCATCCAGCTCAGGAATCATGATGGTATCTTACAAAAGATTGTAAATCTCAATTCTAGAAAGTTGGTTTGATTGCAAAAAGAGCAAATCAAATGTCAGAAGTAGTTTTGATCAAAATAAAGAAGTCAATATGTGGAAGAAAACCTTGATGGGGAATACCTTAATTGAGAAATTTAATGGTTTTTGGCCTAATCTGAGCAGTTTGTTTGAGTGGATCTAAGAGTTTTGGAAACCCTTTGTGAAGGAAGAAATTGAGATTTTTCCATATGCACAAGGTTGTAGTCAGTGTATAATGCTGATTATTATATTTGATAATATGGGCTATCCAACTATGTAATAATTGTTTGTCGGCTCTCGGGTAGTTGTACAAGTCAGTCAGTCGGAGTCAGTTGACAATTGTTCCTCTTGGCAATCGCCGGGTCTTTTAAATAGTCTTTGTATTGTCAAGGATAGACAGTATGATCTTGTGGGATCGTGTCATGTCCCTATATTGATAATTTATAATTGAATCGATTATGTATTACTCATTCTAAAGATATGAATGACATTAAAATATTTTAATCGATTAAATAATATAGATTAAATATATTTAAATAAGAAATCCTAAAGCAATATTATAAATTTTTTTTTTGATCCGTAAGATATGGGATTAGGGCCCATTCCCATAAAGTATCAAAATTATTAAAAAAGAAAAGCTTCAAACCCAGAACCAAGGAGCAACAGTAACAGAGAGAAAAAAAGACAAAGAAAGACAGATGCAGAAAACCGATTTAACCAGACAGGATTTCATCTTCTACACTCAAACCAAAAAACTCCAGAGATCAGCCTTTCTTTTGCTTCCGTTTCCTTCTCGTAAGGAGCGCTTCCATTGTCCATTGAGTGCCATCAACTATCGATTCCCGAGCTTCTGATCTCAACTTTTCTGCTTCAAATTTCCTACCCCATTGATTGCCGCCCTTGGAGATAAGAGGATTTGCAACCTTGCTTGCATTTTGTGATGGGGAATGATCTGAACGAGCCAAAACCTTGACCTGATCCTAAAGATAAACATGCTCTTTTGGGGGCAAACAATCTTGTTGTTCTGTGGCGGAATGCTCTTGCTGGTTGGCAGCTTCATGCTTCAACAACTGACGGAATTGAGCACTCAAAATCTTTTTCAGCCTCCCCACAAGCCTGGGAAGCTGGAGAATGATGAACCATGAAGACCCCATGATTCCTCCAAATGAAATCAGAATCAAGACTGCCCTTCTTCCGGACCCATCTTTTGAGATTGATAGCGCGAAGGCCGATTCCAGATTTTCCGTGGCAACCTACAATCTTGTGTCCAAGTTGATTACATCTAAAGCATCGCTCTGGGAGCCCCTCATAGTTTAAATATTGCAGCCAAGAGCCCAAAGAAGAATTTATGCAGACCATGTGAGGGAGTGGCCTGGAGATATCAACCAAGGCACAGACTCTGGTATATCGTCGCAGAGTCAAGGAGGCCGCATTTTCCATTTTTATGAAGGTGCCCACATGGTTTATCAAAGATTCTATAAGCCCCGCATTACACACAACCAAAGGTAAGTTGTAGAGCTGCAACCAAATCGTAATGGAGGTGATACGAGTGTTTGCTGGATCAAAAAAAAGGAGACCACGGGGTCACAAAAAAACCCGATCTGCCATAAAACCAAGGCCCATTATTCAATACAAACTTGCAATCTTCTGAAGTAAGGAAAATCACAAGGAAGAAACCATGATCTAGTAGCTCCACCTTAGGAGCAGCTATACTGTCCCAAGCCCCTTTGCTCCGAGCTAAAAAATCATCCACAGATGGTCTCTTCCCTAAAGCTCTGAAAACCAAAGACCGAGACCTGACATCGGCAGAGACCTCCACTATGCGCTCATCCGAAATATTGAAATCCACTGGCTCAGAAGCCAAATCCACCTTAGTATCTCCCAAGAATAGAGGGGTGGAGGAATCAAAAAAAGCTAACGGTGGCGAGGGGGCAAGGGCTTCTATACCCTGCCCAGAATCTGCAATTGAATTACCCTTCAAGATCTGCTCTTTACAAAATTCGCTGCACTCGTGGAAAGGATTGGCGGCATTTTTACAGAGTTTGTAGATGTTATTAACCTGTTCACCCATAGCCCAGGGTTGTAGACAGCAAATTAGTTAAGTGAATAAATAACATATTAAGATGTAATTAGTTGTTGATACCAACCGACAGGTCGGGTAGTTTGGAGTCGGTACCAACGATTGGCGTCACAACCAACCTTGGCCATGAGTATTTAATCGTCAATGCATTGTAGTCAGAGACATCGGTGATTTTAAGAATAGTTGATATGCAGACATTGGAGTCACAATGAAATATGTATGTTGTTGTTATGAACATTGTAATGTTTCCTATGAATCAATGATGAATACAATAGTCCATTCTGAGTAATTCTGTTATGTTCGTATGATGCACTATACTACTACTTAATTCTGTTTACTTCATATTCTGTGAAACACACCATATTGCAATAAACAAGGGTGAAACCGAAGATCGACCATCTGGCTGATAGAGGCCTCCTAACCCAACCGAATCCGCTGCAAGGGTATCAATTCCTCGAGACATTGTCCCCTCTTGAATCCAATCACCATCACACTTGCCTTGCCTATTACTCATGCTCTGATCCCGCTCTCCTTCTGTTTGCTCCATCACAAAGTTTTTCGCCTGCGCCAAATCCTTTAAGGCACTCTTAACGGCTTCAAGCTTTTCACAGAGGATTTTGGCATTTATGTCTAGAGGATTTTCGCCGGAGACTGAGACGCGCTTCTCCTTTGGATCTTCAACTAAAGTCTATCTTAATGAAGATCCTAGGCCACCACTAGAAGGAGCATCCTTCTTAAAAGCAGAAACCCTAGCTTCTACAGATGCGGAGGAAACCAGCGGCACCCTAGCAATCTTGTCCAGACTTCCCAAACCATGCTTGTAAGATTTCAGAATTATTGACTTGCAAAAATCCTTGCATACATGCGCCGGATTTGATACATTCCTGCATTCCTTGTAGATCTTGCCTCCAAAATCAACTTGGGGGGCACCGTTTAGATATCTGCTATATCGGATATTCTTGCCCTCCAGAAAAGACTTCTCTTCAAACGCTTTATGTGCCCTAAGCACCTTATCCTGCTCTTTGGCCCCATTCGTCCTTTCGCTCCTTTGCTTTTGCTCCTTTGATCCGCTCGCTTCCCTGTTGCGCAAACCACCAACTCCTTCACTAATCTCCAGCTCGCAGCTCCTGCTGCTCCATCGCTCCATTAATCCCGTACGGGAGTTAAAGCAATATTATAAATTGATATAAATATAATTTAAATATAAATAACAATTATAATTATTAATATAAATATAAATATTAATAATTAAATATTATTATAATAAATATAAATATAAATATTATTATTATTCTATAATAATATAAATTATAATTATCAATATAGATATTAAAAGTCTAAGACAGCGATTATAAAGAAGCAACAGCAAATATGTTCTAGCGCTAAGAAGATCTACAAGAAAACAATATGTCCATTGACCGACTCCCTCCTTATGTACGTCGATGTCAATATGTTAATGATAATAATTATTATTAATTAAGCCCCCCGGTTTTGGCACAACGATCAGTCAAATAGACTAAACAAAACGAATCGCCTTCACGAAGTGGCGCCTCTTGAAAGGTGGTGGCCGATGGTAAGAAGGTAACCCTCCAAGGCATATAATTACTTGATCGATCTATCAGCAATCTCATCATCAACGATCATCTCATCCAATCAATAATCATCTTCTGTCAATAGATCCTCAACTCAGCGATACAATAACTATACCATTTGATATATGCAGTCTTATACATAAAGTAGATCGGCATTCAAGACAGAATCGATCAGCAATCTTAAAGAGTTCAAATAGCATATCAATCTTGGGTATATATAGATACCCGTGATCGTTATTAAGAAGTGCAGCGAATTCATTAAGAGGCTGCCATAATATATATATATATATATATATATATATATAACGATCCAATAGAGGTGGAATATCATAAATCAATCTAGTTCCTATTGAAGGAACAGCCTTGCATAAAAGAATCATTATCTAGTGATCCATAGGAATCACTTGAGCATCTCGAATCATCTAAGGAGAAGAATCGCATATTTGTACGATCTCTCTAATTCATACGATTATCCTTAAATAGTTATACTTACCTAACTCATGATATACGAGGGATGAGCGCGACTTGCCACGTCTTTAATCTTTCACTATCTCGAATCATCTAAGGAGAAGAATCGCATATTTGTACGATCTCTCTAATTCATACGATTATCCTTAAATAGTTATACTTACCTAACGCATGATATACGAGGGATGAGCGCGACTTGCCACGTCTTTAATCTTTCACCTTTGCCCCTATGAGGACGTTTGGGTTGTTAGGGACGTACGGTTTGTTATTATTATTATTATTTAAACGGGTCACACGATAGGTTACTCCCAAATGGTGGTATCGACAGGCGTTTGTGACACCTTTGGGCCAAGTGGTGGTATTGACGGGCGTTCATGAAACCCTTGGGCCTACGGTAGTGGAGAATGATTATCCGACGCCCTAAACGTAATGTTTTCCCCTCCTCCGTTAGGGTAGATGATTGGGCTAGATTAACGACCAAGCTTGACATCGCCATTCCCAAAGTATATCATGAGGCATAAACATGGTTAAAGTATAAGTATGAGGAAATACATTTGAATATAAGTACTTATTCATTATTATTGATTATGATTATGATGTTGCTAAGCCTAATGATTATGAAAGAATATATGTTTTGTATATATTGTTAATGTTTTTGAATGAGGATTCCAACTCGGAATTATATTATTCAAGGAGATATTTATATTGAAAGGTGATAACCCTAACCCTCCATTGTTGCAATCATAATTCTAGGGCACATTCGGGAAGGGGACATCACAGATCGACTTTGATTCTTGGCCGACCATCTTTGGTCTACTTTTGTAATAATCTGATGAGTGAATAAAGATTACTTTTAGTCCTCTATCTGGTATGCATTGTTAATTCTATAAATTATTGCAAGTATTCATTTATCAGATAGAAGGGTAAACATTAGCATTGTTGCCTTAAAAGAAATTGGATACAATATAAGAGATTCATGCCCTTAGACTCCAATAAAGGCAAGACGAGACCACGTAGTCAGGATCAAGAGATCAGACGATCTCTTAGGCTGGTAGAACAAAGAGAATGCAGAAAAAGACTAGGAGAGATTGAGTGTGAGTAGGAGTCGTAGTTGGGAGAGGGGACACATCCCCACTACAAATAATCACACGAGGGTAGAGTGGGAGGAGATTGCAAGCACCTTGCACTACTAGCCGAAGCGTGGATTGATCCTTCCGATCAAGTTGAAAAGTCAAGACAACCTTCTTTGGATGGGGGAAGTGGGGAGTCGAAGTCATATTCCTTCATAGAAGGGTACGAGAGCAACCTTCGAGGCATTGAAGGGTTGTCAATTGAAGGAGAAAAAGCCAAGCCAAGGGTGTATAAAAGAAAATCTAAAGGCGAAACAAGTGTGTGGAATGTTGAAGCTATGGGAAGAGTGGAGGATTCTTACGTGGCCAAGAGTGCAAGAGAAACACCGAAATGTACGAATGGAAACTCCCTAGCAAGCAGGTTCCAAGCACTAGGTTTGCATCATAACAAAACCATGGTAAGCCCCAATGGAGAAAAGCAGAAGTTGCCCAAATTTATAGGCAATAGATCGGAGGATCCCGTCAAGTGTTGTAAGACTTGTGAGACAACCTGGACAGCAAATAGGCAAGATGATAAAGCAATTTGGCTACGGTCTTTTCCAGCCACCTTGTGAGGTGTAGCAATTGATTGGTATAACGAACTTGACCAAGCCTCTCGAAACACATGGGAAAGCTTAAAGAAGGCCTTTGGTGAAGAGTTTAAATTGCTTCGAGGTGATAATGAAATAGTAACCGAAATTTACAATACCAATCAAGGTAAGCATGAGTATGTACAAGCTTACAATCGTTGACTTAAAGAACTGCTGGTAAAGTTAGAAAAAGAACTTGTTGACGGTCTCAAGAAAAGGTGGTTCATTGAAGGTCTAATTCTGTCATTAAGAAAAAAGATGAAGGTAGTACCACCCTCTTCTTATGCAGAAGACTACAATCGGGCGATGGACATAGAAAGTGAAGACAAAATGTCCCCCCATAGCAAAAGAAAAACAGAGGAAGATGGAAGTTCGGATGGCACCAACGCCAATGAATCAGGAACAGTACAAGCGCTCCGGAGGGACATGATTCAGTTGATGAAAGAATTGAAGGTAGAGAAAGAAACCGGCAAAGAATCCACTGAACTCTGGTGTACTGAGTGCAAAAGTGAAGGTCACATCAAAGGTAACTGACTAGAAAAATTGTTTTGTGAGATTTGCTAACTTATGGGTCATTCGATAAAGGAGTGCCCATATAACTTGAAGACCAGGAGTACACAAGTACTCTTCACACAGGGAGAGCAGTCCACTCCATCGAAGCCATTGAACGCATCTCCAAGTGGTTATCGAAATCAAAGAGGAGGTCGAAGCCAAATACAGTACAACCCCAAAGGATGTCCGATCATACTATGCCGCCAATGTAATGAATGGGGACACTTTGTGAGAGATTGCCAAACCAAGCAAAACAAAGTGCAATTATTGTGCAAATGGTGTGGACCTAGCGAACATGAAGACATTGGATGTCTAAAGCAAAAGGCCCGCATCAACCTAATTGATGTTGAAAGGCAAAATGAAGTACTAGTCATTACTCGAGCCAAAGCAAAGAAGGTTGTGTACCTGGACCCACGTATAGAACAAGCATGATTTCGTGAAGCAAGAGCCAAAGTGGAGTAGACTATGGATAATGAACAATGCCACTCAAATGCAAACGCAAGTACGGTAACAAATCAATTACAATCCAAGAAAACTATTGCATAGCAAGTACTTCAAACTACCGTACCAATTAAAGTAGTGGATTTATTACAATGTATTCCTGAACTCCGAAATACTATTGTATCAGGGAAGAATGAGACGATGCATGCTACAACGAATTTGGAATCGAGAGAGAATGAAGACCCAATAACCGAACCTCTGCTGTCAGGCGACCAAGTAATTGATCCAATATTATTAATAGTTAGCATGACAAAGAAACCAGCAATGGTAAATATGGAGATCCTTGGAAGGAATCTCACCAATACAATTGTTGATGGCGGGTCTAGTGTGAACGTACTTCCGAAAAATACCTAGAGAAGTCTGGGTAAGCCGACTCTCTGGCCCCCAACTTTTCAACTGGTGGGTGTGGACCAAAAGGTATTAAGGTACTTGGTGTTTTAATGGGCCAAAAGGTAATTATCAGAACCCAAGTATTTATGTTGAATTTTGTGGTCATTTCATTATGACAAAAAGTATACGATGCATTGTTGGGTCGGGGTTGGCTAGTAGCAGCCAAAGCTGACCACAACTAGAAACGTAACACAATCTCCATCGCGAACAAGGGTCGGAAATATATAATTGATTTGAAAAACCAAGCAGTCAGCGAGGAAGCAATTTCCTCCAATTCGTCAAATTCAGATCCAAAGAAGAATGGAAAAAGAAGCATGATCAAGGTCCGATGGAGCCGAACGACAAAGGGATTCTAGAATTACAATCATGCTCAAAGAATGAAACAAATTCTGTTCGCAGCCTGTTTCATTGGCAAATGGAGGAATATGAAGCATTTTCGTTGACTTGTAATTTTCTCAAAGCTACGGCGATCAATGAAGAGCAATAGATGAAAAACGATTTTGAAAAGTTGGACAGTTTATGTGTACGGAACACAATACACAGTTCACAAAAGATAGTAGGTCCGATTCTCGCGGAGGCATCCAACTTTACCAAAGAATGCAAAATTCATGTTGGTATGTCTCCAAGTAATAATATTCAAATATTTAATTTGGAACGTACAGATACTTTTTCTACAGTCAAATCAAATTCATAGCAAAATTTCCAAAAGAGGGAAAAATATCCTACAAGAAAATTATGAAGGGAAAAATATTGCAAGACGAGACATTTTTGCAATCGAAGCGACAGATGCCAGGTGGACCCCACTTGAAAAAATAGAAAAAATCACTTCATTTTGCGTTGGGCCCCACAGGGAAAATGAGAAAAATAATAATGAAAAGAAAAATAATAAAAGAGAAATTGGGAAAAATAAAAGTTCAATGTGGAGGCCCAAAAAAATTATAAAATTTTAATTTTTCTACCATACGGGAAGCCCAAACAGACCCAACCGTATGGCATTCACAGTTAATTACACCATATCTTTGATTGTACGACTAAAGCATTTCAAAAAGACAATAAAGTAATCGCCCATCTTGTGTTGACTATGTTGGTTCCCAAAATGACAACCCGAAACCCTAAAACATTTCACAATCACCTAGGCCAGGGGTGTCATCAAGGTGATTGGAAAGAGGTTTGTCAACAAGTTTAGGGCAATTTTGGCCAACTTACAGGGGTGGGTAGTCTCCTCTACACTTCGAACTCAACTAGGCTCTGGAGGGATGTTCCAAGGGGTATACCTTAACAGGGATTTAATTCAAACAAGATGAACAACTAAAAACCAATGAGCAGCCAAATCCATCCCATTATTTTGATCCCAAAACTGTCACTGAACCAAGAACAACTAGCTGTCACAAAACCCCTATATAGCCGATGTATCTGTGCATGCATGACCCACATGAAATAGATTCATATATATTCCCTTGAAATAATTCCCTGTTTATACTAACAATCAAGGATGCACAGAATTAATGTTTCTTCCCCTAAACCACTGGTTAATGTTTTTGTTTGTTTAAATAATGTGAGGCTGATAGGAATGGCTCCAGATCGATGCCTACTCTATGGACAACAGAGTCACGGTTCATTAAGAAAACAACAAACTGAAACCAAAAGAACAATGAGCTATGTATTTTCATACACCACAGAATATGAGATCTTGAAACAAAACATACTCAGTAATCCAAAACATAACTGCATATACCCATATATAACATGAGAGAGATTATTACAAAGCTTGCAATATTTTCATAATGTTGTCACATTCATTTGACCCAATATTACATCTGTGCTATCAAACATGGCAAAAGAAAATACCCAAACTGCAACTGAGAAATCTTCCTGGATACATACCTAATGACCTGGAGACATTCTACAACAAAAACCATATACAATATCAACTCCTTTGACTTCACGGGTCTGCACTCCTTAATGAGTTGAATTGGCGTTTCAATGGCTGCCCTGCAACTTTCTACACCTGTAAATGTCTTCTAGAGACCACACACAAAAAACCAACCTCCCTGTAAATGTCTTCTAGAGACCACATGCAAAAAACCAACCTCCCTTAAAATGAGTTTCAAATTTGTATTTATAGCCTTTGCAGCTCGGATCAGATGGAAAAATGGGAGGGAAAACCCAAACAACTCCACCTACTACCATAAAAACTTCAAATTCAACCACCCACTTTGCATTAATGGTGAGCTGGAGAATAACTGGCACATTTTCGTGTGTTTCTAGGCATTTCTAGGCCTTTGGCAAGTGGCAGGACGACAAGAGAACCTGGCACCCCAAAACTGGTGGCAAGGTGTCGACGAGACCCGAAGTCTCACTAGAACCAAAAGTGACCAAGGTTCCAAATGAAAAAGTGATTTGAAACTTGACAAAATACCTAGGTATTTTCTCAAAGAATTATTTGAAAGCTCAATTTTTTGCACCTTCAAATTCGACTTGAAAATTCAAGGGGCCCGGAAGGATTTCAGACTTAGAAGACCTTCTGTTGTGGGGATCAGGAGTTCGAGGGGGCAAGGAACTTTAGAACCAGGTCCAAAAGTTCCAGTGGGACCCAAAGTCCCAAAGGAAAAAGGAGGGGTCGAGCTGGGAAAAAGTTACGACTCGAAACTTCGGAAGGAGCAAGAGAGTGGGGAGCAGGGAAGCAGAGGGAAATTGGACTTTGGGAAAAGTTCCTAAGTGTCAACGGGACCCGAAAGCACGCAGGGTCAGTATATACATAAGATATAAAATATAAGTATCTTCTTATACTTTAATTTTATATCTTATGTATATACTGTTAGGATGTTTGAGAGTGGTTTCAGATCCGTAGGAATTGATATGCAAAATCTAGAATTTGGAGGATCCTTCAGATTTCAGAGTTGGCCAAATTTTCAGGGTTTTAGGGTTTCAAACTTAACCCAATTCAGGGGTGCAGCAACATGCATCAGGGTAAAGGCACAGGGACCCCTAAGGAAAACTTTGAGAAATTTGACAAGATGGTGCAAATATGAGGTTGAAAACCTAGGTGCCAACAGACTGTATGTTCACCCTACTACTTGATCGTATGACAGTTTAGAAAAAATGAGAGATTTTTTATATCATATGGGTCAATACTTGGCTATTGACCATACGATGTATTCTAAATTTTCTTAGCCTCCAAACAACGTCGTACTACCCAAATATGTCTTTGCTTCTATATGGTCTATTCTTCAACGGCCTGTTTTCCCTGTTGGCTGCCATACATTCTCCTTTCACCGTATCATTTTCTCCAAATATATCGTACAAACTTCCTTTAACTTTGTCGTACGAATTCCATTTACTTCATTTCAGCGTACAGTCAGCCAGTTCTTCTACCTACTGTATGGTTTTCTTTTGTACGTCCAACTCTAGCGTGTACGACCTGTTCAACTTGCCAATAAACTCATGCTTTTGCAAGCCATATGACCTGTATTGTTAGTTACTACTCCAATACGGTTCCAAGTTGTCCTTGATGTCCGACTTCTATGTTCTATTTCTACTGCCATACGATTTCTTATTGTCCTCTATTATCCAGTCCTTGCCATATGTACAATTCTCAAATTTATCTTTTGTTGTTGTATGGCCATGGGATTTTTTCGCTGCACTTGTACTTGGTTCTTCCTCTGACTATGAGTTTGGCAAAAATAGGGAATACCGCATTCAGATTGATGAAGTGATTGCATTCAGATTGATGGTGTGCACCATGAAGGTCTGTGTGGTTTTGAAGGTCTTCATTTGGGCTTGGTGGCCAGGGCTCCGCCCCTCAACCCTGCCCTGTATCGCGAAAGGGAACACACCAGGGGTGCTACCCTCGAACCCTGTGAAGGGCGCTGCCCTCGACCCCGCTGGGTGCGCTACCCCCGGACCCCATGAGAGACGTTGTGCCCAAACCCCCACGAGGGGCGCTGCCCCTCAACCCCGCTAGATGCATTTCCCCCAAACCCCCACCAAACTCATTGTTGAGGTTTAGGATTTAAATTATTCATTTGTATGGCTTTTGCTAAGTAATTCTTTTGCAGTAATCAATGGATTTTCTCATATACTTGACCACTTTCTATCATTAGCTCTTCCAAGCAGAAATAGAGAATCATTCTTGTTGGTTGGTGAATTAAATGAATGTACCTTCATGGCATATGGGGACACTAAACAATTTTTTCATGATCAGAATGCTTCTAAGATGCTTGCAATACTATCTAGTTTCAGTGATCGATTGGGTACAGCATTTTCAGCCTTTAATGTGCAATCAAAGTGCGTTCTTTGGTTGGTTGGACTTCACCATTCTCCGTCTATTGGCAGGTGTTCGGGATGTGTTGGTTCTACTTCTACTCCGCTTGTACTTCCAGGTTTTCCTCCAGGTTCTTCAACGTTGTTGTCAGTTTGGCACAGCTTACCTAATGTCACTTGATACTTCATTTTTTTTGTCGTCTGGAAGATGACTTTTCTTTTGGGGGGGGGGGGGGGGGGGGGATGATGTAGTCAGTGTATAATGTTGATTATTACATTTGATAATATGGGTTATCCGACTATGTATTAATTGTTTGCCAGCTCTCGGGTAGTTGTAGGAGTCAGTCAGTCAGAGTCGGTTAGTCAATGGTTGTGTTCCTCTTGGCAACCGTCAGGTCTTCTGAATAGTCTTTGTATTGTCAAGGACAAGCAGTATGATCTTGTGGGATCGACTCTAATCCTTGGCTGACCATCTCTGGTCTATTTCTGTAATAATTTGATGAGCAAATAAAGATATACTTTTACTCCTCTATTTGGTATGCATTATTATGCAATAATTCAGATAGAAGGGTAAACAAAGGTATCTTTATAGTGGATTTTATGTCCTTTGAAGATAGAAAAATTGTTCTTAGTTCTAGGCCATGGTTTGGGAGGATTTCATTTTAAATTTGAGGCCCTAGTATCTATCTTTTAACCCTCTTCGGGACCTCTTTTCTATGATACCAGTATGGGGTGCACCTTCCTTATTTACCACTGCAATATTGGTGTAAATCTAGCTTTCAAGCTATTGGGAATTTGTCATGTCCCGATATTAAGGCATTGTTTAAATTAAAGATTTAAACATCATTAGATTGAGAAATCATACATGTGATATTAATATTAAATAATATTATTAAATACCCTTATGGTATAAATATAAATAATATTATCAATTTTAATATTATTATAATTATAATAATATATTATTAAGATATGATATATATACATATATATAAATATAATATACGGATTTAAATATAATATAGATATATATTATAATAATAAATATCAAACAATATTTATAATAAGTATAAATATAAATATAAATTAAATATTATAAGATAATTATTATAGATATTATAAAGTAAATTTTATAAACAAATAATATTATATATTATAAGCCCCTTAAGAAAGATGAAAAGTCTAAAGGCAGCGAATGCATATAAAACAAGCCTTATAAGAATCCACTAAAGCAGCAAATATGTTCTATCTAACAAGGCATTTAATATATAATATAAGGGTCAGCGATCTTTGACTAATATGATGAGATAAGGGGACGATTCATATAAAGGCTGCAAAACAAAAAGGCAGCAATTAGTTTATAGGGGCTGTTTAGTAAATAAAAGACAAAGGCAGAATTAGTAAGATAAAAGTGCAGCAATTAGTTTAGGGACAGCTATATGTTATGAAAGGATATTTTGATATGGAGAGTTATCAACTTATCTCCTTTATGAAGGGATGTGACCATTAAATGGATCATTTCCCTTGAAGATGTATAAGAGTGAAAAGTAAGGGAAATAAGGGAAAAAAGAACATATTTTTCTGAGTTTTATATACATATATATTTCAGACATTGAGATCTGCCATAGATATATACAATGGAGACATCCTATGAAGGAAAAATACATACATTAAGATTGGAGATTAAGAAGAATATTTGGAAGTAAATATATATATATTCCTGATATACAATTTGCACATATAAGCAAGACAAGAAGGGTTATTTAGAAGATCAAACAAGCAATCAAAATACATGTATTTTTGAAGCATTAAGAAGGGAAGAATATAATTTTATGATTCCTAAAGAATATGTAGATATTCTAAAAGGAATATATATTGCTGATAAATGGAGTGAGCATAATAGCAAGTAAAAAGGAAGTACATATTCAGATCTAAAATCAAGCTATATCGAGAAGACATCACATTGAGGATTGATTCCATTAATCTATTTTGGGATTAAGTCAAGACAAGGTACTCTCTAAACCTTTATTTGCTTGGAAATTGCTGATTTAGGGAAAAATTAGTGTTGTCCCAAAAGGGGGCATTCCAAGTGGTATCAGAGCAGTCATCCTGCCATCCTATGTATACTTTGTGATTTATGTGTATTCAAAGGTTTACCTTGTGGCTTATGTGTATACGTGTATTCGTGCGACTTATGTATGTAAGTGTATACGACTTACATGTATGTTTTGTGGCTTGAGCTACTTGCTTGACTACTTGAGCTACTTGGTTACTTGCTTGTCTACTTGAGCTACTTGCCTACTTGCTGGAGCTACTTGCTTGTCTACTTGAGCTACTTGCCTACTTGCTTGAGTTGGTTGCTTGCGTTCTTAAGCTATTTGGTTGTCTACAATTTTATTATGTAACTAAATGGCAATGCATGTAACCTACAAATTGGTGTAATCACTTCCATATCCTGAGGCGATCTATTATGAATGGCATGCGCCACATTAGATCGAGGATACCTTATATGAATGACATGCACCACATAAGGACAATAACGGACTTCATACGAATGGCATGCGCCACATGAGTCCGGGGCGACCTCATATGAATGGCATGCGCCATGAGGCTGAGGCGATCTATTATGAATGGCATGCGCCACATTAGATCGAGGGTACCTTATATGAATGGCATGCGCCACATAAGGACAATAACAGACTTCATATGAATGGCATGCGCCACATGAGTCCGGGGCGACCTCATATGAATGGCATGCACCACATGAGGTCGAGGCGATCTATTATGAATGGCATGCACCACATTAGATCGAAGGTACCTTATATGAATGGCATGTGCCACATAAGGACAATAACGGACTTCATATGAATGGCATGCGCCACATGAGTCCGGGGCGACCTTCATATGAATGGCATGCGCCACATGAGTCTGGGGCGACCTCATATGAATGGCATGCGCCACATGAGGCCAAGGCTATCTATTATGAATGGCATGTGCCACATTAGATCGAGGGTACCTTATATGAATGGCATGCGCCACATAAGGACAATAACAGACTTCATACAAATGGCATGCACCACGAGTCCAGGGCGACCTCATATGAATGGCATGCGCCACATGAGTCCAAGGCGACCTCATATGAATGGCATGCGCCACATGAGGCCGAGGCGATCTATTATGAATGGCATGCACCACATTAGATCAAGGGTACCTTATATGAATGGCATGTGCCACATGAGTCCGAGACAACCTCATATGAATGGCATGCACCACATGAGGCCTAGGCGATCTATTATGAATGGCATGTGCCACATTAGATCAAGGGTACCTTATATGAATGGCATGCGCCACATAAAGACAACGACACTCCATATGAATGGCATGCGCCACATGGGGACTAGGGAGGGATGGTATAGCCACCCTGAGACCTAGGAAGAATGCCCTCCGTCATGCTCTTGTCAAAATGTGATAGGTAGGAAGTGTGCCCTCCATCATGCTCTAACTTGCAAGTATTTCTATGAATTCTATCAAAGGATCAACTGGAGGTATGGATAACTATATGTTGAAATTAAATGTTATTTATGTTATATCATTAATTATGTTACGACGTACTGATTTCATTGTTAATTTATGGATCTTTAATATTGCTAATGTTCCTTTCTAGTAGTTATTCTTGTGTGCAGGTTAATAGATCAAGAATATCCCAAAAGGAGGGGACATTATCTCATCATCAACCCCCAGGATCATGCTATACGTTATCTTATCATCAACTTGCTTAAGCAATCAAGTCTTACAACATCATTAGATTCATCTTTTGGGATTTTCATCAATATTATTTCATTCCAAATCTCCAATCTCGGATTATCAATACTCCCAAAGTTTTCTTTAACATTGAAAAATTCTTCCTTCCTGCATTCATTTGATTAACTACATTTCCTCAATCATATTGCTATTCAAAATCAAATCAAATCTTCTTTGATCATGACATCATTTAATCAATTACTCCTCAACGAACATAACTCTTCTCGATTTTGAGGTCAATAACATATAAGACCAAATCTCGTAACCAAAGATCAAGATGCATCTTGGAATCTCAATACTCTCAAATCTTCTTAATCTATGATACTTGCATCCCATCGTTATTATTCAAAACATCAAACAAATGGTCTTTTGATCACAAATTCTGTTTCATGGAATCACAATCAATTTCTTTTCACTAAAGCAATATTCATTCTAGATCAAATCCACGATTTCGTCTCAAGGCATCGGAAAGTAGACATTAAAAGGTGCAAGGTAATGAAAGAAATCGTTGTGATTGCTTGAGGACAAGCAATCTCGAGAGGGGAGGTCTGTCATGTCCCGATATTAAGGCATTCTTTAAATTAAAGATTTAAACATCATTAGATTGAGAAATCATACATGTGATATTAATATTAAATAATATTATTAAATACCCTTATGGTATAAATATAAATAATATTATCAATTTTAATATTATTATAATTATAATAATATATTATTAAGATATGATATATATATACATATATATAAATATAATATATGGATTTAAATATAATATATATTTATAAATATAATATAGATATATATTATAATAATAAATATCAAACAATATTTATAATAAGTATAAATATAAATATAAATTAAATATTATAAGATAATTATTATAGATATTATAAAGTAAATTTTATAAACAAATAATATTATATATTATAAGCCCCTTAAGAAAGATGAAAAGTCTAGAGGCAGCGAATGCATATAAAACAAGCCTTATAAGAATCCACTAAAGCAGCGAATATGTTCTATCTAACAAGGCATTTAATATATAATATAAGGGTCAGCGATCTTTGACTAATATGATGAGATAAGGGAACGATTCATATAAAGGCTGCAAAACAAAAAGGCAGCAATTAGTTTATAGGGGCTGTTTAGTAAATAAAAGACAAAGGCAGAATTAGTAAGATAAAAGTGCAGTGATTAGTTTAGGGACAGCTATATGTTATGAAAGGATATTTTGATATGGAGAGTTATCAACTTATCTCCTTTATGAAGGGATGTGACCATTAAATGGATCATTTCCCTTGAAGATGTCTAAGAGTGAAAAGTAAGGGAAAAAAGGGAAAAAAGAACATATTTTCTGAGTTTTATATACATATATATTTCAGACATTGAGATCTGCCATAGATATATACAATAGAGACATCCTATGAAGGAAAAATACATACATTAAGATTGGAGAATTAAGAAGAATATTTGGAAGTAAATATATATATATTCCTGATATACAATTTGCACATATAAGCAAGACAAGAAGGGTTATTTAGAACATCAAACAAGCAATCAAAATACATATATTTTTGAAGCATTAAAAAGGGAAGAACATAATTTTATGATTCCTAAAGAATATATAGATATTCTAAAAGGAATATATATTGCTGATAAATGGAGTGAGCATAATAGCAAGTAAGAAGGAAGTACATATTCAGATCTAAAATCAAGCTATATCAAGAAGACATCACATTGAGGATTGATTCCATTAATCTATTTTGGGATTAAGTCAAGACAAGGTACTCTCTAAACCTTCATTTGCTTGGAAATTGATGATTTAGGGAAAAATTAGTGTTGTCCCAAAAGGGGACATTCCAGAATTCCTTAAGTATTTTTTTGGCTGTTGCTCAAGAGACTTCGGCACGTTCCCGCACATTTCTTATGACTGCCTCATATAATAGGATGTTCTTATGGGATCATTAAGAGGCATGGCAATCGTTAGTGCCAAGAAGCCAAACCCTAATTACGAACTTATGACTTATGATTGTTGGCCAAAGATGAGGACTAGCTCCACAGTTACCAAATCTGTCCAGTTTTAGTTCAAATCCAGTTTGATCCAGATTTTTTGGACCAGACGGATTTGTCAGATTCAGTCTGGATTTTTTAATTGCTATAGAAATTTTTCTGAATTTTTTAAACCTCCTTTACACCCCTACGGAACTTTCAGTGTCTAGGTTTGTTATACCTGTTTTATTGTGTTCATATATCAAAATGGTTGCCGTATTTGATGATTGTTTTGTCCGTTGTCCATTTACCAGTGAAGGAGATGATGGAAAGCAGTTTAGGTCACTAAAAATCAAGTTAAAACATAGTGGGCCGATCTGGTAAGTGACACAGAGATGTTCATGTATTTATATGGCTTAAGACTGTCATTATTTCTCATTCATTCTCTGATCAGCATGCAAGACCTAGTGCAGCAGTCTTCTAAAGGGAAGAATGACAGAAAAAAGGCATTTTCATGCAGCTAATAAACCTTCCAAAGGTGTGCCAATGATGAAGGACAGTCCTCTACAGACATGACAGCAGAAAGAAGGCACCTGGCTGTGTTGGAAACAAGTGTCGAGTGACAAGAATAGCAATTTGGCATGCCGAGGGAGTCTGATATAATTTGTTTCAGTGGCTCAAATAGGGTAAAAGCGCACCTAACATGCACTGCAGACCTCTTCAGTGACAGCAATAAGCAAATCAGATGCCTGCAAGTGTTTGGACAGTCATTTAAGTAGCTGAAACAGCACAAGTGCACGCCTAAGACAGAGTCAGCATGTTTAAGTGACATAGTTGCTCACAAAATGCAACAAGGAGATGAATAAGTGACAGAAGCGTTGGTAAAGTGTGCTTGAGGCCTGATGAAGTGACTTCAATGGCAGAGATAGCACTAGTGCATCCCTGGGAGATAAAGAAGGATGAAGATGATACAAGTGCCTGCATGGGAGATGATGACATTCAAAATAGGCAACTTGATCAATGACAAGTGGCAGGGTGAGAAGAAGCGCACGCCCAAGGACTTGTAGTTGTAAGCAGCAAAGGTCTTCAAATCATGGGCCCATGGATCTTTAGCTGGTAAAGACGTCTTATGTGGTGGGAATAATGCAATCATGTGCCTGAAGGGTATGATAATAGTAAACACCAGCGAGTAGCACACCTGGGCTGCCTTCACCAACAAGTCAAGTAGAAATCGCCTGATGTGTTCTAGTCAGCAGTTCAAGTGCTAGCATGATAAAAGGTACGCCAGGCTGTTTTTGCTGAGGTTTAAGCAGCATGGATGGATAGCAGGGGCGCCTAGGAGGCTAGGACACGATTTGGTATATTTTAGCTAATCAACGGAGATTCCAGCCCTCTGTAGCAGCAGGAAACATCATTGCGTTCACCAATATCACCAACATTCTGAGTGGGAAATGATGGCAGTCACCATATCACTGTTTTCATACTGATATAAGTACCAGCAGATTGACAATCTAAACAGCTAATACCAATGGTGTTTTCAGTCCAGATTTAGATTGTTTTGTGAGGTTTCTTGGACTAGGGTTTTTAACTGATTCAAAAATCAACTTCCAGCCATCTAGGGTTTCTGTTTGTTGGTTTTGCTGTCTTGGAACTCAATTTTGGTCATCTTCATATGCTTAGTGTTGCAGTCATTATACAAGGGTCTCACCTGTTTACAGATTTGATAGAGCAGATCCAGTTCTAGGGTTTTCCAGAATAATCAGGGGGCAGATTTGCCTCATGGATGGTTTTCAATCAACAACAACAAGGACCTAAGGATTGGTCCTACCTTCATTCAGGAGATTCAAACAAAGTTTTTGACCTTGACAAACCCTATGACTATGGTTTTCCTAATTTCCTGCTTACAGATGAATCAATATGGTTAAGGCTGGTAAAATCCTCTATAACAAGAGCTGGCATTGAAGTAACAAATTGTTTTATTTCAGTGCATGGCATCAGATTCAAGTCACCAAGTTGTCATCAAGGGATCTGACAAGTTTCACGGCAAGGAAATGCACTGGAATCACAGAGGGCATTCATGCATCAAACGCTTATTTTTAGCAACAGCTATTTTTGGCAGCTGCTATTCTAATGATCCTATTTCTAGACAAAGGGTCAAGACCTATTTTTAGGTCACTTTGGTAAGAAGTTTTGTTTATTAGTTCTTTAGATTAGTTTTTCTTTAAAGTATCCTTCTTTACTGTTTTTTCTGCAGCTTTTAGGAGTTGCTTTAAAACTATGGTTTTTAGGATAAATAATTATTATTTTAAATCCTTAAAATTGGGTATTCTTTGTAACCTATAAATAAGTGCTTTGGGCACAAGAGATGGTTAATGATCGTTGAAGTTATGCTTATTCTGCAGAAATTGTCATTCAAGCGTTAAATCTGAGTTACATGTGTTTTTAGCATATTGGATTTTGTTAATTGAATTAAAAGTGAAGAATAGTGTTAGGCTTTTATTAACATTGTGATTAATCTTAGCAGTTACTTTGTGTGCATCTAAGTTATTCCATTTATGAAATCTTACATTGTTGATGTGTGTTAGAAGTAGTTCATTTATCTTATTCTTGTGTATACAGCCCTGCTGGTCTCTGATTTCAGCCAGTAAGCAAGTATTTGTTGTGTCTAGTTTACTTGATGTTTCATTTGGTTGCAAGTATTTTAAAATATAAAACCTCGCTAGTGAGAAAAGAACCTTTCAGGTCTTTTACTCATTACCGAGACTAAAAAAATAGGGCAGGATTTATTTCGGTTATTTCATTCATGCAAGCGCCCCTCTGAGAATATTGTAAACTGTGCATAACTGTGCATTTTGCTCATAGCTTGGATTCTAGGATTAGTTTAGTTTTTCCAAGGAGTTTCCCCTTACAATTTGAAGATAGATTCATCCTTGCATCCTATTCCGCTTTGTGTTGTCTCAAATGAGAAATTAAAATGCTAACACCTCCCAAACGAATCAAATTTTCAACCCTAGTAACTGTCACTATCTCCTCTACAGTGCAACAAGTAGTGGTCTCCTGTCATGTCCCTGCATTATGTATTATTCATTCAAATCAAAGATATGAATGATATTATAAATTGAATATATTTAAATAATATTTATTTAAAACAATTAAAAGATATATTATTATTATATTTATAAATAACACATAAACAATAATAATATATTATAAATATATCTAATAATATAAATATAAATATTCTTATATTTATCTTATATTATAATATAAATATAAATAGTATAATATAAATCATATATCATTTACTATGATATAAATGATATAATATAAATAATACAAAATAAATAATATATCATTTATTATAATGATATAACATAAATACAAATAATATAAATAAACTATATGTTAAGGGAGTTACGTATGGTTACCACAGGTCATAGAAGGGAATAACATAAAGTAATAAAAATTATGAAAGGGTAAGTATGTCTTTTACCACCAGGCATAATAAATATCCCTTGAAAGGGAAATAAATAAAGAAAAGAAGATGGGCAATAAATAAATAATATCCCATAAATAAATATATTTAGATCCGCATTATATTTATATATATTTCTGAGTCATAACTAAAAAAGATATCATAAATATATATAGGGAGGAATTATTCAAGTAAAAATAAATATAATAATAATAATAATAATAATATATAATAGTAAATATATATTTATTCATTGCATAATATAAGGGCATTCATATATGGAATCGGGCTGTTGAGAAGATGCCGATCTCATAATAAGGAGCTCTTAACTAATACAAACAAATATCGAGTATCAAAGTTTAATAATATTTATTTATTAAGGGTGGTGACGGGTGGTGAATTGCACCCCTTCAAACTTATAAATATTAATGGGCCCATCTAACAAAGGGGGGAAAATGAATAGAAAAAGGAACGAGGAGAATAAATATCTACCGCATCCAAAAGATACCTGCAGATCGTCTGAACAGCAGGTAAGTATTTTAATATATTTAATTATTAAGATGTAATATATCTATATATATGCGTGTAAATATATATACATAAATAAATATATATATATATACAATAATATTAATAACATATATAATAATACAATATAGAGATATTATTAATATTATAACAAATATTATAATATATAAATATTAAAGAATAGGCAAAAGAGAATAGAATCCAGTGAGCAGATTCAACAAGACAAGTAGCATAAAGAGGTACGTACACTTTCCTTATTAATAGGTTAGGCAATATAAATGTTGTAGAAGAATAATATGAATATAAATGGACTGTCAAGTTAATTGGTATAATTATGATGTTAACTATAAATAAATGCACTTAACTTAGACAAAACTATGAATGCACAGAAACTAATATAATGAATAAATGTAATGATATATGATCAATATTAATATAAGGCATCTTGTGTTAAATGCCAATAAGAACAATTATGATATTTATGAAATCAATTAAAGATACAGTAATGGTATGTTCATCTCATCACTTCTATTTCCCATAACCATAGGAGAGGCGGTCTTGTTAGGTAAAGGCGGGGTAATTCCATCACGATGGATTGGAGAGGGTTTAACGCGCCCTAGACAAGGATGCTAGGGAGAGGCGGAGTAATTCCATTCCCAATCACATTGGAGAGGGTTCAACGCGCCCTAGACATATAATTTCCCCATCCATGGTTAAGGAATAGAAGGAAGATGATATGGGAAGATGAACTTAGATTATTAATTCTATATTTCTCTATTACTTCATCCTTAAAGGAATGTTAGGTCTTGTGGGGAGAGGCGGAGTAATCCCATCCGTAAGAAGGCCCGTAGGCTGGGACAAAGTCTCCCGTAGGCTGGGTCAAGAGATAAGCCCGTAGGCTGGGACATAGTTCCCGTAGGCTGGGTCAAGAGATGGTTTCAGCGCGCCCTATACATGTAAAGCCTAGTTCTATGAGGAAGAGTAATAAGAAAAATATGCATGATTGAATTATGGAACGTATTATAGAATAGTTATCAATAGCAAGTAACAATTAGGAAATAAATAATCTTTGGAATGATGTGAATACATTATCATTGATCTTATTTGATCTATTCGTCGAAAAATTATTAATCTATAATATTTCTAATGTCTCCTTGAGAAGCACTTTGAATGCAAATTTAGGTTTAAATGTTTCCTCTAGAAAGAGGGACATTACATCTCCAATATGCTTTTGGACCACCCCTATATGTCAACAAGCTCTATATTTCATAGGCTTAAAATGGTAGCCCTTGTATTTCTTCTGGCCTAAAAGGATAACCTTTTTCTAACATTATGGCTTGAAAAGATGGCCCCTTTGATTGTGTCCCTTGCATAACGTATGGCTTGAAAGACAGACCCTTTGAATTTATGTAGAGCAATATATGTTTGAGAGCAACAAGACACTTAGAAAACAACATAAATGACATGTATAGACACAACTATCTCAATATTATTTAGAATTTGGTATTCTTCTTCCTTTGCTTTTTCCTAGCAAGATCAAGACACAACAGGGCTGAGAGGCAACACATTCTAATTTCTCTTAATTATTAAACTCCATATCACCTTATCACAACAATCCCACAACTGACACATTGTCCCTCCAAATGTCCCTCGAATCCAGATCTGGAAATTCCAAAACCACTTCATAAGGAGCTAAGATATAACCTTTCTATGGGATCTTGGAATGCAGAGTCAAGTTGTTGTCCAACCTTTATTAGAATAGAGGCGTTGTGTAGACATAAAGAGAACCAATCTCTACAGAATGTTGATCATTGTCATATGTTCCAGACCTTTGCAAGATATACAAAGTAGATGCCCATCTTCCTAGACTCCTACATTGGAAAGCTGGACATTCTGCACAATAACCCCAAAATAAGAAACCAATTTTGAAATTGATATAAACCATAGTAGCCATGTTCGCAAAAGAATCAAATGCTAAATGTTCAAAAAAGATGTAAAATACAGTACACCAAAAAAAAGCGATAAAAGACAAGACAAAAACATCGAATTCTTTTCAAGCAAACATCCCAAAGTATATAGAACTACCTTTGTGTAAAATTCTGTATTTAGGGTAAATTAAGTTCAGAATGGGAGAGTGTGTCAACATTGGCTCACTGTCTCCAAAAAAATGACCATCTAATAAGTATGGCAGAGAGAAATGTAAAAACATGGCTTTTTTACAATTTGGAGGGTTGCTACTATGACAGAAAAGTATACTCATAGCACGTACTGAAATCATCATTCAAAGTTTTAATATAGTAAAAATCACAATCAACATCCTTGGCTTAAAGTTTTGCCAAGCTCTCATAATTTGAAGTCTTTTCATTATATATGTCATAGAAGATGCACTGAATGGTCACTCTGCCAAGGCTGTCATTCAAGATCTTTGTTTACAAGAGTATCGTCGATATTGTGAATTTATGTCTCAAAAAAGAAAGATTTAACTGTGTGGAAAAGTAAATGTAGAGCACGCAGTTACAAGTTTGCCATGAAATTTCCCCCAGTTTGTAAGATGATGTGCCCATCTCTGATTGCACTGTATAATTGCCTCCACAAACAAAAATTTCAAACAATTGGAGATCAACTACACAACTACAATTCACATGCTCATTGTAATTATGTAGACTGAAAATCAAATAAATTAAGACATCTTTTTTCATTTACTTTTTTTAATGTCAGACAATGCCTCCAATACAGAGACAGAATGGAAGTGAAGCACATAACCAAGCCAACAATGAACAACATTTCAAGAAAGAGATATCCAGATATACATTTCAAAAATGAAAACATGTGGAAATAATCTAAAAAATCTAAGGAACACTGTTCTCAAAAAATATAAAAATATGCAAATTTCTGAAATGAAGCATACCATCATGAGTTTTTTATGGAGGGCCACATTTCGAGCCCGAATGCTTCTCTCTTCAATTCCGAAGAGAACTCTACATACAAACCAGCATCGTCTTCCAAACCTTAAAAATCGATCCATACTTCTAAGTAATCTAGCAAGTCATTTACATATGAGCCTGTAGACCAATTAATAAATGCACATCACTTATAGGAATTTTTGACTTGTCAAGGTACTGAAACTTCACATATCATCTCAATCTGTAAAAGCAAATTACAATGAAATATTATCCAGTAAAAGAAAGGAGGTGTCAAGGTGTGATGGAGGTATATGAAGATCTGGAGCATCATTGTTATAAAAAAATAAAAAATGTTCTATGACTATCACTTGCAGTCTTACACTACACGTTACCAATGAGTTGAACAGTGATAGAACGAACTTATACATCCATAATCAGCAAATTTACGAAAAAAAGTGGAAAGGATACGCATTTAGAGTGGGGCATTTTTAAATAATATTTTTTAATTAAAAATATCTGAGTTTGCAACATACGATTCCATTCAATTGATTTATGAATGATCATTGAATATGACTACATTAATGGAATTAGTGCTCAGCCAACTGCATATAGTTGATCTCAAATTGAGGAAAAGATACAGAGAAAGAGTTGGATGGTAATTTCAAGATTCTTGCCAGGCTGGATAGATTCTACAGCTTCTCTCATCTCTTTTCCAACTCTAGTTATGCAAATATGCACATTGAAGTTCTTACAAGGACTATCGGTTTTTACTTTTTTACCATCTATCAATAATCACATGTCATAATCTATCCATTTTGCAAGAGAAACCTAAACAGTTGTTCAAGATTAATGACTCTCAGTAAGCTCCAGAGGATTGTGGGAGAGCTATTGCTGTAATCAAGCGGCTAATCCCAAAACTTTCTAGGATGGTGTAGATTTTATGATGGGAAGAAGCCATTTGCAGGATGATAGGGATTGGGATTAAATATTTTTTATGTAGAGGATAGAGGACAAGGAGTTTTGGCTCTAATGTAAGCCAGAAATAAGACCAGCTAGATGAGGACTGCTCTAACACTTCAGTGTAGGATCATATCGCAGAGTAAGAACAGCTTCACAAGGCCACGTTTAGATCAATTTATCTGCTTCTCCAATAACTGAAGCCAGAGTTTCTAATAGAAGTAAGTGCCAACTAACTGCTCTCATTATGTTTTCCTCTTCAAAAGTCAAAGAACTTAATAACCATTTATCCTAAAAGGAGAAAATAATTTGGGCAACAAAGGATGCTAAATCTCCATGTGAAAATGGTCTAGTTGTAAAATTCCAGAAAGTTGAGGGAGACCATTTGTACGTATCTTTAATGAATGTATTTGGAAGCTTACCTAAACATATAGGGGACCATAGACTAGTGCAAAGTTGCATATCTCCAACTCAGCCAAAAACTTGGAGAAGCCAAAGACTAAGAGTATGTCTCATACTAGAAAATACTCTACAAAAAAACAGAAAATTGTGTCATGTCCTGATATTAAGGCATTGTTTAAATTAAAGATTTAAACATCATGATAGAGGAAACAGTGAGAATATTCACACCTTCCCTATCATTAAATATATATATGTATATATGATAAGATATATGTATATATATATCATATAATATTATAAAAGTAATTATAAAATATATTTATATATTTTCATTATATATATATATATATATATATATATATATATATATATCATAGAAGTATATGTATATATTTAATATTATAAAAGTAATTGTAAATTATAATATATAAATATATATATATGTGTGTGTGTGTGTGTGTGTGTGTAATGTCCCCTTTCTAGAGGAAACACTTAAACCTGAAACTGCATTCAAAAATGAATTCTCGAAAAAATATTAAAGATCATTGATCGTTAATGATAAGATTAGATAAGGTCAATGATAATGTAAAAAACATCATTTACTTGTTAAATGATTGTTTATTCCATGCTTATCATTTTAATTATCATCTTTGATGTCATATTCTATAAGTGACGTAAGTGATCATAATGCATATTCTAAGGTTCATACCCCTTTTCTCTTAGCCCTCCACCGGGAGTTAGCTATAAGGCGCTTGGATACCTTGCATGGAAGGAATTACACTGCCCCTCCTTATGCTATTCCCATATAGATGGGATGATAGAGAACAAGTATATGACCGAGTATAAGCTGAGATCTATATCTTCCTTCGTCCCTTCTCCGGAAAGTAGGATTTGCATGGTGTGGCGCTAAGATACCAATACATGGAAGGAATTACACCCGCCCCTCCTTATCATACCAAATCCATGGATATGTAAGGCACCAAGTTACCAATTCCATGTTAGAATTACTCCGCCATTCCCCGTCGTATCCATTACTCCGTAAGAAATAGTAACTAAGGAGATATGATGACTCATAAGCATAGATTATGGCAGGGACATTCTTATGATTTAGAATGTTGTGTCCATTGTGAACTCAATGTGCTTATTGTTCTTATTCATGCTTCATTTTCGGTGAGATCATATTTCATTTATATAATAACATCTATATAGAATGTGTTTCCATTACAATTTCCATCTACACTATATACATATCATAATTCCATTACACCACATACATATATATAGTAGATTTTCACTACTTTGCATACTAATTTATTCATCTTATCATTTAATTAATACCTGAATCATATGTATATTGATTTCTATTGTGATTAATATTAATTTTACAAACATATACTCATATATTTGTTCTTTATATATAATACTCTTATCACTTAATTTTTACCAACCATAAATTGAACAAACTCAAACACTTACCTTTGGCTGATCGCTGCAATTTCCTGCTGCTGACTGCTCTTCCTTTATTCCTCTTTGAATCGCTGCTTGCTTTTCTTATTTTCTGATTGTATGTTTTCTGCCTCTTTTACTCTCAGTCAATATATGTTGATTGCCTTTATTTCTTATTCTCTATGTATTTCAAGTGCAGACCTATGCAGATCTTATTTACTAATGCTTGATTTCCTTCTTGTAGAAGTCGCTGCATCCTTTTGTAAACTCCACTTTTTCCATAGACCAATGAATCCTTCCCCTCCTTTTTTTTTTGTATATATGAATTGCTTTATATAGTATGTATCCCTAGCTGTCAACTCGTGACTTTTCTTACTTACCTTTTCATTAAGGTAATGGCTGCTCCTTTAATTTAGTTTACAAGGATACATATTAATAATGTTTTTTTTTTTTTAATTATTTATTAAGGTGATCGCTGGTGTCAACCAACTTAATCGCTGCACTTGTAAATATCCTCCTTCCTTACATATTAAGGAGTGATCGGCCTCCCCTTAACCTTTTTAAAGTATATTATTTATATAATATATATATATAGTATAAATAAACACATTTGTTATTAAGTATGGGAGCTCTTTTGTCTTGTTTTATTCACAAGCATATATCGTGGGATAATGTTTTTGTCTTATTAGACTTTTATCTTTGTATGATTTTATTTTGAATATGACCTTTTGTTTAACCGTATTACTTGGCCTTATTCCAAATTACTTTACTTTCTAGCTTTAATGGACAAGACTCTTCATTAATATTTGTAATATTTATTTTTTTAGACAATAATATATCTTATTAATTATTCACATAAATATTATATTAAAATATTTATATTTATAATATATCTAGTTAATTATATATATATATATATATATTTCATATATTTTATAATATTTAAATATTTATATTTATAAGATATTTAATTATATTAAATTAATAATATTATTTATTAAATAATACATATTAATAATATATTTTAAATAAATATATTATATATTATATTTTAATTATATTAATTTATATAAGGCTAAAACAATTCAATTATAAATCACTAGTATAGGGACATGACAGCGCTCCCCCCCTCAAGATTGCTTGTCCTCAAGCAATCATAATGAGTTCTTTCTTGCACTTTAATGTCTACCCTCAATGTGTTAAGATGAAGTCATGATCTCGTTCTAAATGGATAGAACAATTAAGTTTGATGAATATATCTTATAAATTTCCACATCTCCTTTTAAGATCTTTCTCCCCATTTGTGGATTCCAAATTAGCTAAGTTGTCTTTATTATGTCCTCTCAAAATTGTTGTTTTGGCTTTTAAGAGATTGACCCTCCTAGGCCAATATCATACCTCAGTGGTCCTAAATCTCAACTGAATTCTTTAATGATGTTGTGGATATCTTTCTTAGATGAAATGCTCTTCCCTTTTTCACCTCAAGGTTGAATGGTGTTGAGTGATCCCATCAGGATGTTAAATATAACTATAGAAGTGATTACACCAATTTGTAGGTTACATGCATTGCCATTTAGTTACATAATAAAATTGAAGTAGACAACCAAGTAGCTCAAGAACGCAAGCAACCAGCTCAAGCAAGTAGGCAAGTAGCTCAAGCATGCAAGCAACCAACTCAAGCAAGTAGGCAAGTAGCTCAAGCAAGTAACCAAGTAGCTCAAGCACATAACTAGGTAGCCTGAGCCACTGAAAAGACAACATCTTTAACATTCTCATTTTCTTTAAGCATAAAGTAATTATTAGAGCACATCTTGTTGAAGATACATGAAGTAACACATCGATACATGTGATACATAAAGTATAAGTAGAGTATATACAAGGAACATGAATAATGTATGCGTACCTCAAGTCGCAAAACATACATGTAAGTCGTAAAGTATACACTTAAATACATAAGTCGCATAAATACACGTATACACGTAAGCCACAATGTATACACCTAAATACACTTGAATACATATAAGTCATGGAGTATACACTTGAATACAAATACAAGTCATAGAGTATGAATACATTGTCATGAAGTATACAAGGTCATAGAGTATACACTCGAATACAAATGCACTCAAATACAAATACAAGTCATAGAATATATACTCGAATACAAATACAAGTCATAAGTATACACTCGAATACAAATACAAGTCATAGAGTATATACTTGAATACAAATCACAAAGTATACACTCGAATACAAATCACAGAGTATACACTCGAATACAAATACAAGTCATAGAGTATGCACTCGAATACAAGTCACAGAGTATACACTCGAATACAAATCACAGAGTATACACTTGAATACAATTACAAGTCATAGAGTATACACTCGAATACAAATCGTATACACTTGAATACAATTACAAGTCAGAGTATACACTCGAATACAAATCATTGAGTATACACTCGAATATAAATACAAATCATAGAGTATACACTCGAATACAAATACAAATCATAGAGTATACACTCAAATATAATTGCAAAGTCATAGAGCATACACTTGAATACCATTGCAAATTCATGGAGCATACACTCGAATACATAGTCAAGTCAGAGTACACACTTGAATACAAGTACCCTCAAAAGAAGTATACCGTAGGACAATTGGGAAGGGGATTCGGTGCATCCCATACTACACTGTGGACCTGTCCACCATCCCAAGGTCATCAAGTATACACATGAGTATGAAGCATACACGCAAATACACGTAATAAACAAAGTATTCACATGAACATATGTTACAAAGCATACACATAAGTCACAAAGTAAACCTTTGAATACATGTAAGGCACACATAGTATACACAAGATGGCAGGATGACTGCTATGATACCACTTGTAATGTCCCCTTTCTAGAGGAAACACTTAAACCTAAAACTGCATTCAAAAATGAATTCTCGAAGAAATATTAAAGATCATTAAACATTAATGATAAGATTAGATAAGGTCAATGATAATGTAAAAAACATCATTTACTTGTTAAATGATTGTTTATTCCATGCTTATCATTTTAATTATCATCTTTGATGTCATATTCTATAAGTGACATAAGTGATCATAATGCATATTCTAAGGTTCATACCCCTTTTCTCTTAACCCTCCATCGGGAGATTAGCTATAAGGCGCTTGGATACCTTGTACGGAAGGAATTACACTGCCCCTCCCTACGATACCTCATAGGGCACATGGATACCAATTCACGTGCCAAAATTACACTGCCCCTCCTTATGCTATTCCCATATAGATGGGATGATAGAGAACAAGTATATGACCAAGTATAAGCTCAGATCTATATCTTCCTTCGTCCCTTCTCCGGAAAGTAGGATTTACATGGCGTGGCGCTAAGATACCAATACACGGAAGGAATTACACCCGCCCCTCCATATCATACCAAATCCATGGATATGTAAGGCGCCAAGTTACCAATTCCATGTAGGAATTACTCCGCCATGTTTATTCTTTCATTCTTAAGGCACGAGTGGTGTTACGTATCATTATGGTGTTGTGAGTACTTGGAACTCCAAATTGTAATAGCTCAAGATCTGTGGCCATAGTAGTGTAGTGTTGGAAACTTACATATATTATCAGCAGTGAACAGTGAACTGGTTCTGGAACAATAGATCGTACAGTACTGTCATAAGTTTGCATTTGATTGTAATAACAGCAGAGCTGATTCATACAGAAAGTTGCATATATTCAAATCTTCAATTTGAATATCATAATCTAGTTTGGCTATCAGTTGTGCAAGTGTTTATTAGTATTCATTGAGAGATATAATTGAAGAAATCTGAAAGAACAAATAATATCTGTCCAATATCCATTGCAGGATATTACAAATTGGAAATTGAAAATTGAAAACTATTCAAAAATTTCAATTTTCAAGGAAAAATTTTTAAAAAGGAAATTTATCCTTTTATGACAAATCCACTTCATAGACATCAAGACTATCATAGAAACTTGCATTATATAGGCAAATAATTAAAAGCTTTACTGAATGTGTTAAAGTGCTTAGCCACAGATATGTGGGAGCAAAGATAAATGCGAAGTTGCACAACTCCTTGGCAATTTCTCAACTAAGCCAAAGAGTAAGAGTGTGACTTATACTGGAAAAAAGGATGGTAAAACCTCAGGAAATAATAAGAAACTGGTCATAATGTCATGCAAAAATATTGTTTCTTATTCCATAGCAAATCCACTGAAGAGGCATTAATTTTAATGTAAAACATGTATTAAATAAGAAAACAGTGAACACCACTGTAATAGAATATTCATCATCAATGAAGAGGTATTTTCCTATTTAATGGAAGTTATATTTTTTGTTTTGAAGTCTTTGAATCCAAGTCATGCAAATGGAAATCAACCCTGCAAGCTAGAGTAACCGTTCACTTGGCACTCAGCTAAAAATATGGAAATAACCCAGCAAATTGGTTCTATTCATTTTCAAGGAGATGGGAGTCAAACTATTTAAAGCATCTTATAATGTTTATTTTAATGTCTATTAATCATAGCCATGCAAGTGTAAATCAGAAACAACTCCACGAGCTAGAATAAAAGTTGGCTTGTCACTCAGAAAGAAATTCCACAAAGAGTTAGCTTACTCATTTTCATGCAGTTATGCAAGTTAGAGTAACAGTAGACTAAACAATCAGAAATAAATCTTACAATAACTCAACAACTCTAGAGTTGGGTATGTTGGTGTAAATAGGGTATATTACCTAACCGACTTCCCTTTTAGTCCTTTTCACACCTAATTAGTAAAGTTTACATAGGGCATTTACTTTTTGTGTCTTAAGTCATATGATAATCCTATGTTGTCCTATGTCTCACGCTTGGCTATATATACAAGGGTTCTCTTGTACATTTTTCATCTTGTATGCATTGTACAATAATTGGCATATAGCATTTTTCATTGCTTCTCTCTTGTGCAGAAGGTTCTTTAGTGTTGCAGAGGGTTCTTAGTTACTTTATGATGGCACCCACTTTTTGGACTGAAGCAATCAATTGTGCTAACTGAATTCAAAACCGTATGCCCCACAAGGTAGTGCAAAATGACTCCCGAGGAGGCCTAGTCCCATGTCAAGCCTGATGTTTCCTTCTTCAGAGTATTTGGTAGTGAGACTTGGGCATTCATTCCGAATGGTCGGCGTAAGGCTATAGAGAAGAGTCAATCTTTGATTTTTGTTGGCTATTGTGAGGATGTGAAGGCTTATAGGTTGTTTGATCCTGTTTCTTGAGATGTCTTCTTTCAGCAAGATGTCTAGTTTAATGAGCACTTCACTTAGATGCATACACCATCACCTGCTTCTCCCTCATTACCTACTCCTCCTCCATCTCTTGAGTACACTTTGCTTCTTGATGATGATGAAGATGATGGTCCTGATCCACGCCCTCCTAGTGCACAGTCTTTGCCTCTTGGGCCCACACTACTCTTGAGGTGGCTAGACCTTTAGTTGGTGATCCTACAAATTCTCATCGCACTCACTCACAGACAACATGTGTCAATCTTTTTAGTCATGCACTTTCAAATGATCCTCAAAGATTTTCAAATGCCGGAAGTATTTTAAACTGGGACAGTGCTAGCCTTGAGGAGTATTCTTCTTTGATGAAGAATCACACATGGAATCTTGTACCTCTTCCCAAGGGAAGAAATTTGGTTCAATGCAAGTGGGTGTATAGAACCAAATATGCAACAAATGGGTCCATTAACAAGTACAAGGCACATCTTGTGCTAAGGGATTTTCATAGGTTATGGGCATTGATTATTTTGAGACCTTTGCTCCTATTGCCAAGATGGATTCTATTCATCTTGTACTTTATCTCGCTACATCATAGGGATAGTTTTTTTACAAATGGATGTGAAGAGTGCTTTCTTGCATGGTGATCTTCATGAGGAGATCTATATGGAGCAGCCTCCAAGTTTTGTGCAGGACTCTTCACTTATTTCAAGATTTGTCATTCATTATATGGTCTCGAACAAGCTCCTTGAGCTTGGTATGAGAAGATGCATAACTTCTTGTTTGCTTCTGGCTTCTCACACTGCTATTCCGATCCAACAGTTTACACTCAAAGACATAGAGAGGATCTTTTGATATTTGCTTTGTATGTGTAGTACTTGATTCTCACAAGTAGCTCCACCTCCATGGTTCAAGGTGATTAGAGAACACTAATGGAGCAATTTGATATGATCAATCTCAAGCTTTTCCATTTCTTGCTTGGTTTTCAAGTTCTTCAATCTTCCAAGGGGATTTCCATTTTTCAACAGAACTATGCTTTTGAATTGCTTCAAAGATTTGGCATGGCTGATTGCAACCCTACCCCCATTCCATTTCAGTCAAGTGTCATACTATCTACCAATTGCACTACACCCAGAGTTGATGCTACATTGTATTGGTAGTTGGTTGGCACTCTTTTGTATTTGACACATAGTCGTCCTTATATTTCCTTTGCGGTTGGTCTTGTCTCCCGTTTCTCTTAGGATCCTCATGAGAGTCATTGGAAGGCAACCAAACATATCTTGAGGTACATCCAAGGCCTAACACATTTTGACATTCACTACACATCAAGAGCTTCTCAGATTGTGGGCTTCACTAACTCAAATTAGACTAGTAATGCTGATGATCAAAAGTCTGCTGGTTTTGTCTATTGCCTTGGTTTTGGTCCAACTGCATGGTCTTGCAAGAAGCAAACAACTATTGCATTATCATCTACAGGGGCTAAGTATCAAGATGTGGTTCTTCCTAGCCAAGAGGTTCTTTGGCTTCGATAGTTGATGACGAAGTTTAGCTTTCCTCCTGATCACCCCACTACTCTTTGGTGTGATAATCAAAGTGCCATAAACATTTCATGCAACCCAATGGAGCATCAATGAACTGAGCATATTGAAATCCACATGCGCTTCATTTGGTAGCTCATCCAAGATGGTGTTCTCAACTTGGAATATTTGCCTACTAAGGAGCAGGTTGCAGACATCTTCACAAACCCTTTGGCATCACCTTGTTATCTTCACTTGCAATCAATGCTTGGGGTGAAGGAAGTTGTCCTTTGGGGGTCATCTTGAGTCCTTCCTTCACTTGTACGTGTTTTCTTTGCATGTTCTCTCTTTTAGGGAGTTTTTTGCTATGGATTTTCTTCTTTTCTTCGTTGGTGAGAGATCTCTTGTTCAAAGGTATCTCATCAGGCCTTGTTGTAGGGACCCATCTTTGAGTCTTTTACTCTTTTATTTTTCCTCCCTAAGTTGCACTTAAGAGGGAGTGTTGGTGTAAACAGGGTATATTACCTAACCAGTTTCCCTTTTAGGTCCTTTTTGCACCTAATTAGTTTACTTTAGGCATTTATTTTTTGTGCCTCAAGCCATATGATTATAACATTTGTCATAATCCTATGTTGTCCTATGCCTCGCCCTTGCCTATGTATACAAGGGCTTTCTTGTACATTATTCATCTTGTATGCATTGTCCCATTATTGGCATATAGCATTTTTCATTGCTTCTCTCTTGTGTGGAAGGTTCTTTAATGTTGCAAAGTGTTCTTGCTCCTGTGAGTCCTTTTAGTGACTTCAACAAGGTACACTCATTTTCACAAAAAGAGGAACCAAATTGAGGAGTACTAGCCCACTTGCAAAGAATAACGTGACCATAGACTAATGCAAACACTACTACATTAGTTTCCAAGGGTTGTGCTATTGTTAGCAAGTAAATTTGTCTTGAGGACAAATTATATTGTCAATAGCATACAGGACTCAGTCCTTCCTCTATTTTCAAGGCAGGCTTCCTTTTGTAATTAGTATAAATTGGCTTTGTGATGTTTTATTTCTTTGTGGAGCCGACTATTTTGTTAGTTAACTTGTCAACTTCAATTAGTTGTTCATGTTTAGTTGTAGCAAATCCCAACAGCTTTGTACTAACTAACAATTGTTAGCCCACTTTATATTGAATAATCGTAGATAGGGAAAGTGTTTGATCTTGACTTGGGCTCCCTAATCTGCATGTATGTGAGCAAACTCTATTAAATAAAGCTTTTATTGTGTTATATTTTATCTCTCTATCTTGTACACTCTATTAGTTTCTATTATTGTACACAATTGATAATTTAACCAAATAGTAGTAAACATTGGCATTGTTGCCTATACGAAGTTAGGTTAGATTTTTCAAGAATCAGCATCAATCAAAATACTTATTGACAGGAGAGGAAAGATGGAACCATAAATGGGTAGGCCTACTAACGAACCAATAGAAACAAATCAAGAGTAGAATGATCTCACAAGAGATTTTCAATATCTCTGGGATCTTTCAATCAGAGAACACATTCATGACATAGAGAGAAATCAAGTGTCATTCAATACAATTTGAAACAACTTCATAGTAACTAAAGATGTGGATACTCTACTAAACCACCTACCCTGACTCCTTTCAAGGCATTACATCATTCTACAAGACCTTCAAGATGAACGTGATCACAACGCACACCGCCAACAAACACTCTGACGGTATGAAGAAAGGACTTGTTGAGAAGAAGTGAACACCGACATCAGACAATCCCTAAGATTGGTGGAGCAAAGAGAATGCGTTGGTGATTTGAGTCGTTATTCCACTAACTAGAGATCAGACTTAATTCGCAAGATCAAGGATGTCAGCTAGAGAGCAATAGGCTGAAACTCATTATTTCAAGACCAATGCATAAGAGCGGATCGCTCTTCTTCAAGCTCTGCTAAACTTGGGAGGGTGTTTCCCTAAGGTCACTTGACAGAACAATTAAAGAGAAATACAAACACAGATTCAGGCATCAGCAACCATGCCCAAAGCATGATAAACTCCTAAGACTTGTGACTAAGTTCATAGCATGTTGCCAACTGTAACTAGACCTTTGAGACCTCATTCAGGCAGATAGAAACAAACTTGCAAGTGCACCAAACAATAAAATTCAGTTTTGCTTTCCTACATGTGAGTCCCCTTATATTTTTCACAAGCATGTGCAAGTTGCAAACATACTGTCATGACCCCCTTACAACATATCAGTTTTATGCTCACAAAAGGTTTGGCATGAGTTGTATTGTTGAGTCATAAAAGCATGTGAAACCTAAACTACCAAGGAAGAACAAATAGATTTGTTTTTGAATGAAGGATTGACCTTCAAGCCATCAAGACCCGTGCCTATCAAATTGGGAACAGAGTCAAGGCAAGAGAAGAGTGTAAGCATTTGCATAAACCAGGAGAACTATGTTATACCCTTTCATCTTGATGTAACACATAAATCAAGATTCATCACACATTCAGACTTGCTTATAAATCCACAACAGCTTAGAAATAATCCACATGTATTAAAGAAAAGCCCATTACAAAATCTTTGCAATAACTTGCAATGTTGCAACACTAACAAATCCCTAATACATCATGCCAGCAGGTGTGACATGAAGAATCATGAGGCACACTCTCATGAATCCCTAAAATACCTCAGTCCATCATGGAGACACTTGAAATGCAGAGAAGAATCTTCATGACTACACCTTCTCCAAATTCATAAATACAATCAATACATCAACTCAAACTAGACTTGCAATAATTGATCCCTTAGAACTATTTACAAGCAAACCATATGTAAAATTTCAACCCTAGGTGACTGCTATCCTAATGTACTCAATTAATTAATTCTTAACAGCAGAAAATTAAATTAATTAACATTGCATCAATCACACAGCAGTTGAAACTTCAAATAGCGAAAGCATAAATTACACAGATAATTACACCTTCAAATCAGCTTCTCATTCCTTTGAAAAACTGACAAAGAAAACTCTACAAACTGCCAGGATGACAATTGCATGGTCCAATGAATAGATCTGGAAAAAAAAAAAAAACAGGCCTATATGGATACTGTACTGTTGGCCATACAATTCGTATGCGTCGTACTTATCCCTGCACACTGTATTATCCCTACCGCATTGTATTATCCCTATCGCTGTACTATTCCTTCCTTTGTTCTTGCTCTGCTCAAAACTATTTTTTGTTTTTAATTAATGTCTATTCTCTATCTTGTGCCTTGTCTTTATACTCGTAGCTTCAAATCTTATCTGCCAAAAAAGCTCCTTATCTCTTTGGAATACACTTTATTAGACTTAATTAGCTAAATAAAAGACTTTCACTTTTTTATTAAAATTGAAATGCAAAATAGAATAAATTGAACCAATTTCAACACATTCTCATTGAACCTGTGTAGAAGTTCCTCTCTGAGCTAAAAACTCAACACTCCCTCTTAGCGCAGAAGGAATTTTGCACCAATCCAAGTTTGTCTCTGAATGCTTCAAACTTCCCTTTTGCTAGGGGCTTGGTCAGAATATCAGCTACCTGTTGATCTGAGGAAATATACTAGAGCTTAACTACTCCCTTCTGAATCTTGTCTCGAATGAAGTAATATATGATCTCTATGTGCTTGGACCTATCATGAAACACTGCATTCTCAGAGAGTTTGACAGCCACAGAAGTTTGCTTCCTACTGAACCAGGATATCATTGTTGAACCCAAGTTAAAGCAACACCCTAAGGTACTCTTCCTGTTTACTGCACTACCTGCCTAGTCTAAGTTTGTATAACTTTGCAACTTCATCATCTCCAAGATATCTCGAACCATACTCCATTGTGCCCCTCAAATACCTAAGCACATGTTTTGCTGCTACCCAATGCTCCTACCTTGGTTCCACCATGAACTGATTCAAGGTGTTAACTGCAAAACATATATCCGATCTAGTGCTAACCAAATACAACAAGAAGCCTATCAGCTACCTGTACAACGTGGGATCCACCAATTCTAAATCTGAAGTTGTCACTTTCTTCAGATTAGTTTGTAGGGCTGCCTCACTGTCCTCCTTTTTCTCCAACATCACCTCTTTTTTCTTCATCTCATAGAATGTTTGCTTGTATGCCTTCTCTATGGTGAACAGGGACTCTATGACCTCTGCGTCCCTTCCCCCTACCATTGGCTGTGACCCTCTCCATCGGTCATGCATCTCTCAAGTGTCAATCTCTGGCCATCCCCTCACTGTGAATTGTCAAGCAAACTCCTCCCCACAGCCCTGCTATACGAAGTTCCTGATTCTCCTTGCCTCTTGGGCCACTACTTGTGATCGTCCCAATCTCAGCTGTTTGGAGATCTCAGCTATCTCCCCCATGTAATCTGCCATGTTCTCCAAGTCCTCCATGTACCTCTGAATGGTACCTATTGGGTCTGAGGCGTCGGGTCTAGGAAATGTGAGGGTCAATCCCTCTGGAAATCCCTCCTCCTCCTCTGGTGAAGTGGTCACTGGAGTGGTTGCTGGGGAGCTCATAATGTCCATGGAAGGTCCCCCTACCTCCTGAGTAGTCGGTACTGGCTGTGGTAGAATGCACTGCTAAGTGATCTAGCCAGTAACGTTGAGCTGCTCTATGCTCTCTGTCCCCCTTGGTGTGTTGCCCTCCTCCTGACCTTCTGTCACCATGTGTAGTGGGCTCAGCAAGGGTACCTTAGGCATGTCTACTGTTAGGCCAATGTCACTTAACCAGCTATCTATTTTGTCTTGACCTCCTGCCGATGCTAATGGTAACTCTTCTTGTGGTGTGACCAATCCCCCTACTGTAGAGGGTTCCACCGGTGAAGTCGTCACCAACGGTGTGGCTGGTGATGGTGTGACTCCTGCTGACAATCTTATCCTCACTGGCAGTGTGGCTGTGCCCTGTGCCTCTATACTCTGTGAGGGTGCTGGTAATGTGAATGATGCTGATTTGGGTTTTGGAATTACCAAAACTCCTTTAGGCTGCCCCCCTTTTTCTGTTGCTGTATTTTCCTCAGTATCCCTCATGGTGGCCTCTCTCACCACACTCCGTGTCATTCTTGGTGCAGGTATTTCATCTATAGATGAATCGCTTTCTACTAATGGTGACTGTCTCTTGTCTTCCTCTTCTTCCTCCTCTTCCTCTTCTTCTTCTTCTTCTTCACTTTCGATGGATGTTTCCCTTTGCTTCCTTTTCCTTTTTGGCCGTCATGATGGCTCTTCCCAATGAGCTATATCGAGGCCCTTCCAGTAGAAGGTTGTAGGCCATCCCGGCTCTATCTGTGATGTTGGTTGTAATCCACCCCATTTGTCCGCTGGAACCTAGGTATGGACAGCATCGAGAAAGGGGGCAATGGCATGCTACGTCATATAAAATACCTTGTGCCGCTAGGATAAAAATTCCCTGATCCTCTCTGTTAAATACCTCGCCCAGTTGTAAACCTTGCCAACACTTAGTCCAATCATATAATCGACCATCCACAGGGCGATGTCTGATGCCCTACTGGAGCCCGTCAGTCTGCATTTCATGACGTCCATGATACATTTCCATTCTTCATTTGCAAATAAATTTTTCCTCAGACCCCGATTACCTGAATTCCAGATAGTGTCTTTTCTTTGTCTGAGAGGTCACTTCGGCATACTCTCTAGATGAGGGTTTCTTTGTGCTACTGGGTCATTCGACCCCGTTTCACCATGCTCGAGCCGACGGCTGGAACCCCATCACTCTAGCGAAATCTTGTGGCCAGAATGATACAGTAACTGAATGGCCCCGATACTCCACAATAGACTTGTTGGAGTGCTGGCAAAAGTTGTCGACCATGGCTTTCAAATACGGCTCGAACTCCCTGGCATTGAAGTAGGGCATCAATATGGCTTTGTTGACCTGGGCGTGTTTTAGTGCTATCTTCAGCACATTGTTTTCCGGTGCATTCTTCCACCACTACTTGCATTCATTTCCTGTGAGACTTTCCCAGGGGATGGCTTTTGCTCCCATATCAGCACTTGGTTTTTTCTTCTCCTCCAATGCAATCTTCAGCCTATAGGATGCAATCTTCTTTCCTTTGTCCATTGTATGCTTTTGTCTTCTGTAATCTTCCTGGAGGGCCTTTATAGCAGTGTGCTACCACCAATGGTAATGTGCAGTGTCCACCCTTCGTGTCTCCTGGCGTGAGTACAGCCTCAGTGTACGGCCTCAAGTGTACAACTCAGCCAATTTCCTCCTTCCTTCAGCAACTTCCTTCTCCTTTTCCCTTCAGAACTTTCCCATTTTCCATCTGTTGTTTTCATTGCACAGTGGGGTTGGGTTTTAATAAGGGGCGGGGTTGGGTGAGCTGGCCATACGGCGTACGACTTGTGCCTTTTTTTTTTTTCAGCGACTTCCTTCTCCCTTTCCCTTCAGCAACTTTCCCATTTTCCGTCTGTTGTTTTCATTGCACGGTGGGGTTGGGTTTTAATAAGGGGCGGGTTGGGTGAGCTGGCGTACGACTCAGCCGTACGCCGTACGACTTGTGTCTTTTTTAAAAAAAAACTCTCAGTCGTACGGCCCAGGTCGTACATCGTACGGCCCAGGTCGTACATCGTACGACCTGACATTTTTTTTTTCTAATCTAATTTTTCCTTGTCTTTCCACTGCGTCGTCCTGATCGCCTGGGTCTCGACCTTGATTTTGTCTTCCACGACCTCGATTTCTGTCATGTGGCGGAATATACACTATATATACCCTTTCTGTCGAAGGCAATCGTTGGAGCAGCATTGATCGACTTCTTCCAGTTCCCATATCCGATCCACTATTGTATTTTCATCTTGCATCATGCTCAAGTTCCATCCCATTGGTTCCTGGGTCCACTGGAATGTTCTTCCGTCGCTATTCATCCTTATACTCTTGGTCCTGAACTTCGCTTTCCAAATTCGACTTCTTGGAATCTGGACATATGGGGTTCCCTGGTTCTTCATCCTTAGTTGTAGAACATCAATCTCATATGGTGACCTTTCAATTATGAACATGCTCTCTGCTACATACCCTCTCACCGGAGTTTTTATTTCTCTTGGTAATAAGAATTCAAACTTATCTCTTACCTTGTTGCATTCGCCTATCCACCGGTTCCACGCCTGTTCCTCCTCATTCTGAGTGTCATCATCACCATTTTCAATAATGTCGCTATCGACTATCCCATCTCGAATGCCGGTTTGCATTGTTCTTGGTCCAAAAAACCCGGTTACAGGTTCATATGGTGCACTCCGGAAGCATATTCCATCAGCGCCCTTTGTTGTGTCTTCCAGCAATGCATATCCCAACATGTTGATTTCTATTGTCTCTTCCCTTTTCTGCTTATATTTCTTCAATTTTGACCCGTTCACTGTGTTATTGATTTGGGTTCCATCAAAGTTATCCAGCCTTATAGCCCCATTGTCCAGTACTTCCTGTACCCTGAACAGTCCCAACCAACGAACTTTAAACTTACCAAGTTTGATCTTGTTACGACCGTTATACTTAAAGACCAACTGCCCCGGTCGGAAGTTCATTCGTTGGATGTGCTTGTCGTGCCAGAATTTCCTCCTCTTCTGCATCACTTCTGTGGACCACTGAGCCATAATCCATTTTTCATCAAGTTTGTTCAATTGGAATAGTCATTCTTGCAGACTCTCCGTGTCCCCCAGTCTGTTTTCTACTGCTATTCTTAGGCCTGGGTCTAGGTATTCGGCTGGTACCACTGCTTCTTGGCCATACATGAGTTGGAACGGTGTGTGTCCCGTGGTTACCTTGTACGTCGTCCAATAAGCCCATAGTACGGCTGGTAGTTTTTCTTCCCAGTCTGCCCCTTCTATCCCACAGGATTTGTAGATCACTGAGATTAGCACTTTATTTGTTGATTCTGCTTGCCCATTCGCTCTTGGGTAGTACGGACTCGACAGTGTATGAAAGATTTTAAACTCCATTGTCATCAGTCTAATCACGTGGTTGACAAAGTGTCCCCCACGATCACTCGTCAACTGTATGGGAATGCCATATCTTGTTACTATCTGTTCATAAATGAATCTTGCAGTGCTTAATGCAGTATTGTCCTCCAGTGCTCTTGCCTCTGCCCATTTCGTCAAATACTCGGTGGCTACTACTATGTATCGACACCGATGCAGTTGGCTGACCTTCAATGGTCCCACAAAATCCAGTCCCCACCTCTCAAAAAGTTCTTGAGGTTGGGTTGGCCACAGGGGCATATAGTCCCTCCTCAATGGTTTCCCTACTCTGGCACGTATCGCACTCCAATACCCATTCTTTGGCATCTACATATAGTGTTGGCCACCATAGTCCGACTAGCAAAATTTTTCTAGCTGTGGCATCCGGACCCATGTGCCCGCCTGCAAGTCCTTCATTTGCTTCTTCTAGTACACCCCTTACTTCTTCCATGACACATCTCCTCAGGATATGGTCTGGTCCCATCTTATAGAGCAACCCATTAATAAGCTGAAATGTCTTGCTTTTCAGTGCAATCCTTCTCCTCTCATTTGAAGGCATTCCCTGAGGGAATGTGGATGTCGACAAGTATTCACCAATCTTCTCGTACCATGATGGCAGTGCTGCGATCTGGAAGAGATGAGCGTCACGGAAGTCTTCATTTACCCCTTCGGCCGGTTCCCTTGCCCTGATGCGTGACAACTGATCTGCTATTATATGACTCTTCCCTGGTCGCACTATGATGGTGAAAGTAAATTCCTACAAGAGGAGTAGCCATCGACTGATTCTTCCTTGGATGATCGGTTTATTCACCAAGTACATGAGTGCTTGATGGTCAACGTAGAATGTGAATGGTGTTGCCAGCAGGTAGTGCCTAAATTTTTGCACTAAATACACCATTCCGAGAGCCTCCCTCTCGGTTGTGCTATAATTTTTCTCTGCCTTCGAAAGTAACCTGCTGGCGAAATACACCGGGTGGTCCAGACCATGGGTTCCCACCTATGCCAATGTGGCCCCGATTGCAAAATTTGAGGCATCGACGTGTACATGGAACTCTTTATCCCAGTTTGGGTATGCCAGTATGGGTGCACTTACCAATCTATTCTTTAGTTCCTCGAATGCCTTCCGGTGTTCATCAGACCATACGAATTGGACTCCCTTCCTTATCAGCATGTCGAGTGGGCAAGAGATCTTGGCAAAATTCTTGATGAACTGTCTATAATATCCGACGTGACCAAGGAATGATTTTACTCCTGTGATGTCACTCGAGGCTTCCATCTCCACGATCACCCGTATCTTATCCGGGTCTGCTTTTAGTCCCGCTTTGCATACAATGTGACCCAATAACTTCCCTTGAGGCACCATGAATCAACACTTTTTCGGATTCAGTGCCAACCATGTGGCTCTGCAACGCTCCATGCATTCAGCAAGTGCCTTCAAATGTGTTTGCTGATCGCTATAGATCGACCAATCATCCAAAAATGCTTTGAAATTTCCTACCAACATTTTATCAAAAATGTGCAAGATAATTCTTTGAAAGGTTGCCGGTGCATTACAAAGATCGAACGGCATCCGGTTGTATGCATAGACGCCACCCTCAACCACAAATGTTGTCTTCAATTTATCCTCTTCCGCAGTATTAATTTGGTTGTACCCCGAGAATCCATCCATGAATGAATATATTTCATGGCCGGCTACTTCTTCCAGAATTGAATCTGTAAACGGAATGGGAAATGGATCCTTGATAGTAACAGCATTCAGGCATCTGAAATCCACACATATTCTGATTTGCCCACCCTCTTTTTTGAGTGATATGACGATGGGAAAGACCCATTCACTAGTTTTTACTTTGAATATGATTCCGGCCTCCAACATCTTCTCTATCTCTTCCTCAACTTTGGCCGCATAATTCTTATTCATTCTGTATGGTTGTTTCCTCACCGGACGTGCTCCAGGTACCAAGGGAATCCTATGAACACATAGTTCTAGAGGGATTCCTTTCAAATCCTTGTACGTCCAGGCAAACACCTCCTTATACTCCATAAAGATCCTGAATGCCGCTGTTTTGAGGATGGGATTCCAATCATCCCCTGCTAGTATTACTCGAGGGTTACTCTCTTCACCCAGATTTAGCTTCTCCATGGATGGTTCCTCGTATTTGATTTTTCCCTCAGCTCCAAAGTCGTGAGCAGGCGTACTGTCTATCTCGGCGATCCCTTATGTGTATTCCCCGAAGGCAGCCAGGAAGGTGGGTTGGTCGTCATTTCCTTCCGATTTGTCATGTTCTGTGTCCCCATTCCCTCCAGAGGTCTCGCCGATTTCCTTGATGGAGATCATGTTACATTTCGGCTTGAAGAACTCATAGTCCTCCATCTGCCAATGGAAAAGCCCACTCATTGAATCAGTTTCATCCTCAGAACATTCTTGTAGTTTTAATACTCCCTCCTCGTCATGTTGCATTGGCCCTCTGCCAACTAACTCCCCTCCATCTGAGTCAGAATCTGATGTTAGTTCCTCACTCACAACCTGTGTTCTCAGGTCTATGACAATCTTCTTGCCTTTATTCTCTATCGACAATGTGTTCCTTTTCCAGTTATGGTTGACTTTGGTGGCTATCAGCCACCCTCGGCCAAGTAATGCATCGTACGACGCATTTTGTGTTGTTATGACTACAAAGTTTAATCGAAAAAGTTGGGTGCCAATCCTTACTTTCTGAGCCATTAGCACTCCCAGCGTTTTAATTCCGTGCTGATCTGCTCCCAATAACTGGAAATTTTGTGGCCACAGTGTAGGTTCCCCCAAGCACTTCCCCGTAGCTTCTGTCAATACATTCACTCCCGATCCACCGTCAATTATTGTGTTTGTTAGGTGACATCCACCGATTTCCATGTGTACAACCGCTGGATTCTTGCCATTGTTTACTGCCAACAGTCTCGGGTCGATGACTTGTTCTCCTTCGAGTGGTGGCTCCACTATGATGTCTTCGTCCTTTGTTTGCCTGTTTGGATTCCCTTTCATCACCTTCGAGATTGCCATAATTGTGGCATGCTCTGTAGAAGATCCGCTATTTTGACCGATACCGTGGTTTGTAGCACCTGATTCACGATGCTCTTGTCTGACTCTGGTCGTACGGTAGTGGTTTTTCTATTCTTCCCTTCCGTTTCCATTGCCATCTCTACTTCTCTCCTAGCCTCCCGAAGTCTCTCCTCGGTTCGGGGATCTAGATACGTTGCTTTTTTCCATTGTGCTCGGGTGACCGCCAGGTTCTCTTCATCATTCCCCTTGAAACTGATCATGTTCACCCCTTTTTGCTTTGGGCAATCTTTTTCTTCGTGATCTCCAGGTCCGCACCACTTGCATAATGCATTTATTGTGTTTTGATTATTGTTTGGGCATTCTCTTGCGAAGTGTCCCCATTCGTTGCATTGTCGGCACTGGATCATCGATCGCCCCTTGCTGTCGTACTGCAGTCTGTTTCTGGGGCTGTTGTTATTAATCCTTCTGTTATTCCGGTATCCTCCAGGGGATGCATTCGGACTATTTTGAGGCTTCGAGGGTGTCGTCGGCGGAGTTGATTCTCCCTGTGTGAACAACACTTGGGTAGTTCTTGCTTTCAGGTTAAATGGGCATTCCTTAATTGAATGTCCCATTACCTGGCAGATATCACAAAATAACTTTCTTGGGCAGTTTGCTTTTATGTGACCTTCCCCGTTGCACTCGGTGCACCATAATTCTCGGCCTTCTTTAGTTGTCTCTTTATCAGTTTTCAGTTCTTTCATCATGCGGATCATGTCTCTTCTCAGTGCCTGAATGGTTTTTGACTTGCCTTCACTGTTGTCATCCCCTATACTGTCATCGTCTTCAGTTCTTCTCTTACTTCGAGAGGATGTTTTGTTCTCACTTTCTATATCCATCGCCCGATTGTACTCTTCAACATACGATGATGGGGGTATGACTTTCATCTTTTTCCTCAACGACGAGACTAACCCTTCGATGAACCATCTTTTTTTTCAGTCCATCGGCTAGCTGAGTTTCCAATTTCCCGAGTAGTTCTTTGAGCCTCCTATTATATGCCCTTACATTTTCATTCTTCCCTTGTCTGGTGTTGTAGATTTCTGCTACAATCTCATTGTCATCTCTGAGAAGTTTAAATTCATTTTCGAAGGCTTTCCTCAATTCATCCCATGAAGTTTTATGTGCTGCCTCCAAGTCTGTATACCAGTCAATTGCGATACCTCTTAGCATCGCTGGGAACGCTTTTACCCAATAGTCTTCGTCCTTTTGTCCATTTGCCACCCATATGGTTTCACAAGTTTTGCAGTGCCGGACAGGACCCTCTAACCCGTTCCCCATGAATTTCGGCAACTTCTGCCTTTCACTCGCTGGTGGAGTCACCATCTTTTTCCCGGGGTACCCTCTCTGTGTCTTCGACCCGATTGGACTGGTTCCACCGTGTCGTTCCAGTGTCCTCCCGACATTGTCGGTCACGTACGGTTCCTTCCCACGTCCGTTCCCGGCGTCCTCTACACTTCGAGTCACCTCTGGTTCTCTCTGGTTCCCCCTCTGTGCAGGGGTCTTGGGCTCAAGTCCTCTTATCCTCGGCCTTTCGTCTGAAATGGACAATGCCACGATACGACGTATACTGTCCTCTAGTTCTTCTGTCAGTTTCTTCCCATTTTCTTTTTCTCTATTTGTTATTGGTGTTCTAAAATTCTCTTCATTAGCCCCTTGGTTTACTTCTTCATGTTGTTCGTTTTCTTTTTCAATAATTTGTTTTAATCTTTTTCTGCATTCTTCTTGTTCCTTTAGTCTTAATGATCTTACTATTTCTTTTGGTGTTTCTTGCCCAACTGATATTTTATTCTTGTCCTTATTAAGCTGTATGGGCATTAATTATGCTTACCCTTATCAATTGTACGGTGTGCGACGACGATCGGCGGCGCGTTCCTCCTCTTGTTTCAGACGTTCCTCATACCTCCTAAGTATTTGTTGCCGTCGCAATTCCCTCTTTCTTTCTTCTCGAAGGTCCTGGAAGGTTATCAGGTTCCTTGCCAGAAGTCGGGGAATGCGGTTCAAAAGGTTATCCACCTCGCTATTGACACGCAGGTTTTCTGAAATAACCTCCTTTGGAACCTCTCTGCGGATGGATTCGTCTCGCACGTATTGTCCGACTGATAATAGCCACAGTTTGACCAACTCCTAAGTTACTTCATCTTCCCGGCTTCTTGGTTCCGGCTTCTTGGTTCATTTTCTTCTCTGTCGCTTCCCTCGCGTTCTTCTTGAATTTCTCGTACTATCTCTTCTACGTGCCTTCTATCTTGTACTTCATCGTCGGTGCCCCATCGGTTGCCCCATTACGCTGCCATTTCCTTAACGCTGATTACACCCGACGGTTTGCTTGTACCTGACGATGTCACTTGCCCGATGTTCCTCGACGACTTAACTTGTCATCGACAGCCAACTTGTCATCCGATGGCCTCGGACGACTCAACTTGTCATCGACTTGTCACCCTCGACCTGTTTCCGAACTAGCAACGGCGCCAAATGTTTACCGCAATATGGTGTGTTTCATAGGATATGAGTAAACAGAAATAAGTAGTAATATAGTGCATCATACAAACATAACAGAATTACTCAGAACGGACCATTATATTCATCATTGATTCACAGGAAAACATTACAATGTTCATGACAGCAACATACATATTTCATTATGACTCCAATGTCTGCATATCAACTATTGTCCAATCACCGATATCTGACTACAATGCATTGACGACTTAAATACTCATGGCCAAGGTTGGTTGTGATGCCAACCGTTGGTACCGACTCCAAACTACCCAACCCGTCGGTTGGTACCGACAACTAATTACATCATTTGTTTAATTACACTATTTTGCTGTCTACAATCATAGGTGTGGCCTTAGGTTTGCAATCCTCCTTTACTTACGCTACACAAGGCTTCGGATCCACAATCCTTTCGTGATCGTGAAGCATTAAGTATTGTTGAGTGGGATTCAACAATGGAGGAAGAGTATAACTCTTTAATTTGGAACAACACATAAGAGCTTGTTCCACTTCCTAAGGGAAGAAAGTTGGTTTGGTGTAAGTGGATTTGTCGGACCAAATTTGCAACAGATGGATTAGTTGATAAGTACAAAGCACGACCTATGGTCAAAAGTTTCTTGCCAGTTCCTGGTGTTGATTTCACTAAGACCTTTGCCCATGTCGCCAAAATGAACTCCATTCATTTGATTCTTGCTATTGTTGCAACTCATGGTTGGGTTGTACATCAAATGGATGTGAAGAGTGCATTTCTTCATGGGGATCTACAAGAGGAGACTTACATGGAACGGCCAAAGAGATTTGTTCAGGATTATTCATTGATTTGTCGCTTGAGGAAGTCTCTCTATGCCCTTAAGTAGGCCTCACAAGCTTGGTATGCCAAGATGAGCTCCTTTCTTCTCTCAGTTGGCTTCTCTAGAGGCCACTCAAATCTGATTGTCTATATCTTGAGACAAGAGGATGCTCTTCTCTTCTTGGTTCCCTATGTTGATGATTTGATTGTCACAAGGAGCAACTCATCCATCACTGCGAGCATCAAGACTTCTTTGCATGACAGATTTGTCATGACCGACTTGGGTCTCTTGCACAACCCAAGCACGCTCTTGATCTTCTAGATCGTTTTCGCATGGGTGGTTGTAAGCCTACACTAACTCCCTTTCTGTCTAGAGTCAAACTTGAGGCGAAGTGTTTCACTCCACTTGTTGATGCCACTTTGTATCGTCAACTTGTTGGTAGCCTCATTTACTTGACTCGTACTCACCCTGACATTTCATTTGAAGTTGGCATGGTTTCACGCTTCATGATGGAACCACATGAGCTTCACTGGAAGGCTGCCAAACTCATCCATCACTGCGAGCATCAAGACTTCTTTGCATGACAGATTTGTCATGACCGACTTGGGTCTCTTGCACAACCCAAGCACGCTCTTGATCTTCTAGATCGTTTTCGCATGGGTGGTTGTAAGCCTACACTAACTCCCTTTCTGTCTAGAGTCAAACTTGAGGCGAAGTGTTTCACTCCACTTGTTGATGCCACTTTGTATCGTCAACTTGTTGGTAGCCTCATTTACTTGACTCGTACTCACCCTGACATTTCATTTGAAGTTGGCATGGTTTCGCGCTTCATGATGGAACCACATGAGCTTCACTGGAAGGCTGCCAAACGCATTCTACACTACATTCAAGGCACTCACAGATACGGGTGTAATGTCCCCCATCTAGCCCATCAGATCAGTGGACAGGGATTAGCCTATGACCAGACTCCCGTAGGTTAATGGAGGTGTTTAGGGGGTCATTTCAGTGGACTTACTATATATAGTAAGTCAAGAGCCAGGCACTTGCTATTTATAGCAGGGCAGTGTGGACGGTCCTAGCACAAGGATTCATGTTATTTCAAGGGCCAAGATATTATAATTCGATATATAAGTTAAATTAAATATTTAACTTATACTATATGGAAATTAAGACACTTTAAGTTATAAAGTAATGTTAGCTTATATATCAGGATTGAAGATCATGGGTGAATATGAGTTGGTGGATGACTTCTACGTTGTTGGCATTGGGGATACAGATGTTGTACTTGGCATGCATTGGATGAGTCAGTTAGGAGAGTTCACCATGAATGTGCAGAAGATGGAAATGAAATTCAAATTCAATGGAAGGAAAATATGTCTTAGAGGGTTGTCAGATGGTGGACCACGGGTAGTGTCATTGAAGAGGATGGAGAGATTATTGAGACATGACCAGGTAGACTGGGTAGCAGAGTGCCTCATTATGCCAGAGTCCCCACCACGGCAGAAGGGCAATGATCATCCTGATATTCAAAAGCTCTTATCCAAACACAGCAAGGTGTTTGGAGATATACCACCAGGAGTGCCCCCTGATAGAGGCATAGAGCATGTTATTGAGCTAGAGGATGGGACCAAGCCCATCATGATTACTCCTTACCGTCATTCGAAGAGGCTCAATGATGAAATTGAAAAAACAATTAAGGAGTTACTGGAGATGGGACACATCCAGCCCAATAAGAGCCCATTTGCTTCTGCAATTGTTCTTGTCAAAAAGAAGGATGGGACAATCAGTATGTGTATCGACTACAGGGCATTGAACAAGAAAACCATTAAGAACAGGTACCCTATTCTGAGGATAGATGAGCTGATAGACGAGCTACATGGTGCCTGTTATTTTTCCAAAATTGATTTGAGGTCAGGATACCACCAGATCCGCATGAGGGCCGAAGATGTAGAGAAGACAGCCTTCAAGTGTCATTACGGTCACTTCGAGTTTCTAGTGATGCCTTTTGGGTTAACCAATGCACCTGCAACCTTCCAGAGTTGTATGAATCAGATATTCAGACAACAGCTCAGGAAGTTTGTTTTGATCTTCTTTGATGACATATTGATTTTCAGCAGGACTTGGGAGGACCACATGAGACACCTTGAAGAGGTATTGAGCATATTGGAGAGTGAGTCACTTTATGCCAAGGAATCCAAATGCGATTTTGGCATGACAGAGTTACGTTACCTTGGCCATATTATCAGTGCTGACGAGGTCAGAGTGGATCCAGAGAAGATTAAGGCAATTGTTGACTGGCCTCCACCAACAAACCTCACACAGCTTAAGGGGTTTTTTGGACTTTGTGGTTTTTATAGACGGTTTGTGAAGGGCTTCTCACAGATAGTAGCACCACTGACTGACTTGATGAAGAAAGGAGCCTTTGAGTGAAGTGACATAGCCTAGTAGTGCTTTGACAGGTTCAAGCACTTGATGTCTAAATGCCTAGTGCTAGCAATTCCAAACTTCACCAAACTATTCGAGTTACAATGTGATGCTTCTGGAGAGGGGATAGGGGCAATACTCATGCAGGAGAAGCACCCGATAGCTTTTGAGAGCAAAAAGCTTCGGGGTGTGGAGAGGAGTTACTCGATGTATGACCGAGAAATGTTGGCCATCATGCATGCATTGGCCAAATTCAGGCCTTATTTGGTTGGGGGAAAATTTATAATCAGGACTGATCATAACAGCATCAAATATTTTATGAACTAGGACCTGAATGATAGACGGCAAAAGTGGGTGAGCAAGTTACAGGCATATGATTTTGACATCGAGTATGTCAAGGGCAAGAGGAACATAGTTGCGGATGCCTTATCATGTCGTCCTCACTTATGCTTAGTTGGGGAGATCTCTGTTGATTGGAGGGAGATGATTATAGTAGAGTATGCTAAGGACTCTTGGGCAGCAGGAGTCATTGAGGGCACTAATAAGGATGAGATATTCTATGGTGAATGACTTGATTATATACAAAGACAGAATATTCTTGATGCCTAATTCACAATTTAAACGTAAGGTAATAAAAACTTTCCATGATACACCAATGGCTGGCCATCCGGATTCTTCAACACATATAAACAAATTCGGGAAAGATTCACATGGAAAGGGCTAAAGGATGAAGTGCAGAAGTATGTTCGTGAGTGTCCCATTTGCCAGCAAAATAAGCAAGAGTATACCTTTCCAACAGGTCTACTACAGCCATTACCTATTCCCAATCAGAAATGGGAATGTATCTCCATGGACTTCATCACAGGGTTGCCAAAGGTTCAAGGGAAGGACTGTATCTATGTGGTGGTCGACATACTCACCAAATTTGCACATTTCTTCGCCATTTCAACGACCTATACAGCTGCTCAAATAGTTGATTTATTTTTCAAGGAGATATTTTGGCTTCATGGGTACCCAGGAGTATAGTTAGTGATAGGAACAACAAGTTCCTGAGTTTATTTTGGCAGGAGTTATTCAGATTGTGTGGTACTGAGTTGACTCCTAGTACCAGTTACCACCCGCAGACAGATGGCCAGACAGAGGTGGTGAACAAGTGGTTGGAGGGGTATCTCCGTAATTATGTTTCGGGGCAGCAGAAGGCTTGGATTCGATGGTTGCACTTGGGGGAGTATTGTTATAATACTACATACCACATGTCTATACAGATGACTTCTTTCAGGGCACTATATGGTTATGATGCCCCATGCTTCACAGATCTCCTACTTGGTGACAGTCGGGTGCCTAAGGCAAAAGATCCTTTGCAGGAGAGCCAAGACATAGTGAAGGAGCTCAAGAAGAATATACAGCAGGCACAGAATCAACAGAAGCTTTATGCTGATCAGCACCAAGTGGAGAGGAGTTTCGAAGTTGGAGATATGGTGTATTTGAGGCTCCAACCCTACAGGCAGTGCACTCTCAAGAAGAGTGGAGCAGAGAAATTAAAACCCAGGTTTTATGGCCCATTCAGAATTACAAGAAAGGTGGGTGAAGTGGCATATGAGCTCAAATTGACAAGGAACAGCAAAGTGCATAATGTGTTTCACGTTTCCAGATTGAAGAAAGCTCTTGGCCACAATGTAATTCCTTTAGTAGAGCTTCCTCCGTTGGATGAAGAGGGGAAGTTAATTTTGGTGCTAGAGGCTATCATTGACACCCGAGAGAGGCATTTGAGGACACGGGTCATCAAAGAATACCTGGTTAAGTGGAAGAATTTACCAGTTGAGGATGCCACTTGGGAGAGTGAGCAAATATTACAACATCTTGAGCTGAGGTTGCTTGAGGACAAGCAATCTTTGGGGCGGACTGTAATGTCCCCATCTAGCCCATCAGATCAATGGACAGGGATTAGCCTATGACCAGACTTCCGTAGGCTAATGGAGATGTTTAGGGGATCATTTCAGTGGACTTACTATTTATAGTAAGTCAAGAGCCGAGCACTTGCTATTTATAGCAGGGCAGTGTGGACGGTCCTAGCACAGGGATTCATGTTATTTCAAAGGCCAAGATATTATAATTCAATATATAAGTTAAATTAAATATTTAACTTATACTATATGGAAATTAAGACACTTTAAGTTATAAAGTAATGTTACTTTATAAAATCAAGTTATGACTTAAAGTTGTCTTCCTAGAGATGGGCAGTCCTCATGGAGAGACAAGGGGACGTTTAGTAATTAAAAAATAAATAAAAATCCTCCTTCTTGGGCGTTGGGGTTTGAGGGCAACAAAAGAGAAAAAGAAGGCTCATTTTGCTTATGCGAGAATATTGGATTTTTCTCTCACTTGTGAGTTTGTTGTACTTTGGCATTGAGCTTGGCTCTAGGGTTTTGTTATTGACAGTGTTGGGACGAAAACCCCTACATTGATCCCTTTCCTCGTGCGTAGAAGATCGTATCAGGAGAGGTTATTGGAGGCTTCAATCGGAGGTCTCATTTGTGCATTCAGGGAATCCATTTGAAGTTGACTTGAGCATGGAATGAGGATATTTGGAGGAGTTTGTTATTGCAGCTGAAAGAAGGCGTTGGAAGTTAGATTCTGAGGGTTTCTATGATATTTATTTGCTGTTGCAGACACTTATTGAGCAGGCCGTACCTCCTATCAGCTGGCCATACCTCTTCATAGCAGCAGATTTGTGGAGATTTTGCGGAGTTTCTTCTATCATTTGGGGTCGTCACTTCCTTGCAGGCATAACAGAGATAAAACAGAGTTCATTGGGTGCGATTTCCAATTGTTTGTGGCTGTCATAACTTCCCAGCAGGCCATACATATCAGCCATGGACGTGGGTCTTTGAAGTTTGTGATTTCTCATTAATCTGTAGCATTAATCTCTCACATACTGGGCATTTGGAGTTAGTTTTGTTGCTGCTGCAAATTGTAATGCAATATCTTGTCATTTCTCGAAGTTGTGAGCATATTTTTGAGGACTTTATTGCCGGTCCGGCTACAACATCCGAACAAAGTTGTAAACCTTGATCTGGGTATGTTACCATAATTCATATTTTGGCTAAGGTCATTGTTATTTTGTTGATATCTATTCTAGTTTTTCTAGGTTTTCCATATATGTTTCATTTTCTATATCAATGTTGCAAAAATCATACATGCAAAAACATGCAATAAAACCATAAACCCAAAACCATCAGAAACACAAAAACACATACAGAATAGACATATACAGAGGGGTGTATGTTACAACGGGATTCACTACACAGCAAGCACAAGTTTAGATTTGATTGGATACACAGACTATGATTGGGCTAGTGATCTTGATGATCGCAAGTCCACATCTGGCTACAATTTTCACCTTAATTCCGGTCCCATTTGTTGGCAAAAGAAGAAACAGCATGCCATTGCTCTTTCATCAACTGAGGCTAAATATGGGGGAGTTGTCAATGCCGCCACTAAGGCTATTTGGCTTCAAGAATATCCTCACTGACCTTGGCATCACTTTTAGAAGCCATCAGTCATCTACTACAACAACCAAAGTGCTACCCAGATCTCAAAGAATCCAATCCATCATCAGTAGACCAAACACATCAAGATCCAAATGCACTTTCTTCGAAAGCTAATACAAGAGCAGGTCATTGATTTGCGCTATTGTCCTACAGTAGAACAGGTTGCAAATATCTTCACCAAACCCTCCACTCAGAGCAATTACATCCATCTTCGGTCTCTCTTGGGGGTGCGGGATATTTCTTCAAGGGGCTCACTTAGCCCTTCTTCCTTCATCCTCTCATGGGGGGGGGGAGTTTTTTTCCCATTGGATTTTCTCCTTTTCTATTTTGAGGGGATCTTTGTACACAGGTACCTCATCAGGCCTTGTAGTCGGGATCCATCTTTTCTTTTCCCCCTAAATTGCACTTAAGGGGGGGTGTTAGTGTGAACAAGGTATATTTTCTAACTAGTTTATTTCCTAGCTAGTTCTCCACTTAGGTCCTTTACACACTAGGTTAAGTTTACTTAGGGGCTTTTTACACATTATCCCACATTTGTTGTGTTTTTAATCTCTTGGGTGGTATATCTTATATATACTCACCTATTGCTTTCATTGTAATCACTTAAGCTTGTAGGTTTTGCATTCATGATTGAATAGAATACGGTTTATTCTTTTAATCCTGGATTTTTGTTCTTGCTTTCCTTTAGTCATTTGATTTTGGGTGGCTTTACAACCAAATCTTACAAAAACAATGGAATTAGAAAACAACAATGCAATTGTGGGAAGGGATGAAAAGTCTGCCAAGACTAGTTGTCGAGGTTCGAAGCTTGGGAAGTAATTTGCAAGAGTTGCAAAGTTGCACGCAGGGTCCAAAGTTCCACAAGCAAGTAAAGGGGTAGAAACTTGAGTTTGGGAAACAAGTTGCACGAGTAGCAAAGTTGCATGCAGGGTTCGAAGTTCCGCAAGCAAGCAAGGGGGCAAAAATTTGCAAAGTTGCACGCATGGTCAGAAGTTTTGCAAACAAGGGGGCGGGAAATGGAGATCAAGGAGCAATTTGCAAGAGTTGCAAAGTTGCATGGAAACTACGCACCTTCGCCAAAACATGTAAACTGAGTAAAAGTCCCCTAAAACTTAGAATTTTCAATAGATGAGTGCAACACCAAGATTCAAATGGGTGTAAAGTGCAACATTAAAAATGATTTAACCAAGGTGGCCCATTTATGAATTCTTGGATCGGCAATCTAGATGAACCAAAAACAAGGACTTGTGGAAACACTTGCAAGCATGAACTACAAAATTTGGGTGGCACCAACATTGGCTCTAGTTGGAGATGTGTGCCTCCTATAGACATAGAGAGAATCCAAACAAGTCTCCAGGGGCAAACCAAAACATATTTGTAACAAGACCAGCACAAAACCAACCAAACGACTGAGCAAAACACAAGACAAGAAAGGAAAACCATACCCCACCATAGGCAAAACAACTATGGTAGCACATGAGAGAGAACAAGGGAAGAAAAGTATGTACATAGACCATGAGAAAGCCTCAAATCATTAAGAAAAGTACTGCTTGAGGTGCTAACGATGAATTGTCAACTCCATGAAATCTACATTTAAACTCTTGAGATAGAAAGTGCCATGACCACCCACAATTGTCTGCAATTTGGTAAGATCCAACCCACAAGGCTTCAAATTTTCCATGCCCCCCTTTGTCTTCAAACCTTCCATTCCACATGAGAATGTCTCCAACCTAAATGCACCTCTAAATTGCCTTTTTATCAAACAAATACTTAATCCTTTGTTGATGTAATAATTTTTTGTCATGCGCAACTCTCCTTGTCTCATCTAGATTATAAATCCTATGAGAGATTGCATAAACTTCATCTCCTTCTACCTCTTGCAACAACTTCTAAACAGGCAATTCTAAGCCGATAGGCATCTTGGCCTCTACTCCATAGACTAGTTCATAGGGGCTCCTTCCAATAGACTTTTTGTAGGTCATTATGTCAACCCAAACAACAAACTTAATCTTATCATCCACCTTTTCTTATTTGATTCCAAGGTTCTTTTGATGATCTTCATAATACTCTTGTTACTTGATTCTGATTGACCATTTCCCTGGGGATGATAAAGGGATGAGTACATTAGACTGATCCCATACTTAGAACACAAATCTAATAGCTCCTAAGCTCTAAAACACATTGCATTATCAGCAATTATTCTTATAGGCACACCAAACCTAGTGATTACATTAGACAACAAGAAATCAATCACCACTTTAGATGTTGCACTTTTAGTAGGGATTGCTTCCACCCATTTAGTAAAATAATTAGTGGCCACAAGAATCCATTTGTATCCATTACGAGACCTTTCAACAATCTCTCCTATGAAGTCTATACCCTACTATTGAAAAGGAGCCTCAACTAAGATGGATGTGGAGGAGAGCACATGCAAACTTTATCTTGCCAGAGGACCTTTGGCAAGCATCACACTTTCTCACCATCTTGGCCGCATCCTTGAATAGGGTTGGCCAGCAATACCCTGCCTTTAGAACCTTGTGAGCAATAGTCTTTGTCATAGAGTGCCCACCACACACTCCTTGGTGACACTTATTTATAACCTTGATAGACTGCTCTTGATTTAAGCATTTAAGTAACAATCCATCATGGTTTCTCCACATTAGTTCACCCCCTACCAATACATATCTTTGACCTGTAAGCTTGAGGGTCCTTTCTTGATAATCATTCAATCCTAGAGGACAACTCAAATTCTCCAAGTAATACACTACATCCTTATACCATGGGTCATTTCTCAAAAAACAAGGCGTAGGTGCAAGATCAAGACTTCCATCATTAACTTATGTTGCCTCCAAGTTTGCATCAACCATGAGCTTGGCGACGCCTTGGCCTCTAACCAATTTTGTTGTTTGCACCCCCATGTCATATTCTTGGATCATGTTGATCCACCTGTATCTCTTGCCAAAAGCTTCTTGTTGAACAAAAACATACCTCACGATTGTGTGAGGAACATAGGCAATGACTTTTGCCCCAACGAGATAAGGTCTAAAATTTCTAACAGCCTTGAGTAGAGCATAGGCATGCTTCTCCATAATGGAGTACTTCAACTCAGCATTTTGCAATGATTTACTAAAGTAGTCAATTGTTCATACCCATAGACATTCTTTTCAAGTAGGAAAGTAGCAATGGTATAAAAGGAAGCAAAAGGGATGAGTTGAAAAGGTCATGAATAATCAGGGCTTGCAAGCATGGAGACTTGTTTAAGTGCTTCTTTGATCTCCAAAAAGGAATCGCTTGGTTCTTTACCCCAGCTAACTGATTGCCCCTTAAGCATCTTGGAAATGGCTTTTGTCTTTTTTGCAAAATTAGGGATAAACCTCCTAACAAAGTTAATCTATCTAAAAAAAGATCGCACTCTTTTGATGGTCTTGGGTTGAGGGATGAATTCTATTGCTTCAACTCTTCCAGGGTCAATCCTCACTCCTTCCTTGAACACCACATGCCCACAAAATTTACCTTCTTCCAAACCGAATATACACTTTTTTGAATTCAATGATATCCCATACTCTAAGCATCTTTGGAATGTCAACTCTAAATGCTTGTAATGGTCTCTTCTATCCTTGGAGTAGGCAGTACGGTCATCTTGATAAACCAACATGATATCATGTACCAAACCTGCAAAGGCAATATCCATTGCCCTTTGGAAGGTAGCCCCTACATTTTTGAGCCCAAAAGACATTCTTACATAAACCTATGTGCCCCAAGGAGTTTTGAATGTTGTTTTGTGTTGCTTAGATTCCTTGACCATCACCTGGTTATATCCTGAGAATCCATCCATCATTGACATTAACTCTAAACTTGTCACCCTTTGTAGCAAATGGTCCAAACTTGGAAGTGGGTAGTTGTCCTTAAGGGACTTAGTATTCAAGTTCCTGAAGTCTATGCATAACCTTATATCTCCATTCTTTTTTCCGACTGGAACAAAGTTGGAATCCCATGTGAAGTGTCTAATAGGCTTGATTATAACTCCCTCTTTTAGTTTCATGAGTTCCTTTTGCATTTGGGAAACTAATGTGGGATTGATAATGTTTGTTTTTGTCTAAACGGCTTTGCGTAAAATTGCAAGGGGATTGTGTGTTGAAATAAATCTTCCCTATAAGCTTCTAACTCATCATAGGACAATGCAAACCAATTTTTGAACCTTCTTAGTAATGATATCAGCATTTGCTTCTCTGCTAGTTTTAATCTTTTCCCTATGTAAATCATCCATGGAAATGCCTCGGTCCCCAAGTTAACACCCTCTACATCATCCTTATTAGTTTCCTTCTTGCCTTATGGCAATCAGCACTATCAAACATTTTCTCAAATGCCAAAAGACCTCTAGAAAGGGTGTTAGTCTTAAGCTGAATGATGTTACTGCCAAAGAGTGTTCCTTTGTCATTCTTCTTATTAACCATGGGCTTCCAATCAGTACACTAGTTGTCAAACTCATCCATACAAGTTAGGAACCTATATATCTACTGGTTGTCATCAAATACCTGCCAACTATATATATTATCACGTACAATGGGCCTTGTGAGGATCTCCATACTGTGTGTGCAATGGGGCAATATCCAATTGACATCAAACTTTGAAGCCATAATAATAGCAAGAGTGTCTGCTGTAATATTTTCAGATCTGCCAACCATTGGATACTAAAAGCATCAAACAACTCTATAATGTCCCATCCTGTACATTTTTAGCCTTTTCATTGGCTGCATATGATCCTCTAATCTGAGAGAGAACTAGTTTTGAGTCTCCATGCACACTTAGACATTTGATACAATGCTTGGAAGCAGTGTTCAAACCAAGGAGCATGGCCTCATACCCTGCAATATTATCAGTGCACATAAAGTCCAACTTGAAAGAGAATCTAATATTTTTTTGCCATCAAGAGGCACAAGAACAATACCAACACCATTACCTTCTTTAAATCATGCACATCAAAATACATAGTCCATACAATACCACATTTAGGGTAAGAGGGTTGCGGGTAAAAATCAAGATCCACACAGCTGTCAACATTATCATCACAATATCCATTGATGTTGTCAGGTTTACCTTCAATATAGAGCACCTCATTTTTAGCTTCCTTAGGATCCTCCACAATGTGTATCATTTTCTTCTCCCTATGTAGCTTGACTTCCTTCCCATGCAATAGGATAGTAGCATAAGACAAGTCCATTTGGACACTACCTCCAATGGAGGCAACCCACTTTCTTGATAGCAACATACCCCACTTTGCAGGGCAATCAACAATGATTATGTCTATCAAGAAAGACTTACCAAGATACACTGCACATTAAACCTCCACTTCATTCACAATTCCTGTGACATTAACTTCCCTTGAATCTATTGCATAGCATTTGCCATAGGACTTGGAAACTTTCAAGCCCAATTCATTTATGACTTCAAGTGGCATTACATTACTTGAAGCCCTTGAATCCAACATACAATTATGTACCAGCCATTCCCCTATCAGCAATGAGGTGTAAAATGGGTCCACATTCAGCTGGCTACTCACAAGTGACGTGCCAAGGTAAGCCTTAGGAGTATCTTGGGCGTTTGCATCAACATTGGTATTAATGGGAGAGCTAACAGGCTAATCGAACATAATTGGGGCAGTCATGTAAGACAAGGCTCTCTCTTTATGCTTAGGGATCCTAAAGAGCTCACTTATAGGCATTGAAATTCTAACCTAGCTCATGACATGGGCAACATCAATGGGAACATAGTTGGGCAAAAGGGTGGACTGAGGTATAGTTATAGCCCTAGTGTCAGGAACGAATGGTAGCATACTGCTTCAAGTGCTCACATTCTTGCTATTGGTGACATTACCACCCCCTTGGATGGTGTCTTGTCCTTGTTGTGGTGCCTTCTTGGTTTCACTTGTCTTAACATTTGCATCTTTGGCTTTGGGGACCTCAATATTGCTTATTGGTATATCAGTCCCTTTTGTCTTTGGGGTGTACTTCTTTTGGGCTTCTGGACTTTGCACATGAGGCTTCCTCTTCCCAACTATCATTTTTGTTGTACCACTGTTTTTAACCTCAATTTTTTCCTTTTGTTTCCCTCTATCAGCTTGTGGGATAGACACATTTCGTCTGGCAGTAGCAACAACCTCATTCCTAGCAGCAACTTGTCTATTCCTTAGATGATACCCACCTTGCATCTACATGACAGGTGCATTAGTAAAAGCCTTGATATCCTCACTTGAAGGCCTTCCCTCTTGTACCTCTGCTGCATGAGTTCTTTGAGATACTCTAGATCATGAGTTGGCAATTCATATTGGCATGAAGTGTTGTCTTGATCATACTGAAAAAATTCATCATCATTAAAGCGAGTTGCATATTCTATTTCTCCATCCATATGATCATATTCATGTGTCAAACTAATTTATATCATGGTCCTCATAATATTCAGGATTGCCTTCCTCATTTGGGAATTCTTCCTGTATCATGTTAGCAATTGCAAAAACACAATTTATGGGATCATGGGGCAAATAGCATGCCTCACACCATAGTGAATCTTCTTGAAGGTTCACATGATCTTTCCTCAAAGGGTTGGGGGTTTCATTGTCTTTATGTTTTTATTCTCTTTCCTAGGAACTACTTATCTATCATCCTGCCCTAGCCTTTTAGACCAATCTGTATTATACAGCCTGTTATGTAGTCTTTGACCTTCATTGTAATGAGTAACAGCATTATTTGGAGGCAGCCCATTCTCATTCCTTGCAACCCTATAAGAGGGATCTTTCATTGCATGATTGCACCCATAAGCTTATCAAGCTTGTCATGAGGTATAAGAGGTTTGCTTGTGGCACCTTTATCTAGGTCAAACCTTAACATCAACTCTTTTGATGTGCTTACTAGACACCCTCATGTTGCTTTCAATGTTGATGGCAGAAGTGTAGGCCTCTCTTAGAATTTGAAGATTCTTGTCCCTGAGGCAATACCCCAAATTTGCATCAAAAGGAACACACACATAGATTCATTGGGCCTTAAATTAGGTGGCACCTTCCTCATAGTCATAATGAACCTGCTGTTGAAATCAACTACTATCGCATTGATCCCCTTTCTTATGGTTGTCAAATGTCAACTCATATATGGCAAATTTTGGGTCTATCCTATCTCCATATTGCAAACTAAAGACCCTCATAAATTCTTCCCATGAGTCAATGTTGCTATCATAGACTTTTATACCACTCCCTTGCACTCTCCTCCAATGATGCAGAGGAAGAGAGGAAGAACTCTTCTTGGTTCAACTTAACCCACTTTTGACCATTGACACAATGCAACTGAGGCAACCTTGCAACTTACTCCTCCTAGATAACTAGATCCTTGAACCAAATGGTAGCCAAATGAAGATGGCACACCTGGAGCATAACACTATTCATTAGTGTAATCCTATCATGCTAGAACTGATGATTTTCATTCTTTTCAAGATACAGACCTTACTGCTGCAGTTCTGTTCCCTATAGCCTAGTAGCCTTTCAAAATGACATTTTTGACCATAACTTTCCTTATAGACCTGCTATTCAAAATACAAGACCTGTTTGGAATACCCTTTTGGCCGTAATTACACATATCCAAAAATGGGATGTGGTTTCTTTGTACGGATTAGGACAAATTTTGACTGTCCCTCTCGCAATTAGGCCTAATTCCAGCAATGCAACTAGTAGCATATACAATAAAGGATGAACTAACACTTTTTAAAGGTACCCTGACATGTACAGACCCCTTAATGACACCTCTTCATGATTTCTAAGTCAATCATCATCAACCATGCATCAAAAATTGTAAAGACAACTCAATGCCCTAGGTTTCATAACTGTCCCCTGCAGATCAGCACCTATAACCTTGCATAACTTTGTCACAAGTGTGACTGGAGATCCATCCTCTTGCCAACATGTGTATGATATCAGGACAGAGGTTTCCACCAAGTTTCATCAATTTTGAAAGGTGGAAACCTTGTCCATTTAATTGTTTTGTCCTCTGGAAACCCTAGGTAGGGTTTTGACCTGCAGTTAGAAAATACGCAATAACTTACACAAAATCCAATGAAAATTCACCAAACCAATTGCATTTGAAAGCTAAGACTCTCCTTCAACTTCTCCAATCAGTTTCTGGACCGTACCAATCCGTACACTGCAGTTTACATTCAGATTTCACAAAACAAATGCAACAAAAACGTGGTAAATGGATAGATTTCTCATTCAAGCGTTCTTCCAACCCCTGAGCACGAGGGTACATGGTCTACTTATCTCACTACACCCTGGCAACTGAAAAAAAACTACCCATTAAGACTTTGTTAGGCTTAATGACATAAGCAAGTTGCTTGACAACATTTTGCCACTTTTTGCCATATGACATCAAAACACTACACTATGGTTTTTGTAAATTTAAATCGAACTTATAATCTCTAACTTGGATATTTTCTGAATGTTGAGTATTTGTATTGCAGACTTAATTTATTACTTTCTTTTATTTTAGAATTGATTTCCACTTCTCATACACTTCCGATTTTTGTGTTGATCCGTGGTATTGCAGGGTAAAGACGTCTGATATATATGCGATTTACGGTAGGAGTCACATCTGTGATAGGCGTGACTCCTTGAGTATTTGTATTGCAGACTTAATTTATTACTTTCTTTTATTTTAGAATTGATTTCCACTTCTCATACACTTCCGATTTTTGTGTTGATCCGTGGTATTGCAGGGTAAAGACGTCTGATATATATGCGATTTACGGTAGGAGTCACATCTGTGATAGACGTGACTCCTCAAGGAGTCACGCCTATCACAGGTGTGACTTCGTCACCCTTTCTTTAGCAATCACCGTTTGAATCATCGACTTTAACAATTTCCAATTACCGTTAGAATGCAATCGGTGTTTATACTTTGGTTATATGTCATTCGATCATACTATATTGATATTTATTTAACATACTTTATATATTAAGTATGAATATATTATGATCATAATGAATATGTTATCTGATCGAAGCTACATACAACTCAACACTCCCTCTTAGCTCGGGAAAATAACAATATCACAATAATCTCTGTGAATATCAATTATCTGATCTGTAATGAATTTCACAAAGTAATTTAATATCACATAACTCATGATATTTAGTATCACCTATCCCGTGATACGTAGCATCACCTACCTCGTGATACTAAAGGATATACTATACTCGAGAACATTACATTCTCCTTATATATCCTAGTTATGGTATGTGCACTGACATTAAGTCACATAATGTCTACCATAACTTAATCATGATAACTCCATGATTCATACAAATATCAAGTCACATGATATCAGTCTAATAAACATTATAAGATCGTCACCTTATAATGTTAGGTACAAGTGTAGATTATCCAAAAGATCGTCACCTTTTAGAAATAAACACAGAATGGGTAGGCCCGTAATGTCAGAGTCACACATATGACACAAGATGTTTACACATTAAACATCTTTAGTATATTAGTACAAATCAATTAGAATTTTACATTTCAATCATACCAAGATTTTTCTTGAAGTATTCAACTTTCACCTTGAGGAGTGGTTTGGTAAGAATATCTGCAGTTTGATCTCCTGTACTGATATACTCCAACTGAATCACATTCCTTTCCACCATATCACGCACATAGTGATGAGGAATCTCAATATGTTTAGATCTATCATGGAATACTGGATTCACGGATAGCTTAATACAGCTTTGATTGTCGCAGTGGATGATAGTTGGTTTCAAAGGTTTACCAAATAATCCCACAAGCAATTTTCTAAGCCATACTGCCTCTCTAGCAGCCATAGAAGCTGCAATATATTCGGCTTCTGTAGAGCTCTGAGCAACTGAAGACTGTTTTCTGCTGATCCACGATATCATTGCTGACCCTAAACTGAAACAACATCCGGAGGTGCTCTTCCGGTCCGTTACACTTCCCGCCCAATCTGAATCTGTGAATCCATGTAGATCTAAGTCAACCTTTTCATATTTTAAGCCATAATTTAGAGTACCTTGAAGGTATCTCATTATATGCTTCTACCCATTCTGTGTTTATTTTAAGCCACAAGATGTATCTCCTTGGGCTCACACATAAACTGACTTAAGGCATTTACAGCATAGCAGATATCAGGTCTGGTATTGACCAAATACATCAAGGATCCAATTATCTGTCTGTACAGAGTGGGATCTGCCAACGAAGAATCTGCTGCTGCTTCCTTCAATTTATGAAGATTTGTTTCCATGGGGGAAGACATAGGTCTACATTCCATCATACCAAACCTTTTTAATATATCAATTGTGTACTTCTCTTGGTTTAGAATAATACAGTCTGATTTCTGCCATTCTTCCAGTCCAAGGAAGTAGTGTAATAGACCTAAGTCCTTCATGTCAAATTTTGAAGCTAGATCTTTCTTACACTGATCAATAAGCTGATCTTCCCTTGTAATCAATTGATCATCAACATATAATATCAATATTAACATATCACCTTTGCTTTGTTTGAAGTAGAGATTTGGATCAGCATCATTCTTTGAGAAGCCTAATCTCAAGAGATAACTGTCAATTCTTTCATACCAGGCTTTGGGGGCCTGTTTAAGTCCATATAGAGCTTTCTTTAATTTACATACATGGGATCCTGCATTGTGAATCTCAAATCCTTCGGGTTGCTCTAAGTAAACCTCTTCTTAAATGGTTCCATTTAAGAAAGCAGTTTTTACGTCCATTTGATGGACTTTCCACCCTTTGGCTGCTGCAATAGCTAGAACTGTCTTGACTGATGTATATCGAGCAACTGGAGCGAAGGTTTCATCGTAATCAATTCCTTCCTTTTGTGAAAATCCTCTGGCTACAAATCTTGCTTTGTATTTCCCTATACTGCCATCTACAGCATGTTTGATTTTAAATAGCCATTTTGAAGAAACAACAAATTTCCCTTTTGGTCTAGGTACTATATCCCACACATCATTCTTCAGGATGGATTGATACTCCTCTGTCATGGCATCCTTCCATACTTGGTGCTTAAGAGCTTCTATAGCACTAGACGGTTCTGATTTAATGAATTCACTCATTAAAGCTACATAACTAGAGAATCTCTTAGGTCTTGTGCTTTCCCTAAAAGTCCCTGATGGAGCAGCATAATTTTTAGCTTCTTCCATTGTTTTGGTGGCCCAGGGTGGTCTTTTCTTGGGATTTTCTAGTGATGTGATTTGTTCATGATTTACCTCTTCCTCAGGATACTCCCTCTGAAACTCAGGTGTAGGATCCTCTTCTATGCTTGAGTTGGAAGTTTGAATTTCTGACTCAATATGATTTCTGGCTCTTTTGAAAGCTATGTCTTCCTCAAAAATCACATCTCTGCTTAGTTCAATCTGTCTTTGACCAGGTATATATATTCTATAAGCTTTTGATGTTTCACTATAGCCTACAAAGATGCCTTTTCTCCCAGAAGGTTCTAGCTTAGTTCTTTTCTCTTTGGGCACATGAATGTAAACAGGACAACCAAATATCCTTAAATGACTAATGTCTGGTTTTGTACCAGTGAAGGCTTCTTCAGGAGTTTTGTCATCAATATGAGAGTGAGGACATCTGTTCTGTATATAGACAGCAGTACTAGATGCTTCTGCCCAAAGTGAAGTGTCTATATTCTAATCAAGTAACATAGCCCTAGCAACTTCTACAATGGTTCTATTTTTTCTTTCTGCAACTCCATTTTGTTGAGGATTATAAGGTACAGTGAACTCCCTCTTAATCCCAATGTTTTTACAAAAGTCTTTAAAAATGTCTGAAGTGTATTCACTCCCATTATTTGTTCTTAAGGTTTTGATTTTTCTCCCGGAAGAGTTTTCAATAATGGATTTGAATTCCTTAAATCTTTTAAGGATTTCCTGTGATTCTTTACATTTAAGAAAATAGATCCATGTCTTTCTGGAGAAGTCATCAATGAAGATTACATAGTATAGAAACCCACCTAAGGAGGGTATAGACATAGGTCCACATAAATCTGAGTGGACTAGTTCTAATACTTTATTTGTTTTGCTAGAACTATTTTGAAAGGACCCCTTTCTATTTTTCCCTAAGGCACACCCCTTAAATACCCCTGAATTACATTGTGTGAGTTTAGGTAACCCTGTAACTAGTCTTTCCATGGAAGACAGGGCACGGAAATTTAGGTGTCCTAGTCTTCTATGCCATATTTTATTAGAGTCTGCAATTTCATGAATTAGGGCTAGATTTGGTTCCGTACATAACTCGTACAAGTACCCTTGTCTATGACCTATGGTTTTAGCTTTCTTAATAGTAGAATTCTTTGGCCATGCCAATACTTTGCTATTCATAAAGGTCACCCTATATCCATTATCTTCAAGTGCAGATATGGAGACTAGATTTCTTTTGATGCCTGGGACAAACAATACTCCAGTAAGTTGGATGGAGATGCCAGTCTTTAATTTGAGGGTGCATGTGCCAACACCCTTGACTGGATGTACAGAGTTATCTCCAATTGTTACTTCTTCGTCAGTCTCTTCTATCATGGTGTCTAGTAGTTCCCTGAACCCTATGATGTGTCTTGATGAACCACTATCTATAACCCAAGTGTTGAATTTATTTGTTACTTGGTTTGAAAGTGTAGAGTAGAATATATATTTCTCGGTTTCATGCTCCTTTATTTTGGCATAAGATGCTTGTTGCTTGGTTCTGTCAGGACATCTAACTGCATAGTGTCCATATTGGTCGCATCTGAAACATTGGATGCGAGAAATGTCTTTCTTGAATGAACCTTTCCCATGATGATTTTTCCTCTTCTTGAAGTGTTTCTTCTTCTCTTTCTTTTGAGAGTTTGTATTTAGAACATGAAGGTCTTCATCGATATTTTTTTGTTTTGACCCTTTCTTTGTCTGTCTAGATTCTTCTTGCAGACAGTCTGATCTTAGGCGGTCAAATTTTGGAAATTTAGACCTTGCACTAATGCCTTGAACAAATGTCTCCTAGGAATTTGGGAGACCATCTAGAGCAATAAGTGTTAGTTCCTTGCTTTCAATTTGGTACCCAAGTGTTGATAGTTGATCCCTTAGTGCAGATATTCTCATAAAGTATGCATTGATAGATTCTCCTTTGTTCATACTTATATGATTTATTTCTCTCTTTAGGGCTAAGGTTCTGCTGGAGTTATTAATTTCATAATTGCCTTCAAGTGACTTCAACATATGATATGCAGTCTCAAGTTTTATCAGAATCGGCACGATATGATCTCTAACTCCATCAACTATGATTTTCATGGCTTTGTCATTTCCTTCAATCCATGTCGTTTTATCAGGATCATTCTCTGGTTCCGTTTTGTTTTCTCTCACAAATGAATCAACTTTATTTTCTTTTAGTATCATCATAATTCTGAATTTCCATGATGAGAAGTTATTTCCTCCTTCCAATCTGTCTTCGAATCAGATTGTTGCTGCCATTTGAGAAATGAGATGTATTAAATTTGAATTTCTTAAGTTCGATTTTCTGCCCGAATTCTGCTTAACTTGGCTCTGATACCATGTAAATTCAAATCGAACTTATAATCTCTAACTTGGATATTTTCTGAATGTTGAGTATTTGTATTGCAGACTTAATTTATTACTTTCTTTTATTTTAGAATTGATTTCCACTTCTCATACACTTCCGATTTTTGTGTTGATCCGTGGTATTGCAGGGTAAAGACGTTTGATATATAAGCGATTTACGGTAGGAGTCACATCTGTGATAGACGTGACTCCTCAAGGAGTCACGCCTATCACAGGTGTAACTTCGTCACCCTTTCTTTAGCAATCACCGTTTGAATCATCAACTTTAACAATTTCCAATTATTGTTAGAATGCAGTCGGTGTTTACACTTTGGTTATATGTCATTCGATCATACTATATTGATATTTATTTAACATACTTTATATATTAAGTATGAATATATAAGTAATATTTAATATTACTTATATATTCATATTTATTATGATCATAATGAATATGTTATCTGATCGAAGCTACAAACAACTCAACAGTTTTCAATGACCCAAATGGTCTTACATGACCTTATTGACCTCAAACAACCAAAACAAAACACTTGACATCAAAATTCCAACTTTGCCAAAATGACATGAAATGCGCCAGGTTGATGCTCTTGCATCATCCCCAAGGACTGCACAAATAGTTTTATTATGACATCCTCATTGTCAATCTCATAGTAATCAGTAACATTAATAATAAAGTGCATGAGGTGTTCCTCTCCTGAGATTGCATTGTTCCCTTGAAACTTAGAAATTTTACCTCTAATTTCATTAGGAATTTGATAAGGATAATCAAGGATTCCAAAGAAGTCTAGTTGCCTATATCTATCCAATCCAAGGGGCTGCCTTGTTGGCGGGAACCTTTGAGCCTGTCTCCTTAATGGAGCTCTCACAAATTAGGGGGGTTCTTGACTTGTGGGTTATGCTGCTGATTCAGATGCATTGGCTGATTATGAGCATATTGATCTAACTGGACCTGCAATTGAACTTGTCTAGCAAGCCTAGCTTCATTCATGTAGATCTCTGCTTCAAGTGCTCAAATTCCATCCCTAAGGAGGTCGAGGAGCTCAATCCCTTGATTGATATTTCTTTCCCTATCATCACCTTTTGATTGATTTGGTTCATTGGCATCAAGGAAATCAATATCATGGTCTTGCAAAGCATTAGGGGAAGCCTGAAGTGAACCAACATGGGGGATTCATGTATTCAGATCACAGATACAAAGCTCTTGATTACGTCTGTCATGAGATCTACCTCTATGCATATATCTTCTAGTATCATAATTCAATCTATGAGGTATTCTAGTAGGTCTTACCACATTATCAACAAAATCATTAGAAGTGTATAGGTATTGATCCCTTAAGTCCATAAAAACTCTCTCCTTACTAGAAATACTAGTTTCTTGCATTTGAGAAGAGGGCTGAACAAACTTACCCATGTCTTTTGCTCTCCATGTGGTTTGTTACTTCTTTGTTTGCACAGATATTTCTTCATGGTCTTGAAGATCTCTTGAATGTCTCCTCTCCATCCTCAAGGATTTTTCTTGTTTCTCCCACTAGGCTCAAATGACAAAGCCACCACTCTTCACTAAAGAAGAGAAAGAAAACCTTGTAGAATCCAACAAATCGAACTAGGTGCGATTGTGAGCAAGTAACCAACACATAAAACTTTTTCTGGATTCAACTGTGTAAAATTTATTTGACATCGACGTTTCGGATCATACTACATGATCCATCATCAAGATGAAGAAAGATAGATAGATGAACTTGCAGATCAGCTAGCCAGTTTAAAAAGAATAGGAGGGTGTGGATATCAAGGAGGAAGGGTTATGGAGGAGGAAACAAAATTAATTAAAGACGAAAAAAAAAAGAGGAAAAAATTAATAACATAAAAGTGTGCGAATAATTAAATAATAATAAAAAAGGGGAAAGTCATAAGAAATGATTAAATGTGATAAAATAATAAATGATATTATATCAATACAAGAATAATATCTAAAAAACTGTAAGGATAATAATGAGAATGGATAAGAATTATAAAAATAAATAATATAAAATAAAATAAAAAAGGCCACGCCAGAATAAATGATTAAATATAATATAATAATAAATGATATTATATTATATACAAGAATAATACATAAAAAAATATAAAGTGATAAATATATGAGAAAAAATATAAAATAAGTATAAAAATATATAATATGAAATAAAGCCACATCATAATAACTGAAATTAGATATTATATCATATACAAGAATAATATCTAAACAATATAAGGTGATGAATATATAAGGTAAAAAGTTATAAAACGAGATGGATGAGATGTATACAAATAAATAATAAATAAAGCCACGTCATGATTAGATATGCTATAATAATAAATGAAAATTATATCATATACAATAGTGATATCTAAAAAATATAAGGTAATAAATGTATAAGGGAAAAAATATAAAATGAGAATGGATAAGAAGTATGAAAATAAGGTGATAAATATGTAGGATAGATAAAAATACACTAACACAAGGAAAGAAAGGCACAAATTAACCAATAAATAATATTATGCAATACAAGTATACATAAGAGTTATAGGAGAAAAGACAAATAAAATACTATACGAGGCATAACCTAGTGATAGAAACTGAAGGCAAATTAGAAAATAAAGCGAAAAAACTAAAGACAAAAAAAGATATAAGCAATAAAGTGTAAAATAATTAATTAAAAGGAAAATCAAGAAAGATATAAAAAGAAAAATTCTAAACAAACTCATAAAAAACAAATAATTATAAAATGGTAAAACATGTGCCAATCAATAAAAGCAAGCTCCTAAGAAGAGAAACAAAAAAATGGCATAAGATAAGCAATTCAATAAAAGAAAGCTCCTAACAATAGGAGAGCACCAAGGAAAGAAAACCTAAAGAAAGGGGAAGGTAAGCTAAGGAGAGAGCACCAAGGAAAGACAATCCTGATGATGGATCATGTAGTATGATCCGAAACGTCGATGTCAAATAAATTTTACACAGTTGAATCTAGAAAAGGTTTTTATATATTCATGGACTGTGGAAACGCCATATATTCACAAGAAACCAACACTTCAAAGTTTCAAACTATCCCCAGCAACGACATCATTTGTTGGCTGCAAGTTGACAAGCAAAAGGCACACAAGCAAAAATTTATTGACCAGCCAAGTTGCAAAGACCTTCAATGTAATGTCCCCTTCTAGCAAGCCAAAATTTTCGCAACCTTGCACACAATTTCAACTTGTAAAAGAGTACATTAGAATCCAATTCTTCTATTGCAATCATAGTAAACCATAAGAAATCTTAAATTCAACTTTATAAACATAAATCATATGTATTATGCTTTCACTATAACTATCACACATATCAATTGAGAGAGTTATACTTAGGTCTACATGTCAATCAATTCACTTTCCCACGAGAGAGGGCCTATAGGAGGTACAATCATGGGGTCCATATTTCATTCCTTTGATTGGAGACCAACCCAAATCAAAGGCCCATCCCTTGCCTCATGGGGTCCTCTTGACCAACATTAGACAAGGGCCTATCCATTGTCCCGTGGGGTCCCTTTGACCAACATGAGACAATGGGAAACTTATCCCCGTGGGGTCCTACGGGCCAACATTGAGATAAGGCCTATTGGGTCTTTAGCCCGTAAGGTTCTCTTGACCAAATCAGGCATCAACCAAGATACCATGTTGCCTTGCCTCCTTTCCCTTTGTCTCAGTCCTTGGGATATTGATTGATGGGCCATGAGCCCCTATTTCTCATCTTTTCTTTATTATTAATTTATCATATCTCTCTCCTTAGCTCATCATAATGATAATGCACATAAATGTTTTATATCCATTACATGATCCCACTAAATTGGTTGCTATGTCAATCCATACGATGTAATGCATCATTCAAACAATTCATAATTTATGATAACTTCATGCTATTACTAACAGCTATTGGTATTGTTTTATTATGCATCAAATATTGGTTATGACATATCTTATTTATTAAAAAGAAGATCCATTTATCTATACTCAATAGAATGCACTAGGCAATATACTGTAACAGCAAAACAAACATGATGTCATACCTGATTTAGATGGCAGATATAGGACTGTAGATGTCCTTAATGGCAGATAATATACTTAGGTTCCTTGACTGATTTAATGTCTGCAGTCTTGCTTCTCAATTCTCCTTGTAACCTGCTGTTTATGCACTGAAAATGAGAATAATCCTGATCGCTGCTCTGTTTTCCTTGTGATTTGATAATGGTTATTAATTAGGTAATGGATGTTGTTTGCTGGAGATCTCTGTTTACTTCTTGTAGTCTGCTGTGTTTGAGTGCTGATTGATATTGAAAATGCAGGTTGTTCGACGAATTGCTTCCCCAATGCTCCTTCACACCATTCACAAGTACCTCTTATATCTTTTGTGGAGGAGCGGTTCCCTGAATGGTTGCAACTCTTAACAGAGGAAACAACTCTTAGTTTATCCTTTCATAAGCGCTTCATCTTCATAAGGATCGGTTCATAAATAATTGTTTTATGCTGCCTATCTTAATCGCCTGTTCTAGGCAGATTCGTTGCCAACGTTGATCGCTGCACTATTGCCTTTGACTAAGACTCCTTAAAGTGATCGCTACCTAATTGTCTTTGTTTACTCTTGACTTTGATCGGTTAGTAATGATAGTTGCCTTAATGCCGTCCTTCATTAACATAATCGCATCTTCTCATATATATATAACTTGTCTTAAACATGCCTTTACCTTGGGAGAGTCGGCCATCTCCTAGTCGCTGATTTTGGTCGGCAATCTTATGTGGAGTATCGTTGCTTTGAAGTCGCCATCCCTTTAGGAGTTCGCACCTTTTAGTTATCCCTAGTCGTTGCCTTCATAAACAGTACCCTCCTAATCGCATTGTATAGTGATCGCCACCCGTGCTTACTTTCTATTATGATATATATTTATATTATGTGAATTGCTCTCATTATATGCATCGTTGTTATTGTAGATTATCACATATATATTATATAAATATATTTATATAATAATAATATTATTTAATATGTTTGTTTAAATATGATACATACACGATTATCTGAATCATCCAAATGGACGACAGAAAGGACACCATGTTTTATGAAAACAACTTTATCGTCTTTATCATGATGTTTAAATCTTTAATTTAAACAATGCCTTAATATGGGGACATGACATTCAATGAAACTTTCAAGTTGGTACATCCCTGACAACGACACCATTTGTTGGCTACAAGTTAACAGGCAAAAGGCACACAACTGCAAAAATTTATTGACTGGCCAAGTTGTGAAGACCTTCAATGAAACTTCCAAGTTAGTACTTCCCCAACAACAGCGCCATTTGTTGGCTCTAAAAGTTGTGAAACCCCAGTTCCCTAAAGACTAATTGTACCTAAGTGCCAAGGATGCCAACTTGAGGTGGTCAGCTTGTGGCTTATGATTGGGAAGGGGCAACAATTGACCAAGTAAAAACGATAGGTAACTCCTCCTTTAGGTTGCTGGGCCAAGGGAGGTATTCCCTGAGGTCTTTAAGATGGACAATTACAGAGAATTGATGGGATAAACTCAAGGTCCTAACAGCCACACTCGATGCACTATGAACTCCAAGGTAGTCACTAAGTTCATGTCAATGTTGGCCGCAACTACACCACTAAGACCTCCAAATGAGAAGATGAGAACTTTCTTGCATATGCAACCAAAGATAACAGCAGTACTATTCCCTAGTAAGTGAATCCACTTAGCTACACATACACGTGCAAGAAAGACAACATACTTGTATGATCCCTAAAGGATTTATCAGTTTGAGGACAGCATAGAATACATTATGAATTGCATTAATAGATCATACAAGCATGGCGGGGCCTAACTCTACTCCTACACTAATGACAACAAGAGATAATATGATTTGAATATGTTTGGACTTTCACCTCCTAGATAGGTGCCTACTCGAATGAGCAACAAAGTCGCAGCCTGTAAGGAAGAAGAGAGCACACCTGCAAAGCATAAATAGAATTAGACTTGCATACACACACAAATCAAATATAAAAGCTTCCTGCAACTAAACATGCTTAATAATACATCTCAAAGCTACAACAACCCATATGAAACAAGAGAAGACCATTACAAAAGGTTTGTAATGCATTAGAATGCTGTTACACATTCATCTAACTCCTATTACAATCATGCCAGCAAGTGTGGCAAGAGGGAACCCACAACTAGGTTCAAAGATCCCCCTAAGTTGCTACAATCTGCCATGAAGACATTCAGTTAGAGACACTTCAATTGACTACCCTTCCTATGATTTACAAAGCATGTTCTTATCCCTTACAGACCTGACTTGCATGAATTGATGCCCTAAAACAACCTAAAACACATACAGCCAAAAAGTTCACTCAAAGACCAACCCCTCAAGCATAATATATTCTTGTAGATATAGCATTTCATTTACATTACATTCAATCCCTTGGGCGAGGTCATAGGGGTCACTTACTATCAACATATGCCATTCACCAGTACAACCACCTCCACAAGAAATCTCCTTTGGATCTATTGATAGGTACCCTGGGGCAAAGAAAACATCCTTTCCATGCTTAGACAAGTCGCGAAGTACCAATTTGTAGGCCTGCAAGTGGGGGCATTCAATAGTCACATCCAGGTCGCCCATGCCCATTTCATCAACAAAACATGGCCTTGCGTCTGAATTCACATCCTTGAGGGGTCTAGCAATACCTGGGCTTGATTTGGACATTTGTAAATCTCCATCACATTCATTTGAGCGCATTAATGGCATGTCAGGACGTGCAAGGGAGTAGATGAGGAACCATTCAAACAGTGGAACTCCAAGGCAAACTTGCAATTAGGGTTTGCAAATTGCACAGAAGACTAGGAAGTTTGCAATGTAAACCGGAAGGGATAGGAAATTGGCATGTGATGTGTAGTTGTAGGGAAGGGCCAAAAGTTCGAAGGGCATCAGAATGGCGGAACAGCGGAGTCAAAAAGCAAGGATGCAATTGTGGAAAAGGATGAAAAGCCCACCAAGACTAGTTGTTGAGGTTCAAGGCTTGGGAAGCAATTTGCAAGAGTTGCAAAGTTGCACATAGGATCTGAAGTTCCGAAAGCAAGGAAGGGGGCAGAAAGCAAAGGTTAGAAAGAAATTTGCAAAAGTTGCCAAATTTCACATGGGATCCAAAGTTCCACAAGCAAGGAAGGGGGCGGAAAGCGGAGGTCAAGAAACAATTTGCAAGAATTGCAAAGTTGCATGCAGGGTCCAAAGTTCCGCAAGCAAGGAAGGGGGTGGAAAGCGGAGATCAGGAAGCAATTTGCAAGAGTTGCAAAATTGCACGAGGGTCCGAAGTTCCACAAGCAAGGAAGGGGGTGAAAAGAGGAGGTCGAGAAGCAATTTGCAAGAGTTGCAAAGTTGCATGGAAACTCCGTACCTTTGTCAAAACATGTAAACTAAGCAAAAGCCCCCTAAAACATAGAATTTTCAACAAATGAGTGCAACAAGAAGACTCGGATGGGTGTAAAGCCCAACATTAAACATGACTTGACCAAGGTAGCCCATTTATGAGTTCTCCGATTGGTAATCTATAATGGGCGAAAAACAAGAACTTGGGGCAACACTTGAAAGCATGAAATGCAAAATTTGGGCAAGGTGCCAACACCCCTTCTAGAACTTTTTGGCAATGGTCTATCATCCCCGAGGACATCAAGGCATCCCCCCATCCATCAAACTTCACCTTTCATTAAAAAAGTCTTAAAACAAAAATACAAAACCCTAACTGTTTAAGGAGGCCACAATGCCCCAACATAAAAAATTGTTATTTCCCTCCAAAAGAACCTAGCCCACATTTATTTTTATGTTTTCAATTTTAATCATTTGCCATTTGCATTGTTACAATTTACTTTTGCAAGCAACAAGTAAAACTGAAAAGAGAGAAAGGAGGAAGACTAATGTTCAAAAACCAATAAAAAACTTCAAAAATTTTAAAAACCCCAAACTTTTATGGAGAGCCCACAAGCCCCCCCGCCCCCCCCCCCCAATTTTAACATTTGTTATTTCACACCCAAAAAAGGTATGTGACATGAAGGTCCTTAAAGGCCTTAATTTGGGCTTGGTGGCAAGGGCTTTGTCACTCTACCTCTTCCTTATTGTGATAGGAAATGCACCCAGGGAGCTGCCCTTGGACCTTATGAGGGGTGTTGCCCCTCGACTCCATCAGGGCTGCCACCCATAGACCCCCACTTTGGATTAAAAACAAAAACTAAATTTGTTCTGTGCTGCACTGGATGGAAAACAGAGTTTTTTTTACAAGTAATTGAATTCCATTTACACTTTCAGTTTGCCAAGTCAATCCCAATTTCGAGTTATGTTACTATGATATAAACCATTTTGATTTATCATTGACATTTATAATTTGACAACATTGAATCATCGATTATCAGCATTGTTCTAAATTCTATATTTAACTTTGTACATTTTGTGCAAATTATGGTTATTTTTATATTTTAAATAAATATATATACACCTAGGAAATAACTTCTCGTCCCTAAAACTGTCATGTCCCCTCCTTCACTTAAGTGAATTATATTTTAAATTTAAAAATAGTGATTTTTAACACTGATAATAATAATAAATATTATAATAATTATAATATCAATAATTTTAATAATAATAACACTTTTGAATTTGGCGCTGACTTGGCCTTCTTTGATCATTCCAAACAGGTATAAAGGAAGAAACCACTTTCATTTGCAAGGTATCTAATTTATGTTATGAACAATGCATTTTGCATGTGAATACTTGCGTTGAAACAAAAACCTCAAGAGCGAGCATTAAGAGATGGGACGAAAGCCCTGCCTCTGTTTGTGCAAATTCCAATTCAGGAACTTGCAAGTGCTGAACTGAATACATTGATTGTGTCCAGGTTTGCACTAGGTGTTTGTCGCTGATCAAGAGGTTTATACAGGACGCTGTGCAGATACTCAGTCTTTCATCGTGCCTAGCAGCAAATACGAACTGGTATAAGGGAGGCACATTAGTATAAGGATACTGACGGATCAGGAGAGACGGAGGATCATCATTTGTCTCAACCCAGCAGATCGTGAGACTGAGATAGCCTATTATTGTATGCGTGACTAGGGTGCAGTTGTCAAGATAATTTTTCACACAAACTCCAAATCGCTTCTCAATAAGCGGCATGAGATCTAAGCAGGAGGAAGCCTATCATACGAGTGGCAGGCGCCAAATCATCTCGATCATCTTAGGGCAAAATTGGTGTCTCCGACACATTATTAATTGTGTTTCAAGATTGGATACTCATGAAATTCATAAATTGAGGCACGCCCACATACAGTCCATCTTATCTTAAGCCATAACTCAACTCAGCAACTCATCATCAGACAGTGCGATATCACAAACAGATCTGTCAACCCTGTACCAATTCTATTTGTATTGAAAGAATTATTGATTAATCTCAAGGATTCTCTGAAATTTTGTACTCTTGAATATACTGAACAATCATATTAGTTGGTACTAGACGCTTGTATTTGTTTCCAAACATCTGATAAAGATTTGAGCATCTATGTGCTACAAATACATTGTGTTCTCATGCTATGATAACTGGATATGTTGGTAAAATAAAATGTATGTGTTGATAGCAATCTGTTAAGGGGAAAATCAGTTTAATAGATCAGATATTATACAAAGGATACTACAGTGGTATCAGAGCAGGCTATCCTACCAACCTGAGGGTTTTGAATTAGTTTATGCAGCTGAGTCAAAGGGATCAGAGAGCTCTGGAACGAGAAAAAAGAAGGTTAGAGGCAGACGCACAAGAGGTTAGTAGTGGAATAGGAGGCAGAGGTAAGAAGAAGATGGCAGATCGGGAAGATAAGTAGAAAAGTTTCGTGCAAATACAACAGCAAATGGCACAGAGGCAGGAACAAATGACACAACAACAGGAACAAATGACACAAATACTCATCCAAATGTTGCAGAACATGAATAATACTAACAATTCCACCAGACCTACACAAAATAATGGGGGAGAAGGTAGTAACTCAAATCAGAATGGGACAAGAAATCACACAAATAACAACAGAATCCCAATTGGATCAGCACCCCGACCCTTCGAGCCCACATTTTTGCCTAGAGTGGAGTTACCCAGGAAGAGGAGCCAAACCCAGCAGCAAATGACTTTAATGGCTACATAGATGAGTACTCAAGACTTGATCCGGATGTTAGATGCCAAATCCCATTTATACAATTTCATAATGCTAGGAATGGATCTAGAAGACAACCCTCGCAGCAGTTCAATATAGATTTACAACAGAGGGTGAGTAAGTTGACTCTTCCAACTTTTGATGGTTCCACGCAGTCCTATAACAGAAGATGAAGTTATCAAGTTTGTTATTCGTCATTTGGATGGTACGGCGCATTAGTGGTGGCATCACCATATTGTGACATATGTTCATTTCACATAGAGGCTCATAGACAAATTTGACAAGAAGGATCCAGAGATGCATTTCAGAGAATTGACACAGTTGAGGCAACATGGTTCAGTAGAGGATTATGTAGCAGAATTTCAGAGGGTTTCAGTTATGGAGTCGGATGTTACGGAGAGGAGACTCATGTTTTTGTTTATTTGAGGGACTATCAGATTCACTTCGAGGTTTGGTTAGAGCTTTTGAGCCGACATCTCTACAAGATGCCATTCGAAGGGCTTTGAACTTGGAGGACACCACGGCCAAGAACAAGTCCTATTCTAGGACTGCACCATCAAGATAACATAGGAGACCATTCCACAAGGACTTTCCGCAAACTAAGGCATTACCCCCTAAACCAAACAAGGTAGAAGAAACTAAGAATGAGCTTTGGAGGAAGAAGTTGTGCTTTTTGTGTAAAGAGCCATGGGAGCCAGGCCATAGATGCTTGGGGAAGGGACAAGTACACTACATAGAGGTAGTCTTCGATGAGGAATCAGAGGTGGAGTCCAAGCCCGAGGTTGTTTTGGATGAGGTGGAGCATGAGGATCAGGGAGCAGAAGAGTCCTCAAGAGGTACACTTGCCATTCTTTCAAGAGCGCCTAGATATCATCATTTTCATGTGCAAGTAGTACAGGGACATAAGGTGACAGTTTTGATTGATAGTGGGGCCACTCATAATTTCATTGATGAGGGTTTGGTGACTAGGGTGAAATTGAAGACAAATGACTTTGAGGGGTTCAATGTGATTGTGGTCGATGGATTCACCATCCCATGTACACAAAGGATTCAGCAACTTGACATCACCTTGGAGAGACACAGAGCTCGCAATGACTTCTATGTGGTCGGCATACATGAGACAGATGTAGTTTTGAGTGTGCAATGGTTGTATTCACTCGGTGAGTATTCTCAAAATTATCAGATTATGGAGCTGAAATTCAAATCAGAGGGTAAGGAGATGGTTCTTCAAGGCTTGTCTAACGGAACATTGAGGGTTGTTTCAGCCAAGAGGATGGAGAGAGCTTTTTGCAAAGGGCAGGTTGATTGGGCGGCTCAATAGTTGGTCGCCAATGGATTTTCACCCAAGGGTGAAAAGACTACTCATAGATATTTAGCCTATTATGGACAAGCATAGCATGGTATTCAGTGATATTCCTCCAAGACTACCTCCAGATAGGGGATTTCAGCATGTCATTGACTTGGAGGAGGGATCTAAGCCGGTCATCACTACATCATATCACCATCCAAGGAGGTACAAGGAAGAGATCAAGAAGGTGATTAAGGAGTTGTTGGATATGTGACACATACGACCAAGCTCTAGTCCTTTTGCTTCTTCCGTGGTGTTGGTGAAGAAGAAGAATGGTACTATGAGGATGTGCATCGACTATAGGGCACTCGATAAGAAGACAATCAAGAACCGCTACCCACTTCCCAGGATTAATGAGTTGATAGATGAGCTTCATGGTGCAGTATATTTCTCTAAGATTGACTTGAAATCTGGATACCATCAGATAAAGATGAAAGCGGAGGACGTTCACAAGACAACTTTCAGGTGTCACTTTGGGCATTATGAGTTTCTCATCATGGCATTTGGGTTGACAAATGCTCCAGCCACATTTCAGTCTTGTATGAACCAAGTATTTAGTAAGCAATTGAAAAGATTTATGTTGGTTTTCTTTGATGACATATTGATCTATAGCAAGACTTGGGAGGATCATTTGAGGCATATAGATGAGATATTGGGTATACTTGAGCACCAATCACTTTTCACCAAGGCATCCAAATGTGAGTTTGGGATGACTGAGATTTTGTATTTGGGGAGCAAGATTAGTGCCCAAGGCGTCAGTGTAGATGAGGAGAAGATCAAGGAAATAGTGGATTGGCTGAGAGACCCAAGACATTATCACACTTAAGAGGGTTTGTGGGACTTTCAGCTATTACAGGAGGTTTGTCAAAGAATTTTCACAGTTGGTTGCCCCCATTGACAAATTTGACTAGGAAGGGAGCATTCTCTTGGAGTGAGGAGGCACAGAGAACTTTTGACAAGCTCAAGGAGGTAATGAGTTCATGTCCCGTGTTGGCTATTCCAGACTTTTTACTCTCATTTGTATTAGAGTGTGATGCTTCAAGAGAGGGCATTGGAGCAGTGTTGATGCAAAACAAACACCGTATCACATTCGAGAGTCGTAAGCTCAAGGAGTCAGAGAGGGGTTTATCTATTTATGACAAGGAGATGCTAGCCATCATGCATGCTTTGGCTAAGTTCAAACAGTATTTGGTTTGTGGGAGATTTGTGGTGAAGACAGATCATAACAGCTTGAGGTTCTTCCTCAATCAAAGGGATTTGAACGATAGTCAGCAAAAGTGGGTAAGTAAGTTGCAATCTTATGATTTTGACATTGAGTATGTTAAGGGAAAGAATAATGTGGTGGTAGGTGCTTTATTTAGGAGGCCTTGTTTATCTTCTATGACTGATATTTCTATTGATTCGAGAGCTTCTATATTAGTAGAGTATGCCAAAGATGCATTGGCTATTAACATCTTGGAGGGCAGGGTGCAAGATGACAAGTACAAGGTGGTTAAGGAGCTCATTCTCTATAAAGACCGAGTGTACCTTGTCCCAAGATCGAAGATGAAAGAGAAGATTTTGAGAGCATATCATGACACTCCTTTATCGGGTCATCAGGGGTACTACAAGACATACAAACAAGTGAAAGATTTTCTTGGAAAGGCCTCAAGGGGGATGTTTTTAAGCATGTTAGAGAGTGTTTGACTTGCCAACAAAACAAGGTAGAACGGACATTTCCAGCTGGTTTATTGCAGCACTTATACATTCCAAATCAGAAACGGGAGAGCATTTCGATTGATTTTATCACAGGACTCCCGAGAGTGCAAGGTAAGGATTGTATCTTTGTGGTTGTGGATAGGCTCACTAAGTATGCGTACTTTTATGCCATAACTTCCAAGTATAGAGCTCCATAGGTGGCTGATTTGTTCTTTAGAGAAATGTTTAGATTACATGGGTTGCCTAGAAACATTGTGAGTGACAAGGACAGTAGGTTCCTTAGTTTGTTTTGGCAAGAACTTTTTCGGTTGACGGGCACAAAGTCCAAGCACTAGCTATCACCCTCAAACGGATGGACAAACAAAGATTGTGAATAAGTGGCTCGAAGGATATTTGAGGAATTATGTTACAGGGCAACAAACAGCATGGATTAAGTGGCTTCTTGGGGAGGATTGCTACAATTCAAATCATCATATGTCAATAGGTATGACTCCTTTCAAAGCACTATATGATTATAAGGCACTAGCATTTGTGGATTTGATTCTTGCAGATAGCAAAGTTCTTGGAGCTAGAGATTTGGCACAGCAAATTATGGACATCTTGAATGCACTCAAATAAAACTTATAGCAGACTCAAAATCAGCAAAAGGTGTATGTGTATGCTGATCGCCACCATTTGGAAAGGTCTTTTGAGGTGGCAGACTTGGTTTTTCTAAGGTTGCAGCCCTATAGGCAATCTACCCTCAAGGAGAGTGGTGAGGAGAAGCTTAAACCATGATTTTATGGGCCTTACAAGATCACACGAAGGGTAGGAGAGGTGGCATATGAGCTGGAGTTACCAGCAAACAGTAGAATTCATAATGTTTTTCATGTATCCCGTCTTAAGAAGGTGTTGGGACAGCATATTACTCTTTGTACAGAGCTGCCTCCACTTGATGACGAGGGGAAATTAATTTTTGAGCCCGAAGCAATCTTGGATATGAGAGAAAAGAAACTTAGAAATAAGGTCATTCCAGAATATTTGGTGAAGTGGAAAAATTTGCCTCTTGAGGATGCAACATGGGAAGGAACGAAAATTTTTTATCATCCAAATCTGAAATTGCTTGAGGGCAAGCAATTTAGGGAAGGGAGGATTGTCATGTCCCCTCCTTCACTTAAGTGAATTATATTTTAAATTTAAAAATAGTGTTTTTTAACACTAATAATGATAACACTTTTGAATTTGGCGCCAACTTGGCCTTCTTTGATCATTCCAAACAGGTATAAAGGAAGAAACCACTTTCATTAGCAAGGTATCTGATTTATGTTATGAACAACGCATTTTGCATGTGAATACTTGCACTGGGATGAAAACCTCAGGAGTAAGCATTAGCAGGTGGGACGAAACCCCCACCTCTGTTTGTGCAAATTTCATTTCAAGAACTTGCAAGCGTTGAACTAAATACATTGATTATGTCCAGGTTTGCACTAGGCATTTGTCGCCGATCAAGAGGATTATACAGGACGTTGTGCAGAGACTGATTCTTTCATCGCGCCTAGCAGCAAATATGAACTAGTATAAGGGAGGCACATCAATATAAGGAGGGTGACGGATCAGGAGGGACTAAGGATCATCGATTGTCTCAATCCAACATATCGTGAGACTGAGCTAGTCTATTATTGTAAGTGCGACCAAGGCGTAGTTGTCAAGATATCCTTTCACGCAAACTCCAGACCGCTTCTCAATAAGCGGCATGGGATCTAAGGAGGAGGAGACCTATGATCCGAGTGGCAGGCGCCAAATCATCTCGATCATCTTAGGGCAAAATTGGTGTCTCCAGCACATTATTAATTGTGTTCCAGGCTTGGATACTCAGGAAATTCAATAAATTGAGGCGCACTAGCATACAATCCATCTTCAGCCATAACTCGAATCAGCAACTCATCATCAGACAATGCGATATCACAGGCAAATCTGTTAACCCTGTACTGATTCTATTTGTATTGAAAGAATTATTGATTAATCTCAAGGATTCTTTGAAATTTTGTACTCTTGAATATACTGAGCAATCATATTAGTTGGTACTGGACACCTGTATTTGTTTCCAAACATCTGATAAAGATCTGAGCATCTATGTGCTACAAATACATTGTGTTCTCTTGCTATGATAATTGAATATGATGGTAAAATAAAAAGTATGTGTTGATAGCAATCTATTAAGGGGAAAATCAATTTAATAGATCTGATATTATACAAAGGATATTACAAAAACCCCATCCTTGCATCCCTCAATCCTGAACTGCTTTAGAGACAACAATCCGTTGCACATGTCCGAATGAAATGGGGGAATGGAGAACATTTTAGGAATCTTTCCCACACTAAATTCTTAACCTCTTCAAAAAGGGCCATGATATTAGAACTTACATTGCACCATTTCAATGTGCAAGAAGTAAATAACCCTTGATTTGTTCAATTGAAAACATACATAGAGTAACAAACTAAGGGAAAAATGATCAAGGACTACTTCGATCAATCAAAATAAAGATTGAAAACACCTTGACAATAAGTTGATGGTGAAGTAGTGAAGGAAATGGGAAAAGGTGAGTAGTTGAGAGTTTGGTATACCCCACAAATTTAAAAGATAAATTCGAGGATAACAAACAAACACCTTATGGTTGACCCCACATAGATCATTTGTTCAAAAATGTTGCCCACTTTTGTTTCTACAAAAAACCCTAAAGCTAACATTATCATTGTCACTTGTTGTCTAGCATCCTCGTCCAACAGCAGCTCTCACCATATTGCTCTCGCCATGCCCAACAAGACTAGTTTAGATGCTAGGTCTCATGAAGATGTTATTGCCAACAGTCATGACCCTATGTCTATGGCTTGACCCTCAAAACAAACTTGCTTGTTGCCTTGCTCCATGGATCCTCCTTTGTTGATTCTTGGTAAGGATGTTTTGCATGAAAAGGAAAAATATATAAGTTCAATAACTTTTGGCCCTATTTGTCTAATTTGCATTCATGGAAGCTCTTTCTTAAGAGTTCAATAGAAATTTTCCCCTGTGCATAGGGCTATTTTGTTCTCCTTTGTGATTTGATTGAGGATTGGGCTAATATTCTTGCAAAAGGTCCATGGTTTGGGGGCAAGATTGTTTATTAAACCGTGGTATCCTACTTTCAACCCTCTCATAAAATCCTTCTCAGTGCTTCCTATGTGGCTTAGGCTGCCCTATCATTTGCTGCAATTATAGGTTGATTCTTGCTTTCAAGGCATTGACAATTCTTTGGGTACCTTCTTGGCTCTAGCACCAAAGACAAAAACTCTCACCCATTCCACATATTCACCTGCAGAAATATGGCTACAAGTTAAGTATTGCATCTAGAAACAACAAATTGCTTATGAAAAAATAGCTTTTCGATGCCATAAATGCTTTGGGGTTGGTCAGTTGGCTACCAATTGCTTGAGAGGTAAACCTAAGGTCCTTAACCAATCTACTTGGTGGAAAGATACTCTTCTCAACCACTTGATGGTCTCTAGGGTTTCAAAGAATGCTTCTAAAATTCCCACTTCTGATGCATCCGTTCCTATTTTTGCTTCCTCTCACCCTAATACTATCAAAAAGATTTCATCAAAGGTTGTTCCCTCAATAGTTCAATCTCCTCCAACACACTTCCACTCTCCTCCACTCTTTGTTGACATGGTACAGTACTCTCATGCCATGCCAAAACCTAGTTCTTCTAAAGTGGCTTGTTCTATGTCTCCAATTGAGAAGATGTTCCCTATTGTCTCAACTTCTCTTGCTTCTATCTAGCCCCCAATTGCAATCTTCAGAGGATGTTGTGTCTCCTATAGCTTTGAAGGATATTAGAGTAGCTTTGTTGATTTAGTGTAACTACAACTTTCCATGGAGCCAGCACTTCTCAACCACTTGATGGTCTCTGGGGTTTTGGAGAATGCTTCCAAAATTCCCACTTCTAATCTACTTCCTCTCACCCTGATACTATCAAAAAGGTTTTGTCAAAGGTTGTTCCCTCAATAGTTCAATCTCCTCCAACACACTCCCACTCATGCTCTTCTCGACCACTTGATGGTCTCTAGGGTTTCAAAGAATGCTTCCAAAATTCCCACTTCTGATGCATCCATTCCTATTTCTGCTTCCTCTCGCCTTGACACTATCAAAAACAAAGGTTGTTCCCTCAGTAGTTCAATCTCCACCAACACACTCCACCTCATGCTCTTCTCTACCACTTAATGGTCTCTGGGGTTTCAAAGAATGCTTCCAAAATTCCACTTTCGATGCATCCATTCCTATTTCTACTTCCTCTCACCCTAATACTATAAAAAAGGTTCCATCAAAGGTTGTTCCCTCAGTAGTTCAATCTCCTCCAGCACACTCCCACTCTCCTCCACTCTTTGCTGATGTGGTACAGTCCTCTCATGTCATGCCGGAACATAGTTCTTCTGGAGGGGCTTGTTCTACGTCTCCAGTTGAGAAGATGCTCCCTGCTGTCTCAGCTTCTCCTGCTTCTATCTAGCCGCCAATTCCAGTCTTCAGAGGATGCTGCATCTCCTGCAGCTTTGAAGGATATCAGAGTGGCTTTGTTGATTCAGTGTAACTACAACTTTCCATAGAGGCAGCTTTGTCCCCTCGTCACTACCCTTCAGATGCAAATAAGAATAATGGTGTTGATTGGACTCCTGCATTTAACAGGAAGACTGTATCTAGGAAGAAAATAGTAGCAAGATGGTTCGCCAATCCCACAAGAAAAGGGGAGTTGTTTAGCCATGTCTTGTTTCTGTTTTCTCTATGGTTTAGTCTGTCTTAGCTCTGTGGTGCAAGATATGGTGAGCTGTTTTACAGCTTTGTATCTTGCTTTTGACCTGCTTCACCACTCTGGGGTTTGTTTTAGGAGGCATGTTAGTATTTTGTTTTCATATGTTTCCTTCTTTTGTCTTTGGGTTGGGGCCCCTTAATAGATCCATGGAATTTAATCAAAAAAAAACAGACAGACAACTGACAGGAAATCGAAGATTGATTGCCCTTTTGAATGTTTTGTTGTCTAAGAACCCTAACAGAAACGCTGCACACAAAGGCAAAGTTGAGTTAACTGCTAGCTAGAAGGTTGGAAGAACTTGATGCCATAATTCCAAAGGTTGAATGGGTAAGCTCTATTAAATATGGATTCATACTTGACAATCTTATCAGTGCATAGGTCGCCATGGAATGGACCAAGAAATGACAACATAAGGTAATTTTCTTAAAGATTGACTCCTCGTCAAGTTAAAGAACAATTGTCTTCCTTTACCCAGCTACAATGGCCTGCCTAGCATGAATGTCTTTTAGCCAACATCTAAACGGGTAAAACAAACACTCTTTCCAGTATACAGTGATGAGACTACGTGGCTTTTTGCCGTTCCTTGGGCTGGGGGACTCCTCTGTGTTTAAGTGCAATGCCCGGGTTTTTGGGATTCCTTGCCAGAAAATCGAGCATTCCGCTGTTGGAGAGCTTCTCCAGCAAATGAGCATTCAATTAACAATCAACAGAAAGCTTCCCGTGCAAGCGGTACATATATTTGGTTACAAATCTAAAACTTCTAAAATTCATTGAATAATTCATTTACAGGGGTTATAAAAAATTAAGTAGACGATCAATTTCGAAGGATTCCCTACAGATCCAAATTTTTAATCCTATATTTTATATTTTTTTACCCTCCCCGCTAAGATTTTTTTCGTTGACACTAAATTCTGCGAACATGTTGAGGCAGATTATTACGCAAATATAAAGACTCCATTATTCAACGCTGCTGCAGAAATGATTATTGTTGTTATTTTGGATAGTATGAACATACGAAAAACAATGCACCTTCCAAGAAAGAACTCAAACCCTGGGCAATGAAAACCCTTACCTGCATATCAAGGCAACCCGTAAATGAAATATTTTGCTCCACAGGATCTATGAAATAAAGATTGCATCAGACTGTTTAAAAATGTAGTGGCTTTGCTCTAACAAGAGCTTATGAATCAAGGCAGCCTGGATTAAGGATGCACTTTTATGATTAAAAGACGTACGGTCAGATCGAGGCAAAATTAAAAAGGCTTTTGAACAACTGAGAACAAGTTGTGGGTGTGTAGGTAATTTAGGAAGCCTTAAATCTTTAATTTAAGAATTTAGATTGCACTAGGATATTATATTGTTGGAAAAATGCATATCTGCACTTTCGTTTTGTGTGAATGTTATGAGTGGTTGGATTAAGATGTTCTTGCTAATTCCATTTACTATTTTATTCTTAGAAATAAAATTAAATTCATTCTTGTATATTTATCAACATTCAAATTATCAATTTTAATTCTTAAGTTAAATTTGTGATGTGGATTCTGATTATTATGTTTGAAAAGTTAAAGTTATCCCTCCACACAACCTAACTTCCTTCTTACTAGTTGTATGTGCTAACCACCAAAACTTTCAAATTGTGTTTTAGATCAAATATAAGGGACATCATCCCTGAGTCGTTTCATAATCTTGGATCCTTCATCCATCTACCATCCCAACACATGAAGGAATTGTCATCCAATTTAGTCTCTCATAATCACTCATCTCTTAAAATCACTCTTGCCATATGTTGTGACATTACAATATTTCGATTACATTGCTTCTTTATCAACAAGTTTTGGAACCCTCGTCTCACACTATGTCTTTTGCATTGCCCTTTTGCATGTCGTTCCAAGGTCCTAGTTTTAAGTTCCAAGTCGCCCTTATTAGGATAGTGTCTAATGCATTCATTTGCATGTCTTGTAAAATTTTATGAAAAACCATTACTTTAGATCCAAGGGCGTATTATAAGGAAAAGATCCTCACTTAGCAAGCTCCTTGAGGTGTTTGTTGTAGAGCTCCACTCTCCATTTACCCTTTAAGGGTGATATTTGCAATGGGTATTTTGCATCGTTCTCCATTTTCTTCCTTTGGCTATGTTCATCATCAAATGGAAGAGTTGTCGAGTTTCTCTTGGGTTTCCTTTTGGTTTTGTATGAGTCACAAAATTTTCAAACACTTTGCAAGTTTTTGGCATCAACATCAATACCAGCAATGAGTCCCCGTCATTGATCATCTCAAAATCAACAGTGTGTGCAATGTTTAGAAGTTGACAACCTGACGCCTCTTTTATGTTGCACCATTGGTTAGTGATTAATGTCTCAGCACGAGCAAGTCCCATCAGGTCATCCCATGATAGTGGGTTACACTTTTGTGGACAAAGAAAAATTGAAGGTGCCAAAAAACTATAGCAGGCACCTTCGTTTGAAGGTATTTCCTTCATTCGAAGGTCATGTCGGCCTTTTTAAATCTTAAAATAATAAGGCCTTTGCTTGAAGGGGGTCTCCATTCGAAGGTCTTTGGGCACCAAATTAAAACAATAAAATAATACCTTCGATCGAAGACCCTCTTTGATCGAAGGTATTATTTTATTGTTTTTAATAAAAAGGTTAAAACTCCCAAATGATAGTTTTTTGTCATTTCAGAGCGACAGTGTTCACGTTGGTGGACGAAGGCGACAAGGCATTCGAAGGAGTCAAAGGGGACAACAAAAAAAGCTATGACAAGGCCCCACATCAGCATTCCAATGTCCCTCCAGGTGCATACCTACCGATATATGCTCATATAAGCATGTTGTTTCAATATATATGTCCACAGTTTGTCATAGAATATTTGTTGTTTCTCATTTACATATACACAAGTTACATGCAATGAAAAATTCCATTGCATTGTTGAATTCTTGAGTAGTTAAATTTAGTTCACTGTCTTGAACCCTAGTTTGCCAAACTAGGGTTTTTTCATGCCACCTTCTCAACCATATAACATTTTCTCTCTATTTGGATAACAGATAATAGAGATCCATGTTATGAAAAAAAGAATCTATTTGCCATGAAATCTACTCTTGAGCTCTATGCAACTATGAATGACTATAGCTAAAAGAGAGATTCCATTCAATAGCTCACAACTTTGTAAAAAAAAGCTCATTTATTATTTATGAAATCATGCCTCTTATATTACTTAACAAATTACAAGAGAATTACTTAAATTCATTGCAATGAGACGTTTGTAGCCACACAACCAATCTCTCTTTTTGCACTTGAAGGCAAAGAACCAGTTCAAAATTTGTAACTACTGTATGCAATTTAGATGTATCATGTTCAGCTTAATATGTGCTAGGTATCAAAATCCCTTATCTTATTTTAATTATTTCATGTTATATGACAATAGAAATCCATTGGTGGCACTTGCTAAAAATAATTTAAAGATATATATAAATCCATTTCCAAAAAATTCTAACATGTAGACATGCAATTGTTATTAATAATGTTATCGACGATAATGATGTTGATGATGTTGGTCAAATCTAATGCTACATTAAAGTGTCTTATGATTTTACTTTGGCTAGGACTAGTTGAATTGACATATCAATTACCTAGATAGGGTTAACCACTAGAACCTAGTGAACCATACATAAACATATGGTCAAATCATCTCATGATGAAACAAATACCTGTTGAGTGATTAGCATCTATATGTTGTAGTAAAAGGTTGCAATGATAAAACAACTTGGAAATGAGTCTTTAAGAATTTGTAAATGTTTGAGAATTAGATCAATCCTCATGACCCCAAGAGTGCTTTAAGTGTGCAACATCATTATGACTGCAATGAAATGTTAACCTCAACTCAATCATACTAATTGCCTCATAGCACTAAGGGTGATCAATGTGAATTCAAACAATTTTATATAATAATTATCTCATGAGCCAATGTGGGTTCCACACAAGACAAGTCCAAGACTTCAACACGGTTTATAACAAGTGTAACTCAACCTTTGAGGGCTTTAACCTAAACAACTATTAATTTGGAATGGTTTATCACAACCCAACCACTTTCAATGAGTATTTAAGAAGCAACTCTTCATAAGTCTTTAATTAAATAAAGGCTTGTGACCACACTAAATCACATTTTCATTCTCAAATAATTCATAAACAGGTAGCAACCATATAGCAAGTTTACAAATATCAAACTAAACTTCTCAATAAGAATCCTACTACAATACCCACTAAAAAACACATTTCTTGTCATTTCAAAACATATATAAGACCTTAAAGTTGTATAATTTATGTATTGACTTTATTCTAGTCACCCATTGTTAAAAAAGTTAATATTTAGATTGGAATATGTGTTATTATTGTAGTAGATCTATGGTAAAATCATTAGGTATAAATGTATGTTCTATCTATACAATTGGGTTCGATGATCTTTTACCAAATTCTAGTTTGTTACAACATTTGGACCTCATAGGCCAAATTTTTATAGGTTTTCCTCTTTTTAGTATAGTCTTTGGTGTTAAATGCTATAATTCAATTATGAAGTCTTGTGTTATTCCTTATTTTGTAAAATATGGAGAAGGTGCCCACTATTAAGAGAAAATCCCCTCCATGATCTAAATGACTCCATATTTGTCAAGGAGTTTTAGGGGATAATAAAATCATACCTAGTCCTACTATATTTGCTAGCTTGTTCTTATTTTTATTAGTTAATTATCACAACACTTGTAAAATATTTTGAAATTCTCTAAGAATTCCTTTTCAAAATAGCATATGAGATTAATTATTCATTTATGGATGATTAAATAATGTCTAGTTATGTGAAGTTTCTTGACTCTTTGAATTGCATTTAAATGAAATTGCAACTAGACAAATGGGATCTTGAATGTAATACTAGTTCTCTATTTCTATCAATTCATATCTTTCTCTTAAGCTCATATTTTAAAAAGTATTTACTCATTTATTCAAGACTTGACTCTATTGCCAATGAAGAAAAACATTGGTCCCATTTGGTAAATTAGTCATGTTGAATATTGAATATCATTCTTTGTCCTCATAAAATTGTTGTATATTAGATCCTACCAACGTGCATAGACTCATTTGACATTTACCATTACCTTATCTCTTAAGATCCTACATTGTTATCTACCTTTAAAGAGTTATTCATGTTTTGGATTTCCAAGTTACATATGAAGTATGGACTATAAAGGGTTTTACATTTGGGGATATAAATTATTTTTGCATCTTTAGTTGCACATGTAAGTTGATATATTAATCTAGTGATAAGAGATCTTTGATTTGTAAGACCAATAAGCCAATGTAAGGGTGCTTAATGAAAAATATTTGGAGTATCCCATAGTGCAAAGGGCATAGCTAATCTATCTAACCATTTTCTCTTTATTTCTCTTTGATTGTCCTATAAATATCTTTAGGAATACCCTCTTTGGCATAGCAAAGCTAGAAGTGTAGAAGTGTTGTTTTCTCTTGTTAGTTGGTCAAAACCACTTGTAACATGATCACGAGTCTTGCTTGTTAGTCTAAACCGCCCTAAGTTCCTTGCATTTAGATTGATGTGCATTCTCTAGAGATTTAATATATATTTTGGAGCACCAACACATCTACTTGCCACTTGGTAATAAATATCTCAATTTCTATTTTTTTTAAATTGATATAAAGTTGTATGCCATTCTCAACAATTCCTTACCTATAATTATTAAATTCCCAATTCTTTTATTAAATAGATCCACTACATTTAAACACAATATTAATGTTCTATTTATTATTCTTAGGATGATTAGTCTTAGTTTCATACTCATATTTTTTTTATACCTCCTAACTCAATTCAAAATTCATTGAGAGTTTGGGTAGCTTTAATCTATCTACTTACACTTTGCCAAATTCTATTTCATCAAAATATATCACTAAATATATTAAGGGAACAACATCAAGGCTATAATGAAAACCCTCGAATAGATCTCACATGTAGGTAAAGCAGAGTGAGATGCAACTAGCACTAGTTGTGTTCTTCTAAACTACATGTTCTCTACTTTGCCAAATTATATTTTGTGAAAACATAGATCATTAAATATAATTAAGGGAACAACAACACTTGGTTTTAGTGAAAACCCTTGAATAGATCTCATGTGTAGGTAAAGTGGATCTTCCTCTCCTTCTATGTCATGCCAGTGAATCTTGCATTTTTTTATGAGGAGATTGTATAGAATAAGTATTATGGTCTATTGTACATGCCAAGTATTATGCGAAGAGATATATTGCTACAATTGCACTTGCAACCTTGTTACATATATGAAAAGAATTTATCAACCCAGATTTGATTTAATCTAGGTTAATTGTGTTTAATTTTAGGTGAATTTATGTATTAACCTATATTATATATCTAAAGCATAAATAAAATATATTTATTTCTTTACAACTTTATATTCAACAATAAAATAGAGAATATGATCAAGGTATCCTTTATCAAATGTAGTATTATGCGCATGCCTAACATACGCTTTAAGAATAAAAGGTTGACTTTGAAAGTTCAATGTCTTTTAAGGCTATCCTATATATATATTACTTGACTTTAATCGTCTGATAGGAAAATAAATAAAAATGACTACTAGATTACTACAATGTGTATGAAAATTTTGAAATTTGAAATTTATATATTAAAATAATGTCCATTTGTAGTAACCAAAATAGGTTAATGGGAAGTTGCAAGAAAAATGTATTTTAACAAAAAAAAATTAGAAGAAAATTCATAATTCAAGTTATGAGATCTTAATCTAATGCAAAATTATGTTGGGTCGTGTCTCTAATGAATACAATTGTACATATATCGTTGATCCTCATAATGAATAAGATCTTAGTGAGAGCGATGAATTTCTCTTTAGTTCATAAGTAGTAAAACCTGTCACATATCTCATAATACATTGGACACCTAAAAATAAAGTGAGTTTTGACTCCCTGTAACAAGAAACCTAAGCTAGCTAGTGCAAAAACACAAAAAATAAACAAACTCATGTACACATATCATATATGAATATATATTTAAAGTATTAAATTTTCAAACAATACATACCTGATATCTCCCAAAACACTCTGTGGAATGTATCGGTTTGTTCTTGAAGATGTGCCGACGTCATTTGATGCAAAGTGTGACTTACACCATTCAACAACATCAAGTGCATCATTTATACAATCTCCCTCATAATTTATTTGATGTTTTCTTAGAGCACATTTGATGCAAGCTCCTACGCTATCATGTTCACCCTTTTCATGCCCACTCTCAAAGAAACTCCAAACACATGGTATATTGTCATTTCGATGATATCTACATAGTGCATAAAATGGTCTTGATGATTTGAATTGTGATGCACATCCATCTGACCATACAAAATGCTTTTCAATTTTTACACCCCTACTTGCCAAATATTCAAAAAAAATCTTAAAGCAATGTTGTACAAAATGTGTGTCATGCTCTTTATCATCACTAATATAAAAGTGATATTCTTTCTTATGACTTGTGCTTCAAATGTACTTTCAACACCATCCAAATCTAATTGTGCATGTCGATAACACACATGCACCATAATAATGATCTGCTATGAAAAGTAATATTATGATTGAATCTCTTTTTGATGTACAAAAGAGTAATTTTCTGCAAAGTCGACTACTGATAAAACTGTTCCAGGTGGGAAAGTATCTCTTAATGTTTGAAATTGTTGTGCTTGCCACTTAGCAAAAAAAGCATGATGTATGTATGGTTGTATCAATTTACAAAAAATTCCATAAATGTTCCAATAGGTATCTCCTCTTCTACATAATCTAACCTTGTGGATTCTTTCCCATTTTTTGTTTGAAACTTTATGTACTTGTAACTCTTGCAATTTACCAACTTCATTGGGTCGATATCTTCATTTCTCAAAGGCATTTAAGCCAAATTTCCACATGTTTCACAAAGACCTTTTATGCAATTTATTTGACTAGTTCCATTATCATCATCTGATTTATCACATAAGATGGATGCTATGAACTAACTTGCCCATTTAGGAGGTGCATTTACAAAACCATCACTGTCTTCACTAATCTTTCAAAACACCGGATAGTAGAGATCAAATTCAATATGATAACGACAACAACAAGTTTCAAAAACCTTGTTTGTCTTCACATAATATGGCCTTAACCTTTCAAACATTGTTTGCCCAATCTTTATATGAGGATTTGAATTACAAAAGTTCACATACATCTCATGTTGTGTAGCCAATGTTTTGTATGTAGTTCATAACTATTGGGCCCAATTTTGTGTTTGATAACATCTCTACTATTTGATGAAGCACGAGTATTATCATTCCAAAAGGTTGAGATCAAGTTCCTAACAACATCTTGAATCCTGTTAGATCGAGGAGCTCTACACATAATTGCCCAATTACCTTCAAAGGTACTATCATCCAATATTTTTCTCCTTTTCACATATTTTGTTATTGTCTTTCTACTAAAATCAATCTCAGTTGAAATTGAAGACAATTGTCTTTTTTTGGAATTTTTTTCACTTAAAATACATGTCAACATCACTCTTCTTGAAATGGACTTATTCGCAAATCAAGATTGTTTCCCAATGGAAGCCAAACCTTCTTTAACATTTTCAACAATATCTTTTTTTAGATGTGAACCTTTCCCCTTTTTCAATGAGAAATCTACACCCAACAATTGTAATGGCTCATTTAGCTCCTTACTAAGAAGTACAATTGATAACAATTGGGTTCGCCCAAGTGTGTCAAGATTATCAAAACAAGCAATTATTTCCTTTGCAGTTTTATTCATTGACCTCCTATCAGTATGTCTAGGTTGTCCAGCATAATGTTTCAATTTCTCAATATCCATTTCAAGTAAATGATCTAAATTTGTATAAAAAAAAAATCTCTTCACCTCTTTAGCTAGATTAATATGCTCATCCATACCAGTCAAAGGAAGCAATCCTGACCCCTCTCCAACATCCATTGTTTGCACTTGGGCCTCCTCTGGGATAACATCAACTATGTGTTCTTCAACAATGTTTGCTCCAGTTTCTGTATCACACATTAAGGAAATACATATTAAAGAAAACTTATAATTTAGTTCCAAGTCTTGATAATTTTAAAGAGACTCCGTATCAAATTACCATAAAAATTAATATATGTACATGTAATAACTAATATTTATGACCACAAGTGATATATATGGACTCATGCAAACAAGTGACAAATATGAGTACAAGATACATAGGTAGTTATACCATTTAGGATAAGTGTGTAAGCATGCACAAATATTTAAGCAAGATGTACAATTTGATATATATGAAATCTCCTATACATAATATGGTAAGATAGCTCTTAGAGCCTTGAATGATTTAACAAAGCAAGCAATCCTTTGTTGGAATATATTTAATATCAAAATGAAATAAGAATACTTGTAAAGAAAAGATAGGGCTTATATAAGGAGCAACATAATGTAGCAAAATAGGCCTAAGATTAAAGTGAAGAGAAACCCCACCATGGATTCAAGGTAGTGCAATTCATTAAGCTCAATTTGAATTCAAGGAAAATCAAATGAGATAAAAGAAATAGATCTCTCCAAGTTAGTGCAACAAGTACTATCATCTCCATTCAAGATTAGCACAAGAAGAAAATTTTCCTATACAATTTTTTCTAGAGAACTAACTAATGAAAAGAAGGATGAGACTAGAATTTTAAGGACTAACCTTTGGATCTAAATGGAGTTCTAGCTTACAAGATAATTAATCTAGTAGCTAAGTTAAAGAGGTTCAACTATAAAATATGGTGACAAAATCTAAGCTACCACAAGCAAAAGGTTCCTTTTGGTAATGCTTGGAAATTAGAAGTTGTTAGAAATGAAAGCAACACTACTTCAATAGAAATCTGATTCGAGATAAATTTTAGCAATCTTTAACTGTGTATTATTAATGGAGATTGTAATCAAAACATAAACCCACAATACAGAAATATACCAAAAGCAGAATGAAGCACATAACACAAGTGTTTAAAGTGGAGAAAACCCTTTCGGGTAAAAAACTCCACCAAGAAAAGAGGCTACATTGTATTATCTTCACAAAAGGAGATTACAAATACATTCACTTCCTCTATCCTTCAACCTTCACTCCGGCAGAACCTAGGCACCTGTAAACTATTATATCCATCTCATCTACTATGCTATGGTTTATATAGAATTTACACAACCTCAAGACATTAAATGACTTCTTACAAGCCCATAACATTTTTCAAGAGTCAACCATACAACCTTGGGCATCCATAGCCAAGAATAGGCTCTTACGAGGTCATAAATGTTGTCATACATGCATCCTACACTTGGGAAAAAGTGCCCATGTAAGCTTGAACGCCTTGAAGCTAAAAATAGCCACTTACAGCATCTTATGATGCGTCATATGCTATTATTAGTGTCAGATTCTTATGACAACTTACAGTTGTCATAGAATCTTGTACACCCTCTTATAATATCTATGGCGTGTGTCATAACACTAAAAATAGATTATTCCTCCACATGTGCACCCCACTTTGACCAATTACCATTTACCATAGTAAATGACATCCCGTAACTATCGCCGGTAACTCCGAGACTTACTGTGCAGTAACTCCGTAGTTACCGTGGATAGTAAATAATTTTTACTTCTATCGGTGAAACTTATACATCCCTTATGGGTAATTACAAATAATAAATGGAATAATACAATAATGGGATTTACAAGGTTAATGGCACCTTATCCCAACATTCTCCCACTTGACATTATACATTGTAAATCAACCCAAAGGAAATCAAATGAAAAATAATCAGGCACTAGAAACAAGGCCATGGCCTCTCTGCACCATACAAACTTCTTTGTGCTCACAAGCTTAGTCAATGAATCTGCAACATTCTCCTGACTGTCTATCTTCTTTAGCTCAATCTCTCCATTTGCAACCAACTCTCAAACAAAGTGATACTGAACATCAACATGCTTAGTCTGAGCATGATACATGGGATTCTTGGCCAAACAGATACACTTTGGCTATCACAACCAATCTGAATGTTCCTACAATCAAAACCAATACCTGTACACAGTCTCCTCAACCAAACTGCCTCCTTAGAGACATGAGTAGCAACCATATACTCTACTTCTGTAGTAGAGTAAACACCTCCAAATAGAGTAAACACATAGCCACTATTGGACCTTCAACTATCCAAGTCACCTGCCCAATCTGCATCAACAAAACCCTGTATGTCCAAAGATTTATCAACACTATCAGTACTAGAATAAACCAAACGATGATCAGGAGTACCTACAAGATATTTAAACACCCTCTTCACATAGTTCCAATGTTGTCTACCAAGGTTAGACATAAATCTGCTCAAAACTCCCATTGCTTGGGCAATATCTGGTCTAGTGCAAACCATTGCATACATCAAACTCCCTATAGCACTAGCATATAGCACATTAGACATATCCTCAAGATCATCCTCAGTCTTTAGACACATATCTAATGAAATCTTAGTACCAACGGGTAAAGGAACTCTAACTGGGTTACAATCCTTCAAACTAAATCTCTGCAAAATAGTATTCACATACTTACTTTGTGACAACCAAAGCTTTCTGTTAACTCTGTCCCTCCTAATCTCCATTCCCAAAATATACCTTGCAGCACCAAGATCCTTCATCTCAAATGCACCTAAAAGTTGGGCTTTAAGCTCACTAACCATACCCTTAGTATTGCTAAAAAACATGTCATCAACATACAAAGCAATAACCAGTATAGAATCATCAACACAATGAATGTAAACATAATGATCCTCCTCACTTCTAACAAAACCCAATTTTAAAACAAATGAATCAAACTTTTGATACCACATTCTGGGGGACTGTTTTAGACCATAAAGAGACCTCTTTAACCTACAAACCCAATGTTCTTTTCCTTTTACCTCAAAACTTGTAAGTTGTTGCATATAAATTTCTTCTTCAAGATCTCCATGCAAGAATGCAGTCTTAACATCCATTTGCTCAATCTCCCAATCATAAACTGCAGTAATGGATAAGAGAAATCTAATAGAAGTCAATTTAGCAACAAGAGAGAATATTTCACCAAAATCAACTCCCTCTCTCTGGGAGTAGCCCTTGGCTACCAGTCTAGCCTTTTACTTCTCCAATGACCCGTCTACTCCAAATTTCTTTTTGAAGACCCACTTACATCATATGGCCTTTCTTCCTTTGGGCAAATGAACAAGATCCCAAGTGTTATTAGAGTCCAAAGCCATCATCTCCTCCTGCATGGCTAGCTACCAAGACTCACTATCATCTACAGAAATAGCTTCCTTGTAGGATCTAGGTTCATTGTTAGTACTCAATAAAGCATATACACAACAGACATCTGGTGGGCTATACCTATCAACTAGATTCCATTGTCTTGTGGATCTCCTCAAGGGTGGAGTAAGAGACTCTACTTATTCTTCTGCATGATCATCTGCACCAACTTCTTTTGTAACAATAGATTCATCTTCATCAGAACTACTCGAATCTTCTTCTTCTTCTTCACCCCCAATCCATCATTATGTTCTTCCTGAGGTGCATCTTGCTGCTCTAAATCAAAGTGCACCTTTTTTACCTTTTCATCTTTTTCTTTTGGCTACTCAGGTTCAGAAATAGCTCTAAGTTCCCTGAAAATAACATCTCTGGAAAAGATAATCTTGCAGGTTAGTGGATTCCAAAGCTTATAACCTTTGACATTATCACCATATCCAATGAATGTACACTTTTCAGCCTTTGGATCCAACTTAGATCGCTTTTCCTTAAGCACATGAACAAAAGCCTCACAGCCAAAAACCCTTAAATGTGAAACAAAAGGTTTCTTACCTGTCCACACTTCATATAGTGTTGAATCAAGAGCCTTACAAGGAGATCTATTTATCAAGTAGCAAGCAGTACACATAGCCTCTGCCCAAAAGCATTTATCCAACTGTGCATCACTAAGCATACTTCTGGCCCTTTCCATAATTGTTCGGTTCATCCTTTTTGCAACACCATTCTATTGTAGTGTATACGGAGTTGTCTTTTATCTGATTATACCTGCATGCTTACAAAACTCATCAAATTCCTTAGAGCAATATTCCCCTTCATTGTCAAATCTTAATATTTTTATGTTTAAACTTGATTGGTTCTCTACTAAGACTCTGAACTCCTTAAACTTAGTGAAAACTTTAGATTTATGCTTCATAAAATAAATCCACATAAATCTGAATACATCATCAATGAAGGTTACAAAATAACGAGATTTTCCAATAGATTCATTATCCACAGGTCCAAACACATCCGTATGAATAATTTCTAACTTCTCTTTTGCTCTATTGCTTCCTAAAGGAAATGATTTTATGTTTTGTTTACCAAACACACAATGCTCACAGAAATCAAAGTGCTCATCAGAATAAGAGAAACCGTCCAACAAATTTTTATTCTTAATAGTTTTAAGTACATTATTGCTTGTGTGGCCCAATCTATGGTGCCACAACATACATGTATTTTTAGTAATGGCCTCAGATACATAGGAGGCATTACAAACTATAGTGGCTTAAATCTTAAACAATTTCCTAAATCTCTTCCCTTTCGCTACCACCAAGTTCCCTCTCACCAATCTGCAACCATGCTTGTCAAATGTCACATGCATTCCCAAATCATTCAACTTCGAAACTGAAATCAAATTTCTAGCTAATCCAGGAACATGCAAAACACCAGGGAGGGTTTTAATCCTCCCATGACTGAAACACAACAATACCTTTCCTTTCCTGACAATCGGATATGTAGAGTTGTCACCAAGGTAGATATTATCTCCATCATAATCTTCATATGTGGAGAACCATTCCTTATGTGGGGTCATATGAAAAGAGCATCCTGAGTCAACCAACCAGTGATCATTAGAAACAAGATTACATGCAGAAAGTAAAACTTCTTCACCTACATTCGAGGACTTATCCAAAGCACTCTCCAATTGTTTCTTGGGGTTTCTGCACTCCTTCACATGTCCCCTTTTACCACAGTTCCAACACTTAACTCTGTTCTTTTTACCAAGAGTCTTAGACCGGGCGTTGGACTTGTCCTTAGCCCCTTTCTGATCTCCTTTAGGTCCCTTTTCCTTAGACCTTCCCCTGATACTGAGAGCATCCCCTGAACTATCTGAACTCTTCTTCCTCAATTCTTATGACAGTAGCACTGAAATAAGAGCATCCAACTTCAGATCCACAAGGTTAGCAGTGATAGCAAGGATAACATTCTCCCAAGACTCAGGTAAAGAACAAAGAAGTAAGATACATTTATCTTCCTCAGTAACCTCAACATCTACTGAATCAAGCTGACTCACTAACAAATTAAAAGAATTTAAATGCTCTGCAACTGATTCACCTTCTCGTATTTTCATGGAAAACAATTTTCTTTTTAAATAAAGTTTATTTACCATACTCTTGGCTTGATAGATCTCACCCAACTGTTTCCACAACTTGTATGCAGTCTCTTCCTTTGTGACATTCAACAAGACAGAGTCTGAAAGACACAACCGGATGGTTCCCCGTGCCTTCTTATCTAGTCTATCCCACTCATCTTGAGAGACATCATCAGGTTTCTTCTCTTTTTGGACAGCTAGCCATTGGTTTATTTCTTCCAACAAATCTTCCCTTTTCAGCTTCCACAACTCATACCCTGTTCCATTGAACTTCTCAATGTCCAATCGAGAGATTGATGCAACGGTGGATGCAACCATAATAACAACACAAGATCTGCAAAACAAACACAACCAAATCTCCCACTGCAGCTACAGCTTCCACACTACCACCCAAGAGTCAAAGATGGCCAGGCTCTGATACCAAATGTTAGAAATGAAAGCAACACTACTTCAATGGAAATCTGATTCGAGATAAATTTCAGCAATCTTTAACTGTGTATTATTATTGGAGATTGTAATCAAAACATAAACCCATGATACAGAAATATACCAGAAGCAGAATGAAGCACATAACACAAGTGTTTAATGTGGAGAAAACCCTTTCGGGTAAAAAAACTCCACCAAGAAAAGAGGCCAAGTTGTATTATCTTCACAAAAGGAGATTACAAATACATTCACTTCCTCTATCCTTCAACCTTCACTCTGGCAGAACCTAGGCACCTATAAACTGTTATATCCATCTCATCTACTATGCTATGGTTTATATAGAATTTACACAACCTCAAGATATTAAAGCACTTCTTACAAGCCCATAACACTTGTCAAGAGTCAACCATACAACCTTGGGCGTCCATAGCCAAGAATAGGCTCTTACGGGGTCATAAATGTTGTCATACATGCATCCTACACTTGGGAAAAAGTGCCCATGCAAGCTTGAATGCCTTGGGGCTAAAAATAGCCACTTACTGCATCTTATGACGTGTCATATGCTATTATTAGTGTCATAGATTCTTATGACAACTTACAGTTGTCATAGAATCTCTTACACCCTCTTACAGCATCTATGACGTGCGTCATAACACTAAAAATAGATTATTCCTCCACAAGTGCACCCCACTTTGACCAATTACCATTTACCATAGTAAATGACATCCCGTAACTACCGTCGATAACTTTGAGACTTACTGTGTAGTAACTCCGTAGTTACCGTGGACAGTAAATAATTTTTACTTCTGCTGGTGAACTTGTACATCCCTTATGGGTAATTATAAATAATAAATGGAATAATACAATAATGGTATTTACAAGGTTAATGGCACCTTATCCCAACAGAAGCATGACACACTTCCTAGGTTTACTAACACATAACCCACTTGTTAAAGATACAGGTGAGAAAAATAGTATAAAAGGGAGAAGAGAGATAAGGTTGGAGAGAGGGAGAGGGATATGGAGAGTTAGAGAGGGAGAGAGATAGCTAGGGAAGCCCTAGTGAGGGAGAGGTAGAGGTAAAGAGAGTGGGCAACTTGAGAGAGAGAGAGAGAGAGAGTGGTGGACAGAGAGAGAGAGGTAGGTAGTAATCTCTAGGTAGAGGGGTGGGGATAATAGCCAAGAATGAGGAATAACTTAAACTAAATGACATCCTAGCTACATGAAATCAATGCGTATATATTTAAGCATAAATTAAGTGACCTAGATTAAATGACATCCTACTACATGATTCATCAATACATGTATATATTTAAGCATAAATAAAATGGCCTAGATTAAAAATAGAAAAGAAAATATATGCATACCTTGTTTTTGTTTATGATATTTTTGCAAATTTTCTTCATTTAATCTTTCTATAGTTTCTGCGGAATACTTTCATGTAGTCTTATTTTGTCTTGTCTTTTTATTTCCCATCTCCTTCTTTGTAAAATATGACTTGAAAATCCTTCTCTCAAAGATTTCCTCCTCCCTTACAGAACAAAAATGTGAATTTATCTTGTTACATTGATTTGTTAAAATGAAAAAAAAAATCCTATTTATATGCAATACGAAAAAATTAAAACATTTAAAAAAAAACAAGTGACATGCCAGGGGTTGTGAGGAAAGACTTTGAAGCCACAAAACTATCGATCTCACTTCTAAGGATCTAACAATTGGCGCTATGTTTTAATTGTTGTCAATTTGACAACTTAAAATTCTTGCACCATTGGATGAAGCACAGTGCATTGATAGAGATGGTGGGCCCCCAAGTTTTGTTTATTCCTTTTTCTAAAAAAGAAAAGTAAAGTGAAAGAACTTGTACCACATGCTACATGTCATAACAACACTTTCCCAAAGCATCGTCAATTTGAAACATTATTTTATTGTGCCATTGGGTGAAAAATGACATGATGGATATTGATGGGTTCCCTTTTGAATAAGTGCTAGAAAATGCAAAATTTAAAACCCTATTGTGGAATAAATGATCATCTCATAGATCAATGGTGCATGCATGTTTTAAAGATTGCTAGTCTGACAATGTGGAGGGATTGCACCATTGGTTGAGTTTGTACACTTTAGCTTTTGTAGGGCCCACCACAAGGAGTTAATAAAGCATATAAGGTTGTGATAAGGACACGTGGCATCCCGACACTCCTCGAAGGAAATGAAAAGAATGACACATGCTTACTATTGCGCTATTGAAGGAAAGTGAATCTAGTACAAGGTGGAGAGTCCCCTTAGATCTATCATATGCAATTCAAGAGATACTAATCAAATGGCTGAGGTAAAGCAACATTAAAGAAGGAGATACATGCCAAAGTCTTCATCCAAAACTACTATTATGCAGCACCTTTTTGTTCTAACTATGTTAATTTATAGCATGCATTTTCAAATTATATAGGGTTGGTACTCTTTTGTACAAAGAAATAATATAAATGTCCATGCAATGCTCTATGTAGGGGATTCTTTTTAGAAGTTTGGAGAAACGGAGGTAGATTTGTGTTATTTGGTATTCAGGCCTTCAAGGCAACATTGTGTTTTTCATTGTACTCAGTTGCTTTAAACAAAGCATGACTGTGTATTCTCAAGGCCTTTCATGTTATTTGTAACAAGAACTAAGATATATATAAACTCTCTTATCTTGTTGTGCCATTTTGTGGTCCTTCTCTATTGTTTTTGTTAAACTATTGTTGAGCTATTCTAAGCCTTAGTTTGTGTATGTGAAGTTTTGCAAACTTTAACAAAGCGATAATCATGTATATTGTGCCCTTTAGGTTTTACTAAAGATACATATCATAAAAAATACAAAATCTGTGCATGTTTACATGGTAGATATAAATCCCATTCTCAACTCTTCACAAGTGTTAGTTTAGAATTTCAATTCATGTACTTTCTTTCCCTTCCCCTTTATATATAGTTCATAATTTATCAAAGATCAAATGAAGAATCAATTTCTCAATCTGAATATTATTTTGTAAATCACATCCCACATTTATAAAATTTCTCATTTTGGTACAAAGGTGTATGGAAATGCAAATCTAAATATCAACCATCTCGGCATGCCCGGTGGGACTCAAAAGATATTTTTATTTCAAAAGAGGCCCCACAATTTGAGTTTGAGTATTAGCCTATTTTATGAGCAAGAGGCATGTAACTAGATCATTTATGACCAGTCACCCTCATCTATTGGTTCCACCTCTGGTCATCAAACCATGAAGAAGAACTATTCAATCTAATCCACCAACACATATTCCAATGACAACTCCAAGAGTTCCTAGAAATTTTATGAATTGAAATAGTGGAATTCCTCTAATTCCTCTAGTTCCTCTGGCTACCTAGGATCTAATCCCCACAAATGCCCTTAATCTTCTCCTGAAGTTCATTGGGAAAGATTTCAAGACTCTTGTTGAACACCTACGAGATGTTGATATATGCACCGTATATTTTTTCACAAAACAAAATATAGCCTTGAGATTGCTTGTAACATCCTTTAAGGGGAAGGCATTTGATTGGTATCAATCATTAGCATTGAATTTAATTGATTCATGGGATCAACATGGAGATGACTTTTATGAAAGATTCCAAGAAAAAGGAGATCGATCTTCACTACTACAACAGTTAATCACCATCAAAAGAGTTACTCAGGAAGCTATAATACATTTTGATTCTTGGTTCTAAAAAATCTGAGAAAGAATACCCGCTTCCACACATATGGTGGCAAAAATGGAATTTGTCTTTTACTTTAAAGCCTTCAATTCTTATATATTGGTGATGATCCTATCATTAGGTGGTCAAAGTCTCCCCACAACCTATGAATTAGCAGTTAGAGCACAAAACAACCTCATTGATGTAGGTAGACTTCCTCTTAGGGCACCTATGCCCATGTTTCTACAATTCTCACTCTTGGTACAAGAAGAATTGCTAAAACCAAACTACCCTATACCAAATACATAGAAGATTTCAACTTCTATGTATGTTAATCCCCCTAGTCATGTACTTGCACCATAGACCATTCCAAAGATGTATGACATAAAGTACTTGTGAAAATTTTTACATGAGATCATCAACTTGAAAAGGCAACAAGCAACCTATCCTAGGATGATGTATCAACAAAATCAAGACCAACATCCTCAATCCCATCCTAATACATACCAAAATCAACAAAATCAAGGATTGAGTTTTGCGCAAACATCAAACCAAATTTTGTCGGTACCAATGCCATTGTAAAAGTTTCCTCACAATCTAGTAAGGGATCTGATTCCAGGATAAAATAATTTCATAGATGACTCTAACATGTGGTGCTTCCCATGTAATGATGCTCATTCATCCAAGGCCTGTCCTAGAGGAAATTAACAGTAGAAGGTTGTTGAACAAAGACAATTTGTTGCTAGATAGGGAGTGCCACTACCTAAATTGCCTTATCAATCCAGAGGCATCCAAAATGTAGTTTCAATGACCTAAATGCAAGGTATGTCTCTAAAACAAGAAGAGATAGTTTTGAAGTAGGTGATGTTCTCATGGATTGAAGAGGGAGAAGCAATCTTTGCTAATAACCCAACCACATCTAAAGCACATCAAGTTTAATCAGATTATTTAATGAGGTCCAAGAGAAGGACAGTGGAGAATCTAGTCCTCGAACAATGCCTAGAAATCATCCAAAAGGCTATAGGAGTTTTGATTCACAACCCTGTAATTCCAAGGTGAAAGACTATATATCTAAATCAGCAACTCGAAGTTACGTGAGCATAGTTCATAGGGACATCTAATGTGATACCCAAGAGGCTGAGATATCAAGCTAATCCAACTTGTCCTGAAAGCTCAAATAGTTAAACCTCTTGATGTGGTCGATCAACTCAAGAAGATGATCATAAGCATGTCATTATGGGACATCCTATCCATCCCTAACTAAAATAATTTTCTTTAGGAAGCTCTAAAGATGCAAGAAAATCCAACCAAAATGGTCACTCAGACCGTTAATTCTGGAGGGAAGATAGTAGAACAAAGAGAGACCATCCTAGTTGATCAACCTACTACTTTTATAATGTAGGCATAGAGGTGAGTAAATCAAAACCCCTGACTTTTTACTTGACTTGGATAATTGGTAAGAAGTTACAGCATAACTCCATGATAGCTTCTAGTGCAAGCACCACTATTATGCCCAAGAAAATTTTTGATGCTATGGAGCTAACTTATGAGCATATGGAGAAGAGAATCATGCAATTAGATGGGAAAAGAATCTAAATAGTTGGAATAATTAAGAACCTCTCTATCACCCTTTATGCCTACCCTAATGTCATTGTTCAGAAAGATATTGTAATAATTAATATTCCCCCAATGTTCAAGCTATGCTATTTAGAGACTTTACATCCAAAATAGGAGGATACCTCTCCCTAGATTGGTCCCATCTCATACTAAGGACCAAGTATGTTCAAAGATGAAAATTGTGTCGAAACCAATTAACAAGGAACACATTACCCGTGAAGTAATGATAAACTTTGAGCCTACTCATACTATGTTTTTAAAAAAAGAAAATGTGAATGCCAAACTCTTAGAGGAAGAAGATGGTCATAATGTTCTTGCATCAGATCAATATACAGAAGAAGCAACACAATGGGATCCCTATAGTAATTTTGATTCAACTAGCTTAGTGACCTATGTGATATATGATCAAGATCAAATTGTTTTGAAGTAAATAATCTTCAAAAGTTAGTCAAAGGAGAAGTGAAGAATTTTTTGGAATGATGGAAGTTGTACTTTTATGGTGCTAGATGTGCTAATGGATCAGAGATAGGAATATGTCTTGTGTCACCTAAAGAAATTAAAGTTCTTAGGACCTTCTACTTCTAATTTAGCTACACCAATAACAAAGTTGAATATGAGTCACTAATTCATGAACTCATTTTGCCAAAAAAAATGAAGATTAAACAACTACAAATATTTTGGGACTTTGAATTGGTCGTCAAGAAAGTAAAGGGATCAACCACAACCAAGAACGTAAGGATGAGGTCATACCATCATAGGGTATGGGATTTGATGGAGAGTTTTGAAGGTTTGAGTCTCCAAGTGGTTCTAAGAGTGCATAATATTGAGGCAGAACGAATGGTTGTGATTAGACCACAATTTGATTCAACAAAAGACCTCCTAACAAATGAGAACCATGTCAATCTAATAATATGTCCCACCATTTTAGATATTCAAGATCATTGGCAACTTTTTGAGAGTGATGCTCAAATCACATTATTTATTTAGTAGTCAAGAGTTTATAGAACAATTGTAGCCCATAATTAAGGAAGCTTATGATGATTAGATCATGCAACTCAAATCAAATAAGTTGCCTAAAAGATTAATCACCCTAGAAAGTTTGTTCACTCCTAATGATACAAAGAGAGATAAAAGGAAATTCACTGTAGACAAGGAAGGTTATGTTGAAATTAAGGTTTTCCCAAGAAAGAAGGTGAAAGTAGGGAAAATATATACCCAAAAGGAGAGAGACATGCTAGTGTATCTCTACATAAAATATGACAAGGTTATGGCATGGAATTATGAGAAGTTGAAAGGGTACAATAAAGATATAGTTCAACATACCATTGAGTTGTCTATAAATTCAAAGCCTATCAGGCAAAAATAGAGACCAATCAATCTAAGGATTGAATCCTTCATGAAATAAAAGCTCATTAAGTTGATCAAGTTCAAGATCATCTTTCCAATCAAGTACTCTATTTGGGTGTCCAATTTGGTACCAGTCAAAAAGAAGAATGAGGAAATTAGGATCTATGTTAATTTCAAGGACCTAACAAGGCCTTGTTAAAAAATCACTATCCTCTATCATCAATGGAACATATATTACAAACTGTGGCTGGATTAGAGCATTTTCTCTACTAGATGGATTTTTTGGCAACAACCAAATTTGAGTTAAAGAGGAGAATTAATACAAAATGACATTTACCACCAAATGGGGAATGTACACATATGCCAAAATACCTTTCAGGTTATCAAATGCAAGTGCAACATTCCAAAGAGCCATGGACATTGCCTTCGGTGAGCTAATAAACAAGATCATATTGATATACCTAGATGATCTCACAGTGTTCTCAAAAAGGAAAGAGGATCATTTTGAACATATAGAACAAGTCTTGTAGAAATGTCAGGAGTTTGGCATCTCTTTGAATCCAAAGAAATGTGTCCTCAGAGTTCCTCAAGGTAAACTTCTTCGACATGTCATATCTGAGGAAGGGATTTGTATTGATCCAAATAGAGTGCAATCTATTCTCGAGCTGTCATTACCAGTGAACAAGAAAGTAGTTTAGTCTTTCCTTGAAAAGATCAATTTTGTGGGTAGATTTATATTTTATTTCATTGGTTTAGTAAGACCTATAACCCTTATTCTTAAAAAGGATAAAGAGTTCAAATAGATTGTTGAAGGAGGAGAAGTTTTTGAGAGAATCAAGTTTGCAATATCAATAACCCCATCTCTAGTAAGCCCTGGCTTCTCTAAAGATTCTATAATGTATGTTTATGGTGGTGATCACAGTATTGGAGTGATGCTGACATAGATGGATGATATTGGGAAAGGAGACCACACTATTACTTTTAGCTCAAGAACTCTTAAGGAGTATGAAATTAAGTACAACTTTGTTGAAAAATTAAACATACGCTCTAGTTAAAGGGATAAAGAAGTTTAGACACCTGTGTTCAGGGTTAAAAAGGGGGGAAATGTTGAATGTGGGTTGGTTTAGGTTTCAAAGGAAAATCCTCCCTTCTCACCAAACATTCAAGGGCATATCAACTAAGTTGAATCACCACTAAGCGAGAGCATTCACCTATTAGGTTGGGTTGCCTCTTGGAACAATGTGGAAGCTCAGATGTATCAAACAATATCTCAATTTAATGCTCAATTACTCTTAAAACCATAAATAAGCAAAACAGTAAGCAAATTAATGAATTGCGGCAAATCCTTTCAGACTTAGGTGAAGGACAAAGATTGTTAACTTACTATTTTTTGAAGTTCAAAAAAAGGAACAGTCGAGGACACTAGCACTAGTGCCCCTATCCAAGGTATTGTTTTCTACACATAATCTAAATCTCCTTCCGACACTGATATTCAATGTATCTTTCATTTCTACCTAGGAAAAAAGTGGAGGACACTAGCACTAGTGCCCAAGTTCTGAAATGTTGAACATTGTCCTCTTTCTTTCAGATCTCAAATCCTTGTTGTCTACAACCTCCTTTGTACAACTCCACTCCACAAAACTCACCTGTAACCTGCAATCACAAAGGAGTGTGGGAGGGGGTTGTGGTGTTTAGAGGCTTGCCTTGGTCAAGCCCCGAAGAGACATTCAAGTCTTCCGAACACCGTTGTCAGATAAGAGTGCGTATCCCAGCGGGATAGAGGTAAAATTCAAATGATAAATGATAAAAAACACAATAGATATCACCTTGTAGTGTAGCCATCACATAAATGAATTCTCTTCAATCACATGAGAAGACGAAGTCAAATCTACAATTACAAACACAATAACAATGCTCTGCTCTTGCAACAATGAATATCCTAAAATCACAAATATGCCTAAAGTTTGCAATCATCTTCTAATTCACTTCTAGATTTCAAATGAAACACTAAACATGCTTATATATGTAACTACAAAGATTCCCACTAAGAATTTCATAATTCAAACTTGAGATGTTGGCATAGGACCTAAATAATGGTCATAAAATTGACATTTAAATTTAGGGTAGACCCAAAATAAGGCAGGACTAGGACGCTAGCGCCCAAGTCCACCCCCTTATTTATGTTCAAGGATCATCAAAATGGCACCTCTAGGTCCTATTTGCCATAAGACTTCATGGTTTTCTCGTTAGGATTCAAAATTATCATGCAAGATGCTCTAAATGCATTCTAAGGACCTGAGAGCTAAACCTTAAGAGGGAAAATCCCTCAAGGGGACATTTTTTGACATAATATTTAGCCCCCACTTTAATGTATAAACACAAGGTAAATACATGCATTAAAGTATGGTCAATAAACACAACAAACACACCAAGCACTATGAAGACACGCCAAACACAACGAAGATAGTAACAGACATGCAAAACACAGAGAAGATGGTTACAGTCACACAAAACACAGAGAAGACAACATTGAAGACATGCAAAACACAATGAATATAGTGAATGTGGTGATTATTTTCTTTTTATTTCTCTCATATATGAATGCAAATGCAAGTGCAAGGAAAGTAAACACAACCCAAAATGCAGGAGGGACTCATCGCCACACGTTTTTAGACTGCATATGAGGTAACAGACATGCAATACAAATCTTAGAGTGTAGGAGGGACTCATTGCCACCAATCTTTAGACTACACTTGAGAACAAACACACCATACAAATCCCAAAGCATAGGAGGGACTCATCGCCACCAATCTTTAGACTATGCTTGGGAACAAACATGCCATACACCCACACATGGAAGACACAGAGAAAACATGACAAACAAGCGATGGAAGAAACCTATTGCTAGGTTTGCAGCCATCTCAGGCACGCCATAGGCACACATTAACGATTGGGCTTCGCCACAACAATCATCGAAGACACGCTTAAGGGTTAAGATTCGCCTCGCCTACTCAGAGGACTTTTTAGAAAATGATAGGATGTGTAATCTCCTTGAGAAATACACCATCCCGCCTTTGCAGTGGGCTTAAATTGTAATATAGAAAAGAAAGATGTGTACTCGCTCGGAGATACAACATCTCGCTACATGAAATCAGAACTAGCACCCCTGTCCAAGGTACTATTTTCTACACAGAATCTGAATCTCCTTCTGACACGGATATTCACTGTATCTTCTGTTTCTGTCCCCAAAAAAGTGGAGGACACTTGCACTAGCCCCCAAGTCCCGAAATGTTGAACACTATCTTCTTTCTTTCAGATCCTGAATCCTTGTTGTCTGTAACCTCCTTTCTGCAACTCCACTCTATGAAACTTGGTACCTGTAACCTGTAACTTGTAATCACAAAGGAGTGTGGGAGGGGATTGTGGTGTTTAGAGGCTTGCCTCGGTCAAGCCCCAGAGAGACATTCAAGTCTTTTGAATACCATTGTTAGATAAGAGTGCGTATCTCGGTGGGATAGAGGTAAAATCCAAATTATAAATGATCAAAAACATAATAGATATCACCTTGTAGTGTAGATATCACATAAATGAAGGCTCTTCAATCACACCAGAAGATGAAGTCAAATTTGTAATCACAAACACAATAATAATGCTTTGCTCTTGCAACAATGAATATCTTGAAATCACAAATATGCCTAAAGTTTGCAATCATCTTTTAATTCGCTTCTAGATTTCAAATGAAACACTAAACATGCTTATATATGCAACTACAAAGATTCTCACTAAGAATTTCATAATTCAAACTTGAGATGTCAGCATAGGACCTAAATAATGGTCATAAAACTGACATTTAAATTTAGGGCAGATCCAAAATAGGGCAGGACTAGGGTGCTAGCGCCCAAGTCCACCCCCTTATTTCTATTTAGGGATCATCAAAATAGCACCCCCTAGGTCCTATTTGCCATATGACTTTAGGGTTTTCTCATCAAGATTCAAAATTATCATGCAAGATGCTCTAAATCCATTCTAAGGACCTAGGAGCTAAACCTTAAGAGGGAAAAGCCCCCAAGGGGACATTTTCTGACATAACATGATATCAGGAAACAAAGTAACAATATTTGTTGTACATTGCTTCTAGGCTATCAGGGGATAAGGGATCAACGAGACTGTAATGGCGTTAGGCACCAATAATTTAGAGGCTTGAGTAGGATACAATTTTTACATGGGGGATTGATATCCTTCCCTTGGTCTATCAAGATTTGTAGTACATTTCGAGGTGAGGGGCTCTTGCCTTCAATAATCCTTCTCTAATCATGTCATGGATTTATGAGCACATTACACTATATCAGAGAGATTTGCCACTCTTAGATCTTAGACTATTGAGAGTGACAACCTTTCGTAAAGGTCAAATGTCAAGGTTAGGAACTAAAATGAGTTGAACTCCTAATCTATCTCCCAGATGAGTAACCCCCATAATAGCGGCCCAGGACTATTGCTCTCACTCAGACTCGATCTTGGGGAGCCAAAGGTACTCTCCTCTCATAGGAACACCTAGTATGCACGATACACATCATAAAGAGTGATGGTCCACTCTCCTGATACCTAAGGAAATCAAAAGTATTATTGTCTATCCTAGTATGTAAGAATGTCACACTAAATCTATGAAGGAGGATGAACTACCAAAATTTGAGCAATAAGATCCAAACTCGTCCTCCTAAGAATAGAGTGATATATAGAAGACAAAGCCCCATAGACTTCGACAAAAAATCTTGGTCGTGTGTCACATTCCATCGAATGCATTCATCTTCTCGCACACAAAGAATGTTAAGTTAGATCCCCCAAAATAGAAAATCTCACAAAAAACGGTATAAAACATGTCAAAGTTTCACAAAAAAGCATATATCATTAGAAAAATTGCAACAAATAGAAGAGGTTAGAAGCATCAAATCACTAAAGATTCCATCCGAAAGCACTCTGGGTGCATCACCCCTTTCACTAGGACAAATCCCCCTAGGTGACCCATGATCCCCCCAGGGGGCAACCCATGATTCCTAGGGGTGACCAACCCTGTCATAAGGGGCGACCCTACCCCACACCTTGGGAGGGTAAAATCATCTAAAAAATTGTTAGAGATGATCAAATCTCAACAAACAAAAGGTTGTAAAATGACTAAGACAGTAAAACTAAGATGATGTGACAATAAAACTAGAAAATGATGGATTCATTTGACCAAAATTGATAAAATAAAAATGAGGGTTCTAAGAGGGATTTTTCTCATTTTTCATAATTGATACTCAATAGGAGGAGGGTTAGTTTCCATATTCATGATCCCCCCTTTAGTAGCTCTTTGTCAATTACTTTCGTGTGCAATTCCGTCAACGCTCAATCTCATTTTTTCTAATTTCTCATCTCTCCTCTTCTCTAATTTAGTTCATTTGAATGCATTTAGGAGTAATTTTGCATTTTTTAGTACTTTTATGCCCTCATTTTTCATGCTTTCATTCTTACAGGTCCCCATGACAAAGCAAGGTGACTCAATATACTCATGACTCACATATCGACGGTACGTTTCCTCGTTTCTAATTTTAAATACTTATTGAATATCATTAATATCAAACTAATACATGTTATTCAGGTATAATTGTGGGAAAACAACAATAGGTAAGGCCTAGTTTAGGAATGATACCTACCTTTCATGTAGACTACCATCCCTGAGGGAGAAAATATGTAAGAAATAAAAACATGCATGGGCCTATATGATGATCCAATGATGACTTGTAATCCTAAACACATACACACAAGCATGTAATTATACCCTCTCTATAATATTCCTTTTTGTGACATGTGGATCAAAGTTTTTTAGCTTGTTTGTGTTTCTTTGGTTCCCTAGCTAGCCCTCCTAGGTATTGTCTCTTCATCCTTCACCCTTTATCGATAATTCATTTTTGTCACTTTCTAACTTTGTTAATTTGACTCCCTAGTGTCGTGAGATGGGAAATACACTTTCCCTAAACTCTTTTAATCCATTTCAACATTTTAGAAGCCTCCAATTGGCCTCCTAGATCATTCCCCATCACCAGTTTTCTCACCCATTTCTTCCTTTTTGGGTTGCCCCTATTATATCTTGAATCCCTCAAGTGACCCATGATCCTCCTTGGGGGTGACCCCTGATCCCCAGGGGTGACCTACCCTACTACAAGGGCTAAACCACCTTCCCTCTATCTTTTAGTCAATTTCAAGGTTCTGATGCCATCTTTATCCCCTTCTGACCATTTCTAGCCCTCAAACTCATCTGTAGAACCATGTTCTTATGGGTTGCCCCTATCACTTCCTGATCCCCTAGGTGACCCTTGATCACCGTAGGGAGCAACCCATGATCTCTAAGGGTGACCAACCCTATCATAAGGGGCGTATTGGTTGTTTTTAATTCCCAACCAGATCTCAAAGACAATCTAAAGAATAGATGATTCTAATGATCAATTGCCTTGAGGGATTGGCCAACGAACAAGAAAAGCTGGATTACACTTTTCCTCTACATTTTAGGCTCTACCAAACCTAGGAGTGTGATACTTTACATTATTACTCAAGATCTATTTGCCATTTGTCTCAAATATTGTTGCAAGCAGATATGCTCTCTAATATGCCAAAGAATTACAGAATATGCTAAAGCAATTGGATAGATCCTTAGGCTTCTATATATTCATCTGTAAGAGAAGTGGAAATAATATTATGCAAATAACTTATTGCAGAAATGGGAAATTCAATGTGACTTTCAAGTTATATGACCAAGGAGTTGTACCAGACACAAATTCAGAGAGATCTGTGCTTAACCTGGGCTACAGACTCAAGATAAATGTAAATGAAACCCCCACATAACAGTATTTTCCCCAGTTCATGAAGCACTGCAACAATGTATTACATTGTCAAACTTCAACAATTCAAAACCAATTCTACTTACAAATCCCCGTAAACATTCATAACATTCAACATTTTCCTTAAAGCATTTTAATTCACTCCTCGAGCAAAAGTCATGAGAAGAACATTCATACATAGGAAAGACTGTGAAGATGAATAAAATGATCCTTGATCAGACTTTATTCATAAATAAGATGAATAGTACAATATAGGAGATAATATAGTTTTGAACTTGGCAATATATTCAAGCTTGAACTAGTATTGTCATATAAAAATTCACACATACATCACAATCTATTCTCAGACAATAACCTGGACTTAAATACCGACTCTATTACTATATGCTCTACAATACAAAATTTCTCCAAGATCCTTTGCCAAGGGCCCTGAATTCCCTTTTATAGAAACAAGGGAGCAAAACAAGCTTCAAGCCACTTGACAAGTGTCACATTTTCATTTGACAACCTTACAAAACAAAATATGAGTGCAACTGCTCGTGGAGAGAATATTCTACAAGGGACAAAAGTTGAATTGTAAAACCCTCAAACTATTTGTTGTTAATGAGAGCACACCTGAGAATCAAATCATTCACCCGAGTGGGGAAACTAATTGTTTTGTCTTCATTTGTCCCACTATTGGGCGTGGAAAACATGTCATTATGCTCATTTGATTCTTTGCCATGATGGTTAATCATAAGTTTGTTGAACTCAGCCACCCTTCACATCCAGACCCCTACCAAAAGCGTAAACCCCACGGGCATCCACATGCAAGAATCCTCTGCTCCACATCACCTTCTAGGCACATAGACATGACTCCCCATCTTTCAAATTAGGGTTTCCAACCACCTCAACCTTCAAGGTCCTTGAGGCAGCCACCTGTCACTAACTCTAGAACTGCCAAAAACTTCCCTATAGAGGAAGCAGTAGCAGTCATCTCTCCAAGTTGGATAGAGAACTAACTGCTCTTGTCAACTTATGCCTTTCTTCCCATCACCAGCTAGCTCATCCTGATGAACAACTCTCCTTCAATTGCAGCTAGATATTTGACGAGTGTCATCATCATGAGGGAGGGGAAGAGGGAGTAATGGGATCACTCCTCCTCCTGGCTCAGACTAAAGTCTCACAACAATATAGAGTCATTGGAGTCTGCAGACAACCAACAATTTCCCTATAGAGGAAGACACTACAAAGAAGTAGGGAAATATGAGGGAGCATGGTCCTATTGCTTCGTTCCTTGACCTTTTGCTGAACCACCCATTCCTTAAAAACTTCTCACCTTTTAACTCTGTATGAACAAAGCATTAACCAAGAGAATAGAGAAGTGTTTCCTAAGAAACCATGTGGTAGACAAAGCACACTAGGCTTGGTAATATACTTCATTTTGCTTTTAGGAAATAAGTGATGCATACAACACACGTAGGGATTCCTATTTATAGAAAAAGTACAAAGATCCCTACACTTGGGTAGTCTTTTCTATCAATTTAGTAACCATTTCAGTCCAGCCATCACTATAGTACTTAGTCTTCAATTGGAAATCTCTGGAGATTTCAGCTCACTTCTAGAAGTAGAAACAGAGGCACGGTCTTCACACCAATCACAATTTTTCATAACCCAAGGCCCTTGAGAATGGTACATTCAACATAATCCCTACTTCTAAAATGAGAGTGTTTAGGTAGGTTTCTTGGTTGTAGCACTTTATCCATTTTAAAACATTGCATCGCTTCTTGTCATGTCTTAATGTTAGGCAAAAAGTCCTGACAAACCTGGATATTAAGCCCCCTAAGATAAGCCTCATACTCTGCCAGTCTTCCTTCAAACCCATTATGTTGTATAATGGCAATAAGGAGGATCTTTAAAGATCTTAAAATATTGCAAGTTTCTTTTTAAAATACATATGTCCTGATCTAGAAAGTGGACAATCATTTAGGATACCCAATTGACTTCCCATCAAATGGCAAAAGAGAAATTTGGTACATGCTTGATATTGCCTTTATGTACCAGTTCATCATTTACAGCACACCACCACTTTGCTGCCTTGTTTGAATATAAGCCATCGATCCTTGGGCAAAAGGCTTGATCAAACGATGTTGATTGGTCCAACCGGTTTGAAAATATTTTGATATGTACGAAAAAGATCTTAGACCAATGAAATTCGCCCACCTGGACCACCTTTACAACTCAGCAAAAGGCACGCCGTGGAGAGGAAAGGTCAGCAAAATCCATAGGTAGCTTCTTGTGCTTCTGCGATCTTAAGATTAAGGTGCAGATAAAGGCTCGTGGAATGACATAAAAGCTGCAGGATGATGCCATGTGGCATCTATTAGACCACCCTGATGATGCCTCACTGGGATCATGCCTAATGTATTCCTCCCACTCTTCTACAAGCCAACTATGGGTCCACCCCAAAGGGTTCAATGGAATGGCAGAATACTCTAAAGATCACCATTTAGGCTTAGTGGGACTGACCAACAGGTCCTGCTGAGTTCCTCGGCCATAGACTTACCACTTGTCACCTCTTCCACAGTTCCGTAGGCAACCCTTTGCCTTAATAAAACATGCTTCATGGAATAGTGGAAACTAATTAGGATGAAGCCACACATCAACTTCTAATCTTTTCTTGTGGATTTAAGCATGTGCACTTGAAACAACTTCATGCGACTAGGAAAGAGGGGCCAAATTTATAACGGGTGTGGGAAAAACACTTAAGAAGCATATGACAAATTAATCATCACGCGGGTTCAAGTGGTAATAATAGGACTAAGGGGCCGGTAAACACATGACATCCTAAAGATGGAGTTGCAACTTAAAGGACCAACAACAGGAAACAACCGATCAACATAAAATTAGAATAAAAGTGACTTTGATGCTTGCATAAAACCTTGGGCTTAGGGTTTTAGATCAAAAGCAAGACTTAAAAGTAATTTTTAAGCAAACCCTAGCACAAAATGATCAATATTTAAAGCTTGCAACAAGGCCAAAACAGGAAGCCAAGGAAAAAATTTTAAAGTCCTAGCAGTGGCTCTTGTTGGGGAAAGTTGACTGTGAGTTCAGTATGAGGGTCCATATTCTCTGGGGCAATAGACCATATGCTCAATTTTACCCTAAAACTGCCCAACTACAAATGGCTTGATTTCACAGATTTTAAAATTGACATGGTGGCCCTAGGCCACCACAAAAGAAAAGAGAAACCTTACCCTTGTCAAACATTTTGTTCTCCCATGACTTCTCCAAACCATAATTGGAAGCATCGTCACAATCCATTTGGTTACTAATATGGACATGCATCTTTCTCATGAGACTTCTAAATATGTCATTGTCAAATTGTCCTGAGTTCTTTTGATCTTTACAATCAAGTTCTGATTGATGCACATCATCGTTACACATGTCACATTTTTCAGAAATATCACTCATGATCATGGTGATACCTTATATTAGTAATATCATCATCATGCACCATCAAAAGGTTTACCAAGCTAAACTAGGAACTCAAAATGTTCATAATTTATTGGATAGTTGGCATCATAAACATTAGCCTCATCTATTTCATTTATGTCAAACTTGAAGCATTCATAAGCAATACCTTCCTAGAATACCTCAACATGTGTTTGCTCTAACTTATTTAAGTTTTAATTCAACTCAAAATCTGATAAATCAGACTTATCAAAGGTAAAGGAGTGAGACACACCAACTAAGTTATCATCTGAACTTTGTCCTTCATATGATGAACAATAATGCTTGTATATAGGCACCTTTCTAATATGAGTTGACACAAACTTGTATTCATCCAAATTTGGTAGCTCACCAATTCTATCATGCACTGTAATGTCTTGTAGAGGAGATTCAACTTTAAATATAACAAGATTCTTTTCAAAGATTAAGTCATCATCCTCACAAGTCTGAACAACTCCAATACTGCTTGTGTACATATCATATTCCTTGGATTGATCCTCCTCAAATTCTTCATGTTCTCCACACTCCTAGTTTTCTATAGAGATAGGATTATCTCTGCACCAATAAGGGTCATTATTTCTCATATCTAGTGGAGCTAGAGGTTCATCATAGAGGGGATTATGCCTTATGTTCATCCCTGTCATAAATGCTTATGCCTCTTCGACCTGAGGATTCAAATCTCTTTCAGCATCAATAATTCCAACTCATGAAAGTCCTCAAAGGAACATGTAGACAAACTCTCAATATCACTCATATCATCAACAACTAGCCTTTCAAACTTACATTCTAAGAGTCTAACAAGGTAGGCAACTTGTTCACCCATAGAAAAACATGCCCCCTCATAATTATTCATACCAATGCATTCTTTAATTGAAGAAATACATTTTCATTCAACTTCATAAGTGCAATCATAATCATCACAAGATTGATCATATTCATTGTTGTCATAACTGACATAGCAAGGAGATTTAACTGTTACATAGTCATGCTTCAACCTTTTAAACGACATGTCTACACATCCTTCTTTAACAACACCCATCTTCTGAGTTCCTTCATTATGTTGAATACTTAAAAACTTTTCTATTTTTTGATTAGCATGACTACAACGAGTGATCCCATATATATCCCTTTGTCTATTATGTCCGGTGTCTAGAATATTATAGCTACAGTCCTCTTCCTCATAGCCAATGAACTGATCACAAACATCATTTTCTTTTTTGCAATACACATTTTCAGATCTTGCCTCATTCTCGTGGCACATATGCAGAATACTAGTTCCGGGCACTTTCATAGGAATCAACCCATTATTACCTAAATGACAAAATGATGGATTCATTGTGCAATTTGGACTAATTCCATTTTGACAAACATTTCCATTTACTAATCTATATCTTTCATTTGTGTGAGATGTTTTAACAACATCAATACCTACAGGCCTAATCTCTTTTGCCATCAAATGTTTCAGATTGTTTTCAATATCCATAGCTATAAAACATTCTTGGATGATTGTTATAGGATTTTTATCTCTTATTAAATAACTCATCTCTTCATTGAATGCACCTAAGTATATAACTAGACACATTGCATCATTAGGTTTGATGTTTTCTAGAATATCCCTTATCATTTTTGAAAACCTAAGATTGAAGGTTGGCACCAACTCCTCTTCATCCTTCTTAATGTGAATAAGTTTGTTAATCAATGAACCACCATTAACCCTTTCACCAAATTGGTCAATACAAGCCATTCTAAGATCTTGCCATGAAGAAATGAAATGGGTGGGTAAATCTTTAAATCACTCTCTTCCATCTCTCTTTAGAGATTGAAAAAATAATTTCATAACCACATCCTCTGCATCCACCTCATAATCTCCCATTAGGTCACTGAAATCCTGTAAATGCTCATCTGTTGATTTAGAATTATCCCCACCAAATGTTGGCAAAAGTTTTTTGACCTTATTAGGAATAGGATTAGGATAGTTTTGGATACCACTAAAATCTAGGGTTCTATATCTTTCAATAGAGAAAACCCCTCTTTGAGGACATGACTATTGTTGTTGTTGTAAACCTTGCATTGTGACATTTAATTGTTCATGGGTAGAGAAAGAATAATAATCCACACCCTAATATGTTAAAATCTCCTTCTAATGGATTGCTATCTTAACAACCTTGAGTACTCCCACACAAAACTATACCCACACATAGATATCTTGCTTATTTAATTCCTTCTTTTCTAGCATAGATCCATATTTAGTTAAGGAATATCACATTTCTTCATAAAATGCCACAAATGAATTTCATAAGCAAAGTATTCTTCCTTTCAGGATGGAGTTTTAATGGAGGAAAGAATACTACTGCAGACTTCATATAACTACTTCTTATGAAGGAACATCATGCAAATCCTGGCCCAAGCCCAACATAATAAGAGATCGTTCTCTAATAACTCGATTAGCAGAGTTGTAACCTCTCCCAGAGGACCATAGTATATCAACACCATTTCTCATCAATTTGGAAATAAAATCTAAGGTTTGAAATTCCAGTGGAGACTTGATACATAATAATTTTCTTCCTTGATCAACCAATAAGGAGAACAACAGAGTCGCCACCCTCTAAAGGGAATGATAATGCATTCAAGTATGCAAACTCTAAACACCTATGACAAACCATTGGACTAGATCTTAACAATTATAAACTAAGTCCCCAGTAGAGTCACCAATATATTGGTGGCTCATTTGGGCAAGCCTTCTGATGATGACCTACAAGAGTTCTAATATTTGTAAATAGGGGGATATAATAATTGAACTATGAATTAGGATAAGAGACAATTTTTTAATCCCTAGTAGAGTCATGAATCTATTGGTTGTTTTTAATTCCCAACCAGATCTCAAAGACAATCTAAAGAATATCCGGTTCTAATGATCAATTGCCTTGAGGGATTAGCCAACGAATAGGAAAAGCTATATTACACTTTTCCTCTGCACTTTAGGCTCTGCAAAACCTAGGAGGGTGATCGTTTACAATATCACTTAAGATCTCTTTGCCATTTGTTTCAAATACTGTTGCAAGAAGATATGCTCTCTCTAATATGCCAAAGAATTACATAATCTGCTAAAGCAATTGGCTAGATCCTTAGGCTGCTATATATTCATTTACACAAGAACATGGAAATAATATTATGTAAATAAATTATTGCAGAAATGAGAAATTCATTGTGATTTTCAAGTTATATGACCAAGGAGTTGTACCAGACACAAATTCAAAAAGATCAGTACCTTAACCTGGGCTACAGAGTCAAGATAAATGTAAATGAAACTCCCACATAACAGTATTTTCCTCAGTTCATGAAGCACTACAAAAATGTATTACACTGTCACACTTCAACAATTCAAAACCAATTCTACTTACAAATCCCTGCAAACATTCATAACATTCAACATTTTACTTAAAGCATTTTAGTTCACTCCTTGAGCAAAATCCATAAGAACATTCATACATAGGAAAGACTATGAAGATGAATAAAATGATTCTTGATCAGACTTTATTCATAAATAAGATGAAGGGTACAATATAGCTTTGAACTTGGCAGTATATTCAAGCTTGAAATGGTATTGTCATACAAAAATTCACACATACATCACAAGCTATTCTCAGACAATAACCTAGACTTAAATACTGACTCTATTACTATATGTTTTGCAATACAAAAATTTTCCAAGATCCTTTGCCAAGGGCCTTGAATTCCCTTTTATAGAAACAAGGAAGCAAAACAAGCTTTAGGCCATTGACAAGTGTCACATTTTCATTTGACAACCTTACATAACAAAATATGAGTATAGCTGCTCGTGGAGAGAATATTCCACAAGGGACAAAAGTTGTTGCATGAGCAATTGTAAAACCCTCCAATCGTTTGTTAGTGAGAGGACACCTAAGAATCAAATCATTCACTTGAGTGGGGAGGCTAACTATTTTATCTTCATTTGTCCCACCCTTGGGCGTGGAAAACAAGTCATTATGCTCATTTGATTCTCTGCCATGATGATTGATCATAAGTCTGCTAAACTCAACCACCCTTCACGTCCAAACCCTTGCCAAAAGCATAAACCCCACGGGCATCCACATGCAAGAATCCTCTCGTTCGCATCACCCTCTAAGCACAGAGACACGACTCCCCATATTTCAAATTAGGGTTTCCAACCACCTTAACCTTCAAGGTCCTTGAGGCAGCCACCTGTCACCGACTTTGGAAGTGCCAAAAACTTCCCTATAGAGTAAGCAACAATAGTTGTCTCTTCAAGTTGGACAGAGAACTAACTATTCTTGTCAACTTGCCCCTTTCTTCCCACCACTAGCTAGCTCATCCTGATGAACAACTCTCCATCAATTGTAGCTGGATATTTGATGAGTGTCATCATCACAAGGGAGGGGAAGAGGGAGTAATGGGATCACTCCTCCTCCTAGCCCAGATTGAAGACTCACAACAATATAGAGTTATTGGAGTCTATAGACAACCAACAATTTACCTATAGAGGAAGACACTACAAAGAAGCAAGGAAATATGAGGGAGCATGGTCCTACTGCTTCGCTCCTTGACCTTTGCTTGAACCACCCATTCCTTAAAAAATACTTCTTTCCTTTTAATTCTGTATGAACAGAGCATAACAAAGAGAATAGAGAAGTATTTCCTAAGAAACTGGGTGGTAGACAAAGCACACTAGGTTGGGCAATATACTTCATTTTGCTTTCAAGAAATGAGTGATGCATACAAAACACATAGGGACTCCTATTTATAGAAAAAGTGCAAATATCCCTACTCCTAGGTAGTCTTTTCTATCAATTCATTAACCATTTCAGTCTAGCCATCACTGCTAGTACTTAGTCTTCAATTGGAAATCTCTAGATATTTCATCTCACTGCTAGGAGTAGAAATGGAGGTGTGGTCTTGACACCAATCACAATTTTTCATAACCCAAGGCCCCTGCGGATGGTACATTCAACAGAATCCTTGCTTCTAAAATGAGAGTGTTTAGGTAGGTTTCTTGGTTGTAGCACTTTATCCATTTTAAAATATTGTATCCCTTCTTGTCTCATCTCAACGTCAGGTGAAAAGTCTCGACAAACCTAGATATTGAGTCCCCCAAGATAAGCCTTATACTCTACCAGTCTTCCTTTAAACCCATTATGTTGTACAATGGCAGTAAGGAAGATCTTCAAAGATCTTAAAATATTGCAAGTTTCCTTTTGAAACACTTTCGTCCTAATTTAGAAAGAGGACAATTGTTCAAGATACCCAACCAGCTTTCCATCATATGGAAGAAGAGGACCTGGTACATGCTTGAGATTGCCCTTTCTGTATTAGTTCATTATTTACTGCACACCACCACTCTACTACCTTTTTTGAATATGTGCCATCAATTCCTAGGTAAAAGGCCTGATCAAACGACGTTGATTGGTCGAACAAGTTCTCTGATACGTGCAGAAAAGATCTTAGACCAATGAAATTTGCCCACCTAGACCACCTTTACAACTCAGTAAAAGACACGTTGTGGAGAGAAAAGGTCAACAAAATCCACGAGGTGGCTTCCTGCACTTATGCGGTCTTAAGATTAAGGTGCGGATGACGGCCTGCGGAACAACGAAAAAGCAACAGGATGATGCAACGTGGCATCTATTAGACCATCCTGATGATGCACCGCTAGGATCATGCCAAATGTCTTCCTCCCACTCTTCCACAAGCCAACTGTGGGTCCACCCCAAAGGATTCAATGGAATGGCAGAGTACTCTAAAGATTGCCACGTAGGCTTAGTGGGATTGACCAATGGGTCCTGCTGAGTTCCTTGGCCAAAGACTTGCCACTTGTCACCTCTTTCATGGTTTTCGCAGGCAACCCTTTTCCTTAATAAAAAATGCTTCGTGGAATAGCAAAAACTGGTTAGGATGAAGCCACACGTCAACTTCCAATCTTTTCTTGTAGATTTAAGCATGTGCACTTAAAACAACTTCATGTGACTAGGAAAAAGGGGCCAAATTTATAACAGGTGTGGGCAAATCATTTAAGCATATGGCAAATTAATTGTTGCATGGGTTCAAGCGGTAATAATAGGACTAAGGGGCTGGTAAACACATGACATCCTAAACATGGAGTCACAACTTAAAGGACCGAGAACAAGCAACAAGTGGTCAACATAAAATTAGAACAAACATGACTTTGACGCTTGCATAAACCCTAGGGCTTAGGATTTTAGATCAAAAGCAAGACTTAAAAGCAATTTTTAAGAAAACCCTAGCACAGAATGATCAATATTTGAAGCTTGCAGTAAGGCCAAAAGAGGAAGCCAAGGAAAAGTTTTCAAAGTCCTACTAGGGCGACCCAGTCATATTTTAAATGTGAATTCCTCTTTACTTTGGGCCCAAATTAGCTACATTTTGACTCTAGTTTGTATCTCAATTTAACCCCAACTAAGCCTAATTTATTCTTAGCTCATTCTCCACTCCTAATCATCCATAATTAGCTCCCATTGATATATTCTTATCTCACCTTCTTGTCATGCTAACTCTCCTTCTTCCATGAGTGATAAGCTATCAAGCTTAGTTCAATGTTTAATCAATTGAGTTCTATGATCAATCAAGCTTGTTATCTCTTTAATCAAAAGAAGTTAACTTCTCAATCAATTGAGTTCTTTTATCCTTATTATAGCCATTTCAAAATCTTTGCTTTTGCTCTCCACTATCATCTTGATGCTCATTACAAGCCTTGTGTGCTTTTTCTTTCATGTTTAGGACATTTGCCAAGCTTTCTAAAGCTTCTATAGCATCGATATTCTCTCAAGCCATAGTGATTGTGCTCACATAGTGCATACATAGCAGTCATGGCTCTCCAAGATGTCTCTCAATTTTATTTTTATCTTTCAAAGCCTAAGTCATTCAAATCAATTGCTCCCTTCGTCCCTATTGCCAAGAGGAAGACCCCATTGCTATAGAGGAGAAAGAGGTTGCCACATACAAGGATTTATGAGGATCTAGTATGAAGCTTATGCACCAAATTCAAAATAGATTCTTTAATGCTTTCATAGTAATTAGCTAATCAAATTGCTCTTGAGGAAAGTAATACTTTGTTGCTCTACTCTTGATAGGTTATGCATTGTCAGTGTAGTTTCCTTTCATTGCATTAGATTAATTGTTATTTGCTTTCATAGATTAAATTTCCTTATTTCATTAGATTAGTTTTTATTTGATTTATTAGAATGAGTTTCCAAAATTGATCTTGAAAACAACAAAAACATAGTTAGATTTACATTAAGAAAAGTCATCCTAGGTTTGCACTCATATTTCAATTCATAGTAATGAGATCATCTTATCAAATCAGAAAAGAACAAAAAAAACATTTCTTTGCATACATCAAAAACCCAAAAACATTATAAAAGAAAAAATCAAGACAAAGTGAATACACAAAACCCTCGATTTCATCACGAGGTCAACTTGAAATTGAAAACTACTTGATATTATCACAAGGTCAAACATCTATTGAAGTCATAGAAAACCTTTGGTCACATCACAAAGTTAAGATTAAATAAAAAGTTAACTCTTTGTCAACTCTAGTCAACTCTCTCTCATCCAAACATATGAATGTGCCCAAGGAGTTAGAGGTGAGTGGGTTAGGGAAATCCTTGAGGAAATAGAGTCAATAAATCCTATACAAAAAATACCTCAAATGGTAAAAGAGTACGAATAGGCTCTCAGGATTATCTAAAATGTAGAAATCATACGCCAAATCATATAAGAATAAGACAACATAGAATGCCTAAGAGTCATCAATGAACAAAATCAACACCTGTCTAGGCATTGGAATTTAAGGAATCCAAACAGAAGATCAACTAGTGACCCTCTAGGTCATAGAGTTATCTCTACCATCATGGTCTTAAAAGAACAAGAATCAACACATATTAGGCCCTAGGACCAGCCAACCACTCTCTGCAACATTTTGCTTCCACATGAACATAACTTCCCTCAAGTTATGCCTCCACTCGACTAGAATTTCCCATGAGAGTGAGGGTGACTTGGAGATTGCCATTAGCAAGGAGAGGGTTCGTGTGTTGTATCAAGGTTGACTTATCTGGATTTGTGGCTGAGTCATGTTTCGAGGAGTACAGGCCCGTGACCTGCATGATTTTAACTGAAGTTACAATAATGCATGAACTATTACATGCTAGCCAAAAACTATTGTTATATATAGACCTATGTAGCTTGAAGATAAAACTTTTAGGGATTAGATGCATGAGACACGATGATTCTTCTATGTTGCACAAGTTGTGCTATTATGATTCATCTAATCGTGCAATAAAGAGACTACAAAAGAACTAGAGTATTTTGGAGGAGCTCCAAGCTACCATGTGTTCTTTGAAGAATCTCTATTAATCCTATCATGAGGCCCACCAATGAGCTAATTCATTTGGTCTGTCCAATAGTGCAATCCTTAACACTCGTTAGATCTAACAATACTTAAATGATGCGCAGACTGTTGGCTGACCTTTGTTATAATCGACAGTTCAAAACTCATTGTATCTTGATGAGAAAATGGGACATGCTGCTTCCAACTTGGTGATATTCAACCAATGGTGCAATGAAGAAAATGTGTTAGTCGTGCCTTCCTCAAAATGTCATGTGATGCTGGTAAGTGTCCCCCATGGTACACTTTCTTTTACTTTGCTCTTCGAATAAAGCTAGACCCACCCACTGGGATAACTCATTGCTCTCAACCAATGGCATGATACTTAAAAGTTGTCAGACCTGGCACTCTCAAAAATATGTGCCATGTAGACATATAGCATAAGGGACCCACCAGCCGTCACTTTGTTTATTAATTCATACGTAAGGAAAAAGGGGCTCAAATCAGAGATGACTCATTCACTTGAACCAATGGCACAATGAATAAAATTTGTCAGACCTCCTAGATTCTACAACTTGCATAGTGTTTCCATGTGGCAACATTGTACCAATGAATCAATGGTTCCACTATCTCCTAATCTTTCACCGAGATTTTTAGCAAAATGGCCCCACCAACACTAATTTAGATGAATTTGCCAATAGTGCAATGTTATAATGTTGTCATGACTGATAATGTTTATACGTTATGAAATCTATACATGTGACCTTGCTTTCCAAAATGAAAATGCTTTACGAGTTGATTATATCAAAATGTGATCAGGAATAAAATTGACTACAACCAAAATCTTGATAGCTTGGTAATAAAATCCTAACTAGGAAGGAAAATGAAGAGCAAAGCTCTAAAGTTCTTGGTGACTTCTCAAGGGTTATTTTTCTACAAACAAGAATCCAACTGCTAATATCCAGACATTAGAGACACAACATTTTAAAGTTTTGAAGTCAACAACTCAAAACTAGAGCTTCTCTAGGGCAGTCTATAAAGATGCCCATTCCTCTTCTAAACGTTGCCCCTTCTACTTTATAGATTCAAAAGCTCTATCCAACTCTATCATCTCTTTGTGAGAGATGCTCTATAACTTTTCTACCATATCCTTCACTTGATGTTCTAGTTGGGCCAAAGGTCGAAGGATTGTTTCCACTTCCACAATGCTCGGTGTCTGTTCCCAGCCATGAAATGATGTTTGGTCTACTTTTTTTCTTGTGAGAATTGCCTTGTTTTCTTCTTCTTCAATCATGGAATTATCAACTCGAAAAAGAGAGGAAAATCCCTACTACATTAGATAATTTATGTGCTCTCATATCCTTCACTACCTACTATAAAGTGACCAAATGCACTTTACACTTTAGAGCAGCTTTATTTATACTCCTCGCCTCATTTACTTTGGTTGCTGCAACATATCTATTATCAATCCCAGTAGATAAGAGGGTCTCATTAGGTAAACTATATAGCTTTTCTACCATAGCTTGACCCTAGGAAACTTTTAGAGCAAGTGTCTAAAGAGTTTGGTCCACTTCAGCCTTGACATATGCTATGAGCTTCTGAGCAAATGCAATGAATTCAAGTGTTGTTTTGAGCTCAGTTGCACTAGTTGCTATTCAATTCCAATTATATGCATATAGATCCTTCTGTTGATAACTGAGAGGGGGGGGGTGAATCAGTTATCCTAATTATTTCCCTTATTAAACTTTCCTTTTAATTGAAGCAGCATAAAATCAAACACAAAACATAAACCATGAAATAAGAAACACATGACACAGTATTTTTGACGTGGAAACCCTGTTAAGGGAGAAAACCACGGGGTGATTAACCCAAGAATTATTCTCTGTTAGAAGAATAGGAAATTACAAAAATGGCACTTGCCAATTAGGGCTCACTGCCCGAGCACACTGCTCACAAGAGGCTCACTGCCTACAAGAAGACACACTGTCTTACAAAGTGATTAGAATCACAGTCTTGAACTGATTGGAAGCATCTGCATATGCTGGAGTTCAGTTCCGGTTAGGTTCAGTATACTGATCTGCTGCACTTCATCTTTCCTCTGTTCTTTAGTCTGCTGTCCTTTCACATACCGGATCTTTCTTGTTACTTCTGCTCTACTCTGGACTTGTTCGCATATCCTCACACACATTTCACAACTAAATCCATCCTCTATATATATCCGCACAAGTAATTTCATCATCTTTCTAGTCGGCATCCGGAACAGTCTAGTTTCTTACAAACTTAGTTCTGTCGGCTGAATCCTTGCTCACCAAGCAATGCGGATCAAGCATATACTTGTAGATATCATCAATTATGTCGGCCAAACATGATTCATGCCTCCGCAACCTTTATCATCATCTGTAACACATCCGGAAGGTAGTTTGATACTCAGTCAGTCAGTTCTTTCTCTGTTTTCACTGTCTCTCAGGAATCCGGTACTCAACTATTCATATCTTTTTCCTTGTCCATCTCCGGAGGCTAAATCCTTGGAATATACTACTCAAGATAGTCCTCTTGACTTCCCCAGATCCGCACTGCACCAAGACACTTCCTCTGAGAGATCCGGACCAATCTGTCGGACCTTGCCACATGCTCTGTTCTTGTTCACCGGACCACCACAATCTTCAATCTGACTTCCGGTAGAGACATATCATGACTTGCGGATATGTGGGATGACCTTTGTTGCCATCAATGACAACAACCATGAATCCATATAGTGTCTCTTGCCAACAATCTCCCCCTTTGGCATTGATGGCAACACTTAGTGAAAAATGACTAAGTGTTTACACTATGCTCCCCCTTTGCTGATGCTCTGTCTTTATATACAATTTCCGGAACTCCCCCTGAGTTGGATTCCTCATTTTTCACTGCTCCTCACTCCCCCTTTGACATCAATGGCAAAGGGTAGGGTCCGCACACCAAAATTTTCAAAAAATTTTCTATATATAGCCGCATATTTACATACTCACATATACTGCAGAATGTCTGCAAAGGATGTCTGCAGTTGAACCATTTCAGTAGCCCAACTAAGCTTCATTCTGTCCAGGATTGAAATGTGACCACTCAACAAAAATGCAAAAGCTTCTGCCCGCCTGAGATCTGTCGGATCTTTTGTATGGGCGGTGGTCTGGGCATCACTGATGGCCTCATGCATCGTTTCCAACTTAGGGACTATAATCCTTCTAAGTTCTCCCATCCGGTTGGTAATGTTCTTCCTCTCCTTCTCAAGATTCTTTATTTCATTCAAGACTGCAATAGTCTGACATTCTTGATTTATTATAGAGGAAGAGAGAGGATCAAAACTTTGAGATAAGCTTTGAAGCTTGTCCTGTTCTTCTTTTATTTTCTTGTCAATTGCTGTTGTTGCCTTTGACCAAGATATACAAAATTTGTAGATGTCACCGCCATCCTTAAGAGCATTTTCTAAGCTCTTTATTCCAATGCTTACAATCTTCCTATCCTTAGAGATTAATTCTAATATTTCAGAAAATCTCTTATCCAAAAATTCCTTCCGGACCTTGTCTTCAGCTGATTTTTCTAGAGAATTAAAATGTGTATCAATACTGCTGACTAAGGTTTTTAGATTACCGGAAGTGGAGGCAGTCGGATCTATTTGGATTGATGGCATGATCTTTACAAGTACTCCGGAAGCAGCCTCTATCAACTCACAGTCCTCCATATGAGACTTTAGGAGCTTTTCATTTGCCTTGGCATTTGCAAATGAAGCTATCTTCATTGTTTGTACCGGAGAGAGAGAGTCAAAATCAAATGGACCTTTTAGAAGCTCCGGTTCATCAATCTCTAGAGTTTCTTTGCTCAAAAATTGTTGAACAGTTTGTGCAGTGTCTCTTGCCGGAGACAGATGTTTCTTTTCTTCTGCAGTCTTAGAACTGTCAACCTCTTTGTCTGTCACCACTGCTTCCTTCTCCTGCAATTGCTCTTCTTCTTTGGATCCGGAGACTGTAGGGGAAACCGGAGGAGAGATGCTTGCTTGTTCATGGGTCACTTCTTCTGGAGCAGAGGGTCCCAAGTCCTCACTTGTCTGTTCAGGGCTCACTTCTTCCGGAACAGAAGATTCCAAGTCAGCAGCTGTTTCTGCACCTAAGTCCTCTACAACAGGAAGATTGAACCTTTTGAAGGCCTTCCGGAGGATCTCTTCTGTCTCTTGTGCCACTTTGTCAGTCTCACCAAGCATGAGCTGATTCATCCTGGCTTTACTTCTGAACTCATCTCTGCAGTCCTTGAAGATCATGTTCATTGTCTTGGGATCAATTTGAGGATATAGCTGAATAGCTATCTGCTCCCGGATCTCAAGATCTTTGGCATGCGCATTATTCTTTCTTACTTCCATTTCCTTCTCTAGGCTTTTAGGAATGAGAGATATGATCTCAATGAAAGCCTTATTGTATGTGTTCAGATATTTAACTGTGGCTTCCTGCAGAGTCTTTTGGTCTGCCTCACTGAAGTCATCATAGGATTCAGTCATTGGTTGAAGGTTTCCATCCACCGTGACCGACTTGATTATGCTCTCTAGTGACAGAGTGGGCTTTTCAACAGTTACCTCTGCCATTTCCTCCTTGTCTTGGCCTGTGGAGGGCTTACCGGATCCTTTCTTTTTCTGTTTCTTTACTTCTCTTACTCCTTCATCTGATTCTGTCTCCTCTTCATCCTTTTGGCTTTCATAAGCCCTTGATGCTTTTGTCTTGGATCTTTTACCGGATGCCTGGACTTCCGGTTTTGAGCTTTTGGTTGTGGAAGGTGCAGATCTCTTTGATGATCTGGTCCGGGTGGGGGTTTCAACCGGAGCACTTTCTTTGCTTTTCTCTTCTTCCTCAGCCTTTCTCCTCTTTTCCCGGCTGGCATCAAGTGCCTCTTTTGAGATGCCTAGGCCTTGAGCAATGTGCTCTACTTCTTTTCTCACTTTTCTTTTAATCTCAGGTTCCCTGAGTTCTACATGTAATTTCACGCTCAGCTCCTCAAAGGTTCCAAACCTTTCTGCCTTAGGATCTTTGGGCTGACTTAGCATGTGTTGAACATGCAGCTCTACTATCTGTTCATCAACTTCATACCCCATGGGCATGATCCAGACAGTCCTTGGCTCCACTGCCTCCATTAGGCACTGATCAGTGTCAACCATAAAACATACTGAGTCCTTGTATTTCTCAATGAGTGACTGGGGAATTCTCTCTCTTGCTTGCATCATGCTCTGAAAGTTTTTGAAGTATCCCCATAGAGCTGTATTTCTCGCTTTTGCATCCCCAAGTTCATGCAAATAGTCTCTTATCTGGACTGCAACAGGTTTGTCATTCTGCCATACCCATCCACTTGTTCCGGGTAGCTCATTCATGAAGTAAAAGAAGAGACATACAATGAGAGTACCATACTTAAAGGAGTTCTTCTTGTCTTTCTTGATTTTCTGTACATTTTCCATCAATTGGCTTAGTAGTAGTTCACAAAGATCATAATCTGCATTCTTTCTTAGCATTTCATATGCTGTGTATATTGCAGTTCCGGATACAGAATTCTCCCTGCTGGAGTGATAGATCTTGTATCCTATTATCATTGATGCATATTTGATATCCGGATCCGAAATATCTTCAATGGTCATTGCTCTCTTATCATATTTTGATCCGGTGGCCTCAGTTACAACGTTGTTCTTGACAGATTTGAGGATAGGTACCCCCCCGGAAGAGTATAGACCAGTTACTGCTCTAATTGCTTCTTTTGTGATCTTGCAGGGTCTATCTAGCCAAAGGAAGTTGTCATGCATCCTGCTCAGTACATACCGGACCCATTCATCTTCTTCAAAGCTAGGGAAATGAATGAATTGCTCAAATTGTTTCTTCTGGATACCCTTATACTCTGGTTTGAGCTCAAAAGCATTGTCTATCAGTTGCTTGTGATAGAGGTCTCTTAATTTGAATTCCCCAAATTCCTCAATGTTTGCGTGTATGTAAACCCTAATATCTTCAGTATGTAAGACTCCGTGGGGAACACTAGAGAAGGCTCCTAGTGGATCTACCTCCAACGATTTGTAGGGATGTTTCTTGAATGAGGGGCGAGGTCTATCAGAGATCTTAACTATGTTTGGAGTAGCCATTCTTCAAAGATTTGCAGTGAGGCAATGAAAAACGAAGAATACCTTATGCGCCTTCGGTTTGCACGGAGTGGTTGGATTGATTTCTTTATGCAATAGCTTCGGCAGGAGATCCTTGGTGTGCTTGATGAACCTTGTTGCAGAGCTCCACTATTCGCTTCTTCTCAAGTGTAGAATGAGCAGATAACTTTTGAGAAATCCCTTATATTGCTCCGCAAACCCTAATATCTGTCTGCAATAAATGCTTCACCTGCATTATTCCGGTTTACCATGTCTGGACAGCTTGGAGTATCCCGGATTAGTCCTGATCACTGAATATCATCCGAATCTTTAAATCATGAATAAATCTAGGTAACATATTACAAGAACATCCCAAACACTCTGTCCAATCCGCAAGACAAGATCGTGCACTTCCGGATCTCTCCGGACCTTTTTGTAATCCTTTATCATACCGGAGCACCTCCCTGAACAGGTCTAACTTAATCGAACACAGCTTCTTCATAACTCCATGCGGACCTCTGAAAACTTGACTGAAGCATCTCAGGACTTATATCTACAAACCCTTTAATCCGCATCTTGTGCCACATCCGGCACAACTTGTTTGGCTGGGGGAACAGAATCTTCTTTGAGTCTCCCCCTGAGCCTGAGCTCACTTTTTAATTTCCGGAAGAAATATCAGCACCAGAATCTGGTGCGGATCCAACCTCTACATTCTCTGAGCTTTTCTTCACCCAAATCTTGCTCATCTGATTCCTAACTTCATCCGCATTCATCTTTTGTTTACCCTTGTCTTGATTCTGATTATACACCGGACCTCTTTTGTCCTGATTCTTGTTTCTGCAGACTTTAGCATTATGACCGGACCTATTGCAGATTTGACAAATAACATTTCTTTGCATATTTAACTGATATCCCCTTGATCTGCATTGATTAGCCATATGACCTACTCTATTGCATGTAAAGCATCTACCTTTGAATGATTTGTTTACTTGCATAATTCTGCATTCATGGGATTTGTGTCCATACCTTTTGCAGTTGAAGCACTGTCCGGAGAAGGATGAATTAATCTGATTCATTCTCATTCTGCACTGATTAGCTTTGTGACCAAAATGGTTGCAGCTGTGGCAGTATCCATTGAAGGATGGATATTTTTGAGCATTTGGCTGTCTTACCGGAGGTCTTCTAGGCCTGCTCCTTGGATTTTCTGATCCAAGATTCTTCTGACCGGATCCGGAGCTTTCTCCTTTCTCATATCCCAAGCCATACTTGTCATCTGTCCTCTTTTGACTTCCAAGAAGAACTTCAAGTTGAGCAGAACTTATCTTGAATTTCTCTTTATATTCATTTGCTGTTTGAAGGTCTCTTTTGAGAGAGGCAATTTGATCCTCAAGTTTTCCTTCATTATCTTTGGAATCTTCAAGATCAGATTCAAGGTGTCTGATAATCCTGTCCATCTGGTGGCATTCTTCTGATTTTTCTTTAAGAGATTGTCTTAGATTGTCTTCAGCCTTTCTTTTTTCTTCAATCTCTTGAGTAAACTTTATAGTTCCTGATTCCATTTCATGTCTTAACATAATGACTTCTTTTGATAACTTTTCACATAACTTGGTTTGCTCAGTCAATTCCTCACTTGTATTGCTTTCTTCACTTTGTCTTGCCAACTGTTGAAGCAGCTCCTTTCTCTTTTTCATAGAGAGACTTAATTTGTCTTTTAATTTTCTCATGAATTCATCAGCCTGTTTGAGTCTTTCCTTTAATTCACTGACTTCAGAATTTGACTGTTCAAGATCCTCAAGGGCAGTCTTGAGTTGCTCCCTTAAACCATATGCATCCATTTGAAATCCCAGATCTTCCTCAAGCTGTTAGGCTCTATTAGGAGGAACTTGGCTCTGATACCAATTGTTGATAACTGAGAGGGGGGGGGTGAATCAGTTATCCTAATTATTTCCCTTATTAAACTTTCCTTTTAATTGAAGCAGCATAAAATCAAACACAAAACATAAACCATGAAATAAGAAACACATGACACAGTATTTTTGACGTGGAAACCCTGTTAAGGGAGAAAACCACGGGGTGATTAACCCAAGAATTATTCTCTGTTAGAAGAATAGGAAATTACAAAAATGGCACTTGCCAATTAGGGCTCACTGCCCGAGCACACTGCTCACAAGAGGCTCACTGCCTACAAGAAGACACACTGTCTTACAAAGTGATTAGAATCACAGTCTTGAACTGATTGGAAGCATCTGCATATGCTGGAGTTCAGTTCCGGTTAGGTTCAGTATACTGATCTGCTGCACTTCATCTTTCCTCTGTTCTTTAGTCTGCTGTCCTTTCACATACCGGATCTTTCTTGTTACTTCTGCTCTACTCTGGACTTGTTCGCATATCCTCACACACATTTCACAACTAAATCCATCCTCTATATATATCCGCACAAGTAATTTCATCATCTTTCTAGTCGGCATCCGGAACAGTCTAGTTTCTTACAAACTTAGTTCTGTCGGCTGAATCCTTGCTCACCAAGCAATGCGGATCAAGCATATACTTGTAGATATCATCAATTATGTCGGCCAAACATGATTCATGCCTCCGCAACCTTTATCATCATCTGTAACACATCCGGAAGGTAGTTTGATACTCAGTCAGTCAGTTCTTTCTCTGTTTTCACTGTCTCTCAGGAATCCGGTACTCAACTATTCATATCTTTTTCCTTGTCCATCTCCGGAGGCTAAATCCTTGGAATATACTACTCAAGATAGTCCTCTTGACTTCCCCAGATCCGCACTGCACCAAGACACTTCCTCTGAGAGATCCGGACCAATCTGTCGGACCTTGCCACATGCTCTGTTCTTGTTCACCGGACCACCACAATCTTCAATCTGACTTCCGGTAGAGACATATCATGACTTGCGGATATGTGGGATGACCTTTGTTGCCATCAATGACAACAACCATGAATCCATATAGTGTCTCTTGCCAACACCTTCACCAATTGAATTGAACTTTTGATGCATGGCTCACTATTTGCACTTCCATCTGTAATTGAAGTTGTAGCTCTTTAGCATCAAGTGTTGCCTATTTTGACTGCTCATCATGAAAACTCTCTAGGGTGACTTAGGCTTGAATATTTGAGGTAAGTCTCTTTAGTTCTTGGTGTTGAGATTTCACCTCTACCTATAGTTGATTCACTGTATCCTTTATGCACAATAAATCTAGCTCCCTTTTCTTAAGTTTCTGCTTACTTTGATAAATTTTGTAGTAACAAATTTTTGGGTTTCTTCCATTAGCTCCACTTTATATTATGGGAGTGGTTGAGCTATATTCAGACCTAATGCATGGATAGTGTAATCCTTCTAGTGCATCTAATCTTGAGACTTATCCACTATTAGTGTCATATGAGAGATCATTAATGATTGTTGTATCGGATCATAGTGATCACATGTGAGGTCATGTTGGGGATTTCTCTTTTGTCTTTGTGCCTCTATCTTAGCCTCTCATTCTTGTTGTGCATTTTGCATTTTTTTGTTGAAAATGGGTGGGTGACTGAATGACTCAATTGGTAAATGGAAAACCCTATGGGAGCCCATATGGTATAGTGATTTGCTACAAGGCAGGTGCTATAAGCACAAAAATCACGCACAACCTCCACAAGGACCCCTATGATGATTCAAATCCTTGTCACATACATGTAAGCATGAAATAATGTCCTTTAAGTAGAAAACCTCTTGATGACATGTCCTCTTTCTTGTCTTGTGTTATTTCCTCTTTGTTGATTTCTCTCTTTCCCTGTTTGCGATGTTTTTCGACACTTGTTGTGACACTTGTCGACTTCCATTTTTTGAGCTTTTGACCTTGCTCCTAAGCCTTATGAGTGTCTTGTAGGTGAGTTGTCACATTTCCCCTATGTTTTTCATCTTATGCACCTCTAGAAGCCTTCTAGAGGTCCCCCCTATCCATCTCCCACTTTCAGTTTTCAGTTCCACTCAACAAATCCAAAGCTCCCCCAGGGAGATCCTGTAGGTGCAAGTGGAGATTTGGATTCTTGCACATGACTGACCTATTTCTGGAGGTAGAACCCCTCCTCTTCTTCTCTTCTTGCATCTCCCAACCTATTTTTCTGCATTAGACCTTGTCCAGCCTAGATCTCCCCCGGGCGACCCTAATAGCAAAAGGGGTGACCTTGCCGTTTTCACAGCCATGGAAAAACTTGAGTTTCTCACACATTTTTGCTCTGTTTTCACCCATTTTCTTCTAGTTTGCATGATTTTTGATGCCTAATATAGAGTTAACTATTTTATGCACCCACACATGCATAATTAGCTCTATTTAATTTATCACTCCATAGTTAGTTGAGTTCACTGGGTAATCAACCTTGTTAACTCCCCACCTCTCATCCCTTCTTCTAACCTATAAATACCCCCTCTCTCAAGCACAAAAGGAGGCAAATTCATTGTGCACAAAACTCTTGCCAGTTTTTTCTCTCCAACTTAGCATTCAAATTCTCTCATAGGACGAAGGTGCCTTTTTCTTTATTTGTTCAACCAAGCAACATTACATTGCTTCATTCTATGCCATTATACTCAACCAAAGCTCTCATTGAGCTCATTCAAGCTTCATCAAAGCTTCTTTTTGCTTCTTTGTGTCATTTTGTCGTCAAGAGGATCTCCCGCTGCCACAACAGGACTTGAGGTTGCCATTATCAAGGATTGCTGAGGGTAGTGGAGTCACACAAATCTTTGTTTCTCTCAGGTTCCTTCATTGTTTTGTTTAATTAATAGTAATTAGAAAACCAAATTTGCTCTTGGGAATAGTAAAACATTGTTTTTTTCCTTGATAATTAGCTCTTGCATGTTAGATTAGTTGCTTTCATATTTCTAGATCTAGATTATTAGAAGAAGCATTTTCCCTTTTCCTTAGATTAGATTACTTTGAAATCATCAAAAACCCCAAAAAAATATAGATTAACTTTGCATTAGGAAAATCATATTAGATTGCATACATATTTCCCTTTCATGGATTAAAAGCACTTTTCATTTCTAAAAATACTAAAAAAAGCAAAAAAAAATGTTTTGCATATCATTTAACTTTGCATACATAGAGGAACCCTAGAATAGACAAAATTGCAAACCCTCGATATCATCACGAGGTAACCACAGATCAAAACAAAAGTCAAACCCTAGGTTAACTAAACCCAAGGTCAAAACCCTAAATCTAGTTAAGGTTAGCAATCACACAACTACCTCTATCTTGGCTCTCGAATGTGCCTAGGAGTGAGGGGAGAGTGGGTGAGGACTATTTGTGACGAGATCCAAGAGATTAATCCAAGACCACAAGAAGAAAAATTTGTTCTACCACAAGGAGACCCATTCATCCTCTTATTGTTGGAAGAAACTAGACAACACCAGATACAACAAGAACTTGTTCAACACATAGAAAGACAAGACGACATAAATGGACAAAATAATTTACCCACACAGAGGTGGAATCTAAGAAACCCTAACAAGAGAAGAGAAACCAGTGACCCTTAAGGTCATAGGGTTATCTCAACTACAACTTCAATCAAATGAAACATACAACTAAGCACACAACAACAAAGGCCACAGTACTTGCCGACCCCTCTCTGCGAAGTCCAACTCTCCAACGAGCCAGACCCCTGTCGTGTCTCACCTCCTCTTGACTGGATACTTCCACGTGAGCAAGACTGATGTGGTGGATCACCCCGTGGCAAGGAAGGAAGGGTCCGTGTGCGTGTCAAAATCTGACCTGACAGCCCCAAGCAACTAGAGTCATGATTTTGAGCCTACATATTTTAGTGAACCTGACGTGAAATTGCAAATCCTTTTAGGATGAGTAATTTTACATTCCCATTTTCAATGCTTCAAAGACTTAGTAAAAACTTCAAAACATTTTCACACCTTTCTTCATAGCCGCTTTAGCTGCTTTAGCTTCTATCACTTACGCCTCATCTGTTCCATTTATTCTATGGTGTGTATGGCACCCCCAAATATGACAGAACCTTACCTAAACCAAGGGAACATTCCCTCAAGAGAACCAGAAACTCCTTCCTTCGAAAGGTATGTGCCTCTGCATCCTTATGCGCCAATCACCAATTGTTATGACTATGAGGATTCTGACTATGAACAAGATCAAAGAGAATCCAAAAATTCTCTTATCTTTTAACAACCCAGCTTGGGAAAACAACCCATCCATACTAAATGTGCCACATAAAGCTAGAAGGATAAGGTTGGAGATACATCGACTTGAACAACCTTCCACAAGCACATTGAGTACTCATCTTGATGAGGAAGTTAAACGGTTAGAAAAACATCTACAAGAAGCCAAAGATGCTCAAGAGGCATTAAGGATTGCCTTGCAAGAGGAACAAAAAGAGAATGCTACACGCGAAGAAGCACGTCACCATGAAAATAGTCGAAGAGAACATCCTAGAAATGAAGAAACACCTAGAGCCGCTACTCTTGCATATTTAATTGCAACTCTAGTGCAAAGAATTAAAATCTTGGAAGCAGAGCAAGATGCTCCTAAAAGAAGGCATAAATCTCATGAACAAGACCATGGGGCATCTCAAAATCCCCCCTACCTCAATTATTATTCATGAAATGCCAGTAACGACACGTGTCTAAATGGGAATCCTCCTGTTCAGACCAATCTAATGAATCTAACAACAGGTTACCAAAACCCACCTATAGGGTTGTTACCATCAACCCCACAATCTTAAAGTGCCTTTCTAGGAACATATCTTGAATACTTGAAAGAACCCTTGGACCAAAACATAAGAAGCATTCAAATACCCCGGCCATTGCCAGATCTCCTGAAGTTCAAAGGAGAGGGAGATCTGAATTCACACATTAAAGCCTACACCATAGCCATAAGAGAACTCATCCATTGGGATGAGGTTGTGGCAAAAATCTTTCTGAAAACTCTTGAAGGCATTGCTTTGGATTGGTATTATCGTCTCCCAGAAGCTTCAATCTATTCATTCAGATAATTAATTAGAGAGTTTGTCATGGCATTCGATATGAACAAACTCGTTAAAATAGGGATCAGAGAATTCTTCACAATGAAACAAGAGCCAAATGAATCCGTAGCACACTTTGTCACCTAATGGAGGCAAGTCCTCTATTCTTCAACTAGTGCTTCAACCATGGATCATCGAGAACTATGTGACCTCTTTTTGCATGCCCTTAACAAAGACATGAGAGAAGATGTTCAAAAATTGCCATACAAATCCTATGAAGAGGCATTAGAAAGTGCTTTGAGGATTGACCAAGTCGTCATCAATAGCGGTCGAAAGACTTACGATACCAACGGAAAACTTTGGACATCTGAAGGAATAGAAAAGATCACGTCCAATGTGCCTCAAGAGAAGGATATCAATATCATAAAAAGCAATCCTAGTAATGACAAGTGGCAATAGAAAGGAAATCAATGGTCAAACCGACCTTCATACGACCCCAATACTTATTGTTGGTTCCATAGGACAAAGGGTCATGAAGCAAAGACTTGTTATGGATATAATAAAGCTATCTCCAAACTTACTCTGGATCAACAAAAGAACTTCCTTAAACTTGTCCAATCCCAAAGAAAGGAGAAGGAGTCTCAAATTGAGAAAGGGAAGGCCAATCAAAACAATTCCAATAATGTAGAACTAAACCAAGAAGTGTTCATGATCCGTGAGGAAAAACAAACAGATCAAACGGAGAATGTCTTCTAACAAGTGTTAAATTTATTGAAAGCTTCAGCCTCACACTGCAAGACATTCATAGAAGTATTAGAAGTAGGATGTTCCACATAGGAGGAATCTCCTCCCCTTATATTCAACATTTCCAAACTACCCCAAAGTGAAGGAAGTAAGAAAAAGGATTCACCTCTATACATACAAATTCAAGTGAAAGAGGTCACTATAAAAAGAGTAGTGGTGGATGAAGGATCGACAATCAATCTCTTACTAATGTCATTCCTGTGAAGGATGGGATATAGAAAAATAGGAATCAAGCAACAAACTACCACATTGAGGATTTACGACAGTCATGACATCCAAACAATCAGAAAAATCAGCCTACCACTCAATCTGATGGGTAAAACCATCTTTACGGATTTCTATGTTATCAACCGAGAAACCAATTACAATATGATCCTTGGGAGGCCTTGGATTCATGCCATAAAGGCCATTACCTCCACTTTATTCCAAGAAATACATTTCTATCATCTGGGGAAAGTCACCGTTGGCAAAGCGGACCCTGATCCTTTTAGTATCTATAGAAAGGAACAGGAAGAAAAATAAAAAGATGAAAATGCAAGAGAAACAAAAAGAAGAAACTCAGGATGTTCAAACAAATATAAGCACTCATAACATATCCTATCAAAGAATGGATGATCTTAGGGAATTCCCCTTTGATCCGCATACCACTAAATTCCATGCACCGTTTAACTTAGCAGCCATTCCGTGTATCAACGAATGGGATATCAAAAATCTCTTGGTTGGAACAATTAAAATCATTGAAGAAGGAGATGAAAAAGAAGAAAAATGGACTTCCACTTATGAGTTTAGAGAAACATCTCACTCACAAGACCACTAAAGCTTGTGAACCCTACATTTTGATGGAGCTAGTTGCAAAACAGGAGCAGGAACGGGGATAATCTTGACATCTCTCGAAGGAAAAGTCCTCCCCTTCGCCTTCAAACTAGACTTCATTTGTACCAACAAAATCTCTAAGTACGAAGCCCTATCCCTAGGAATCATGCCAGCCACGAGAATAGGAGTCAAGAAAATCTCTGCCTTTGGAGATTCTCAGTTGATAATCAACTAGGTCACAGAAAATTACGAGACAAAGTCAGAACTATTGCGACCTTATAAAGAAACCATCAGGAAGTTAGTTTAGTTCTTTGATTTATTCTCCATCAAAGCCATACCCAGAGAATAAAATTGGTGGTAGACTCAATGGCCACGTCGACCGCATTATTTTCGCCACATGCTCAATTGTAAAATTTAGAATATATTGTCTTAGTGCATGGAGAACCTTTGTTAGAAAGCGAATAATTACCAGATATCTTGAATTACGACATGGGTCAAGAAGAGAGACCAACCTGGGACTACACTGAGAACAACGAAGCCATCTTGGAATATCTACATGCTTACGATGGACTTCCAAGAGTGCACCATAAAAAAGGATACATGCTCCTCCCTCATCTAGAGGACTATTTTGGGAATGAAAAAGAAATCCTTCAGATTGAAGCCAACTCAGATTTACCACCTACCCCTTAGAAGTTTGAGGAAGGACACCCATCCCTGACGGGAGACACAATCGACATCAACATTGGAACACCCAAAAAACCTAGGATGTTAAAACTAGGAGGGAAGCTAAATGACAAAGAATTAGAGAGTACATAGAATTCCTCATCCAATATACTGATATATATTCGCATGGGCATATTTAGACATGCTAGGATTAGATTCAAAGGTTGTGGTGCATAACTTAGTGATGAAACCAGATGTGAAACCCATAAAATAAAAACCAAGGCCCATAAAGCCACAAGTAGCTGAAATGGTGAGGGAATAACTAAAAAAACCTACTAAATGTCAGTTTCATCAAACCAGTGGATTATTCAAATTGGGTGTCAAACATTGTCCCAGTCCTAAAGAAAAATGGAAAAATTTGAATATGCCTCAATTTTAGAGACATCAATCAAGCTTGCCTGAAGGACGACTTCCCTTTACCATCCATTGATCAAATTGTCAATTCAATGGCAGGCTATGAGACCCTCTCTCTCATAGATGGATTCTCAGGATATAACTAGATCAAGATCACAGAAGTTGACCAAAACAAAACTACATTCACTACCCCTTGGGGAACTTTCTATTATATAGTCATGCCATTTGGGTTGAAGAACGCAAGAGCAACCTACCAAAGGGCAATGCCACATATATTCCATGATTATATACAAAATATAGTTGAAACTTACATTGATGATCTTCTAGCCAATTCAGAATAAAGGGCAAAACATGTGGAGGATCTCCACAAAATCTTCAATAGGATTCGAGAATATAAAGTAAGGTTGAATCCTGAAAAGTATGTTTTTGGAGTCACGACAGGAAAATTGTTGGGATTCATTGTCTCACGAAGAGGCATAGATGTCGACCCAACCAAGGTTAAAGTAGTCTTAAATGCAACCCCACCAACAAATGAGAGAGCACTAAGAGCTTTCTTAGGACAATTAGGCGCAATCAGATGATTCATACCAGACATGACTTTCAAAATTCATCCAATCAATCAACTATTAAAAAACAAGTTGGCATAACCTAGACCATGGGCTATCAAAACACATTTGAGCAAGTAAAGAAATTCCTGTTAACCCCACCCATGTTGATGCCACCAAAACATGACAAACCCTTCATCTTATACTTCAGAGCAACCAATATCTCCGTGGCATGCATGCTAGCTCAAGAGGATGGAGGTGGAAGAGAAAGAGCCATTTATTTCATAAGTCAAACCTTGTTGGAATATGAGAAGAATTATACCCAAGTTGAAAAAGAATGCCTAGCTATAATCTTTGACCTGAAGGCTACGACATTACATTTTGAATCAAGAAACTAAAGTTATGATACGATTTGAGCAATTGAGAACTTTTTTGAATCAGCCAATGGTCTCAAGAAGAGCTGACTGATTCATAACCTTGTTGAGCAAATGTGAGCTAACCTACGTCAACCAAAAAGTAGTCAAAGGACAAATAATAATAGATTGGTTAGCATTTAATCTGGTTCCCCAAGAGGAACTTGTGAATGAAGATTTCCCTGATGAAGAAATTTGTGTGGTAGATCTCAAGAAATATGCAGCTTCATATTGGTATAGAGATATTGTGAACTATCTCACAAACAAGACTTACCTGGAAAACATGACCCCTTTGGGAAAAACATGATTATGCGTCCTCACCTTAAGATATGTTTTAATAGAAGATGTGCTCTATCGGAGGGCCCTAGACGGGATGTTGCTTTGATGTGTTGATAAGGAAGAAGCACGCAAGATATTATAAGAGTGTCATTGAGGAATCTGTGGAGGACGCTTTGGTGGTCATGCAATGGCAAGAAAAATACATAGAATGGGATACTTCTATCCTTGTTTACAAGGGGATGCGATTAAGTTTGTAAAGAGGTGTCTGAAATGTTAGGCTTACGCTCATGTTCACCACACACCAATAAGAGATTTACAACCGATTGTTACCCCTTGGCCCTTTTCCACATGGGGATTAGATTTGGTGGGGAAGATATCTCCCCCATCAATGGATGGACACCTGTTCATCATCACCGCGATAGAATATTTCACAAAATGGGTGGAGGCTATGCCTCTCACCACAATGTTAGGGACTGTAATCGCTAAATTCATATTGAATCAAATCATTTGCTGGTTCAGAATTCTACAAGTGATAGTAATAGATAATGCCTCATCATTCAAAAATCCACAAGTAAGAGGGTTATGTGAGAGATTTAAAATCAATCACAACTCCCCTTGGGTCTATTATCCTCAAGGAAATGGACAAGTAGAAGCCTCCAACAAGACTCTGAAGTCAATATTGGTTAAAATCATAAAAGATTCTAAGAGAGATTGGCATTTACAACTATATCCAGCTCTATGGGCTTATAGAACAAGTGTCAGGACTCCAATTGGAACCACCCCATACACCCTCACTTTTGGGTCAGAGGTGGTACTACCATTGGAAGTAGAGTTTCCTAGCCTGAGAGTGTCATTACAAGGATTATTAGACAATGAGGATATAAAGCAGTCAGGCTAGCCGAATTGGAAATGATAGACAAAACACGCTTGAGAGCCATCCAAAGACATGATTCTTATCTAGAAAGGATGAAAAAGCAATATAACAATAAGGTCATCCCAAGACCCTTTCAAGTGGGAGATCTAGTGCTTAGGATAGACAATCTGATAGATAAAAGAGTTGGTGAAGGACAAAAATTTAGACCCAATTAGATAGGTCCTTACATGGTTAAAGAAGACATTGGAAATGGTGCCTATCTCTTGTGCACAATGGCGGGAGAGGAATTTGGCGAAACAGTCAATGCCTTTCACCTCAAGAAATATTATGTCTAATTTAAACTAAAAAAATCATAAAACATAAAAAATATAAAAAAAGTATAAAAATAAAAAATGTCAAAAACAATTTGTTTCTTGCATTTTTGTATCATTCTGTTCAGCTTACATTATTGTCAGTGACTTGCTCTTGTGCTATTTTCTTTTTAGTAAGGAGTCTAAGGTTGCCTAGATATACGTCATCCTTTCATGACCTAAAGATTCCCCATTTTTCACAATCACCATTATCCCCTTTTCATTCCTAGCGATTCTAATCAAAACCTAGCTCTTAGATTTACACTGATCCCAGTCTTAATGAGTCAAGATGTTAGGTCTAAACAAAGTCAGTATCCAAATCTATAGTGTTCAAAGGAAGCTTGCAAGTAGACCTTCCCACTTCTTCCCTAGTAGTAGAGAAGTCCAACCAGATTACAATAACTTTAGGTGGTGCTCAGCCCCTTATCTTTCTTGGCCAAAAATGCCAGGAAGATCAAAACTTTGAAGGAAGCAATCTAAGATCCGAGTGAATAAAAAAATGAGTGATCAAAATAAGAGTGTTGAAAAGTGAGAATTGAGAGATCAAATTATTGCATAGCAAAAATTCCAAAAAGCATTCATTTCTTGAAAAGTCAAAATCTAAAAAAAAAAGAGAAAATCAAGTGAGGAAAATACAAAAAAAGCAAAAAAAGAGACAAAAAAAAAAGAGTGAAAGAGAGAAGATTTTTGAATGTCTGTACTCTTGGGCGGAGATCAGTCTAAGCTCGAAGCCTCAAGGTGACATTCTAACAGAGAAAGAGAGGTACAAAGCACACACACGCACTAGCTAAGCAAAACCAAAGAGTCTAGTCTCTAGGATCATCTTCTATCTAGGGACCCTTGTTCTTTCCTATTTATCCTTTACCTTGGGTCTACTTTGCTTGCCATCTATGATCTAAGTCTAGAGAACACCTATAAAATTTACTACTTGTCTAAAGTTGAAAGCTTATCAATTTGTCATATCTAGATAAGGATCAGTGTTTATCCTTTAGCGAAGTCTAGAAATTAGAAACGCTCCACATTTAGTCCCACTCCCCACTTGAGTTTTCCTAAATCTTATCTCTCAACCTTGAATAGGTCTCTTATATCAGGACAACTCGCAATCCCCTGAATTGGAAATTGTATCTAAGAGCAGTCACATTGTTTATTCCACATTGCATTCATGCCAAAAATTAGAAAAAAGAGTCTCAAAGAAATAAAGTCAAATGTCATATCTCATGACATTCAATAAGAGTAAAAGTTTTATTTCAGCATTTCTTGTGTTCTTGCATTATCATATCGTGAACTGCATCTCATATATATGTCACAAAAATTACAAAAAATATGTCATTGTTGTCATACTTGCGTTGTTAAAAGAGTTGAAAAGGTCAAACATAATCAAAAGGTTTCCAAAACCTCCAAACATGCACAAGAAATGAGTACAAATTCGATAGGAGAAAACCATAAAGGATAAACTTTCATAGATACATCCGAAGTTTACATATACAAGGGTATCAAAGAGCTAAGACAAAATTCTCTCAAGAGAAGTAGAGGCTCCCCATGCAAGGTGGCATGATTTCAAGAAAGGAAGTCAAAGGCGGTTCCCTCCAGTAGAACCCTTAGGACTTTGGCTCCTCTATCTACGAATACCACTCGTTGCTCCATGAGACCTATGAGAGTGAGGTGCTCTACTGTGAGCATGTGACTATGAAGGCCCCACCATACTAGCATCACGTCATCCAAAATTAAGGTGAGCCATGTCTCGGAGTACCTGATTCTCACCCTTAAGGGTGTCAACCTAGGTCTTCAACTCTGTATTTATCTAGCATCCATGATAGATAGAAGCAAAAATGTCATGTGTTGCCCTGCAGTAGGGGGCACACCAGGGTCAGCCAAAAGGTGATCAGGAGTCATCCTAGTGAAGGGGGAAGCTAATCCAACATTAATCTCGTGAACAAAGTCCCTCCACTCTCTGACATTATGTGAAAGAGAAAATCAAAAGAAGAAGTCAGTTGCCCATGAAAAGAGAAAAGGACAATAGTGTAAAAAAAATAAATAGATTAAACTTACGTGGATCACCAGGCTACCAATTAGGGTCAAACTGTCGCATCACCTTGTCTAAATGAGGAGGTCGAGGAACAATAGGATGACCCTCAGGGATATCAGGAACATCATCTAAAACATCAATATCATCAAAATCCTCATCCTTAGGAAGGACCTCATCTGACGAATCATCATCATCTGGAACATAGTCCTCATCAGTAGACTCTGAGTCCATAGTCACAATCAACAATCGGGAAGGAGCCCCTCTCCCTCCCCTCTGTCCTCATCTTGAAACTCTGGTAATGAAGACTCCTGGAGTCAAAGGAGTCCAGATGACTGTCCTCTGCCCAATCTCACCCATCTCCTGGATAGTCTGGTAGCAAGTAGACATTGGGGGAAAGTCCTCGGGGATATCCTCGCCAAACTGCTGTATGACACGATCAACCCGATGGGCCTCAACTAGACCATTGTAGTCTGTAATCTCGGATACACCGCGACAATACTCTCTAATCTTTCCATCTCGGGCTCAGTACTCCTCCATGTCACGATAAGGACCAAAGATCATGTCCTCATCGGTAAGAGTAGCAACAGTGGGTAAGGAAGCATCAAAGTGACCAACATGCATCCACTTTGCTGCTCTCGGTAAGCATCTATATGGAAGTGGAATGAGCTTCTAGTAGGGCTTCAGGGGCTCAAACATCCATGTCATGATCAAGGAAGAGTGGCTAAAAGCTAGAGCCCCTCGCTGTGAAATCCAATAGAAGTCTTTATAAACCATGGCTATGATGTTCGGTCCCCAAGCATAAACTATGCCCTCCTTGATATCACGAATAATGGGTGCCCAACACCATCTCAGATGAGCCGAGGCCTTGTCTCTTGACAACCTCGATGCAATCAACCCAATTAGGAACCTCCTAAAAAGCGGGATGTGAGTTCGTGGCACAGAAGTAAACTGGACTCCTGTTTGATCCCTAGGGTGATTAACACCCATAAACACAACCCAAGAAGCCTTTTCCTCATAGGACTCGCTAACTAGAAGAGCCAAAGGCTGTCCTCTCATAGGAACCCCAAGTATACGAAACACGTCATAAAGAGTTATGGTCCACTCTCCAGAGATCTGTGGGAACCTGAATGTGTTTTTGTCTGCATCCCAATAAGTCAAAATGTCACAGCATATACGAGACACAGGATGAATCACAGGCACATGACAAACTCTAGCCAAACCAACCCTCTTCAAAATAACATGATACTTAGTACTCAACGAAGCAAACATCCCTAAGAGCCATCCCTACTCTCAGCAGGCATTCCATTGGATACACATGTCCTACAAAATCAAAAGAGAACTTTAGATTAGATCTTGTAAAACACATAAAAATCCCTAAAAATCGTAAAACTATAGAAAACCTTACACAAAAAGCGTATAAACCTTCAAAACTGCAATAAACAGGCAAATACAACAGCTAAAACATGTTAGATCATAGTGAAACAAGCATTAAACAACATCAAAATTTAGTCAAAATCAGCCCAACATGGTCGCCCTCGGGCGACCTAGGTGTTTTTCCGGATCTCCCCTGGGTGACCCTGCTATTTTTCAGGATCTCCCTCAGGCGACCTTGCTGATAGACATGATCTCCCCCGGGCGACCCTACCTGACAAAAGGGGTGACCTTAGAGGAAGATCCCTCAACCAAAAACTACTCTAAAAAATGCATTTTTTGACCGATTTTAGAAAACAAAAAACCAATCTTGCTCTAAACGATGAGACAAATGCAACGCAACAGAGAAAATCATCAAAAACAAACAATTTCAAGAGATTTTTCACAAAATTCAAACTAGGGTTTAGAGAAGAGTTTTTCACTGATTGCATACCTAATTCTCTGTGGCTGAAGAAGAGGTGGCCATCTTTGCGATCTCCTCGAGATACCTTTCTAGCAACTGCTCACATGAACAATTCCATCACTGTTTCGCTCCAATCTCACAATCTGGCTTGCTTTGTTTACCCTTAGCTTAGTTTCATTTATGCATTTTTTTAGATTAATTCTTTGCTTTTATGCATCGCTTTCGTGCATTGTTTTGCGTACTCTCATCCCTACAGGTCCAAACTAACAAAGGCAAACAACTAGTCAAATTCGAATGATCCATGGTAAGTTCATCATTTCAATTTTTATTATTTGTTTTGATATTTTTAAATGCTAGATTGATACTAGTTATTGTAGGTACAAATTGCGGGAAAATCAACAACAGGTAAGGCCTAGTTTGGGAACGGTACCTACCTTTCATGTAGACTACCATCCCCGAGGGGGTAAATATGTAAGTGATAGGCCAAAATTGGAGTAAAGAATAAAAGAGATTAATAACTAGATTCAACTTGGTCTACATGTCAATCCGAGGATCGTAAGCTTGTGAAAGGTGTCATGGCTATTTACACAAGGGTTGTAGGTAGCAAGTTGAGTGGGGATGAAATGCAAAACAATCAAATCTAAATGCTTTGAAATAATAACAGAAAAGAACACTCGTAAATTGTACTCCTAGGGCAAATCTTTTGAAACCATCAAATGCTTTAAATTAACAACTCAAATAAAATCCTTTAATGTATATAAGATCTAGCTATATTTAATTCAACTCTAATTAAACATTATTGGTTCTGTTTAAGATTAAAAGACTCTTGAATTCACAATAGTTTGCATTAACAGAATTCAGGCAATAGGAACTGTCACTTCCAGGCGACAGGAACTCTGTGCAGGTGACAGGAACTGCAATTTTCCAAAACTATACGAATTTCTACAACTACACTCTTATGAAATAAATAATTTAAAACCAAACTAAAAACATGTAATCATAAAATTACTCACACATTTTAATAAATAAAAGAAACCACAATATTAAAATAAAATACATAATATAAAAATTAACATCACCATCATTTCAAGAGAGTGGGCCCTCCTCTCCTTCCACGAGGTGACAAGGATAATTTGTTGTAAACTCCTTAAGACTTCAAACTAGCTGCTGTATTATTTCTTTTTTGAAAAATATTACATATCCCCTCTCATGCCTTTCTTATGCATTATATAAGAAATGAGGCATTTACTAAACGACATAATTCTTCCCTATAATCTCTCCACAAAATTAGATCTCAAATAAGAGAATCATGGAGAGAAGATATTCTTAACATGGCACGTTTGTTTGATAAAAAAATAACCAATATATCAAATTGGTTTTAACATAGTAATAATATGGACATTTATTTTTTGTCTCATGTCCATAATAATAGGGAGCATAAAAGTTATTTATGGCTAGCAAATATTACGTTTAGTTTATGGCCATTACAATATAATAATTTGTTATAACAAAAGATTAAAATATATCTTATCAAATATAGTGAAAAGTGTTTATTTATTTTTCAGCATAATGGTAGCAAATATTAGTAAATACAATCTAATATTTATTATTCACATATTTTATCTAAAAACTAAATTAAATATTAATTATATATATTTAATCATATGCAGCATAAAGGTGGTAAAATGATATAATATGGTATGGAAATGGAATATAAAAATGGGTATGAAGGCATATGAAAAAGACTAAAATATGGCATAAAATGGAACATGAATGGCTCTCATCATTCCCCCCAACTTAACATATTGCACGTCCTCATGCAATCTTTATTTCTAGAAGGTTTTGATTTGAACTGGTGACATTTCGATCTATGACTTGTACCTTCTTCACCCTTGACTATTATAGCTCATGCTTAATTGCATTTCCACTTGATTTTTATCAGCCCCTCTTCATAACAAGCTTTCATGGATTTGCTTTATTTTTTATTGCATGTTTTTATTTTTATTTTCAATATTCATACCTCCTCCAACCTTTTTTCTTTTTTCTTTTAATTTCCATAGCATTAATTTTTTTGAAATGCTATATATAGGAAGTATCATGAAAAATTATCTCCATATTCATGAGCTATATGAAATGGGTGAAATGATAGACAATATGAAGGGTGAAAATAATGGATACTATGATGGGATACTTAACGATAATGATGGGTGAAAGGATAGGTAATAAGGACAACAAACCTCCCCCCCAACTTAAAGGGTTGAACATCCTCGGGAAACAAGGAGAGGGTTGGTGTGAATGTTGCTTTATATGATTAATATAATAAGAAATATTAATAAAGTTAAGAGATAAAACAAGGAAAAATAAAATTGACTGTTTTACCAACTTGCTTGGCTATTTATGCCAAATTCTAGTAGCCAAAGTATCTCAGCAACTGTGAATCTCCAAGATTGAACCAAAAACTACAACTGTGAATTTCCAACAAGGAAGGAACCAAAAATAGTGATAAATATGGTATCCACACCACACATGAAAGATCTGCATTGGAATGAAGCATTATGGAACATATGATGGTAGTAGATTCTCTCTGTAGTGTTGTTAACACCTCAACTAAAAGTGTGACTCTTGCTAGAAGTGATCAAATCCATGTTGACCACAACAAACTAGAGCACAAGTGAGTAACAGGAGGTGCTTGGAGGCAATCAGACAACCATTGAAGCAACAGAGTGTACCTGCAAAATGATTAGCCCATGCAAATTTTTTCTTTTTTTTTGGTTTCATTTTTTCATTTTTTCTCTTTTTTCATTTTCAATTTTGATAACGACAAGTGACCGCTGGCAAGCCAGTTTTCAATCACTTACCACTTAGTGGCACTATGAAAACAATTTTCACCACTAAGAATTTTATTCAACTACAATTCACCAAAAAATGGTTTTCAAACTGTAGTTGTCTAACAATGCCCGAAGGTTTTCATTGTTAGAATTTATTGATTTTTTTCCTCTTTTTTTCTCTTTTTTTTTTCATTTTTTTCATTTTGTTTTTTGTTTTTCACTCTTTTAGATAACCTACATATAATGACCAAAGAGAAGGAACCCCTTATATGGATGTTGAAGTGACACCATCCAAAACCTATGTTCTTTCTATGACCCTGTTGGTGCCTGCTTGTAGTTTGGATTTTGTGCATTTGAATCCGCAAGCACTCTTCAGAAAAATCCAAAAATTCTAAGTCTTTCAGCCTTTGCAGTTGAAAATTGCAAAAAAAGAGTTGTATACATGTGTCTTTGTATATACAAGGCCATTTGTATATACATGCAGGTTCAAATGTACATTCGGGCATACAAGACGGTTTGTATGTTTAATTGGCTCCAAAAGGTGCGGAAATGGTTGTATGTATATCACAGATTTTGGGGATATTCCTTGCTTGTATGTCAAAGGGGATTGTATGTGTTCGACATACAAGAGATAGATACAAAGGTGAATGTATGTCAGACATACAATGGCGATGTACAAAATAGATATACAAAGTAAAAGATACAAGCGCACATGCAAGCAAAAGATACAAGGATGGCGCATGCAAAGTCAACATACAAAGCAAAACATTCAAAGGTTCTATTGGCATGACAATGTGTATCGGTGACCCATGCAAGAGTCTCCCTATCGGCCGATACATGTAAAAGTAGGGGGAGATACATTTGGTGGGGTCCGCCTCACATACAAAGGCTTTGTATCTCGTATATAAATCGCATTGTATATGCGATATGCATTCGCCATATGCAAAGGAAATGTGCAAGGGGCCGATATACAAGAGGTGGGACCTACAGGTATACAAAGGGGATTGTATGTGTTCAACATATAATGTGAGCATACAAAGCAAAATGTATATTGGGTGGATCATCGACGACATTATACAGGGTGGTACATGCAAGACAAGTCTTAAGGTCTCGGGCCCACCGGTTGTATATCTGCCTTGTATGTTTACACATACAATGGTCATATGGAAGGGAAAAACATGCAATCCGGATGCGAAGAAAAGTTAATTGTGGTGGATAAAGGTTTGGAGTCTGCGTGTTGTATATTGCACATTGTATGTGCGATATACAAAGCAAGATGCAAGGGTAAAGATACATGCTGGATTTCAAAGGATTCTCCAATCTACCTCATAAAGGAGCTGATGTCCGTAATCTATATGTATGTATGTATTGTATATGTGATATGCATTCGCCATGTGCAAAGAAAGAGATGCAAGCCGGACCCGATGGTGAGTTTGAATTTGTTTTACATGAGATTTGGGGTCCGCCTTGTATGTAAGGCGATTATATGTATATACAATCACATTGTACAAATGCGAAAGCAAAGGAGATACATTGGCATATCGCGGAGACCTTATACATCAGCAGCTCAACAAATTATTTCCCTGATGACCGATGGAGATGAAAATGTCACGGCGATGGAGGTCCAATAGTAGGCTGCCACGTGTCCAGGCATTGTTGTATGTATATGCATTTGCATATACAAGGCGAAAGAGGAAAAATAGATGGCAGAAAAGTCAGCGTTAGCAAAGGGTACCTATGTGGCACGTTTTAATTGGCTGGCAACTTTTCAGAGCAATTTGATGCCGTGGATTTTGGCGATAGGGAGGAGATTGACGGTCATCGTTCAAAATATCAACGAAGGGGGTTTCTGTATGTTCGATGTGTTGGGTGAATATTTTGTCGTTAACTCACTAACGGCAAAATGGATATATCAGCCACAGCTATGATGAGACACAGTCTCTCCTCTTAGCAAGGGGAGGTTCCCTCTAATTACTTGACTTTTGCAAACCAAACAACTTATAAAATTTATGTACACTAAAAACTATGTTTGTGGTGGTTCCATCTCATCTAATTCTCTTTTTTCAGAATAGATGTTTATACTTCAAACTTTTGATAGAAGACTTATAAATTATCACAAAATCATAGAAACACAAAGTTTTCTGTTACCTCACTTACTACTTGTAAACGGAACTATTTGAAGTAGAATGCAGCCCAAAGTCTTCACTCCTCTTCAAGATGATAAAAGTAAATCGAATATAACAACTTGCAACACAAAGTCTCCAAACTATCGTATTCTCACAAACATGAACATATAACCCACAAATGATTTGATAACACAAAGTCTATCAGAATCAAATTAAGAGTACTCTTCAATCACTTAAAACAAACTCCACACTTCAATTATTATCAAATAAGATTATGATAGCAAGACGTAAGAACAAAACTATCACAACACAAATAATCCCAAGACAAAGATTGGAATTGAACTTGCTTTCTTGTATTGATAAATATTTGAATATTGATAATCACAAAAAGGACAAAGTCTTGATTTGCTTCTCAATTCGCCACAGTTTTCTTGCAATAGAAAAAAATAATATTTACAAAAGAGGCCCCCTTTATTTATAGGGAAAGGCCTTGAGAAAATTTAGGAAATCTACAACTACTTTGACTTATTCAACAAGAGAGTCCTATTTGACTTAGGACTTCTCTTGTTTCACATGTAATTACATTTTGGAAAATTACACGTGTAGGTGTCCAAAACAAAATTCAATTTACATATCATTCAGGAGAAATAAGCTAAGGCACTAGCTTCCTCCATCTTTTTTCTTCAGGAAGTTCTGGTACATAGTTTGAACGACTGACATCTCGCATGCATCTGGTTTCGCTGTGTTTTCAGAAATGGTGCGAGCTCAGAGAATTGAATCTTTCACCGCCTTTACCACCTTTTCATGCTTGTCTAAATTATCCTTCAAGTTCTCCAGAGTTGAATGTTGATCATACAGGTTATCCATTGAGAGCACTGAGGGAGCTTCCTCTTCAAATTTCTTTTGTACCATTTCTTCAAAAGAACTTATCATTTCCTGTGCTGTGAGGAAACTATGATCTTCCCTTGTCAAGGTGCAAGGAAGTTCTTCTAGCTGGTGTAGGAGTGTGACATCACTATCTTCACTGGCTTCTCGAGCTTGGCACAGATCTTCAAGTAGACTCTTTATTATGAAAATACGATGAGCTAGAGTCTCCTTAGTCTTAAGATATGATTCCTTGTTGGTGATGACCCCAATGGTGATCAGATTCTTTATCTTGATCTTCTTCATGTCTATCCACTCTTCTAGGCTCTCTTCTTGATCTTGCAGCTCTTGTGAAAGTAGATCTACCAGATTGTCCAGCTCAGCTTTAGCTTTGTCCATTTTCTCTTTCCTTTCCACAACAGTTTTTAGCAGAACTCGTCCTTGAGCCAACAACTGCTCCACTATGTCCCCCACTATCTTACCTCTGGCTTGCGCTTTTTCAACCTTCTGTATCAGGGGATCTTCCACTGTCACTGCCATAGGTTCTACTATTTCTAATGACTTCACTATTTTCTGAAGGACCACAGCCAGTTGTTCTGCTTTTGCTTTGTACTGCTCCTTTTCCTTCTTGGCTTCATCATACTTTTCAAGTAGGGTACTGGCAGTGGTCTGGAAATCTGCCTTGACACCTTCATGAGTCACTTTACCCAACTCAACCCTTGAGATGACATAATTACTCATGCCAAAAGTGTCAATCGTGGCATCTTTAGGAGGTTTGGCAATTTCGACATATCTGATTCCCTTTTTAGTGACCAGCCTAGAAACAGTCTTAGGCTTCTTCTTTTGGTTCTTTGCTTTCACGGGCAATAGTTTTTCAATGTCAATCTCATCAGGTGAGATGGCTTGCTTCTTCCTCTTTGGAGTATAGGCAGATAGCCATGGAGGAAGTATAGAAGTGTCAATAGCCGGAGAGGGATCCACTACTTGCTTGGCCAGCTCCATGTTTGTACCGGTGATGGTGACAATTGGACTTGTGTTGGTAAACACAACACCCGTATCAACAACCTTTTGTGAAGCATCCAGAAGGTTCTCTAAAACAGTTTGCTCCCCGATATCAAAAGATGGGGAAGATAAGCTTGGAATGGAACCAGAAGAATCAAAAACAGTTCCAAAGCTAGCTTTCATGGATGGAGGAGTATTGTCAGAAGAAACAACAAAAATTGGAGAAAGAGGAACACTTGAAATCACTTGCAAACTATTAGAAACTAGAACATGAGGAGAAGGTGCAGGAACTTGTGTCTCAAAGGGAAGATCTTTCACTGGAGTCTGAGGGGAACCATCAAGTTGTTTTACCTCTGTATCTTCATCTTTACCTTGTTCAGCTTCATCAGATACCTTTGTTTTAGACTTTTGAACATTTTATTCTTCAGTCTCAACATCTTCAATTTCCATCTGATCATCATTAGTATCTTCAACATTTGACTTAGTGTCATCAGAAGCCTCTATGGTTTCCTTCTTCTTTCCTCCTTTAGATACAAATTTGATCTTTGGTTTGTGTATCTTGGAGGAAGAAGGGGTGTCACTCCTATTTTTAGTTCGGTTCTCTACTTTCTTACTTGTTTGATCCTGTGTTTCTTCTTTAGACCTTGTAAGGAATTCTTTCAACTTGATTCCCTTACTTCTTAACCACAAGTTGGTATTTGCCAACATTGGTTGGAATCTTTTCCTCATAGATGTCTCCTCTTTGACTGACCATTTCACCTCTGGGAGAGGTGAAGCCTCAACATTTTCTGCATCATATTTGTGATCTAGGACATCCCCATCATCCTCCATTCCATCTGGAATATCAGCGAGTCCTAGTTCTTCAATTTGACTTAGATGAAGTCTGCAGAAATCTAGTTTTCTGATCTCATTTTGAGTCCTGAGATCCGCCCATATATCTTCGACCATTGGCACATGAAAAGTTGACTTCCTCTTGATTTTATCTTGAACCCTTCTGAAGTCAAAATGATTTCTTTTCTTGTAGGTCTTCATGGTGACCAACTACAACTCAGAGTCAATTATCTTTGCTTTGTTGGCAGATTGAACCGAGTACCTCCCAATTTCAATGGGAAACTTTATCCCTGACTTCTTAAGCTCCATCTGTTTGTTATGCACCACAATCAGTTGTCTGCAAAGCTCCATAAGAACAATGCGATCACTGGGATACCGTGGCAGCATGTAAGGGTAGCCAGGATAGTATCCTACTCGAAGATATGTGAAGGTGGAAAATTGCAAGAATAAACAACCAAAAGAATTTACAACCTGCCAAGCTTCATCAGAAACTCTTCTTTGAACCAGTTCACCATCCCATAAGCACATGAAAACTGAGAAGGAAGCATCATTGACTCTTCTAAAATGATGAATTGACCCCTTCAGAGTGATTTGAGGGTAGTATTCATACACTAGGACCAATCTCCTGTCTCCTACTTGGGTTAAGCCTGGAAAGTTCCTCATGCTTGTAGCAGCATAGACAAGATAAGAGGTCATGTAAAATTTGAAGGTAGTATTGACTCTTACCAGTTTCTCGTGCAAAGCATTGCTGATCTGTTCACCCCAGAATATCTTCTGATTACCCCGTAGAATCACCTTGATGTAAGTGTACATCCAGTCCTGGAATTTGGAAGCAGAAGGGAGTCCTCTGATACGACTCAAGAGAGTAATCAAATCACACACTTCCTCCACAAAATCACTCCTGTGAAGGTCCTTTGGCCATCTGGTCAAATTTCCCCTAGGAATCTTTAACCATTTGCTGTTTATATACCTCCTAGCAGATTCCACGTCATTATCATAGTCTTGTTGACCCTGAGCAAAATCAATCCGCCCGACGTTTTCAATTGGTGGACACATGAAGATTTTCTCCATGAATTTTGCATCCAATCTCATGATTACATTTCCCTGTGAGTCCGTCACAGCTCTAGTGTCCCTGTTGTAATGGCTGGCCACTTGTAGAACAAATTCAGGATTGTGTGCACTGACTAGAAATGACACAACCAAATGAATACTGCTGTCAATGATTTTCTGCATAGGCTTGGAGGGATTTGCTTGTTTAGTTCTATCTACGAACTCGGCCAAGTCCACATGCCCAATTTCTGTGTCTCTGATTTCATCAATGTTTGACTGCATTGCCATTATCGGGAAGACACCCTGGTACTTGTACTTCATGACTCTGGCCTTTGATGGAGATGATTCTGACATGAGCTCTAGAGAGAACTGTGAATTTGAACACCACAAACGTTGATTGAGAACTGCAAAAGGCCATGATCTTGCAGTTAGGGGAAAAATTGGATAAACTGGGTCAATTGCGTTTTGACGATCATGGATAGGAAAGCATGCGTTTGAAGGGCTTGAGTGCGCAAATCAAGGCGAAGGCGAAAGCAGGCTTTTAGTTTTGAAAGGAGAATTTTCCCTATGTTGGGAAAAATTTAGGAAAACATGCTTGAGCGGGTGATTTGACCGTCATTGCAGGTTGGAAGAAACTCCAGGTGAAAAGGCGGTGGAAAACACCGTCATTGCATGTATTTTAGAAGTTTTGGTTTAACATGCACGAGCAGTCAGAATGACTGCTCTTGCATGAAACTTCAAATGCTTGAGCGGGTGTATCGGCTGCTATTACATGTAAACCAGAACTTGAGGTTGAAGATACTTGAGCGGTGATTCCCACCGACACCGCATGTGAGATTGACACCGGTTTTTGCAATGTTCAGTCGGCGATAAAAGCTGACACTGCATAGGGTATTTCGTAGTCTTCTGTGTAAGGGCAGAAAAATCCGCTGACATTGCACATAACGGAAGTTGCAAAGTTTGGAAGGGTCTAAGCGGTGAATTTGGCCGTCATGATTTTGAATGCTAGGAAACATCTGAAAGATGTTTTCATTTTTAGGTCATGCATCAACCTAAAACCTAGGGTTCGAACAAACAATTGATGACACATACTAATCCTAAAAACCTAGGGCATGGAAAGGACCAAAACGAAAAATGACAATCTAAAACAGAAACGAAGCATCACAAATGATAGATTAGAAACAACAAAAATATTGACAATCATTTAGTGAAACTCTAGAAAGACATTTAGCACACTTACCTGTCCAAGGTTCGAAGCCCTAGGTTCGGTAGTGGTAGATTGGGTTGAACTCCTTCAATGGCACAATCAAACAATGTTGGAGGAGTCCGGAGAATAGCTCGAAGGAATGAAATGACTAAAGTCAATCAAAAAGACATATTTAACACTCCAAAACTAGCTTTAATGAACGGCACGAGTGGCCATTAATGGCACTCGACGTTCAAGATTTTGAAGATCTTGAATGGGTGGGCATTTCGGCTGCTTCGGCAAGTTAGATAGTTTTAACTATATGCAATGGCGGGAGATTTGACCGCTCAGACAAGCTAGGTGCGCAAGACAATGCAGCGGCGGGAGATTTGACCGCTCCGACATAAAACAAAACAAAAATTCAATTATATGTAATAGCGGTGTTTATAACTGCTTTTACATATGTTCAAACTTCAACATGTAAGGGCGGCTGAAATAACCGCCTTTACATGCCAAAAATAAAAAATTTTCTAACACCTGAAAATGACTAAAATTTGACATTTTTTACTGATTTACAACTTACGATCTTCACACATATCAAAAAACTGATTTCAAAGGAACGTCATAAACCCATCTAGAATATCAGACGACTTCGCATGAGATCAAGGGAATCTTGTCTCGATTTGCGAGCTTAGAGTGTAGATTCACGAAATGGACAAGTTTCGTGGGGGTTGTCTACATAAACGAGCATAGCTGATTTTGAGAACAACTGGCTCTAACTGGGGAAATTCCTTCGATCGAACTTTGAAACGATTGAAGTAGGATCTAGTCTCTAAGTGCCTTCATCCATGCCATTGGGCTATAGAGTCAAGCTAAAAAGAAAAAGACACAAAAGACTAAACGAAAGCGCAAAAATAAAACACAAAACTATACAAATGTACAATTTAACTAGAGATTGTAGTGCTTCAGATGTTGTCCATTGTGAGGCAACGAGAACGGTGTTCCATCCTAATACTCCAGCAAGAAACTATTTTCACCACAGAATTGATGAATGGTGAATGGACCTCTCCACAAGGAATCAAATTTCCCATGCATCCCTTTTGGTTCTCTCCTCTTGTCCCACAACAAGACTTGATCTCCAATCTAAAACTCACGAGCCTTTGTCTTCTTGTCAAAGAGTTTCTTTACTTGATTTTGGTGCTCAGCAATACGGTCCACCACCATAGTGCATTGCTCCTCAAGTTCAGTCAAATACATGATCCTTTTATCAATAGAACTATCAAAAGTTCTATCTTCCAATGCCTTTACCAACTTCAATGCTGGCAATTCTAAGGTAATTGGTATCTCCGCATTTAGACCATATAGAAGCTGAAATGGCGACATGCCTATCTCCCTTTTGGGGGTAATTCTATTTGCCCATAAAGCATCAAACAATGCCTTATGCCAAGTTCTCTGATTCTCATCTACCAGTTTCCTGATGATAGTGACCAGATTCTTATTGCTTGATTCTGCTTGACCATTCCCTTGCGGATAATAGTCTGAAGAATGGGAAAGAATGATCCCATGCTTGTAGCAAAATTTAGTAATCTCATGAGAGGAAAAACAAGTAGCATTGTTTGCTACAATCTTGTTTGGAACTCCAAACCTGGAAATAATGTTCTCCTTAAGAAAACTGCATACCACTTCAGAAGTAGCATGTTTGACTGGAATAGCTTCCACCCATTTGGTAAAATAGTCTGTTGCGGTGAGAACATAGTTATGTCCTGCACTTGATGATGGATTCACAACGCCAATGAAGTCAATACCCCATTGCCAAAAAGGCTCCTCAATCACCATTGGTTTTAGAGGTAAGGCTGCCAACTTCGGTTTCCCAACAAACTGTTGACACAACTCACACCTATGTACCCAATTGTACGCATCTTGGAATAGTGTGGGCCAATAGTATCGAGCTCGCAGGATCTTGTGAGCCGTTACAGGTGCGAAAAAATGTCCTCCACAAGCCAAATTGTGGAAAGACTCCAAAAGTCTACTTTGTTGCGCTTTATCCACGCAACGGAGAAATACACCATCAAGACTTCTCTTGTACAAACCATTGTCCCAAAGGACGTAGTTTGCAGCTTTTAACTTGACAGTCCTTCTTTCCTTATAAGATAAGTGAGAAGGACACTCACCATAGGTAAGGAAATGAGCAATATTAGAATACCACTCATCAGTTGTAGTAACAAAAAGAACAGTTGGCGTGTCCACAACTTCTTCTTCTTCGTCCGTTGTCTCTTTTGGAACGTTATCTGTGATCAATTGACACAAACCTTTACCATGCACAAGCTTTGTTGGCTTGATATCCAGATCAAATTCTTGGATCTTAGCAATCCAATTACCTCTCTTTGTTCCAAACTCGTGTTGAGTTAGGATAGATTTGACTGTTGTATCAGGCACCATGACAACAGTGTGTGAGTTTAGAATATAGGACCTGAAATGCTTCATCGCTTTGACCATGGCATAGGCATGCTTCTCCATATTCGAATACTTCAATTCATGAGCTTTGAGAGGACAACTCATAAATGATATGGGGGATTCAACGCCTTCTTCATTCTGTTGAACCAGAATAGCTGAAAGTGTGTGTTCTGAAGCGTAGCTATAGACTACGAAATCCTTAGTGTAGTCAGGACAAACAAGAACTGGAGCATGAGCAATAGCTCTCTTGATATCCTCAAACACTTCCTTACCTTCCACAGTCCAACGGAAAGTGGCCTTACCCTTCATCATATTGACAATGTGATGGGTTTTTTCTGCAAAATCAGGAATGGACCTTCGCAGAAAATTCACCTTTCCAAAGAAAGAATGAACAACAGTCTTACTAGCAGGCAGAGTAAGACTTTGAATTGATTTAACTCTTTCGAGTCAATCTTAGTACCTTCCCAGGATACAATGTGTTCGAGAAGCTTACCTTCCGTTACCCCAAAAACTGACTTCTTGGGATTGAGGGAAATACCATTTTGCCAACAGCGCTCCAGCACTTGTCGTAAATGATGCGCATGATCATGATGGTTTTTGGAGAAAACAGTCAAGTCATTGAGATACACCACGATGAACTTCCCCATCTCATCTCTGAAGGCAAGATCCATCGCTCTCTGAAATGTGGCGCCAGCATTGATCAGACCAAAAGGCATTCTGCAATATGCAAATGTGCCCCATGGTGTGGTGAAGGCAGTTTTGAATTGATCAGCTTCATTGACCTCCACTTGGTTATACCCCGAAAAACCATCTAACATAGACAACATTTCTGAACCAGTCACTGTTTGCAACACTTGGTCCATGATGGGCAAAGGGTAGTTATCTTTTAAGGAAGATTGGTTGAGATTCTTGAAATCAACATAGATACGAATTTCTCTGTTCTTCTTCCTTACAGGTACTATGTTTGCGATCCATGTGGAATGATGAATTGGAAAAATTATCCTTGCATTTAGCATCTTCTAAATTTCAGAAAGAATCGTACCTGATATCTTTGGATTGTATTGCCTCTGCTTCTGCTTGTGAGGCAACGATCCAGCTTTGAGGGGAATTTCGTGTTGAACCTCCTTAGGCCTGAAAGACTTCAGGTCGTCATAGGAGTAAGCCAAAACATCAATGTAATGGCGAAGGAGGGTAATGAATTTGAATCTTTCATCAGCAGTGCAACATTTTCCAATGTTGACCATCTTAGGATCTGCTTCTGAACCCAAATTGACCTGCTCAAATTCTATAGAGGAACTTGAATCCTGTTGTTGTTGCCGCTGCTTGATATACCTGTCATGTTTATCAAAGAGTTTCTCAAGGGAAACCAAACCTTTTGGGATTTTATTTCCTTTCAATTGTAGAAATTCTTCGCCGGTTTGTGAATCTATCTCTGAAACATATTCACGCGGTGGCGATTCACTTTCTTCAAAGTAAAGCTCATCAAAACTATCCATCTTTTCTAGGAAAGCAATGATTTGGTTATCACCATTGAACACCTGCCAATGGTCAGCATTATCAGGTACACTTGGTCGGAAGACTAGCTCAATAGTGTACTTGTTTCCTTTGAAATCCTTATGAGGCACCATGAGAGTGGCGGAAACAGCCAATGAATCTGCACGATCATTGAACTCTCTTGGCACTGCAGAAATGTTGAAAGCATCAAAACCTTCAGTGCAATCCCATACGCGATTGCGATAGTGTCTCAGTCTTTCATTTTTAGTTTGGTACAAATTCCTTACTTGACAAACCACCAATTCGGCGTCCCCTTGAGCATGAAAGATTTTAACACCTCTAGCACGAGCAGCTTCCAATCCAAGCAATAAAGACTTGTATTCGACGGTGTTATTGGTATTGTCAAATTGTAACTTGTATGAAAAAGGTAAGATATCACCTTGTGGCGATATCAAGACCACTCTGGCTCTAGAACCGGTAGAAGAATAGCTGCCATCAAACTCTAAAATCCAGACTTCATCAGAATTTGATTTCTTGGACTTTCTTTGGTCAGAAGACTCCTCTTCGTCAGTGAGGGAAGAATCTGGTATTACTATACCCTCACCTGAACTTTCATCTGAAAACTCTTCTGAGTCTCCATCTGACATATCCAAGCTATCACCTGATATATTCTCATCTGATGAACTGGAACCATCTTCTGTAGACAGGAAATAGTTACCCATTCCCGAGGACTCAAACAAAATTTGAGCTTTGGGATTTGATGTTTGGGTAACAATGTATTTTGCTTCCTTCTCAGGAAGTAGCTTCTGCATGACACCTTTAACAGGTATCCTTGCTTCAGACAAATCCATGTTCAACTCCCCACCTACATCCTTGCAGAAATTACGCCCAAGAAGAATGCCGTATGAAGCTGGAACATCAGCTACCAGGACTATCATCTTGATTCTCTTATCCGGAAAAGCTGTAAATGCAAATTGGGCGTCTTTGATTTGACCCAAAAGTGGAACTTGCTTATTCTCCATAGAGAAACACCTCCTGAAAGTCTTGGTTAAGGTGAGGCCAAGGGCATCTGCTACCTTAGCAGGCATAACATTGTCTGAGGCTCCAGAATCTATTACGCAATTGCTCAATTTATGACCATTTACTAATAGGGAAACATAGAAAGGTTCAATTTTTCTAGAGGCTTCAAGGGGAGTAGTGACAAGATTATTTTGGATAGGCTTATTTTTGGGGGAGTCATGAGTAGCTTTGGGAAACTCTTGTCCTATAGGGACGGTCTTATTTTTGACGTATTTGGCTAATCTATCAAATTGTTCAGGATTAGCCTGTAAATACTCAACTTTAGACATTTGTATCTTAGTTCTCCTAGCATGATCTATTATATCGAACTGCTGAAAAGAATTAGATACGGAGGAAGAAAAACTGTCATTCTGATTTTTGGTAGAGATAGCACTAGTTTGAGGAGTAGAAGTGGAAGGTACAAATTCATTAGAAGCACTTACTTGTTTATTAACCACCGGGTCTTTTGATTGGAAAGGTAGCAGAGTCCCTCGTTTAGCGATTGAAATCGCTGGTTGAGATTCTTCTCTCACCTTCCCTTTATCAGCTTGGAGAGCTGACTAATTTTGAGACCTAGTGAAAACAACATATGCTCCTTCACACACTTCTACTTTTTTAGCTTTATCCTGATAGTTCAGAAAGCTGATGGTAGAGTCGCCAGCTAACTCTTCTTCTCCTTCTGTGAAGAGATTAGCACCATTTTCATAATCCAACTCAGGTTGGAAAGAAAGTTCATTTTCAGCTTCATAATAGCCAACAGCAGAGTTGACTGGCGCCGCCTCAATGGCAAGCTTCCCTTGTGTAGGCGGAAGACGGTTGTGTTGTCCTTGATTCCTAGCAGCATTGCCTTGATATGAATTATTTGGAAATGTCCTCCTTGGTATATCTCGATAAGAAGGAGGCGCAGACATACCTTGGGACATTTGTCTCTTCAGAGCTAGCAATTCATTTGCTAGCTTTTGCACCATGGGGTCAATGGTGCTCGTGGAAGCATTCTCAGTAGAAGAGGAACTTTTATTTCTATTAGAATCCCTTCTTATCTTACCCGCAAGGATAAGATAGTCTTCCACTTCAGTTGCCAGAATTTGAGTTGTAGCAAGATTAGTAGGAGCAGCTCGCCTCAATAGAAAACTCACCTCCGAAAGTTGTGTATTGATAAAGAAACATTTAAGGTTCTCCGCTGTTGGCTCAACGGTGGTGGGAATCCTGTTTCTCAATTTGTTGAACTTAGCGATGAAATCTCGCATTGGTTCATGAGGTTCCTTTTTCATCTGTGTCAGCTATGCCAAGAATGCATGAGCATCTTCCATAGGTTTAAACCTGGCTTCGAACTTGGTTTTGAGAGTAGCCCAGCTCGTTATGGTCTGAGCTTGAAGGTGGTAAAACCAGTATGCAGCAGCACCTTATAGTGTCTCTACAAAGAGTCGTACAGCAACATCTTCATGTTCGACACCTATCACACCACAGGCTATACAGAAAGCCGCAATGTGCTCATCAGGATGAACTTTCCCGTCACCATAGAATTTGGGGAAATTCTTTCTTGAACTACAAGGTAGTTCATGCAATGGTGGGGTCAAATTTAGAGGACCAAAGGTATTACCCCAAGGGCCTTGCGCTGCCATGATGCGCTGATTGAAAGGTGGGATAACAAACCTTGGTGGTGTATGAACAGCCAAAACTCTGTTAGCACTAGAAACTTCACCTGGTGTTTGTAGGGGGAAAACTCCTGGTGCGCTGAAGACGGGGTCGTGGAGTTAAGAATCCAAAATTATTCTGTTGTATCAATTCAAATGCAGGATCAATAATACCTTGAGCCCTTTTGCTTCTGGTGTACCGGGAATATGCCAGAATGTAGTATGCTAAACACAATTTTGCAAGAAAATGGAAAAGAACTGAAAATGCTTCAACTCAGAGCATGAGGCTTCAAGTTGCGCATTCCTTCCCCAGTAGAGTCACCAAAAAACTGTTGGGTGAATATTTTGTTGTTAACTCACTAACGACAAAATGGGTATATCAGCCACAGCTATGATGAGACACAGTCTCTCCTCTTAGCAAGGGGAGGTTCCCTCTAATTAATTGACTTTTGCAAACCAAACAACTTGTAAAATTTATGTACACTAAAAACTATGTTTGTGGTGGTTCCATCTCATCTCATTCTCTTTTTTCAGAATAGATGTTTATACTTCAAACTTTTGATAGAAGACTTTGGGCTGCATTCTACTTCAAATAGTTTCGTTTACAAGTAGTAAGTGAGGTAACATAAAACTTTGTGTTTCTGTGATTTAGTGATAATTTATAAGTCTTCTATCAAAAGTTTGAAGTATAAACATCTATTCTGAAAAAAGAGAATGAGATGAGATGGAACCACCACAAACATAGTTTTTAGTGTACATAAATTTTATAAGTTGTTTGGTTTGCAAAAGTCAAGTAATTAGAGGGAACCTCCCCTTGCTGAGAGGAGAGACTATGTCTCATCATAGCTATGGCTGATATACCCATTTTGCCGTTAGTGAGTTAACGACAAAATATTCACCCAACACGATGCATCTTTTCAAGCGAGAAAGGTTCCAAAGCACACAACTGATGCATCTCGCGAGTAGCTGGGCCATTAATGGCTAAATGTAGAGGTATGGATTGATGATTGACTGACCAACTACCAAATTCATGAGGGGAAAATCTTCAGGCGGCTGTGCAGATCCCGATTTCACCTGCTCCTTCTCTCTGTGTCCCTCATCTGCATTTAATATTTTGGGAGCCATTATGTGGTGCATTGCATTTGGTGATATTTTGAAATGCCATTGTAATTAATTGTTGAGTACACATTCTTGCTATATAGCAAGCTGTGTTACTCATTTTAGTTGTTGTTGAAGACTTGGGCAAAATTTTTGGGAAATAACGAAGAACAAAGCCTTTCTTGGTTGTTTTACCTCTGTTGGATTTTATGAGTTGCATTTTGAATGCATGTTGCATATATTTTCAATTTCATCGTTGTTTTATATGAAAAATACATTGTTGCATGTATTTAGTTGCTTGTCTCCATTTGTTGTATGCATAGCCTCTTTTGAATTTGGTTGCTAAGGGTTTCTCAGATTCTAGGATATAGACTTGCTGTATTGCATGCTTGATCTGTGACTTCCATTCAAGGAGTGGATTAAATTGTTTTAGGTTAAGTATGGAGAAGACTGTATGTCAGCTAGGATATCTGTAAGTAGAGGTAGCTAAATACTCAGTCTTGGGTGGTGTTTGTAAGGCAAGCACCAATCAGACCCCTTGAAACTTGAATCTTTTGCTTGCATGTGCGCTTGTATCTTTTACTTTGTATATCTGTTTTGTACATCACCTTTGTATGTCTGACATACATTCACCTTTGTATCTATCTCTTGTATGTCGAACACATACAATCCCCTTTTACATACAAACAAGGAATATCCTCGGAATCTGCGATATACATACAACCATTTCTGCACCTTTTGGAGTTGATTGAACATACAAACCGTCTTGTATGCCCGAATGCACATTTGAACCTGCATGTATATACAAATGGCCTTGTATATACAAAGACACATGCATACAACTCTTTTTTTTGCAATTTTCAACTGCAAAGGCCGAAAGACTTAGAATTTTTGGATTTTTTTGAAGAGTGCCTATGGATTCAAATGCACAAAATTCAAACTACAAGCAAGCACCAACATTAGCTCTGTTTGGGGATGCATTAGATCTCTAAGATGGAGACCAATCCCTTATCCATTAGGCACAGAGTCAAACACTGCACCAACCTGCATCACAAATCACAATTTTGAAACATACTTGGTGGCCTAGGGCCATCAAAAAGGAAGAACCAATATTTCCCTTTGTCAAATACCCTATTTTCAACTGCATTCACTGGATCAAGCCTAAAAATATTTCCTTGATCTGCCCACAAGCAAACCTTGTCATTTGCATATTTAAACATCTCATTAAGCTTGCTGATGTCAGCATTTCCTCTGTAAACCTTATGCAAACAACCATCAGCATCAACAAACATGTGAATGTCATATTCATTAAACAATGCATTTTCATAACACTTATCATCATCTATATCAACAATATGCACTGTAAAATGATCTCCCAGGTGGACTGAAAACTGAAAGCACTCAAAGTCCACCACATAGCTAGGATCATCAGGCCTCATTTTATCATAAGCTAGCATATCAAAGAAGAAGCTTTCACATTCATATCTGTGCACCTCATGCAAACAATCATCAGCTGCACCAAATAGGAATGGCTCAAACTCTGGCACCTCTCTGCAACAACCCTCATGATATATGTTGGTCTTACTTTCATCAGGATGAAAATCAGAATCCTCATCAATAATAGTGCCTTGATATTGGGGAGTTGAATATCTAGGTCTTTCATGTGAAGAATGGTGCTCTGCTGGCGACTTGAACTCAGAAAAATAATTGTTCTGTAATGAGCTTTCAGTTGTTTGAAAATTTTATTCTCTTTGGAGAAGTGGCAACTTTGCAAAAAGTTCTCAGTGCACATGAAAGGCTGATGTATGTTATTGTGATCTAAAAATATTATGTTCAAGACTTCTGCATCTGGATGAGAAAAGGTACATGGCTTCTTCCCACTTGTATTTGTTATTTTATTGCATAAGTTAAATGCCAAGGGGAAGCCTTAGGTCTTAGGCAGACATAAAATGTCCGAATGTGAAATTTTATGAATCCAAATTTGTATTCACCCATACTCAGCCAAGAGGGGGATGAAGTGTTATGTAAAAGGATCGAAGAGATAAAGAATAGGTTGATATCCTTAGAGGCTCAGGAAGCTTAAGTAAATAGTAATCATGTTGTGTCTGCCAGTCAAAATGTTAAACCTCTTGTTAGCCCTTTTGATCCTTTATATGACCAATTATATTTATCATGGGTTGACTATGAAGTTGAAAGTATGCTTGCTCAGATTTACAATTAGATGCCTAGATTTAGTGGATACAGTGTGTGTGATGGGGGTGCACATATCCAAAACTTTCACAACTTTATGTAGAAACACTCATTTAGAGATGAGGATATGTGGATGAGGTTTTTTGTTAGATCCTTTGGTGCAAGAGCTAGAGATTGGTATTTGAGCTTTCCAAAGAGATCCTCTGCCTATTGGGATGAACTTGTTGACTGTTTCAGAAAGGAATTTGCAAGAGAGCCTGCTGATCTTGTTGTAAGGTTAATGGAAATTAGAAGACAAGATGAAGAGCCCAGTATTGATTTCAGTCATAGATTTGCAATTGCCCTTTCACAAATCCCTGAAGACTTCAGACTTGATACTCCAGCTTGCATTGGCGTATACTTTGAAGCTTTTGAAAAGGGCTCTAGTGCAATGTTGAGGGAATTCAAGATAACAAGTATGCAGATGGCATACAAGGTTTTAGAAAATATAGAGAAAATGAAAAGTGAGTACATATAGAATTCCCTGTCCACATTCTTTGGTATGAATAGCAGTTGTGTGGCTGCAAATGACCAAGTGATCATGGCATCATTTGAGGATAAATGTGTAAATGAAAATATAGAAGTACACAATGCTACTATGTTTGAACATAGTGATGATAACAATGCTCAACTAGATTGTTCACCAGTGAAGGATGCCAATGAGAGGATCAATGTTGACTCCCATTTTAAGGTTGAGGTATCTGGTTCTAATAATAATGATGAGGTTATGGATAGCAATGAATGCTTGTTTGAGTGGGTTTGTCGAGATGATTGTGAGTATTGTGCACAAGATAGAGAGGAAATAAGCAAACAAAAGAGCAATTCCATGTTTGAATCATTGCCTTTTTATACTCAAACACATGGAGATGATGAAGAGCAATTAGAGATTGAAACAAGTGCTAGTGATGAGCATGATTGTTCTTTATTTGATTATAGTTTTGTTTGTGACACACAAGTTGATACTCCTCCACACAAGGAATTCATTGGTAAAGAAATTGTATGTTTGGCTGCCCATGAACCAATGGCATACTATAATGAAGTCGAAACACTTGGGTCAACCCTCTTCCATGCAAATAATACATATGCTGAGGAGGATCTGTTTGAGTATGGTAAAAATCAAGGCACTATTATTGATGAGGATTCTGATTTTCATCCTGATGAAAGTGAGACCAACATATATCATGAGGGTTGTTGCAGAGAGGTGCTAGAGTTTGAGCCATTCCTATTTGGTGCAGTTGATGATTGTTTGCATGAGGTGCACAGATATGAATGTTAAAGCTTCTTCTTTGATATGCCAGCTTATGATAAAATGAGGCCTGATGATCCTAGCTATGTGGTGGACTTTGAGTGCTTTTAGTTTTCAGTCCAGCTGGGAGATCATTTTACAGTGCATATTGCTGATATAGATGATGATAAGTGTTATGAAAATGCATTGTTTAATGAATATGACATTCACATGTTGCTTGATACTGATGGTTATTTGCATAAGGTTTACAGAGGAAATGCTAATAGCGGCAAGCTCAATGAGATGTTTAAATATGCAAATGACAAGGTTTGCTTGTGGGCAGATCAGGGAAATATTTTTAGGCTTGATCCAGTGAATGCAGATGAAAATAGGGTATTTGACAAAGGGAAATACTGGTTCTTCCTTTTTGGTGGCCCTGGGCCACCAAGTATGTTTCAAAATTGTGATTTGTGATGCAAGTTGGTGCAATGTTTGACTCTATGCCCAATGGATAAGGAACTGGTCTGCATCCCAGAGATCTATGGTTCTCGCCATACCTACAAGAGGCATGCATCCCCAAACAGAGCCAATGTTGGTGCCTGCTTGTAGTTTGGATTTTGTGCATTTGAATCCGCAGGCACTCTTCAGATTAATCCAAAAATTCTAAGTCTTTCGGCCTTTGCAGTTGAAAATTGCAAAAAAAGAGTTGTATGCATGTGTCTTTGTATATACAAGGCCATTTGTATATACATGCAGGTTCAAATGTGCATTCGGGCATACAAAATGGTTTGTATGTTCAATCGGCTCCAAAAGGTGCAAAAATGGTTGTATGTATATCGTAGATTCTGAGGATATTCCTTGCTTGTATGTAAAAGGGGATTGTATGTGTTCGACATACAAGAGACAGATACAAAGGTGAATGTATGTCAGACATACAAAGGTGATGTACAAAACAAATATACAAAGTAAAAGATACAAGCGCACATGCAAGCAAAAGATACAAGGATGGCGCATGCAAAGTCAACATACAAAGCAAAACATTCAAAGGTTCTATCGGCATGACAATGTGCATTGGTGACCCATGCAAGAGTCTCCCCGTCGGCCGATACATGCAAAAGTAGGGGGAGATACATTTGGTGGGGTCTGCCTCACATACAAAGGCTTTGTATCTCATATATAAATCACATTGTATATGCGATATGCATTTGCCATATGCAAAGGAAATGTGCAAGGGGCCGATATACAAGAGGTGGGACCCGCAGGTATACAAAGGGGATTGTATGTGTTTGACATACAATGTGAGCATACAAAGCAGAATGTAGATTGGGTGGATGCATCGGTGACATTATACAGGGTGGTACATACAAGACGGGACTCAAGGTCTCGGGCCCACCAGTTGTATATCTGCCTTGTATGTTTACACATACAAGGGTCATATGCAAGGGAAAAACATGCAAACCGGATGCGAAGAAAAGTTAATTGTGGCAAATAAAGGTTTGGAGTCCGCGCATTGTATATTGCACATTGTATGTGCAATATACAAAGCAAGATGCAAGGGTAAAGATACATGCTGGATTTCAAAGGATTCTCCAATCTGCCTCATAAAGGAGCTGATGTCCATAATCTGTATGTATGTATGCATTGTATATGCGATATGCATTCGCCATGTGCAAAGAAAGAGATGCAAGCCAGACCTGATGGTGAGTTTGAATTTGTTTTACAAGAGATTTGGGGTCTGCCTTGTATGTAAGGCAATTATATGTATATACAATTACATTGTGCAAATGCAAAAGCAAAGGAGATACATTGGCATATCACTGAGACCTTATACATCGGCGGCTCAACAAATTGTTTCCCTGATGGCCGATGGAGATGAAAATGTGATGGTGACGGAGGTCCAATAGCAGGTTGCCACGTGTCCAGGCACTGTTGTATGTATATGCATTTGCATATACAAGGCGAAAGAGGAAAAATAGATGGCGGAAAAGTTAGCGTTAGCAAAAGGGTACCTACGTGGCACGTTCTAATTGGCTGGCAACTTTTCAGCGTGATTTGAGGCCGTGGATTTTGGCGATAGGGAGGAGATCAACGGTCATCGTTCAAAATCTCAGTGAAGGGGATTTCTGTATGTTCGATGCATCTTTTCAGGTGGGAAAGGTTCCAAAGCACACAACTGATGCATCCCGCAGGTAGCTGGGCCATTAATGGCAAAATGTAGAGGTATGGGTTGATGATTGACTGGCCAACTACCAAATTCATGAGGGGAAAATCTTTAGGCGGCGGTGCAGATCCCAATTTCACCTGCTCCTTCTCTCTTTGTCCCTCATCTGCATTCAATATTTTGGGTGCCATTCTGTGGTGTATTGCATCTAGAGAAATTTTGAAATGCCATTGTAATTAATTATTGAGTACACATTCTTGCTATATAGCAAGCTGTGTTACTCATTTTAGTTGTTGTTGAAGACTTGGTCAAAATTTTTGGGAAATAACAACGAACAAAGCCTTTCTTGGTTGTTTTATCTCTGTTGGAGTTTATGAGTTGCATTTTGAATGCATGTTGCATATATTTTCAGTTTCATCATTGTTTTATATGAAAAATGCATTGTTGCATGTATTTAGTTGCTTGTCTCCATTTGTTGTATGCATAGCCTCTTTTGAATCTAGTTGCTAAGGGTTTCTCATATTCTAGGATACAAACTTGCTGTATTGCATGCTTGATCTGTGACTTCCATTCAAGGAGTGGATTAAATTATTTTAGGTTAAGTATGGAGAAGAATGTATGTCAGCTGGGATATCTGTAAGTAGAGGCAACTAAATACTCTGTCTTGGGTGGTGTTTGTAGGGCAAGCACCAATCTGACCCCTTGAAACTTGAATGCCAATGCAAACCATTCACTTGTATACGTCTAGTTGACTCCTTGCCCTGAGATAGGCACCAGTCTGCTCCCTGTGTTGTGTTATGTCTCCAAAACCCCTGTCTTGCATCCAAAACTTAAATACAAACCACTTCATAATTCCAACCAGTTAGTTGTAGGAGTAGGAATAGGACCCCTACATACTCTCACCCTCAACCAGTCAGATATGTCCAAGAATGTTGCCAACCTTGTGATCTATCATCCATATCTTGGTCCACACATGAGAGTATTCTGCTTGTTATTGTAAAGCTAAATCTTTCTATCATTGGGCGAGTCAAGGTTAAATCTTTAGCTAATAGGGATACCCCCCTTGGTGCGGCAGAACCAGAAGTGAAGGGGAGGCAGCTCACGCAACCTCCTGTATTTGTTGGCCGAATTTGCTTGTGCATAGGAAGTGGCAAACCCTCTGTTAATTCAGGAGAAAACCCCAATAGACCCCAGAAAAAGTCACTACAAAAGTTGGGTTGTATGTAGAACTTGAAATGATGACGAACAAGAAAGATACCTCCATCAAGATTGACCATGCATAGTTCATAGCACCATTTCTACAAATGATCTTGATCCATTTAGCTCATGCCACCATATTTGAAATCTGACATAGAACTTTGGGATATATGCCCACTCACTTGGCTGAAAGAATTACTCACAATGACTGTAATCTTTGAAAGACACATTGTTCTACGATGACCCATTTGAAACAAATCATAACAAAATCTCATGAAGCTATGTTATCCTTTCCTTTTTAAGCATGAGAGATATCCATAACTATGACCAAAGTTGCATACACCTTCCTTACCAAAGAGAAGGTTGTGTAGTGAAAGACTAAGGGTAGTCTCTCAACTCATCCAATATTTCCATATAGCTATGGATAGGTGGATGTGTCAATCCTTATGATGAAGTATGATGATTTGCAATATTATCAAGATCCTTGTTCATGTCTTCAAGTTATCTCTAGATGTGTGACTTGTGAAAAATTACCCAAGAACATAGTACTTCAAGATTCATGGTTCTTAGACATAAAGATGCATATTTTCCTACACATGGTCCGGTATCAAGGATGGTACCTATGAATTTTGTTCATATTTTGCCCAATAATCCTCTTGTGATCTCTAAGAGAGAAACTAAAAAGAAATTTGATGTTCCCCATACAGCTAGCAAGGCCAACAAAATGTTAGCAAAGCCAACAAAGTGTGTCGTTCAATGCTTATGTAGAGAAGCATCATTAACTGGTACTGGTGTAAAGAGTGTTGGGTCACCATGATAAGAGACCTATAACCATATTCTCATGACCAAGCATATCAAGTATAGTAATGCAATATTATCCATTGACTAACTCCACCATTATAATTATAAGATGAATGGTAGAGTTATTTATATGAATAAATACTTGATGGATGAATAAATATTGTTACAATAAAAGCTTGCATAGATACAATATAATTCAATTTTAAGAATGCATACCTTGATTTGGTTCAAAGCTCACACATGTAGTTTTATTAGAAGCACGAAAGAAACAATCAATGAAGGATTTATCATTAGTCAACCAAGGATCTTTAAAATTCAAGGGTTTTCCCCCCCAACTTAATTTCATTCTGCAAAAGTATGACGGATTAGGAGAATCCAAAGAAAATATAATGATATTAATAATACCTTGAACCATTTTCAATGAGAAATCATCCATTGTATCATGTTTGGTATGGTCATTAATGCATTCAAACCCATCTATTTATGCTTAATTAATTAATTGTTGGTGGACCTAAATCAATAAGTGTGTGAGGAATACGTATTTTAACCATAGGTCTCCCAAGATCTAGATATTTGAATATAAAATCATTTATAAATGATAGATCTTGTAGGAGGCCTTGATGTATCTCACACAACTCTTGAATCATTAAGGCATAGAGTTCACCATTTCTTATTGCATGATTAATTTCAACACACACATTTACCATTTCAATTATAAAATTAGAATCAGATTGAATTGTTTCCTTATGTGTGAATTATTTCTAAAAGTTGTGATCCATTAAGGAGATAAGAAGAATTAAATTGATTATCTTTTAGTTGATCATAATATTCTTCTAATTTAGTTAAACTAAAATCACATCTTTTAGTTGTATGAATAGATTGCAATTGTGATTTACCAATTTCAAACATATTAATGGAATGTAAAGGGATCATTAAAATCTCATTATTATATGCAGTTTGAATCACCTTATTATGTAATGTTTTATTAGGCATTGTAATTGCCCTTGGTGGATATGTTGAAGTGGATGGTGTGTGATATGAATGGGATAATGACAATGGCAAAAGTTATGTGGGATATAGAGTAGATGGTGAAGATGGTAATATATAAGACGGATATGGTGGAGATGGTAATATATGGGATGGCTATTTCACCATAAATGTTATGTGGAGAAGCATTTTCTGAAGAAACTTATTGTCTTTCAAATCCAATAGAATTATAAGACATTTTAAAATAATTAAGCATACCATGTTCTACTTGATTTGATGTGTGTAGTTGTCCTTGAGTTACAAAGAAGACATTCTCACTTCCACCTTTGTTATGTCAAGGATCATTTATAACATCTATCTCCTTCACCATGTCCTTTTGAACAACTTGGCATGTGCACTTATCTTCTTCCTTGTAACAAATCAAACAACAAATGGTCAAATCTTCATTTATGGATTCATTTTCAAAAATCCATTGTCCCTCTAAAATTTCATCAATTATTTGTTCTTGCTCAGTTATAGGAATAAGATTTGTAGATGCTTGTGACAATGGTAAGGGAAGATCGTGATAATCTAAGTTGCATTTTTGAGGTAGAGGGAATATAAAAACATCACCTTGTGTCATTGCGATTTCCCCACCAATTTCTTCTTTAGTTTTTAAATTTAAAATTGATGTATTTGAAGTACCTTCAAAATGCAACATTTTTATGGTTTTTTTTTCTTGTTTCTTCAAAATTACTTCTTTACCTATCAATTGACTCACAACAACTAGTGTGGATATAAATGATTTTATCTTCTAATATCTACCTACAAACTCAAACCATGCATCTATATGATTTAAAACAACACAAATTAGGACTAATCACCTAGGCAAGGCTAGCAGTTGCACGAGATTTCATCCTAACACATTGGTCCTAACTCATCCCACCGAGCTAACAGGCCTTTAACACCTTTCCCTGGCAACGATGCCAAAATGATAGGCCAAAACTGGATTAAAGAATAAAATATATTAATAACTAGATTCAGCTTGGTCTACATGTCAATCTAGGGATCATAAGCTTGCGAAAGGTGTCGTGGCTATCTATACAAGGGCTGTAGGTAGAAAGTTGAGTGCGGATGAAATGCAAAACCATCAAATCTAAATGCTTTGAAATAATAACAGAAAATAACACTCTTAAATTGTACTCCTAAGGAAAATCTTTTGAAACCATCAAATGCTTTAAATTAACAACTCAAATAAAATCCTTTAATGTATATAAGATCTAGCTATATTCAATTCAACTCTAATTGAACATTACTGGTTCTGTTTAAGATTAAAAGACTCTTGAATTTGCAATAGTTTACATTAACAAAATTCTGGCGATAGGAACTGTCACTTTCGGGTGACAGGAGCTCTATGTAGGCGACAGGAACTCTGTGTAGGTGACAGGAACTGCAATTTTCCAAAACTCTACAAATTTCTACAACTACAGTCTTATGAAATAAATAATTTAAAACCAAACTAAAAACATGTAATCACAAAATTACTCACACATTTTAATAAATAAAAGAAACCACAATATTAAAATAAAATACATAATATAAAAATTAACATCACCACCATTTCAAGAGAGTGGGCCCTCCTCTCCTTCCATGAGGTGGCACAAATAATTTGTTGTAAACCCCTTAAGATTTCAAACCAGTTGCTGTATTATTTCTTTTTTTGAAAAATATTACATCTCCCCTCTCATGCCATTTCTTATGCATTATATAAGAAATGAGGCATTTACTAAATGACATAATTCTTCCCTATAATCTCTCCACAAAATCAAATCTCAAATGAGAGAATCATGGAAAGAAGATATTCTTAACATGGCACATTTGTTTGATAACAAAATAACCAATATATCAAATTGGTTTTAACATACTAATAATATGGACATTTATTTTTTGTCTCATGTCCATAATAATAGGGAGCATAAAAGTTATTTATGGCCAACAAATAATACGTTTAGTTTATGGCCATTACAATATAATAATTTGTTATAACAAAAGATTAAAATATATCTTATCAAATATAGTGAAAAATGTTTATTTATTTTTTAGCATAATGCTAGCAAATATTAGTAAATACAATCTAATATTTATTATTCACATATTTTATCTAAAAAACTAAATTAAATATTAATTATATATATTTAATCATATGCAACATAAAGGTGGTAAAATGATATAATATGGTATGGAAATGGAATATAAAAATGGGTATGAAGGCATATGAAAAAGACTAAAATATGGCATAAAATGGAACATGAATGGCTCTCATCAGTAAGCACAAAAATCACACATAGTCTCCACGAGGACCCCTATCATGATTTAAATCCTTGTCACTTACATGTAAGTGTGAAATAATGTCCTTTAAGCAGCAAACCTCTTGATGATGTGTCCTCTTTCTTGTCTTGTGTTGTTTCCTCTTTGTCAATTTCTCTCTTTTCCCGTTTGCGATGCTTTTCAACACTTGTTGCGACACTTGTTGACTTGAATTTTCTGAGCTTTTGACCTTGCTCCTAAGCCTTGTGAGTGTCTTGTAGGTGAGTTTTCACCTTTCCCCTATATTTTTCATCCTATGCACCTTTAGAAGCCTTCTAGAGGTCCCCCTATCCATCTCCCACTTTTAGTTTTCAGTTCCACTCAACCAATCTAAATCCCCCCCTATTATTTCCAGATCCCCGCCGAGAGATCCCGTAGGTGCAAGTGGAGATTTGGATTCTTGCACATGACTGACCTATTTCTGGAGGCAGAACCCCTCCTCTTCTTCTCTTCTTGCTTAACTTGTTTTTTTGCATCAGACCCTGTCTAGCCTGGATCTCCCCCGGGTGACCCTACTGGCAAAAGGGACGACCCTGCCGTTTTCACAGCCATAGAAAAACTTGAGTTTCTCACACATTTTTGCTCTGTTTTCACCCATTTTTCTTCCAGTTTGCATGATTTTTGATTCCTAATATAGATTTAACTATTTCATGCACCCACACATGCATAATTGGCTCTATTTGATCTCAAATTAACTCTTCAATCAATCTCATGCACTCCCTCATCTCCATTTCATCTTCAGTGATAAGCTATAATTTATTTATCACTCCATAGTTAGCTAAGTTCACTAGGTAATCAACCTTGTTAACTCCCCAATCATCCTTGTTAACTCTTCAATCAATTGAGTTAACTTCTCAATCAATTCCATCTCTCATCCCTTCTAACCTATAAATACCCCCCTCCCTCAAGCACAAAGGGAGGCAAATTCATTGTGCACACAACTCTTGCCAGTTTTTGCTCTCCAACTTAGAATTCAAATGCTCTCACAAGACAAAAGTGCCTTTTTCTTTATTTCTTCAACCAAGCAATGTTACACTACTTCATTCTATGCCATTGTGCTCGACCAAAGCTCTCATTGAGCTCATTCAAGCTTCATCAAAGCTTCTTTTTGCTTCTTTGTGTCATTTTGTCATCAAGAGGATCTCCTGCTGCCATAAAAGGACTTGAGGTTGCCATTATCAAGGATTACTGAGGGTAGTGGAGTCACACAAATCTTTGTTTCTCTCAGGTTCCTTCATTTTTTAATTCAATTAATAGTAATTAGAGAACCAAATTTGCTCTTGGGAATAGTAAAATATTACTTTTTCCTTGATAATTAGATCTTGCATGTTAGATTAGTTGCTTTCATATTTCTAGATCTAGATTATTAGAAGAAGCATTTCCCCTTTTCTTTAGATTAGATTACTTCGAAATCATCAAAAACCCCCAAAAAATATAGATTAACTTTGCATAAGGAAAATCATATTAGATTGCATACATATTTCCCTTCCATAGATTAAAAGCACTTTTCATTTCCAAAATACTTAAAAAAAGCACAAAAAAAATGTTTTGCATATCATCTAGCTTTGCATGCATATATAAACCCTAGAATAGACAAAATTGCAAACCCTTGATACCATCACGAGGTAACCATAGTTAAATGATCCAATCAAACCCTCGATACCATCATGGGGTAAAAACCAATCAAAATAAAAGTCAAACCCTAGGTCAACTAAACCCTAGGTTAAAACCCTAAATCTAGTTAAGGTTAGCAATCACACAATTACCTCTATCTTGGTTCACGAATGTGCCTAGGAGTGAGGGGAGAGTGGGTGAGGGCTATCCGTGACGAGATTTGAGAGATCAATCCAAGACCACAACAAGAAACATTTGTTCTACCACAAGGAGACCCATTCGTCCTCTTATTGTTGGAAGAAACTAGACAACACTAGATACAACAAGAACTTGTTCAACACATAGAAAGACAAGAGGACATAAATGAACAAAACTGTTTACCCACACAGAGGTGGAATCTAAGAAACCCTAATAGGAGAAGAGAAACCAGTGACCCTTTGGATCATAGGGTTATCTCAATTACAACTTCAATTGAACGAAACATACAACTAAGCACACAACAATAAAGGCCACAGTACTTGCCGACCCCTCTCTGTGAAGTCCAATTCCAACGAGCCAGACCCCTACCGTTTCTCACCTCCTCTCAACTGGCTACTTCCATATGAGTGAGAGTGACGTGGCAGATCACCCCGTGGCAAGGAGGGAAGGGTCCGTGTGTGTACTAAAATCTAACCTGATAGCTCTAGGCAACTAGAGTCAGGATTTTGAGTATACAGGTGCAAGAATGACTTTGGGAGGTAATGGGGATGGTACCACGAGTGTGGATGGGGAGAATGAAGGAAAACTCAAAATATGAGGGAAAAATGGTTTAGAGGTGAACAATAGTGATTACAATGGAGTTCAAGGCATGCCAAAAGGTTGCATAAATGGCAAAGATATTGGTGGAGTCATAAGGGTGGTTGTGGAAATTGAAGGGATCATGGAGATAGGAGATGTTAAAGTAGATGAAGAATAGATTGAGTACTAGTTGAGGGAAGAGGGATAATTACCTACATGACCATAGGGGTCATAGGCATTGTCTCTACTCTGTGGCATTATAGCCGCTACATCTGTCTCCTTTACATCAAGCTCTTTTTCAAGTCTCTTCTTCCTCTTCTTCCTTGAGGGTTCTTCAGTAGATAGGACTAGAACCTTGTTCTTCCATGAGGGCTATCATTGGAATTTATGCTTCCATACTACCCACTAAAGGTTCTTCTGTAGTGGTGGAGGGAGTAGTTTCAATTGTTGGTCCTAGTAATATTTGTACACTTAGAGGTAAAACCTACTCTGATATTTCATTAGCCTTTTGGATTACTTGTTCATACATCAATTGTGTAGCTTTTTGAGCTTGCATGAGTTCTTCTATAAGGCCCTTAGACATTGAAGCTATTTGGGCTGAATGAGAAAAGGTTTGTGAACTTTTTGACTTGGTATAATGGAGGGGGTCATTGCCCATGAATTGACCTTGGTCCCAATAGTTCTTCCACATAATCACTACCTTCTTCTCATTCATAAGATGCTCCAATTTCCTCCTCTTCTCCTTGTACCTCAAATCATTATATCCTACCTAAATTTTGCTTACATCATAGTCTGAGGTAGGTGAGCCATGCTCCAGATCCCATAGTATCTCCCAAGTTTCATCTGTATCCACTTGCTTGAAGGACCTTTCTGGCTCAACTATTTCTTACCTATATTTCTAATAGGATTTGATTTTGTCCTTGCTCTAATCCTTCCTTTTAAGGGCCTGTCTAAGGCCATATTTCATAATCTTAGATAGATCATAGATGTGGACTACCTTATAGAAGGTATCCCATGAAGGTAGCAGTTTGGTAGGAAGCTCTTGGATTTCTCTGTATACATCAGGTGAGTCAATCCGAGGGGACTTTTTGGCTTATATGGCTAGGAAACTCTAATGAACAAATACTTCTTTAGTTTTCAGTCTAGCGACCCAATCTCCCATGTATCCTATAATATCATATGGCCAACAGTCCTTGATTAGATCTAGCCCCAACTCAACTAGCTTTATTGTTAGTAGATGTTGTAGAATGATCTTTTCTTCCTCCCAGCTCCAAACTTGGAATTAATTATATCAATCTCGTGACAATATTCAATAGCTAAAATCTAGTTTGTGAGGAATTTGGGGAGCCTAAAAGCTTCTTCCTTGAAGCCATGAATACAAATCATAGTATAGTGAGTGCTAAAGAACCAATCATATGGGATATAGTTGTTAGTCATCAGACCTATCTACTTATCACTCAACCTAAAAGTGATATCCTCTAGGCTCGTCAATGAGGGCTGGGGCAATAAATTTCTTGAGAAAATCATAATAATCAAAAGTTTTTGAAAGGAGGTGTGTCTAGGATGACATAGGTATGATCTTCTGGGCATCTATTGAATCATTGATGATAGAAAGATAAATCTATGGTTGAAAGAAATAGGGGATTTTGTACAAAATTAGGTGGAGCAAGAATGAGGAATACCTAAAAAATTGTTGGGTGCTAAAATTGACCAATTAGAAGCACGACTTGTCAGTGATAACCTCTAAAAAATCAAGTCTCAAGGCTTGCTTCCGCATAATGGTTTTGAGCTTGAAACGAGCCCCTGACGGGAAGACATGGATGCTCCTATCATTGTCAAGGCCAAAGATAAAATTCATCATAGAACATGTGCCTTGGTCATCTTTTATAAACTACAGTAGGGCTATGGGGATGGGAGGTAGTTGTGTATTGTCTTCCCCTAAATGGATCTATTTATTCAAGAACCTGAGCTAGTTATTTCTTATCTCCCATGTTCTCTATAGATTAAGATAACTATAGAAGAATGCTATTGGATCATAGTCTATTCACATCATCTCCCTGATGGTAAGGGCATTGACTACTACCTAATGATTTTTTCCTTGAATTACCCGTGTTCTTGCATCAAAACACTTGACACAAGTGTTGACAAACTAATAGCATGGATGGATGATTGTAATCATGTATTGAGCCAATGTGGAGCTTCAAACTTGAATCCCAAAAATTTCAATTTCTCCCACCTTGACCTTGTTGGCCATACATGCATGCACTCCTCTCAGGGTTTTAGTGGTCTTAGAGAGCACTATGTCGAAAACTTGATCTACAGGATTAAAATGAGAGATGAATCTGTATGTCTCTCTTTTCTTACTTCCATCACATTGGGAACATATTGTTAGGATAAGGTGTAATAAATGTTGCAATCCTAAGTCATTTTCATGTGTCTCCATGATCCTTAGAATGTGTTCTTGGAAACCTAGAGACATGAGAGATAAAATATTTATTATTTATTTGTCTATGACTAATTGTAGTTGAATTCATAGAGGTGGGACCCACGTTGATTTGCATGAATCTTTCTTGAATCCATTGTGGCTGTCCACTTTGGAGGTGTGGCTCATTTGGATTTGCATGAATTGCATGTTGTTGCATACACCTTGCATGAGTCTTTTGTGGGAGTTCAGTTTGGAGATGAGTTCCATATGGACTTGCATGTACATGCATGTTGTTGCATGTGTCTTACATGTCATCCAAATTGGGGCACCAAGGCTTGCATGTGTGTTACATGTCATTGGCAAGTAATTGAGCACTCATTGTTGTCAATATTTGATTGGATATGGGTTGGGCACCAATGAGAAGGCTATGAGAAGACTTATTGTAATTCACTAAGTTTATTGGTTGTCCATAAAGGGGGGGAATATGGTTTTTGCTTGTGGTTTTGACATTTATTTTGAGAAACCATAATGGTATTCTCACATCCAACTTTTCTATATATTGGTGCCTTTGGTTGGTGGTATTATGAGAGATTTTACATGTTGGAGTAACAAAGTGTTGCTGGAATGCAGAGAGAAATGTTGTGTTGATGTAAACTTCTTTGAAAGATTAATACAATAATTGGATCTCTTTGGGTGTGGAGTTTTTTCCCCCAGAGGTTTCTCCATGTAAATACTATGTCACTTGTTATGTATTTATTCCTTCATTCTTTCATTGTTAAATGTGCTAATCACCTAAACACCAAAGTGGATAATCTTTAATCTATTTTTAGATTTGTACGTAATATTAAAGTTAAATTACAGTAGTTTCACCTTGTCTTTTCCAACAGTTGGTATCAGAGCTTATGGTTCTATTAAGAGACGGACGCCTTTCTCTTGAGTGTTAAAGGTTTTTGGGCTAGAGTGGGAACTTTTGCATTGTGGGTTTTGCAGATTTGTGAAGAAAATTTTATACCATGGCTTCTACCTCCCATCTAGATATTGAGAAATTCAATGGATCTGGGTACAAAATGTGGAAGTTGAAGATATAAGATCTCCTAGAAGAAAGAGATCAGTGGTTGGAAGTTTCCAATGAAAATAAGTCATCTGGAGTATCTAATGAAGATTGGTTAAACTTAACAAGAAGGCACAAGGAACCATATGGTTGTGTCTTGTAGATTTCATCCTTTTGAATGTTTTTGAGAAAGCTACCGCAAACAAGTTGTGGAAGAGGATAGGTGATATTTACCAAACCAAAAGTCTTACTAATAAGTTGTATCTCCAAAGATGGTTATATTCATTAAAGATGAAGGATGGTTATTTTTTGTAGATCATTTAAATGATTTTAATTTGATTTTAAGTCAGCCTGCATCTGTAGATGTTAAGATAGAAGATGAAGATAAATGCATCTTGTTACTCTGTTCTTTACCAAAAGCTTGGGAAAAACTAATTGTTGCTATCAGTGGTAGTGGTACAGACCCAAAGATGGATAATATCATTACTACACTTCTTTCATAAGAAATGAGATGAAAGTCCATGAATGGTATCTTCCAAGATGTCTTGCATGTGCGAGGAAGGTCCAAAGAAAAGGGGCCTAAATGGGACAAGAAGAAGGATAAATCAAAAGAACATTCTAAAACCCCTGGGAAGAGCATAGTAAAGTGTTAGAACTATGGGAAATGAGGCCATGTCAAGAAGGAATGCAAAAATAAGAAAAAGAGTGTAGACCCATCCACATAAAAATCCTTGGATGATGGTGATAATGATTCTTTGTTTATTTTAGCTAACATTATAAGTAATGATGCTTGGCTTATTATTTCAAGATGCTCCTACCATATGACTTCTCACAAGGAGTGATTTTCTAAATGTTCAACATATGATGTAGGAGAAGTTTTCCTTGGTGATAATAGCACTAAGAGGATAGTTGGTAAGGGAAAGGTAAAGTTGTGTTGCAGTGATGGAAGGGTTAAAACCCTTAATGATGTTTTACATATTCTAGGACTTGCAATAAAACTTACTTTATGTATCCAAGTTGAATGATTTTGGAATGCATGTGACATTTGAGAAGTCTAGTTGTAGGTTGGTAAGAGGGAATTGGGTGGTTGCTAAAGGATCTCAGATTGGGACTTTGTTTAGGCTTAATGCCTACACTTTTTGTAATTCTACCAATGTGATTGACACTAAAAATGCATGTATGTTGTGGCACCATAGATTGAGTCACATAAGTGAAAAAGGTCTTAGGACTATTCTTAATAAAAAGTTGGTTGGCATTGTCTTTTTGATTACTTGGTAAAATGATTTATGTGAACATTGTGTGTTTGGAAAATAGAATAGATCATCATTTCCTATTGGAACTAATAAAGCTAAGAGTTTATTAGAGATCATTCATTCAAATATGTTTGGACCAGTGGATGTTGATTCTTTTGGAAAATCTTGATATTATGTTACATTTATTGATGATGTCTCAAGATACACTTGGATTTATTTTATTCATGCTAAATCTGAGGTTTTCACTAAGTTTAAGGAATTTAAAGCCTTAATTAAGAAACAAACAAATTATAAGATAAGGGTGTTGAGATCAAATAATGGTGGTGAATATTGTTCTAAGGAATTTGATGAGTTCTGTAAGCATGTAGGTATTGTTCGGCAGAACACTACTCCTTAGACTCCCCAATAAAATGGGGCAGTAGAAAGAATGAACCAAAATGGAAAGATCTAGGAGTATGTTGAATGGTGTGAAGCTATATCAGTGCTTTTGGGCTGAGGCTATAAGTACTGCTTGTTATTTTATTAATAGATCTCCTTGTTCATCTCTTGAGGATAAAACTCCTTATGAAATGTGGATAGGTACAAATCCTTCTATTTCACATTTAAGGATCTTTGGTTGTGAGGATTATGTTCATGTGCCTCAAGAAAAGCAATCTAAACTGGATCCAAAAGATCAGAAATGAATCTTCGTAGGTTATGGTGAAAATGTAAAAGGTTTACAAGCTTTAGAATCCTCTAACCTAAAAAATGATTTTATCTAGAGATGTGATTTTCAAGGAGTTTAGAGCCTATTCAGGTTAAGAACAACCAAAGGAGAAAGAAAAGACTAAATCAGTCCACTTCAAGACAAATATAGAAAAGTAGGAAGATACACATGTGGAAGAATAATTAGATCTAGATCAAAGGGTGGAGAAGAAGAGGTTTCAGAGAGTTTAGACAATGTATAGGATTAGCATACAGAAGAACATGCAAAGCCCATTACTCCTACCTTGAGAAGTTCCACAAGACAATAGAATCTAGTTAATAAGAATAGTCCACCAGATTTTCATTGTGTATTTGCTTTGTTAAGTACTGATGATGAACCTAGATCTTTCAGGGAGGCTCTCTCTTTAGAGGATAGTGAGTCTTGGATGCAGGCCATGCAAGAGGAGATAATGTCATTGGATAGTTGTGATACCTAGGATATTGTTAGTTTTTCCAAAGGAAGAAATCTCATTGGTTGCAAGTGGTTATATAAAAATAAATTTGGTGCATATGGTTAGTTAGACTGGTACAAGGCTAGATTGGTGGCCAAGGGCTACTCCTAGAGAGAGTTAATTTTGGTAAAATTTTCTCTCCTATTGCTAAGTTATCTTCTATTCGATTCCTTTTATGTATTGCTACTTTTTGTGATTTTTAAATTGAGAAAATGGATGTTAAAACTACTTTCCTACATGGGGATCTTAAGGAGGAGATTTATATGCGACAACTTGATGCTTTTGTTGTGAAAGGAAAATAACACTTGGTTTGCAAGTTAAAACAATCATTCTATGGTCTAAAACAATCACCTAGGATGTGGTACCAGAAGTTTGATGCCTTTGAATTGAAGTTGGGTTTTGTTAGGAGTGAAGAGGACCATTGTGTTTATATTAAGATTATTGATGATCAAATATTGATTGTTGCCTTGTATGTTGATGGCATGTTGTTTATGGGTAACAAAAAGGTGATGATTATAGAGCTCAATGCTCAACTTTCTAGCACATTTGATATGAAGAACTTGGGGGCTACTAAACATATTCTTGGGATGGAGATCAACAGAGATCAAGTACACAAAAAACCTTGGTTAAGTCAGAGTAAGTATGTTGATACCATTTTGCAAAGATTTAATATGCATGACTGTAAGTCAGTAAGTATTCTATTTCCGATTGGCACTAATCTTTGTTTAGACATGTGTCCTAATTATGATGATGATTTTGAAGAAATTTCTAACCTGTTCCTTATGCTAATATCATTGGTAGTTTGAAGTATACAATGGCTTGCACTAGACCGGATATTGCCCCAGAATTGGGAGTTTTGAGCAAGTTTATGTCTAATCCTGGTAGAGAGCATTGGACTTTTAAAAAAAGGGTGTTTAGATATTTGTGAGGAACTTTTAATTACTATTTGGTTTATCATGGTACTGATGATGTGGTGAAGTCATTAGACATACAAGGTTTTTTTGATGCAAATTGGGTAGGTGACTTGGATAGTCGATGGTCCACTAGTGGGTATGTTTTCTCTATGTTTGGAGGTGCAGTGAGTTGGATGAGTAAAAGAAAGCCTACAATTGCTTTTTCCACCATAGAAGTAGAGTATATGGCTACTACACATGCCTCTAAAGAGGTGGTGTGGTTACAAAGACTTGGTACATGTATTAGTTTTGATTGTAGGATAGTGATAGTTAGAGTGCAATATATTTGGCCAAAAATCCTATGTATCATGCTTGTATTAAGAACGTTAATGTTTAGTATCACTTTGTGTGACAAATGGTTGAGAATGGTAAGGTTTTGTTAGAAAAAGTTGACACTTTGGATAATACTGCATATTCTCTCATGAAGCCAATAACCACAGATAAGTTCTCTTGGTGTAGGAAGGCCATGGGCCTTGATCACTATACTTTCTAATTATTTTATGTTACCTCATGAATGTAATTGCAATGTATAATGTCAAGTGATTGACTGTTAGGATAAGGTGTCATTAACCTTGCAATAATAAGTCATTTTCATATGTATCCATGATCCTTGGAATGTTTTCTTAGACACCTAGAGACATGAGAGATAAAATATTTATTATTTATTTGTCTATGACTAATTGTAGTTGCATTCATAGAGGTGGGACCCACTTGGATTTACATGAATCTTTCTTGAGTCCATTGTGGGCATCCACTTTGGAGATGGGGCCCATTTAAATTTGCACGAATTGCATGTTGTTGCATACACCTTGCACAAATCTTTTGTGGGAGTTCACTTTGGAGGTGGGGTCCATATGGACTTGCATGCACATGCACAATATTGCATGCGTCTTGCATGTCATCCAAATTTGATCACCAAGACTTGCATGTGTTTTGCATGTCATTGGTAAGCAATTGAGCACCCATTGTTGTCAGTAGTTGATTGGCTATGGGTAGGGCACCCATGAGAAGGCTTCAAGAAGACTTATTGTAATTTACTAAGTTTATTGGCTTTCCACAAGGGGGGTGTATGGTTTTTTCATGTAGTTTTGAGACTTGTTTAGAGAAACCATAATGGTATTCTCACATCCAACTCTTCTATATATTGGTGCCTTTGGTTGGTGGTATTATGAGAGATTTTGCAGGTTGAAGGAGTAACGAAGTACTACTAGAATTTAGAGATAAATGTTGTGTTGATGTAAAGTTCTTTGAAATATTAATACAATCATTAGATCTTTAAGTTGGGTGTTGATTTTTTTTTATTGCAATTGTTTCTCCATGTAAATAATGTGTCACTTGTTATGTATTTATTCCTTCATTCCTTCATTATTGAATGTGCTAATCACATAAACACCAAAGTGGATAATCTTTAATCTATTTTTAGATTTATACACAATATTAAAGTTAAATTACAATAGTTTCACCTTGTCTTTTCCAACACATATGTCTTTGGTTGTGTTGAAGCAGAGGCATAGGATTTACTATCTCCCAATTCTGGAGGAGGATCCTATGATGGTCTGGAAGAGGAACTTCTCCTCTTTTTCGGCATAGTGACATCTAAAATCTCTTTCTATAGTTCCATTCTTTCTTTCTTGAAGACTTCTTCACAATTAAAAATTCTTCAATATGCAGGGACAAGTTGGATTTTTGTAGCACTCAAAATAGAGCTCTTTTGTGTGTCTGATTTTTAATTTATAACAAAGTTGTTCGTGTGAATTTTACATCCCTAACAAGTTCATTAAAACAACTACCCTCACACAATATTTCACACATTTGAGACCTCTTTTCAACCACAAATCCTCATTTTTTGCATCATTACTTCATTTACAATGATCCTCTACATTCAATACCTAATCAATGGGTAGGTAGTTTGTCTGTATTTCATGATATTTTTCTTGAATTTCAGATAGATGTTCGTTATCAAAGAGTAGTGACACTTGGTGGATTTAGAAGAAATTCATTATTCAAATAGAACTAAAAAAATTGAACATTGCATGCTGGATGGGATTTATTTAAACAAAAGAGGTAGGAAAATACACCCATCCACCTGAAAAGGAAAACCTAAAAACAATCTAACCTACTTATGTACAAAGGTTTGTTTTATTCTAGTTATAATGCTTCAAGTAAATCCCATTAACTAAGATTCCTAGTGACTCACCTACCTCATTCTTCATATCAAAAGCATTGTGTTTCTTGCAGGCTACTATCTTATATGGACCACTGTACAGGGAATCAAATTTTGAATGATGACTTGGGTTTGCTACTCTTTCCTCCCATTTCAAAACTAAATCACCTACTTTAAAATCTAGATCAGATGATCACTTTTCGAACCAAAATTTAACCATTTATTGGTGGTTGGCCATGGAATCAAGCACACATTCTCTTTTTTCTTGAAGTACTATCAATTTTAAAATCTAGACTTCCACAACTCCATTTTCTTTGATCTCAAACTAGTTGACTAATTGGAGTGTAGGAATCTCTCCTAAAATTGGCATTATAACATCCTTCCCATATACAAAATTATAAGGAGACGTACCTATAATTGTTTTGGGTGATTCTATCAGCCCATAATGCTATTTTGAGATTTTTATGCTATTCCCTTTTATGCTCTAAGTTGATGTGCTTAACCAACCAAATTGGATTTTTATTTGTTCATTCGGACAAACCATTTCCTTGTGGATAATAATTTGAAGATATTTTTAAAAAGATACCATTCTTCAAGGTAAATTCAAAAATCTTAGACCCGATAAATGATTTTGCATTATTTGATATGACTATGCACAGGGTGCCAAATCTAGTGATAATATCCTCTAAAAAATGAGTACTACCTTTTCCATTGCTTCCTTTAATGCTACTGCTTCACTGCACCTTGTAAAGTAATCTGTAGTTGTTAGGATCCATTTATGCCTTGCACTTGAAATTAGATTAATCATTCTAATGAAATCTAATCCCCACTAAGTGAATGACTCTTCAACGAGAACTAGATTAAGAGGAAGAATGACATTTCTTCTTTTTCTTGTATAAAATTGACATTGTTGACACTGTCTTACCAATTTATAACAATCTGAGAATATCGAGGGCTAATAATATCCTGCATAAATTATCTTGGTTTATGTAGTCTTCACTAAGAAGTGTCCACCCAATGTTCCATAATGAAATTCATATAGGATTTTATCAACCTCTTCATTTTCAAAACATGTGTGAAAGTATCATGTTGAATTTCCTTTTGAAAAGGATGCCATTAATTATAGAAAAATTGACCCCTTGTAGCTTATAAAATCTCCTTTTAAAAGGGGGAAGTTGACTTGGATATTGTTCTATTTCCATGAAGCATATTCTATCTTTGATCTATGACACTAATTCCTTTTGTTCATTATGTATGATAATCTCAAGCGTTGATCATCTTCCTTTTGTGAACTCTAATTTTGAGCAATATGTTGACATAGGGCTCTTCCTTTAATTAGCTTGGTAGGTCTCACTTCTATATCATACACAAGTATTTTATTGATCTAGTTAGCTCTCTTCTTGACAATCTCTCCTTCCATGATAAATTTGCAGACACTAGAATGAGCTCTGTAGACAATGACCTTATTTCTTGATATGAGATGTCTAAATTTCTTCAATTCTTTGACCAAAGCATAAGATTGCTTTTTAATGAAACTATACTTCACTTTATAGGCTTTCATAGTTCTAGAGTTGAAAGCAATTGGGTGTTCTCCCTTAACTATTTCATACTTTTGTGTCAAAATTATTGCTATACTATGTGTTGCAAGTATGTGCCTAATTGGTGTTGTCATTGATGTCAACATATCTTTGTTGTCATTGGTGTCAACTGTATCTTATTCTATTACTTGTTTAGAAGCTTTGTATGTTGAGGATATTGAGAAAATTAGCCTCTCCAGAAGGAACAAGTGAGTTACAGTAAAGTACAGCATAGACAGTGAGTTGTATGTTGAAAGAACAGTCCGGTAGATTACTCCACATTTCTTGCTGGATGAAGATCTTGGTCTGCGGATTGGAAGTTACTTAAAGGAATGTCTAAAGATGCTAAATCCTGAGTTTGAACCTCTAGTGTGAAAAATTGAGAGAGTTGCATTCACCAGAGTAAAACCTACTTTTTCTGTAAGTTTAGTTGGGATAGGAGGAAAGTATTCTGCTCTGCATTCCTCTGCAATAAAGTATTTTGCTCTGCAGTTCTAGAGGGAAGTCTGGGATGATGATAAGTGCCTACAGTTGCAATGGTTCATGGTTTGGTGGTCCACAAGCTATATTTCCTTCATGATAGTTGAAGACAATGAAGTTCATGTGCTCCGGTGTGAAGATTCTTATGGGTAAAGTGGTTAAAGGTTGTGTGGTTGCTCCTAATGATTATAACATGCTTATGGATGTATCCTAATCATGTTCCTATCTAGACTTTGGTCTACATTAAGGAATTGAGATTGTGTTTGAAGATTGTTCCCAGATAATGTAGCGTGTAACCAGTCTTAGCCGACTTGGTAAATCCTAGTGATTGCGGAGATCTCTTGAAGATTGTGGAAGCATGATGAAGTGTGGAATTTTATGTTTAAGTCCCAGCTAAGGCATGGGTGATCCATGTACACTTTTAATTCATCCCCTTTGCATAATGTTGTAAAAGGTCAAGACCTATTTTGTAAATGTTTGTAATGCTAACCTTGGAGATTGTTCCAATGGTTGATGATTGTAATGCCGACCTTGATGATCATTCCAAGATTGTTGAAGTGTATAAATACTTGTAGTTGAGTCATGGAAAAGTGTCCTTGAGTGAAGATGGAAAGATAATAAGAAAGGTCCAAAAGGTAGAGCAGAGTAGAGGAATTGTTGTACTTCAATAACATACATAAAAAGGTGTTGATCATGGCAGTGAGCTGCCAGTAGGGTTTAATAGCCCTTATTGTAATCTTGCTAGGTTTAGGGTTGAGGTAGTGAGCCTGCTAGACCTGGTTGTTCTTCATGGTAGTGAGCTAGTATGTTTAGGCCCATGGAGTGACCAAGCTTGAACATCATTATTTCAAGATTGCAATATATATTGAGAGCTAATCCTCTCCATGGGTTTTCCCCACCTTGGGGTTTCCACGTAAAATTTGGTGTCTCTTGTGTTTGATGTTTTATCTGTGGTTAAATTTTTTATTTCATGCACTCATTGTTAAATCATAATAATTGTGGATAAGTGATTAATGTTTAATTGTAGAAAGTGTTTAAGTTTTTGAGACAACTCATTCACCCCCCCTCTCAGTTGTCTGGCACATATCAACAATTGGTATCAGAGCCAAGTTCCTATGAAGAAAGTTTAACATCTTGAGGAAGATCCAAAATATCTTACAAGAAGGAAGCACCCTCAGATGAAAAGCCATCTTCTTTGTCTTGGTTACAAAGTATGGAAAGCTGTAGAAACATAATACAACATGCCTCAAAATGGTCTGACAACTGAAGATGAAATCAAAGAATATGAGATAGATGCCAAGGCAAAGGATGCTCTGCTAAGCTTATTAACCGACTCAATATTGATGAAAGTTGTGGATCTTGAAATTGCAAATAAGGTATGGGAAAAGTTGAAAAATCTGTATGAAGAAGATGATTCTGTGAAGGAAGCCAAGTTACAAAGTCTGAAAGTGAAATATGAAAGTTTCAAGATGAATGATGATGAAAACATATCATCATTTATGCAAAGAGTTGATGAACTTGTCACAGGGATAAAATCCATAGGGGGAACTCTCGACAATAAGGAAGTTGTGATGAAAATTCTTAGATCTCTGCCCAAGTCCTACTGTCACAAGGTAGTTGCAATTGAAGAATTCATGCAAGTAAAAAAGGTTGACAAGGATCAATTGCTTGGTAAGCTTACTGCCTTTGAAATGAGAGAGTTTGGTGATGCTCTGCTGAAAGTTGAGATGGCCTTCAAAGCTAGTACTCTTGGAAGAACTTTCAGATTAGAAAAGTACAAGTTAGAATCTGATGATGAGTTTGATGAAGCCAACTTTGTGGAAAAACTGCAAAGAGGATCCGATAAGTATAAAGGCAAATTACCTTTCAAATGTTTTTCTTGTGGTAAAGTAGGTCATTTTTCTTCTAGATGTCCTAAAAGAATTGAAAGAAATAGAAGAAGATATGAGAACAGGCCTAGGACCCAAAAAAAGTGTTATTATGTTGAAAAATTTGATGTTGGAGTATCAGATAATGCTATTACCTCTAGAAATGAATGCTTGTTTATTGCTATTAAGGAAGATCCGTGTCTACTAATTCTACTAGCTGTGTGAAGGAAGAAAAACTAGTGGAAAGTGCTTTGGCTGCTTAGGTCATTAAGGACAAGGATGAATGAGTTATTGATAGTGGCTGCTCTCACCACATGACTGGTGACAAAAATAAGTTTGTGAGTTTGGAAAGATACGATGGTGGACTGGTTAGGTTTGGAGATGATACAACTGGTAAAATGTGTGGGAAAGGATCTATATCTTTTGATGGCAATCATAATACTGAAGATGTCTTGTATGTGAAAGGATTAAAGCACAATATTTTGAGTAAAGGGTCAGATGTGTGACAAGGGCTATGATTTAAGATTCAAGGAGAATGTATGCAATATCAGGGAAAGCTCTAGAACAGTCATTGCAACTGGTAAGAAGACCAAAGGTAATATCTATCACTTGAAAGGAACTGATAACTATTGCTTGTTGACTCAAACTGATGAGAGTTGGTTATGGCATAGAAGGTTGTGTCACATAAATCTTGATAATATTATGAAGATAAGTACTGCACAGGCTATTAGAGATCTGCCTAAGCTTGTGAAGCGTGCTAATCCTGTTTGCAAGGAGTGTCAATTTGGGGAACAGACAAGAACAAGTTTCAAAAGCAAGGACCAATCAGTTAGAGGACTACTTGAGCTAGTGCATACAGATTTGTGTGGACCTACCAAAGTAAGAAGTTTGCAAGGAGACAGGTATTTCATGTTGCTTATTGATGATTATTCTAGAATGACTTGGGTCACCTTTTTGAAAGAAAAAGCTGATGAAGGAAGCTGATCTTTTAGAAGCATATTGGAGAGAGGCAATTCACACTACTGTATACATTCTAAACAGAGTCCAAGTTAAAGGTAACTGCCCTAAGACTCCTTATGAGTTGTGGCATGGTAAAATTCCTACTGTGAAATATTTCAAAGTTTTTGGTAGCAAATGTTATATCAAAAGAGAAGAAGATCTAGGCATGTTTGATGCTAGATGTGATGAAGGAATCTTTCTTGGTTACTCCACTAAGAGTAAGGCTAGGACTGGTGCTATAATAAGAGGCTAAATAAGATCATTGAAAGTGCAAAGCTTAAAGTTGATGAATGTAAGGAAAGGTCTTCAGAATGAAGTGAATATGAGTCAGATGATCCAGATGTTTCAGAAGTGGTGCAACATGAAGACAACTCAGATGAAGAAGAACAAGCTCTGGTAAGTGCTACCAAAACTCCAAGGTATGTTAGACTTAGTCATTCTGAAGATCAAATCATAGGAGATAAGAGAAAAAGGATCTTAACCAGAAGAAAAGATGTAGAGGAACAAGTAAATTTCTGTCTGATTTCCAAGATTGAACCTAAAACTGTGCATGAGGCTTGTAAAGATGAGAATAGGGCAAAGGCTATGGAAGAGGAATTGATGCAGATATAGAAGAATCAGACTTGGGATCTTGTTCCTAGACCAACAAATAAGAATGTAATTGGCACAAAGTGGGTCTTCAGAAACAAGATGAATGAGAATGGTGAAGTGCTAGGAAACAAAGCAATGTTGGTATGCAAACGATATGCTCAAGTTGAGGGATAGACTTTAAAGAAACTTTTGCTCCAGTGGCAAGGATTGAAGCAATAAGGATGTTTTTAGATTTTGCAGCATACAAAGATTTCAAGGTTTATCAAATGGATGTAAAGTCTACTTTCTTAAATGGAGAGTTGGAAGAAGAAGTCTATATAGAAGTAGAAGGATTTTAGTCATCAGATCAGAGTGACATGGTATGTAGATTGAAGAAAGCTTTGTATGGATTAAAAAAAGCTCCTAGGGCATGGTATGCTTGGTTGGATAGGTATCTGATACAAATAGGGTTCAATAAAGGTACTACAGATAGCGATCTCTACTTCAAGATCAATGATAAACAAATCCTGATTAATGCAGTCTTTGTTGATGATATTATTTTTGGAGGCAATGAAGGTATGTGCTTAGTTTTTGTTGGAGAAATGCAAAGTGAATTTGAAATGTCCATGTTTGGAGAGATGAACTTCTTTTTAGGTCTGCAAATAAGTCAATCAGATAAACATATCTTCATTTCTCAGTCTAAGTATGTGAAAGAGTTGTTAAAGAAATTTGGGATGAAAGACTCTAAACCAGTTTGCACACCTATGATAATTGGTTGTAAGTTGAGTAAAGATGATAACTCACCTATGACAGACTAGAAAAGGTACAGATCTATGATTGGAGGATTACTTTATTTGACTCAAGCTAGACCTGACATAATGCATGCAGTATGTCTTGTGGCAAGATTTCAAGCAGAACCCAAGGAATCACATATGATGACAGTTAAGAGAATTTTGAGATATTTAAAAGGTATAATGGATTATTGTTTGTGGTACCCTAAGGACTGTGACTTTACTCTTAGTGCATATACTTATGCAGATTGGGCTGGAGATGTGGATGACAGAAAAAAGTACAAGTGGAGGTGTATTCTTCTAGGGAAAAAGGTTAGTATCTTGGTTGAGCAAGAAACATGATTCAATATCCCTATCTACTAGAAAAGTAGAATACATTATAGTAGCATGTAGTTGCACTCAAGTGTTATGGATGAAGTAGGCTTTGAGGGACATTAGAGTTGTGTATGAGGATCCAATTGCAATCTTTTGTGACAACAGAAGTGCCATAAACATATCAAAGAATCCAGTGATGCATTCAAGGACAAAACACATATCCATTAGGTATCATTTTCTAAGAGAAAAGGTGACAGAGAGTAAAGTCAAGTTGGAGTATGTTTCTACCAAAGATCAGATTGCAGACTTTTTTACCAAGCCTCTACCTAAGGATACCTTTGAGTATCTCAGAGAAAAGTTAGGGGTTATCACCCCTCCTACTCTAAACTAAGATGCATAATAGTGAATTAGTCTGGAGATGCTCAGAGATCTGAATTGATGCTTTTTAGGGATACTTCTCAGAGGGAGTAGTCTAAGAGTTCAGAAAAGAGATTGGATTAGAGTAGAAGAGTGCAAGTATGTGCCCTTTGCCATTGATGTCAAAGGGGGAGAGAAGTCATGTGAAAAACTTAGATAGACAAAGAGTGCAGATGTGTAAAGAGAAAGGGGGAGAATCTTGGAGAAAGAAAGAGTGTAGGTGTGTAAAGAGAAAGGGAGAGTATCTTGTCTTGATGGCTGTTGTAGTTTTTCACATCATATGTTGCCATCAATGACAAAGGGGGAGATTGTTGCAAGTATGTGCCTAATCAGTGTTGTCATTGATGTCAACATATCTTTGTTGTCATTAGTGTCAACTGTATCTTATTCTATTACTTGTTTAGAAGCTTTGTATGTTGAGGATATTGAGAAAATTAGCCTCTCCGGAAGGAACAAGTGAGTTATAGTAAAGTACAGTATAGACAGTGAGTTGTATGTTGAAAGAACAGTCCGGTAGATTGCTCTGCATTTCTTGCTGGATGAAGATCTTGGTCTGTAGATTGGAAGTTACTTAAAGGAATGTATGAAGATGCTAAATCCTAAGTTTGAACCTCTAGTATGAAAAATTGAGAGAGTTGCATTCACCAGAGTAAAACCTATTTTTTCTGTAAGTTCAGTTGGGACGGGAAGAAAGTATTCTGCTCCGCATTCCTCTGCAATAAAGTATTTTTCTCTGCGGTTCTAGAGGGAAGTCTAGGATGATGATAAGTGCCTACAGTTGCAATGGTTTGTGGTTTGGTGGTCCACAAACTATCTTTCCTTCATGACAGTTGAAGACAGTGAAGTTCATGTTCTCCGGTGTGAAGATTCTTATGGGTAAAGTGGTTAAAGGTTGTGCGGTTGCTCTTGATGATTATAATGTGCTTGTGGATGTCTCCTGATCATGTTCCTATCTAGACTTTGGTCTGCATTAGGGAATTGAGATTATGTTTGAAGATTGTTCCCGGATAATGTAGCGTGTAACCAGTCTTAGCCGACTTGGTAAATCCTAGTGATTGCGGAGATCTCTTAAGGATTGTGGAAGCATGATGAAGCATGGAAGATCATGTTTGAGTCCTAGCTAAGGCATGGCATGATCCATGTACACTTTTACTTCAACCCCTTTGCATAATGTTGTAATAGGTCAAGACCTATTTTGTAAATGTTTGTAATGCCGACCTTGGAGATTGTTCCAATGGTTGATGATTGTAATGCCGACCTTGATGATCATTCCAAGTTTGTTGAAGTGTATAAATACTTGTAGTTGAGTCATGGAAAAGTGTCCTTGAGTGAAGATGGAAAGATAATAAGAAAGGTCCAAAAGGCAAAGCAGAGAAGAGGTAGAGCAAATCAGAGCAAAGCAGAGGAATTGTTGTACTTCAATCACAGACATAAAAAGGTGTTGATTATGGCAGTGAGCTGCTAGTAGGGTTTAACAACCCTTATTATAATCTTGCTAGGTTTAGGGTTGAGGCAGTGAGCCTACTAGACTTAGTTGTTCTTCATGGCAGTGAGCCAGTATGTTTAGGCTCGTGGAGTGACCAAGCCTGAACATTATTATTTCAAGATTGCAATATATATTGAGAGCTAATCCTCTCTATGGTTTTTCCCCACCTTGGGGTTTTCCATGTAAAATTTGGTGTCCCATGTTTGATGTTGTATTTGTGGTTAAGTTTCTAATTTCATGCACTCATTGTTAAATCATAATAATTGTGGATAAGTGATTAATGTTTAATTGTAGAAAGTGTTTAAATTTTTGAGACAACTGATTCACCCCCCTCCTCTTAGTTGTCTGGCACATATCAACACTATGATCTCCTCCATACATATATGATAAAATCTTTTGAAAAATCAAGATTTATCAAGATTGGAGCAGTAGATATTGCCTGTTTTATTTTTTCAAAGGTCTGTCTTCCTTCGGGAGTCCATTTAAAATCTTTATCTTTTTTAAGCATGCGAGTGATGGGTCAAATTAGTCCTACAAAATCTAAAATGAATCTCTTTACAAAATTGATCTTACATAGGAAAGATTGAATAGAATTTTTATTCACTAGTAAGGGTAACTCCATGATAGCTTTGACTCTATCAAGATCTATAGAGATCCCTTCTTTTGAGATTATGTATCCTAGGAGCTTACCCTAGGGAACCTCAAAAATACATTTCTTAGAATTCATAGAGACTTTGAATTCCTAACACCTTTGAAACCATTTCTCTAAATGTTCAAAATAATTTTCTTTTGTTTTGGAGAACATGGTAAGATCATCCAAGTAAACTAGGATGATTTTATTTATCAATTCACTAAACGCAATGTTCATGGCATGCTAAAAGGTTGCGCCAACATTTGATAGGCCAAAAGACATTTTTGCATATACAAACATGCCCCATTTTGTAGTGAATGTAGTCTCATGTTGATCCTCTTCTTTGAGCCAAATTTGATTATACCTAGAAAATCCATCTAATAAAGGAAATCTTTCTTATCTTGTTATTGTTTGAAGAATTTGCTCCATTAAAGGGAGCAGATAGTGATCCTTTAGAGATGCCCTATTTAGATCTCTAAAATCAACACACAACCTTATTTTGCCATTCTTTTTTCTAACCGACACCAAATTTGACACCCATGTCGAATGTTTGATTGGGAAGATGATTTTAGAGTCTATTAGCATACTGATCTCTTGATTCATGAGAGGCTCGATCTTTGGATTAACCGATATCTATTGTTGCTAGATAGGTTTTGTTTTAGGTGTCAACTTAATGGTATGTTGAACTACATCCCTATTGTATCCTTTTAGATCTTCATAATTCCAAGTTATAACCTGGTCATATTTGTTACAAAAAGAGATCAATTTATCTCTTTCTTCTTGGGTAGTGACATTTCCCACTTTTATCATTCTTCTAGTGTTGAATTCTATCTCTATATAGTTGCCCTTATTTGTAGATAATTCCCTTTTATTTTCTTTTCCATCATCTAGATTGAATAGACTCTCAAGAGTGATTAGACCCTTTGAAAGTTTGTTAGATTTGAGTTGCATTACTTGCTCTTCGTAAGTCTCTTCTATCTTAGGTTGGAGTTGGTTAGTGAACTCTCTAGGTTGTTGTAGGAATAGGGTTATCTGTGCATCACTTTCAAATACTTGCCAATGATCTCTATTAGGAATCATAGACCTTATGATTAACTTAACTGAATCTTTATTTCTAGATGTGATATTTCCACAGTCCATAGAATTTATCAAATTATTTGTAGATAAACTATGTTATGATCTTTTATATCAATGTTTTAGATCATACTATATGATCCAAAATTTTGATGATAGATCATATGGTATGATCCAAAATGTTGATATAAAAAATTGTAACACAATTTATCCAGAAACTATTTGATGGGTTTTTATTTGCTAGAAGATCACTCATTGGATCGAATTGTGATCCAATCTAAGCCATCTGATTTGCCTCTATGTTTTGGTACCTTAGGATTACTTCAAAATTCAAAGCGTCAAATCCTTCTAATAAATCCCAAATTCTATGGTGGTATCTATTCCTCTGATCTATCTAATGACCGATTCTAAATCACCAAATACCTAAAATTGTTTTATTTTCAATTTTTATGCTAATAGAAGGCCATGCACTAAGGCTTCATATTTTGCTTCATTGTGTGTGCCTTTTAGGAGAGGAAGCACACACCTACTCCTGAGCCATTTGCACATCTTGCACCATCAAAATATAACTTCCATAGCTATGAACCATTATTTGAACCATCACTTAACTCCACAGGTGAGCGGATCACTTTAGTGATCACTTGTTCCTCATCATAAATCACATATGTTCCTAGAATGGTGGAATAAAAAATACCATAAGGATCTATCTATGTGTATGTTGCAAGTATGTGCTATCGGTGTTGTCATTGATGTCAACAAGCTTGTGTTGTCATTGATGTCAACAAGCTTGTGTTGTCATTGGTGACAACTGTGTCAAGAGTATGAGTTAAGAAATGATGCAAGAGAATGAGTAGTCTGTGTTGAGCAGAGATTAGAGATAAGGTTGTATAGAGATGAGGATATGAACTATTGTTGAAGGTGATTTGGTTTCTTTGTAGAGGTGCTGAAGATGTTGAGAATATGCTTTTGTTGTTTGGTTTCTAAGTGATTTTGAGAAAAAATGATTAATAAAGGAAACAATGTGTTGAAGATGTGTTTTGGCTTAACAGAGTTGTGATCAAGTTTTGCTCCACATTTCTTGCTCATTGAAGATTTGCTTTTGAGGTTTGAATATGCTATTAAGAGGTGTTCAAACATGTTATATTCTAGATTTTGTGCTCTATTTCATTGAGCAGAGAAAGTTGTGTTCACTAGTGTGTAGATAGTATTTCTGAGTTGTGCAGAAGTGTTTGGGAGAAATTTTTTTGCTCTGTATTTCTCTACTAATTTGTTTCTGGCTTTGTGGTTCTAGATTTATGTCATCAGTTCAAGTGGTTTGTGGTTTGGTGCTCTACAAGTTCATTTCTTGAGTTGCAGTTGATGGTTTCTTGAGTTGCAGTTGATGCCAGAGTAATCTAAGTGCTCCGGTGTGAAATTTCTTTAGGTGAAAGGTGTTGCAAAGGATTTTGTTGGTTTTCATGTGTTTGTGGATGTTTTTAGACCATGTTCAAGCTTGGTGTGTGGTTTTTATGTCATCTTTTGGTTTTGATGAAGCGTGCACTTAAAAGTTCATAGTGTTAACACAAGTTTGGCCGATTTAGTTGTTTACACTAATTGCAGTTGTGCTTCAGTGATTGTGAAAGAGTGATGAAGTATGTATGGATTTAGGTCCATGATAAGGTGTGATGTGGTTTGCATTCATTCCTTTCATCCATGGGAATGTTTTGGTTCAGACCTAATTTAAATCTTATGAGTTAAGATGTGTTGCTGATCTTGGAGAATGATTTCAAGGTTGATGATGGTATAAATTGTTGTAAGTATGGGCCTAACCGGTGTTGTCATTGATGTCAACATACTCCTGTTGCATTGATGATAAGGATTGGATGAGCTATGTGCTGAGGATATTGAGAAAATTAGTCCTAATCAGGAACAAAGAAGAACAATGAAGACAGTGAGCTAAAGATCCTAGCTAAGATGAAGATCAGAGGATGCACATCAAAGGGTTTGTAGATATGTGTCTTAAGATGATCCAGTAAATATTTTAGAGGTCCGCATGAAGATCCGAATAAGTTGTGGCCACTCAAGTAAAACCGGTTCTGACAGAAGTTCAGAGGTGATAGAGTGTTACAGAAAGGTCCGGTGAGCTCCATAAATGCAACATCTTACTCTGTGGATTTTGTGGAGTGTTTAGTAGGTCAATGTGAATTGACAACTCAATTGGTTCATGGTCTAGAGGTTTGCAAGCATCTATTCCATTATGACAGTGATGACAGACTGTGTTCTTGAGGTTCCAGATGAAGGAGAGAATGAATTCAGTAAGAAGATGTAGTGTGGATGTTCTTGGTGATTCAGGCAAGCTTGTGGAGGTCTTTGGATCATGTCCAGTTCATGTTGGTGGTCCGCATTGGAGTTTGAGCTTGCAATTGAAGAATAACTTCTGGATGATGGTGTTCTTCCTAAGTTTGGCCGACCAAATGAGTTACACATCCTGCGGATGATCTTGAAGATGTTATGTGAAGATTGGCGTGTTCCTAGAAGAAGATTGAAGTCTTAGATCTGTGTGGCCGATAGTGTGTTGATCCACATGAAGTCTTTTGTAATTAGTCATGATGTATTTATGTATTTACTTTGTAATGTTTGCCGACTTAGATGATCATTCCTAAGTCGATGTCTTGTATAAATAAGGAATTGTAAAGTCATTTCAATGTGAGGTTGAGAAGATGAGAGTGTGGTAGAGAGGAGAGGAGCGAAAGGCAGAGCAGAAGCATTGGACTTAAATGGAACTGAATCAAGCATGGTGAAGATGCTATTCTCTAGTTCAAGTATGTGATACTTATTATTCTGTAGATAGTGTGTCTATTGTAGGCAGTGGGCCTCTTGTGAGCAGTGTGCTTAGGCAGTGAGCCCTAATTGGCATGTGCCATTTTGTTCTTTCTATTCTTCTAATAGAGAATACAATCTTGGGTTAATCACCCTGTGGTTTTTCCCTTAACCAGGTTTTCCACGTCAAAATCTTGGTGTCTTGTGTGCTATTGTGTTTCTACTCTTGATTTAATGCATTATGTTTTCATGATTGATTTATTATCATGCTATTGAATTACAAAGTGGATTTGAGTGTTTAATTGGAAGAAAGTTTTGGACAGCTGATTCACCCCCCTCTCAGTTGTCTGCCCTACATCTAACAATTGGTATCAGAGCTAAGTTCCTCTCAAAGAGCTTAACCTCTTAAGGAGATCCAGGATGTCGTCCTACAAGAAGGATAGTCTGAGGTTTGATAGAACCAATTTCACTCTTTGGAAAAGTCACATGGAATGTCACTTGCAATGTATGGGAATGCAGTATTGGACCATGGCTTCAAAGAAGTATACTCCTCCATAGAATGGTTTGAGATCCATAGATGAGATCAGAGATGCTGAAAATAATCTATGGACTAAAGAAGCTCTTCTAAGCGCCTTATCTGATTTAGAGTTGACAAATGTTGATCTAAAAATTGCATATGAGATTTGGCAAAAATTGGAACTTTTGCATGAAGGAGACAAGTATGTGAAATGTGCCAAGCTACAGAGCCTGAAAGGAAAATTTGAAAACCTGAAGATGAGAGAAGATGAAAATATCACTAAATTTATGCCCAGAGTAAATGAGCTTGTGTGTGGCATTAGATGTGCTGGTGGACTCTTGGAGGATGAAGATGAGATTGTTGGCAAAGTTCTCAGATCGCTTCCCGATTCTTACAAATACAAGGTTGCTGCCATTGAAGAATTTAGAGCCCATTCAGGTGTCACAAGAGATCAATTGGTTGGTAAATTGGCTGCATTTGAATTGACCGAGTTTGGAGATGCCCCCCCAAGACTGAATCTGCATTCAAAGCCAGTGCATCTGTAAAAGGCAAACAAAGGTTTGATCTGGGAGAGAACTCTTCTAAGAAACTATCATGGTATGAGAAAGCAAGAAAAGACCTGGAAGAAGATGAAGCAGAAGCTGCTCAACTTGAAGCCCTTATTGCAAAAACACTGCCAAGAGGATCCGGTAAGTATGAAGGGAAATTGCCTTTTAAGTGTTTTAACTGCAATAAGATTGGTCATTTTGCCTCAAGGTGTCCGGAAAGATTCTCAAGGCCAAACCCTAACAAATCAAGGTTCCAAAAGAAATGCTACTATGTTCATGAAGATGATGATGAAGGAGTAATAGATGATGAATCAGAGATAGGAAATAAATCTGAAAGTGACTGGGTGTTTATTGCCATCAAGGAAGAAGATCCAATGCCCTCTGAATCCGCTAATCATAAAATTGTGGAAAAAGCCCTGGCTACCCAAGTTGAAGAAAATGATGATTGGGTCATTGACAGTGGATGCTCTCACCATATGACAGGTGACAAAAATAAGTTCATAGATTTGGAAAGGTATGAAGGAGGAGTGGTAAAATTTGGTGATAATTCTGCTGGCAGAATCAGAGGTAGAGGAACTATTTATTTTGATGGAAAGAACAAAACTAGTAATGTACTGTATGTTGAAGGCCTGAAGCATAATCTTCTCAGTGTTGGACAATTGGTGGACAAAGGCTATGATCTCCGGTTCAAAAATGGAAAATGCAAGATCTTTGAAAGTTCTAGAATAGAGATTGCATCCGGTAATCAAACTAAAGGTAATATCTTCCACTTGATTGGTCCTGGTAAAAGTTGCTTATTTGTTCAAATTGATTAGAGTTGGTTGTGGCATAGGAGAATGTGTCATGTGAATTTTGATAATATCATCAAGATAAGCAACACTTAGGCTGTGAGGGATCTTCCAAGATTGGTGAAACCTTCTAATAGCTTGTGTAAAGAATGTCAGTTAGGCAAACAAAGTAGGGTTACATTCAGAAGTAAGGAACAGTCTTCTACCAGATTATTGGACTTAGTTCATACTGATTTATGCGGTTTGGAAAGAATCAGAAGTGTACAAGGTGATAGATACTTCATGTTGTTAATTAATGACTACTCCTGGATGATGTGGGTAACTTTTTTGAAGGAGAAATCAGAGGCTCTTGAGAAATTCAAAATATTCAAGGCTATGGTGGAGAATGAAACTAGATTAAACATAAAATGTCTAAGGTCTGATAGAGGTGGAGAATTCACATCCGGTGAGTTCATAGAATTCTGTGAGAAGCATGGAATAAAGAGACAGTTGTCTGCTCCTAGGATTGCACATCAGAATGGAGTAGTGGAAAGAAAGAACTAGACCATCCAGGAAGCATCCAGAACCATGATGATGGAAGCAAATATTCCTCAGATCTATTGGAGAGAAGCTGTAAGCACTGCAGTTTATACTCTTAATCGAGTACAAATCAGAAGTAATACCAGTAAGACTCCTTATGAACTCTGGTTTGGCATCACTCCTACTGTGAAGTATTTCAGAGTCTTTGTTAGCAAATGTTACATTAAAAGAGATGAAGATATAGACAAATTTGTTGCTAGAAGTGATGAAGGAATATTCTTGGGTTATTCTACTCAAAGCAAAGCATACCGGTGTTATAACAAGAGACTGAGAAAGATGATAGAGAGTACAAATGTGAAGGTTGATGAAGGAATTGAAAAACCCTCAAGGTTTTATGAATATGATTAAGATGATCAAAATAATGTTCTGATTCAAGGAGTCCAAGCCCCTTCTGAAATTCAGATTCAGACTGATCTGGTAAATCAGGTAGAAGAGATGAGTTTGAATGAGCCTGTTCAAGAATCAGAAGTGCAAGAAACTCCCAAAGTTCCCAGGTATGTAAGACTAAATCACTATAAGGATCAGATCATAGGTGATAAAAGCAAAGCGGTACAAACAAGAAGAAGGATTGCTCAAGATTCAAAAGAGTATTGTCTGATTTCAAAAGTTGAACTTAAGACAGTGAATGAAGCTTGCAATGATGAAAACTGGACTAAAGCAATGGAGGAAGAGCTAATGCAAATTGAGAAGAATCACACATGGGATCTTGTTCCCAGACCTAAAAACAAGAATGTGATTGGAACCAAATGGGTCTTCCGGAACAAACTGAATGAAGTTGGTGAAGTAATCAGAAATAAAGCCAAATTGGTCTGCAAGGGTTACTCTCAAATAGGAGTTGATTTTGAAGAAACTTTTGCTCCAGTGGCAAGAATTGAAGCAGTTAGATTATTTCTTGCTTTTGTTGCCTTCAAGGATTTCCAAATATATTAGATGGATGTCAAGTCTGCCTTCCTGAATGGTGACTTGGAAGAAGAAGTATACATTGAGCAACTGGATGGATTTCAATTGTTTGATCATGGTGATATGGTCTGTAAGTTGAAGAAAGCATTGTATGGACTCAAACAAGCCCTAAGAGCCTGGTATGAAAGATTGGATAAGCATCTTTTGAAGATTGTTGAAGTATTTGTTGATGATATCATTTTTGGAGGAAGAGATAGTATGTACAAAACTTCTACAAATCAAATGAAAAGTGAATTTGAGATGTCCATGCTTGGGGAAATGAATTTCTTCTTGGGTCTACAAATCATTCAAACTAAGAAAGGAATCTTCATTTCTCAGACCAAATATGTGAAAGAATTGTTGAAGAAATTTGGGATGGAAGAATCAAAACCAATGAGTACTCCCATGGCAACCAGATGTAAATTGAGCAAAGATGATGACTCTCCTAAGGCTGATTAGAAAAAGTATAGGTTAATGATTGGAGGATTGTTGTATCTCATTCAAACTAGACCTGATATTATGAATGCTGTTGGTCTTGTTGCTAGATTCCAAGCTGATCCTAGAGAATCTCATGTCATGGCAATCAAGTGGATTTTTAGGTATCTAAAAGGGATAGTTGAGTATGGTTTGTGGTATCCTAGAGATCATATTTTCTCTCTTCATGCATATACGGATGCGGATTGGGTAGGAGATGTGGATGACCAGAAGAGTACCAGTGGTGGAGTATTCTTCTTAGGAAAGAGATTGGTTTCTTGGCTAAGCAAGAAACAAGAGGCAATATCTCTGTCCACTGCAAAAGCATAATATATTGTAGCAATAGGTAGTTGTACTCAAGTTTTGTGGATGAAGCAAACACTAAGAGACATCAAAATGGAGTATGAGGAACCTATCACAATCTTTTGTGATAATTCAAGTGCAATAAATATTTCAAAGAATTCGGTGTTGCATTCAAAGACCAAACATATATCCATCAAGTTTAACTTTTTTGAGAGAGCAAGTGAACAAGAATGACATCATATTAGAGTTTATGCCTTCTAAGGATCAGACTACAGATACCTTTACTAAATCTCTACCTAAGGACTCTTTTGAGTATCTCAGGGAGAAGTTAGCGATTATTACCCCTCCGGTGATGAACTAAGATGCATTGATGTGCATCAGGTCTAGTGGATATCAAGTCATATCTTGTGGTTCAGATTGATGATGGGGAGCTGCTACTCAGGGGGAGCAGCTGGTATGATTCTGAAGTATTGGAGTTGCAACTATGTGCCCTTTGCCATTGATGTCAAAGGGGGAGAGAAGACATGTGAAAAACAAGTGGTTGCTGATCAAAGGGGGAGTATTAAAAGAAGAGAAGACATGTGAATGATTGTTCTTGATAGGGGGAGTTGTGTCAGTGAGAAAATGTTCTTGTCTTGATGGTCAAAACAATTTTTCACATCATATGTTGCCATCAATGACAAAGGGGGAGATTTTTGCAAGTATGGGCCTAACCGGTGTTGTCATTGATGTCAACATACTGTTGTTGCATTGATGATAAGGATTGGATGAGCTATGTGCTGAGGATATTGAGAAAATTAGTCCTAATCAAGAACATAGAAGAACAGTGAAGACAATGAGCTAAAGATCCTAGCTAAGATGAAGATCAGAGGATACGCATCAAAGGGTTTATAGATATGTGTCTTAAGATGATCCAGTAAAGATTTCAGAGGTCCGCATGAAGATTTGAAGAAGTTGTGGCTGCTCAAGTAAAACTGGTTTTGACAGAAGTTCAGAGGTGATAGAGTGTTACAAAAAGGTCTGATGAGCTCCAGAAATGCAACATCTTACTCTACAGATTTTGTGGAGTGTTTAGTAGGTCAATGCGAATTGACAACTAAATTAGTTCATGGTCTGGAGGTCCACAAGCATCTATTCCATTATGACAGTGATGACAGACTGTGTTCTTGAGGTTCAAGATGAAGGAGAGAATGAATTTAATAAGAAGATGTAGTGTGGATGTTCTTGGTGATTCAAGCAAGCTTGTGGAGGTCTTTGGATCGTGTCCAGTTTGTGTTGGTGGTCCGCATTAGAGTTTAAGCTTGCAATTGAAGAATAACTTTCAAATGATGGTGTTCTTCCTAAGTCTAGCAGACCGAATGAGTTACACATCCTGCAGATGATCTTGAAGATGTTATGTGAATATTGGCGTGTTCCTAGAAGAAGATTGAAGTCTTAGATCTGTGTGGCCAATAGTGTGTTGATCCACGTGAAGTCTTTTGTAATTAGTCATGATGTATTTTTGTATTTGCTCTGTAATGTTTGCCGACTTAGATGATCATTCCTAAGTTGATGTCTTGTATAAATAAGGAATTGTAAAGTCATTTCAATGTGAGGTTGAGAAGATGAGAGTGTGGTAGAGAGGAGAGGAGCAAAAGGCAAAGCAAAAGTATTGGGCTTAAATGGAACTAACTCAAGCATGGTGAAGATGCTATTCTCTAGTTCAAGTATGTGATACTTATTATTCTGTAGACAATGTGTCTCTTGTAGGCAGTGGGCCTCTTGTGAGTAGTGTGCTCAGGCAGTGAGCCCTAATTGGCATGTACCATTTTATTCTTTCTATTCTTCTAACAAAGAATACAATCTTGGGTTAATCACCCCATGGTTTTTCCCTTAACCAGGTTTTCCACGTCAAAATCTTGGTGTCTTGTGTGTTAATGTGTTTTTGCTCTTGATTTAATGTATTATGTTTTCATGACTGATTTATTATCATGCTACTAAATTACAAAGTAGATTTGAGTGTTTAATTGGAAGAAAGTTTTGGACAACTGATTCACCCCCCCTCTCAGTTGTCTACCCTAAATATAACATAAATATGTGTCAAGGATTTGTGAATGTATGTGCAATGGATATGATGTTTGTGATGTGAATTTGATCAGTGGAGTGAGAGATTTCATGTGTTAGGCTACTAGATGTAGTGAGAAGGTGTCTACTATTTTTTAGTGTTGTTGGGAAGGTGTTGTTTATGTTATGATGAATATTGAGCTTCATTGGAATTGAACTCCATGCATAGGTTAGATGCAATTATATCAGTTCATCATTGGCAGTGAGTGTTCTCTTCTATTTCTTTCTTTTGGAAATTGAGTCATTTGGTAGTGAGCTCTGGGTAGTGAGCCTTTTGTAATTTGGTGTTGCTACTACTTTATTTTGTGAGATAATCCTCACCGTGGTTTTTTCCTTCTTGGGTTTTCCACATAAAATCTGATGTTGTCTTGTGTTTGGTGCTGTTATGTTTCAGTTTATGTTATTTTCTTTTCATGCTTAATCATCATAACAAGTTTAAAGGTTAATGTGGATCTAAATGTTTGTGAGGGTTTGAAGTTTATGATAAAACTGATTCACCCCCCCTCTCATTTGTCTTGTGCATTCAACAATTGGTATCAGAGCGAGGTTCCTTTGAAGAAATCTTAACAAATTGAGGTAGATCCGGGATGGTGCACAAGAAGGATATTCCCTTGTTTGATGGATAAGACTATGGTCTCCGGAATGTAAGTATGGAAACCTTTCTAATTGCTCTTGGTTATGAGATTTGGAAATCTGTTAGGTCTAATTACTCTGTACTTGAGAATGGTATTGTTAGAGAAAATATGAACACAACTATTAAACTACTAAATATCCAATAACTCAATGGAAATGATGCAAATACAAATAAACAAAGATTATACCTTCGTAGACCGATTTACCTCATAGCTTCCATTGTTGCCTATCTCTTCTTGATCTTGTATATGATATGAGCTATCAGAAGTTGTACTTCCTTGCTGTTGAAGATGATAATAGGAGAATGGCTAGGTGATGGATAATGCAATAAAGATTAACATACAATGCAACTACAGGATGATGGATAATGGAGATATAATGCCATGGTTGAATGATTGGATGATAATGGGATTATGCAAATGCAATGAGGATACTTTGCCAAAGGCATGCTAGTAGAATTTTTGTAGAGTAAGATTACAAAGCTCTTGGATTGTTGAAATGAGGGAATGAGGGTTTCTTTTATAGGCCAAGGAGGGGCCAAGTCCAAATGTCATGATCTCAACGGTGGAGAAGAAGTCTTGTGAAGTGTACAGTGGAGATTTGGTTGGTTGGGATGAGGGAGAGAAATATGGAGGATGTTTCTCTCACCTTGACAAGGTGGAGAGAAAGGTGTGACATGAGGCCACATGTCACAAGGCTCACCAAGACCATAGAGTGAAGGTCAAAGAAGGAGTCGTTGTTTGTAGGATGGTTGGAAGGAATATAGGGACTCATGGGACAAGTGTCTCAAGGTGTCTTTTGACCAAAATGACATGGAGATACCATGGTCATGAGAATAGGGATGGTTAGAGGAATAATAGGACATGTGGGTGAGGGAAAAATAGATAATTAAATATTAAAATATTTAATTAAGTTTGCAACATGATGAGGTGGATTGTGAGGGAGATAATCATGGGAAATGTTCCTACTATGTTTACAAGGTACAGGAATATGTGGATCCATAGGCCAGATGTGATGATGCTCACAAAGACCTGTGAGTTAAAAGTGGAAGATGTTGAGAAGATTGTGGAAGGAGGACTCTTGGTTGTTGGAATGTGAGAGATAAACTGGGATTTTGAAAGACAAGTGTCTTTGACCTTGGAGATGATTGAGAAATCATAGGAAACATGTGGAGAAGAAATAGGGCACATGTTGAGGGGATAATTTCTTAATTAAATATTAAAAATATTTAATTATTGGAGCAACTTGGTGATGTGGTATAGATGATGTGGAATTATGGAATGAAGACTTTAGGATAAGATGATTGATTAAATAATTCAGAATTATTTAATTAGGGATAACATTAGAATTTAATAGATTTAATTAAATAAATATATTTTTATTTAATTCTTAGAATATTGAAGATGAACGCGAATAAGATAAATAAATTGATGAATTTATTCATTGATAGAAGAATAGAAATTAAAATAAATAATAAATATTTAATTAATTCACTTTGCCATTTTTGGGTGCATACATTTTGCCCCTCTTTGAGACAATGTGTTTTATCACGTTGTTTCAAAGAATAAAAAAATTTCTAGTTATGATACATGCCCTAGTTTGCCCCTAGTACAGGTTAAATGATGATAGGATGCCCCCTCAAGAGATTGGACGGGTTGGATGTGATGACATGATGATGAATGATCTCACGATGAGATAGAATGATAAAGGATGGCTAAGAAAATGGAGGATGCAAGATAAGAGATGGATGGAAGAGACGAATGATATGCTACGCAAGATAAAATGATAACACACAAGCAAGCAAGCAAGTATGCATAAATTACACAAGAACAAACGAGGTATTGCCCTTGTCAAGATGTAAACCAATGATTAATCGATAATTATTGATGATAGTGTTTTTCATTGCGGGGAATGATATATCCCTAGATCAACACAAAGATGCAGAAAAGACATATCCCACTGATAATGATGATTGATTGATTTGGTTTACGACAAGATTAGGATCAATATCATTGATTGTGATTGGATAATTTGACAAGATTGATTTACTTGATTGGTATGGATTAAGGATGGCTTGCCTTTGGATCATTATTTGAATTTATTGGATTGATTTGATGAATATGAATTCGATTGATATGAATGAATGAAGAATTGATTAGAAGAAGTGATTTGAAAGATTGATGAAATGATTTGGATAATGAAAGATAATTTAGAAGAATGATTTGGTTAATGGATGAAATGATTTGATAAATGGATAACTTAGATCTTGAGACACTTTGAATTTCAATAATGATGAAATGCTTATAATGAAATGGAATGCAATTTGATATGTATGGATGTGGATTTTGTCATCTTCTTGTACAAGTTTTTTAAGTACTTTGTTTCATCATTGAGCTTTTAAACTGTTGTAAGAAAATACAAGCATCTAGGTATAATTAAACCATGATGACCTGAGTATTACTTACATGGATTTTGATTTAGCAAGTTAATGCAAGCATATAAGTATAATTGAACCAAGATGACTTGAGTATTGCTTGCATATCAACAGATAAGGATTACACCTGTTTCATGTTTAGACCTCTAATGTCCTCGATGATCATTATGTTGATCATGTCTTTAGACAAGGCTTCACATTACTAAAGATAAACTCACAAACAACAAATAAATAAAATAATTATACCCCCATCATAGCTCCTCTAGTTTTTGACATCCTTGAGTAGCATAAAAAGATATAATAACAAAAATCATGATAAATAACCATTAAAAACCTTCTTGCCATAGATATATTTTTCTTGCAATAACTGATAGAGTCATGTTTGAGAGTTTAGGTAGGTTGGTGTTGTAAGGTTTAGTTTGATGTCTCTTTGTCAAGATGATGTTTAAAGCTTGCTTGCTATGCTACTTGCTGTCTAGTGATAAAACCATGATCCGATATGTTATCCTCTGAGTTGTAGCATTCAAAAATCCAATTCACTAACTAGGTCGAGGATTTGCCCCTAGTCAAGTAAAGGATTGATTTATTATGGATGAACTGATAATAGACATGAAGAAATGGGCCTTAAGGGACTAACCTAGTGCCTCGGGGGCTCATTGATAAATGGCCTTACTTACGTGACAACACAGAGGCAACATAGTTCGGGGTGCGGACTATGTGGACCTAAGACCTAGGTGGTGGAAATTAGATGGAGAAAAGGATGGGTGATAAGGGATGGAATGGATGGAAAGCCTCGGGGGCTCATTGATAAATGGCCTTGCCTACGTGTAACGTAGAGGCAACATAGTTCGACCTTGAAGGATGACACTAGTGAATGGATGAATGGAAGATATGAAAAGGTTTACGATAGGATTAGGGATATGGATGGAAGGGAAGCCTCGGTGGCCCATCAATGATGGACTTACCTACGTGATAACGCAGAGGCGACGTAGTTCGGGATACTGGTGATACTAACAATGGACTTGTGATAGAATGATAGGATGGATGATAAGATTAGATGACCTTATTGGATAAGGGGATAGGGGTGACAGAGAACCAAGCTATGATAGGTTACCGTTAGGTGGCTGTGAATGGATGCAGTTATTTGATGGATATGGTAGGAAAGATGGATGTGGGTTAGATTTTTATAAAAGATGGACAAAGCAGTGTATCACAAATAGTGCCTATTTCTAAGTTTTCACCACTTGCTTTTTATTACACTTTTTTTTACATCCCTTGCATTGGGGTTATTTAGGTGTAGAACCTTTGAAGATGCATGCTGTTGATGGGGTCATCAAACAGTTCACCTTCTGATGTTGATAGATGATAAGCCCCTGATCCATAGGCGGCGATTATGACATAGGGACCCAACCAATTGGGTTCAAATTTCCCCTTCTTCTCTCTATCTTGCTGATTTCTTAGATTTTCTCTTAGAACTAAGTCACCCATCTGGAAGACTCATGGTTTGACTCTATGATTATAACTTCTTGACATTATCTATTGGTATGCTTTAACATGGTTAAAGGCATGTTGTCTTCATTCTTCTAGCAGCTCTAGCTCTTGGAGCCTAGATACTCTGTATTCCTCATCATTTATGAGACCCTTTAATGACACCTTGAGGGAAGGTAACTCAACTTCTATAGGCAAGATGGCTTCATATCCATAGACGAGGGCATATGGTGTCGCACTTGTGGGAGTGCATATACTAGTTCTATAGGCCCATAGAGTGGGGTTCAATTGCATATGCCAGTCACGACTAGCATCATCAACAGTCTTTTTGAGTATCTTCATGATAGTTTTGTTCAATGCCTCAGCTTGACCATTACCTTGTGGGTAGTATGGAGTGGAGAAGCGATGCTGAATGTGGAATTTATGACAGAGTTCTTTCACATCCTGATTCTTGAAAGGTCGTCCATTATCTGTGACAATGGATAATGGAATACCATATTTGCATATGATGTAGTTAACGATGAAAGAGGAGATTTGCTTCCCAGTGATATTGGTTAGTGGAACGACCTCAATCCACTTCGTAAAATACTCTGTGGCTATGATAATGAATTTGTGGCCGTTGGAGGATGAAGGGTAAATCTTGCCTACTAAATCAAGTCCCCATTGGCAGAAGGGCCAAGGTGTCATTAAGGGTTGCAACTCTTGAGTGGGTGCATGTATCAAGTTACCATGAATCTAGCATTTCTTGCACTGTTTGACAAAATGATAGGAGTTAGATTCCATGCTCGGCCAATAGTACCCAAGACGCATGAGCTTCTTTGCCAAGGTAGGACCACTAGAGTGAGTCCTGCATATTCTTTCATGTACTTCACTCATAGCAGTATGATATTCCTCACTATCCAAACACCTAAGGAGAGTACCATCTAAACCTTGTCGATACAAGGTGTCTACGATGATGGTATATCAAAATGCTTGGCATATGAATGTTCATTTCTAGTTGTTTGATAGGTCAGGTGGTAGGATATTCTCTTTTAGATAGGTGTAAACTTTGCCATATAAGGGAGAATTGGACCCTACGATGTGGTAAATAGTGCTAGTTTCTGGGATTTCATAAGTAGGATGGGAGACTGGCTCCACCAAGAACTCATAATGCAAATGATTTTGAGGTATGTTAAGGAGGGATGCAATAGTAGCCATTGCATTTGCTGCTTTGTTTTCCAATCTTGGTATTTGCTCAAAGGATATCACAATAAAATATTCCTTGAAGTCATCCACCATACGCTTCTATAGTATCAGCTTCTTATCTTTAGTTTGGTAATTGTCATTTACTTGATTAATGATGAGTTGTGAGTTCCTGTACACATGAAGTCCCTGACCTTCCAATCTACTGCCATCTTAATGCCAATGACTAAAGCTTCATACTCAGCCACATTGTTGGTGCATGGAAATAGAAGTTTGTATGACCTAAGGGTTGTATCTCCATGTGGTGTTACTAACAAGATTCCTGCTCCAGATCCATGTTGAGTATATGACCCATCAAAGTAGAGTTTCTAGGCTGTGGTAGTGATGTTGAAGATAGACTCATCTAGAAATTCAAAGCTTAATGGGTTGTCATCTGTCAAAGGTACATCTGCCAGCTGATCTACAATGACCTACCCCTTTATTACTCTTTTATCTACATACTCAATATCAAATTCATTGAGTATCATGACTCATTTAGATATTCTACTTGTTAGGGTAGCTTTGCTGAGTAGGTATTTTAATGGATCAATCTTCGCCACTAGCTTGATAGAGTGTGAGAGCATGTAGTGTCTCCACTTTTGTGAAGCAAAGACAACTGCAAGGCATGCTCTTTCAATTGCTATATATTGTAGCTCGTAACCCACTAGTGTCCTGCTGATGTAATAGATTGCTTGCCCCTTTCCTTCATGGTTTTATTGTGCTAGCAGAGCTCCAAGAATTGTGGGTGTAGCTGAGATATAGAGTAGCAATGGCTTGCCCTGAATTGACGACATCAAGACTGGTGGGTTCATTAGATACTCCTTTCAATGCTGAAATTATTGCTCACACATGTCATCCCATTTGAATGGAATGTTTTTGTGTAAGAGATGGGTGAAGGATGACACTTATTTGCCAGTTGAGAGATGAACCTTCTGATGGACTACAAATTTCCTTGTAGAGACCGCAACTGACTCAGATTCTTAGGTGGTGGCATTTCCATGATTGCTTTTACCTTGATCGGGTCCACCTCTATTCCATTAGTTGATACAATATATCCAAGGAGTTTACTAGATGTGACTCTGAAAACACACTTTTTTGGATTTAATCGTACATTAAACTGCTCTAGTCTTGTGAAGATCTTGTCCAATACTTGAAGATGCCATTCTCTGGTGAGTGACTTACCTAGGATATCATCGACGTAATCTTCCATGATGGTGTGCATCATGTCATGAAAGATCGTAGTGATTGCTTGCTGATATGTTGCCCTTGCATTCCTTAGTTCAAATGGCATGACGCACCAACAATAGGTACCCAACGGACATGTGAATGCTATTTTGTGCTGATCCTCTAGTGCTATTTTGATTTGGTTATAGCTGGAGAACCCATCCATTAATGACAACATGGTGTGCCCTGCTATTAGATCAACAATGATATCTATGTTTGGTAGAGGAAAGTCATCTTTTGGACAAGCCTTGTTTACATCTTTTAAGTCGTTACACACTCTGATCCGCTTATCTAGCTTGGAAATAGGTATAATGTTAGAAACCCATTCCAGATAATCAATGGCTCTGATGAACCCCACATCTAGCAATTTCTTTAGTTCCTCTTTGACCATTAATGCTATATGTGGGTGCATTTTTCTCAGTTTTTGTTTAACTAGCTTAGCTCCTAGGGCTAGTGAAAGATGATGCATGATAAGATCAAGATTCAACCCAGACATGTCCGCGTAGGACCAAGCAACATTTATCTGCTTTCATTTGAAAAATTCAATGAATTCTATTCTTTCTTGTTTAGTTAATGACTTAGCTAGGTGTATGATCCTTGGGTTCTCTTCTGTGCCGATGTTTACTGGTTGAGCTGGTTCAATCGATACCAAAGATCTCTTCTGATGTGTATGGTAGGGGAGAGTGTCTGATCCCTTCATCTATTGGCACCTCAAAGAGGTTTTTACCATTAGATATGTCCTTTCTTTTTACTTTTTCGTGATCTAACACTGTCTCGAAGCAGTTTTCATTGTTGGATCTGCTTTTTATTTTTACATTTTTGTGACTAAAAGGATTGGCACTCTCTCCAAAGTATGCCACGCCATTAAGTTCAATGGTGAATCTAGCCTTGTGGTCCCCTACAGGTAAATGGTCCCTAATCTCTAGATAATCGATGATAACATCACCATTTTGGAATGTATCTAAGTCAGGAGTGTTTGGTAGATCCCAGTCTAATAATTCAGGATGGACTAGGGGTAATGGATCATCCAATTGATCCGATTTAGGGGTGGTGATGGTTTGAATGGAGGAGTCATTTGAATAGGTAGAGGTATTGACAAGGTCTATTATGGTACTCTCCTCAAGTTGGTTCGTCAAGTGTGACATCGTACTCTCTTCATGAAGTTCACTTTCATCATATTGCGGATCAAACTCTAGCAATATATCCCTAGAGATTTGTCCCTCATGCATCATATGAGCAGAGATATACTATTGAACTACGTCAACCCCTTTATCTTCACAAGACATTTTTGAGAGGCTGTCCCATTCATACTCATTGGAATCTATTTCACTAGCTTCTTGTAAGCGGTGAATTTGTTCCACTAGGTTAGTGGTAGCTGTTTCAATATCTTTTGCTTGGAGTTTCTCCTTACCTTTGATCTTCTCTTTACCCTTGTATCCCAACCCAGTAGTGTCTCAGGCTATGGAGGTAGAGGGTTGAATTGGTTCTATGAGACCATCTTTCCTTAATCCTATGGGATCATGTCCTTCATATCCCATACTTTGTAAAATAGAAAACCCTTGACCATATTGTGCAGTGGGTAGCTTAGGTTGATGGTCATTTGGTGTGGTTTCACTATCTTCATCTTTGTAAAGCCACTGTAAGACATCTTTTTCATCACTCTCATCTAATAGGTTTCCCCATCTGATGAAAGGACCCCTAGAAATTTCCAATGACTTGGCCTTGTTCATGGATGACTTTTCATAGGATTTTGGTGATATAGGCAACTGTGCTAGACAAAAGGATTGCTCAATGACATACTCTCCAACACCCTTGTCTTTGACTTTGACTATAAGCGCTAATGTTTTGGAGGTAGAAGCTAGAGAACTTGGATCCACATGGTTTGAAGAAGAGGAAGCTGCTCGATTGGTGGGGATTACAACTTCTGGTTTGGATTGGATGGTGTTGCAATACTGGAATGGATCAGGGTCACCTTGTATGGTAATTTCTTGGCCATTGTGTGGGAACTTGATACATTGATGGTATGTTGATAGAGCAACCTTCATCTCATGGATCCAAAGTCTACCTAGAAGAATGTTATACGCAAGCTCCATGTCTAGAACTTGGCACACAACATCTCTCTCTACTTGTCCAACCCTTATTGGCAAGATCACAGTTCCTTTGGAAGTTATCTCTTCTTCGTCATATGCCTTGATAATTATTTTCTTTTTAGGATCAATGGCATTTTCTGAAAACCCCAATGCAAGGATTAACTTTAACATGCATATGTTTAAACCAACCCCTCCATCTATTAGGACCCTTTTTATTTGGTGTTTATGGATTTGGGCCTCAATGTGGAGGGATGCATTATGTGGTTGGTTGATGGACATATCATCTTTCTCTGTGAAAGCTAAGAAATGTGGTGTGGTTAGCTGACCCACCATATCTTGGAATTGCTCTCGAGCAAGGTTTGTAGGAATAGTTGTTTCCAAGATGGCCTTCTCTAAGATGGCTTTGTGAGATGGGGATATATGCAATAACTCCAAAATGGATATGTGTGCAAGTGTTTTATGGAGTTGGTCAAGGATGCTGTATTGGTTCAATGTGGAGGATGACTTGGACAGAGCCCCTTGGAGAGTAATGTTTCCATGATGAGTGGTCACATTACAGTTAGGGTTATTATTGATAGTGATTACATTGATGTGTGAATCACTTTGCGAGATACGATTAACAGTGTACTTGTAAGAAACATTATTATAGTTTACTTTGTCTGCATTGTTGTTGTTTTGGTTGGATGATCCACCTTTCTCATAGTGAGGAAGAGGATTTTTGAATGCTATATGCTCACCATTAGATGTATGCCCTTCAATTGATATCCGTTTTTGATCCAACAAATATTAAATGGAATGTTTTAGCGCTTGACAATCATTAGTTTTATGTCCTTTGTTTCGGTGATATTCGCAAAAGTTAGAATCATTCCACCAAGAGGGTTTAAATTTTGGTTCACACTCACACACCGGTAGAAGCGTTATGAGGTTGCCTCCTATTAACTTCCTAAGGGTGGATTTGAGAGACTCTCCTAGTGGTGTGAACTTTCTCCTAGGAGGAAAGTTGGTAGGTCTTTGCTCATTGCTTTGAGGCTTGTTGGATGGTGTATTGTTTTGAGGTTTTGATAGATTGAAGATTGGTTGTTTGTGCACCACATTTTTACCATCTACCACATGATCGTTTACAATGGCTTTGTTCTTGGTCCAAAATTGTGACTTGTCCACATTGTTGTTAGAACTAGGGGTGTCTTTGTATAGCTTAATTTGCCCCTTTGTTATCAAGGCTTTTTCAATGAGTAGCCCCATTTCAATGACCTTACTAAAAGTAGTTGGACATTGTATTTGGATTTGATAACTTAGTTCTATGGTTAGGTTGTGAACAAACATTTCTATCATTTGTTTCTCTGGTATGTGGTAGGGACACTTGCTTGAAAGTTGTCATCATCTTTGTAGGAAAGAGGTGAAGGATTCTCCCCCCTTTTACTTGTTATTACAAAGGTCCAACATGAAGATTTCGTGTTCAGTATTGTATGAGAAATGTGTTACAAATTTATCTACTAGCTCATCAAAAGTGTGGATGTCGGGAGGTAGGCGAGAGAACCAGTCCATTGCTTGGCCTCCTAAGCTTTTTGGGAATAGTCGCATAAGATATGTTTCATTGTGTGCGACTTCTAGGCATGTTGCACTAAATTCCCTTATATGATCTCTTGGATCACCTTTTCCTCTATACTTGTCAAATTTTGGAACCTCAAACCTTGAGCAAAAAGGTATCATGAGCAAAGACTTATCAAAGGGGTATGGTGAAATATCCTCAAGGGAGTAGTGTTTTGTGGTCATCCCACTTTGGATATCTACTAACTGTTTTTGCAAGGATTAGATTTGTGTCGTTAATGTGTCCAAAGGATTGGGTGTATTCTTAGCCTTTTCCGATTTAGAAGCATCTCTGTGAATTTTGGATCCATCATTGTCAATTTTGGATCCATCTTTGTCAAGTTTAGAGCCATCTTTCAAAGACTCTGCTTCATTTGAGGAGTTAGTTTCTCTTAGATTTAAGACATCAAAACCCGCGGAAACTTAGCTCCTTGTTGAGCTAACATGAGAAAATACTTATGAGGATTCGTGGCAACAACCCTATCCATTACCTTTTGAAATTTTGGATCTTGAATTTGTTTAAGGATTTCTTCTTGACTAATCTCCTCATCATCAGAATCATTCCCACAATTGTGAATGGAACCCATTTTTTGCTTTTGTTTCAATTGGGACCTAGTTTAAACCATGCAATTTTGAGATATGGGTGAAGTTGGATTGTGAGACTTGGTGAACTTGGTTTGATGTTTTGGATTGATATGATATGAGGTGAACTTGATTGGATATGTTTAGACTAGATTTTGCTAAGGTTTTATATTGATTCTATGTTGTCCAAACAAGGTGTTCTTGAGCTATAGTGGAAACAGCAATCAAAGTGTCAATATAAAAGGTAGTCAAAATAGGGATAGATGATCACCACTATTGATATAGACTATTATTTTATCAAGATACACAAGTATAGTTTTGATGTGAAGGATGATTGTAATCCTATTATGAAACTAACCAGATATTGTTTGAATTTGGTAGAGTATTACTTATGTCTCGATGCAAGTTTTGGTTTGGTTTGATGTGTTTGGATAGTAAGATAATGGTATGCAAAGGTGATGTTTGAAAATGGCGTGAAGATGGGACTGCAAGGTTGAATTTATTTTCCAAGTATAAACTAGAGCAAAAACGGTATCCAGAAATGGTTTCAGTTTTGTCTCAAAATGTATGAAATAACTCTCTGTTGTGAATGTGCAGCGTCAGATGCGTAGGAATAAAGGGCAAATGCATAGCTCTGTACTGTATATGCACAACTCTGTATGCATAGGGCTGTGTTTCAAATGTGCAGTACTGTGTTTTAAATGCACAAAAAGGTATGTGCGTAGCAAGACGGTGTAAATGCACAACAATACTATTTAAATGCGTAGCAATAGTCAATGCGCAACACGATTTGGTAAATGTGCAGGACTGCAAAAGTTTTGCCTTTTGTTTCAGTTTGTCAATCTTGGCTTGTTTGCACGTTTTCCTAGGATGCTCTAAAGTTTGAAGTACTATCTTTGACTCAAGTTATTGCCAGAAAACACACCAAACAAGAAGTTGTCATGATTTTTTTGATACAAGTTTTTGATAAATGTAAAAATAAACAAGTACAATCCTAAGGATGGAAAGGACAATATTCATTGAATTCCAACTTGGATTTTACTCCAACCACTTACATAAAGGTAGACAGTTAGTAACTTGGTAGCACCGACTCCCCCTTATAATGCACTCACTTCTCACGCATACCAAGTTACAATCCCTCTAAAGAGTTAGATTTTCTATCTCCACACTAAATGAGTGTATGACGTTAGATAGCTTCAGAGGTCCAACCTCCTATGTCAACATATAAGGGTTTTTGGATTTCTAAAACAATTGGCTTTTTAGTATGGGATCCATTTGGGTGGTTATACGTGTTGGAATTCACTCCGTTATGGAGGCTTCCCAATCTAAAGAGGTTAGGCTCAATAGACTTTAACGCACCACAAGGGTACTGTAGGAAACATTTGTCGGTATACGGTGTTGTCACCTAAAAAATTTAAACTTGAAAAACTTAAAATTTTTAGTGCATTCTCCACTATGCCTCATTTCTGAGTCAAAATGTCTTACCATTTGCAAGTTTTATTTTTCCTGGCCCGTACAGTTCAAAAGTTTCCTAAATTTCTTGATTTCTCGATTTCATTGTCGGAGATGCTCATAGTTTTTGAACTTCATTTTGACTGTTCAAGGGTTCTCAAAAAGTTTGACTTGCCGACTTACCCTTTCGAAATCAGAGATTGAAGAACTTTTGAGAAGCGCTTTATTCCTTGTCGGGGAAGTTGATGGTTTTTGAACATTGTTCCAATAGTTTGAAGGATCATTAGAGCTCTAATGCCCCGACCTCACTCATTGTCGGGAGTTTTCAAATTTTGTGAACTCCTCCTTAAGGTTCAAAGTTCAGAATCTGTCTCGACTCCTAACTAATCAACATCTTCGCAGTGCCCGTGTTAAGTTAAGATGTACATCAAGGCACTACTGAAGTAGATTCTGATATGAGGTTTGATGGTTGTGTTTCCCAGTTTTCAAGATATCATCAGCTCATCTGATTACTCGTGTGGTATGTAATGAGAATGTCTTTTCAAGAGTTATGAAATGTGAGCTCAATCTTAAGGCTCATTTCTCAAGGTACAAAATTAATGATGCATTAATTACCTCTTAAGTGACAAGTGTAACAGAGCTCACTAAGGTGGTAGCATGGCATTAACAATTTTAAAAACCATCATTACCTGCTAGCGTAATTAAATAAACCTGACTGTAGAGAAAGGTGACGGTGTTCTCTGAATTCAGTCTTTCTTATCGACCAAGTCATCTTTCGGAATGGGACTTCTTGTGAATAATGAAATTTGGGATGATGAGCCTATGCCTGTCCTACAACCTAATTTACATTGGCCCAAGGGAGAGCAGATTGATATCATCTCCTAGTTACACATAGTTGATTGGAAGGAGAAAAACAGTTATGCTAAATACCGCAGGGCAATTTTCATCCTGGAAGAAGAAGAAGAACGTGCTGAGTTGCACCAACATTTTATGGAAATACGCTTGGAATTAGGAGCTGCCCCCGTACCTGGGGCAGTCTAATGCCACTTGTCTTGCATGCATGAAGTTCTTTTGTAATTAGTGATGGTAACCAAAATTTTGATATAATGTAACCGTTTCCATTTTAAGGTCACTTTCTTGATAAAGGTTACTTAAAAAGACTATTTCAAACAGTTATAATTTTTGGAGGTTTTGAAAAATTATAAAGGAAGGACTTTCGAGGGGAGGAACATCTTTTTCTAGCTGTTTGTGAATAGGGGAAGGGGAGCAAGTTTATCCTATTTTGTCTTTCCAGTTATCTTTTTCTTAGCTCAACTTATGTAACAAGGCATTATAGAAACTTTGAGTTTTGTTATATTGAAGAAATGAAGAACTACTTACAGAACTTTGTGTCTCTAAATATCTTTTATGATTGCAATTGTTCTTGTGTCAATTTGTAATTTGTCTTCAATATCATTTCTGTTATATTTGCATGTGTTAAAGAGAAATATAACTGTATCTTTTTATCAATCTATCATTGTTCGTGGGTGTCAAGTAAATAGACTCTGTATCATTTATTTACATTCATTTCTTTTAGAATTAATCCTTCGCATTCACTTTCATGGTTATGGGTGGGTGTTAGTTTACCTTTTTTGCTTTTTGGTCAAAAGCATACCCTATTTTTCTTTCTTTGGAAATCACTCGAAGGTAGCTGCGCCTTGTAAAATAAGCAGAGAACACTTGTAACTATCATTGCAAGTGACTCAACTGTTGGTTACGCTGTCACTATTATGGGCAAATAGAGTATAAATCTAAAGTGACAAATTTGTCAACCAACAGATTTTTGGTGACTCTGCTGGGGATTCAAAAGTGATAGACCAGTGTTATTATTTTCCTAGAAATTTGAAGGTGCCTTCTCGAGGATTGAGGTTGGCAGCTCTACAAAATGAAATGTGTCCAGAAGCAATTTATTCTAGTAAAGATTTCTATCTAATTTCTTTTTCTGATTTGCATTATGGCCTTAATTTCTTCCCAGCCATGGGGAAATCATTTTGGTCCTCTATCTTTGCCTGTGTATTCACCATTGCCAAAAGGATCAAGAAAGCATTTCCTGAAGTTCAGTGGAGAGAACCATCAAGATGCTAAAAACCATATTCTTGCATTCACGGTTGAATGAGAAGTTTTGGGGGTAAGTAAAGAAGATATTTTTATTTGGCTATTTATTGAATCTTTGATTGGACCTGCAGTAGATTGGTTTTGTTGTTTAGAAGAGAAGTGCATAACTGACAGGGATTCATTGAAGAAGAAGTTTTTGGCAAGGTATAAAGGCCCTATTGATGAAGCTGCTCTATTGTGTCAATTTTTCAACATTGAGGAATCTATCAGAGACTTTGTGGATAGGTTTAAACGACTGTTCAAAAAAATTTCTACCTCTATTCAACCGGGTAAGCAACTTCATCTATGTACTTTTATTTCTACATTACATCCAGATGTTCAATTTGAATTGAAACGGTGTAAAGTAAATGATACTGAAATTGCTCAGCAAGAGGCCATAAAAATTGAAGATAACTTGTTATTAAGTGGGTTATGGAAAGCAAATTAGGTTGTAGATCATTTGAAATATGAATCTCTGAGGAAGCCTATCATGCAAAAATCAATTTTCCAGCCTATGAACTATCAATACATGCAATCTTCTTCTGTTGAATGCTCTAATCTCACTATTTTTGATTCAAAGCACTTTGGTAGAGATAGGGAAAGTGTTGTGAAAATGAAATCTCATATGAACAATAGAATGGAAGTTTATTACTTACATAATGAGGGAGATAATGATGTATCTATAAGTTCCCCATGTAATGTAGAAGATGAACAATCCTCCTGTGGTTCAAATTGTAGAGAAAGTTATGCAACTTGTACTATTTTAGCTCCCTTGTCTACTGCAGAGATATAATCAAGCAATGAGGAGCAACATGGGGTTACACAGCATGAAGATAAAGAGCTGAATGCCTTTTCTCTAGAATGCATGTGAGTTAAACATGAAAGCTTCACATCTCCTGAGTCAAATAATATAGAGGTATGGTTGCAAGAAGAGTTCATAAATGCTGAAATTTTTAAACAAGATTTGAAAGGTGAGGTTAAAATTGGTCATGATAGCTTTACTAAAAGTGGTCTAACAGATAAATGTAATGAGTGTCATAAGTACCTTAACGCATGCGACAATGAATTTTTATGTGGAGTATTGGATGGAGATGGTTACATTATTGAAATTAAAATGGATGTAGCCACTCGTGTCTCCCATGATAAGAAAGAAGGTATGAATGGTTCTGTATTTTCTCCTGAATTAGAAATATTTAATTTTGATATGGATGAAAAAGACCCTAACAAGAGAATGGATGAATTTCATTCCCAATCTACTTATCCTCTCAGTAATGATGAAGACTTCACCTCTTCCACACCTACATCTCAAAATAATCAGGTACTAGATGATCTTGTGCAAGTAAGCTTTTTGAAGGGTTTTTATAGTAATGTGCATTTTCAACCCAATATGGTGTAACCATCTTTGCTTGATGAAGAATCTCATGCTACAACACATCATTTTCAAAAAGAGGACAACGATGTGGAGGCTAATTTTTTTTTGAAATGCCCTTTGAGGAAGCAGTGAAAGCATGTGAAGAAAAAGGTGAAAGTGAAACTGTTTCTCTAGTGCACATACAATCAAAGGGTGAGGATAAAGGTTTTGTTTTGATTCCTCCTCTTCAAAATTCTCTTTCTTTTGGGAGTTATTCATTCAGCTTTGCACAAAATTGTATCAAAGAAAAAGATCTTATTGTGTCTGCTTGTGATGGTACATATAAGATGCAGAATCAAAAAGAAGAATTTGGAGAGACAGATCACTCTGAGTGTGATGATGAGGCTAATGCAGTTGATGAAAAGGAACATAGTGAAGTATATATTGCAAGTCATAATTTATGTGTGGGATTTCCAATTCAAGGTTTGGTTTCTCTTGGCTGGTCAAATCAAGTGTATCATGATGCTATACCTAGTGCTATTTGGACAGATGCTGGTAATTATGTACTGGGCAATGCTAACATGAGTCATCCATTTGAAGAAGCATACAATGAAGAGTGGATTTTTTAGCATCAAGTCACATCTAGAGGGTCTTTATGTGATGCCATTCTTATCATTTTGATCATGGTGGTCACCAGTTGGTATCTATTGGTGTGCGAGCTTCTCATTCATCAATCATTATTTCGCAGAGGCTGCTATTTCTCCTAGCCTATTAATGGATTTGCACGACCATTCTGGAGTTATCTGAGGTAGGGTCTTCCTACCATATACATATTTGGAGTTTTTGTTGTGCTGGTAGTGTAGTTGTTTCCTTTTCCTGTCGTGTTCCATTTTTGGCTTGCTCTGGCTCCTTTGTCCCCTGTGCTCTTTGACTCTGCTGCCCAATGGATTTATGCACTAGTCCATGCTTGTGATTCTGGGATCCTTGCTTCATCCTTTGTAGTCCTCATCCTTGACTAGAGCCTGTTGTTGTCGCCTGAAAAATTTGAACTTGAAAATTTAAAATTTTTAGTGCATTCTCCACTATGCCTCATTTCTAAGTCAAAATGTCTTACCATTTGCAAGTTTTTTTTTCCTGGCCTTTACAGTTCAAAAGTTTCCTAAATTTCTTGATTTCCTAATTTCATTGTCAGAGATGTTCATAGTTTTTGAACTTCATCTTGACGGTTCAAAGGTTCTCAAAAAGTCTGACTTGCCGACTTACCCTTTCGAAATTAGAGATTGAAGAACTTTTGATAAGTGCTTTATTCCTTGTCGGGGAAGTTGAAGGTTTTTGAACAATGCTCCAATAGTTTGAAGGATCATTAGAGCTCCAATGCCCCGACCTCACTCATGTTGGGAGTTTTCAAACTTTGTGAACTCCTTAAGGTTCAAAGTTCAGAATCTGTCCCGACTCCTGACTAATCAGCATCTTCACAGTGCCCATGTTAAGTTAAGATGTACATCAAGGCACTACTAAAGTAGATTCTGATATGAGGTTTGATGGTTGTGTTTCCCAATTTTCAAGATATTGTCAGCTCATCTAATTACTTGTGTGGTATGTAATGATAATGTCTTTTTAGGAGTTATGAAATGTGAGCTCAATCTTAAGGCTCGTTTCTCAAGGTGCAAAATCAATGATGCATTGATTACCTCTTACATGACAAGTGTAACAGAGCTCACTAAGGTGGTAGCATAGCATTAACAAGTTTAAAAACCATCATTACCTGCTGGCGTAATTAAATAAACCTAACTGTAGAGGAAGGTGATGGTGTTCTCTGAGTTTAGTCTTTCTTATCGACCAAGTCATCTTTCGGAATGGGACTTCCTGCGAATAATGAAATTTGGGATGATGAGCCTATACCTGTCCTACAACTTGATTTACATTAGCCAGAGGGAGAGAAGATTGATATCATCTCCCAGTTATGTACAGTTGCTTCGAAGGAGAAAACTAGTTATGCTGAATACCGCAGGGCAATTTTCATCTTGGAAGAATAAGAAGAACATGCTGATTTGCGTCAATTTTTTATAGAAATACGCTTGGAATTAGGAGCTACCCCCGTACTTGGGGCAGTCTAATGTCACTTGTCTTGCATGCATGAAGTTCTTTTGTAATTAGCGATGGTAACCACAATTTTGATATAATGTAATCGTTTATGTTTTAAGGTCACTTTCTTGATAGCAGTTACTTAAAAAGACTATTTCGAACAGTTATAAATTTTGGAGGTTTTAAAAAACTATAAAGGAAAGATTTTTGAGGGGAGGGGCATCTTTTTTCGACTGTCTGTGAACAGGGGAAGGGGAGCAAGTTTATCCTGTTTTGTCTTTCCAGTTATCTTTTTTTAGCTCAACTTATGTAACAAGGCATTACAGAAACTTTGAGTTTTGTTATATTGAAGAAATGAAGAACTATTTACAAAACTTTGTGTCTCTAAATATCTTCTATGATTGCAATTGTTCTTGTGTCAATTCGTAATCTGTCTTCAATATCGCTTCTGTTATATTTGTATGTGTTAAAGAGAAATATAACTATATCTTTTTATCAATCTATCATTGTTCGTGGGTGTCAAGTAAATGGACTTTGTATCATTTACTTACATTCATTTCTTTTAGAATTAATCCTTCACATTCACTTTCATGGTTATGAGTGGGTGTTAGTTTACCTTTCCTTCTTTTTGGTTAAAAGCATACCCTATTTTTCATTCTTTGGAAATCACTCGAAGGTAGCTGCGCCTTGTAAAATAAGAAGAGAACACTTGCAACTATCAGTGCAAGTGACTCAACTGTTGGTCAGGCTGTCATTGTTATGGACAAATAGAGTATAAATCTAAAGTGACAAATTTGTCAACCAACACACGGCAACACCCGTTGTTTCTAATTTTCATCACAAGCACAATTTATTTATAGCAGCTTAGAAGTGGCTTGGCTTTAGCCCGTTACCACTTGAGGTCATCTCACTTGGAAGAAATGCAATCCCAAGGGCAAGCCTCTTCTAAAGGTTACAAAAATAAAATGATGAGTTTGGAATTTTGGTCAGCCAAGAAGGGGAGAGCATAGTCCTATCATCATTTTCAAGCACATAGTACACTGGTTCTTTATCCTCCTAGAGTTTAAAAAAAACAAAAAAAAACTAAGTATGTTTTACTCTACCAAGAACAATCCATTGACAAGATAGCAAAAACTTGGAAAAGATAGTTAATTTTACCCTTCTAAACAAATCTACGCGAAGATTGTTGTTGAAGAATCAAATAATTTACTTTCCCCTATTTAAGCTAGATGAGAGATTTGTAAATGCAAGATTGACTTGAAAGGTTTGTTCAATTTTATCCACCTAGGTTGGGACTATGTGCAAGTTGTAATGCAACAATTGTAGGAGTACAATCAACATTGAGAGGGGGGGGGGGGTGAATTAGTGTTGATACACAAAAGCCAATTTTTATCTCCTCTCTAAAATTGTCAATAAGATTTGTCTGAATTGAATCAATTATCAAAAACACATTCACCAAATCTTTAATTATATAGGACACATGAGATTATGCAAATCATCAACACAAGAAATTATACAAGACATCAATACAAGAAGAATTAACGAGTGGAAAACTCTCCTTGGGTAGAAAAACCACTCAAACTACCTCACTGGCTTAAGTATAAAATCTTCAACTTTACAAAGTCTCACTGACTTTTGATTGCCTCACTGGCATACAGAAAAGTCTCACTGACTTACATCAATGCCTCACTGGCATAACATGTCTCACTGACTTAATATTGCCTCATTGGAAAAATACAATCACCATGATCAACATATAAAACATAATGTGCAAGACTTGATTGCCATTCAATCTGATTTGCACCATTCAAATCAAATTATCTGCAACATATATTCTATCATTCCACTCCTCTGACACTTCATCCTTGAGATCATGATTCACCTGATCAAGAAAACACCTCTTTTTCACTGAGAATTGGTTTTCTCATTTATTTATCTGTATTTTCTTTTCAATTGAACCTTCATAAAATTTTCTTCAGTACTGCATATCGATCTCATACAACCACATTCCATCAATCCACCTACATATATATAAGATTTCAAAAGACCTTTGATCTTCCATCTTGTTTGCATTTTCATCATCTTCAAATTTTCTTTCACCTGAAGAAGGATAGTTTGTCCGTGCATCTGAAACAAAAATCACATCATTTCATCTTCCTTAATCTGCAAAAATAAGAGTTAGAAATCATAAAATGACATTTTATTTTTACACAAATAAAATCTCTGTTCATCTGCAAAAATCCTTTCATATTCTTCTTCAAGAAAATCATTTCCTTCATCTGAAATAATCCTTGATATACACTTGTCTACATATAAATTTTCAAACTTGTTCATCTTCTCCAAAATGATATTAAATAAAATTTTCAATTCAATCTACCCCTTTTAAAAAGAATAAAATATCAAGAACTTTCATTTTTCCTCTCTGCCATCTCTGCATAAAAAAATGAATGATGTCCTTAAATCATGTTGCCCCTATAGAATTATCTTCCATATTTTTATTCTCCAAATCCATTCATGTTCCCCATAAAAATCTCCTTCTGTAAAAACATCTTCAATAAATTCAAATTCAAAAAACTCTTCAAATTCTCTTCATCTCCAATCTGATCATCTACATAAAAAAACATATTTGTATCCACAACTCTTCTCTTATGAGAATAGAAAAATAAAGGCATAAAAAGCCTATCTTCACTCATAAAAATAAAATCAATACTTCACTCATTTTAGAAAAAAAAATCTTCCTCTTTTATCTCGTCTGCCATGAAAAAAATAGGATGGAATCTTAAAAAAATTGCTTTTAAAAAAATTCAACAACTACTACCATTATTGCTAAAAATAGCCTCCAAACAAATCTTAAACAATGCAGTCTAGAAAAGATGACATCTACAAGCACGTTAACGTGCATACACAGGTGAGGAAACAAACTTTAAACTATAGCCTTTGATATTGGCCTGCGCGCCCACTAAACTTTTAAAAAGAGCCCTTGATTTACTTTTGGCGCCAGCTCGCCTATAATGCATACCGATGACTTTAGTTTCACAAGGGAGAGGACTGGTCATAACAATGATGTGAAACCCCTTTAATAGGTAAATATTAGTGATATGACCTATGAATACAGGTCAACAACAAAATAAAACAAAAAGAGCACCATGGAGATGACAGGGAACAAAAGACTTATTATGATGAGCTTTAATAACTATAATTTAGAATTTTTGACCCCTTAGTTTCTTTTTAACACAAACCTTGATAGGATAGATGAAAAATTATGCATCTTAGACTCAACAAATTAAAAAAAAATGACTTTGCATAGTCCAATGAACAAATTCTGCCATATGCATTGAGGTCACCTCTTGTTATTGATTCTTGGAGACTTGAACATTACCAATTGAGATTTTCTTTCACATCACATGTATGATGCATGATGCAATTCTACAAGCTAAACACCATCCAACATAAATATCTGATATGCATTGCTCTTGCATTACTGAAGCATGAAGCAACTTCCTTATCAACTTGTGTCAACTTGCAACATAAAGAAATCATCTCCATCTGTGGCAAACATGAAGCAATCAACCTATAACAACCTTGAGGCACATCAACAACAATATACCACCAACAAACTTGTATTGAGGCATATCTTGAAAGCATATAATGTATGATGATGAGCACATCCTAAGATCCATTGGAACATACACTGTAACACCAACTATAAACAACCCTACAAGAGCATATGAACTATTTATGATGATGACATCCATAACATAATAATCCTGATTGAAGACCACATCTAAATTCACATCAACCATATGAAGATTCATGATGAATACCTTAAACATGACATCTTGTCATATGGAGACCAAACATAAGAACACAAGAACACATCTTGCCATATGAAAACTCAACACCTTTTTGACATCAATGACAATCAATCACCATCAACAATACCATTTACTTTCTCCTAATTAGATCTAGCTGAAAATTTGCATGAAGATATCAAATTACTTCCCCCCTAATTAAATCTAGATGAAGTTATGATGCAGCTAAATGACTAAACAAATGCTCCTACACCTGCAAGAAGAGTTAGTACAAAAATATTTCCAAAACCAATACAAATTTTTTGTCAAAATGTAAATGCGCAGGAATAGGAATTAAATGCGTAGCATTGCTTAGTAAAAGCGTAGAAATGTGGATGCGCAGGACTATTCAGTGAATGTGCAGAAACGTGAATGCACAGTGAAACATGGTGAATGCGTGCAAAGATGACGTGAATGCGCGGAAAGATGAATGCGCAGAAGGAAGCTGTGAATGCGTAGGACTGGAATGTGAATGCACTGAAATGACTTGTCACGACAGTAGCTTCATAAAAAATTCAAATGGAGGTTATAAATGGGGCAAGGCCCCATGGTGGGTGCCAAAAATGCTAGAAGAAATATGAACACAAGCATTAAACTACTAAATATCCAATAACTCAATGGAAATGATGCAAATACAAATAAACGATTGATCTTGTATATGATATGAGCTCTCAAAAGTTATACTTCCTTGCTATTGAAGATGACAATAAGAGAATGGCTAGGTGATGGATAATGCAATGAAGATTAACCTACAATACAACTATAAGATGATGGATAATGGAGATATAATGCCATGGTTGAATGATTGGATGATAATGGGATTATGCAAAGGCAATGAGGATACTTTGCCAAAGGCACACTGGTAGAATTTCTATAGAGTAAGATTACAAATCTCTTGGATTGTTGAAATGAGGGAATGAGGGTTCCTTTTATAGGCCAAGGAGGGGCAATTCCAAGTGTCACGATCTCAATGGTGGAGAAGAAGTCTTGTGCAGTGTACGATGGAGATTTGGTTGGTTGGGATGAGGGAGAGAAATATGGAGGATGTTCCTCTCACCTTGACAAGGTGGAGAGAAAGGTGTGACATGAGGCCACATGTCACAAGGCTCACCAAGACCATAGAGTGAAGGTCAAAGAAGGAGTCGTTGTTTGTAGGATGGTTGGAAGGAATATAGGGACTTATGGGACAAGTGTCTCAAGGTGTCTTTTGACCAAAATGACATGGAGATACCATGGTCATGAGAATAGGGATGGTTAGAGGAATAATAGGACATGTGGGTGAGGGAAAAATAGATAATTAAATATTAAAATATTTAATTAAGTTTGGAACATGATGAGGTGGATTCTGAGGGAGATAATCATAGGAAATGTTCCTACTACGTTTACAAGGTAGAGGAATATGTGGATCCATAAGCCACATGTCATGATGCTCACAAAGACCTGTGAGTTAAAAGTGGAAGATGTTGAGAAGATTGTGGAAGGAGGACTCTTGGTTGTTGGAATGTGAGAGATAAACTAGGATTTTGAAAGACAAGTGTCTTTGACCTTGGATATGATTGAGAAATCATAGGAAACATGTGGAGAAGAAATAGGGCACATGTTGAGGGGATAATTGCTTAATTAAATATTAAAAATATTTAATTATTGGAGCAACTTGGTGAGGTGGATAAGATGATGTGGTATAGATGATGTGGAATAGATCATGTGGAATTATGGAATGAAGACTTTAGGATAAGATGATTGATTAAATAATTTAGAATTATTTAATTAGGGATGACATTAGAATTTAATAGGTTTAATTAAATAAATAGATTTTTAATTAATTCTTAGAATATTGAAGATGAACGCAAATCAGATAAATAAATTGATGAATTTATTCATTGATAGAAGAATAGAAATTAAAATAAATAATAAATATTTAATTAATTCACTTTGCCATTTTTGGGTGTATACAGGTATAAATACTAATGATGAGATCAAAGATGTTGAAATAGATGGTAAGGCCAAACATGCCCTTTTAAGTGGTCTTACTAATTCTGTGTTGGTGAAAGTTGTGAATTTGAAAACTGCTAATGAGATTTGGAAAAAGTTGGAAAGTGTTTATGAAGGAGATGATAAGGTCAAACAAGCTAAAATGTAGAATTTGAAGCTCATGTTTGAGACCATGCAAATGTCTGAAGATGAAAACATTAAAAGCTACTTACAAAAGGTGGATGAAGTTATCAATGGCATCAAAGGACTTGGTGGAAATATAGATGATAAAGAAGTGATATTGAAGGTACTCAAAAATCTTCCTAAAGCTTGCAGTCATAAGGTTTCTGCTATTGAAGAATTACAAAATTTGAATCAGTTTACCAAAGATCAGTTGCTTGGCAACTTAAATACTTTTGAAATAAGAGAGTTTGGCACAACTAGTGGAATTGCAAAGGATGAGACTGCTTTTAAGGATGGCAAATTGGAGAAGATTGTGGAATCAGATCCGGAAGACCTTGATGAAGTGGAAGCTAACTTTGTGAGAAGGATGAAAAAGGGTACTACAAAATTTAGTGGTAAGTTCCCTTTTAAATGTTATAGTTGTTGAAAAATAGGTCATTATGCTTCAAGATGTCTAGATAGAGTTCTAAGGATTAAGAATAGGGAAAATAGAGGTAAGATGGTTAAGAAAATTCACTATGTTAGAGAAGATTCAAGTATTTCTAATGATGAATCTGATTATGAGGATGATAATGATAATGAATTCTTATTCATAGCCCTAAGAGATGAAACTGTTTCTGCTAACTTTAGAAGATGTGTGAAGGAAAAGGGTTCAGAAGCAGGTACTAACCCTGAAGGCACTATAATGTTTGCTTTTCATGCTAGAAGAGAAAAAGATGACTGGGTCATTGACAATGGATGCTAAAATCATATGACAGGTGATAAGAGTAAGTTTGTTAAACTTGAAAAATATGATGGTGGAGTAGTTAGGTTTGGTGATGATGCAACTACTAAGATCTGTAGAAAAGGTTCAAACATTTTTGATGGAAAGCATAAGATGTTAGAAAAAAATAGAAATCAATGCAGAATAATTTCTCAGAATCGCAACAACAAGAATTATGAAGACAGATAAATAAAGAACATAAATAAAAATTGCACAATATGGAGATAGGATTTAACATGGTTCACCCAATGTGGGCTACGTCCACTAAGAAACACTTGCTCAGATTACTCTTCTCACAATTACAATGCATAAATATTGTTTGGAGCTATGCTCAACAAACTTTCTCGAATTCACACACTCTTTTCACCTTCTCAATTCTTCTTGTATTTTACCTATTATATGTCTGTCTATTTATAATTACATCAATAGGTAACTGACATAGTGGTTTTACAAAACAATGGGTACCAAACCATGGGCCAAGTCAACCCATAACAGTTCCCATTAATAATGGGTGATGACTCCACCCATATAAAAGTATAAATCAAACACATAACTATACTTGCAGAAAAAGGGGATCCACACATATCTATACCCCCGAACCCCGGTAAGGTTACATAAAGAGCGTACAGTATTTGAAATACATTGTAATATGGAAATAGGCTCCATAACATAACAATCTCCCACTTGGAGATTGATTTGCTTTGAGCAAGCTTCTCAACCCTTCATTGTCATTTATGAAGGCCAACCAAAGCTAAACATAGCTTCAGTTTTTTCTTTGTGACCACCTTGGTTATCATGTCTGTAGGATTCTGACTGGTATGAATCTTCTCTAGCTTGAACTTCTCTTCCTCCAAAGATATCCTGATGAAATGGTACCTCAACTGTATATGCTTCATCCTAGAGTGGAAGGTAGAGTTCTTTGCTAGGTATATAGCACTTTGACTATCACTATACAACTTCCCTTCCACCTGCTTATGCCCCAACTCCTCAAGAAATTATTGTAAGCAAATCATCTCTTTACTTGCCTCTGTGGTAGCAACATACTCAGCCTCTGTGGTTGTAAAAGACACAAGTTTCTGTAGTCATGAAATCCAACTCACTGTTGTGTCACCTACTGTAAATACATAACTTATCATACTCCTCTTGTTGTCCAAATATCTAGCCATGTTTGAATCGACATAGCCACGCAAAGTGGTGTCCAATCAACTGTAGCACATAACTATCTCCATGGTCCCTCTCAAATACCGAAGGATCCACTTCACTGCTTGCTAGTGCTCTTTACCAGGATCACTCATGTACCTACTCACTGCTCCCACTGCATGAGAAATATCTAGCCTAGTGCACACCATCGCATACATCAAGCTGCCAACTGCTGATGAGTAAGGTACCTTGGACATCATGTTTTTCTCCTGTATCTTGAGATACTACTCCTTTGATAACTTGAAATGGCTTGCCAAAGGAGTCCCAACCAGTTTAGCATTCTGCATACTAAACCTCTCCAAGACCTTCTTAATGTACTCTTCTTGAGATAAAGAAAGATTTCTTTCCTTCCTATCTCGAGATATTCTCATTCTAAGGATTTGTTTTGCTACCCCCAAATCCTTCATAGAAAAGGAATTACTAAGTTGTTCCTTGAGTAGCTTTTTTTCCTGCATGTTCTTACCTATAACCAACATGTCATCTATTGGGATAAGGTGCCATTAATCTTGTAAATCCCAATATTGTATTTATTCTATTTATTATTTATAATTTGTAATTACCCATAAGGGATGTACAAGTTTCACCAGCAGAAGTAAAAAATATTTACTATCCACGGTAATTACGGAGTCACTGCACGGTAAGTCCTAGAGTTACTGGCGGTAGTTACAGAATGTCATTTACTATGGTAAATGGTAATTGGTCAAAGTGGGGTGCACATGTGGAGGAATAATCTATTTTTAGTGTTATGACGCACGTCATAGATGCTGTAAGAAGGTGTAAGAGATTCTATGACAACTGTAAGTTGTCATAAGAATCTGACACTAATAATAGCATATGACACATCATAAGATGTTGTAAGTGGATATTTTTGGCCCCAATGCATTCAAGCTTGCATGGGCACATTTTTCTGAGTGTAGGATGCATGTATGACAACATTTATGACCCTGTAAGAGCCTATTCTTGGCCATGGACGCCCAAGGTTGTATTGTTGACTCTTGACAAGTGTTATGGGCTTGTAAGAAGTCATTTAATGTCTTGAGGTTATGTAAATTCTATAAAAACCATAGCATAGTAGATGAGAGGAATATAATAGTTTACAGGTACCCAGGTTCTACCAAAGTGAAGGTTGGAGGATAGAGGAAGTGAATGTATTTGTAATCTCCTCTTGTGAAGATAATACAACTTGACCTCTTTTCTTGGTGGAGTTTTTTACCTGAAAGGGTTTTCTCCACGTTAAACACTTGTGTTATGTGCTTCATTTTGCTTCTAGTATATTTCTGTATTGTGGGTTTATGTTTTGATTACAATCTCCATTGTTAATAACACACAATTAACGATTGCTGAAATTTATTCAAATCAAATTTCTATTGAAGTAGTGTTGCTTTCATTTCTAACATCATCCACATACAAACATAGAATAATATAACTACCGTCATCAAATTTCTTGATATACATGCAATGGTTTGAATGACACCTATAGTATCTTTGCTCCATCATAAAATTGCAAAATTTCTTGTACCACTGTCATGGAGCTTGTTTTAGGCCATACAAGCTCTTCTTTAGTTTGCAAATCATGTTCTCCTTCCCTGTGACCTCATATCCCTATGGCTTCTCCATGTATAAATCTTCCTCCAAATCACCATGAAGGAATGCAGTCTTCACATCCAATTGCTCTAAGTGCAAATCTTCTGTTGCCACTATCCCAAGAATAGTCCTAATAGAAGTCATTTTAACCACTGGAGAAAAAATCTCATCGAAATCAATACCTTTTTTTTTGTGCAAACCCCTTGACCACCAATCGGGCCTTGTACCTTTTTCTACCTCCATCCTTCTCTTTAACTCTGTACATCCACTTATTCTTCAATGCTCTCTTACCTTCAGGTAGGTTTACCAAATCCTAAGTCTGATTCTCCATGAGAGATTGATGCTCCTCATCCATGGCTTGTTCCCACTTCTTCCTGGCATCTACTTGCATTGCTTCTTCAAAGCACTCTGGTTCTCCATTGTTAGTGAGTAATAAATAATTAAGAGATAGAGAAAAAAGTTTAGGTTCCCTTCTTACCCTAGAAGATCTCCTTACCTCAGGAGTTTGGGATTTTGAACTATTTGCTTGGACACTTTACTATCTATAATGTCCTCCAACACTATGTACTCTTTTTTGGATTCCTCTCTTTGATCCTCCAACTGCTATTTGTACATGACTTTTTCATTAAAGACCACATCCCTAGAGCAAATGATTTTCTTGTCCTTAAGACTCCAAATCTGGAAACCAAAATCATCCTCACCATAACCAATAAAGGCGAATTTTTTAGATTTAGCCTCTAACTTGGTCCTATCATCTTTATCAATATGAATCAAGTCTTCACAACCAAATACTCTAAGAAATGAATAATCAATCTTCTTACTAGACCAAGTTTCCTCATGTATGCCTCCATCCAAGATCATTGAAGGTCCTCTATTGATCAGATATACGATAGTGTTCACCGCTTCTACCCAAAACTCAAAGGGTAGTCTTGCATGCAACCTCATGCTCCTAGCATGCTCCATGATAGTCCTGCTCATTCTTTTTAACACTCCATTTTGCTATGGAGTTCTTGAAACTGTCCTCTGTCTACAAATTCCATTTCTAGAACAGTAATAAAAAAATTATTGTTGGAATATTCTCCACCATTATCTGACCTGGGACATTTTAACACCTGTTTCATTCTCAACCAAGGCTTTCCATCTTTTAAATGTATCAAACACATCATATTTTCTCCTAATGCCGTACACCCAAACTTTCCTAGTTACATCATCAATAAATGTTACATAATAAGATGAACCACCAATAGAAGATACCTGATCCAGCCCCCATACATTTGAATGAACCAACTCTAATTTATTCTCCTTTCTATGTGGTCCAACTTTGAGAAACATTACCCTTTTCTATTTTCTGTACACAGAGTCTTCACAGAAATCTAAATCAACTTCTTTCAATATGAGCAATCTATCTTTCAAAATATTCATGCCCTTTTGGCTCATGTGACCAAGCCTATGGTGCCACAAAGTTGCATCTGCTTTTGCAACAACTAAATTAACATAATCGACATTACTAGATAAATACAAGGTACCAACCTTCTTACCTCTTGCTACCACAAGAGCAACCTTGGACACCTTCTAAGAATATGCTATAAAAGTCACCATACAACCTTCACTACTTAGCTACCCTGCAGATACCAAATTTCGTCTCAACTTGGGCACATGCTTGACAACCTTCAGTAGCCAAGTGTTCCCATTCTACATCTTGACTTGAACATATCCTTTTCCTACTATGCTGCAAGGCTCATCATCACCAAGATAAACATGTCCAAAATCCCCTTGAACATAATCAATAAAATAATGCCTATGCGGTGTAGCATGAAAAGAAACCCCTGAATCTAAAACCCAAGACTCAACAATATTATCCATGGAGAGAATTAATGCATCCTGACAAACATTACCTACTGCCACATTTACCTCCTTGGCGTCTTCCTAATTGTTCTTCTTTCCTTGAAGAGCCCAACAATCTTTCTTTGCATGCCCAATCTTTCCACAGTGCTAGCATTCCATCTTGATCTTTGATTTTAACCTTCTAGGACCATTTGACTTTCCATGGATTCCTTTTCCTCTATGCTTTTGTCTCCCTCTACTCTCCACCGCCAAAGCATTACCTGAATTAGAAGACTCGCCAGAGCTTTTTCGATGCATTTCCTCATTAAAAATTACTCCTAAAACATCCTCAAACTTCAACTTGGCATTGTTAGAGACTGAATTGCTTATAGCCATCACCAGGCTGTTCCAACTCTCTGGTAAGGAGCACAAAAAAAGTAGAGCCCATAACTTCATCATCAAAGTCATTTTTTATAGAGTTCAACATACTCACATTTGTATTAAATTCATTTAAATGATCAGTAACTGAAGCATTTTCAGGCATCTTCATATTAAATAATTTTTTCATCAAAAATATTTTATTAGAAGCAGAGGGTTTCTCATATAACTTCCCTAACGTGTTTATGAGACCATTCATGGTTTTCTCCTATGATATATTAAATGCAACTAAAGATGCAAGGCATAACCGGATGGCCCCGAGTGCTTTCCTATCAAGAAGCTCCCAATCCTCATCTAACATACTCGCTGATTTCTTTCCTATTCCTGCCAGCGGGACATGGAGGTCCTTATGATAGAGGTAATCCTCCATCTGCAACTTCCATAGACCAAAGTTCTGCCCATTAAACTTTTCAACTTTTGATCTACTATCATCAGCCATAGCTCCCACTCAAGCTAATATCCCTTCCTACAATTCAACACTTCAACAAATCCAACTTGAAGCTCTGATACCAGTTGTTAGAAAAAAAATAGAAATCAATGTGGAATAATTTCTCAGAATCGCAACAACAAAAATTGTGAAGAGAGATAAATAAAGAACATAAATAAAAATTGCACAATATGAAAATAGGATTTAACATGGTTCACCCAATGTGGGCTATGTCCACCAAGAAACACTTGCTCAGATTACTCTTCTCACAATTACAATGCACAAATATTGTTTGGAGCTGCACTCAACAAACTTTCTAGAATTCACACTTGAACTCACACACTCTTTTCACCTTCTTAATTCTTCTTGCATTTTACCTACTGTATGTCTGTCTATTTATAATAACATCAATAGGTAACCAACATAGAGGTTTTACAAAACAATGGGTATCAAACCATGGGCCAAGTCAAGCCATAACAGTTCCCATTAATCACAGGTGATGACTCCACCCATATAGAAGTATAAATCAAACACATAACTATGCTTGTAGAAAAAGGGGATCCGCACATATCTGTACCCCTAAACCCTAATGAGGTTACATTAAGAGTGTACAATATTTGAAATACATTGTAATATGGAAATAATCTCCATAACATAACATAACACTGATGATGTTCTTTATGTTAAGAGTTTAAAGCATAATCTTTTGAGTGTTGGACATATGTGTAGAAAATGATACAATCTTATGTTTCAGGATGATGGTTGTGAGATTAGAAAAACCTCCAAAATAGTGACTGCTGTTGGAAAGAGGATAGGTGGAAATATTTATCATCTCAAAGGTGGTGATGGTTATTGCTTTATGAATCAGATTAGTGAGAGTTGGCTATGGCATATGAGATTGTGTCACATCAATTTTGATAGCCTGGTAAGGATAAGTTCAGTTCAAGCTATGAGAGATTTGACAAAGACTACAAAGCCCATCAATGCTTTTTGTAAGGAATGTTAGATTGGAAAGAAAACAAGAAGAAGCTTCAAAGTCAAGGATTAGTTGTCTACTAGATTGTTGGAATTGGTATATACAAATCTTTGTGGTCCTACCAGAGTAAGGAGGTTTCAAGGTGACAGGTATTTTATGTTATTTATTGATGATTGCTCTAGAATGACATGGGTCACTTTTCTCAAGGAAAAATCAAAAGCCCTAGATAACTTTAAAGCCTTTAAAGCAATGGTTGAAAATGAAATGGATATGAAGATCAAATGTTTGAGGTCTGACAGAGGTGGAGAGTTTAATTCTAATGAGTTTAACATGTTTTGTGAGGATTATGGGATAAAGAGGCATTTATCTGCCCCTAAGACTCCTTAGTAGAATGGAGTGGTTGAAAGGAAGAACATGACTATTCAAGAAGCTACAAGGACAATGATCAAAGAAGAAAACCTACCGGAAGTCTATTGGAGAGAAGTAATTCATACTTTTGTGTACATATAGAACACAGTACAAGTAAGAGCAAATGACACAAAGACTCCCTATGAGCTATGGTATGGAAGGATTCCTACTGTCAAATATTTCAAAGTTTTTGGAAGCAAATGTTATATAAGAAGAGATGTGGAACTAGGAAAGTTTGGTGCAAGGTGTGATGAAGGTATTTTCCTTGGGTATTCTACTAGAAGCAAAGCTTACCAGTTCTACAACAAAAGGCTAGGAAAAATGATTGAAAGTGCTAATATTAAGGTTGATGAAGATATATAGAAGATTTTAGAGGTTAATGGATATGAATCAGATGAGTCTTCTTGTGGAGAAGAAAAAGAATCTAAAGAAAAGGAAGTACAGGCTGAAGAACAAGAAGCTTCAGAAAGAATCCCTAAAACTCCCAAGTATGTGCAGAAATATCACTCTAAAGACCAGATCATTGGTGATAAGAGAAAAGGTGTATTGACAAGGAGAGCTACTGAAGAACAAGTAAATCTATGTTTACTTTCTAAAGTTGATCCTAAAATAGTGGTTGAGGCATGCAAGGATGAGTATTGGATCAAGGCTATGGAAGAAGAACTAATGCAGATTAAGAAGAATCAAACTCAGGAACTTGTCCCAAGACCAAAGAATAAAAATGTAATTAGAACTAAGTGGGTATTCCAGAACAAATTGAATGAGAATGGAGAAGTGGTAAGGAACAAGGCAAAACTTGTGTGTAAAGGCTACTCACAAGTGGAAGGAATAGACTATGAGGAAACTTATGCTCCAGTGGCAAGAATGGAGGCCATTAGAATATTTTTGGCTTTTGCAACACATAAGGATTTCAAAGTATATCAAATGGATGTGAAGTCTGCTTTCTTGAATGGTGAGTTGGAAGAGGAAGTGTACATAGAGCAACCAAAAGGATTTTAGTTATCAAATAAGCCAGATATGGTTTGCAGGTTGAAGAAGGCACTATATGGATTGAAGCAAGCCCCCAAATATTATAACAACGGTTAAATAATGGTATTGCAGATAGCAATTTGTACATCAAAGTAAGTAGAGATCAAATTCTAATTGTCGAAGTGTATGTAGATGATATAATCTTTGGTGGAGATGAAGGTTTTACAGATGAGATGTAGAAAGAATTTGAAATGTCAATGTGTGGGGAAATAAACTTCTTCCTTGGGTTATAGATCAATCAGAGAGATAAGGGTATTTTTATTTCTCATTCAAAGTATGTAAATGATTTGTTAAAGAAGTTTGGAATGGAAGATTCTAAACCAGTTTGTACTCCTATGGTTATTGGTTGTAAGCTGAGCAAGAATGATGGATCTCCTAAGGTTGATCAAAGCAAGTACATATCAATCATTGGAGGATTACTATATCTGACTGCGACTAGACAAGATATTATGCATGTAGTTTGTCTTGTGGCTGGATTTCAAGAAGATCCTAGAGAGTCACATGTTATGGTAGTGTTGCCCCCTTTTTCTTGAAAAAGGCATCTTTGTTCATTCTTTGTTTTTCCCCTCATTCTTTGTCAGCCTTTTTTCCCTTAGTTCTTCCTTAGGCCAAAGTTTACTTAATCATTTTTAGTAAGTCAACAATTCTTCACATTTTTGAACTAAAGTCAGTGGGTTCGCAAGTTCTTGAAATGCCCTCGACTTACCGACTTGTCTTAGGTTCCCGCACTTCGAGTCTTTCCTTGTGTCTTAATGTTGAAGCCTTTTCTTTGTAGTCAGGAGGTCGGGGATTCTCTGAAGTTCCAAATCTCTGACTCCTAGTTCAAATCTTCAACTTCTGCCTGACTTGTTGACTTTGGACAACACACTTTCCCAAGTGGCATTTTCTGTATTGGCGTACAGTACGAAAGAATGACACTTGTCACTTTGCATTCAATTTCAAGTATGTGAAGACACAGTGGCACAATTCTCAGAGGGAAAGTTGAGGCATGCATTTATGAGTTATAAAGATAAATTTGCCACCAACATTTAATATTTTTCCTAAGGAAATTTATGAAAAGCGACTTTGATAAATTCTTGAGTGTGCCTAAGGTGGTATTGTGTTACAAGGGAATGCATTGCAGGAGGATAAATGGCTAGTTTGCTACATGCAAAATTTTAGTACAGTTCCATTTTCATAGGTCAGCATAGCTAGCAACTCCTCTTTATAAAGGCTCAATATTTTCTTTAAGGAGTTAGATATTTCCATTCCCATGTATCTGCATAAGGAATTTCCTATTGGTGCCTTGTCTCATCCACTGCTGTCTGCATATATCTCTGAGTCTTTGGTTTTCTGGTTTCTTGAGTACATAAAGATGAAGTTCAAATTTGAAGGGACCCTTGTGGTCTCTATTGTGGAGAATGGTCTTTCTGAAGAAAGAGATACGAATTTAGGCCATGTTGATTTAGATGATTTTTGGAGGAGAATGCAGTCTAAAAAGAGAACTCCCTTGGCGGAGAAGATTATTAGCAGCAGCTTTGATAAGGCTGGTGGTTTTCCACTTGCTGTGCATTGTCTTGAATTGATGGTTGTGTGTGCTAATGTTTATTTTCTAGACTGCCAAGAGATAAGGACCTCTAGTAGCGTTGTGGTGGCAAGAATTAACTTTGTGTCTGTTGCTTTAGCCCTAAATTTGGAAGAATATGAAGACAACGCTGATGTTTCTGTATCCTTGGCCTGGAATTATTATAATGATAGGAAGGACTGGTGACATACCTGCATTGCTAAGCATTGGTTGGAGATTGAAAAGACTAGTAAGTCTCGGCTGCCCGCTAATTTGAAGAGAAGCCATTTCAAGGAAGAAATTTCAGATATTATAACCTTGCTGAACAAAGTAGTTGGGAGTCCCGAGTCAGACTTTTTGAATTTTGGATGTGTAGATTTATTCTATTGATTTGTGGAGACCATCATATTGACTGGGCGAAGATTATTAATGATTGTTTGCATGAACAACTGATGAAGTTTACATGAAATATGAGCTTCCACATGTGTTCCCAGCTAGTCTACATATTGGATTGAAGAGAGGCTACTTGGCTTGGTTTGAGGACTCAAGGAAGTTCTACGGCAAGTGCACCTGTGTATCAGAATTTTCCCCAATTGCAAAAGAAAGAAGGTAAGAAATCAATTTGCATAGTTTGTCTCTCTGTGTATCTTTTGATAGTAATAATTTCATAAAAGAAAACATGCATGGAGGTGGTTCCTATCCACACCATCCTCAATTCGAGGATTTTTGGGAGGATTGTGTTGATGAGTGAGAAGTTCAAAGGAATAAATGGATGAGATTGACTATAGATCAGGTCTGTGCTTTCAAGTTGAATATTCAAGTTCCTGCTATCATTGATGATTTTTCAAATATGTTGGGTGAAGGTTATGATGCAGTGTCTAGAGAACCCATGCCTCCTATAAAATGGTCAGAAAAAGAGGTCACTGATATTATGTTGCTTTCTTTGCATGTGTTGAGGAGAATAGAGAAGTGGTTACAAGGAAAGGTGAAAGAGTGTGCTGGTTCCATGACACCGAGGGACTCAACCTCTCAGAATCAAGCTAGATCTTAGACTACCAATTCATATAGAAAATCATCTAGTTTTGACCCTACTCTTCAGAGAATCAGCTTATAATTGAATGGTGATGATGAAAGGCCGCCTGAAGACATTGGGAGGATAAAAACCACTTGTGAGCAAGATGTTCAAGTGATGTAGAGAAATACTAGATTGGCTGCTTTGTCATCTAAAGCAGACCATGTGCCCCCGCCTAACAATCATGTGAGTGGTTCTGATTCTTTCATTTTCTCACAAATTGGAGAAGATAATTTATTGCATTCATTGCTTAGTTTGCCAAATTCACCACAACAAAGAGAGTTGCCAGAGAAAAATTCTCACCCTGTACCTGTAGTTGCTACTTCCAATGCCGCCAATGACCAGCTCCATCCCCATATTCGTTAAATAAGGTAGCTCAAAAGAAGAAGAGATAAACTCTTCCTACTGATGAAGGTGTTAACACTATAGCCAATTTGTTGCAAATGGTTCCAAAACCCAAGCATGCAAAAAGGATGTCAAGAGTAGTGACTGATGCCACCTCGGGAAACTAGTTTCTAGAAATTGTAGATCCATTAGTAGAAAAGAATGAAGATGAGGTAACAGAAGTTGACTTTAGAGTAAGTCAAGTGGATCTGGGACCATCAACTACTGAATGTGATTTGTATCATGTCCAGTATTCATTTGACAATATCTCTAAAAGGGTAAAAGGATTTCTAGAAGAGAATTCAAAGCTGCTAGCATATGTAAGTTCCTTGTCCTCTTTTGCTAATTCAATTGCTGAAGTAATAACTCCCTCGACTGAGGCCTCTTCAGATGTCAACCTCCGCACTCTTGACCCAAATCTATTTCAACAAGTCAAAATCTCTGTCTCTAAGAAAAGCTATAGACCAATGGGTTGAGAAAATTATTTTTGATGGTCTCATTTTTATCAAGGAGGCAGTAAAATTGTTTGATTCCATTCATGCTAAGAGGGAGGTTTTGATACTAGAGTTTGATAAATCTTGCAATGATCACCACAACCTATGCGTAGTCTCTAAGGAAATACAAGAAATAACCAACATGGATCCTAGTATCCTGATGGTTGAAGAAATCATAGCTAATCCCAAAGAGTTGGATACCGCTGTGTGGGCTGATGCAGTTGAGTGGAAGCTCTATATCATACTACAGCAGAAGAAGAGATGGGAAAGATAGTTGCAACCTATTACAAAGAAATGATGAGAATAAAAAGGGATTTTGCTACTTTAGAGGCAGAGGCTAATGGATCAGATGATGAGAAGTTGTTGGATGTGAAGGTGATCAAACAAAATTTCAAAAAGGTGGTGACAAAGGAGATAGTGAATTACAATGCAATTATAGGCGAGTCATTGGGGAGACTTTCCAAATTGGTGGCCTACGTTAGAAGTTGCAGAAGTGGCATTGATGAAGTGCACCGTAAGGTAGCAAGAAAAAACATCACATTAGTATGATAGGGTCTCCACCTGGCATGCCAGTAACACCTGTCATCAATAAGTTTAGAGCATACAAGGCCAGGTTATGAGCACAGGTAACTCAAGCAGCGCAAAGTGTCACCAGAGAAGGTGAACAATCAAAGGAAGATGAAGAGATGGACGAGGTGGATGATAGAGATGGGGACTTGCAAATTCTAAATTGATTTGAATTTCATGCTTTTAAGTTATTTCATATTTTCTCTAAAACTATTGGCTCTAGAGGGCCCTTTATTATAATTATTGTTTAAACATCTTTTGATCAGCTTTTTCAAGAGACCTTTATGATTTTAAAGACATTTATAATTTGGCTTAGCTATAAATTCTTGAGAGCTATTCGAATTGGGGATCTTTGGAAAAACTTTGTTTTACAAGGGTGGTAGTTAATTCTATTCTCAACTACTTTGATATATGCAATACAAGTTGATAAAATGGAGATTTGGGTGATCATGATTTGTGTGTTTTGATTATTTGAATTCATATTCTTCCTAAGTCGAATGTGTTTCTACTGATGTTAATGGTATTCATGTGTTTTGGTGGTTGGATATTTGTAAATCTTGCTCACTACTAAGAATACTTATCTGTTGATATATCATTTAAGGTGGTGAATATATATATATATATATATATGCATCTGTGATATTGTCAATGTATGTTATGTGGCTGGAAGTTTGTGAACTCCTAGTTTTTAAGTTATAAATTTACCTTTATTGCTTTTTAGTCAAAAGCTTTGGCTTTTTTTTTCTTTCTGGTTAAAAGCAATCGTGAGTTTTTCATTCATGAGAATATTTGTTGAAGGTAGCTGCGCCTTGTTAAATAAGTAGAGAGCCTATGCCAAATACCAATATATTAGGCTCAATTGTTGATTACATTTGTCACTTGTCTGGGCATGAGTATATAGAGTTAAGTGGCAAATCTATCAACCAATAGATTTTTGGCGATTCTACTAGGGAGTTTTGTCATATCAAGTTATATATACCTTTGTGAGTTGCTTGGTTGAACTTATGGTTCTTCATGGAAGACATGCACCAGTTTTGCAGCCTAACATTGATTGGCTAATAGGAGATCAAGAAGACATTATTATTGGCCTTAGACTTGTTGCCTAGCAGACCAGAAGAACTAATTAACAGTATCACCAAGTTGATGAAGTGTTAGAAGAGGAAGAAGAGCTTGGTGAAATTATAGCAGAAAATGCACATCATTTTGCTGATGCTCAAGAGCTAATTTTTATCGAAGGGTTTGTTCTTGTGCCAAGGAGAGAAAGGCCTCTACAAATTCAAGTAGTTGCTGACAATAGGCCAAGAAATCCTGTTGCCAAACCAGGGAATCAGATTCATGCAAGACCAGCTCTTCCCTGTGACAACCAGTAAGTGGTTTGGTGACTCTACTTAATTGTTTTATTGATATACCTATAGAAGTGGGCTATGAAAAGATATACACGAGGGGATAGGAAAAAGGGTATAACTGATATTGACTTATATTTACTTCAATCTTTAAATTTTGCTCCCTTTCCTCCAATAAGAAGAGTCAAATTTTTGAGTAGACCATCCTCTCCTCCACCTATAAGAAGTGCCGCTAGTTCATCTTGCCAAACCCTGACTCTACATGGTACTGTCTTACCTTTACAAGTAAATTTCCCTCTTTTGAACATGGCTCAACAACAACAACCACCTGTTCCATGGGGTGTTTCTGTAGGACCACTTAGTCTTGGTGCGAACCTGCATGATCTACCTAGGGGATCGGGTAAGATTCTATCGAAGTTTAGGGGGGACGACAAGGTTACTCTTGAAGAGTACATTAATGCTTTCTTTGCTGCATGTTCTATCCTTGGATTCCAACATGAAGATGTGTCTGTTAGACTGTTTGCTGAGTCACTTGTTGATGCAACTATTGAATGGTTTTACCACTTTCCTAGTGCCTCTATTAGAGATTGAGCCACAATGAGGTAGCAATTTGAAGATAGATTTAAAACTACTGATAATGAACACACATTAGTGGCCCAACTTTCTTCCATGAAGAAAGAGATTCACGAGCAGATGAGGGAGTATGTAGCCAAGTTCAATAGGCTTGCAAATAGGATTCCTGCCAATGTCAAACTTAGAGATGGATTAATGAAATGTTTCTTTATCAATTCATTGCCACTTGATGTCAGTTATGCTATTAAAAGACAAGGAGTTCCTAATCTGGCAAACACCCAGTCATTGACTATCACTGTAGAAGATGATTTAATTACTGCAGGGAAATGGAAAAGAGAATTACAAACTGGTAAACCCTCAATAACTAGTTCCAATGACTCCATCATTCAGAGGTTGACAAATGACATTATTACTCTAAAATGTTAGATGCCTAAAGGTCCTCAACAATCTCCTCAAGAAGGTTACAATAGGGCATTGCAGTTACCTGGTCCTACCCAACGATTAGCTATTGAAGGGCCCTCGGCTAGCAAAAATAATCATATGGTTTGCAACTTCCATCTCACTTCTAACCATAATGGAGCATCTTGTCTTGAGATGATGAGGTTTATGCAAATGCTTTCCATGAATGAACATGTTGAGGAGCCTCTGGTGGAAGAACCTCCTACACCTAGTGATGCTGGTGTGAATTTCTTTGAATATGAATTAGATGAAGGGAGTGGAGAAGATGTATATACTGAAATTGACAACTCCAACTATGCAGTGTTTACTAGGGGTTAGCAGACACAAAGATGATAGAACACTCAGGGCCAGTCCAATAGTTCAACCTCTGCCCCTAAATGTATCCTGACTAGACAAAACAATGCCAAGAAAATGGAGAACATGACACCCAAGGTTGTAGCTACTAAGGTACCATCTACTTCATCTTCTCTAAATCTTGTCTCAAGTTCATTTGATATTGTAGAATCATGTAAAAATACAAAGATTGAAATTTCCCAAGCTGAATATTTGAGGCTTAATCCATCTAAACTTGATAGGCTAGTCAGATATGTCAGACAAGAACCCTCTCCTTCAAATTATCATGTTCAAGTGTCCAGTGATATTGAAACACTTACCAAGAGCCAAAATTGTTCAAATACCTCTTCTGCAGATCCTAGTCCCTAGAATCCTTTTAACAAACTAGAACCTTTTTATGTCTCCTTGTATATTGTTGGTTATAAGCTTAGTAATTGTGTTATTGATTCTGGAGCCTCAGAGAATGTTATACCTGCTCAAGTTGCTAAAGCCCTAGGTTTGTCCTATACGCCTTCTCATGGAAAATGATTTTCAATGGATGGCTCTCTGGTACATAACTTGAGTCAGATTAAAGATGCTCAAATTACTTTGGCTGCCTTCCCAAAGAAAAGATTGAAACTAACCATTCTTGTAGTAGACATACTTGCCAGTTTTGGGATGCTCTTGAGTTGTAGTTTTTGTAAAGACCTAGGTGGGGAAATTCAAATGGATTGGTCACATGCCCTGATACCTATATATGGGAAGAAAATCCACCTGAACCCTGAACCCAAAGCCAAGTTTACTGTGCTTAAATCTGGAGACCCTAGAGTAGACATTCTATTTGTAGAAACCGGACCAGGTACCTACATGTGCACATCAACAGAGAATGAAGATATGAATCTAATCAGTCCCGACCTGGTTGATGAGTTGTGGACTCTATAATTTGATGGGAGTTGTTCCACCGCAGGGTCTGAGGTAGGGGTTGTTTTGATTTCACCTGATGGTTACACTTTTCCTTTTCCTTTTAAATTGTAGTTCAAAAACACTAATAACACCACAGAATATGAGGCCTTGTTATTGGGTCTGGAGCTAGCCAAAGAAAGAGGTGTGAAACAATTGAAAGTTAAAGGAGATGTAGAGCTAATTGTTAAACAAGTGAGAAAACTATACATAGTTAAAAATGGCAGACTGAGGCATTCTCGGAATAGGGTATGGGACCGCATTGAAGATTTTGATGCTTTTTCTATAGAAGCAATACCTAGAGAACATAATTCTAGGGCTGATTCCTTAGCTATTTCCACATCTCTTCTACTGCCGCATCTAAACTTCAAAGATAAATCATATAGGATTGAAGTGGTATACAGGCCTAGTGTTCCTGACAATGCTAACCACTGGCAAGCTTTTAATTTTGACCAACAGATTATTTCATTCCTTGAAAAAGTTGAATCATTTGCTAGTATATTCTTTGAGGGTAGTAGTGATGAAAGTAATGATGTTTTGGAAGGAGAAATAAAGTCCTCTAATGACTCAATTTCAGGAATTGTGCAATTGAAAGGGAATAAAATTCCTAAAGGACTAGTCTCTCTTGAAGATCTCTTCAATCAACATGACCAATACCTTAAGAAGAAGAATAAAGCTCCCATTATAATTTCAACTGAGTATGATAGGGTGAATATTGGAACTAAAGCTGATCCTAAGATTGTGTGTATTGGTAAATGCTGTTCTAAAAAAGAAAGGGAATGTTTGATTTCTTTTCTTACTAGATATAAAGATGTTTTTACATGGTGTTATTCCGACCTTAAGAAATTTAGGAATGGAGAAACATAGCATCATATTCCCCTAAAGCCTGGCACCATACCCTTTAGGCAAAAGCAAAGAACTTATAATCCAAAAATAGCTGAAGCCATCTTCAATGGAATTGATAAAATGCTTTAAGCCAAAATCATCCACCCTATTCACCATTCTACTTGGGTGGCAAATATTATACATGTTAGGAAGAAGAATGGGGAGATCCGAATTTGTGTTGATTTTAGAAATCTAAATCAGGATTCTTTGAAAGATAATTATTCCTTACCTGCAATGGATCATATTCTACAAATTGTGTTAGGTTTGGAGATGATGTCTATGCTTGATGGATTTTTAGGATACAACTAGATTGAGGTGGCTCGAGAAGATCAACATAAGACAACTTTTACTACCCCTATTGGTGTTTTTGCATATAGTAGAATACCTTTCGGTCTCATTAATACTAAGGCCACATTTCAGAGGGCTATGGATTTGACCTTTGGTGATTTGAAGAACAAAATCATTGTATTCTATCTTGATGACTTAACAATTTTCTCTAAGAAAAGAGCCAATCACTTGCATGACTTGGAAATAGTTCTGCAACGTTGTAGGGAAAATGGTATTTCTTTGAATCCCAAGAAATCAATTTTTGCAGTTACTAAAGGAAAACTGAAATTGTTTCAAAGGATGGAATAAAAATTGATCCAAAGAGGGTTAGGGCAATTCAACAACTAATTTTACCTACAATCAAGAATAATACGAGATCCTTTTTCGGTCAGGTGAACTTTCTAAGAAGGTTTGTTCCTAACTTCACTAAGCTAACCAGACATATTGCAGAAATGATGAAGAATAATCCTGTCTTTAAGTGGAGTGCTGAAGGAAAGAAAGCATTTGAAGACATAAAAAGGGCCATTGCTAATGCACCCATGCTTGTGCACCCTGACTTTCAAAAAGATTCTATCATCTATTGTTATGCCTCTGAACACACCTTATCAACTATCTTGTTGCAGAAAAATGAACAAGAAATTGAAGCTCCCATTGCTTTCATCAGCGTGCCATTAAAGAATATGAGATTAAATACTCTATTTTGGAAAAAACATGCATATGCAGTGGTCAAAGCCCTAAAGAGTTTCAGATTTTATATCTTACATTCACATGCTATTGTCTATGTCCTAGAATCAGCCATAAAAAGCATTCTCACTCAACAAGAGATTGGATGCAACAATAGGGGAGCTTGGATAGCTAAAGTTTAGGAGTACGACATTGAAATCAAGCCCACTAATCTAGTCAGAGGTAAAGGATTGTGCAAAATGATTTCTAAAAATGAGATCAAAGAAAAGGAGGAATTACCCTTGGTTCTCTTCACTAGCAATATTGATGACTAATTCTCAAATGTTTCTTATTTCTTGACCTATGGTGACTATCCATCCCACCTCTCTACTAAGGAAAAGAGAAATCTAAAGCTTAGGGAACATAAATACGTTATCTGGGGAGGTAACCTTTATAAAAGAGGAGTAGATGGGACATTTCTAAGATGTGTAGATAAGGAACAACATGGTGGTGTTCACCTAGGGTTAGGGTTCTAAATTTGAGTATGCAGGTTCTTGTGTTTATTCCTTCAAACCCTTAGTACCTTAGTTTGAATTGTTCCTCGACTTACATGCGGTGTTTTACCACTTTTTCTTGTCACACATAAGAAAAATATTGAGTGTTTGTATATGTGAGTGTAAATGTATGTTGGCAGGCTTGCAAAATCTCAATCGGTTTCCAAAAATGGTGAAAAAATTGAGTTATATGCATTTCCAAATGCATATTGGGTTCAAAAGGATGCATGTACATTGGGGGAATCTTCCGCAAGATTCCTAAAATATTCTCTGCATGTATATCGGGTTTTTCTTGTACATGTTTTGTTGTATGTTCTAACATACAAAGGCTATATACAAGCGAAAAATGTGCAATGGCGAAATATACATTAAAGATTCCTTGAAGATGCCGCCGTTGTATCGAGCAGGTGAGTTGTATGTTTATTTTGTTGTATGTTCGACATACGACACCAAGGATGCATTGCGGACTTCAAAAGGGGTTCAAATCAGGGCTAAAGTGAAATTTGGGTCCGCAAATATGTCAAGCTAAGTCGAATGTATGTCCAATATACATTGGGTCTTATACAACGAAATATATACAGGGAGGGGCGGTCATATATTCGCTACAGTGTAATATACAAAGACAGTTGTATATTGGTGCATGCAATCAAATATGCAAGGCCCAGACCTGAGGAGTATTACATTCTGGTTGATGCAGGTATGAGGTCCAGATTGCATGTATATTGGGTTTGTATATGCAGCATACAACCCGATATACAAAACAAAGGTGATACAAGCCAGACTTCAAAAGAAGGTACATTCTGATGCATAAAATTTTAGGTCCGCTGCTTGTATGTATGTGTGTATTGTATATCGCAGATATACAAAGGTAAGAGGTACAAGCCGGACTTGAATTAGTTTCCAATTTGCTTCATAAAAATTTCAGGTCCACCTTGTATATATGTTGCACTTGCATTTACAAAGCGACAGGTGCAATGAAACATATGCATTTCGGACCCGATGGGGAAATCAAATGTGGCAGGTAAGTGTTTGAGGTCCGACTTGTATATTAGACATTTGTATATGCATATGTTTATGCATATACAAGGGTGAAAAGGGCAAAATAAGGATTGGAAAGGTCAGCGATAGAGGAGCGAAGTGCCTACGTGGCACATTTTTATTGGTTCTTGACTTTTCAGCGTATCTTGAGCCGCGGATATCATTCGATAGGAGATGATTGACGTCCGTGTTTTGAACCCGCAGTGAAGGTTTTTTCCTGTATATTTGTAGTCATTTTTGAGCAGGAAAACAACAGATGCATCCGCTGCTACATTTCAAAGGGGGGCTGCGGGTAGCTGTGGCTTTAATGGCAGTTTCAAGAGGCACGATGGATCGAGATGACAGGTCAACCACCTGATTGAAGATGAAAGTCCTTGAGCGGTGGTGCGGATCCTGATTCCACCTGCTCATTCCTCTTTGTCTCTCCGCAGTATTAAATATTTTTGGGCACCATTCCTCATGCACTGAATTTGGCAGATTCTTGATTTGCTTTGTAATTAATTTTTATTGGGTACACGGTCTTGGTATAAAGGCCAAACTGTGTTACTCATTGTTGTTGTTGAAAATTGGACAAATTTTGGTGCTGTGATAGAATACAACTTCATTGGTGGCCCTGTTCTTGATGTCTTTTAAGTTTATGAGTCTCATGTTTTATGTTTCATGCATGAATTCACTGGTTTCATGCTGTTTTATACGAGAAATGCTCTGTGCATGTGTTTGATCATTTGTCTCCAAGCTGTGGGCATATTTTCTTTTGAATCAAGATAACTAAGGGTTGTTAAGGTTCAGGAATATAACTTTTCTATATTGAATGTTTAATCTCCTACGTTTGTTCAAGGAACAAATTAAATGTTTTAGGTTAATCATTGAGAAAATGTGTTGTAGCAGGGATACCACTAAGTATGAATGATTAAGCACCTAATTTTTGGGAAGTATCTGTAAGGCAGATACTAAAAATCCCCTTGATATCCAGTCTTTGGTATATGTTCATGCTGGGTATTCACATGTGTATGTCTATTGACCCCGAGCCCTGGATAGGCACCGATCCTGTCTTGTATTGAGGTTGCAACCCAAAGTCTCAGTTTTACATCCAAACATAAAATCAAAATTAAACTTTAAATCAAACCATTAGGACGTTAGAAGTAGTTTTAGGACCAAAATCCTCTGTCTCACAACTGAATATAGGCCCAAAGGTAGCCCCTTTGCACTTATTCCACAATTTTGGTCTGCATAAAAGAGGATTTTTCTACTTTGTATCAACATCCAAGTAAGTTCATGTGCATATGTCATAGGTGTTGAGTAGGGAATACCCCCCTTGGTTTTGTAGAGCCTAAAGAAGAAGAGGAGATATTTATAGAGTCTATCTCCTGTACTATTGGCCCCTGGCCTAGGAATCATGTTGATCAATGATGGCTACTTTGTAGGGATAACTGGGAACAAGCACCAGTCTAGGAAAATAACCAACAAATTTTGGCAACTCTGCTAGGGAGCTTTGTGAAAGAACCCTGATTTTAAAAGAAATTAATTCCTAGTTATAGGTGGCAACTCTAACCAATCTCCCAACCGGTAAAGTAAAAATTTGTATGCTAGGGAGAAGATCCATGCGTAATTCTCTGTCTGAAGAATTACCCAGAAAAATGATGTATAGGAAAAAAGGGACTAATCAAGCCAGTCAAGAGGGTTCTCCTAGAAGTAATGATAATATTCAGGACAATCTAGGATCTTCAGAGCGGACAATACCTTATTTTACAAATACTGAGGCTGAAATCCAAAATGTATATGAAAGACAACAGGTTAGTGGATTAAGAATGAGATCGGAGGTGTTTCAAGAACACCCTTTCCATGATTCCCCTGATAGATTTGAAGAAGTTGAATCCCTAAGAGATAATAATGATGATCAGAATATAATGAAACCATCATCTTCTATGCCCAGAGAGGAGGAATTAGCTGAAGAAATTAAGAGCTTAAGGGTAGAATTAGAGTATTTGCACAGTAAAAATTAGAGATGACATGAGACAGAAAGTACAAGAGCCGAGAGTTGCTCAGAATGATTCAATTCCTACCCTTGACAATGCAAATATGCAGAGAAATCAACAAAGAAATGAAGTCTAGGATCAGCATAATGATCAAAGACAAAATGCAAATAATGCTAGAACACCATTAAATAATGTAAGAAATCAGAATGCAAATAGAAATGTAAATGCAAATCAGTTTGGTAGATAGCTGATGCAGCTAGACAGATTCAGATAGCTTGTTTTTGATGGCATTACTGGTTATCCAAATCCTATTGACAAACATGTAAGGCTGCAAGTGCCTACATTTTCAGGAAATAATACTATATCAGGAGAAGACTGTTGGATCTAGGGCATACAACTAAGAAGGGGGGGTGAATCAGTTGTATACAAACTTGCTTTCTATTTCAAACACTTGATTCGTCATGTTAGTTGACAGCATATCAATTAATCATCCATGAAAGTAAAACACACAAACACAAGAGTAGATAAACATCAACACAATGAACACCAAGATTTTGACGTGGAAAACCCGGTTAAGGGAAAAAACCACGGGGTGATTAACCCAAGGATTATTCTCTGTTCAAAGAATAAGGAAAAGAATGGCACTTGCCAATTAGGGCTCACTGCCTGAGCACACTACTCAGAAAGAGGCACACTACCTACAAGGAGACACACTGTCTACAAAGTGATAAGAATCACGGTCTTGAACTGGAGAATGACACCTTTACCATGTCTGGATTAGTTCCATTTAAGCCCAAAAACCTCTGCTCTGCCTTCCGCACTTCTCTTCGCTACACCATTCTCATCCACACAAATCCACACTTCAAATGAAATCACAAACCTTTATTTATACAAGACATCGACTTAGGAACAATTATCTAAGTCGGTAATCAGCCATAAGAATATTCGCAAGATGAATAACACATCCGGTCAGCTAGTCTGAACAAGAACTTCATCCGGAAGAATATCTTCAATTCTGGGCTCTACTATCAATGCGGACCAACAACACAACCTCAACATGATTCAAGAACCTTCACAAGCCTGCCTGAATGACCAGTTACATCCGCACTTTCTCTACGTACTGGAATCTTTTCTCTTCCTCATCCGGAACTTCAAGAACACTGTTTGTCGCCACTGTCATAATGCAAAAGGTACTTCCAGACCTCCAAATCATACACAACTCGAGATGACACATCACAAGGACATCCCAAACACTCCTTCCAATCCGTAGATTGGGATTATACAGTTTCGGACCTCACCGGACCTTTCTGTGATCCACTGTCACCTCTGAACACTTGCCAGAACCGGTTCTACACCAACAGCCACAACTCCTTCAAATCTTCATGTGGACCTCTGAAATCTTAACTGAAGCATCTCAAGACTCATATATACAAACCCTTTAATCAGCATCCTCCGGTTCGCATCCTATACAATATATTTGCCTTCTTCTTATCACTGTTCTTCACTGTTCCTGACTGAGGCTAATTTTCTCAATATCCTCAGCACACTGCTCATCGAATCCCTCTTGTCAATGCAATATGAGTATGTTGACATCAATGACAACACTGGTTCACCTCATACATGCAACAATCTCCCCCTTTGTTATTGATGGCAACATATGATGTGAAAAACCATCAAGACAAGAACTTCTCCTTTCTGTCACAGCTCCCCCTATCAGCAACATGTCTTCTCCTCATTTACTACTCCCCCTTTGATCATTAGCTACTTGTTTTTCACATGTCTTCTCTCCCCCTTTGACATCAATGGGAAAGGGCTCATACTTGCAATTGTAACACATCAGAATCATACCAGCTACTCCTCCTTAGTAGCAGCTCCCCATCATCAATCCGGATCACAAGATATGACTGTGATATCCACCGGACTGATGCACATCAGTGCATCCTAGTTCATCACTGGAGGGGCCATGACCCCTAACTTCTCTCGGAGATATTCAAAAGAGTCCTTGGGAAGAGGTTTAGTAAAGATATCTGCAATCTGATCCTTGGAGGGAACATACTCCAACCTGACTTCTACCTTGTTCACTTGTTCTCTCAAAAAGTGAAACTTGATAGATATGTGCTTAGTCTTAGAGTGCAATACCGGATTCTTGGAAATATTAATTGCACTTGAATTATCACAGAAAATTGTGATAGGCTCCTCATATTCAACTTTAATGTCTCTTAGCATCTACTTCATCCATAAGATTTGAGTGAAACTACCTGCTGCTGCAATGTATTCTGCTTCAGTTGTAGACAGAGATATTGCATCTTGTTTCTTACTTAGCCAAGAAACCAATCTCTTCCCCAAAAAGAATGCTCCACCACTGGTGCTCTTCCGGTCATCCACATCTCCTACCCAATCTGCATCTGTGTAAGCATGAAGAGAGAAATCTAGATCTCTAGGGTACCATAGACCATACTCAGCTGTTCCTTTCAAGTCTCTAAAAATTCTTTTGATTGCCATAACATGAGATTCTTTAGGATCAGCCTGGAATCTTGCTACAAGACCAACAGCCTGCATTATATCTGGTCTGGTCTGAGTGAGATACAACAATCCACCAATCATTGATCTATACTTTGTCTGATCTGCCTTTGGGGAGTCATCATCTTTGCTCAACTTACATCCGATTGCCATGGGAGTGTTCATTGGCTTTGAATCTTCCATACCAAATTTCCTTAACAATTCTTTCACATATTTGGTCTGAGAAATGAAGATCCCTTTCTTTGTTTGAGTAATTTGCAGACCCAAGAAGAAATTCATTTCACCAAGCATAGACATTTCAAACTCACATTTCATCTGATTTGCAAAAGTTTTGCACATACTATCTCTTCCTCCAAAAATGATATCATCCACAAACACTTCAACAATCAAAATGTTTTCATGATCAATTTTGAAATATAAGTTACTGTCAGCAGTACCTTTGCTGAATCCAATCTGCACAAGATGTTTATCCAACCTTTCATACCATGCTCTTGGGGCTTGTTTTAATCCATACAATGCTTTCTTCAACTTGCAGACCATATCATCATTGTTAGACAATTGAAATCCATCCGGTTGTTCAATGTAAACTTCTTCTTCCAGATCACCATTTAGGAAGGCAGACTTGACATCCATCTGATATACCTTGAAGTTTTTAAAGGCAGCAAATGCAAGAAATAATCTGACTGCTTCAATTCTTGCCACTGGAGCAAAGGTCTCTTCAAAATCAATTCCTTCTATTTGAGAGTAGCCTTTGCAGACCAATCTAGCTTTGTTTCTGATTACTTCACCAGCTTCATTTAATTTGTTCCGGAAGACCCATTTGGTTCCAATCACATTCCTGTCTCTAGGTCTGGGAACAAGATCCCAAGTATGATTTTTCTCAATTTGCATTAATTCATCTTTCATTGCTTTGGTCCAGTTTTCATCATTGCAAGCTTCATTTACTATTTTAGGTTCAATCTTTGAAATCAGACAACATTCATCCTGATTTTGAGCAAAATTCCTTCTAGTTTGCACACCTTTGCTTCTGTCACCTATGATCTGATCTTCAGAGTGGTTCAGTGTTACATACCTTGGAATTTTGGGAGTATCCTGCACTGCTACTTCTTGATCAGGCTCATTCAAACCTATCTCTACTTCCTGATTTACCGGATCAGGCTGACTCTGACTTACCGGAGAGGATTGAGTTCCTTGAACCTGAACACCGTCTTGGTCATCTTCATCAAACTCATAAAATCTTGAGGGCTTCTCAATTCCTTCATCAACTTTCACATTAGTGCTTTCTATCATCTTCCTCAGTCTCTTATTGTAACACCGGTATGCTTTGCTTTGAGTGGAGTAACCCAAGAAAATTCCTTCATCACTTCTAGCATCAAACTTTCCTAGATCTTCATCTCTTTTAATATAACACTTGCTACCAAATACTCTGAAATATTTCACAGTAGGAGTGATGCCAAACTAGAGTTCATAGGGGGTCTTACCGGTATTGTTTCTGATTTGAACTCGATTTAGAGTTTAGACTGCAGTGCTGATAGCTTCTTTCCAGAACATATGAGGAACATTTGCTTCCAACATCATTGTCCTGGCAGCTTCCTGGATGGTCCGGTTCTTTCTTTCAACTACTCCATTCTGCTGTGGAGTCCTAGGAGCAGACAATTGTCTCCTTATACCCTGCTTCTCACAAAAGTCAATGAACTCACCAGATGTAAATTCACCACCTCTATTAGACCTTAGACACTTCAGTTTCAATCCGGTTTGATTCTCTACCATAGCTTTGAAGATTTTGAACTTCTCAAATGCTTCTAATTTTTCTTTTAGGAAGGTAACCCACATCATCCGGGAATGGTCATCAATTAACAACATGAAATATCTATCACCTTGCAGACTCTTGATTCTTGTCGGACCACAGAGATCAGTATGTACTAATTCCAACAATCCGGTAGAGGACTGATCTTTGCTTTTGAAAGAGACTCTACTCTGTTTACCTAGCTGACATTCTTTGCACAGGTTATTTGTAGGTTTCATCAATTTTGGAAGATCTCTTACAGCCTGAGTATTGCTTATCTTGATGATGTTATCAAAATTTACATGACACATTCTTCTATGCCATAACCAACTCTGATCAACTTGAACAAACAGACAACTTTTATTTGAACCAACCAGATGAAAGATATTACATTTTGTCTGAGTACCGGATGCAATTTCAGTTCCAGAGCTTGTAAAGATTCTACATTTTCCATTCTTAAACTGGAGATCATAGCCTTTGTCTACTAACTGACCAACACTGAGAAGATTGTGCTTCAATCCTTCAACATATAGTACATTACCTGTTTTGCTCTTTCCATCAAAGGAAATAGTTCCCCTACCTCTGATTTTGCTAGCAGAATTGTCACCAAACTTTACCATTCCTCCTTCATACCTTTCCAAATTCAAGAACTTATCCTTGTCACCAGTCATATGGTGAGAACATCCACTGTCAATAACCCAATCATCCTTTTCTTCCACTTGAGCAGCCAAAGCTTTTTCCACAACTTTGTGATTGACAGATTCAGAGAGTATTGAATCTTCTTCCTTGATGGCAATAAACACCCATTCATTTCCGGATTTGCTTCCTAGTTCTGATTCATCATCTGTTACTCCTTCATTGTCATCTTCTTCATGAACATAATAGCAGTTCTTTTGAAACCTTTGTCTATTAGTATTAGACCTTGCAGATCTTTCTAGACATCTTGAAGCAAAATGACCAATCTTATTGCAGTTGAAGCACTTAAAGGGTAGTTTTCCTTCATACTTACCGGATCCTCTTGGTAGTCTTTTTGCAATGAGGGCTTCAAGTTGAGCTGTTTCTGCTTCTTCTTCTTCCATGTCTCTTCTTGCTTGATCATACCATGACATCTTCCTTGAAGAGTTTTCTCCCAGATCAAATCTCTGTTTGCCTTTCACATAGGCACTGGCTTTGAAAGCAGATTCAGTCTTCGAAGGATCATCTCCAAACTTGGTCATTTCAAATGCAGCCAGCTTGCTAGCCAATTGATCTCTTGTGACAGTTGTGTGGGCTCTGAATTCATCAATTGCAGCAACCTTGATTTTGTAGGCAGCAGGAAGGGATCTGAGGATTTTGCAAACAATCTCATTTTTATCCAGAGTTCCACCAGCATTTCTAATTCCACACACTAGTTCATTCACTCTTGGCATAAAAGTAGTGATGTTTTCATCATCTCTCATCTTCAATCTTTCAAATTTCCCTTTCAGACTTTGCAACCTTGCACTCTTGACAAACTCATCTCCTTCATACAGAAGTTCCAGTTTAGTCAGGATCTCATATGCAGTTGGTAGGTCAATAACATTTGAGAGATCTGAGTCATTCAATGCACTTAGAAGAGCTTCCTTGGTCCGCAGATTATTTTCAGCATCTGTGATTTCATTCAGAGTTGTCGGACCACCTTGTGGAGGTACATATGGTTTTGAAACCATGGCCAAGTATGCTTTTCCCATACATTCCAAGTGACATTTCATGCGACCCTTCCAGAGAGTGAAATTGGTTCCATCGAACTTCAGACTATCCTTTTTGTATGACGACATCCTGGATCTCCTCAAGCGGTTAAGCTCCTTTCAGAGGAACTTGGCTCTGATACCAATTGTTGGATCTAGGGCATACAACTGAGAGGGGGGGGGGTGAATCAGTTGTATACAAACTTGCTTTCTATTTCAAACACTTGATTCGTCATGTTAGTTAACAACATATCAATTAATCATCCATGAAAGTAAAACACACAAACACAAGAGTAGATAAACATCAACACAATGAACACCAAGATTTTGACGTGGAAAACCCGGTTAAGGGAAAAAACCACGGGGTGATTAACCCAAGGATTATTCTCTGTTAAAAGAATAAGGAAAAGAATGGCACTTGCTAATTAGGGCTCACTGCCTGAGCACACTGCTCACAAAGAGGCACACTGCCTACAAGGAGACACACTATCTACAAAGTGATAAGAATCATGGTCTTGAACTGGAGAATGACACCTTTACCATGTCCGGATCAGTTCCATTTAAGCCCAAAAACCTCTGCTCTGCCTTCCGCACTTCTCTTCGCTACACCATTCTCATCCACACAAATCCACACTTCAAATGAACTCACAAACCTTTATTTATATAAGACATCGACTTAGGAACAATCATCTAAGTCGGCAATCAGCCATAAGAATATTCGCAAGATGAATAACACATCCGGTCGGCTAGTCTGAACAAGAACTTCATCCGGAAGAATATCTTCAATTCTGGGCTCTACTATCAATGCGGACCAACAACACAACCTCAACATGATTCAAGAACCTTCACAAGCCTGCCTGAATGACCAGGTACATCCACACTTTCTCTACGTACTGGAATCTTTTCTCTTCCTCATCCAGAACTTCAAGAACACTGTTTGTCGCCACTGTCATAATGCAAAAGGTACTTCTGGACCTCCAAATCATACACAACTCGAGATGACACATCACAAGGACATCCCAAACACTCCTTCCAATCCGCAGATTGGGATTATACAGTTTCGGACCTCACCGGACCTTTCTGTGATCCACTGTCACCTCTGAACACTTATCGGAACCGGTTCTACACCGATAGCCACAACTCCTTCAGATCTTCATGCGGACCTCTGAAATCTTAACTGAAGCATCTCAAGACTCATATATACAAACCCTTTAATCCGCATCCTCCGGTTCGCATCCTATACAATACATTTGCCTTCTTCTTATCACTATTCTTCACTGTTCCTGACTGAGGCTAATTTTCTCAATATCCTCAGCACACTGCTCATCGAATCCCTCTTGTCAATGCAATATGAGTATGTTGACATCAATGACAACACTGGTTCACCTCATACATGCAACAAAGACCACTTAAAAGCTTTTTAGAATATCATGGACAACTTTGAGGTTGAGCATGAAGATGTTTTTATGAAATTATTTATGCAATCCTTAGTTGATGAGGCCATAGAATGGTACAAGGGTCTACCTGACAGAAGTGTTTCATCATGGGAGGACTTCAGGAGAATATTCAAAGAACAATATGGTGACAAAACTGATCCTAGTTTCTTTATTAATGAATTCACTGGTATTACGAAAGGATCAAATGAAAAGGTTGCTGATTTCAATGCTAGATTCATGAAGGTGTTGAACAAATTGCCCCATCACTTGAGGCCCAATGAACCTATGTGCATAGTGTTATACATAAATGCTTTTGATGCCAAAACAACCTATGGATTAAGGGATAAGGGTCCTCATAGCCTCATAGATGCTTTCAAAATTGCAACAAATATTGAAAATAATAGAAAAGCATCTGGCAAGACAAATAGAAGAGATGATATAAATTTTTTGCAAAATCCAAATACTAAATCTCAAAGTGTTCAAGGCAATGCATCTACTTCTAAGGATAAACTAGACAAGTTGACAACTATTGTCAAGGACCTGAGCTATAGAATGGCTAAAAATGAAAAAGGGGTTAGTCCTGACAGATAGTCTACCAAAGGCAAGAAAGAAGACCATCATTATATGATATGCCATATAATACCAATTGGCATAATGGTAAACCCATTCTTCCAAACAACAACCCAAATCCAAGGAATCAAAATGTTAAGGAAACACCTGACCCTTTGAAGAAGGATGTTAATGTTGTTAATGACACCCCATGGTGTATAATATGCCAGATGCCTCACTCACAGTCACAATGTATGATTGCTCAGTCTCTATATAACAATGCTGTTGCTTGCGATGAATGCAATGAACCACATTGCATGGAGGATGACAATGTCAATATGCTATCTACAAACAGGGAGTATCCTTCTCAAGATGTTGATGCAAACACAAATAATGAGATTCAGGTCTGCCAGCAGTTTCCCTGTGATGAAGATGACGAAGATAATTATGCTTATGCTCAGGACTCACACAATTTGAGGAGACCATCTGATGAAGAAATTAGAGCCTTCACAGCTGCAGTAGTGGCTCAAGTCAAAAGCAATTACAATCTCAGGGGTAAAGCTCATGTAAGTAACTCACACCAACCATAGAATACTTTTGCGAGCCAGCCAATGCACAGTCATAAAGGGACTGAACCACAAAAGAAACAATGGAGCAACAATAAGCAAATTTTTAAGCAAAAAATAGGTCATGATTCTCAAGGACCAGAAAATAGAATCCCCCAGCTTGAGGATCAAAACAAAAATTTTCAGATCAAAGATAACAGTAAGGGAGCCACAAAAATAAAAGCTAGATCATACCAAGATAAAAATAAGACCATGGACCAGGCCACAACTGTTATACAAAATTATGTTCCATTTGACATAACCCAGGTCTTGTCCCAGGTAAAGGTTTCTGTTCCATTAATGGAGCTGATGAAAGTTGAAGAATTTAGAAATAAAACATTGTCCCTAATTTCAGGAATACCTTGTCAAGCTAATCAGAGTATTGAGACTCAGGGTAAGAAACAAACTATGTGTATTGATGAGGATGAGACTCCTGAAGTATATCTGGGGGTGACCATGACAAAATGCCCTTCACAGGTTGAACCATTTTATGTCTCCCTTGTCATAAATGGAAAAGTGATCAAGAATTGTATGCTTGACTCAGGAGCATCAACAAACATCATGCCTTTGGCTATTATGCAACAAGCTGGATTAAAAATAGATAAGGCATGTGGGAAATGCTATCCCATGGATGCTAGAGAAGTGCTTGTCATTGGAATCATGAAAGATGTGGATTTTAGACTGGCAGCATATCTAGAAAAGGCCTACAAAATGAACATAACAGTTGTTGATATCAAGCCACAATATGGCATGTTGTTGTCAAGAAGATGGGTAGTGTTGATTGGTGGAAGTATGCAATTAGATTTATCATATTCCATGATCCCTATGAATGGTAAGGATGTCAAATTGATCAGAGAAGAAAGGTCACTAGACACAGTTGAGGATCAGGAGTTAGAGGAGCATATATGTTTTGTAGACATTGACTGTAAAAATTTCAGAGTTGTCTCAGATAAAAAGGGGGTAAAGAGGGAGATATATGCATTCAAGAGCTTGAACAACAGGGTCTCTGGACCATGTACTTTGATGGAGCTTGTTCAAAGGAGGGCTCTGGTGATGGGATTGTGTTTCTGTCTCCAGCTGGTAAGCTTTTAAAATTCTCTTTCTTGCTGAAGTTTTCTTATACGAATAATATTGCAGAGTATGAAGCTCTATTATTAGGATTGAATGTTGCTTTGAAGCATGGGATCAAGATGCTCAAAGTATTTGGGGATTCAGAGTTAGTTGTTTCCCAAGTCAGAGATAACTATGCATCAAAAAATAAGAAGTTAAAATAGTATAATCATGTTGTTTGGGATACAATTGAATTGTTTAATGCTTTTTCAATAAACTGGATAGAGAGATCAAAAAATGTCAGGGCGGATTTTTTAGCTAATGTAGCCATAAGGTCAGATGATGTTACTCTGTTAGATGTAACAAATGTTGAGGTCAAACTTAGACCTGCAGTGCCAGATAATGTATGCAGTTGGCAAGTGTTCAATGATGATAAAGATTTGCTGAGATTTCTACATTGTATTGATGAATATGAGAACCAAGAAATAGATTTTCAGAACTTTGTAGAGGTTGTAGATGGAAAAGAAACCCTCTTAGGGAAGGAGGTAATTCAACTCAAGACAAATAGAATCCCTAGAGGGCTGGTAGCTTTAGAGAGAGCTTTTGACAATAGGGACCAATTTGTCACAAAGGTATCTCCAACAAACAAGAATGATTTAGAAGAGATAAACTTGGGGACATCTCATGCCCCCAAGAAGGTATACATTAGCAAACAGCTCAAACCACACATCAGGACTATACTGATTGCACTACTGAGAAAATATAAGCATGTTTTTGCTTGGTCGTATGAGGACCTGAAAGCTTATAGAGAGGATTTATTCCAGCATGAAATCCCTTTGAAGCTTGAAGCTAAACCATTTAGACAAAAAAAAAGGCCTATCAACCCAACTCTAGCTCCTAAAATGCAAGAAGAACTTATGAAGCTTAGGGAGACTGGAATAATCATGCCTATTAGACACTCAACTTGGGTGTCTAACCTTATCTTGGTTAGAAAAAAGAATGGTGACATAAGACTTTGTGTGGACTTTAGAAATCTGAATGTATCTTCTTTGAAGGACAATTATCCATTGCCAAAAGAGGAAGCCATGTTGCAGAAGGTGAATGGCTGTGAACTTTTATCCATGATGGATGGATTTTTGGGATACAATCAAGTGAAAGTAAAAAAATCAAAACAGTTCAAAACTGCCTTCACCACTCCATGGGGAACCTATGTATATGTGAGAATGCCTTTTGGACTGACAAATGTAGGTGCCACATTTCAGAGGGCTATGGATGTTGCTTTTGCAGGATTAATTGACTCAATCTTGGCTGTGTATCAGGATGATTTGACAGCTTATTCAAAAAAAGAAGAGCAACACTGTATGCACTTGGAGCAGATTTTTATTAGAGCATTGGAGTATGGCATCTCACTTAACCCGAAGAAGTGTGCTTTTGGAGTAGTGGAAGGAAAATTGCTTGGACACATTGTTTCCAAGGATGGAGTTAGGATTGATCCTGAAAGGGTGGCTGCAATTGACAAAATCCAGATCCCTAAAACAGTGAAAGGTGTTCAGTCCTTCTTTGGACAAATTAATTTTGTTAGAAGATTTGTACCTAACTTTGCAGAGACCACAAAAGATATCTCTAAAATGTTGAAGAAAGGTGCAACTGTCAAATGGGAAGATGAAGCAACTAAATCATTTCAGAATAGAAAAGAGGCTATAAAGATGGCTCTTGTGTTAAAATCTCCCAATTTTTCTAAGCCATTTTAGTTATTCTCGTTTTCTTCTTTCCATACTATTGCTACATGCTTACTACAAAAAAATGAAGAAGGTTTTGAACAACCTATAGCTTTCTTTAGCAGGTCATTGCAGGCTGCTGAATTGAAGTATGACATCATGGAGAAACATGCATATGCGTTAGTTAGAGCAGTCAAAAGTTTTAGGTCATATTTGGTAGGCTCTCAGGTAGTTGAATATGTGGCTCATGTAGCAGTTAAAGATATCTTTACTCAACAGGAGGTAACTGGAAGGAGATGTAGATGGATAAATAAATTGCAAGAGTTCAATATTGAAATACAGATCACAAAATTGGTAAGAGGACAAGGTTTAGCAAAACTAATGACACAGTCAAATCTAGAGGCATGCCAAGTGAATGTAGTGCATAATGAAGTTGTAAATATGTCAGACTCTGAATGGTATAAGGACATAGTACATTATTTGTAGAATTTGAACTGTCCTTCCCATCTCAGTGATAATCAGAAGAGGACCTTGAAGCTGCATGCTATTAAATACATCATTGTTCAAGGAGAGTTGTATTGGAAAAATCCTGATGGTGTATTACTCAGATGTGTGAATGAGGATCAAGCTAAGGATATTTTAAGTGATATGCATGACAGAGTGTGCGGTGGACACTATGCTGCCCATACAACAGCCCACAAAATTCTCAGAGTTGGTTACTGGTGGCCAACTGTCTTCTCAGATGCACAAAGAATGGTAAGAAAATGTGATCCTTGCCAGAGGTTTTCAGGAAAGCTAAAATATGAAGGTGCATTGCCCCTTAGGACTATAACTATAGAAGCTCCATTTCAGCAATGGGGAATATTTTCTAGGGGAAATCTTAGAAAAATCAAGTGGAGGACACAGTTGGATTTTGGTTGCTACTGACTACTTCACTAAATGGATTGAAGCCATTCCAACCAAAAAGGCTACAAGCAAAGTGGTGATGGATTTTATTCTAGAAAATATTATTATCAGATTTGGAGTTCCAGCCAAATTGGTCACAGATAATGCAATGTGCTTCAGGTCTGGCGAATTTATTGAGTTTTGCAGCAACTATGGAATAAATTTGTTACATGCATCACCATATCATCCACATGGCAATGGTCAAGCAGAGTCAAGAAACAAAAGCCTCATGAAAATTGTTAAAAGGACAGTAGACAAAAATAAAAGGGCTTGGGATTCAAAGTTGAAAATGGCATTATGGGCTGACAGAGTAACAGTGAAGCAAGCAACTGGAAAATCACCTTTTGAATTAGTGTATGGTGCAACAGCTAAGGTACCTGTGAACAACCTCCTACCAGTTTATAAATTCATACAGGAAAATGAGGAGGAGATTGAGGACTCAATGACTAGAAGAATAAATCAACTGGTTGCACTAGATGAGATGAGAAGGGAGGCACAGGAAACAAACATCAGGAGACAACAAAAGGTAAAATATTTGTTTGACAAAAGGGCTATAGAAAGAAAGTTTCAGATAGGTGATATGGTCCTTGTATGGAATGCAAGGAACCAGGATAAGGGCAAACACGGTAAATTTGAGCCCTTGTGGATGGGCCCATACCAAATTTGCAACACTCATGGAGAGGACTCTTATTTTCTCCAGGCCCTAAGTGGTGAACTATTGGAATTGCCTGTGCACGGTCAGTTCCTTAAAGCTTTTTTCTCATAGATGTATGCCTTTTGTGCACACTGTAAACTAGATGTATATGTTTGTACATGCCTTGTATAGTTGGTCGTGTTTTGAGTTTTGTGTTTTATCTATTCTGCCCTGGAGTAGCTTGGTTCTTACTGTAGTCTTGCATCTGCACGTCCCCAGTCAGAGCCACTGGTGGTGTTCACCTAGGGTTAGGGTTCTAAATTTGAGTCTGCAGGTTCCTATGTTTATTCCTTCAAACCCTTAGTGCCTTAGTTTGAATTGTTCTTCGACTTACATGCGGTGTTTTACCACTTTTTCCTGTCGCACATAAGAATAATATTGAGTGTTTGTATATGCAAGTGTAAATGTATGTTGGCAGGCTTGCAAAATCTCAATCAGTTTCCAAAATGGTGAAAAAAATGAGTTATATGCATTTCCAAATGCATATCGAGTTGCATATACAAGGGAGAATCTATCACAGATTCCCCAGGAATATTCTGCAGTTGTCTACATTTCCAAATGCATATCGGGTTCAAAAGGACGCATGTACATTGGGGGAATCTTTCACAAGATTCTTGGAATATTCTCTGCATGTATATCAGGTTTTTCTTGTACATGTTTTGTTGTATGTTCTAACATACAAAGGCTATATACAAGCGAAAAATGTGCAATGGCGAAATATACATTAAAGATTCCTTGAAGATGCCGCCGTTGTATCGAGTAGGTGAGTTGTATGTTTATTTTGTTGTATGTTCAACATACAACACCAAGGATGCATTGCGGACTTCAAAAGGGGTTCAAATCAGGGCTAAAGTGAAATTTGGGTCCGCAAATATGTCAAGCTAAGTCGAATGTATGTCCAATATACATTGGGTCTTATACAACGAAATATATACAGGGAGGGGCAGACATATATTCGCTATAGTGTAATATACAAAGGCAGTTGTATATTGGTGCATGCAATCAAATATGCAAGGCCTAAACCTGAGGAGTATTACATTCTAGTTGATGCAGGTATGAGGTCCGGATTGCTTGTATATTGGGTTTGTATATGCAACATACAACCCGATATACAAAACAAAGGTGATACAAGCCGGACTTCAAAAGAAGGTACATTCTGATGCATAAAATTTTAGGTCTACTGCTTGTATGTATGTGTGTATTGTATATCGTGGATATACAAAGGTAAGAGGTACAAGCCGGACCCGAATTAGTTTCCAATTTGCTTCATAAAAATTTTAGGTCCACCTTGTATGTATGTTGACTTACATATACAAAGTGACAGGTGCAATGAAACATATGCATTTCAGACCCGATGGGGAAATCAAATGTGGCAGGTAAGTGTTTGAGGTCCGGCTTGTATATCAGACATTTGTATATGCATATACAAGGGCGAAAAGGGCAAAATAAGGATTGGAAAGGTCAGCGATAGAGGAGCGAAGTGCCTACGTGGCACATTTTTATTGGTTCTTGACTTTTTAGCGTATCTTAAGCCGCAGATATCATGTGATAGGAGATGATCGACGACCGTGTTTTGAACCCACAACGAATGTTTTTTCCTGTATATTTACAGTTGGTTTTGAGTGGGAAAACAACAGATGCATCCGCTGCTACATTTCAAAGGGGGGCTGCGGGTAGCTTTGGCATTAATGGCGGTTTCAGGAGGCACGATGGATCGAGATGACAGGTCAACCACCCGATTGAAGATGAAAGTCCTTGAGTGGTGGTGCGGATCTCGATTCCACCTACTCATTCCTTGTTGTCTCTTCGCAACATTGAATATTTCTAGGCGCCATTCCTCATGCATTGAATCTGGCAAATTCTTGATTTGCTTTGTAATTAATTTTTGTTGGGTACACGGTCTTAGTATAAAGGCCAAACTGTGTTACTCATTGTTGTTGAAAACTGGACAAATTTTGGTGCTGTGACAGAATACAACTTCATTGGTGGCCCTGTTCTTGATGTCTTGTAAGTTTATGAGTCTCATGTTGTATGTTTCATGCATGAATTCATTGGTTTCATGTTGTTTTATATGAGAAATGCTCTGTGCATGTGTTTGATCATTTGTCTCCAAGTTGTGGGCATATTTTCTTTTGAATCAAGATAACTAAGGGTTGTTAAGGTTCAGGAATATAACTTTTCTATATTGAATGTTTAATCTCCTACGTTTGTTCAAGGAACAAATTAAATGTTTTAGGTTAATCATTGATAAAATGTGTTGCAGCAGGGATACCACTAAGTATGAATGATTAAGCACCTAATTTTTGGGAAGTATTTGTAAGGCAGATACTAAAAATCCCCTTGATATCTAGTCTTTGGTATATGTTCATGCTGGCATTCACATGTGTATGTCTATTGACCCCAAGCCCTGGATAGGCACCGATCCTGTCTTGTATTGAGGTTGCAACCCAAAGTCTCAGTTTTGCATCCAAACATAAAATCAAACTTAAACTTTAAATCAAACCATTAGGACTTTAGAAGTAGTTTTAGGACCAAAATCCTCTGTCTCACAACTGAATATAGGCCCAAAGGTAGCCCCTTTGCACTTATTCCACAGTTTTGGTCTATATAAAAGAGGATTTATCTGCTTTGTATCAACATCCAAGTAAGTTCATGTGCATATGTCATAGGTGTTGAGTAAGGAATACCCCCTTGGTTCTGCAGAGCCTAAAGAAGAAGAGGAGATATTTATAGAGTCTATCTCTTGTACTATTGGCCCCTAGCCCGGGAATCCTATTGATCAATGATGGCTACTTTCTAGGGATAACTAGAAACAAGCATCCAATCTGGGAAAATAACCAACACAACAGAAGAGGTTACTAGAAACTTTTCATAACGAAGCCTGTGGTGGACATTTTTCTGCATCAGTGACAGCCTTTAAGATATTGAGGCAATGCTTTTATTGGCTTGGTCTATTCAAGGATGCCTATGATTGGGTATGGAAATGTGAGAAATGTTCAAAGTTGACAAGTATACCTCAGTTAGCTGCCTTACCTTTGAGGCTAGTGATTATAGATGAACCATTTTAGCAATGGGGCTTAGATTTCATTGGACCAATCAATCCTAATTCTAGTGCTGGACATACTCACATCTTAACTGCAACAGATTATTTTACCAAGTGGGTAGAAGCTATTCCGGTGAAGAGTACCACTTCTAAAGTTGTTTGCACCTTAAGGAGAACATTCTAGTCAGGTTTGGCGTGCCTAAGAAACTGGTGACTGATAATGCTTCAAGTTTTTTCTCTATAGAAATTACTTTGTTCTATTATGATTTTGGTATTAGCCTTGCCCATTCATCTGATTATTACCCACAATGCAATGGGCAAACATAATCAAGTAATAAAAACCTCATCTCTATTGTCAAAAAGTTGGTGGAAGAAAATCAAAGGGGATGGCATAAAAATCTATATGATGCTCTTTGGGCCAATAGGATCACATATAAAAGGGAAATTGGTATGTCTCCTTTCCAGCTGGTTTATGGTATTGATAGTGCAATTCCTATTCCCCTAGAATTGTTTGCGTTGAATTTGTAGAAGGCAATTGAAGATGAACAGTTTCAATCGGTACTAGAGAAGAGGATATTGTACTTGAACTGTCTAGAAGAGCAGAGAGAAGTCATTGTAGATAGAATTCCCAAACACTAGTAGACCATCAAAAGGATTTTTGATAAAAGGGCTAAATAGAGGAGCTTTGTTGTGGGAGATTCTATACTTTTATGGGATAGGAGAAGAGAACTGAAAGGTGCACATAAGAAATTTGATTCTTTGTGGAGAGGCCCCTTCAAGATCAAAGAAGTTACAAGAGAGAATGCAATCCTATTGGCTTACTCTGATGGAACATTGCTACCTCTTGCCTACAATGGGCAAGATCTAAAATTATGCAATTGGTAGAGTTTCTGAGTTTGGCCCTATACCATAGTTTCTTTCCTTATTTTTCTATTGTTGTGTGTTGTCTCATTTTTGGTGTGACTCTATCACCCTTGGAATAAGGCTTGTTTTCCATGGTTTGTCTGGGTCCTCTACGTCCTCCTGAGTCCTTGTCCCCAATTAGAGCCAGCTGTTGTCCCCTTTTTCTTGAAAAATGCATCCTTGTCCATTCTTTGTTTTTCCTCTCATTCTTTGTTAGCCTTTTTTCCCTTAGTTCTTTCCTTGGGCCAAAGTTTACTTAGTCATTTTTAGTAAGTTGGTGATCCTTCACATTTTTGAACTAATTCTGCGGGTTCACAAGTTCTTGAAATGCCTGACTTACCGACTTGTCTTAAGTTCCCGCACTTCAAGTCTTTCCTTGTGTCTTAATGTTGAAGGCTTTTCTTTGTAGTCAAGAGGTCAAGGATTCTCTGAAGTTCTAAATCTCTGACTCCAAGTTCAAATGTTCAACTTTTTCCTGACTTGCCAACTTTGGACATCACACTTTCCCAAGTGACGTTTGCTGTGTTGGCGTACAGTATGAAAGAATGACACTTGTCACTTTGCATTCAATTTGAAGTACATGAAGACACAGTGACACAATTATCAGAGGGAAAGTTGAGGCATGCATTTATGAGTTATAAAGATAAATTTGCCACCAACATTTAATATTTTTCCTTATCGAATTTATGAGAAGTGACTTCGATAAATTCTTGAGTGTGCCTAAGGTGGTATTATGTTACAAGGGAATGCATTGCATGAGGATAAACAACTAGTTTACTACGTGCAAAATTTCAGCACAATTCCATTTTCACAGGTCAACAAAGCTAGCAACTCCTCTTTATAAAGGCTCAATATTTTCTTTAAGGAGTTAGAGATTTCCATTCCCATGTATCTGCGCAAGGAATTTCCTGTTGGTGCCTTGTCTCATCCTTTGCTCTCTGAATATATCTCTGAGTCTCTTGTTTTCTAGTTTCTTGAGTACATAAAGATGAAGCTCAAATTCCAAGGGACCCCATGGCCTCTATTGTGGAGAATAGTCTTTTTGAAGAAAGAGAGAAATTTAGGCCACATTGATTTAGATGATTTTTGGAGGAGAATGCAGTCTGAAAAGAGAACTCCCTTGGTGGAGAAGATTATCAACAATGACTTAGATAAGGCTGGTGGTTTTCTGCTTGCTGTGCATTGTCCCGAATTGATGGTTGCATGTGCCAATGGTTATTTTCGAAACTGCCAAAAGATAAGGACCTCCAGCGACGTCATGGTGGCAACAATTGACTAGGAGTCTATTGCTTCAGCCCTAAATTTGGAAGAATATGAAGACAATGCTGATGTTTCTGTATCCTCAGCCTGGAATTATTATAATGAGAGGATGGACTGGTGCCATACCTGCATTGCTAAGCATTGGTTGGAGATTGAAAAGATTGGTAAGTCTCGGCTGCCTGCTAATTTGAAGCGGAGCCATTTTAAGGAAGAAATTTTAGATATGATAACCTTGCTGAATAGAGTAGTTGGGAGTCCCAGGCCAGACATTTTTGAATTTTGGATGTGTAGATTTATTTTGTTGATTTGTGGAGACCACCATATTGACTAGCTGAAGATTATTAGTGATTTTTTGTATGAACAACTAATGAACTTTACATGAAATGTGAGCTTTCACATGTGCTCCCATCTAGTCTACATATTGGCTCGAAGAGAGGCTTCTTGGCCTGGTTTGATGACTCAAGGGAGTTCTACAGTAAGCGTAACTATGTATCAGAATTTTCCTGAATTGCAAAAGAAAGAAGGTATGAAATCAGTTTGCATAGTTTGTCTCCCCATGTATATTTTGATAGTAAGAATTTTATAAAAGAAAACATGCATGGAGGTGGTTCCTATACACACCATCCTCAACTCGAGGATTTTTGGGAGGATTGTGTTGATGAGAGAGAAGTTCAAAGGAGGAAATGGATGAGATTGATTGTAGATCATGTTGATAACTGAGAGGGGGGGGGGTGAATCAGTTATCTCAATTGTTTTAACTTTTTGTTCTTCTTTTGGCAACTAGTACAGTATCAAAACATATAAGCTTAAATGAACATGAAAGCAGAGATAAACTCAGTACACATGACATAATATTTTTGACATGGAAACCCTGTTAAGGGAGAAAACCACGAGGTGATTAACCCAAGAATGTATTCTCTGTTAGAAGAATAGAAATACAAAATGACACTTGCCAATTAGGGCTTACTGCCTGAGCACACTGCTCACAAGAGGCTAATTGCCTATCAGAGACTCACTATCTGCAAGTTGTAAGAAGAATAACAAGATCCTTGAACTGATGAGAAGCATCCACATATGTTGAGGTTCAGTTCCAGTTAGGCTCAATACACTGATCTACTACACTTCATCCTTCCTCTTCTTTGGTGCTGTTGTCCTGTCACATACCGGACCTGCCTTACTTCTTTCACAGTGCTCTTCTACTTTTCTTCGCACAACTCCACACACAACACACACCTTCACATCCAAATCTATCTAGTATATATATCCGCACAAAGGATTTCATCCTCTTTCTAGTCGGCATCCAGAATAGTCAATATTTTCCCAAACTCTAGTCTATTGGCTGAATCCTTGCTTACCAAGTGATGCGAATCAAGGAGATACTTATAGAAGTCATCTAACATGTTGGCCAATCATGGATGATACCTTAAGAACCTTGATCACCATCAATATCTCATCCAGAATAATTCTGATGCTCTGTCGGTCAGTTCTTCCTCTGTCTACTCTGCCAAACCGAACCCCAACACTTAGATGCTCATATCTCTTCACTCTTTCATCATCGGAGGCTCAATCCCTGGAATCTATTAGTCAAGCTATTCCTCTTGACTTCCCCAAGTCTGCACTTTACAAAGATACTTCCTATAAGAGATCCGGACCTGACTGTCGAACCTTGTTGCTTGCTCTGTTCTTGCTTACCGGACCAAAGTATTCTTCAATCTGACTTCCGGTAAAGATACACCATGTCCTGTGGATGTGTGGAGTGGTCTTTGTTGCCATCAATGACAACACCAATGAAGCCACATAGTGTCTCTTGCCAACAATCTCCCCCTTTGGCATTGATGGCAACACTTAGTGAAAAATGACTAAGTGTTATACTACACTCCCCCTTGGTTGATGCTCTGTTCTATTGTACACTTTACTGGAGCTCCCCCTTAGATGGATTCCACATTTTTCACTGCTCCTCACTCCCCCTTTGACATCAATGGCAAAGGGTAGGGTCCGCACACCAAAATTTCCCAAAAACAATATATACTTAGCCACATAAGTATATATACATGCTATACTTACATATACTGAAGTATATCTGCAAAAGATGTCTTCAATTGGGCAAATTCTATTGCCCAACTCTGATTCATCCTATCCAAAATTGAGATGTGACCACTTAATAGGAATGCAAAAGCTTCTACTCTTTTAAGATTTGTTGAATCACTGGTTCAGGCTGTGGTCAAGGCATCAGTTAGGGCCTCATGCATGGCCTCTAATTTAGGGACAATCATCCCTCTAAGTTCACCCATTCTTCTTAATATGTTCTTCCTCTCCTTCTCAAGTTTCTTAATCTCATTCATGACTACAATAGTTTGACATTCCTGGTTTATTATGGATACAATGAGAGGATCAAAATTTTGAGTGAGGCTTGATAGTTTATCCTCTTGTTCTTTCACTTTCTTCTCAATATCCTTTGTTACTTTAGTCTAGGATATACAAAATTTATATACTTCTCTTCCATCCTTAAGAGCATTTTCTAAGCTCTTTATCCTAATATCCATATTTCTCCTATCATTGGTTATAAGGCCTTGTAACTCAGAGAATCTCTTATCCAAAAACTCTTTCCGGACCTTCACCTTAGCCAATTTCTCTAAAGACTCAAAATGAGTGCTGACAGAACTAACAAGCGACTTGAGATTACCGGATGAAGAAGTTGAGGAATCCTTCTAAAAGGATGGCATGATCTTTTTGAGCACACCAGATGCAATTTCTAGTAGATCACAGTCTTCCATGTGAGACTTTAAAAGTTTCTCTTTAGCCTTTGCTTGGGCAAAGGATGCTATCTTCATTGTTTGAACCGAGGAGAGAGAATCAAAGTCAAATGGTCCTTGAAGTAACTCTGGTTCATCAATCTCCATCATTTCTTTAGTCAAGAAATCCTTGATAGTTTCTGTAGTGTCTCTTGCTAGAGACAGAGTTTTCTTTCCTTCTGTACTGTCACTGGTGATCTTCTTAGCTTGATCTACTTCTCTTCCCTTCACTTCTTCTTCTTTTTCCTCTATTCGTTCTTCTCCTTTAGATCTGGAGACTACTGGAGAAACTGGATTTACTTTTCCTTGGACTTCCTCTTCCAGAACAGAGGAATCTAAGTCCTTAGCTTTTTCTTCACTAGTCTCCTTTGCCTCTTCTGCTACTGTCTTAATGGATTCTTCTTTGTCATCCATGGTAGAGGTTTCATCATCTAAGTCCTCAACAATGGGAATGTTGAATCTTTTGTATGCATTTCAGAGAATCTCTTCTATCTCTTTTCCTATTTTGTCAGTTTCGCCAAGCATCAGCTGATTCATTCTAGCTTTGCTCCAGAACTCATCCTTGCAATCTTTGAAGATCATATTCATTTGCTTCGGAGTGATTGAAGGAAAGAGCTGAATGGCTATCTGTTCCCAGATCTCAAGATCCTTTGCCCTAGCATTATTCTTTCTTATCTCTAATTCCTTCTCTAGGCTTTTGGGAATAAGAGATATGATTTCAATAAAAGTCGTATTGTATATGTTCAAGTACTTAACTGTGGCTTCCTCCAAGATCTTTCTATCTACATCATTACATGCATCATAGAATTCTGTTATTGGTTGCAGGTTCCCATCCATAGTAACTGCTTTAACTACATCATCTAAGGACAGAGTGGGCCTTTCAACAAATTCTTCTGTTACTTCTTCAGTAGAGGGTTCACCGGATGTTTTCCTTTTCTTTTTCATTTTCTTTACTTCCTCATCTGATTCTATCTCTTCATCATCCTTTTGACTGATGTAAGACCTTATGGCCTTTGTTTTAGTTCTTTTCTCTGCTTTACCGGATGATTTTGCTTCCAGTTTAGATGCCTTTGAGATTTTAGCAGTAGCAGGTGCAAAGGTTTTAGAGGATCTGGTCCGGGAGGGGATTTCCACTAGAGCACCTTCTTTCTCTACTTTTTCTTTTTCTCTCTCTACCTTTTCCATCTTCTCTCTATTTGCATCAAGTGCCTCCTTTGAAATTCCATGCCTCTTGGCAAGATCTTCTACTTCCCTCCTTACTTTCCTCTTGATTTCAGGCTGTCTAAGTTCCACATGAACTTTTACACTTAGCTCTTGGTAGGTTCCAAACCTTTCAGCCTTAGGGTCTTTGGGCTGGCTCAACAGATGTTGGATATGTAGTTCTACAATTTACTCATCTACTTCATACCCCATTGACATGATCCAAACTGTCCTTGGCTCCACTGCCTCCATTAGGCATTGATCAGTGTCGACCATGAAACACACTGTATCTTTGTACTTCTCAACCGATGATTTTGGAATTCTTTCTCTAGTTTGCATCATATTTTGAAAGTTCTTGAAGAAACCCCACAGAGCTGTATTTCTTGCCTTAGCATCCCCAAGCCCATGCAAGTAGTCTCTGATTTGAATGGCAACAGGTCTATCATTTTGCCATACCCAACTACCGGATCTGGGCAGCTCATTCATAAAGTAGAAAAACAAACATAGTATTAGCCCTCCAAACTTGAAAGAATTCTTCTTGTCCTTCTTGATCTTTTGAAGGTTTTCTAATAGTTGACTTAGAAGAAGTTCACAAAGATCATAATCTACATTCTCTTTTAACATCTGATAGGCAATGTAAATTGTGGTTCCGGGAACTGAATTTTCCTTGCTGGAGTGATATATCTTGTAACCAATTATCATGGAGGCAAACTTGACATCCGAATCTGTGATGTCTTCTATTGTCATTGTTCTCTTGTCAAATTTTGATCCGGTAGCCTCACTCATAGTTTGGTTTTTGATAGATTTGAGAATAGGTAACCCTCCGGATGAGTGCAAATCAGTTACTACCCTAATTACATCCTTGGTGATCTTAAATGGTCTATTCAACCATAAGAAGTTATCATGCACTCTGTTCAACACATACTAGACCCATTCATCTTCTTCAAAATAGGGGAAATGAATGCACTAACCAAAATGTTTATCCCGGATGCCCTTATACTGTGGTTTGAGTTCAAAAGCATCATCTATTAATTGTTTGTGATAGATATCCCTTAAATTGGATTCCCCAAATTCTTCAAAGTTCGCATGAATGTAAACCCTAACATCTTCTACATGCAAAATACCATGCGGAATGCTGGAAAATGCACCTGAGGGATCCACTTCTAGAGATTTGTATGGATGCTTCTTAAATTTAGGGCGTGGCCTATTAGAAATCTTCACAACATTCAAAGTAGCCATTTCCAAGAAGATTTGCAGAAAGATGTTGAAGAACGGAAAATACCTTTTGTGCGTCTAGGTTTCACGGAATGAGCTGAATCGGATTGCTGGAAGAAATGACTTCTGCAATTTATCTTTGAGAGGCTTGAGAAAATTCATTTGTAGAGCTCCTTTTCTTCTTTTCTTGAGTGCAGATGTACAAATGATGAATACAAGAACCCTTTTATCTCTCCGCAAACCCTAATTTTGTTTGCAATAAATGCATATCTTAAGTTATTTCGGTTGCTCTATTCTCCTTATCCTGAGATATTTTTCTGGATCACTAAGATGCACTTAAAGTTACTCTTGGTGGATATTAGCAATCTATCTACCTTTTACAATCATTCCATTTAGCCTTAGATCAAGATACCTCAAATTCGAATCATGCCGGATCTAACTATGAAAATCCTATTTTTACTGAATGACTATTTAACCAGATCAAACTTGGAAGATTAACCTGTTCAAAACTTCTTGCAGATCTTTCATCTCTTTACCAAAGCTTATTTAGATGTTTCTTTGTGAACCCTTTAATCCACAACTTTCCTTATGCCAATTCTGGCACCAATTAATTGGCTGGGGGAAAATGTTTTTCCTTATGTCTCCCCCTGAGCCAGAGCTCACTTTTTAATTTCTGGAAGGAATATCAACACCATATTTTGGTGTAGATCCATCCCCTACATTCTCTGTACTTCTCTTCACCCAAATCTTGTTCATCTCACTTTTAACTTCATCCGTATTTGCTTTTCCTTTTCCTTTGTCTTGATTTTGATTATGATGCACCGAACTGCTTTTGTCCTGATTCTTGCTTCTACAGAATTTGGCAATATGACCAGATCTATTGCAATTGTGGCAAACAATATTTCTTTGCATATTTGAATGATATCCTCTTGATCTGCATTGATTAGCCATATGTCCCATTCTATTGCATGCAAAGCATCTACCATTGAATGAATTATTCATTTGCATATTTCGGCATTCATGAGATTTGTGACCATACCTTTTACAGTTGAAATACTGTCTGGAGAAGGATGTATTAGTTTGATTTATTCTCTTTCTGCACTGATTAGCTTTATGACCAAAGTTATTGTAGTTGTGGTAGTATCCATTGAAGGATGGATATCTTTGAGCATTTGGTTGCCTTATCGGAGGTCTTCTAGGCCTGTTCCCTGGATTTCCTGATCCAAAATTCTTTTGACCGGATCCAAAGATTTCACCTTTCTCATATCCCAAGCCACGCTTGTCATCTACCCTCTTTTGGCTTTCAAGAAGAACTTCAAGTTGAGCAGAACTTATCTTGAATTTCTCTTTGTATTCATTTGCTGTTTGAAGACCCTTTTTAAGAGTGTCAATTTGATCCTCAAGTTTTTCTTCATTATCTCTAGCATCTTCAAGATCAGATTCAAGATGTCTGATTATTCTATCCATCTTGTGGCAGTCTTCTGATTTCTCCTTAAAAGATTGTCTTAGATCATCTTCAATTTTTCTTTTTTCTTCAATTTCTTGGGTGAACTTTATAACTCTTAATTCCATTTCATGTCTTACCATAATGACCTCTTTTGATAACTTTTCACATAGCTTGGTTTTCTCTTTTAGGTCTTCATTTGTATCATTGGTTTCACCTTGACTTGCTAATTGCTGAAGTAGATCCTTTCTCTTTTTCATAGAGATACTCAGTTTCCGTTTTAATTCATTTATGAATTCATCAGCTTGTTTAAGTCTTTCCTTCAATTCATTGACTTTAGAATTAGATTGTTCACGATCATCTAGGGCAGACTGAAGTTGTTCCCTCATACCATACATATCCATTTGAATTTCTAGATCTTCCTCAAGCTGTTAGGCTCTATTAGGAGGAACTTGGCTCTGATACCAATTGTTGATAACTGAGAGGGGGGGGGGTTGAATCAGTTATCTCAATTGTTTTAACTTTTTGTTCTTCTTTTGGCAACTAGTATAGTATCAAAACATATAAGATTAAATGAACATGAAAGCAGAGATAAACTCAGTACACATGACATAATATTTTTGACGTGGAAACCCTATTAAAGGAGAAAACCATGGGGTGATTAACCCAAGTATGTATTCTCTGTTAGAAGAATAGAAATACAAAATGGCACTTGCCAATTAGGGCTTACTTCCCGAGCACACTGCTCACAAGAGGCTCACTGCCTGCCAGAGACTCACTGTCTACAAGTTGTAAGAAGAATAACAGGATCCTTGAACTGATGAGAAGCATCCACATATGCTAAGGTTCAGTTCCGGTTAGGCTCAATACATTGATCTACTGCACTTCATCCTTCCTCTTCTTTGGTGCTGTTGTCCTATCACATACCAGACTTGCCTTACTGTTTTCACACTGCTCTTCTGCTTTTCTTCACACAACTCCACACACAACACATACCTTCACATCCAAATCTATCTAGTATATATATCCGAACAAAGGATTTCATCCTCTTTCTATTCGGCATCCAGAATAGTTAATATTTTCCCAAACTCTAGTCTGTCGGCTAAATCCTTGCTTACTAAGTGATGCGAATCAAGGAGATACTTATAGAAGTCATCTAACATGTTGGCCAATCATGGATGATACCTTAAGAACCTTGATCACCATCAATATCTCATCCAAAATAATTCTGATGCTCTGTCGGTCAGTTCTTCCTTTGTCTACTCTGCCAAATTGGGCCCCAACACTTAGATGCTCATATCTCTTCACTCTTTCATCACCAGAGGCTCAATCCTTGGAATCTATTAGTCAAGGTATTCCTCTTGACTTCCCCAAGTCTGCACTTTACAAAGATACTTCCTATAAGAGATTCGGACCTGACTGTCGGACCTTGTTGCTTGCTTTATTCTTGCTTACCAGACCAAAGTATTCTTCAATTTGACTTCTGGTAAAGATACACCATGTCCTACGAATGTGTGGAGTGGTCTTTGTTGCCATCAATGACAACACCAATGAAGCCACACAGTGTCTCTTGCCAACAGATCAGGTCCGTGCTTTCAAGTTGAATTATTCAAGTTCCTAATATCATTGATGATTTTTCAAATATGTTGGGTGAAGGTTATGATGCAGTGTCTAGAGGACCCATGCCTCCTATAAAATGGTAAAAAAAAGAGGTCACCGATATTATGTTGCTTTCTTTGCATGTGTTGAGGAGAGTAGAGAAGTAGTTACATGTAAAGGTGAAAGAGCGTGTTGGTTCCATGACACCGAGGGACTTAGCCTCTCAGAATCAAGCCAGATCTCAGACTACCAATTCATACAAAAAATCATCTAGTTTGGACCCGACTCTTCAGAGAGTCGGCTCACAATCGAATGGCGATGATGAAAGGCTACCTGAAGACACTGGGAGGATAAAAACCACTTGTGAGTAGGATGTTCAAGTGATGTAGAGAAATACCAAATTGGCTGCTTTGTCATCTAAAGCAGACCATGTGCCCCTACCTAACAATCATGCGAGTGATTCTAATTCTTTCATCTTCTCACAAATTGGAGAAGATAATTTATTGCATTCATTGCTTAGTCTACCAAATTCCCCACAACAAAGAGAGTTGCCAGAGGAAAAATCTCACCCTGTACATGTAGTGGCTACTTCTAATGCTGCCGATGTACCAGCTCCATCCCCAAATTGGTTAAAGAAGCTAGTTCAAAAGAAGAAGAGATATACTCTTCCTATTGATGAAGGTGTCGACACTGTAGCCAATTTGTTGCAAATGGTTCCAAAACCTAAGTGTGCAAAAAGGATGTTGAGAATAGTGGCTGATACCATCTCAGGGAGCCAGTTTCTAGAAATTGTAGATCCACTGGTAGAAAAGAATGAAGATGAGGTAACAGAAGTTGAATTCAGAGTAAGTCGAGTGGATCTAGGACCATCAACTATCGAAGGTGATTTGTATCATGTCCAGTATTCAGTTGACAATATCTCTAAAAGGGTAAAAGGATTGCAAGAAGATAATTCAAAGCTGCTGGCACATGTAAGTTCCTTGTCCTCTTTTACTAATTCAATTATTAAAGTAATAACTCCCTTGACTGAGGCCTCTTCAGATGTCAACCTTCGCACTCTTAACCCAAATTTACTTCAACAAATCAAAATCTCTTTGTCTCTAAGAAAAGTTATGGACCAATGGGTTGAGAAAATTATTTTTGATGGTCTCATTTTTATTGAGGAGGTGGTGCAAGAGCACCTTCTCTATGGTACAAGAGTCATGTTTTGTTTTTGTTTCAATAAGGCTTCTTAAGCCACTTCATGTTTGTAATAAGGGTTTTGTGTCAATTTGGTCACTAGACCTATGTAGACCATGTTTGGTCAAAGTGTGATGTAATCACACAAGGAAAACATGTAGTTTTCTTGTGAGAGGAGACAACCAATGACTAACTGACTTTCAAAATTAGTTTTGCATGGTTGGAGGGAAGTTGAACTAATCTCTTAAGCCTTGTATAGGTGAGGAGTTGGATGTAACTGGAGAGAGAGAAGTGTAAATGAATGACGATCTGGAGTTCTTGGGTGTGGGGAAATACTGTGTTCTTTCTGAATTTTTTTCTATAACAGTCATTCTGTATGGATAATTGGTATCTAAAACTAATTAGAAATGTTCATGTCATGAAGTAGTCTAGTGTCTTGAAGTGTTATAGTTTGTCAGCTATTGTTCTTTTTGCAGAGACTGGTCTGAAAACCTAGAAACTAGGGTTCTGTGAATAAATGGACTGTATCTCCTCTGTCCACTGAAAGTAAGATTCTCATGTTTAGTGTGATGGAGGAATATAGTGTGTATTTTGTTGTTTTGGATCAGGCACCCAAGGATCCAAGGAGTTTGGCATGAGTTGACTAGGCATCTCTATGTGACTAGTCGTTGAGACAATAGGAAAAGTGTTGTTGTGGATTGACCAAATTGTCGGGGTGATCGAGTGTTTGTAGAAGAGTGCAGATCCCTTCTATTCTGTTGAGTTCTCATTGAATGTATGTGAGTTGAAGGGTAATCGAAGTATCATCGGCGTGAAACAGGCCTCGGGGAAGCTGTTGAAAGTTACACTGATCAAGGTGTTAGGCCGACGGAAGGTGAATCGGTGAAGGACTTTAGTCTCATCGAAGATACATTGCAAATGCATATTGCAATTGTATGTGGAGAATGTATATTGGGAATATACATTTCTTCGGATACAAAAGGTGACCGGTTGCAACGGTGAAATTGGGGTGAAGATACATTAGTTTATTGGCAATAGCAAGTCATGCTTTGCATATACAAGTTGGTACATCGGAATATCGGGAGAACAAACTAGGAGTTTGCCAATGTTTGGAGTCTCGCTGACGAAGGGTTGCATCGGCCAAAGTTAACAAGTACTCACCGATGAAGTAAGTCACGTCGAAGAGTCAGAAGTAGTCGGGTGATGTCAATTGCATCGGCATATCGGCAAAGGTTCCTAAGCAGTCGCCGATGATTGAAGTCTGGATGACAGGATCACAATCAACTGTTATGGTTAAGGTGAGTGGAAACTAACCGCCATCGGGGATCGGTAGGAAGTAAGAAGAAACCGCCGATAAGGGAAGTCTCTGCAAAAATGAAGTGGAGTTAGACCGTCAGGAAGAGTTGATAGGTCGGTAAGAGAAATAATAAAGTGGCCGACGGGATATGTTTGGCCGACAAGGTTTGGTTGCCAAGACATAGGTCACATCTCACTGATCAAGTTTGTTGATCAATTTAAACACTTCCACTGAGCACTCTACATCATATTGGTATCAGAGCCAATATTTGAATTGGAGTAGTTAATGTCAGATGAGGAGAAAGAAACTGAGGCTAGCACAATGCCTCCCAATTCTATGAGCTAGGGAGCCATCAAGAAGATGGTAGAGGAGATACTTGAAGCAAGGTTGAAAGAAGAGAGGTCCAAGGGTAAGAGTAAAGAGGATGAAAGTGATTTTGATACAGAAGAAGAAGAAGAGGCAGAGGAGAGCCCTCAAGATCAAGGTATGTCTGCAGACCAAAAGGCATTCTTGAAAGCACTCAAAGGTGCTCATGGAGATAGTGGCGATCCAAAGATGGATGTTCCTACATTCAATGGAAAACTAGATGGAGATGCCCTCATGGATTGGATTGAAGCCATGAGCATCTATTTTGACTTCAAGGAGTATAGTGACAGCAAGAAAGTCAAGTTTGCTAAGACAAGATTGAGAGGTTCTGCCTTAGTTTGGTGGAACTATACACAATGTGAAAGAGAGAAAGATGGAAAGAACCCTATCACCAAATGGAGTAGAATGGAGGCCATGCTAAGAGACAAGTTCATGCCATCTGATTATGAGTTGCAGACTGCTTAGGAACCTTTGCCGATATGCCGATGCAATTGACATCGCTCGACTACTTCTGACTCTTCGACGTGACTTACTTCATCGGTGAGTACTTGTTAACTTTGGCCGATGCGCCGATGCAACCCTTCATCGGTGAGACTCCAAACATCAGTGAACTCCTAGTTCATTCTCCCGATACGCCGATGCACCAACTTATATATGCAAAGCATGACTTGCTATTGCTGGTGAACTAATGTATCTTCACCCTGATTTCATTGTTGCGACCGGTCACCTTTGGTATCTGATGCAATGTATATTCCCAATATACATTCTCCACATACAATTGCAATATGCATTTGCAATTTATCTTCGGTGAGACTAAAGTCCTCCACTGATTCACCTTCCGTCAGCCTAACACCTTGATCGGTGTAACTTTCAACAACTTCCCTGAGGGCTATTTCACGCTGATGATACTTTGATTACCCTGCAACTCACAGACATTCAACGAGAACTCAACAGAATAGAAGGGATCTGCACTCTTCTACAAACACTCAATCACCCCAATAATTTGGTCACTCCACAACAACACTTTTCCTATTGTCTCAACGACTAGTCACATAGAGATGCCTAGTTGACTCATGCCAAACTCCTTGGATCCTTGGGTGCTTGATCCAAAACAAAAGAAAACACAAAATACACACTATATTCCTCCATCACACTGAACATGAGAATCTTACTTTTAGTGGACAGAGGAGATACAGTCCATTTATTCATAGAACCCTAGTTTCTAGGTTTTCAAGCCAGTCTCTGCAAAAAGAACAATATCTGACAAACTAGAACACTTTAAGACACCAGACTACTTCATGACATGAACATTTCTAATCAGTTTCAGATACCAACTATCCATACAGAATGACTTAAAGAAAACAATTCAGAAAGAACACAGTATTTCCACACACCCAAGAACTCTAGATCTTCATTCATTCACACTTCTCTCTCTCCAATTACATCCAACTCCTCGCCTATACAAGGCTTGAGAGATTAGTTCAACTTCCCTCCAACAGTACAAAACTAATTTTGAAAGTCAGTTAGCTGTTGGTTGTCTCCTCTCACAAGAAAACTACATGTTTTCCTTGTGTGATTACATCAAACTTTGACCAAACATGGTCTACATAGGTCTAGTGACCAAATTGACACAAAACCCTTATTACAAACATGAAGTGGCTTAAGAAGCCTTGTTGAAACAAAAATAAAACATGACTCTTGTACCATAGAGAAGGTGCTCCTACACCAGGAGGCAATAAAACTGTTTGATCCTATTCATTCTAAGAGGGAGGTTTTGATACTAGAGTTTGATAAAGCTCACAATGATCGCCACAGGTTGTGTGTAGTCTCTAAGGAAATACAAGAAATAGCCAACATGGATCCTGGTATCTTGTTTGCTAAAGAAAATATAGCTGATCCCAAAGAGCTGGATACTACTGTGTGGGCTAATGCAGTTGAGTGGAAGCTCTATATCATAACTACAACAGAAGAAGAGATGGGAAAGGTAGTTGCAACCTATTACAAAGAAATGATGAGAATAAAAAGGGATTTTATTTCTTTAGAAGTAGAGGCTAATGGATTAGATGATGAGAAGCTGTTGGATGTGAAGGTGATCAAACAAAATTTCAAAAAGGTGGTGACAGAGGAGATTGTGAATTACAATGTAATTACAGGTGAGTAATTGGGGAGACTTTCTAAATTGGCGGCCTACATTAGTAGTTGTAGAGGTGGCATTGATGAAGTGCACCGTAAGGTAGCAGACTCAGAGAGGGTGATTATGAAGAAGAAGCATCGCATCAGTATGACAGGGTCTCCACCTAGCATGTCGGTAACACTTGTCATTAATAAGTTTAGAGCATACAAGGCCAGGTTATGAGCACAAGTACCTCAAGTGGTGCAAAGTGTCACTGGAGAAGACAAACAATCAAAAGAAGATGAAGAGATGGACGAGGTGGATGACGGTGATGCGGACTTGCAAATTCTGAATTGCTTTGAATTTCATGCTTTTAATTTATTTCATATTTTCTCTAAAACTATTGGCCCTAGAGGGCCCTTTATTATAATTATTGTTTAAACATCTTTTAATCAACTTTTTCAAGAGGCCGTTATGATTTTAAAGACATTTATAATTTGGCTTAGATTTAAATTCTTGAGAGCTAGTTGAATTGGGGATCTTTGGAAAAACTTTGTTTTACAAGAGTGGTAGTTAATTTTGTTTTCAACTACTTTGATATATGTAATACAAGTTGATACAGTGGAGATTTCGGTGATCATGATCTGTGTGTTGTGATTATTTGAATTCATATTCTTCTAAAGTCAAATGTGTTTCTGCTGATGTTAATGGTATTCATGTGTTTTGGTGGTTGGATATTCATAAATCTTGCTGAGAATACTTATCTATTGATATATCATTTAAGGTGGTGAATATATATATATATCTGTGTGTGTTTTTGTGATATTGTCAATGTATGTTATGTGGCTGGAAGTCTGTGAACTCCTAGTTTTTAAGTTGTAAATTTACCTTTATTGCTTTCTGGTCAAAAGCTCTGCCTTTGTTTTGCTTTCTAGTTAAAAGAAATTGTGAGTTTTTCATTCATCAGAATATCTATCGAAGGTAGCTGTGCCTTGTTAAATAAGTAGAGAGCATGTGTAAAATACCAATATATTAGGCTCAGTTGTTGATTACATTTCTCACTTGTTCGGGCGTGAGTAGATGGAGTTAAGTGGCAAATCTGTCAACCAATAGGTAGTTAAGAGGATATTCATATATTTAAAGGGCACTGCGGATCATTGCTTGTGGTATCCAAAAGATATTGACTTTACTTTAAGTGCTTATATAGATGCAGATTGTGCTGGTTGTGTAGATGATAGGAAATGTACAAGTAGTGGTGCATTCTTTCTTGGATGCAGATTGGTGTCCTGGGTAAGTAAGAAACAAGATTTAGTGTCTTTATCTACTATAGAGGCAAAATATATTGCTGCAGCATCATGTTGCACATAGTGTTAGAAACAAGGCAGATAACTAAGAGGGGGGGGTGAATTAGTTATCTCAAAACTTTCTTACTTTTACTTCCATTTATTATCTTAACATTTAGTGATATATCAAAGCATAAGTAACTATAAGAACTAAAATAAAATCAACACACATAACACAAGGATTTTTACATAGAAACCTTGTTAAGGGAAAAACCACGGGGTGATTAACCCAAGATTGTATTCTCTGTTAAAAGAATAAAGAAGTACAAAATGGCACTTTCCAGTTAGGGCTCACTGTCCGAGCACACTGCTCACAAGAGGCTCACTACCTACAAGAGACTCACTGTCTACAAAAGCTTACAGAAGATAACAAGGTGTTTGAATTGATGAACAACATCTGTATATGCAAGAATTTAGTTTTGGTTAGGCACAGTATACTGATCTAGCACATTTCATCCTTCCTTTGCTCAGTATTATTCTTCTGTCACATTCTAAGCTTGCATTACTGCTTCACACTTATCTCTGCTTTTCTTCACACTTCATCCTTATCACTATCACTTTCTCGCTTTCACAAGCTTGAATCCATTGGGTATATATATTCAATCAAGGATTTCAAACAACTTTCTAGTCAGCAACAAGAACACTTAGGATATTTGCAAGATACTATTCTGTCAGATGAATTCATACTTGATAGATGATGCACACCAAAAACTTAGGCATAGAAATCATTACCTAAGTCGGCCAAGATCATATAACACCTCAAGTTACTTGATCAACACCTTCTGCACATCCGGATTGAGGTCTGATACTCTGTGGGCCAGTTCTTCCTTTGTCTGCACTGTCTAACTGAAGTTTGATACTCAGATACTCATATCTTTCACATGCTTTGTCACCAGAGGCTAAATCTCTAGAATGCAATAGTTCAGATACTCCTTATTATTCACCCAAATCTGCAACATGCTGGGTCTCACCATCAGAGAGTTTCAGACCCAATTTGTCGGACCCTATCATATGCTCTGTTCTTGATTACTGGATGAAACTATCTTCAATCTGTCTTTCGGTATGAATAGTTTATGCATTGCGGATGTGTGGGATGTACTTCATTGCCATCAATGAAAACACTTATGAATCCTAGCAGTGTCTCTTGCCAACAATCTCCCCCTTTGGCATTGATGGAAACACTTAGTGAAAAATGACTAAGTGTTGTTGAAACTCCCCTTTTGCTTGTGCTCCATTTCTCCACACTACTTACCAGTGCTCCCTTAATGCTGGATTCCTCATTTTTTACTGCTCTTTACTCCCCCTTTGTCATCAATGGAAAAGGGTGGGATCTGCATACCAAAAATATGCAAAAATTATTATATAAGGCCGCATATGTACATACAATCCATAAGATAAACTTACATATACTTAAGTATATTTGCAAATGTAGTCTTCAACTGTACAAGCTCTGTGGCCCAACTTCTCTTCATCCTATCCAAAATGGAGATGTGTCCACTCAATAAAAACACATATGCTTCTGCCCTCTTCAAATTTGTTGGATCACTAGTCTGGGCTATACTTAGAGCATCTACTAAGGCATCATGCATTGCCTCTAACTTAGGGATGATTATCCCTCTGAGTTCACCCATTCTATCCATTATATTCTTCTTCTCCTTAACCAGTTTCTTTATTTCATTTATTATAACAACTGCTTGGCATTCTTGACTTGCCAGAGAGATAGTGAGAGGATCAAAATTCTAAGATAGATTTGTCAATTTTCCTTCTTATACTTTTATTTTCTTCTCAATGTCCTCTGCAACTTTGGGCCAGGATAAACAAAATTTATATATGTCTCCACCATCCTTAAGAGCATTTTCAATGCTCTTTATGCCAATGTCTAAGGATTTTCTATCATTAACAATTACCCCTTGTACCTCACTAAATATTTTTCCCAAGAACTCATTCCAGACCTTAGTTTTTGCTAATTTTTCTAAAGACTCAAAATGTGTATTGACATAATTAATTAAGTTCTTCAAGTTACCGGATGGAGAGGCAGATGGATCCTTTTGATATGAGGGCATTATCTTCTCCAACACTCTGGATGCAATACTTAGTAGGTCACTGTCCTCCATATGAGATTTCAAGAGTTTTTCTTTGGCTTTGGCCTGAGCAAAAGATGCTATCTTCATTATCTGAACCAGACAGAGAGTCTAGATTTAGTGGTCCTTGTATCAACTCTAGTTCATCTAACTCCACAACTTCCTTGTCCAAGAAACTTTGCACCGCTTCTGCAGTGTCTCTTGTATTCTCATCTTCCTTTCCTTTGGGGGCATCCAGACTAATTTGCTTATTGTCACCAATAGTATTTGTTTCTTCTTTATGCACTTCCTCTTCCAAAACAAAGGAGTCTAAGGCTTCAGATTGTTCTTCATCAAATTTCTTTAATCCTTCGACATCCATATCAGAAGGCTCTTCATCAATTTTCTTTAATCCTTCAACATCCATGTCAGAAGGCTCTTCATTTGCTTCTTCTACAATGGGAAGATTGAACCTTTCCAAAGCACTCCAGAGAATTTCTTTTGTTTCATTAGCTATTTGGTTAGTTTCTCCAAGCATGAGTTTATTCATTCTGGACTTGCTCCGAAATTCTTCTTTGGCATCCTTGAAGACCATGTCCATTTGTTTTTGAGTGATAGTTGGACATAATTGTATCACTATCTATTCCTGGATCTCCAAGTCTTTTGCTTTTGCACTTTCTTTTCTTACCTCAAAAACTTCTTCTAAGCTCTTAGGATTCAAGGAAATTATTTCAATGAAAGCTTTGTTATAAATGTTCAAGTACCTTACCATTGCTTCCTCAATAATTCTCTTGTCTGCATCATTGTACTCATCATAGAATTCTATCACCAGCTATAGGTTTCCATCCACAGTGATTGCTTTAATGATGTCTACAATTGAGAGAGTGGGTCTCTCAACAAACACTTCTATCTTTTGCTCCTCATTAGTCCTGTCATTCTTGAAAGGTTTGTTCTTGGCTTTCTTCAAATCTCTTACCTCTACATCTGATTCTGTCTCTTCATCATCCTTAAGGCTCACATATGTTCTTGTGGTCTTAGACTTCTTTCTCTTTTCTCCTATAACAGATGGTTTGGTTACCGGTTTTGCAGTCTTTAAGATTTTAGGAGAGACAGGGGCAAAACTCCTGGTAGATCTTGTCTGGGTAGAGGCTTCTACTGAGACGCTTTCTTTCTTTGCTTCTTCTCTTTCCCTTTCAATTTTCTCTATTCTTTCTCTATTAGAATCTACTGCCTCTTTTGTTATGCCAAACCTCTTAGCAATTCCTTCAACCCCCCTCCTCACCTTTCTTTTTGACTCAGGCTTCTTTAATTCAACATGTATTTTTATGTTTAGCTCATCAAAGGTGCCAAACCTCTCTTCCTTAGTGTCCTTGGGTTGGCTTAGCAAGTATTGAACATGTACCTCCAATATGTTTTCATCAACTTCATAGCCCATGGACATTACCCATACAGTTCTTGGCTCGACTGCCTCCATTAGGCATTGATCTGTGTCAACCATGAAGCAAACTGTGTCCTTGTATTTATCAACTATTGATTTTGGTATTCTTTCTCTTGCATGCATCATGTTCTAGAAATTCTTGAAGTAACCCCAGAGAGCTATCTTTTGGGCTTGTGCATCACCAAGTCCATACAAATAATCTCTGATTTGAATTGCAATAGGTCTATTATTTGCCCAGATCAGACCTTTTGGTCCTGGTAACTTATTCATGTAATAGAAGAATAGACACAACACTAGATTGCCATACTTGAAGGAATTTTTCTTATCTTTCTTAATCTTCTACAGATTCTCTATTAGTTGATTCAATAGAAGCCGACACAAATCATAATCTACATTTTCCTTCACCATCTGATATGCAGTATAGATTGCAGTACCGGATACAAAATTTTCCCTACTTAAGTTGTAAATTTTGTAACCAATTACAATTCATGCAAACTTGACATCCATGTCAGTTATATCATCTATAGTCATTGCCCTCTTGTCATATTTTGATCTGGTGGCATCTGTTACAGTTTGATTTTTCACACATTTGAGTGTAGGCAACCCACTAGTTGAGTGCAATCCGGTTACAGCCCTAATGGTGTCTTTGGTTATCTTAAATGGACTCATTAACCACATAAAGTTATCATGCATCCTACTTAACACATACCGGACCCATTCGTCCTCTGAAAAAGACAAGAAATGTATGCAATGTGCAAAGTGCTTGTCTTTTAGGGCCTTGAATTTTGGTTTGAGATCAAAATTCTCATCTCTTAACTGTTTGCGGTATATTTCCATCAATTCTAAGTCTCCAAAGTTTTCAATGTTTGCATGAATGTAAACCCTAATATCTTCTACATGCAGAACATCGTATGGGATATTGGAAAATGCACCCAAGGGATCAACTTCTATAGATTTGTGAGGGTGTTTCTTGAATTTTGGTCTTGGTCTCTTAGTGACATTCACAACCATAGGAGTAGCCATTCTAGCAATGAAATTCGGAGAAATTTTACAGAGAAGAAATACCTTTTTCACCTTAGGGTTTGTTGCAACTGCTGGAGCAAATTTTTGCTTGGTTTTGATCTTCAACTTCAACTTTAATAATCTGCAGGATCTTTTCTTAGAGCTCTTCTTTCTTCTTCGTGAGTACAAAGTGTTGGAAATGATGAATGAAAAGCCTTTTATCCTTGCACAAAAACCTAATTCCTTATTGCAATAAATGCACACTTTAAGTCATCTGGTTACCCTGTTTTGAGTGAATTTTAAGAATCACTGTATGGATCTTCAAATCATTATCCAAGTGAGTTGACAACATAACTTTAGCCTTTCAAAACAAGCCTCTAAATCCGCAGACCATAGAATTGCATTTTCAGATCATACCAGATCTATTTGTGTAATTCTATTTTTATTGGATAGCTGCTGGAATCGGATTTAATCATAACTTCTTTAGATCTATATGCAGACTTCTCAATTTTAACTGAATGATTTTAGATGAACCTCCAAAATCTCTTTAATCTGGAACCTTAGATTCTTACTCAATGTGCCAAATTCAGGCACTTACTAACTGGCTGGGGGAATTTGATCTTCTTTGCAACTCCCCCTGAGCCAGAGCTCACTTTTTAATTTCTGGAAGGATTATCAGCACCAGATTCCAGTGCGGACCCATCACCAATATTCATCACACTCTTCTTTACCCAAGTCTTGGTCATCTCCTTCTGAATCTCATCCGCATTCACTTTACCTTTGCCTTTGTCTTGTTTCTAATCATGTTTCACCGGACCTTTTCCATCATTATTTCTGCTCCTACGGAATCTAGCTATATGACCAGATTTATTGCAATTGTAACACAACGTTTCCTTGCTTGTTTGATTGATATCCTCTTGATTTGCATTGATTAGCCATATGCCCCATTCTATTGCATGTAAAGCATCTACCATTGAAAGAATTGTTCATTTGCATATTTCTGCATTCATGAGATTTGTGACCATACCTTTTGCAATTAAAACATTGACTGGAGAAGGATGGATTATTTTGATTCATTCTGCTCCTGCACTGAGTTGCTTTATGACCAAATTTGTTGCAGTTGAAGTAGCTTCCATTGAAGGATGGATATCTTTGAACATTAGGTTTCCTTACCGGAGGTCTTCTAGGCCTATTTCTTTATCTTCCTAACTCAAAATTCTTTTGACCAAATCCAAAGCTTTCACCTTTCTCATATCCCAAGCCATGTTTATCATCTACCCTCTTTTGACTTTCAAGTAGTACTTCAAATTTGGCTGAGCTTATCTTGAATTTCTCTTTATATTCATTTGCAGTTTCAAGATCTTGTTTAAGAGTGTCAATCTGTCTCTCAAGTTGTTCTTCATTGTTTCTGGCATCTCCAAGATCAGACTCAAGATGTCTAATTATTCTGTCCATTTTATAGCAATCTTCTTTTTTCTCCTTGAGGGATTATTTTAAGTTATCTTTAGTCTTTCTCTTTTCTTCAATTTCTTGAGTAAATTTCATAAACCCTGATTCCATTTCATGTCTTAGCATGACAACTTCTTTTGACAGCTTTTCACATAGCTTTGTTTTCTCATTCAGGTCCTCATCAGTATTATTGGCTTCATTCTGATATGCTAACTTCTAAAGTAGTTCCTTTCTCTTTTTCATGGAATTATTGAGATTTTCTTTCAGCTCATTGATGAAATCACCAGCCTCCTTAAGTTGCTCTCTCAATTTATTGACTTTAGACTGGGATTGATCAAGATCTTCTAAGGCAGACTGTAGTTGTTCTTTCATACCATATGCATCCATTGAGATTCCCAGATCCTCCCCAAGCTGTTAGGCTTATTCTAAGGAACTTGGTTGTGATACCAATTGTTAGAAACAAAGCAGATAACTGAGAGGGGGGGGTGAATCAGTTATGTCAAAACTTTCTTAATTTTACTTCCTTTTCTTATCTTAACATTCAGTGATATATCAAAGCATAAGCAACCATAAGAACTAAAATGAAATCAACACACATAACAAAAGGATTTTTACGTGGAAACCCTATTAAGGGAAAAACCATGGGGTGATTAACCCAAGATTGTATTATCTATTAAAAGAATAAAGAAGTACAAAATGACACTTGCCAATTAGGGCTCATTGCTCGAGCACACTGCTCACAATTGGCTCACTGCCTACAAGAGACTCACTGTCTACAAAAGCTTATAGAAGATAACAAGGTGTTTGAACTGATGAACAACATCTGCATATGCAAGAATTTAGTTCCGGTTAGGCATAGTATACCGATCTAGCACATTTCATCCTTCCTTTGCTCAGTATTATTCTTCTATCACATTCCGAGCTTGGATTACTACCTTCGCACTTATCTCTTCTTTTCTTCGCACTTCATCCTTATCACTATCACTTTCTCACCTTCACAAGCTTTAATCCATCAGGTATATATATCCGCATCAAGGATTTCAAACAACTTTCTAGTCGGCAACAAGGACACTTAGGATATTTGCAAGATATTGTTCTGTCGGCTGAATTCATACTTGATAGATGATGTACACCAAAAACTTAGGCATAGAAATCATTGCCTAAGTTGGCCAAGATCATATAACAGCTCAAGTTACTTGATCAACACCTTTTGCACATCTGGATTGAGGTCTGATACTCTGTGGGCCAGTTCTTCCTCTGTCTGCACTGTCTAACTGAAGTCCGATATTTAGATGCTCATATCTTTCACATGCTTTGTCACCAGAGGCTAAATCTCTAGAATGCAATAGTTAAGATACTCCTTATTACTCACCCAAATCTGCAACATGCTGGGTTTCACCATCAGAGAGTTCCAGACCCAATCTATCATACCCTATCATATGCTCTATTCTTGACTATCGGATCAACCTATCTTCAATCTGTCTTCCGGTATGAGTAGTTTATGCACTGTGGATGTGTGGGATGTACTTCATTGTCATCAATGACAACACTTATTAATCCTAGCAGTGTCTCTTGCCAACACATAGGAGTTATGGATGAGACAAACCTTGAATGATATCAAAGTTGTGTATGATGAGCCAATTTCTATTTTCTATGATAATACAAGTGTTATTAACATTTCAAAGAGTCTAGTGATGCATATTTCAATTAGGTATCACTTTCTAAGAAAGAAGGTTGTAGAGAATGAAGTGAAGCTTGGGTATGTGCCTACAAAGGATTAGGTTGCGGGCATGTTCACTAAGGCTCTTCCTAAGGATACATTTGAGTATCTCCAGGAAATGTTAGGGGTTGTTAACCCTCCTTCTTTGAACTAGATGCATAAGGAGATGCATCAGTCCAATGAATTTCAAGATTCATTCTTTTTTGGACTGATGTTGGAGGCTACCTCTCAGGGGGAGTAGGTAGTGGTCATGATGATTGTTGATGTCAGGGGGAGTATGCAGAGTAGTGAAAAGAAAATATCATCTAACCTAATAAGAGTGAAAGAAGAGGTGTGTCACCCTTTTCCATTAATGTCAAAGGGGGAGAGAGAGTAAGATGTATAAAAGAAAGGGGGAGAGTCAGAAAGTAAAGAAGATTGGTGCAAAGTTGTGTCTTGATGATTTTCACATTATGTGTTTCCATCAATGATAAAGGAGGAGATTATTGCAAGTATGTGCTATCGATGTTGTCATTGATGTCAACAAGATTGTGTTATCATTGGTGTCAACTATGTCAAGAGCATGAGTTAAAAAATGATGCAAGAGAATGAGTAGTCTGTGTTGAGCAAAGATCAGAGATAAGGTTGTGCAGAGATGAGGATATGAGCTATTGCTGAAAATGATTTGGTTACTTTGTAGAGGTGTTGTTGAAGATGTTGAAAATATGCTTCTGTTGTTTGGTTTCCACGTGCCTTTGAGAAAATTTAATTAATAAAGTAAATAGTGTGTTGAAGATGTGTTTTGGCTTAAGAGAGTTGTGATCAAGTTTTTCTCCACATTTCTTCCTAATTGAAGATTTGATTTTTCAGTTTGAATATGTTGTTCAACTATGTTTAGCGATGTTATATTCCAAATTTTGTGCTCCAGTTCATTGAGCAGAGAAAGTTGTGTTCACTAGTGTGCAGATAGTGTTTTTGTGTAGAAGTGTCTGGGAGAAACTGTTTTGGTTTGTATTTCTCCGCAGATTTGTTATTGGCTTTGCAGTTCTGGATTTATGCTTATAAGGTCTATATCTTTCCTTAGTTCAAGTGATTCATGGTTTGGTGCTTCACAAGTTTGTTTCTTGAGTTGCAGTTGATGGTTTCTTGAGTTGCAGTTGATGGTTTCTTGAGTTGTAGTTAATGGTTTCTTTAGTTGCAGTTGATGATAGAGTGATCTAAGTTCTCTAGTGTGAACTTTCTTCAGGTGAAAGGTTTTGCAAATGATTTTGTTGGTTTTCAGGTGTGATCATGTTCAAGCTTGGTGCATGGTTTGCATGTCATCTTTTAGTTTTGAGGAAGCGTGCACTTAAAAGTTCATAGTGTTAACACAAGTTTGGCTGACTTGGTTGTTTACACTAATTGTGGTTGTGCTTTAATGATTGTGAAAGTGTGTATGTATGGATTTAGGTCCATGCTAAGGTGTGACGTGGTTTGCATTCATTCATTTCCTTCATGGGAATGTTTTGGTCCAGACCTAATTTGAATTTTAAGATGTGTTGCTGACCTTGGAGAATGATTTCAAGGTTGATGATGGTATAAATAAGTGTTAAGGATTTGTGAATGTATGTATGCACGATGGATATGATGTTTGTGATTTGAATTTGATCAGCCCAGTGTGAGATTTCATGTGTTAGGCTATTGGATGCAGTGAGCAGAAGGCGTCTACTATTTTTTAGTGTTGTTGCAAAGGTGTTGTTTGTGTTGTGATGAATATTGAGCTTCATTAGAACTGAACTCCATGCATAGGTTAGATGTAATTATATCAGTTCATCACTCGTAGTGAGCCTTCTCTTCTATCTCTTTCTTCTGGATAGTGAGTCCTTTGGCAGTGAGCCCTTCTTTCTTTCTTCTAGGTAGTGAGCTATGGGCAGTGAGCCTTTTGTAATTCGGTGTTGCTACTACTTTATATTGTGAGCTAATCCTCATCATGGTTTTTCCCTTCTTAGGTTTTCCATGTAAAATCTGGTGTTGTCTTGTGTTTGGTGCTGTTATATTTTAGTTTTTGTTATTTGCTTTTCATGCTTAATCATCATAACAAGTTTAAAGGCTAATGTGGATTTGAATGTTGTGAGGGTTTGAAGTTTATGATACAACTAATTCACCCCTGGCACTAGTAGAAAAATAGGCAATAAATGACTAAAAAAACTACTATAAACAGACAATAAACTACTAGCTAGTAGTTTATTGTCTGTTTATAGTAGTTTTTTTAGTCATTTATTGCCTATTTTTCTACTAGTGCCCCCTCTCAGTTGCCTTGTGCATTCAACAGTGTATTAAAAAAAAAATACCTCTTCCTGATCAGTTCTATCACTTAGCATAGCTTCTTGATCAATGATCTCCATATCATGTTTCTCATCTTTCATGATCATAGTATGAACTAGTTCAAAGTTTATCATTACTTCATGAGTAATGTGTTCCTTCTGAAGTGTTTTTGACAAAATATTCATCTTGGATTGATATTTGGTCCTAAGAGTGAGATGAGACTAGTTGAGAGAGAGATATCCCCCAATTTTGGTGGTGAAATCCCTAGATAGACACAAACCAAAGATTGGTGGAATATCAATTATCACCACTTCTTGAAGCACGATGATGTTTGAATAGGCATCTAAGGTGAGAGGTAGATATTTAATCACTCCCACTATTTGAACCTTCTTCCCATCTAGTTGCATTAATCCCTTTTCTATTGGCTCATATTTTATTTGGAGGGAATCTACTATTTTCTTAGGCATCACAATGGTACTTGCACTAGAGTCTATCATAGGATTATGTAACAATTTCTTACCAATTATCATTGTTAAGTAAAATAGCATAGGCTTGGTTTTACTTACCTCTACAACAATATTAAGGAGAGTAGTGGAAAGTTGATTCTACATCATCTTTTGAGATTTTGTCACCTTTTCTCTAGTGTTGGCGATTGCTCGAACTATAGAAATTGGGTTTTCTTCTTTAGAGCTTCTTGGAGTAATGACTTTTGCTCAAGAATAGATAACACATCCAAAAATAAGATTTTTGTTGATGCTTTCTTTAATTGCTCAACTACGTTGAGTGGCCTAGGTACTTGAGGTTAATTATTTAATTATTTTTGCTATTTTGTAGTTAATGGTCAATCATGTATTTTAGCTATAAATAGATCTTCTGCAATTTCTATTTTAGAAACTTGCCTTTTTTTTAATTTCTTGTATCTTTTTATTGAGCAATTTGCTCATTGTAATACAATCAATTTTTTACCAATTACTTCTCGTAATATGGTATCAGAGCCCAGAGATTAAAATCAGTTTTCTAAAATTTTGAAAGAAAATTTTTAATGCTTTTGAAGTTCGATTTATTTTGTGTGAGTCGTGTTCTTGGTCGCGTTTTATACCCTTGGCGAGTTTTGTTTGCATTTTTTTAGAGACATCGGCTGCTAGGGTTTTCTGGTTTTGTTTCTTCGCGCCTTAAGATTTTCAACCTCCGCACTTTGTTCGCAGTTCCTGTAGGGTTCTTGTTTGTGGTTTCTTAGATTTGTGACCTCCAAAAATACTATCCATGGTCTCTACCTGCTGTCATGCGTATCCCTATGTGTGCCCTTTCTGTCTTCTGTCGGCATTCAGAAGGGTGGCATTTCTTTCTGTGCGTCGGCATTCAATACGTGGCCTCTATTTGGACTCGCGTTCTATGTTTGGACCTTGCAAATTGAGGTCTCCTGGTCTCTTCATTCATTTTTTCTATTCTTTCATGGCCTCTATGGTTGTCTAGGGCCTTTGATTTTTTTTCGGTTAGGGTTTTGACCCTCCATTTCCAATCAATTTTTTTTTCCGATTGTATTTTCTTTGTGGGTTTTTTGAGATCATTTCTGGGTAGCTGTAAGATTTTTCTAGGTGTCTTGAAGTCCATGCCTAATATTTGTGCCAATGGTTTTGCCTTGAAATATGAATATGTACTTGCTTCAGTGCATTGGAATTTGTGCCTCAGGTTTCATGCATTCTGCCTCTTCTTAGTTCCTTGTTTTTCGTGCATCAAAAAGCATGAAGATGGCTTCTTTGACCAACATTATGTTGGAGTGCAGTCAACATTTAATGGCAAAAATTATAATACCTGGAAGCAATGAATGATGACCATCTTTGAATATCGCTGCCTTGATCAGATGATTGTTGGCAATGCTACTCGTCCTACAACGAAAGGTAAAGACCAGCATAAGTTTGATGAGCAGAATCGTGAAGCAGTGATGCTCATTAATCTTTCAGTTACAGAAGATCAGCTACCTTAAATTTTGACTAAAAAATTAGCAAAGGAGATTTGGGACCATCTGAAGGGTTTGCATGAGACCTCTGACAAGAGTCGTGCGTTCTTGAAAAATATGCTATTTTTTGTTATGATGGATGAGAAGACAACTTTGCAGGCACACCTGAACAAGATCTAGGAGATCCGAGATCAGCTATTGGTCAGAAAATGGAGGAGGAAGACATGGTTGTAATCACTTTGAGAAGTTTACCTAAGTCTTATGAACATTTCATCGAGACTCTCAACATTACGTCTGCTAATGTTGATCTGAAGTTTCTAGAGCTCTGTACTATCCTCTTGTAGCAGGATCGCTTGGAAACAATAGTTTGGTAGTAGTGCTTTTTCATCCTCTACAGAGCAAGCTTTTGTAGCTAAGTTTTAGGCTCAGAATAAAGGGAAAGGTTAGCCTCCGCAACAGAAAAGCTTAGGTCAACCTCAGGACAGCACCAAGAAGAAGAACATTTAGTGTAATTATTGCCACAAATATGGTCACATGAAGAAGGATTGTCATCAACATTTGGCTTATGAACAAAAGAAGTAGGATTGTCGTCAACTGAGTAGAAGGAATTTGCCTTTTACGTTTTTATGGCTAAAAGACCTGCAGATCATGTGAAGTCCTTTGCCTGGTACATTGATTCAGGTGCTTCGCAACACTTCACTCATCAGCGTGATTGGTTCATAGACTTTTCTCCCTTCAGTGACTTAGTTATTTTTGAAGGAGGTGAAGAGTATACAGTTGTCGGCAAGGGCACTGTTTAGATTTAGTCTGGTGGGAGGAATCTCATATTCCTCAATGTCTACTATGTTCCTGGCATGGAACTAAACCTTCTCTCTGTCAGTCAGATTATGCAACACTCTCCTTAATTGGATGTGGTTTTCAGTGCTCACAAATGTTCCATTGTTGATCGGGAGACTCGCGCCACTGTGGCTGTTGGTATTGAGGATCACGGTCTATACAGACCTATGGATACAGGTGATTCTCCAAAGTTAGCCATGGCAGCTAGAAATTCTTCTATCACTAGTCTTTGGCATCAACCTTATGGGGCACTTAAATGTGCACTATCTCTGTCAGCTATCTCGGGAGGGACTTGTAGCCGGTTTACCTAAGATCCAGACTCAACATCATGGTGTTTGTGGAGCTTGTCAGGCTGGGAAGCAACATAGGACACCGTTCCTGAATGGTGACTCATGGTGAGCCTCCAAGGTACTACATTTGGTTCATGCTAATGTATGTGGGCCAATGAATACACCTTCTATTATTGGTTGCAAGTATTTCTTGCATTTTTGTTGATGATTTTAGTCGTAAAATGTGGGTGTACTTTCTTAGATAGAAATCAGATGTGTTTACTGTATTTTAGAAGTTTAAGACCTTAGTAGAGAAAGAGTCTGGTTGTTCCATAGTAACTCTTAGGTCAGATAATGGGGGGGAATTTTGTTCTACTGATTTCTCCAACTTCTGTGATATACACGACATCAAACGCCAGTTAACCACAACCTATACTCCTCAGGAAAATAGTGTTGTAGAGCAGTGCAACCACACAATCATTGAGATGGCCTGTTCCATGTTAGAACATAGAAGTGTTCCTAAGAAATATTGGGCAACAGTCTACACTGTTGTCTATCTCCTTAATCGGTCTCCTACATATGCTGTTAAGGAGAAGACTCCTGAGGAAGCCTGGACTGGTCACAAACCTCAGATCAGTCATCTAAAAATATTTGGCTCTTTAGCTTATGCATGGATTCCAGATGCCAAGTGCTCCAAGTTGGATTCCAAGAGTCAAAAGCTTATGTTCATAGGGTACAGTGACAACCATAAGGCTTACCATTTGATTGATATAGATACTGAGTGTCTTACCTTCAGTCGGGATGTTGTCTTTGATGAAGAACGAGGACCTTTTCTTCCTTCCTCATCTGTGCAGCATTTTGAGGATCGGCCTTTGAAGGCTTCTAATTTGGGTGTTCTTCTTCCGTTAGGTCCACCTAATGGGAGGGATGATGATGCAGATTCTAATTTTGATGATGCTCAACCTGAATTTCCTCCAGATGATTTTGATCTTCCACTTGTTCCAGCTCCTCCTGTTGCATCCAATGTTGGCACTTCTACTCTCTGGCCTAAATGGTGGGCTAAGACTATTGAAAATCTTCATGATGATGAGCTCATTGAGGGTAGATCATTTAGAAACAAGAGCAAACAACATCATACATTTAATTTTGCTCTCATGGCCAACATTCATAGTGTCTATGAGCCTTAGACATATTTAGAGACTAAAGGAATTTATGAGTGGGAAAAGGCTATGGAGTCTGAATACTAAAGTCTTCAGAAAAATCACACTTGGGTCCTTTTTGATCTTCCACCAGGGAAGAAGCCCATTAGATGCAAATGAGTGTATAAGGTCAAATACAAAGCTGACGGAACTCTTGACAAGTACAAAGCTTGTCTCATTGCTAGGGAGTTCTCACAAAAGGAAGGCATTAATTATGAGGAGACTTTTGCTCCTACAACTAAGATGAGTATAATTTGGCTTGTCCTTGCCTTAGCAGCCCAGTTTGGTTGGAAAGTCCATCAGATGGACGTTAAGAGTGCTTTCCTCAATGGCGAGTTAAAGGAAGAAGTCTACATGACACAACCTCTAGGGTTCAAGGTTGCTGGTTAAGAACACAAGGTGTGTAGATTGGTCAAAGCACTCTATGGCCTGAAGTAGGCTCCTCGGGCTTTGTACATGAAGATTGATAAGTACCTCATAGATCATAGCTTTCAGAGGAGTCTATCTGACTCTAATTTGTATGTCAAATGCACTGGTAGTGATATTCCAATTCTTGTTTTCTTTGTGGATGACCTGATCATTATTGGTAGCTTGACACATTTGATTGCTGAGATCAAATAGGATTTGTGCAACACATTTGACATGACAGATCTGGGACTTTTGCATTACTATTTAGGTGTTGAGATTTGGCAAACTGAGAGCAGTATCATCTCCCAGTCCAAATATGCTTGAAGTCTACTGGATAAGTTTCGTATGCAGGATTGCAAACCTGCCTCCACACCCATGGAAAAAGGGCTCAAGTTGTTAGCTAAGTCAGACTCACCTATAGTGGATGAATCATTGTTTAGGAAACTAGTGGGTAACCTCATCTATCTCACTGCCACTAGACCTGACCTCAGTTTTGCAGTGAGCTACATTTCACGCTTCATGATAGTCCCTAAGGATGATCATTGGGTAGTAGCGAAGCATGTGTTGCATTATGTGAATGGCATTTCTGATTATGGCCTTCTTTTCACTAGGAGTTATGATCCTAGACTCAGTGGTTTCACAGACTTAGTTTAGGCAGGTTCGGTTGATGACAAGAAATCAACATCTGGGTATGTGTTCAGTTTGGGATTCGGTACAGTCACATGGACTAATAAGAAGCATCAGGTAGTGGCTCTCTCCTCGACAGAAGTAGAGTATCAGGGAGCAGTTAAGGTAGCTTGTGAGGTAGTTTGGCTTCGCCGGATGCTTGCTAATATGCAATTATCTCAAATAGGCTTGACTCCCTTGTTCTGTGATAATCAGGGAGTTCTCAAACTTGCCAAAAATTTAGTCTTCTATGAAAGAACCAAGCATGTAGAAACTCATTGTCATTTCATTAGAAAGCTTGTTGAAGATAGATCAGTTCAGTTGCTATATGTTCCGACAGAGGATTAGACAATCAATATTCTCACCAAGTCCCTTAGTCCAAATAAGTTTGTAAAATTCAGGGGGTCTCTTGGTGTAGTTGATCAATTGACCATTAAGGGAGGGTATTAGAATAATTATTTAATTATTTCTGCTATTTTGTAGTTAATGGTCAATCATGTATTTTAGTTGTAAATAGATCTCCTGCAGTTTCTATTTTAGAAACTTGCCTTTTTTGTAATTTCTTGTATCTTTTTATTGAGTGATTTGCTTATTGTAATACAATCAAATTTTTACCAATTACTTCTCGTAATAGATGTTTCAAAACATATCCTAGATATTTTGGGCTTTCCACCTAAGGCTTGGAAGGTTGTCATGACCCTAATTATTAATTATTACTACTTAACTATAACCTTTATAGATTTTAATATTGTTTCCAAATTAGTTGCTAGGATAATATTTCATATATGATTAAATTAGATTTCATTTTTCTTAGTCATTTTTATAAATTATGGAAAAAGAAATAAGTATTAAAATCATAAATTGTGCCCATATCATTTTTTACATGATAACAATTAAATAAATGAAATAAACATTTTCTTGGAAGTGGAAAAAATGAAGTCATGCTTTGACTAATTTAAGCACGCAGAGTATTGGGAAGACAATTCTCTCTAACCACTGTTGAAGGTTTTAAAAGAAATGATAGAAATAGATGAAGGGGATTTTTGCCTTGGTATTGGAAAAATCGGTTCTTTGTGTAGGTTGGAAGAATTGTTGATATGGGGGCTGCTAAGATCTCAATCAAGTTTAAATCACATGTGTGCTTTAATGGTTATGCTATTTATTATTATTTTATCATGGATTGTCTTTTGCCTGTAGAATAAGGAATGTCAAAATACAGTGTAAATTGCCTGTCAATGAGATTGGATTTTATTGCATTTCCTCTATCAACTATTGAATTTTATTGGGTTATCATTCCTTTCTTTCATTTGGAATCTATCTATTTAACACTTTTTGTGGGCTCCGATGATCTCTGGAGGAGCCATTCTGTATTAATCCCTATTTAGGCATTGCATGCTACAATGTAGAATTGAATTCTATGTTTGAATGTTATTTTCCTCTCGGTTTGAAATTGAATTCATGTAATTTATAATATGCATTTGATGCATTAGTTTCCATTTCCGAAGGGTGTTGAGATTGGATTAAAAGTTGTGTAAATTGGAAATCTTATCTTTAATAGTGTCAGTTCATATTTAGAAGTTTAAAAGTAATTGCATCTAAAATTTTGAAGCCATCATTGCAATTTTATTTAGAGATGCTTTCTTGGCGTCCATGGAGGTACTGTATAATTCTTGGCTGAATTTAAGTAATGAGTATTTTTAGTTCCTGCCTTTGGCAGAAATACTAATGCATCTATATGATGCAATTAATTCAATTCAACTGTCTAATGAGCATTAAGTATTAAATTTATTTGACAAAATTCTTAAAGTTGAAACTTTTTTTTTTATTTAATGATTTAATAAATACAATTTATCTCTTCTGTTATTGGTCAACTCAATGAACAGTAGTGGTGAAAAATGATTTTTTTTTTTCGGATTGCGTTAGATAGTTCATGCAGAGGTCGCTGTGGATCCACGACCGAGAATGGATGGGCGGTGAGAGAAATCACCTTAGCCGATCCATGGCTATCAGTAGTTGTATGAACTTTTGCGTGCACATTTTGCCTTGCAAAGAGAATTTTCATTTAGCAACAGTTTATGGCATTTCCATGCTTGCTAACAATTTGTTGGCTTTCTCTGTGTTTCTGGTAACCAGGGCAGTTTTGGGCGTGTTGAACGATGACGCAGAGGCAGCTCCCAGCATGAGAATGGCTAGCAAAATCAGAACAAAATCACCATTTTTCATTGTTTACCTCTCCAATTCATCGTAATGTCCCTGCAAAGATATCTGAGTCTTCTCATTTTCTCGCCTTGTTGAATTATTTAAAACATTTTAATTGCTATTTTCCTTTCTCAAATGGACACCGTGTTTGTCATCGCTGCACTGGCCAGCCTTGTTACTGTCTTCACTTCAAATTCTGTATTTCAGAATCTATGGCCTATGTAAATTTTGTAACTATTTTAGAGGCTGAAGGGCTTGCTGCAATGAATTCTTTAGCTGTCAAGGGTTTTGTCTTAAAACTTATCAAAGGCTTTTACTATCACAAACTGCATACTGTCATTATAGTGGGGAATGTAACTTGCAAGCTGTAGCGAAAGTTTTTCACCTGGTACAATTTTCAGTACTTTTACAAGAATTTTTTGTTTTCCTTAATATTTTCAATACCCACAAGAAAATTTCATTGATTTTGTTCTTCTGATGCCCTGTCTACTTGTTTTGAATTGGATCATGAAGAATTTTTGTTCTTGCCAGTGTAGGACTTCATACATGGGCTATGTGAATTTTGTAATTATTTTAGACGTTGGAGGGCTTGCTGCAATGAATTCTTTAGCTGTTTGTCTTAAACCTTATCAAAAGATTATAGTGTCACAAACTGCATACTGTCATTATGGTGGGGAATGTAACTTGCAAGCTATGGTACAAGTTTTTTACCTATTATAATTTTCTTAATTATAATTTATTTCCTCTGGTCTATAATTTTGTTTGTAATAGCTTATAGGAACTGGCTTTTGTGTTTGGTGGTTTTCCTTAATCTCTGCCTGTAATACTTCAATTATCTTTTTCATTGTTCATCATTAGTCTTTCAGACTTTTTTGGCTGATCTTGGAACTATTGTTTGCAGCTATGTAACAGCTGGAAATGAGGAAGAGCCAAGTTTTGAAATTTTAGGCATACTTTTGAGCAAGGTAATCCTTTTCTTTTCTCTTCTATTGGAATATCTATCTCCATTCTTTTGCATGTCAACTTCAAGGCTTTAGTTATGTCATGATATTTTGTTCTACATTAGCTCAAATAGAATTCTGTTAAGCCGTCGGGCATCAAAAACTGTATGATCATTATTATATTGAATGAACCATTGCACATGAGGAAGGTAAATCTCATTGAATGCAGTGAAATGTGTTTATTGTCCTTTTGGGTTGGATGTTCATTCTTTGGTCATCTTATGTGTTTTAGCATAATACTTACACAGAGCTAATGTTGTTCCTTTTTCCCTCCAAAATACAGAATCAGTATGGAGATCAAACAACTGTAAATAATTCTCTCCCATACTTTATGGGTCACCTCCCATTCGCTCAGACAATCCTCTTGTTCATGATGCAGAGTTCATAAGAAAAGAAGCACCAGCATCGCCTGTCAATATGTCACATAAGACATCTTGTGGAGCTTTATATGTAACAAAGCCTTCTGTTCGTGTAGAAGGGTTTGCCTTAAAAGGGCAAAAGTCTCACTGTAATTTATCAGCCCTTGCTTAAGCCTCTTTTTATCCTGACTCTCCCTTTTTGAGTCATTTTTTGAAATCACTGTGGAAATTTCTTGGGTGCCAGACATGTTTATCCACTTCCTTTTATCCACACGTTGATGGTGAGACCAAGATTGTCGATTGCACCTTACACCATGCCCTCTGCATCTATCATCACCAAAAGAAGTAGTGGGATAACTATTTTCATATCCTCATCACGATTACAGCTGGACTTCTCATGTCTCTATAAGGCATTCTCCTTTTGAAGTTTGTTATGGCTTCCAGCCATTGGCCTTTATGATATCTTGTATGCTCTTCTGGTTCTAGCTACATCCCAGTTATGGAAAAGAGAGACAAAATGTAAAAGAGCAAGACAAAGCTTCGTTCATTATGTGAAATTTGGTTGAACTTCATGCAAAAATTCAAGATATCCTGCACCTCATTTGGGCCAAATTCAGATCACTCCATGATTGTCAGTATGCCATTATTTCCAAGTCGGTGATTGTATTTGGCTTCATTTGGATAAGCACAGGTTTCAAAACCAACATCATCACAACTTAAGTTCCATCTATCACAAGCCATACACAAGTCTCCAAATTTGTTGGTTCCATTGTTTTTTCACTTTAATTTCCTGGCACACACCAATTGCAAGAAGCAAACCACTACTTGGTTGGTTGCAAAGGCACTTTACCAACACAAGCCCAGTGGTTCTCAGAGTCAGCTTTTGCAAACAAGTATTCACATCTAATGTATAATTTGGGGTACCTTCCACCACAGGGAGGGAGGAAATGATGAGAGATAGTCATATGCAGCATTACCATTTGTAGAAAATCACCCATAATCATGTGTGTATCTTTTGTTATCTTTTAGTTACCTGCATAGTCTCAGACTCTCACAGATATATGCTTGCACTACAAGGATTGACATGACAACAGACAAATGTTACTTGGTATTAATATTGAGTCTTTTGGATACCTAGCTCTGTGCTATACGAAAATCCTAAAGTAACTGAGTTCAGAATAAACATCATCTAGAGTCATTTCAGGAATGCAAAAAGAACTATGGTGCTTAATACATAATGAAATAATCTGTTCAGACTATCTTGTATCCAAGATTCCATTGCACATTTTTCGTCTTATCCTTTTTCCTTTGTTCGCAATCTTCTATTTGATGGTTTACGGACTAAATTGGACATATGAAATCATTACTTGCATGACTTGTTCTCATCTCATTGTGTTTTCCCTTTTGACAATATACTACAACAACATTCAATACATAGAGGTAAGAACATGACGCATTGCCTCTCTTGTTAAAATAGAGGCATCATATATATATATATACATAGTTATATATGATGTGCATCTCTATGACAATGACATTGTAGTCATATAGACCTTTGATTACATTGATAATCATCATAATATATTTGCAATGTATACATATATGATATGCATTTGTAATACAGAGGCATCATAATATACATAGTTGTATAAATATGAATGCATCTGTATTACAGTAACATTTGTATTACTCATGGCTGAATGAGTATTTGATTTTCATTGTATTACTGATGGCTGTATAAGTATTTGGTGGTATTTGTATTTCTTATGACTGTATAAGTAAATTGAATTTCATTATATTGCTATGGCTTTCATGGCCATATAAGTAATAGAGTTGCATTATCGTAGTGTGGCATTTTATAGCCGTATAAGTAATAGAGTTGCATTGTAGTATTATGGCATTTTATAGCCGTATAAGTATATGATTGCAATTGTATCATTGAGGCATTGGTATTACAGTGACATTACATTAATCATAGTCGTATGAGTATTTGATTTGAGATTAGAATTTCCGTGACATATCAATTGTGGCCGTATGATTTGACACTATAGTACAATGACACTATATATACGTATATATATGTATATATATATATAGTTGTATATATGATGCTTATGTATTATAGTGGCACTCTTTTATTCTTGGCCGAATATGTGTGTATAATTTGCATCTGTATTTCAATTACACCATACTAAGTCCTAACGCCTATGATGGTAATACTTCATAGAGGCGTTCTTTCAATAATGGAAATTATTAAAAGGATGCATTATTATTATAATGCCAACAACTTATAATCAAAGGTTATAGAGAATGTTAATTTGCCATAAAGCAAGTCTGCATGCTGGTATATCCATAAAGGTAATCGAATTACTTAGAGGGTATATGAAATTTGGATTTCTTTCTATGTTTCTCTGCAGTATGACATACTAGATATAGTTACTAGTTACTCTCCTTTCAGATTTATATTGATAATTGTTATAGAATAAAAGATTAAGAATTAAAGTTAGCAAGTCTTTTTGATAATGGTTTTAAAAGGTAAAATAAATAAGAATTGTATTTATTTTAATGGAATTGTTTGATAGTTTAAATCAAGGTTAGTTTGTAGATGATTACATCATAATAATAAGTTAAAAGATGAGTTGATTGGGTAACGTTAGTATTGTCATATATGTTGAAATGTTGAGTATTAGACAGGAATAAAATTTTATGTTCAAATATGATTCTTTTATTCTTCATAATTATGATTAAGTTCTATTCTCTACATGCTTGAAGATGAATGTAATTCTTTTTCTATCTTGATGGATTCTCATTTGAAATAGACAATCCATCATATGCTCTCACCTCGCCTCTAAGGATCTTGGTGATCAGAAAATGATGTTTATTCTTTGATACAAATCCATTTTGAGTATAATTGTTAAGTGTTACATTAGAGGATTTCTAATTAAAAGGGTCGATGAGGTGCAATGGTTTAATTTAGGGTTGAATATATAGGTAGTATTCCTAACGGTGTTGTTTCATTCCAACCCTAGAAGATAATAAGGAATCTTTTTAGATACATTCTGATGAGAATTTTGTTTGGGATTTCATTGTCATATCTATCACAATAGAGTTCAAATTTAGTTCTTGGGATCCTGTCAATTTAGATAAAGTGTTAACTAGGTTGTGGATTTAAGATTCATGTTGGTAAAATTAGTGTTAAGATCTTGAGCTGGTTATGATGTCATTTTTTTGGCTTAGTGTTGTTATGTTGTGAGTGTCTTTATGAATCTCTTAGGTACACTTAAATAATATATTCCTTTTAAATATTTTGAATAGATCCCTATTCACCTAAGTGGGTGGCAGTCAATGAAAGACTGTCCGAGGAACTAGACCCTAGAAAGGGTTGCATACCCAGTTGAATAGATTGAAATTTATTAGTTTATGCTTGTCTTTTAAATGTATCTTGGATGACTATATGGATTATTAGTATTACTATGTTTACATTTTATAATTGCATGGATGGATGTCTCTTATGGAAATAAGAAATGTAGGATGTTATTCCTATGTAAGGATACTTGTCCTTATCTTGAAAATGATCATTATGTATTATTCATGTTGATATGTATTCTCTTATTCAATTTTTTTTCCATGAAATGTACACTTGTTAGTCAATGCATATAGATTGTTAGTTTATTATTTCACCTGGTTCCTTCATGCAAGTCGACCTCAATCTGCTAGAGCCTTCATGAAGGGTTGGGATTCTCCTATATGAGTAAGGCCAAGGAAGCTTGTAGCTTCATGGTTGGGAGGTAAATCCATTGATGATATTATCTCTCCACTATGGCAAGATGGATAATATTGTTTTATGTGATGCTTTTGTAAGGAGTCATTGTACTCATGTGAACTATAAGGATTAATTCTTGTTGTTCTTATGTAATCAAGTTATAATTTTGAAGGATAGTATTTCAACTATATGGAAGGCTTTTGTAATGTATTGGATAAATACATATTGATTAGTGTTAATGAGATCTTGATTTATTATTTGTATCTCTTGTGTTATGTTTTAGTAAAGAAATTTTCTGTCCTTCTACATTTGTAATGATTTATGGGTTATTCTTCTTAGTTTGAGGATGTCGGTCCTTACAAAGTTACAAAATTATGTGTTATTAGAGTCTCATTTTCTCACCTTTGTATCACCGAATTGAAATTCTACACAATAGGAGTGCTTTGGAAAGTCAACTCTGGGCATATCCTTGCATTAGGGCTCTTCATCATCCATCTTTTTGATCAAATATAGTAATCAAATTGAACTTGTGAAGTCTTTGAGGTGGATGGAGTATGAACTAGTTCAAAGTTTATGATTACTTCGTGAGTAATATGTTCCTTCTCAAGTGGTTCTAATAAAATCTTCATCTTGGATCCATATTTGGTCCTAAGAATGAGATGAGGCTACTCGAGAGAGAGATATCCCCCAATTTTGGTGGTGATATCCCTAGATAGACACAAACCAAAGACTGGTGGAATATCAATTATCACCACTTATTGAGGCGCAATGATGTTTGGATAGGCATATAAGGTGAGAGATAGCTCTTTAATCACTCCCACTATTTGAACCTTCTTCCCATCTAGTTGCATGAATCCCTTTTCCATTGACTCATATTTTATTTGGAGGGAATCTACTATTTTCTTAGGTATCACAGTGGTACTTGCACCATAGTCTATCATAGAATTATGTAATAATTTCTTACCAATTATAATTATTAAATAAAATAACATAGGCTTGGTTTTACTTATCTCTTCACCAATATTAAGGAGAGTAGTGGAAAGTTGATTCTACATCACCTTTTGAGATTGTCACCTTTTCTCCAGTGTTGGCGATTGCCCGAACTATAGAAACTGGGTTTTCTTTCTTCTTCAAGGCTTCTTGGAGTAATGACTTCTGCTCAAGAATAGATAACACATCCCACAATGAGATTTTCGCTGATGCCTTCTTTAATTGCTCAACTATGTTGAGTGGCCCAAGTACTTGAGGTTTCAGAATATATCCTAGATATTTTGGGCTTTCCACCTGAGACTTGGAAGGTTGTCATGACCCTAATTATTAATTATTACTACTTGACTATAATCTTTATAGATTTGAATATTTCTTTCCAAATTAGTTTCTAGAATATTATTTCATATATGATTAAAATTAGATTTCATTTCTCTTAGTCATTTTTATAAATTATGAAAAAAGAAATAGGTATTAAAATTATAAATTGTGCCTAGATAATTGTTAACATGAAAACAATTAAATAAATGAAATAAATGTTTTCTTGAAAGTAGGAAAAATGGAGTCATACTTTGACTAATTTAAGCACGTAGAGTAATGGGAAGATAATTCTCTATAACCACTGTTGAAGGTTTTAAAAGAAATGTCTAGAATATATGAAGGGGATTTTTGCCCTGGTATTGGAAAAAATGGTTCTTTGTGCAGGTTGGAAGAATTGTTGATTTGGGGGCTGGTAAGATCTCTGAGCAAGTTTAAATCACAGGTGTGCTTTAATGGTTATGCTATTTATTATTTTATCATGGATTGTCATTTGTTTGTAGAATGAGGAATGTCAAAATACGGTATAAATTGCATGTCAATGAGATTGGATTTTATTGCATTTCCTCTATCAACTATTAAATTTTATTGGGTTATCATTCCTTTCCTTCATTAGGAATCTATTGATTTAACACTCTTTTTGTGAAATAATAATTGTAGGCTCTGATGATCTATGGAGGAACCATTCTGTATTAATCCATGTTTAGGCATTGCATGTTGCAATGTAGAATTGAATTCTATGTTTGAATGCTATTTTCCTCTAGGTCTGAAATTGAATTCATGTAATTTATAATATGCATTTGATGCATTAGTTTCCATTTCCAAAGGGTGTTGAGATTAGATTAAAAGTTGTGTAAATTGGAAATCTTATCTTTAATAGTGTCAGTTCATATTTAGAGGTTTAAAAGTAATTGCTTCTAAAAATTTGAAGGCATCATTGCAATTTTATTTAGAGATGCTTACTTGGTGTCCATGGAGGTGCTGCATAATTCTTGGCTGATTATAATTAATGGGTATTTTTAAAATAGTGGCATTATGTGTGTGTGTGTGTGTGTGTGTGTGTGTGTGTGTGTGTGTGTGTGTGTGTGTGTGTGTGTGTGTGAGTAAAAAGTGGACACATGCCTTTTTACCTCCTAGTTTAGCTCCTAGGTCCTCGTGTTAACACTCTATAAGAAAAATATTCATCCCTATGAGAAATCCCCTGAAACCCATGTCAAATGAGAACTAGGGGCTCATTTAATACCTTATCCCAGACCAAAAAGGCTCACTGGGACTTGTGCACCCACACCCAAGTCCTCCCTAATTGGTTGGGGCAAAATGTAATTCATGTCAGCATAGGATCTTTAAATGGGTCTCTCCTTGTTGGCTCTTTCAATTAATTTATGAATGTTTAACATGAAAGCATATATAAGTGAGAGTTTGAATTCATTTTAGTACAAGTAGATGATAGGAACTTTATGATATTGGAGAAAAGAGCATTCAAGGCATTCATTTTTTTATTGTTGCAGATTTGTGTTTGTATTTTGTTTGTTGCAGATTTGGAATCATCATCAACATCCTTATGAGTTGAAGAATTTTCATTCTCCTAAGGACTTCACCTTTGAGGTGACATCATAATTATTTGAATCTTTTCATCATCATTTGGTTTATCTTTAGCCTTTTTCCTGCAAGGACACACTCTCTAACAATGGTGTTGGGAAGCTTGAATGCTATCCTGAGATTTGACTGAGGCAAATCCCTAAACACCACAACCCCCAAACCCCTTTTCTTCTTGTGTGCAGGTTACAAGTGTGAGGATTGAAGAAGTGAAGGTGTAGGGAGGTTATTCAAGAGAAAGAGGTTTTGAGATCCGAAAGTAGTTTGTGGAAATTCCTCTATGGAAGACTTGGATGCCCACATCGGCATCCTCCTACTAAAATAGGCATTAGAGTTGGCATTTGGGCACTCTTTATGACATTTCTCTAGTTCTAAGTTTTGAGATATTTAGACTTTTAGGACTTGAGTTCCCACATCAAAGTCCTTTGTCTTTCCCTCTTCCATGACACAGGTTATGACATCTCATTGATCATCTTGGTACTTTTAGATCCTGAGTTTCTGTTGTTGTTTGTCTATTACAAGTTGCTTATCTCATAACTAGGGTTTTGCTCATATTTAACCTAGGGTTTGATAATAGGCTTGGTTAAATCACATCCTTACATAGAAAACAAGAGCACAAAATTAGTAGCTGAGTCCTCTTTCATCTTGTAGTGACTTAGCTTGGTTTTGTCCTTGAATGTTATAGTGAAAGAGGTTTTGATCTAGTGTACTTACATGCTTGCATTCAACCCTTTTTCCTACTTAACATTTTGGTGAACTCATAGCATCAATAATTTGTATCTTGCCGAGTGTTGAAATTAGATCTTACATTAATTCATATCATACTTATCACTCTTCATTGAAAAATCTTGCATAAATTTTGAAAAAAGTGAAAAAATAAGCATTCTAGGCTTGCATAAAGGCATAGTTTTGCATTATTTTCATTGCATATCATTGGAAACATTTGATTTTCTAATATTTACATCAGATCTAATCTATATTACAACAATTAATCATTTCATGATATCACATCTCGCATTTGAAGATCTCATTTGCTAGGGTTTTTTTGAAAACTTGCATCTTTTCATATAACCTAGTTATTTGCAAAGCTAGGGTTTGTAGTCAAAATCTTATTTCAGATTTTTCTTCTCTCATAAACATTCATTCAAATTTGATTTTGAATTGTAGTGTTGCATTCTTGCTTTGAAGCCTTCAATGTTTGTAATTACACATTGTGTATTTCAACAATCATAACTACCTTAATCTTATTGATCATACTATTGGATAATGCATTGAGTGTTATAGGAATTTTGATGAGTTGTATAATTTGCTTCCATACTAGAAACATCTTTCTAAGAAGAATTTGTAGACTAATGGGTTCTAATGCTATTGATAGCAATGGTGTGCAAACATCAGAAAATCCTTTACACAATTACTTAATGAAAGGTGAGTCAACACATATGCAAGATATCATAAACAACAACTTGGAAGAACCAACAATTCCTACTTTTGATGATATGGGTAACATAGATATACATGTGTCTGATGAAAACCTCTAGAAATTGGACAAACAACTGGCTAAATTTCAATAAATTATAGAACGTGCACATCTAGCTCAAGAAGTGGTACCTATTGTTGAGGGTATAAGAGGATTGTTATAAGAAGGACAAGAAGGTGTTGACATGCTTCATGGATTAGCCCACATAGTGGATCATAACATTATGCATGTGGCTAGCCGCGCGAATAACATTAAAAATGTGCACCACTGAATTATATAAACTCACAAGTATTGGTCCCCATACCGATTATTGGAGTATCCTCTTTTACACCATCAATTCTGATCACTAATCCACAAGCTTGTAGTAATGCTACCACTACTATGGGGACATCTACCAGAAATAATTACAAAGCTATTGCATTCAACTATCAAAATTTAACACCTCATGTATCCATACCCATGCATAATTATTCTCAACCACCCATCACCTCCACTTATTACCAACCACCTCTCAATTTCACAACTGCAGCATCAAATAGTTTTGTCTCAAATCCACAAGCCACATCATCTAATGATGTTCTGCTAAATCAACTTTTGCAGAGTGTGCCATCTTTACAAAAAAAAGTGACAAACTTGACTAATGCTTCCTCTCAACCTACTTTACCAACATATCATGCTCGCAATCCTTTATTTTATTCAATTCTAAGAGCTCAAATGCCTGATAAATTTGAGACCCCTTGCTTTGAAAAGTACGGTGGTAAAGGTGATCCTAATACGCATGTGGCAACATTCACAACAATGTGTAGTGATTTCTTCTTTGATGAAGCATTATTAACAAAACTCTTTCCTTGATCTCTCAAAGATACCGCTTTAGAATGGTTTTTCTCTCTACCTCCTAATTCAATAAATTCATTCTCACAACTAGTTGATCAATTATTGCAAAACTTCCAAGCAAACATTGGACCTTCTATCTCATTGATTGATTTGGTCCATTGTAAACAAGGTCCAAAGGAGAAATTAATAGAATTCATCAGTCGATATCAAGGTCTCATTGCACAAATACAATATCTGATTAAAGATGAGGATATTCAGAAAGTACTCATTACGAATTTCCAACCAAACATACGTGACAAGATATTGTTGATGAAGTACAGTTCTTTTCAACATCTATGCATAGCTCTCTGAGATTATCAACTTTTGTCTAGTCAGAATGAGAATCATACCTCATCGTCTTCTGTTGGTTAATCTGCAACTGGCTCATCTCAAAATATATTCAAGCAGAATAACATGAATTTCATCAAGATCAATGGGCAACATTCAAACAATTTTCACTCACAAGTGTCTGCTATTAGAAAACCTCCTCGGACACCATTTCAATTCATATAGGAACATATACAATTCACTCCATTATCAGATTCTCTCCATTTTATAATGTCTCAAGAAGTGAGCAACAATCTTTTGAAGCTTCCTCCTACTCATCCTTTCGACAACAGTAAGCCACAAGGACCTTCATTTAATGCTAATGCTTATTGTAACTTTCACCACTCGCTGGGACATGACATTGAAAGATGTATGTGTCTTAAACATGAAATTCAAGATCTCATCGATTCTAACATGATACAAGTTACTGGTGTGAATGACAATAGAAATAAGTCAGTAGTGCCTCTGTATCAAAACTTATAAATCTTCACTGATCCTTTTCCTAAGCATAGCAACAATAATATGGTGGAACAAAATACAATAGAGCTGGAAGATGACTATCTTGACTATGATGAAATAGTTGGGATGATAGAAGTGGATAAGGACACAAATGAAGATCTACCTCGTCCATTTAAAAAGGTATCTACATTGAGGTTCCTCCTCCGTTATCCCTTTATGGATTGAGAGATAACCAAAATGCACAAGATATGCAATTGGAATAGCCTACACATAATCACTTGAAACAATACAAAGTGGTGACGATGAGAAGCATCCCATTTCATCATGAAAGGCTCATTGATCAAGCAAAGTAGAATAAGAAAGAAAAAGAAAGGAAAAGAACAAGGTGTGAATTATTGATGGAAAAAGGCAATGATTCCACTCCCTGCAAGAAACAAAAGATTCCAAATATACAAGGCCTAGAGAAACAAACACTATGTGGTCATTCTGGAAATAAACATCAATAAGGTATGAGTTCCCACTAGTAGAAAAACAACAATAAATTACTAAAAAAACTACTAAAAATTGTATATAAATTACTAAGCTTGGTCACGTGACCATTAGTAGTTTATTGCCAATCATTTATAACGTGACCAAATTTATGACTAAACCATTTTTAGTCATTTATTGGTGGTTTTGATTGATCAATTTGGTAGTATATTTAGTCGTTAATTTAGTCATTGATTTAGTCATATATTTAATCATATTTATTCACTAAGCTTGGCCACGTGACCATTAGTAGTTTATTATTGGTCATTTATAACGCGACCAAATTTATGACAAAACCATTTTTAGTCATTTATTCACTAATTTTTAGTCATTTATTCATTTTGTTCACTGATTTCTACCTAAAAGTGTTGGAAATGAGACAATGCTTTTGAGGTTTAAACATAAAACATAGAAAAACATAATCAATCATTCATTTGCACATAATGAAACATCTATTAAGAAGGCAAATTACTAAAATTTTATTGATAAAAGGTGTTCTTAAAACATATACAAGACTTAAATATGTGTCTTTGCTTTGAAAAATGTGTTACAAAGTGTGTTTCTCAGTGCTGTGACTGAGAAAGTTGAGTTACAATGCTCTATTTTTTGCTTATACAGCTCCAAAACATGAAAGAACTACTTGAAAAATGAATCCTAAGGGTCCTATATCTCATCCCAAGCATGGGAGAGCATATAGGAACAACACATAGACTTCAATGTATCACAACATATTGTTTGAATATAGGTAATGGGTAAGATCTGGTACAAATCCAAACTAGTCACAAACATTTATCAATGGATGAGCATCTGGAAGTCTTGCTTCCATAAGAAGGTTCTTTATCTTTTCAACATCATAGAAGTTTGACTCTCTAGTTACACGTTCCACCTCCTTGATTTGTCCAATTTTGGCTACTGCTTCAATGTATTTGAAGTGAATGTCGGGATCCTCACTTCCAATGACATTGAAAATAAAGTTTACCATATAAGTACAAGGTTCCCAAGATACTACAAAATTACCTTCTCAAATAGATCAATGAATATCAGTGATAAAATGATACAAGTGACAATCCAAAAGCAAATCACCTAGAGCTCAAATATGCACCCAAGAAGAAATATAGCCCTTTATAAGACTTGAACTATTCAAACAACTTGATGCATGAATCTACACCCAATTGTTTAGAATATTCCTTGGCAGCCTGTGTGACATGAAAGAAGTTAACACTAAAAATAAGAGAGCAATTGTCAATGTCATCTAGAGCTAACATTATTAATTTGAAATAAATAAAAGGTGCACAATTTTTACCTAGACAATTATTTGGAGATTTCCCCTCAGGTTGACAAGAAGGAGATCTTTCATGCACTCCAATGCCCACTATCTAGAAGAAAACAAGTAACTGTTGTTAGAAGAAAATGAAGTAATAATGCCATTGTTCAATGTGCATTGACAATATAACTATCTCAAAAGACCATATCTATTCACCTTTGATCATATCAAAACATGACATGTCCTAACCTTGTATCTCTTGTAATCATACAATCACACATGTTGCAACTTTCTGAAGCATAAATAACAATATTCACTTCCACTGAATATTTGAATGATCAAGAAACAACTCTAGCATACTTATATGTATAAGTACCTTACCTTGCATCAACTTTTATCAACACCTTTGAAACTTACCTTGCATCAACAAACACCATTACCTTTGAAACCAATGATGTGCAACCAACGATCAAAGAAGGATGCAGATGCATACCACTATCACAAATACCACTGTCACAAGCAACCACGGTCATTAGCAGGCCAATTTTTCACTGTCACAAGCAAGAAGTATAAGACCATAACTGTCATAGTTAGAGAATTGCAAACTGTAATTGTCATACCAACTATTGTCATTGATCATTGATAGAATACTGTATTAGGCATACCATTTACTGTGCATTCACTATGATACTCCATCACTCCATTGTGCATAGGCAAGATGATACTTTTACTGTAATTCATATCAACTGTTAAGAACAAGTTTAGTATGCAAATCACTGTCACCATATTCATGTCAGTATACTAGCACTGTATAGTAGTACAAAAAACTCATACAAAGCTCAAAGACATTGTCCATAACCATCCTATCACTAAAACAAAATGTGAGATTTGTGAATCAAGATTGACACTATAGCCATTATATCATCTACAATAAAAAAAGGTAATCTACAATAAAAAATATAATGCAATTTTGATAAACTATAAGATGTTCATATATATATATATAAAATCAAAAATGTCAAAGTCTAAGTGTTTCCAACACTTGCAAATACACCATGATAAAGATCCCTGAACAACACATTCAAACTACTGCATAAAGCAGTGGGCCAAGCTGTTTAAAAACTAGTACATGATAAACATTGACTATGTCATTTTTTGCAAATATTTTAATGGCCACCGTGTGAAGATTCCTTCTTTCTCTTTCAGACGGACAACTCCATCTATTTTGTCTTCATAAGCAAGGGTATGTTACTTGTGACCTTTAAAATATTTACATTTGCATCTCCTATTCCTTTCAAATTGACTCCATGTACAATAGATAGTGAGTGAATTTGCCCAATGCCCACAACAACACCATCAAACAGATCCAACACCCAAACTTTATCCGCTTCTTAGAGTTTATCAATACATTTCTGTAAAAACAAAAAAAATACATATTATATTGAGATATAAAACATTCGATAACACACAGATAAACATTCGATAAATATTTATAAGAAACTAGAAAATGATGATAGGAAACCTGAAACTATGCACCTGACATATTAAACAAAAATTAACTTCTCGCTATTTGATACAGAATGGATGTTAGATACATAAGGTGTCAATATGTTAGCAGTCATGTGCCATGAAGATGTGGATGCTACAAGGACAACAAGTAATCACTTGATTGAGGTTATTAAAGTTCTTGGAATAGAGGCTCTAAGAAAATCTCTTCTAGATGAGCTTCGAGTTGTGATATCTTTTGATGGGTCATATGTGAACTATAGGCATTTAGCTATTCTATGTGACACAATGACATATCAAGGTCATTTGATGGCTATTACTCGACATGGTATCAATCATAATGATACAAGGCCAATGATGAGATGTTCATTTGAGGAGACTATGGATATCCTTTTGGATGCTGTTGTTTTTGTAGGAGAGCCTCTTGGGGGTGTTACAGAAAACATCACGCTTGGTCAGTTATATCAATCTAACAATAGGATTGCAAGGAGATTCCATTCCTAAAAATGCCAGAAACACCAACATATGAGTTTGTGCCTCAACAGATAAGGATTCAACTTCTTTATAGAAAAAATTGAATTTGTTTTTCACAAACAAAGCCAAGCAAATTTCTGCGTAGAAAACCTTAACTTATCTAAGCTAATAGGGGATGTTTTCTCATGAGAAGTAGCCTTACAACTTGTTTGTTCTTTGTATTAGCTATATTTGTCCCATCATTTTAAATCTATATACACAAGGTCTGATATTTTGGTTATGGTAATTACTTCCACCTATGATTTGCTTTTGACTAGAGTCCTTTACTCAAAAATATGTTTTCTAATACATTCTTAATTTGTGTAGGAACAACCAAAGTGGTTGGAGATACAATCCCTCGATGAACTAAAAATGAAGTTGGGTCATGTGATAGTAATGGTACATCAAAATATTTGAAAAGAGTAAAAAAGTTCCAATTAACTCTGGTCTGGACTTGTTATGCTTCTTAGGGTCAATGTTATTGTTATCTGGTTGTCTTTTCCTTCTCTCAAAGTGTTGTCTCTTGGAAAAATCAGTTTTTGACATTGGTGGAAAAGTGTTGTCTTTTGTTTTTCATAGCTGTATGTAATGTCTTATGTCTTGGAACAAATCAATTTTTGTATGTGCTTTTTTTGATTTTGTTGAATAACAAAGAAGCAACTTTTTACTCTGAAACAAATACTAACCCATTATGAGGTACAAACAAATTGAGGGCAAGACTACAATAGTGCTAGAATGTATGAGTACTCCATAAAGAGACATGGATTGGCAATGAAGTCCCCCCAATTGAGGACCATGACATCCTCGAACACAATGCACTAATGCATTGTCAAAATCTATGTATGCACTCTATTACAACTAAGCTCTAAGCTTCCATATGTAACTTATTTGTTATCCCTTATTTACATAATCTATGTATACTAGCTAATTACACTTCACTACTATTCTAACTAGCTTCTATCATATAGGTAATGATTACCCTTATTTAGATAATAAAACAACTATTACTTACTTGAATAGTGCTTACTTGCATGTGGTTTCATAGCACTCACCTCGAGTTCAGCACCACTACTACTATGAATATCATGCACATGCTCATCGAGTTCAACATAATCACTATCAACATTGACATGAAGTTGTGCAGTTTTGCAGAGAGCTCTATTGACAGGGCTTTTTTCTTTTCATTTTGATTTCATATAATTGCTCTGCATGTGGTTAATCATCATGCAAAAATTAATTTAAGTCAAGTAAAGAATGCAAAAGCTATAAATTTTATAGCCAAAAGAACATTTTAAGCATGAAGAATGACAAAACATTGGGACAAATTAACTTACAACTTAAAGAATGCAAAAGCTATAAATTTTTGTACAAAAAAAGAATGACAAAACATTGGGACAAATTAACTTACATCTTAAAGAATTCAAAAGCTATAAATTTTTGTCCAAAAGAACATTTTAAGCATGAAGAATGACAAAACATTGGGACAGATAACTGACAACAACTATTATGTTACCTCAACTTCAACACAACTATGATTGTGCTGCACATTCTTGTCCAGTTCATCATTATTGATAAATTGTTCAAGATCAATTCCCTTTCTCTCATTTCCCTTTGGAAAATTGTAATGTTCTAACTTATTATCAATAAGGTCATATCCTTTATCAAAAACAACAGAAAAATCAACAAAGCAAAGTGTACCAGGCATGAGTGACTGTTTGTTATAGCATTTGAGATGCATAAAATCTAAATAAGCTATCTGCTTGACAATTTCCAAGTATGATATTATTTCTAGAACAATTTTTGGCAAAAGAAAAGGGGTTCATTCAAAACCATACACCTAGATCTTAGTACAATCATCATAAGCATACCATTCTACAAGATAAATCATGTGTTTGTGGGTCATACCTTTTTGCAAGCACCCTAATCAATTCCACATTAATAAATGCATTGGGTACTACTAATCTCCCCAAATGTAGTCTCCATGAGTTGGACATAGGCTGGTGCCTATACATTTTTCTATAATGATATATGAACATGTCATAACCCCTCATTGGAGTCCATGTGTCACCCAAACTCTTCTGTTTGCCCTCTAATTTTTTAGCCTCGGGGTTCAATTGTACACTTCTTCTAGACCTCAATGCAGAGCTAGGGCATTGATCAATCAAGTCTTGATTTGCATGTCGGGTTTCTATTTTTTTCCTTTTGGCCTTATGAGTTTCAGATGTGCCTTCCATAATATCAATTGTAGAATAAACTAGACCCTAAATTTTACTTGCTATTTTAACTAGTTAAGATGCTAGAAAAACTAATTCAGGTTTAGGCACTTACTTGAAATGGTGATTTCTTCTTAGGTTTCTTCATCTCCAATCATTGCTACAGTTCTCTGCCTCTTCTAGATGCTCAACAATTTTCAAAACAAACTAAAATCAAGATTTGGTTTATAATTAATTTAGGTTTGGTTCATAAATCTTACTTGACACAAGCTTTTCTATCATCGAAAATGCCATTAATGCATTTGAACATCGACTGTCAATTAACCTATCATCACCATTGATTTATCTCTTTGAAATATTTGTGTCATTATGCCATATCAATAAGGCAGGTAAGGGTCTTCATTGTATCGAAGGGACCAATATTCTGTCTCGCTGATATTCATCTTTCTCATTGATGAAATCCTTAAGTCCTTGTGTCTTTGTTACATCAAAGGGACTTGAAATTACTCCATCCAATATCATGAAGTTCCTTCAACCTTTCCACCAAAGAAATCTTATAACCATCTCTTCAACTTTTCATTGTTGCTTTGATGCATCTAGGGGCCCACTTTATATTAAATCATATCCTTTGGCCAATGTAATAGCTACCTTTTGTATTATTAGATTGGGGGGACTTTAAAACAATTCTCATCGATATGATCCGGTCTCTTTGATGAACTTTATGATCATCAATACGAATCTCTTTATTGAAGGGACTTCAAAACACCTCCTTCCGATACAATGTAGTCTCCTTGATGTACTTCATGTTATTAAATATGGATCCTTCCATCGGAGGGATCTTAAAACTTCTTATTCCGATATGTTATATTCTCCTCGATGATGTTCTTTTATACAAATTATTTTGTTGAAGAGACTTTAGAACAACTCTTACTGATATGGTATGGTGTCTTCGATGATGTTTGTTTTATTAGGGAGACTTGAAAGTAGCTCTTGTAGATATATTACAGTCTCTTCAATGATGCTTACAACCTATCATGCAGATTATTCTATTGGAGGGACTTTGTAGTATCTCCTACCGATATAGTGTAGTGTCTTCAAACATGCTTCTTCATGCAAATTGCTTTATTAGAGGGACTTCAAAATGACTCTCACCGATATGGTAGTCTCTCCGATACATGTTATTTCCTATTAGGACCAGATAGCAAATATGAGCTTAATAAGAATATGACTATGGGAGAACATAATGGGATGCTTAAAGTGATAGATTTATATGATGGATTGAGTGATAGGCTACATAAAGGAATCATAGTAAAATACTATTGGTCACTGGCTTAGGATTAGGGTTTTAAAAGAAACAAGTCAACCTTATGCTACAGTTAACTCATGCTCATACTCCTTCAGAACCTGGAGTCAAGGGTATAAGCCCTAGTTGTAATAGACCTATGATCTGAAAAACAATCAATTTATATTACCAACTTTGGTAATTCAAGAGTTGCATTTTCAATCCAAAGAAGAAGATAATTAGTGGACATATTGGTAATCACTGTTTCTATCATAGAATGCACAACAACAAAAAAGTAAAATTGAAATTGATCATGGTAGAAAGGGTCAAAAGAATTTTGAACTTATAAACCCTGAAGTATGACTAAGCCAGAGAAAATAATAGACAGGGGGACTAGCACTACAAGTTGATGAGGAGATTTATGTCAGGGGGTTAATTGACCAGTACCTTTGCCGTTGATGTCAAAGGGGGAGAATTGAAGCAGTAAAACATAGCATGATCCAGAACAACATGATAGCACTAAAGTTAGGGGGAGCATAACAATAAGGGGGGCATGATAGGGAATTTGGATATATGTTACAAGTTCAATTGCCATATGCTCCAAAATGCATAGAGGAAACTACTAAAAAAATAGTCTGTTAAAATTAGATTTGCATGTATACTTCTGGTACTCAGTTGCCTATGTAACTACTGTAAGTTACACCAACCAATAATAAACTAATTATGATGTACATGCACTACCCATGCCATGAATACTTAGTGAAAAGGAGCCTCATGGATTAGGTTGGTGAATTGGTTACAAAATTAGAAATTAATACCATACCCATGCATGATAACATGGAACACAAATATGCAACTTTAAGATATGGTCTTTCTAAGGATAAATTTCTCAGCAAGTGCTGCACAAAATTTTTTGGAGGTATTTGTAGAAACAAATTTTCATGAAATACAAGCTTTTATGATTTATCCCACTAAGACTCCTTTTATTAGGATTTTCATGTAGAAACTAATACCTGAGAGAAAGTTCACCAATTTGTTGTTTGTAATTTGACAATAGCACTTCCTAAAAATTCTTTGATAATTTAGTACAGTATGCTACAAAAGCAAATGAGAGATGCATAAATATCCACTGTAACAAATAGAAAGAATAGATTGTTTAAGTGCTTACTACAACATCAACAAGTAGTAGCAACGAAATATTTAGAAAAAAAATCCAACAGTAAACAAATTATGTAAAGCAATACAAGCTAAATGGGCATAAAAATGTCCAACAAGCAAGGATAGGAGGATAAATTATACATTCCAGTGCATTCAATATTAAGGTTCACAAAAGTTTGAATAGTCTAGATCACTAGATGTGAAGATCCAAAGGCAATTTGTATATTCTAGTGCATTAGATGTGAATGAGCATGTACAAATAGATGTTTATAAGATGGGAAAATGAGCATCACTATGACTGAGTAAAATTTGTGGAGTAGACTAGCAAAAGTACACCCAAGAAAACTAGGAACTAAAGATAAATTACACATTTGAGTGCATTAGATGTTAAGGTTCAAAGATAAATTGCATATTCCTGTAAATTAGATATCAAGGTCCAAAGATAATTTGTATATTTCAGTGCACCTGATGTGAATGAGCAATGAGAACAGATGTTTATAAGATGGAAAAATGAGTGTATCATTGTGATTTGAGTAAATGTTGTGGAGCAGACTTAAAAAAAAGTATACACAGCTTATAGAATTGCACATTTAAATGCATTTATGAGTCCTTTGTCAACCCCACAAAAACTTCTTATTAAATCAAGTTTACACCTGTACTCCAATTAATGCATTGTGTAAAGCAATGTAAAACGCCACTAAAAATACAAATGTGCACCTCACCAAAAAACTTAATGTGTACTCAGTTAATATTTAATATTATAGGATAACTTTATACTTTCTTGTAAATTTGCAACAGACCGAGAGGGAGATATGTTTACCACAAAGGATTGTACATAAAGTTAGTTTTGAAAGTTAAAATTGTGTATAAGCTTTCTATGAACTAATAAGGCATATGCACTTGAACTACAAATAGAACTCAATCCTTCAATCATTCAATGCTTATTGCAAGTTCATGAACTAATATATAACATGATATTATACAATAATTTTTTTATATTGAAATAAGCACAATATCAAGAAATTACAATGAAAATCTACATGAACAACAAAAAAATAGAGGCTGGAAGGAACAAATCAAACAATTAACAACAAACAGTTGAAAGAACAACAACAAAACAAAGGTTGGAAGAAACAGATCCAACACTACATATAGCCAAAATTCACACAAAACAAATAACTTTGGAAATCAAAACAATAGAAAATCCCACTGTAAACAAGTTGAAAACTTCATCTCCAGAGCTCCAACATCCATTTGTGATATTATACAATAATGGTGCTACTTGATGTAGACCTTAATTATAGAATAGGAAACATTATCGTTAACATTGAAAACAATATACAACAAAAGAGTTAAAATGTTTTTATTTTAGCTAACACACCAATGTCAATCAACAAATATGACTAGAGAACAGGGTTATTTGAATGTACCCGCAACATAGTTTGTGAGGTCAACTTCCAAGCCATATTGAGGCAGCTCATGAGAGTAAGCAACTGCCATTGTAACATCTCTAGCAAGTGTTGCATATGTGATCTGTGCAACAATATCCTTGTTGCTCTTTTGTTTGAAAACTAGTCAAGGATCATACAAACTAACATACCCTAACCCTAAAAGCCCATTAGCCCGAAACCTCAAAAGACATTTATCAAGTAAGAGTCAAGAATCATACAACTTCTACCTACCCAACACCCCAAATAGATATTCTCTTCATATCAATGTGATTTCATACAATTTCTCATAGACCTAGAACCCCAAAAAATTTTATTTTCAAAAAACAAAGCTCTAGACACAAACAAATTTTTATATATCTAAAACCTTGAAATAGATTTTTTTTCATAAAAGTAAAGAGTTGTGCATTTTCTCATGTACGCAAAGCCCTAAAATAATTTTTTTAACCAAAAACCTCAAGCAACCCAGGCACTGAAAATATATCATATTTAAATACATCGCCTTCACTTGAATTTGACTTGGTACCTCTTGAAATAGGCCTTGGAATTCTATGCCTTGACAAACACGTGCATAATTTTTTTTGATCAAATAATGAATGAAACAATCAAGTAAAAAAAACCATCGAAGGATTTTTTCTATTTTTTCTAGTATGAAACATTTTTTAAAGGTTTTTTGCCATGAAAATTTAATGGATCTAGTTGTTTACTATGGCTGCTGTGATTTGCAGTATGAAACATTTTTTTAGGGTTTTTTTCCATGAAATTTTAATGGATCTAGTTGTTTACTATGGTTGCTGTGATTTGCAGTATGAAACATATTTTTAAGGTTTTTTGCCAAGAAATTTTAATGGATCTAGTTGTTTACTATGGCTGCTGTCATTTGCTTCTCCTGCAACTCTGAACAAATATAAAACCTTGAAATATATTTTTTTCATAAAAGTAAAGAGTCGTGCATTTTCTCATGTACGCAGAGCCTAAAATACATTTTAAAACCAAAAACCTCAAGCAACCCAGGCACTGAAAAGGATACAAATCTTAGTACAAATTTGTACTTAGGCGTATTATATTTGTTCTTGTCCTAATTTATCAAGTGGATTCTCACTCTATAATCAGTATTCCCCTCTGCATAGATCTTAAATTAGATAGAAGAATAAACTACAAATCCTTAGTATGGCTGCTGTGATTTGCAGTATGAAACATTTTTTTAAGGTTTTTTGCATTGAATTTTTAATGGATCTAGTTGTTTACTATGGCTACTATGATTTATAGTATGAAACATTTTTTTTAGGTTTTTTGCCATGAAATTTTAATGGATCTAGTTGTTTACTATGGTTTCTATGATTTGCTTCTCCTGCAATTTTAACCAAATATAAAACCATGAAATAGATTTTTTTTCATAAAAGTAAAGAGTTGTGCATTTTCTCATGTACACAGAGCCTAAAATACATTTTTTAACCAAAAACCTCAAGCAACCCGTGCACTAAAAAGGATACAAATCGCACTACAATTATTTACTTAGGCGTATTATATTTATTCTTATCCTGATTTATCAAGTGGATTCTCGCTCTATAATTAGTCTTCCCCTCTGCACAAATCTTAAATCAGCTAGAAGAACAAACTATAAAACCCTAGTATGGCTGCTATGATTTGCAGTATGAAACATTTTTTTAAGGTTTTTTGCCATGAAATTTTAATGGATCTAGTTGTTTACTATGGTTGCTGTGATTTGTAGTATGCAACATTTATTTTAGGTTTTTTGCCATGAAATTTTAATGGATCTAGTTGTTTACTATGGCTACTGTGATTTGTAGTATGAAACATTTTTTAAGGTTTTTTGCCATCAAATTTTAATGGATCTAGTTGTTTATTATGGTTGCTGTGATTTGTAGTATGAAATATTTTTTTAAGGTTTTTTGCCATGAAATTTTAATGGATCTAGCTATTTACTATAGCTATTGTGATTTGCTTCTCCTGTAACTTTGACCAACTATAAAACCTTGAAATAGATTTTTTTTCATAAAAGTAAAGAGTCATGCATTTTCTCACGTACGTAGAGCCTAAAATACATTTTTTAACCAAAAACCTCAAGCAACCCAAGCATTGAAAATATATCATATGTAAATACCTCGTCTTCACTTGAATTTGACCTGGTACCTCTTGAAATAGGCTTTGGACTTCTGTGCCTTGACAAACACCTACACAATTTTTTTTGATCAAATAATGAATGAAACAATCAAGTAGAAAAAAAACACCGAAGGATTTTTTCTATTTTTTCTAGTATGAAGCATTTTTTTAGGTTTTTGCAATGAAATTTTAATGGATCTAGTTGTTTACCATGGCTACTGTGATTTACTTCTCCTACAACTCTGACCAAATAGGCTCTATTTCCTTATTTCTCTCTTTTGCTATACCAAGAGCTTCTCCAAATAGTGGAGGCTGCCGCGTTCGCCCATCATTTGAGCAGGTGCCCAAAGAATCTCAAATAAAGCAGAGGATGAGTGGCTTCTCTAGCTGTTGTTTCTATTGCGCAAATGATCTAGAAAATTAGATTCTGTAACTAGGATCGCGACAACTCTATCCTTTTCATCATGGTTTGGCAACTTCCAGGAAGTGATATGTTGAGGGAGCATTATGCATATCGGTCTGTGATCTGTTTTCACTGGCATCTTGTTTTCATAGTTGATGTGGAAGCCAATAAAGAGCTGCAGGCCGGGAGCATTTTTGAACAAGTCTTCTTCTAAGGAAGAGGAACAAATATCACCACTATAGGTGGGCTCCAAAGGTGCCACAGGAGTCGACCTCGGGTTGGTGGGTTGGATATGCTTAGATTTCTGTGCAAGCCAACATTACGAGTCATCCCACCTAAGAAGAACCAATACGCTTAGATTTTTGTAGATTTTCTAAAAGTAATTTGGAATTTAGGGGAAAATGTAAAGGGTTTACCTCAAAACTGAGCAAAGTGAGACCAACGAATGCAAAGAGGAGGAGGATGGAGATGAATTAAGATTCAGGAGTGTTAGGCACAACCACAACCTCCACCTTCATCTCTGCCTCAACTGCAACTTTTGCACCCACATTCCAAATGGCTAATTCCTTGCTCCAAAAAGGTGCCATTATTGAACAAGATATGCTCAGATTTTTGTGCAAGCCAACATTACAAGTATAGGAGATTAGATGATTGGATTGTGTAGGGTGAGAGGAGACTAATGCGACACAAGTGTAAGGGAGTGGAAATCTAGCTACAACGTGATGTGTGAATCTCACAAAGTCAAAATTGAAAGCCTCCTCCATTTCACTTTTGGCACCCATATTTTCTTTTATTTTCTGCTATTTCCGGCCCATAATTTTCCAACTTTAATATCATATTGTCTAATTTTTATTTGTGTGACTAATTATTTAGTTGTGTTTTTTACCCGGTGATCAAATTAGTCATTTATAGCTGTGTTGCAAAAAAATAGTAGAATTTAGTTATTTTTAGTTGTCATGACCAAAAGTTTTAGTCACGTAGTCATTTATTTGCCAAATTCTACTAGTTCCTCACACATATTACCACACTTGATGGAGCACCTCTCAAAGATGCTCGCAAGTTTAGCTTCCTCTTAAAATAGATATATTTATATGTTTATGTGTTGTGTTGTGTTCCCCCATGATGTGTTAAATGCTGTTTAGGTCTCTTTGGATGACCCTTGATACTCTTGTAAAGTCAAGTATACAAGGAGACCACCTTTGTTGTGATCATTCTTCTATGTGTTTCTTTATTCCCCTATTCCTTGCATCTATTTTATTGTTGAGTGTTGTGCCTTAGGGGCATAACGTTGTGGAGGATGTCTTGGGGGCATCTTCCCACATTATAAACCCAAGTCACTTTTGTCTCCTCTCTCATTTTAATGTTTACATTCTTTAGTGACTCTACTAGTCAATGAATGACGAAAACAAACAAATACTAATAAGGGCCGTGCGTCCCTTCAGCAAGAAAGAAAAAATGGACCTAGTCCATATATGAAGATGGGGTTGATATAAATTACTGACACTTGACTAGTAGAATCACTCTGTGTTTGTGATTCATATTATGAAATCTGTTGTAAAAAACCTTTGCAATACTATAAATATGCTTATATGCATTTTGGATTGTTTTGTATCTCACCTTGTAGCTATACTCGGTTCTGAGATACCTGATGTACAACCTCATGGCTATACTAGGTTCCAAACCCGCAAGTGTAGCCTTGGTCTATTATGTGATTTGATAAATGATCTCTGTATAACTTTCATGAATTGATTTGGTTGTTATCTTAGAATATATTTTCTAACCAAAGATTATACGTTGTTGATTATATTAGCAAATAATAATGATGTATTTGTGGGAACATTTGACGATCGTAGCACATGTCACCTTTGGGGAATGAGATTTGTGAAAGCTCTTGTTCCCTTGCATGTTTTCAATTTACCTTAAACGTGCTTGATATTGGCAAGTGGGATCAATCAGTTTAAGGTGGGGGCATATATCATGGTAACTGCTTGATTACATTAGACATTGATAAAGCATGTTTGCGTACACTTCCTTTTCACCGTAAGGTGTCTTTGTGATGTGGGTGGGGTTGTGTACTTTGATCTATTGCATATACCTCCTTTTCACTATAAGGTGTCTCCGTGATGTGAGTGGGATTTATACTTTGAGTACATGCTTCCTTTTCATTGTAAGGCATCTACATATGTGGGTGGGGTTGCATTTTAAAAGCCCTTCTGCGGAAGGCAGGATGGTGTAACTCTTGAGCTAGTTGTACATCGTTTTAACAAAGTCTTCATCATGAGGTAGGGTTGGATCTTGAGTTATTCACCCTTAAGCGTGTCTTTGGTAGTTTTCGTAGTGTAGCTCAATTGTCAGGAGTATTTGGCATGTTTTAGATAGTGGAGTGCAGGGATGAGTTCCTTCCTATCGCTCATGTTTGCTGTGTATAAGACGTATAGTGTGTTGATGACATACTATATCGTGCCCATGTATTCCATGTGTCTTCCATGTGTTTTATGTGTCTTCCTTGTGTGTCTTGCATCCTTGTGGAGTGGTCTAAAGACGTGTAGAGATGAGCTCCTCCCACATTGTGTGTGTTTTGCGTGGTCTAAAGATGTGTAGCGGTGAGCTCCCCCCATGTTTTGTGTTTTATAGTTAGAATTATATATGGATAATTGTTTAAATCATGTCTTCTCTTCATGTCTTCTCTATGTCTTGTGTGACTGTATTCATGTCTTCTCTATGTATTGCATGCTTTCATTGTCTTCTCTGTGTATTGCATGCTTCCTTACTATATTCATTGTGTCTTATGTGATTGTTAAGTGTTTTCTTGTATTTTCCTAAGCTTGGGGGCTAGAAATAGTCCTTCAAACTTAGGGTGTGTCTTCATTCTAGTGTTTGATGTGTTTTGATATGTTTTGACCATACTTTAATGCATGTGTTGAATCGTAAGATTGCACACATGTTATGGAATGAAAAGTGGGCACATGCCTTTTTACCTCCTAGTTTAGCTCCTAGGTCCCTGTGTTAACACTCTACAAGAAAAATATTAATCCTGATGAGAAATCCCCCAAAACCTATGTCAAATGGGAACTAAAGGCCCATTTAATACCTTATCCTAGACCAAAAAGTCTCCTTGGGACTTGGACACCTGCACCCAAGTCATCCTTGATTGGTTGGGGCAAAATGTATTTCATGTCGGCATAGGACCTTTAAATGGGTCTCTCCTTGTTGACTCTTTCAATTAATTTGTGAATGTTTAACGGGAAAGCGTATATAAGTGAGTGTTTGAATTCATTTTATTACAAGTGGATGATAGGAAGGTTATGATATTGGAGCAAAGAGCATTCAATGCATTCATTGTGTAATTATTGTAAATTTGTGTTTGTATTATGTTTGTTGCAGATTTGGAATCATGATTAACATCCTTGTGAGTTGAAGAATCTTCATTCTCCTAAGGACTTCACCTCCAAGGTGACATCATCATTGCTTGAATCATTTCATCATCATTTGGTTTATCTTTAGCCTTTGTCCTGTAAGGACACGCTCTCTCTAACAATAGTGTTGGAAAGCTTGAATGCTATCCCAGGATTTGACTGAGGCAAATCCCTAAACACCACAACCCCAAACCCCTTTTCTTCTTGTGTGTAGGTTACAAGTGCAAGGATTGAAGAAGTGAAAGTGTAGGGAGGTTGGTCAAGAGAAAGGGTTTCAAGATCTGAAAGCAGTTTGCAAAAATTCCTCTACGGAAGACTTGGGTACCCGAATTGATGTCCTCTTGTTGAAATAGACACTGGAGCTGGCATCTAGGCAATCTTTATGACATTTCTCTAGTTCTGAGTTTCAGGAGATTCAAAATTTTAGGACTTGGGCACCTGCACTGAAGTCTTTTGACTTCCCAGCTTCTATGACATAGGTTATGACATCTCACTGATCATCTTGGCACATTAAGATCTTGAGTTTCTATTGTTGTTTATCTGTTACAAGCAAATTATCTCATAACTAGGGGTTTGCTCATGTTTAACCTAGGGTTTGATAATAGGCTTGGTTAAATCACATCTTTACATAGAAAACAAGAGCACAAAATTAGTAGCTGAGTCCTCTTTCATCTTGTAGTGACTTAGCTCGGTTTTGTCCTTGAATGTTCAAGTGAAAGAGGGTTTGATCTAGTGTACTTACATGCTTGCATTCAACCCCTTTTTCCTGCTTAACTATATATATATACACGCACACACACACTTAGTTATATATGATGTGCATTTGTATGACAGTGGCATTGTAGCCATAGAAGCCTTTGATTGCATTGATAATCATCATATTATATTTGTAGTGTATACATAGATGATATGCATCTGTAATACAAAGGCATCAGAATATACATAGATATAAAATATGAATGCATCTGTATTACAATAACATATGTATTACTCATGGCTAAATGTGTATTTGATTTTTATTGTATTTCTCACGGCCATATAAGTAATAAAGTTGCATTTTCGTATTGTGGCATTTTATTGCCGTATAAGTAATAGAGTTGCATTATAGTATTGTGGCATTTTATAGCCATATAAGTATATGATTGTAATTGTATCATTGAGGCATTGGTATTACAGTGACATTACATTAATCATAGTCATATGAGTATTTGATTTGAGATTAGAATTTCTGTGACATATCAATTGTGGCCATATGATTTGGCACTATAGTACAATGACACCATATATATAGTTGTATATATGATGCTTATGTATTATAGTGGCACTCTTTTATTCTTGGCCGAATATGTGTGTATATTTGCGTCTGTATTTCAATTACACCATACTAAGCCGTAACTGCTATGATGGTAATACTTCACTGAGGCATTATCTTTCAGTAATGGAAATTATTAAGGATGCATTATTATTATAATGCCAATGACTTATAATCATAAGTTATAGAGAATGTTAATTTTCCATAAAGCAAGTCTACATGTTGTTATATCCCTAAAGGCAACCGAATTACTTATAAGGTATATGAAATTTGGATTTCTTTCTATGTTGCTCTGTAGTACAACATGATAGATATAGTTACTTTCTTTTTAGATTTATATTGATAGTTGTTATAGAATAAAAGAGTAAGAATTAAAGTTAGCAAGTCTTTATGATTATGGTTTTAGAAGATGTTTTATAAATGTTTAAAAATATTAAGAATTGTATTTATTTCAGGAATTATTGATAGTTTAAATCAAGGTTAGTTTGTAGATGATTGCATCATAATAATAAGTTAAAATATGAGTTGATTGGGTAACATTAGTATCGCCATATATGTTGAAATGTTGAGTATTAGACTGGAATAAAATTCTATGTTCAAATATGATTCTTTTATTCTTTATAATTATGACTAAGTTCTATTCTCTACATGCTTGAAGATGAATGTAATTCTTTTTCTATCTCAATGGATTCTTATCTGAAATAGACAATCCATTGTATGCTTTCACCTTACCTCTAAGGATCTTGGTGATAAAAAAATGATGTTTATTCTTTAATACAAATCCATTCCTAGTATAATTGTTAAGTGTTATAATAAAGGATTTCTAATTAAAAGGGTGGATGAGGTGCAATGGTTTAAGTTAGGGTTGAATATATAGGTGGTATTCCTAATGGCGTTGTTTCATTCCAATCCTAGAAGATAATAAGGAATTTTTTTACATAAGTTTTGATGAGGATTTTGTTTGGGATTTCATAGTCATATCTTTCACAATAGAGTTCAAAGTTATTCCTTTTAAATATTTTGAATCCATCCTTGTTCACCTAAGTGGGTGGTAGTCGATGAAAGACTGTTTGGGGAACTAGACCCTAGAAAAGGTTGCGTACCCACTTGAATAGATTGAAATTTATTAGTTTATGGCTTGTCTTTTGAATGTATCTTGGATGACTATATGGATTATTGGTATTACTATGTTTACATTTTATAATTGCATGGATGGATGTCCGTTATGGAAATAAGAAATGTAGGATGTTATTCCTACGTAAGGATACTTGTCTTTTTCTTGAAAATGATCATTATGTATTATTCTTGTTGATATGTATTCTCTTATTCAATTTTTTTTCCATGAAATGTGCCCTTGTTAGTCAATGCATATAGATTGTTAGTTTATTATTTCACCTGGTTCCTTCATGCAAGTCGATCTCAGTTTGCTAGAGCCTTCATGAAGGGTCGGGCTTCTCCTATAGGATTAAGGCCAGGGAAGCTTGGAACTTCATGGTTGGGAGGTAAATCCCTTGATGATATTCTCTCTCCACTATGGAAAGATGAATAATATTGTTTTATGTGATGCTTTTGTAACGAGTCATTGTACTCATGTGAACTATAAGGATTAATTCATGTTGTTCTTATGTAATCAAGTTATCCTTTTGAAGGATTGTATTTGAACTATATGGAAGGATTTTGTAAAGTATAAATACATATTGATTAGTGTTAATGAGATCTTGATTTACTATTTGTAGCTCTTGTGTTATATTTTAGTAAAGAAATTTTGTCTCCTTATACATTTGTAATTATTTATGGGTTATTCTTCTTAGTTTGAGGATGCCGATCCTTACAAAGTTACAAAATTATGTTCTATTATAGTCTCATATTCTTGCCTTTGTATCACCAAATTGAAATTCTACACAATAGGAGTGCTTTAGAAAGTTAGCTCCGGGCATATCCTTGCATTAGGGCTCTCCATCATCCATCTTTTTGATCGGGTATAGTAATCAGATTGAACTTGTGGAGTCTTTAAGGTGGATGGATAATTTACAAACATAGCTTCTTCTTCTTCCATTTAGGAGAATAATGCATGTTCATAAGTGATTTCCTCTTCTTGTTTGAGGGACATCCCTCACATCTATGCTACTAGTACAACATTCTGCACTCTCGATGACTGATATGGGAATTTCTCTGCTTGAGCCTCTATTTGAATGCCTTACCACCTTTGTTCTGCTATCTTATGCTATAGATTTCCCCTCAGACAAGATTTAGGGGTATGAGCATCATTACAGGGAAAACACCATGCATTTTAATCATCAACAATATTATTTTGTCCCACACTAGGTCTCTTACTATATTGGGTGTGATTTTATGTAGTGGAGATGGTATTGATACTATTTGGTTTGACACTTGCCCCTTGTCAGTTTTGATATCTATTTAGTTGGTATTGAGGCCTTGGCCAATACAAATTTTGTTACACGGTGTGTGCCTGTGGTCTCCTTGTGTTGTATAGTGCAATGCTTGAGTTCATGACAAGGCTTAATCGCCTCCCATTGATTCATTAACTCTGGCGGTTGTATCAGGAATTAAGAGGTCGATCTTTTGGTGCAATGATAACTATCTTTGCAACAATTGGTATTAGAGCCTAGGTCATGGGTTCAAACCCCTCGCACTGGGGGATTGTTGCAAGGTGTATGCCCTTGGTCTCCTTGTGTTGTGTAATGCAGTGCTTGGGTTCGTGACAAGGCTTAACCACCCCCAGTGGATTCATTAACTCTGGCAGTTGTATCAGGCATTAAGAGGTCAATCTTTTGGTGCAACAACAATTGTCTTTGCAACAAATTCTGATAAGGGGGTCTGGGATATGATGCCTACTGCCTTTTCAAAATAATTATTTCATTCAAAAAGCTTTAGAGGATACTTTTAATATCTTCCATCTTTGATGCCACCTAGGGAGTTGATACCACAACTATTGATATTTGAGAGGAATGGTAGAGATACATGGAAGGATGAACTTTATTTGCATTTGATATGAGGGGTTCAACTTTTAGTAATTCTTCTTGCAATGGAATTGATAATTCAATGAATATTGGCATGGAAGGTCTAGGAGGTAGATTTTCCACATCTATAAAACTATTCTCTGCCCTTACTACCAAATCATATCCTATTAAGAGTCTTTGTCCCCCTAAGGATTGAATCATAACATAAAAATCTACATTGAAATATTTAAGATAAAAAAAATTGCTATACCTATTGGAGTACATGACCACTGAGAGGGGGGGTGAATCAATGGTCTATAAACTCAAAAAATCTTTTTGACTTATCAATTCTCTGAAATACAAAACACATGAGACCTCAAAGATTGCTTAGACATATATATACACAAGAATAGTGATATGAATAATGAACAAGATATCAAATCATAAGAACACATAGATAGACAAGATTATGAGTCATGACACAAAAATTTGATGAGTGGAAAAACCCTTAAAAGGGATAAAAAACCACTCTTAAACTCTTCCTCTTTATTGCTTCACTAGAAAATTAAAAGTATCTCACTGATACATAAAGAGCCTCATTGGATGATGAATGCCTCACTGGCAAAAACAAAGTCTCACTAACTTGTACAATCACCTTGAATCAAAACAAGATAACTCAGGGGGTTTCCCTGATTCACTTCTTCACAAAAACTTATCTCTCCTTTTGTATTCGCTTGACAAAATTCTTTTAATTCATAATATGGTCAACTAAGCTTCTGATTCACATGACAATCAATCACTTGTATATTGCAATCTTTGTAATTTACTATGTCTTCCTATGTTCAAGAATCAATCTTTGCAATTTTTCTTCTTGTACTGAATAATCTTCATACACAAGTTTTATCTTCAAGTTTCAAACTGCAATAAACTCCATTATATTCATCATATGATTAACAAATCCCATACTAGCATATAGGTTTACCCTATGTCATCTCAAATCAACAATTACAATCTTCAAATTCACAATACATATCTCTGTATCAATTTTCTTGGCACGCTAAGTCATTAGAAGAAGTTTAAATGACTTAACTCTGCATAATTTCTTCATACAATTATCAACCTGCACAAAACTCATCAATTTCTTCATAAAGGCATTGAAACAAATATCTCTTCTCAAGTATCTGCACTTGCATATTTCTCTTTTGCACTAAAAATTATCTTCACATTCTAATTCATCTTCATTCTTCAAAATCCTTACACATCATAACATAATTTTTTTTGCCAAAACATTTTTTCTTTTGCATATATCCTTCTTGCAATAAAAAACTCACAATGAATCTGCAATATTTCCCTCTTCTCTACACGACCTTTCATATTCTCTCCTCTCTGCATTCCTTCTTCTTTCAAAAACAATTCTCCAATAATCACACTTCATTTGCAATAATATTTTTAAATCATTTAATACTTTTAGAAAAAAAAAAATCTCTTCCATCTTTTTTTTTTCCGGACCTGCTCTCCATCTATATGAGAATAAAAAGAAGGAATTAAAAATCCCTTAAGGAATCTTAATCAACACTATGCTCATTAAAAAACAAACAACTCTCCTCTTTAATCTCTTCAATTTCCTCAAAAGGCCCACTAGGAAGTTTTAAGATTAGAAAAAAATATCCCAAAAAGAACTTTTAGATCTCAAATAAATCTGCCTTTTAAAAGGCTAAAAATAGCCTTTAAAAGCACCTTTACTACAGCTAGATAGAGATGATGTTCAAATGCACATTAATATGCATACTTGTTGGAGAGGAGATCAAGGTTTGAATTCTGGCTGCTGATCGGCCTTTACTTATTTTAAAACACACCGTCGATGTGCTTTTGGCTCCCACGCATTTTGAAAGAGACCGATGACAATGGTAAAGAAGGTTGATAGGACCAGTCAACTATATGACTAAGGACCCCTCTAGTGGGTCACCTTTAGTGGGATGACCTAAGATCGTAGGTCAACTACTAATTAAAAGAAAAAGTGCATGCCAAGAGGATGGGCATAAGAGGGCTTTAAGACTTTTAAGTCTAACACCTGCACTTACATGAATATGTGAGCTTCTTGTATCATTCAACACAAAAGAAACTTAAATCATCTACATAAGATAAAAAGAATATTCTTTGCAAGTAATTTGATTGTGAACTCTTCTACAGGTACTTGAAAATACCACCAACATTTTGAGCCATGGATAACAAGATGATATTGATAAAAAAAACTTAATTCAACATGATGTAGAGTGTCCTATGATAGTCATCCAAACACATATGCTGCAATGTAGTTCTTTGACACAAATGCAAACATCTAACATATGTTTGATATGACAACACTATTTTTCAACATAATGATATGACTCCTCAACAACATACTGATCCACCTTATAATGATATGAAACCTCATGCCAAATTGATACATGTTGTCATGAAGAAATCTGACTAAAACAATAAATGCTATGAGGATCATGAAGACATCTTGTATGTTACCCTAACAATAAGCAATCTGATAAGGTTCATGAAGATCAATATATATCATGAAATCCTTTGAGTCATGAACAACAATATATGATGATCACTGCATGACATGAACTTCTCCACCATATGTTTTATGTCTTTGTCATCTACATTGTCATACTCTGCATCAACCTGAGTTTTGTGTTCAATAAACCCTTGATCACTATTGACAAGTTCTTGAAAATGATCCCTAAATTACCATGATTGAAGTCATCATAACATTGGCATAAGATTGACATCAAACTTGATATCAAACAACATCATCACCAACATGCCTGAGAGACCTTATCATGAAAACCATATTCACAACTCTAATTGATATCCTTGAAGCATGACATCAAGACCTTGTAGAGAAGCACAACAACTTGTTTCACCTTGACACTTTGTCTCAAACTAAACATGATATACTTGTCAAATCACTACTGCAAATGAAGAACACTCATATTTGATCACCTTTGAACATCTTGTTGCTCCTATCCTGAAGGCATCCTGAGAAAAGCATCCTAAAGGCACATGATGCAAACAACATGTACTAAGAACATGATTGAAACCATGAAGACATGAGTTACACCAATGTATATGTCAGCAAACAAGCATCTCCATCATAACATCATGAACTAAACACGATCAAGAAGACTGAATCATCCAACAACATAGCACCCTGAATCTGCATGATATGAGTAACATCACCATGAATAAGTAACATATATGACAATCACTATGAAGCACCATTGTGAATAGTGTGATAACTATCTTTGCATCAATAACTCAACACCTTTTTGACATCAGTGACAATCAACCTCCATTAATAACCACTAGTGGTTGTGCCGCAGTAGGAATCCTTTTCCATGTCTTGTGAAGCCAAGTATTGAAGTTAGTGACCACTTCTTGTAGTACCTGTTTGATCATTATCAACTATTGCAATAGTGAAGATCTATCTCCCTTCTCATTAAATCTTTCAAAGAAGACATTTTCTAACTCATCCCACATACTTATTAAGTTGGATGGAAGAGGCTGATACCAGTCAGGTGCTTTACCCTTCAAGGAGGTTGTGAATAATCTTAAGGAAACGTCTTGCTTTGTTACATGGTGGACTATACATATGTCTGCTACATCTTGAAGATGTTTAGTGGGGGTCTTTGAATATTCACTTATGTACTTTGGTAGAGCCTTGAGAGTGTCAGCTAGAATATGGTTCCATGTAGCTAGTGGTACTAGAGGAATGAGAGGGCCACCACTATTCCAATTAACAAAGTTTCTTGGAGCTCCTTGTGTAAACATCTAAAGAGGTGGTGGTGATGGATTTGGTTGCACTAACCTCCTTTTGTAAGTGATTATCAATGGATGAACTAAGAGGTTTGGATTAGATGATGACAATGATCTTGTAATTGGTCTTTCACCCACACAATTTTAAATTGGAATATCATTCCAATTGCGAGATCCAACTTATGGTTTTTAGGTCCCACTGGGTGTGCCAAAAACTATTGATGTTTTTATCTATATCTAAAAACAACACTTGCATACATACCAACATCGACAATGGCAAATTGCACAAGCATGGGATTCGACTTGGAAGATATCCTTCAAGATTTTAGAAGCTGGCTCTTCATATGATTCACAAAGAATTATTTTAATTCTATATAGAGAAAAGACAAAAAAGGAAACTTTGAAAATGAAACTATCCTAAGGTGATATGCTTGATCATCAAAGCATTATTTATACTTAGATCACACAACATTCACTATTCAGATCACAATAATGTATCATAGTTACCAAGACCATAAAATGTATGATTTAACCATCAATAAGCATCATTTATTGAATAGATAAATATAGGCAAAATATCAGCATACAACTACTAGGAAGAATACCACAAAGATAAATATTTTGGCACAGAATGTCAATTTCCCTTCATTGATGAATTGAGAACAAAAAACCAAAAGGCAAGATGCTTAGTTCTCAAATATTCAATTAGTTATGAGAAATGCCCACAAAGGCCAATATCTCTTATAGTATAAAATTCTCCTCCCCTTTTGTGTTTCAATACATTGATTTTATATCAGTGGCCAACGACCTGCATGATTTTAATTGAAGTTACAACAATGCATTAACTATTACACATTAGCTGAAAACTATTGTTATATATATCTATGTAGCTTGAAGATAAAACTTCAAAGGATCAAATGCATGAGACACGATGATTCTTCTATCTTGCATGAGTTGTGCCACTATGATTCAACCAATTGTGCAATCAAGAGACTGTAATAGAACTGAAGTATTTTGGAGGAGCTCCAAGATGCTATGTCTCCTTTTAAGAGTCTTTGTTAATCCTATCATGGGGTCCATCGACGAGCTGATTCATTTTCTTTGTCCAATAGCACAATTCTTAGCACTTGTCAGATTTGACAGTACTTTAATGATGTGAAAACTATTGGATGACCTTTTCTATAATCGATGGTTCAAAACCCATTGTATCCTAATGAGAAAATAGGACATGTTGCTTCCAACTTGGTGATATTCAACCAATGGTGCAACAAAGAAAATGTGTCAGTCCTGCCTTCCTCAAAATGTTGCATGATGTTGCCAAGTGTCCCCCATGGTACACTTTTTTTTTCTTTTCTCTTTGAATCAAGCTAAACCCACCTACTAGGATGACTCATTGCTCTTGACTAATGGCATGATGCTTAAAAGTTGTCAAACCTGGCACTCTCAAAAATATGTGTCATGCAACCACGTAGCACACGGGACCCATCGACTCTCGCTTTGGTCATTGATTCATACAGAAGGATAAAGGGGCTTGCATCAAGGATGACTCATTCATTTGAACCAATGGTGTAATGGATAAAATTTATTTGACATGTTTTAGTGAACAAATTTTCACTATTTGTTTTATGTATTACATAACCAAGATTTAATGAAAACTCCACTAATAGTTGGACAATTTCATGAATTGCCCTCTAAATTTTTTAGAAGGTACAACTTCCTTCTTATGATGATTTTACAAATTTTCTGGTATGCTTTTAACCTGAAAGAAGGAAAGGAAGTTTCAAGCTAATATGAAAATGCAATAAAACCCTCCAATGTCCAATGTAATGTAGGTAAAATAAATGCAACTTATGATTATAAAATTACTAGAATACACCCAAACATAAGAATGGAGGGAATTTGATAAATGAATAGAAAATTATTGAATTACCACCACTTTTGCATCAAATTTAGATGAAGAATGAAGACACATCAGATGACAATGTAAATATACCAGAGGCAGGTTATCAATATTCCACATAGAAGAAATGTAAACTTTCTATACTCCAGATGCCACACATTCAACCTAAGAAGAATGAATAACAATACATAGAGATGATTGACCCAATGCCTAACTTTCTCTTGTATTAATGAGCAAGAGATAGAGCCTAATACTTTGTTCTCCAAAGAAATATTACACAGAACTATATAAAAAATACCCCCCCTTTCCTCCAAGATTTAAAACTAACAAGTATCAAATGATCTAGTCATGAAAATAATTTCACTAAAAGACCCAGACATCTCATCGCTCATTCCTTATATAGGAATACTATCAAAACTGAATAAGAGTACCAACCGTTTCTTGAAATAGAATAATAAAAATAAGTTATACTCCATTTTAAAATTCTATAACAGGAGTAAAGTTTAATTAAAGTCTCGACAAGTATAAAAAGCATGAAATAATAAGAAACATTGAGGAGTCATGACAATTCATTCCCCTTTTCTATTTTAATCAAGGTCCATTTGTTCATCTCCTTCACCTTGGTCATCATGAATGGATTTGATAGTTTGATCTTCAGGTGTTGGTGGAGTACTCATTTTAGCCTTGAAAGCTTTGAACCTATTTACACTGGGTGTAATAACTTTGCCATTCATTATAATTGTCATGTTCAGGCATATCCTCCACATAGTAAGAATGTTTTCTAATTTCTCAAACTTTCGGTGAAACTCTATTATTTCCTTTTTGAAGGCCATCAGATGTTATACAACATTACATAGCCTATCGATAGAGCTCCCATAAACTACTTCCTTATCTACCAATTCTCCTACCACTAAATCTTTGAAACTTTGCTTGATATCACTAACATCCAACAAATTATTTTTAGTTTCATCCATTATATCCACCCCTAAGGCTACAATACTGGCTCTCAAATCCATCCAGTAAGATGTATAATTTTTCATGATTTTATTCAAATCTATTAAAAATTGTTTAACCATTAATAACTTCCAATCAATTGCATCTAGCCACTTAGATGACTCATTATCTTGAACTTTATCAATCACTTCCTTAAAGGGGAGGATACTTGAATCTACCTTAATCATTTCTTGTAGGTCATTTTTGGCTACAATAAACGAGATTTCATCCTTCTTCACAACCTTAATTTCAGATTGCACTTCTTTTTGTTTCAATGATATTTTCTCATACAATAAAATTATTTCACCCAAGTAGAGCATCCCCTGAACAACTAACTTCTCCACCCATGCTTCAGTGACCTTTCCTAGAGCTTGGTATTTACCAATTTGATCTATAACATCTGGGCTCACCCCCTTGGGGGTTTTTATTGGAGTATCCATTGTTGCATCTAGGGGTTGTGCATAAGTATCCACTATAGTTTGATGTATGAGGTGAGCATTACCACCCGTTCTTCCAATATTTCTACTTCTTTCTCATTTTCTTCCGATCTCTTGGCAAGAATATCTACAGACAGTTTAGCATTGTGGATATCCCCTTCGATAGTAGAGGGTCCGAGGTCAATTTTACTTCATTGAAATCATCAAGAAAAATATCTTTCTTAGCTTTGTCAACCATTGGCTCTGCAACCTCCACAAACTGATGTTTGGTAATTGGGTCTACCATCAATCTTGACATCCTTTTGACTTTCTTTGGCTAAGAATCTAATTACAATAGCCTAGCCATTGAATCAAATCCTAGATCCACCATTTGCTTATATTTTCTCTTCTTGCTTATAACCTCTTTCAGCTAGGTGGGAGAAGGTAACACAAAATGAGAATCAAAAGGAGCATTTGGCATAGAGTCTGCCATAGGGCTATGTACATTCTCTTGCTAAATTGGAGAGGAAGGTGGAGAAATATTCACATTATGAGACACAATAGGAGGGGTTTATTGTGAACTCATAGACGCATTATCCTTTGCAAGTGAAGAAGGAATGTCTTGACTTTTTTTGGGTTGCTTTAGATTATCCTTTGGTGCTTCCACAACATCCACTCTAGGAGGTCTTTTGATATTCAACTTTTGCCTAGGTGGCCTTGTATCTTCTTCACATTAACCTTTTGCTTTACCTCCTTTGTTGGGGTCCTCTCCATCACCATCATTTCCTCCTTGTGATGTTGTCATTGATCTAGTAGCATGGACATTTGAGACTAGTCTTTGAGAAGCTGGTGGAGTAGAAGCATGTTGTCCTTTTATCTCTTGACTTGAGGGTGGTGTAGTAGTATGACCCTCAATCTTTTCTTGTAACCATCTCTTACTCTTTTAAAGCACAAAGGAAGGCCTTAAAAATATGTGTATAATCTCCTTCTCCAACCACCTCAACCTTGGCAATGGTTTATCCTTCTCTACATAATATCCTTTATCAATCAAGTCAGAAAAATCATCCACAATGTGTGGGAGATCCCACCCCAAATTGAAGGCTTGCATCTGGATCATTGTTAGTCTCATCCAATCCCTTCTTCATACCTCATGCTCATTAGTGGAGTCTTCCCAAAAATCTTCAAGATGGGGTTGGTCATGTAACAGAGGTGTATACAAATTATCTTTCACAAAACCTTTGTTGTCCAAATATGGCCTAGAAACATATGAATGGAAATTAAACTTAGATAGAATTTTGTCTACATGTCTGGCATCCTCATGTTTGTTGCAACTGTAATGAGTTAATTGCAAAGGGAAGGAATACCATTTCTTTTTGTAGTCATGATACTTCTTACTAGCTTGTGACATTTGCCTATAGATTTCAAGAAACACAATGTAATTTGTGGCATACCTGAGAAGCTTATAAGGTGATTGTTCAAAGCCCCCAATTTTGATATATGTGAATCTATCAAATTGAATAAAATAACTTTCATATTGCACAATGAGGTTGGTTGCCTCTTGATGAAGGGGGTAAATCATAAAACACACAATACCAGAAATTGTACACAGAAAATAGAATGATATTTTATTAATATGGGCAAAACATTACATTAGAGAAGCTCAAATACAATCAGAGGATGAATCCCCTACAGGCTGCAACACATTACAACTCCCTCTCTCAAGACTCTGGAATCTTCAGCCTTCTGTAATCCCAAATCAACTAGGGTTTCTAATTTCCCGCCTTTTCTTGACTCTACACCTTCCCCCTTAACTCTACTACCTCAAGGGTTTCCAAAAATGGTCATATATAGCCCTTTTTGGCAGCCACTAGCTTAATTTAGAAATTTGCTTCTCCCTCCCAAAAATAGGTCAACTTTGTGGGGCCATAACTTTTGATCCAACCATTGGATTTTCAATTATAATACCTTTTCAGAAAGCTCTCGAAAAGATGATGGAAGCAATACCTAAAGGTAGACTGCTTGGGTTTCCCACCAAATTTCAGGCCCATCCGGAGCCTCTAAGTGCCTCAAATTTGACTTTGAATATTTCAATAGGATTTTTTGGAATTTGAAATTTTAATATCTCACAAATGACAAATGATATTGAAGTGATTTCTTCACCATTAGCTTCAATTCACCATTCTGGAGGTCCGTGTAAGATTTTGTATTCAACCGTGCACAAATGCAAACTTACTAAAAATAGTAACCTTGCCAAATTTAGCCCTTATTGAAAAGAAAAAAAAACATTTTTTTTTGGTTGATGCAAGATTGCTCTTACACCCTGGATGCTCCTACATCACCTCTGTGGAAATTCTAATACCATGATTACCATATATCCTCCTTGTATTGAACATCAGGAAAGCATCACTAACTCTCCTATAATCCTTGTTGCCAGTTTCCTCTTGCATCTGAGGGTAATAGTAATGCACTTGAGTAGTATCAGTGAAGTTATTGGCAGTCCTCAAGCTAGGCCAAACCCTCTGTGTGTTTGCCAAGACATAAAACAAATAAGAACACATGTGAAATTGTTTTTCTTGAAATTCACCAATTGATCATGTAGATGATCAATGATTATCCTTGCCCAGTCAATATGCTGGTCATTTAAACATATCACAAGGATAAATTGACACATCCACTCTACAAATTTAGATGTCTTGAAATTGGCCACCACTCTATGTAAGAGAGTAATAATGTCTGATATGTCGTCCTTAAAGAGAGATCACACCATGTTCTTTGAAAGCTGCGATTGACCCTTCCTCTCCTTCTTCAGCTAGCTGGTAGTAATACATTTCTTACACCAACTCTTACCATCCACATAGTATCCCCATCTGGTCTCCATAGACATGTCTACATATCCATACCAAATAGGTAATTTGAATGTGCTACTAATTGATTCAGTAGCCAGGGTCATAACTACTTCTCCATCCATCGTTCTGACTTGTTGGGTCTCTGCATGATAATTCTCTATGCAAGAAAAAACTAAATTAGTACACTGGACTACAGGAGGATATCCCCTAGCATGAGAAAGTCCACTTGTGAAGGTCATCTCAGTTATAGGTTCCCGAGGGTCATTACCCATCATGTCCCAGAAATCCTTCATGTCGATATGTCCCAGATCAATATCCTTTATCCCAAATAATTTAATTCCAATTATAGTGGACACGTCAAACCCCTAATATTTATACTTCATCTTCATGAATTGAATCACACACAAGATTGAACAACTAACCATCTTCAACAACAATACTTGGTAATTCTTAGGAGGTAGTGGTTTTGGTGAAGAGAATTGGTGTTTCACATACACAGTATTCATGAAACTGCAGGGTAGTGCAGTATAATGCAACAATTTCAAATATATATGAAACAATTCAAACTAAAAAGTAGATAATTATTTGCCACCTACCTCATACATTATTGCTGATTGTGAGAGCGATCTCAAACTAGTTGCTGAGTATGCAACTTTAGTGTCGACAAGAAATCTGGTTGTTAAATGGCAAATAAAATGCCTTCCAAACCCTGTTTATATCTACTTGTTAGGACATAATTCCAATGCATTAATACTCTCTTTTAATTAATGCTTAGGGGTTAGTGGACATAGCACATTTTAAATTTTATTTATCGACAAAAGCTCCATCTTGCAAACTTAAGGATGAGTGTATTCTCCTTTTTTTTAAATCGGGGATTTACCTTTTCATAAAACCTTACTCATCGGTGAATTGATGAATTAGGGAACAACTTCATCAATAGACTTAAGAGTTCGTGAACTCAATAGTTTGATGATTATCATTTCGGGCGATCATTACTTGTCTTCAATCTTCATCGACGGCTACATAAATTGGCAAACTCAATAGTTCATTAACTTTACTTTTGAGTGATGAGACTTAAAAACAAAGATTTCCTTTCATCGATGGTGCAAGACTTGACACAAAACTAACTCATGAGGCTATCTGATCGACCATCGAAGAGTTAGTGAACTCAAGAACTGGGCAATAGGGAACATAGGAAGACAAGGAAAGTTTGTGAACTAAAAAGGATGCTAATAGCAAAGGAAGACTAAGTTGGTGTTATTTCCTATCACTACATTGCTAGGTTAGTGAACTAACAAACCCAATGACTAAGTTAGGTAAATAACAAAGTTGCCGATCAAAGGAAGAGGGAAACTTTTGACTTGGAACAAGATTACAATGAGGAAGGGACACATTGAATATAAACATAAGGCCAAGTTTGAATTGAACAAGGATATTCTTGTTATTGAAAGAAATGATAAAAACTTGGGTAACAACTTGCTAGCTTCAACAACTTGCACAGTGTTTCCATGTGGCAACATTATACCAATGAATGAATGGTTTTGGTTGTTGAACACATAGAAGTATTGAGAGGGGGGTGAATAAGTACTTATTCAAATTATTTTCTTTCCATAGCATTCTAACCATCATAAGATTTTTAAAACATGAAAAGCACATGAACACAGAAGTACACATTCATAACACCAAATTTACGTGGAAAACCCCAAAAGGGAAAAACCATGGTGAGAAAGCTACTTGGATCTACTGTCCAAATCTATCCTCACAAATAAAACAAGATTACAATATTATTTATGGGCTACAACCCAAAGGAAGCCGCAACTCCCAGAACAATTACAACATTTACAAAACTTATCTGACTCAATGTTCTTCATACAAAACCAAATGTTGATCACTTTAGCCTTTGCACAACTATCTCACTTCTGCACACTCTCAATATCAACCTCCACCACAATGAACAACTTCATAAACTCTTCTCCATCATCACATCACCAATAACTACCTCCACACCAATATCATATTACATAAAGTAGTCCTTTCCACATTTCATCATGATGTCTGCTTCTGTGGTATATTTGTTCACACAATGTCAAATTATTTTTCTCTCTCTTTTTCTATATATATTTTGCTTGACACTTTTGATTTTACATTTATAACCTCCGCAAGATTCAAAATCTTTCTCCTTTGTCGGCCAAGATGAAACGTGTAAAGGCCATAACAATCAACTCCCAAACATATGTGGTAAGTAAAATTCCAATGCAATTCAAGAACAAGACATAATCAGGTCCTATCTTACCTTGGCACATTCTTCCAAGCTGGTGCACACCCCAAAACATATAACATAACTATCAACATATATCAGGTCGGCACAAAAAAAATTACCCTTTCTTACATTTTAGCTCCAAACTAAAAGCAGTACCGGAGGGGACATATTATATCATACAGACCACACAATGAATATTATATGCCTTATAAAACATTCCTATATACTTATTTTATCATTTATAGATATTTCATGCTGGTGCAAACATTTGAACTTTGATGTCAGTGTTATTGACAAACTCTACTTACACAGTCTTAAGACAAGACACTGAAAAACATACTTGCGGTGATCACAAACATTTGAGATTTGAACTGTGCCTACCAACTAGTCATATGAGCTTATATTCTAATTAGCAGGGCCAAATACCATTGTGTGGTGATCCACGGTGGCCTCAACCATCTCCCTCTACTTTAATTAGCACTAAGAGTTGTCATTACATTGCTAGGCAACTACGGTACAAATTAACACTTGAATCTTGAAACATGCATACCTGATACTCATATCTACCTATTTCAACACTATCTTCACACTTTTGTCTCCAAAAACATCTTGTGGTAAATGTTATGACCTCAAACCTGAAGCATAGGTAACTGAGTGCAATATCTAGCCATTAATCAAATCTGCAGGCCTTACCTTCAACTGTGGTAGAATGTGGTACCTTCTTGTGATCCTGTAACACCTTCCCTAACTTGTACTACACTTGGACAATTTCCTTCAATATTTAACAACTTTCTTTATCATGTGAAAAGCATCATAAGTCCATAGTAGGAATCCAACTCTGCTCATTATTGACTTCAAACATAAACATATCAAAGATGTGGACTTACAAATGAACATCAGAAGCTATGGTATGACTATGTATAGATGATATCGATCCATCTCCTTTGCTTCACAACTCTTTTGATCAACTTTCTTTGTCTGCTTCTTTGATTACCTCAACATATATTCATCACTTTACTTATCTGTCTCACAATACTTCTGATCACTTATTCTACTGTCTTCATTGATCATCATATTGTTTCCATCTACTTTGATATCACTTGCAACCTTCCATATTGCAACACTCCTTACCATTGTTGACATCAATGACAACCCATATGTAACACCACTATCTCCCAATCTTTCACTAAGCTTTTTAGAAAAACAAGCCTTGCTAATGCTAATCTAGATGAATCCGCCAATAACACAATGTTATAATGTTGTTAGGGTTGATAATGTTTATAAGTTACAAAATCTCTACAAATGGCCTTGATTTTCAAAATGAAAATGCATTATGAGCCAATTTTATGAAAATGTGATCAAGAATAAAATTGATTGTGACCAAAATCCTGATAGCCTGGTAACAAAATCACGATCAGGAAGGAAAATGAAGAGTGAAGCTCTACACTTCCTATGGTCCATATTTGGTGCACTAATTGAGGAATAAAGGAATTCCATCTATCATGTAACGAAATGTGCAACTGACTCACTTGTTTCTTGTTTAATGTTTAAGAATTCTTAAATTCCTATTTTCACTAGCTTTTTCATATCAAATGTCACAACAAACTCACCAATGAGTTATTGGAAGGAGTGGATGGATGCCTTTGGAAGTTAATAATACCAATCTATATCTATGCCTTCCAAGGTCTTAAAAAAATTTCTTGTGACAACCCCATCCCAAGGAAGGTGTTCTCAAATCATTGTAGTGTAAGCCTTGATATGAGAATTAGGATCTCCATCTCCTTTAAAATTAGGTAGTTTAGGAAGTAGTTGAGGCAACATCACATTGTTAATTATGTGGTTTAAAGGATTCTTGAGATATTCAAGATATGTCCCCAAAAGGGGTCATGTGTGGAGGGAGCAGTCCCTCCAAACATGATCTCAATGGGTGGAACTTGTTGTGTAGGTTACATTTAGAAAAGCATGTTGGGTTGTTGATACCCCAAGAAAGATTTATAATTTATTAGAGGAACATTAAGAGGTTGAAATTTAGGTGGGGTTGCTTGATTCTGACTTCACATTATAGGCATCCCACTTGATTGGTTTAAGCCTAATATGTTATAACCTAGAGGTATAAGAGGCATGTAAATGATCTCATTTCTTGTGTTACATATGTAGAAGTTGAGGTAAGGGGGTATTGAGTTGTCCCTTGGTTTTTTTCATTTGTATCCATAGAAAATGGGTTAATGTGAGGCTAGTACCTTAAATACCTTAGTCTTTCATTCTTCTAGGATGGATTATATAGTGGTCACTCAACACCCCTAGCCTCAAGAGTCCTAATATGCTAGAACAAGGTAGTTATAAGTGTTTCAAGAGTTGCTTCTCTCATATGTCATGTTTCTCCACCATGAGGTGGGTTCTATTCAAAGTTGAGGGTTGAGTGGTCCAATTTTTTGTTGTTTCAAGTTGAGTTTTGATTCTTCCCAATTGGTTAGAGACTTATCCACTTTAAAAAATTATGTTGAGGGTTGTTTGTGTTTCTTGAGCTTCCACTAGGTTTCTTTCAAGGTGATTAACCTAATTTTCTATTTGCATAGCTATGTCCATGAAGTTGGCCAAGCTATGTTCCTATCTCCTAATCTTAGATTAGACATGGACACAATGGGCTCCTGATAGGCCAAAGTTTGGTTGTCAAATGGGTCCTTGATACTCTCATCATGTGAGGTTGTTGAAAGTCATGAATTCTTGGCCCACTCAAGCATTGTTATCATGGCTTAACCACCTATCATCGAATTTGGTATCCTCATAATCATACCTATTCAAGATAGGTTCCATGTAATCAATGGGGATGTATTGGCCAAGCAAGGGAGGACTACCTTCATTGGATGGACTCTATCCCTAAGGCACCATCAGCCCTAACATAGTCAAGGGTACCTTAGGTATTGTAGAGTAAATGGGATGATAAAGAAAGAGAGAAAGGTGAGGTGAAATGAAAGATATGGAAAATAAGAGAGATTTTCAAGAAGGATTTTCCCTTCATGTCAAGTTCACCAAAATATGTGATACCCTAAGTTTACTCACGAAAAAAGTGTATGATATGGAGCTATGATAACACATGCATTGCACCTTTGTTGTTGGCATGAATCAAAACACTCTTAATCTCAAGGGAAAATCTAGTCAAGTGGGGGAGAATCCTATGGACTACTCTCTTCATGAGGAAGGAAAAACCTATAGGTGTTGACAATTTAAGAGGGGCTCACACCAATCAACTCACTCACTTCATAAGGAAGGAGGGCTTGATGATGGACTATGGTATTTATATTCAACACATTAGTGTTGGTATGTTAGGATATTCTCTTATGAATTGTTGGAGAGGTGTGGTTGTAATAATTCTAATTTGGCTTGGTAGGTCACTAGTTCTAATTCTATTGAGCTCATTTTGGGTAGGAGATGAAAGGTGTTAAGCCTATGTTCTTATAATTTAATTACCTCTCCTAGGAGGCTAGCTCTCTTACATTAAACTCTTCTCTTACATGTCTTCTTTCATTTACCTCTTAATTTTTCTAAGAACAGTTGTTTACTCTTGAGCTTGTTCTTCATTAGGAATTTATTGTATCAGTAGATTTTCTCTTGTCTCACTTAAACTCCCTTGATCTATTTTTTCCTAACTCTAGGACAATTTTGGGCATGAAAACTTGAGTAATGGAGGAATGAAAAAGTAAAGGAGTAGCTTTAGTGAGTTTTTAAAATCTTTTCTTGGTTGAATAATGGTTGATATCTAATTCTCTTAGCTCATTGAATTTGATCAATTTGTTTTGATTTTGACTTGTTTTCTATAAGAGTTTACCTATGTATGAGCCTACCATTTATGTTTTTGTTTATGATTTTGATGAATATAGTTAAAATATATGCAAATAACCATATTTTTGTTATTTTCAAAAAGTAAATATTTCAAGTGCACTAATTAACTAATAAATGAAAGAAGTGTTTTTTTGTAATTTTCAATGAATATAACTAAATGAATTTAAATTTCCTAAATGCAATCTCTACAGTTTGTTTTTGTGAATTTTTATTTTTTATTTGACAAAATAATCTTGTTGTTGTTTAGATCGTTGAAGATGAATGGATCTTGTTTTTGAATAGAGATAACTTGTTTTTATAATGCTTTGAAGAAAAATAAATGAAAGCAAAAAAGAAGATTCTAAATCTAATTTAATCTAAAGAAATAATTTAAATATGATCTAATCTAAGAAATCAATAACATAATCTATATCTAACAAAGAAGTAGCATTTGATGATCTAATTACTACTTTAAACTATTTTTTAAAAGAAAGTTTTTACATAAATAAATAAAAATAGGGGACTTGTACGTGAAGATTTAATGAAGATTCCTTGAATTTGTGGTGACCTACATCCTCAAAGGATCTAACTTTTGTGTTGTTTTCTCCTCTCCAGCTTTGGGGAACTCCTATTGATGGAAGAGAAGATAAAATTGTGTAGAATATTGAATATTACTTGGGAAATGGTATGAAATCTTTAGAAGCCTCAAATACTATATAGGAAGACTTAGAGCTTGGAAGGATGTTGTGAAGAACATTGGATTTGTCTTAGAGAAAGGATTGTAGACTTATCAAGGTGGGATCCTATTACAACTCAAAGAGGAAAATATATAGAGCTTCTGTACAAAATCATCGAGATTAAACCAAATGTAGGAAAGACTACCACTTATTCTCTTCTTCTATAGATGCATGGTGCATGAGATACTTAAATAGGAGAAAAGACTATCAATCAAAGGGATGTGAAAATTACTCAAGGGGAGAAGATAAAAATTTAGGAGGATTGATTAATGCTATTATGACTTAAGAAGATTGTTAATCAAAGGCTAAAGAGATAGAGAAACTACAAAAACTAGAAGATTCACATGCCAATCAAACATGATAGGGTTGCCCCTTTTATCAAGGTGAGTCACCCATTTTACTAGGGTAGGTCACCCTGAAAACCCTATAGCTTAACTTGGGTTGCTTGGGAAACCCTAGGGTCTCCTATGTGACACTATAGCTTAGCTTGGGTCTTCCAGGTGCCCCTATATCTAAAGGTGTAGAAGCTCAATTTCAAAAGAAGGAGATGGCATGAAAGTTGAGTATGTAGTTTGCAAGGATGGTAGACATATGAGGGAGGGTCCTAAAGATGCAAGGGGACTTCCACCTAGGTGGATAATCTATGAGGATATGTAATTCATGCAACACAAGTCATGAGATGAACCACCAAATCATCATTGGATTGTCATGTTAGCTTATGCAATTTTGGGCCCTTACAATACCCTTTCACACTAACACCATAGTTGATAAATATACATTTCACTACCTTGTTATCTAATTTTGACTAGTTCTCCCTAGGCACATGTGCATATGACTTGCAACCAAAAGCATGAAGATGATGTAATGAGGGATTTTTCCCCATCCATGCCTCCATAGGGGTCTTGTAAAAAAGAGCTAATGTAGGAGATTTATTAATTAGGTAACAAGTTGTAGCTACTACTTTTTCTCAAAACTTTTGATGCAACCTAACTCCACTAAGCATACTCTTAGTCCTCTCCATCAATGTCCTATTCATTGTTTCTCCAACTCCATTTTCCTAAGGGGTATATGAAGTTGTCTTATGTCTCTCAATCCCATTTGCTTTACAAAATCTATTGAACAAAACTTGCTGCTATAATTAGTCCTTATAACCTTAATCTTCATGGTATTCTAATTTTCCAAAAAAGGGCACCTTAAACTCCTTAAATTGACTAAAGACTTCATATTTACTCCAAATAAAATATACCCATATCCTTCTAGAATAATCATCTATAAAAGATACATAGTACAAAGTTTTAGAAATTGAAGGAATTAATAGGACCAAATACATCTGAATGAATTAAATCCAACACCCTAGAAGATTTGTGAGAACTAGAATACAACTAAACATGGTTCTATTTTACATATACATAATGTTCACAAATATCAAATTTAAGAGTACAATTATTCATCCCCTTAACAAGATTTTTATTTTTCAAGGTCCTTAGACCCTTGGCCCATTCTTTGGTACCATAGGCATGACCATCAAAAGTAGACACAACACTCCTCTTCACTACAGTTAGTTTTGATGGTTAAGGTGTAGTTCTATAGATCTCTTCACTATATGAATATAAGAACTATTGTACTGAACAATGCATGCATCTAGCTAAAATAGACTACCCACATGAACACCCTTAGTGAGTACCATAGCTCCTCACACCATCTTACACCCGCCACAAGAGAAAATAACCTACACACCTACATTATTGTGTTTGCTAATAGATAATAGGTTCCATGCCAAACCAAGGATTTGCAACACACCATTGATCCCCTTCACTCATCCATCAAGGAATAGAATCTCAACACTACCATGTCTAGCTATGCTCAAATGAGAGTCATCAACAAGGTACACCTTCCCACCATCACATTATTCATACTTTGAAAACCACCCTCAATGGTAGGTCATACGGAAGGAAGCTCTAGAGCCTATCAACCATGTACCTTCCAATATATGAGTTTCCAAGGCCATGACAAAGACATCTAGATAATCTTGAGAAGACTCTTCAGACTCATTATCTAAATCATTTTTCTTTTTCTTTTTTCCCCTCTTTGCAATCTTTGTGGAAGTGTCCAATCTTGCTGTAGTTCCAACACTTAGCATTATACTTTCCCAATGATTTGGATCTCTTATAGGATTTGGCTCTAGAATCTTCTTTCTTCTTGTACTTCTTCTTTCCTTTCTCCTTTGATCTTCTACAAATAGCTAAGGCCTTGTTAGTAAATTCAAAATATTTCTACATCTCCTCTACGAGTAAAGCACCCACTACCTCATCCAAATTGAGTTTCAAGGAAGTGCTCCTAATTTCCATCACCAAGTGATCCCATGAGTGTGGAAAAGAACATATATAAGTGTCATGTAATGATCCTCCTCCTTTATTTTTACTCCAAGAGAGTGCAATTGGGTCACAATCATATTGAACTCATTTAAATGCTCAACCACATAACCACCATCATCCATTCTCAAGGTGTACAACTTCTTTCTCTAAAAACATTTTTTAACCACTAATTTATACTATCAAAACTCTCCAAACTTCTTCCAAAGAGATTGTGTGCTTGATTCTTCATATATGTTCAATGAATAGAATTTTCCAAGTAAAGCCTAATAAGGCTCTTTGTCTTTTTGTCCAATATATCTTATTTAGCTTGTGACATTATAGTGGGTTTGGATCTATATATAGAAACCCATATATATTTGTTTACAAGCATATCCTCCATCTTGAAATTATATAGCTCAAAGTTAGTGCCAGTGAATTTCTCCATCTCTATCCTTGACATACTTGCCATTTTCTTGCAGCAAGATCTCATTCTACACAATCTCCCACTCAAACCAAGATTAGAGAAAAAATATTATCCCTAACACCTTGGACTTGAGGTGATCAAGATATAATACCAAATGAAAGGAATTAAAGGTGTGAAATACACTTCCTACACTAATCTATGCAAGGAGGTATGTGGAAGAATTAAATTGATCATACAATTATAAGGAAATAAACACAAAAGCAATATACCATAACATAATGATTTATGTGGATAAAACCCTTTTGGGAGAAATACCCCACACTTCAAAGAAACTCAATGTATTGTTTAGTAAGTAAAATGGTTATAATACACTTTCAAAGTCCAATCCTTTATAAGAGATTTGGAGCAATCCTAGTATCATAACAATACCTACAAAACTCACTCTATAACCTCCATCTCAAGAACCCAATATATATATTTTACCTTTTCAAGGAGTTGGATAAGTGATAAAATAAGTGAAAATAGTAAGGTAATATTACAAGTAATTCTTTCCTTGTTTCTATTTGTGTTTTTATCATTTGTTTTGAATAAGATAGATCAAGGTGAGAAAAGAAGACACATATGTAATATGTAATGTTGTGCATGACTAGGGAACCATTTAACAAGTCTATTTTGGAATCACTCATTATTAAAGATGCACATATTATTTATATCTCCTCATCTTTCACAAAAATCTCCCAAAATGTGGCCTAGTCAAAATCTAATACCCAAATGCTAAGATGACTCCATAGACTAAAAATAGCATATTCCTTACACCTAGCATTGTAAGTATGAAAAAGGCGCATAGACCTACATGGCAGTTTGATGATGGGATATAGTCCTAATCATGTACATGTAAGCATGAATTATATGGACCTCTCAGAAGATTCTCTCTTAGCAACATGTTTTCGATCATTTTTCTCTTTGTTTGTGCCTTCCTAACCTTCAAGCTAAACTTCTAAGGTCCTATACACTTTCTTGTTGTCCACTTAACCCTTTTTTGACAAACCACTCTTGTCACTTGCCAGACACAGTGACATGGTAGTCCACCTCCCAAGAGGTAAAACTTGTTTCCCCCAAGGGAATTTTTTCATCATTTATTCTTCTATGACCATTCAATTGACCTTCCAAGTTCCCCTATTCCTTCAATCTTCTAATCCTAAACTTATGGTTGGGTCACCCCTATTGACTTCATGGTCTCACAGGGAAACCCTACAATTGAAGTAGGGTCTCAAGGGGTGACCTACCCTACTAAAAGGGCTAACCAAATTTCCATGTGTGTTCTTCCTCCCTTCAAGCCTCTGAAACCATTTTTAGCCCTCCAAGACCACTTTTCCACCTTCAAACCACCTATCCAAACTAGTTATCCTGGGTTGTCCCTATGGTCTCCCTGGGTGACCCCACAACTTAACCTAAGTTTTTGGGGGTGACTTTCCCTACTAAAAGGGGCAACCCACCTCCTAAAAGGGGTGACCCTATCATCTTTTCCATGAATGTTTCTTTTAGTTTTAGCCCAATTTAGCTCCATTTTTTAGCTCCTAATGGTGAGTTCCTTCATGAATAACTAATTGTTCAATTCCCATAACTATTTGTAGACTCCCAATCAGTCTATTCTTGACTTCCAACTAATCTATTCTTATCTCTCAATTAGTCTATTGTTATTTGCATCCATTCTTCTATTATCTTCTCTTCAACCATTGTTCACTTCCAATTAGAGCTAGATCACTCTTCAATGAATTCTGTTAGCTCCCCAACCACCACCTTTGGTGTATATTTCTAGCCTATAAATAGTGCCCTCCTTTATATGTTTGGGGAGGAAAATTCTTTATTACATTTTGTTAGCATTTAATTTTACACCTTTCAGTGAGAAAGAACAATAGACATATGTGCAGTAGAACCGCTCTTCAAATTGGAAGGGGAAGCTCCCTATAAAATAAAACTTAACTAAAAACTTTACAATCTTTTTGGGTTTTTACAAAATACGGAAAGGCATAGATGCACATTCAATAGCGAAGCAAAGATTTTATGCTTTTAGTTAAGTTTTATTTTACATGGAGCTTCCCCTTCCAATTCGAAGAGCAATTCTACTGCACATTTGTCCATTTTTCTTTCTTAATAAAAGGTGCAAAATTAAACGCTAATAGTTTTTGGCGACTCTACTAGGGAATGACATAAGACCTTCGTCTTATCCATTGCATAAAGGTTCAGAGTTCACTCCATTTTTCCAGTTTCAGAAGAAAGCTTCCTATGGCAGATCAAGGAGGTAATCAAGTCAATAATCACTCACCTCTGCCATGGGGAAATCAAATCAGTTCATTGGCACTAGCAGAAAATCATGAGCTTCCTGAAGGATCAAGAAAAAGTTTCTCGAAGTTTCATGGTGATGGTAAGAAACATCCTAATGAGCACATTTCTACCTTCACCACCACTTGCGGGATTCTCAATGTTGCACATGAAGATGTTGCAGTGTGGTTGTTCATGGAATCATTGCAAAGATCAGTAGATGAATGGTTTAATTACCTTGCTGCTAGTTCTATCACAAGTTGGGAGTTGATGAGGGAGAAATTTCTCGCCCATTTCAAGCCTGCAGAAGACAGTCATGTCTTGCTTGTACAACTCTCAAATATCAAGAAATATAGAAGTGAGCCGATGCGAGAGTTCGTGGCCAGATTCAACCGTCTAGTTAGAAAAGTTTCAAACACCTTGAAGCCTTCATCAGAAATTCTACTAAGTTGCTTCACCAATGCACAATCTTTAGAAGTTTCATTCTATCTCAAGCAAAGACATGCTACAGAACTACAAGAAGCTCATGAGTATGTTGCGGAATTAGAGGATCATATGATCACTTCAGGAAAGATCCAGAGAGATTCAATCAAGCCATTGGTGCCCTTGAATGTTGTACCACTTCGATAAGTTCCATCTCATTCTAGTATACCAGTTTCTTTCATTAACTATGTCAGTGATCAACCTGCTTCACCTGTGCATCAAGTAGCGGATGTGTCTTCTATGGTACAAATCTATTGCTTGTTCCATGCAACAAACCAACATGATGGAGAAAATTTCCTAGAGATGAGAAGATTCATGCAAATATTAAAAGCTTCAAATGAAAATCAAGGATTTTTGGATAATCCTGAATGTCTCTTAGACAAATCTGATGGCAGCTCTATGAAGAGATTTACCTAGTGTAAATCAAATATTAGAAGGAATCATTTTCCTAACTCTATTTCAAGCAACATCATGTGTTTGCATATGGAACTTGAATGTTCACTAGAAGCTGAAAGTTTGCATAATTTCTTCAAATTTGAAGAAGGATCATTGATGGAAGAGCCTAAAGAAATGCACGACTTGCATACTTTCTCTGAGGAAGAAGAAGTACAACACATCTCTCAAGAGAAGTTTTGCGAGGAAGAAATTAAATCTTTTGAAGAGAGCAATGGTGAATCCAATCTATTCTTCTCATCTTTTGAAGGTTGGTTTGAAGAACCTGCGTCAAATGCAATCAAAGGAGCAGAGACCAAGACCTGGTCATTAGGAATTGGTGTTTTCACTCAAGACATCAAGGAAGCATTGCAGCCAGAGCTAGAGGAAAATTTTCATGTTGAAGATGATTCATCTTTGGAGGCATTTATCAAATCAGGAGATCAGATGGAAGATTCATCATTGGATCTTGATAGTTTTTTAAATCACTTGGAGAGTGAATCTTCCATAGAAGATATTGTAAGTTTTCTTTTGTAGTTTAGTTCATCTTCATCTTTGTCTCCAGACAATTTCATACACACCAGTGAGGAAGATGATGCTAAATCTTCTGAGGTTATTCATGAACCTGTGCAAGAAGACATCACAAATGTGATAGAATCAACACAAGAAGTAATATATGAAGAAGCTTGTGCAAAAGAAGAGCTCATGGAATATTCAATCTTGGTCACCAAAGAGAATCAATTGGAGAAGTTAGAAATTCTCAACAAATGTGTTTTGAGATATGCTGTGTGTGAGATGATTCAAGTAGTAGAAGAAGAAACACAAAGCTTAGAAGAATCTGTGCCTAATCCTGCTTACATGTCAAAAGAGGAGAAGTGTGTGGTTGCTGAAGATGAGATGCTACCAGATATCAGCATTCATGGTCTCAAGGATACATTTATTGAAGGAGATTTCTCTATGGAAGCCAACAAGACTCAATATGATGGATGGCGAAGTGAGCCACTAGGTGAAGATGTTATCTAGCAAGAGTACTTTGATGATGATCAAGAGCTCAAAGATTTAGACCTTGATAATTTTTCACATTCAGATTTTGAGGAGTGGATGGATGAAGACATGACTGATAAGAATGATGAAGTAACTGAATCATTAGATAAAATAATGATAACAGTTGTGAATCTGATAAGCCAAGAACCAGTGATGGACATTCTGTATGAGTAGCTTCGACCTTTTCCAAAGGATGACTCATGGACTAAGTTTAAAGTCACATATGTTGAAGAGATGGATGAAGAACATCAAGGTCTATATGCGGTGGTCACCATTCCCATGAGCATACTTTGGCCACAAGATCTTGCTTCATACCTTCAAAAGGAGGTTCTATAGCTGCACCTGTTGCAAAGATTTTTCACTATGGAAGAAGATGATCCAACAGAGCTCATGCACATCAATCAATTGATCATGAACTTCTCATGGCCTGAACTTGTCTACTCACCTAAATCGTGGCTCTTTGAGAAGGTGTTGCTAGGGAAGAAAGACTATGTGCTGCCAAGACAAATTTCCTAGCTTAGGAGAAGAGGTTCTTATTTTTCTGAACCTATTGATGGTTTTGTGTAATAGTTTTTGTTCTTGTCCTCGCTCAAAAAAAGAGCGTTTTGTGGGTCAAATTGTTTTGTATTGTGTTTCCCCTTTCAGTAATGTATTCGTTATGTAGTATCATTTTTCCCCTTTCCAATTTTGTTTATTCGTCATGTTTCATTAGTAGACCAGAGCTCCACCTTTAGGTGATTTTAGGTAAATGTTCTAACTCTATTGCCCAATTGATAAGACATTGATCTACACTATAAACCTAGAGGTTTAGAGGTCCTCCTATGCTGCAAGTATACACCATGGTCCCTAGACAGAGTCTAATGTTGTATCCATATGAAATTTTTTGTATATGTGCCCAAACACACCTCCCAAGCACCATGTAGCCTTGTCATTATTGCGTTAACCTTGCAGGTACAAGACATATCAAAAGATGGCGATCCAAGGCTCAAATGCAGGGAGATTCTAACAAGCTAATTAGGCCTGGAGCAGTGAAAGAACATCTAAAAGAGGAGGTCAAAGTGATGAATTGAAGGCCAAAATGACACAAAGGAACCAAGGGAAGCAATGCAAATACATTTGGCAAATCAAAATTCAATTTTGAAAATTTGGAAAATTTAAAATATTTTTCTAAGGCATTTTTGGCTAAAATGTGCTCCATCTTGGAGTATAACTTATGGAGGAGAGGCTTTAATGAGAGCTTTGGATCATATGAGGCTGATTTCTAAACTTCAAGACATTCCATCATCAGATGAAGAAGTTACGACAAAAATAAGCTCCAGACGCAGAGGCAAACAACAGTGATCTAGGCAGCCTTTGTCAAAATGGCCAAGGCAAATTTCAAAGTTTTCCAAGGTCAAGAATCATAAAGAATGAGCCCTAAAATTGGCTAAGTCTGGTGTCCTGAAGCTTGATGTTCTGAGATCCTGAAAACTATCTAAGTCTGAAATTTGGCGGATCCTCAAAAATCTAGAATTTGCATATTAAATCCCATGGATCCAGGACCTATCTCAAACATCTTGGAAGTATATTTCAAAATATTTAAAGTATAGGAAATTCAATATCTAAGCATATACACATAGACACTCAAAATCACCTCCAAAAAGTGCTCAATTTGAGGAGATTGCACACCTTTTCATGCCTTGCAAAAGGCACTCATTTGAAGCAAAACCCACGCCTTTTCATGCCTTCTAAAAAGGTGCTCATTTTGAAGGAAATCCATGCCTTTTCAAACACCTCCAAAATGCGCTCTATTTCATGTTTTTGTACTCCTTTTTCATCATCCTGAAAGGTGCTAAAATTCTTCAAATTGCATGCCTATTTCTCCATCTCAAAAGGTGCCTAAATAACCCAAATTACACACCTATTTGCATACCTTCCAAAAGGTGCTTAAAACCTCCAAAACCCATGCCTTTTCATTACCCTAAAAAGGTGCCTATTTTGTTCATTTCCCACGCCTTTTTGAACACATCCAAAAGGTGCTCCATTTGAGCCATTTGCACTCCATTTCAAAGCACCAAGTTTGCATGAGTTGGGCATTGAGGAGAGAGAATATTGGATGCTTAGGAGAGAGATGCTTCAAGGCTATAAACAGAAGTTCCCCCTCATTCTTTCATTTGTACATGGAGCCAAAAATAAGAGCATCTTATTTTTAGGAAAAAAACACATTGAAAACCCTAGAAGGGTGGTGCTCACTATAAAGGAGATCTCTAGCATTGTTATTATCATTTTCCAAAAGGCAAGAGAAGAGGTTAGAGGCTGCACTTCACATATGGTGACCATTAATGGAAAATTGAAAGCTTGTATAGGGAAGATTCAAAGGATTTAAGGAGTGGATCCTCGCATATGGGAAAAAGTCTACACATTGTTGCATCATTCTATACTTTTCTCTCACACTCCAAAGCATATTTGTTCATAGGAAGACCATTTCTTTGCATTGGTAGCCATTGTTGAGGGTTTCAAGCTTTTTATTGCAAGTTTAAAGGCACTTTTTGGACTAGCCAAGTATCCAAGAGGCGAATTCATAAATTCTAGGCACTTTTTCCTTCATCCCCATCATTCCAAGGCCCATTTGTACACTCAGGAGGAAGCGCCCAAGTCCAGGAGGCCATTTTTGATGATTTTTCAAGGTTTTTCTTCGCTGGTTATGACTGTTCATGGGCAAAATCACCACCTACAACTAAAATAAAAGTGCTTTTTTAGGCTTACATGTCCAAAATTTCTCATTTCTAGTGCATACCCACTTTGGTCGTTTTGAGCTCAAATCTATTGAATCTTTAAGGTTGCAGCTACAAATTTTCATTTTCCAAGGGCAAAAAATGAATTTTTTCACAAAAAAAATAAAGTTTGGACAGCAGGAAGGAAACTTGATTTTCTTGGGTAGTGAATACACATAAGTCTAGATTGGCAATTTTCAAGGCAAAAAGGCATCAAAACAAGACCCCTCCAAGTCATCATGCAATATTCTTCTATCACCATGGAGGAGTATGTGGATCTTTCAAAGACCATTGATGATGCAAGTGTCAACCTGCAGATGAGGATAGTTCACCTTGTTTCCATCAGCATATTGAGAAAGGCCAGAGTTGACGACTTGGAGAAAAAGCACAATTTCTAGACTTAGCCATTTTTCACTATATGCAAGAGGAATCTATTTTGGGCAATGGGAGAGATTTACATAATAGTTTCTATTTTGAGAACTGATTTTGCTTTCTTAAGTTAAATCTATTTTTAGTTTTTTCTTTTGGAGATCATGTAAATTTTCTTTGAGTGGAACTCATTGTGTAATAACATGCAAGTTTAGTTAACTGAATTGCATGTGAGATATTTTATTATTTTAATTGCTAATAAGCTTGCATGCTTGCCATGCAGCATTAAGGTTAGGTTGGAGAGTATTAGTTAACTCTTCCTTTTATTTCCTTGCATCTTTTGTTCTAGGTTATAAATAAGTGTATTCTACAGACTTAAATTGATCAATGGTAAATGCCGAGGCTTTTATTTTCTCACATCTTATTGTTCAATGATTGTGTGTATCTTTAATACTTTGAGAATAAATATATGGATTATCTTTCTAAAAATTGCTTGTGTTGTTGAGATTTAGAGGAATTGTTTATGACTTTGTGCTTAAACATTCATTTCAGATCTTCTTTGTTGTTTTGTGTTAGATCAAATCAACTAGATGTTCATTTGTTTCCTTTGATCTCTGGATTTAATCAAAGGAATCAAAAGTATTTAATGTTCATTATCCAGTCTTGTGTTTAATCAAAGAATAAAAGCAATAGTAATTCTCATGCCTCTATTTGCATAAATTGTTATTTGTCTAATATTCTCCTGATCATGTTCTTGTTTTGTTCATTAATGGATTCCAGTATGCCTATTTTGCTTCTAAATATCCATTAAAATGTATTATTTGTGCTCAAGGTTAGGTTTTGTTTTCAATCAAAAAGCATAAAATCTTTGCTTCACTGTTGAATGTGTGTCTCTGCCTTTCCGCATGTTGTAAAAACCCAAAAGGATTATAAAGTTTTTAGTTAAGTTTTATTTTACAAGGAGCTTTCCCTTCCAATTTGAAGAGCGGTTCTACTACACATCTGTCCATTTTTCTTTCTCACTAAAAGGTGCTAAATTAAACGCTAATACATTCTTTCATTTTTCTTTACAAATAGTTGCCCCCATAGCATTTTTATGTTCATTGCAGGACCTTGTGTGCCTTCTATTTTCATTCATAGCTTCAAATCTCAAGACATTTTCTCTTCCATAGCATCTATATTCTCAAATCAATTACTTTTTTCAATTTCTATAGATTCAAAGCTCATAGCCATTTTTTATATTTATAGTTTTTTGTTGTTGCCAAGAAGAGGACCTCGTTACTGCAAAGGAAGGAACGATTTCCAAAAGGATTTTGAGGATTCATGCTAGGTATTGCCAATTGATTCATATAATTTCTTTAAGTTTTAGTAGTAATAGATCAAACCTTACTCTTGGGAAAGTAACACATTTCTTGCTTTTCTCTCGATAGGTAGATTGAATTTGCTTTCCTACAAATTTTTTGCATTTGAATTGCTTATATTAGTTTAAAATGCAAGTTCTTAGATTAATTTCATTTTGTTGATTTAGATTAATTGAAATTTTTAATTTCATTAGATTACATTAAAAAATAAACCCACAAAAAGATAAAAACATAGTTTAGATTGCATATGAAAATCACATAGTTTGCATTCATGTTCCCTTTCTAAATAATTAAATAATTTTTGAAATTCAGAAAAGGAACCAAAAATTGTTTAGTATTCATATAGGATTGTATTCATAAAAATACCAAAAACATTAGAAAACACAAAAGAACAAAAACATGTGATCAAGTTAAACCCCTCAATTTCATCATGAGGTCAACACATTGAACACAATAAAATAAAATCAATGCAACTAACATTTCCCCTATTTGTCTAGCATTTGATGTGCCTAGACATTAGGAAAGATTGGGTAAAATCCATCCTAGATGAGATTAGGGAGAACCTCCCTCAACCAATTATCATTCAAAAAAACTTATAATAGATAAGATAAGCTGAAGAACACCAACAATGAATCATTGATCACCAATAATTGACACAACAACGCATCCAAAATGAAGACAGGAGGTTAGATCACCTCTGCATCATAAACAAGAAAAAAAATCTTCAAGCTAGGATTAGAACAAGTGACCCTTTGGGTCATATAATTATCACAAAATAACCATTGAATGCTTTCATCGACATGAAAATATATTCATAGAGATTCTCATCAAATATACACAAATACACATCACACAAACAACCCAACCATGATCCATGATGTTCTTCTCCCACATGAATATAACAAAACATTGGTTGTAGCTCCACTCAGTTGGCTCTTTCCATGAGAGTAGGAGTGAGTAGGTGGTCACCCATAGCCAGGGTACAATTCATGTGTCATATTAGGAGTCTGACTCACTCATGTTGTGTCTAAGTCAAATTCTAAACAATACATGTTTTGGTGATCATGATGTGAAGAGTAAAACATTTTGGTGGAACCTTTTGCATTTTCATTACTTTCATCCCATTTTCATTGTCATTTCCATTTAATTCAGACACCATTCTTATTTTCATCTCACTTTTCATTATCATCTTCCTCTCTCTCCATTTCATTTATTCTGTTGTGTTTATGACACCCTCGAATATGATAGAATTAGATAAAAACCTAGGGAATACTCCCTCAAGAGAACCATAAATACCTTCATTTGATTGGTATGTGCTACCTAATCATTTGGCACCCATCAAAAATTATTTTGATTATGAAGATTTATACTATAAGAATGATAAATGAGAGACTTTTCAATATTTGGCATTCAACAATTCCACATGGGAACAAGGTACAACAATACAACCTAAGATCATTCTAGCCAAGGAAAAGCACATCGAGTGCTCATTTGATCATAAATACACCAAGGGGATCATCCTATGATAAATTACACATGAATAGACACTCAGTTAGACAATGAGGTACAAGACAGTTAGAAAGAAACCTAGAAGAAGCTAGAGAGTCCTGAGAGGATTAGCATGTCACATATCAAGTTAAACAACTAGAAAATGCCTCAAGAGAACAAACAAGTGGAGGAAATCATGAAAGCTCACAACAAGCTAAAGGAGCTCAAGGAATAGAGGTTACAACTCCTATAAATCTTATAGCCACTTTGTTCCAATGAATTAGGATGCTAGAAGCTATAGGAGAAAAATAGCCTCCTCAAAACAAAAATGGCCAAAGAAATGAAACACAAGAAAATCCACATAGTGTTAGGGTTGAACAAAACTAGGGGGCAACCCAAAACCCCTCTTGAGTTTTTATTCACGTAATTCTAGTAATGACAACATACAACAATTTTCACAAATAAGTGGAGCCTATCCAATGTAGAACTGTCAGGATCCCCAAAGTTACCAACAAGTTCAACTAACATATTTAGCCATGCTAGGATATCAAATACCAAACCAACAAGTGCCATCTATCAGGCTTATGCTTTCAATATCGATGTCTCAAAGGAATTTTTTGGGGAATTATCTCAAATATTTAAAAGAGCCCCTTGACTACAACATACACAACATTTAATTACCACATCCTATCCTAGATCCACCAAAATTCAAAGGGGAGGGAGACCCAAAATTCCACATCAAATCTTATCCCACATCTATAAGAGAACTCCTTCCTTGGGATGAAGTTTTAGCAAGAATATTTCCTCAAAATCTCAAAGGAATTGCTTTAGATTGGTATTATTGACTCCTAAAGGATTCAATGCATTCCTTCTATCAACTCATTGGGGAGTTCGTAATAGTATTTGACATGAACAAATTGATCAAAACAAGAATACAAGAATTTCTAATTATGAAGAAAAACACAAATGAATCAGTGGCACACTTTGTCATATGATGGAGACATGTCCTTTATTCATCAACAAGCACCCTTAACATGGAGCATTGAAAGTTATGTGACCTCTTCTTACATGCCCTTGATATGGATACTAGAGAGGAAGTACAAACGTTACCATATCGATCCTATGAGGAAGCATTAGAAAGTGTGCTAAGAATTGATAAAGCCATAATTGATAGTGGACAAAGGACTTATGAATCAAATTGGTGGTTGATAACTCAGATAAATGAAAACCATAAAAAATAATCTCTCCAAATCTTTAAAAGATAGCCAAAATTCAGTAACAAACAAGAATATTCACACGATTAGGACTCAATCGAACAATGAAAAACCATACAAAAAATCCCAAATAAGACACCAAGAATCAAGTAATTTTCTCTATTACCCCACTTATTTCATAGAGCAAAGGGACATGATACATTGACCTACTATGATTTCAATAAATCCATTTCAAAATTCTCTAATGAACAAAAACATAAATTTATGACCTTCCTTCAATCCCAAAAGAGAGACAAATAGTTGCAAAACCATCAACTTACCTTCAATCAGAACACAATGAGACATGTAGAGTTGGACAAAAATTGGAAAGTATGTGTCATTCAAGAATCATAATAGTTGAACCACATTATCGATGAGGCTACTTTTACACAAATGGTGGGATTGCTCAAAGATTTTCTAACACACAAGAAGACCTTCCTAGATGTTTTAGAATTAGGGTATCCCACTCAAGATCAATTACAAAAAGAACATGGTACTTTTACTTTTGATATTTTGAAATTGCCATCAGATGATGTTATAGCCCAAGAAGGGAATTCTCCCCTCTACCTACAAATTTAGGTCCATGAAATCACTATCAAGTGTGTTATTATAGATGAAGGAGCTATAGTTAATCTCCTCCCACTCTCCTTGCTCCAAAGAATGGGTTATGACAAACATGTATTGCGCAAGGAACTAAAATCCTGAGAGTATATGATAGTCAAAACATCCAAACCATGTGAAAAACTAATCTCTCAGTCACCTTGGGTCCAAAAACTCTCCCAACTAAGTTCTATGTGATCAATAAATAAACCACTTATAATATGACCTTGGGAAGACCTTGGATCCATACGATGAGGGTTGTTCCCTCTACCCTATTTCAAGAAATTCACTTTAATCATATGGGATGAAACTACATTATTAAAGGAGTCTCAATACTTTTAGTATTTATAGAATGTAGGAAGAGAAGAAAGGAAGATATACGAAAACAAATCTAGAAATGAAAATCCTCAAAAAAGGAGAAACCTCCAAAGAAATTGCAAATATCATTGAAACTTCATGTAACCATTCAAATATGGCAAAAGTGTTTCTCTTTGACCCATGATCAACAAAGCCATACACTACTTTTAGTGTAGTAGTTATCCCTTGTGACCAAAATCTAAATATTTGCATGGTCAAGGATGCAAAAAAAATTATATCAATATAGTTGAGATCATTGAGAAAGGAAATGAGATTGAAGAAGGATTAGAGGAACAAAGGTCAACTCATGAACTAGGAGAAACATCAACATCACCAAACATTAACAACCTTTAAACCCTCCATTTCAATGAAGAAAGTTGTAAAATGGGAGCAGGGGCTACAATAGTCCTCACCTCACCAGTAGGAAAAGTTTTTCCTTTCACTTTTAGGCTAGACTTCCTATACATACCAATAACATCATTGAATATGAAGCTCTATCTTTGGGTATTATGCTTGCCATGAAGTTAGGAGCTAAGAAAATATCAATCTTTAGAGACTTGTAATTAATAATGAATCAAGTCTTAGAGAATTATGAAACAAAGTCAGAGCATTTACATCCTTACAAAGATGCTATCCAAAATTTAGTTCACTTCTTTGATGTTTTTGCAATGAAAGCTATACTATGGGAAGAAAACCAAATAGCAGATTCAATGGCCACTCTAGCTACAATGTTCATACCTCACACTCAATTACAAAATTTTAAATTTATTATATCAATATGTAGTGGCCCATTGTTAGAGAGTGGCAACTTACCAAGCATCTTGAGTTACACTAAATATAGAAAAGAAATGCCTACTAGAGACTATGTTGAAAATGATGAGGCCATCTTAGAGTACTTGCATACTTATGATGGTCTCCCAAGGGTTTATCACAAGAAGGGATACATTCTTATCCCTCATCCTAATAATTATTTTGAAAATGAATTAGAAATCTTGCAAATCGATAACCCAAACTTATCCCCAACTCCCCAAAAATTTGAAGAACGTCATCCATCATTGATAGGTGACACCATTGACCTAAACATAGGAACACTAGAAAAGTGAAATATGCTAAAATTGGGAGTAGAATTGGATGATGAAGATTTGGAAGAATACACTAAGCTCCTTATTAAGTTCTCTGACATATTCACATGGACATTTGCATACATGTCTAGCTTAGACCCAAAAACTATTGTGCATATTCTAGTAACAAAACTTGAGGCAAAATTGATGAAGTAGAAGTTGAGACCCATGAAACCCCAAGTGGCTAAAATGGTGAAAGAGGAGTTAAAGAAATTGCTAAATGTTGGATTCATCAAGCTAGTAGATTATTCAAACTGGGTCTTGAACATAGTCACAGTCCTTAAAAAGAATGGAAAAATCTAAATATGTCTTGATTCTAGGGACATTAATCAAGCCTATACCAAATATGACTTCCCAGTTCCTTCTATAGACCAAATCATGGATTCAACCATTGGATATGAAATCATTTCCCTCATGGATAGGTTCTCATTTATAATCAAATCAAGATTTTGGAAGTCGATCATAATAAAACAACATTCATTATGCCTTGGGGAACCTTTTGTTACATGGTGATGCCATTTAGATTGAAAAACATGGGGACCACTTACCAAAGACCCATGACTCGCATCTTTCATGATTTAAATCACAAAATAGTTGAAACATATGTAGACAATTTGTTCACAAAACCCAAACAAAGGTTGACACACATAGAAGGCCTTATAAATATCTTCACTTGATTACATGTATACAAGGTTAAGTTTAATCCAGAAAAATGTGTCTTTGGAGTAACTACAGGAAACTTATCAGTTTTATTGTCTCTCAAAGGGGAATTGATGTAGACCTAGATAAAGTGAAGTCAGTACTAAATGCTACTCCTCCAACTAGTGAATCAGTAGTGAGAACTTTCCTAGGTTAGTTGGGTGCTATACGATATTTTATACTTGATATGACCTTCAAAACTCACCCAATCAACAAATTGCTAAGAAAGAAAGAAAATATAACTTGGACTATAGATTATCAAAATTCCTTTGAACAAGTAAAAAAATTCCTTCTTTCTCCCCCAATGCTCATGCTGCCAAAGCAAGATACACCTTTCATCCCTTTAGAGCAATTGAAGTTTCAATATCTTGCATGCTATCTCAAGAGGATGATGATGGGAAATAAAGAGAAATATATTTTATTAGTTTAACCCTACTCAATTGTGAAAATAACTACACCAAAGCCAAAAAAGAATGTTTAGTCATAGTCTTCACCATAAGACGGTTACACCATTACATGTTGACTCAAGAAACTAGGGTCATCATACTATTTGAACCACTGGGAACCTTAAATTAGTCGATGTTGTCAAGAAGGGTGGGACAATTTTTTACTTTGTTAAGTGAATTTGAGCTAACATATGTCAATCAAAAGTCAATCAAGGAACAAGTAAATACTGATTGGTTAGCTGATAACCCCATTCCCCAAAATAAGCCAATAAATGAGGACTTCTTGTATGAAGAAATTTATGTAGTTTAACTTGAAAAGTATGCCTCATCCTATTGGTATAGAGATATCATCAAATATTTAGCAAATAAAGTTTATCATGAGAATATGACCCCTTTGGGAAAGAGAGGGCTACATGTCTTAGTTGCAAGATATGTTTTGATTGATGACACTCTATATTGAAGGGATCTAGATGGTATCCTACTTTAATGTGTAGGTAAAGAAGTGCACAAAATTTTAGAAGAATGCCACAACAAAATCTATGGGGGACATTTTGGTGGTCATGCTCCTACAAGAAAAATACTCCAATTAGGATATTTTTGGCCTTTCTTAGAAGGAGACATGATCAAATTTGTAAAAAGATACCCAAAATGTCAAATTTATGCACATGTTCATCATACACGCATAAGAGAACTTCAACCAATTGTCACTCTTTGGCCATTCTCCACATGGAGATTGGACTTGATTGGAAAAATCTATCCACCTTGAACTGACAAACACATGTACATATTATCAACTAAATATTTTACTAAGTGGGTAGAGATAATGTCTTTAAGCACTATTTCAGGGATATTCATTGCTAAATTTATTCTAAATTAAATCATATGTAGATTTGGAATCCCTCAAGTAATAGTCATTGACAATGCATTTTCGTTCAAATATCCACAAGTGCGTGAGTTATGTGAAAGATTTCATATCAATCACAACCCGACATCATTATATTATCCTCAAGGAAATGGATAGGTAGAAGCAACAAATAAAACATTGAAAGCAATCTTGGTGAAAATCATGAAAGATTCCAAAAGGGATTAGCATTTACAACTATATCTTTCTCTTTGGGCCTATAGGACTAACATGTGAACACCCATAGGAATAACTTTGTATGACCTCACATTTGGGTCAAAGGTATTCTTACCATTAGAAGTTGAGTTACCAATCTTGAGAGTGTCCTTGCAAGGGCTATTAGATAATGAAGAATATTGTGGTTTAGTTTGGTGGAATTAGAAATGATGGATGAAATAAGGCTAAGGGAAAAGTATAATGACATGATTCCTACCTCACATGGGTAAGGAAGATTTATACAATAAAAAGGTCATTCCAAGACCTTTCCAAGTTGGAGATCTAGTACTTAGAATCAACAATTTAATCAATAAAAGAGTCATAGAGGGCTATAAATTTAGACCCAATTGAATAGGTATGTATATGATTAAGGAAGATGTAAAAAATGACACTTACCTCTTGTGCATAATTTAGGGTGAAGAATTCAATTAAATAATTAATGCCTTTCATCTAAAGAAATATTATATCTGAAAACTTAAAAAAAAATCATAAAAGCATAAAAATACAAAAAAAACTCAAAAAAAAGTCAAAAATTCAAAAAATTACAAAATTTGTGAAAATCCAAAGAAAGAAGAAAAACATGCATTTTTCATTTTTTCTCCATGCACTTCTTAGTGATATGATTTTGTTTGATTTTTGTCTTAGGAAGGAGTTTAATGTTGCCTAGTATAGGTTAGACCCGCTAACCCTTTGAGATTCCTAAAATTATCATCACCATCTATCATTCCTCTTTACATTCCTAAAAAATTCAAAATAAAGTCAAGCTCTTAGCTTTACACTAATCTTGATCATAACGAATCATGATGTTAAGTCTAAGTGAAGTAAGTATTCAAACCTACATTACTCGATAGAAGCTTGTAAGTAGACCTCCCCTAATCCTCCTTAGTGAAAGGGAAGTCAGATGAGATAGTGAAAGCTCTTGGTGACGTCCAATCCCTTATCTTTCCTAGCTAAAAACTTCAGGAGGATCGGAACTCCACAAAACAATCAAAGAAATAAGAGTGCAGAAAACAAGAGAGAGATCATAAAAAAATCAAAAGAAAAAAGAGATAAAAGAAAAAGAAAAAAAGAAAGAGAAAAATATGAAAAGAGAGGATTGTTGATGCCCATACTCTTGGGTGGAGATAAATTTATGCTTGAATCTATGAGGGTGGCATCTATCAGAGAAAATAAAAAAGGGAGGTACAAAGTACACACATGCACTAGTTGGGTAAAGCCAAGAGTCTAGTTGTCTTTAGATCCATCTTTTTCTCTAGATCCTTTCCTTTACCCCAGGGCTATCTTATTGGCCATCTCTAATCTACATCTAGAAGGTACTAATAAAATTTGTTACTTTTCAAAGTTGAAAATGAGTCAAAGTGTTTTGTCTAGATAATGATCAGTTTTAGCCTTTTGCAAAGCTAAGTTTAGAAATGATTCCATCTCCCTCCTATTCCCACTTGATTCCTTAATCAAAATCCATCCCAAATCTTGGTAGGTCTTCTTATACTAGGTCAAATTGCAATCCCCTAGGTCAAAAATTGGACTAAAGAGCAACCATAATGTTTGTTCCATTTGTATACGTATTATCAAAAACCAAAGCAACAATTTGTGTCATTATAACTCATGGCATGCATAGAAGTAGAAAGTAGAAAGATGTGTTACATTTGCATCGATACATTTTATGTTGCATCTCATTTATTTCAAAAAAAGAGACAAAAACATAGCATAATCATTGTGTTATCATCCAAATGTGAATTAGACCATATAAATAATAAAAATTCTGAATTGTCCATGTACACAAGAGATAAACAAATAAAGAAATATTGATTACAATCATATGCAAAACTTAACCAATCCACGTCATCATATATAGTGCATATCAATGTTTGAGTATATGTCATTCCACCAATGGAGTTTGAAAGAGCAAAAACAATGCACTCAAGTGTGTAAATCTCTCCATGCAAGGGGAAAGTCAAAACTCAGTAAAAAGCTAGGTCTCTCTAAGACTTGAAGGACGACTCTGTCCAATGGAATCTTTAAGGCTCTTACTCTGAGGTCTCCTCCAACTATCAACTACATTTGAAGCTCTATGGGTCCTATGTGCATGAGAAGGGGCCCAAATAGGAGCTTGTTGTCACTTGGATTTGCACCCCGTGTTGGAGCGGTTTAGTGCTGCAACAATCTAGTGAAACATTGGAGTGATTTCTAGGTGTGGGACCCTGCAAGGGAATTAAACCTCTAGAGAAAGGCTGGTTCCTTTTCTGAATATAAGATTTAGAGTGTGCTAAGACTAAGCCTAATCTATTCACTTTTGGGGGAAAGGGGAAGAAGGAGAAACTAAAAGGGGAAAGGTGATACGTTAGGTTTGAATGTTTGGCCCTCAAATCAACCATGTATGCATATAATAACAATAAACAACAGACAAACATACACAAATAATAAATGAATTGCAAAGGTAAAAGAAACTAATTGAGATCCAGAAGGAAAGAATAATTCACAAATAGATACTCAAATAGAAGTATTACATAGAGCAAAAGAATTCATGAAAAGGTAAAATCTCTTGTTTATTCTCAAAGAGGCATGGTTATAGCTGATACAATATATGTTTTTTTAGACCAAAAGCCAATATAATACATTCGATTTCATGCATTCGAACTCGTCCATTTTTTTTCATGCATGGACAATTTTTGTCATTTTAATGATCGAACCCACAATCAATCAAATTTTTAATGATAAAAATAATGGGTTCAAATAAATGGGTGTTCGTTTGAACCTGTTTTTAAAACATTTTTTTATAAAGTGTTTTTAACTGTCAAAAATGAAAGTTTTTATTGTCATTTTTGACAGCGACTACCGAACCCTAGGATAATGACTACCGAACCCCAAGACCCTAGGAGAGTGACCAAACGAACCCCAAGAGAGAAAAATGCCACCCACATCACCCTTCACAACATTGTCTTTGCATCCAGCCATCTAGGTATGCATTTTATCTCTTCTCACTTTCTCACTTTCTTAGTTTCTCAATTTCTTGTGCCAGATTTGTATATGCTTCCACATTTTGCATACATGTCAACTAGGGCAGTTTCAACTACAACATCTAACAAAATTCCTCTATCCTTCTTTCTTTTATGGATACCTATACCCAATTCCAAAGCTCGTCGCTATGTCTAAGCTTCAACATTTTGCATACATGTCAACTAGGGTAGTTTCAACTACAATATCTAACAAAATTCCTCTATCCTTTATGCTTCAAGTGATGTCCATACCTTGTTCCAAAGCTCCCATTTTCACACAGCCAGGGAGAATGCTAGAAAAGTTATGAAATTTGTCTTTACTCCCGCCAATTGCATTTTCTTGGAAGTTTCTAAAACCTTTTCATCAAATCCATTGTGCATATCCTTCAATCATGACATTCCATGAGACCACATTTTTTTGAGTCAGCCTATCAAACTCACACGATTTGTCTATGCTTCCACATTTTGCATACATGTCAATCAGGGCAGTTTCAACTACAACATATAACAAAATTCCTCTATCCTTTATGCTTCGATTGATGTCTACACCCTGTTCCAAAGCTCCCATTTTCACATAGCTAGGGAGGATGCTAGAAAAGGTTGTGAAATTTGGCTTTACACCTGCCAATTGCATTTTATTGAATGTTTCTAAATCATTTTCATCAAATACATCTTATGCATATCCTTCAATAATGGCATTCCATGAGAACACATTTCTTTGAGTCAGCCTGCCAAATTGTGTGCACACACGATTTGTCTATGCTTCCACATTTTGCATACATGTCAATTAGGGCAATTTCAACTACAATTCTAGTAGTGTATGAAAGTGCTCCAATTCCAATTCTTAATCAAACAAGAATCTTAGGTTAAGCACCACACACTAGTTGTTGATCTAATGGTCTATTATCTCCCACCATTAGATCTTTTCCAAGGTTCTCAAAGCCTTCACTAGCTTGCAATGGGCTTGCAGCCAAGGTTGGTCCTCTTGTGTGATTGAATTAATGAATGACATATGTTCTCCTTATTAGCATTTGACTTCATTCATGGCTTGATGATACTTTTCATCATGTTCTTTATGTTGTTTCTTATGTATGCATGGTTTCACCTACATTGTTAATTTTAATTGGTATCCTCTAGCATCAGTGTAACCATTGATCAAATGTATAATTCAAACATGATAAACCAGTTTTCTAATCTAGTGTCTTAGATTAGTCTAGGGTATCAAATGATGAATGTCAAGATTTGTAAGGGGTGAAATATGTGTTGAAAATTATAAGGAGTAGTCAAGTAAGGGTTTGTCTACAAGTGAATGTCTCCATGGAAATCTATAACATTTCAAGGGATTCTTTGATCCCAACTGGTAGTTTCCTCTTACCACATTTATTGACCATATGTAATGAGAAGCATATTAATGTATGACAATGGCCTAAAACATTATAAACTTTTTGTGATGGTCCATTCTTATTGCATGTGGGATGTTATTGATTTGAAATAAATTATTGAAGCATTTTCACTCACATGTTTTCTTAATCCTTTGGTTTGTATGCATATGCAAGACCTATGTTCCATTTTTGATTTGCTTATATCCACTCATAGCACTGGATATATTGCATCTTGTTTCACATCCCCTTTATAATCCCACTATTTCTCATGCTATTTCTGCCACTACTATCCCCACCTCCACCCTCTAAGAACATTTGTAAAATCTAGATAGAGTTAAAATGAAAGTTTATTCCATGCCTAGTGGAAAAATTTCCATTATTTATTCTCCATCATATCACAAATCACTAGCTTCTAAAATTGTGACCTATCCACTACCTATATTGGTTTTTTTGAACTTCACTTTGAAGTATATATCATGTTATAGGTGATCCAAATACTCATTTACAAGACTTTAATTCAACATTCTTAGACTATGCTTTTAAGATGACAATATATTGGATAATTGTTTCCCTCATGCTCCTGGAGACTACATGTTACTCAATGGTTCTATTATTTGAATCCTATATCTTTCCATTATTTTGATCAAACAACTAGAATTTCCATAATCACTTCTGAGAGAAAATAGATGTAAAAACCATGTTTGAATGAGCTCAAGCTTTTACAATATGTATCAATGATTATATCATTCAATTCCAATCTCTTTGTGCTAAAATAATACATTTCCTTGATGATGAATTAAAAATTATTTTTATTAAGGGCCTATTATATCCTATCCAAGTCAATGTATGGACTTGTATAGATATGGTTCTTTCATTAATCTTTTAACTCATGTTACGAATACAGTCTTGAGTGAAATGTTTTAAGATTGTTAGATTATTTAGAGATAAGGTTCTTTATTTAAATGTTATCTTTGATTAGGATAAAAGAATTCAGTGTGAGGTGATATGGGTGGGCTTAAAATTTCTAATTATTTATATAGAATTGAATTTAATCTAGGTTTAATTGATTTCTATTTGGTTGCATAATTTATTTAGTGATCCTAGATCATTTTATATATATTTAAATGTATCTTACAAGTTTCTACATTTTGGTGAAATTCACATGAAGTGAATTACATTAGATTTTTTAATACTTCAAATTAATTTACTAGTTTCACTTGTTTGGTTGTTTCTAAGTTAAACATTATTTATTGCACACATGCACACAAGAACTATAGATAGAGAAATACGTTCTAGATCACTTGTAAATAGTTACATTTTAAATTATTTAAATTGAATGTGTACATCTAGTATTTCTATATTCTCTATAGATATTAAAGCAAGAACCTCATTGCTCCTTTAGGTACATCACATGGCAAATGCAGTAGTTCCACCTTAGGAACTATTTGCATGCACTAATAGTGAGATTGAGAGATTGAGAGTTTCCCTAAATGATGGTACCAATATAGGAATATATAAGGACACTTGCAAGTCCATATTAGAAATCCTAGAGAAAATTAGAGATAAAATTTGAGACACAAGTGCATATTTCCCTGATGTAGCAGCTACTATTCTTTCCCACACGCAGGAAGAAGTCTGTGGTGATGTTTCCCTTTCTCATATTCAGAGCTTGGTGATCAAAGAAACCATTAAATCCCAATGTTTTCCATTCTATCAGGATAAGCCTAAGGTGAAGGCATACCAGGTTACCAAATGTGTGGATGGTGCTATGGCCGCTTTGATCTACCCTTAGTTTCTTGCAATGTTTGGTTGTTATCCAAATAACAACCAAATTTACAGTTGTATACTAAGGTTCATTTGGGCTTCAAAGTCAACTATTGTGACCTTCTAGGATATTTTGGTCAAGGGCTTGATAGGGTTGCCGATAGGGACCCTTATCATCGAGAAGATCGGGCACCCCCAGTGTATAGGGAATTGGTTGGCAAGAGGTCTCTTGCTATCTCCCCAGCCCTGGTCCCCTCAACAGATTAGGTTGTTGTTGCTTCCCAAAGGGAAGCAATTGACAGTGTTGGCGATATTATAGTTGCTACCACTAGGATAGCTAGTGATTGTGTGGGTCAGTATTTGATTTCAAGACATCCATGATCCAGACCTTCATTTATAACACAGTGCAACAACACTGATTGTGATCCTTATGCTATGGTGAGCATCCCTACACTTGCACAATTGGATGTTCTTATAGGAGAGATGACATGGAGTACTTTGCATTGTTTGGCTAAGGACCTCTTGGAGGCATATGCCTTCATCATATTAGAGCTTGGGATCTCTATAGACTAGGTCAGAGGTCATCTGGGTACATCTTTTCATTCACATTTAGGGTCCCATCATTCTCATCACCCTGGGCCCAACATCAGTGCACATCAGGATCCACCTACAGATCATTTGGTTGCTGCAGAGGATAGTAGTGATCCTTCAGTTGACTTGGGGAGGATGCAGTCTACAAGTTTTGTGGAGATGTTGATGCATTCAAATTCATCATTGATTCCATCTCATATGGTTAGTCCCCTTCACTCATCATTACTATGACATGAGAGGGCTCAGAAGGATGTAGATCATGACACGAATTAGACAACTCATTTGGATGATTCAGTGGAGGTGACTATTGTAGAGGGCTCGGATCCTGTGCCACTTGATATGTAGGTACATGCGTATCTATATCTATGTGTGCATGTGCATGTTCAATTCAATTTTTTTAAAATTATTTAGATTTTAGTTTTAACTAAATGATATATATATCATAGATGGAGATACCTCATGTTACTCCTAGCCTGAGGTCAGATCCTATATGTCGACATGATTTAGTTGATGATACTGTTGTCAGTGGACATGTGAGTTTTAAATTTTTATATGTATATGTGTACATACATGTATATCTATAGATATTTATACATGTACATTATTATATATATATATAACAAATTGTACATACAATTTTATCTGTAGGGCTCGGCAGATCCATTAGAGCAGGATTCTCATTCAGAGGGTCACTCGACTAGGAGTCGACATGATGATTAGGCTGCCACCTAGAGGTCCATTTGCATGGACATTTCCAGATATTTACATACATATAGACATTTGCATTTATGAGTTTTTTATGTTATGGTACATTTGACGATCTCTAGACATGTCTATTTATCCTTGGACTTGATTACATATATACATTTTCAATTTGATACATGTACATGTTTATATATGGAGATCATATATACATATGTTTGCCATGTTTGACATGATAGTTCACATTTGTCTAGGTGATGATTTATGTTTGATATATTGACATGTGCATTTACACCAGGACTTGATTACATACATTTGCTTATGATATACATACATGTGTTTGAGCTTAAATATTCATCTATGTACATGTTTTCTTATGTTTATGTTTATGTTCATCTACATGTACATGTTTGTATTTACGTTAATATATTTATTTAGAGAACTCATGAGTAAATGATTTATATATGTTAAACATATTAAATGTACATTAAATGTTATATGTTATGTTAAACATGTTAAATGTACATTAAATGTTATGGGTATATGTTATGTTATATATGTTTAGTGATGAAAAAGAGGAAGATGGGGTTTTGGTTTATTTCAAGGGTTTATGTTGAATCCTCCTTTCACCACAACATTCAAGGACATTCAATAGAGTAGAGAACTCTACTACAGATCTCCTGTCACTTGGAATAGAGGGGAAGATTGGAATTGTGTGAATTTGTTGTTCAATTAAGCCCAATTATGCTCAAAACCCTAATTTCGTAAAATTGTAAACAAACAGACAAATCATAAAAAATGATTACACACAGAGATATCAAATGATAATCAAATTACATACCAGATTTTGAAGTTTAGTGTGCGAAAAAGTTCTCTGAAGAAGTTTAGTGTCCAGTGTACCTATTTTTGTCAGGATCTCTGAAGAAGTTCTGCAACACAATTATGATGTCATAGAGATTTCACTGCATTAGAATCTAGAGGACTAATGAGTGGGTGCCCTAGTCCAAGCCCTAATTTTCTTGTTTTCTCTGCACTTCTGATAGTCTGTAATGCCTCCCTACAACTCCACTTCTTCTACTTCCAAAACCTGTAAACTGTAATCACAAAAAAGTGGGTTGGGGGTTGTGGTGTTTAGAGGCTTGCCTCGGTCAAGCCCTGGAGAAACATTCAAGTCTTCTGAACACCATTGTTAGATAAAGAGTGCGTATCCTTGTAGGATAGAGGCAACAACCAATTGATAAATGATTGAAAATAGAAATGAATGCCACCTCGATGGTGTATCTCTCATGGAAGGAAGATGCTTCTTTCATGCCATGAGGAGATGGAGCCAAATCTGCATAAACAAACACAATAACAAAACAATACTACTTTACAACACAATGAATGCCTTAGAATCACTTTAGCATAAGATCACAAATCACAATGTCCATCTAGTTTACAAATGAATGCCTAAACATTCTTATATATGCAACTAAACAACTTCCCACCAAGAAATTCATAATTCAAACTTGAGGTGTCAGCATAGGACCTAATAACAATCACATAACCAATACATGAAAATAGGTTTTGACCCAAAATAAGGCAAGACTAGGGCATGGGTACCCAAGTTCTCACCCCCTATTTTAGGAAGGATTTATTATAAGTGCATCCCTTAGGTCCCATTTGCCACAAAACTTAGGGGTTTCTTCATCGAAAGTCATCATTAACATGCAAGATGATTTAAATGCATTCTAAAGGACCCGAGAGATAAACCTTAGGAGGGAAAAGCCCCCAAGGGGATATTTTTTGACATAACATTTAGCCCCCACTTTAATGTATACATGTATAAACACAAGGTCAATACATGTATTAAAGTAAGGTCAACAAACATAGAAAACATACCAAGCATGGTGAAGACACGCCAAACACATTGAAGATAGTAATAGGCACACAAAACACGGAGAAGACAATAATAGTCACACAAGACACAAAGAAGACAACATTGAAGACACACAAAACACAATGAATAGAGTGATTATTTCTTTTTTTTTCATTTTCTCATATATATGAATGCAAATGCAAGTACAAGAAAAAGTAAACACAACCCATAATGCAAGAGGGACTCATCGCCACTAGTCTTTAGACTACATATGGGGAAACAGAAATGCAATACAAGTCTCAGAGTGTAGGAGGGAGTCATCGCCACTAGTCTTTAGATTGCACTTGAGAACAAACATGCCATACAAATCCAAAAGCACAGGAGGGACTCATCGCCACTAGTCTTTAGACTTTGCTTGGGAAAAAACACACCATACACACACACATTGAAGACACGGAGAAAACATGACAAACAAGCAATGGAAGAAACCTACTGCTAGGTTCGCAGCCATATCAGGCACATTATAGGCACACACTGATGATTGGGATTTGCCACAACAATCGCTGAAGACATGCTTAAGGGTTAGGATAGTCTCAGATCTGCTCCCTGCCTACTCAAAAGACTTTTTGAAAATGACAAGATTGTGTAAACTCCTTGAGAAATACACCATCCCTGCCTTCCATAGAAGTGCTTAAAATAAAAGAATATGCATGATATCCCACCTCCGTAGAGAGATTAATGATTGTAATATAGAAATAAAGATGTACACTCACACAGAGATACACCATCCCACCTCCGTAGAGGGCTTACAAACATGCTTCATTAGTATCAAAATCATTAGACAACTTACCTTATATGCCCCCACCTTAAGGTGGTTGATATCATGTACTGATATCAAGCACGTTAAGGTAGAGAGAAAACACACAAGGGAACAAGAGCTCTTGTAGAGCCCATGCCCCCAGAGGTGACATGTACTTTACAATCACCAAATGTTCCCAAAAAACACATTCCTTCAAGAGAAGAGGTTAGAAATATTTCCATAAGATAATAACCACATCACATGATAAAATGCAATGCATGCAAAATAATCACATCAAGAAGCCAAGGTTACACTATGGATTTAGAAACTGAGTATAACCATGGGGCTATACTGTAAGATCTCAGAATCAAATGTAAACAAGGCAAGATTCAAAGATAATCAAAATGCACAGAGTAGCTGTATTGTTAAAGTTTATTAGTGCAATAAGACAACATCAAAATATAACACAAAGTGATTCTACTAGTCAAATATCGGGTAATACATATCAACCCCATTGTCATGTATGGACTAGGTCCATTTTTGCTTACTTGTTGAAGGGACACTAGGTCTGTATCAGTCTTATTTGTTTTTCATCATCCTCTAGCTAGATAGAATTACTCGAGGAAGGTAAACAATAAATCAAGAGAGGAGAACAAGTGCCTTAGGGACAATCACATAGGAGGGTGCCCCAAAGTTACCAACCACAATGCTATGTCCTTAAGACACAACACACAACAATGAAAATAAAGGAGAAGAAATATAGAAGAATGATGATACAAATAGAAGGTCACAATAGAGGCGGTCTCCCAGTAAGCTTGACCTTACAAGGGAATAAAGGGTCATCCTAGGAGGCCTAAAAAACACATAACACATCACAGGGGGAACACAACATGAGAAGGGAGGTCACATAAATGAGTAAATAATGCCACGACACAGGTGACCACCAAGGTTAGAAATACTTACTTGTAGTGATAACCTAATTAAAGGTTGTCAACAATCAAATCATCCTCTTCCCACTCCCAAATGTTAGAGGAAAGTGGGACATAGGGTACCATAGCCCAATTTTTATTCTTGTCTTCAAGTTGTCCATTCTTAAGGTCTTCTTGGTTTGATTCAATGTTAGGTGAGATGTTTTCTTGTTGAGATGTGTTTTGTTGGGTGAACACTTGTCTTCTCTTCCTCCTTTCTCTTGCTTGTCTATTTCTTCTTATCTTACTGTTTATCTCTTTTAAAATAGTGTTTTGTTCTTCCATATGTTTTTGTGTTTTAGAGGAGGAAGCACCATGGTCAAATCTCATTTGTCTCGGTGGAATGTTTTTCTCTCGACGACTACCACCTAATCCTTGTAAGGATGATGGGGGACAAACCTTAGCATAGGGCCCTTTTCCTTTTGGTCTAGGATGCTCTTCAAATGCGGGTTGTTCATCTGTTATTGTTTCTTGAATAGAAGGACCAGCCACTCAATGAAATAATTATGTTTTGTAGTTTCTATAACTCAAGAAGTTAAAATCTATTTGTGGCTCTGGTTCTAGTTTAGATCATTCCCAAAAGTAATCAAGGCTAAAGTGTTGTATTGTAACCAAAGGTTTGTATTTATTGCGAGTTATAGTATGTATTTGTCCATTCAAAGGAAATTTTACACAATTATGAATTGTTTAAGGGACAACTTTCATAGCCTTTAACCATGGGTGTCCTAATTCTATGTGAAAAAGGCTAGATATGGGGACAACATCAAATAATTGTTCTATGGATTTGTCAAATACAATAACCAATAAATATATCTTCATAGAAGTGTTTATAAAGGTTACCTTATGTGTCTTAATCATCATGTCCGAAGGGTCATAGAAGTCTTGTATCAAACCATGTGAATAAAGGAATTCTTCTATTACCAAATTGGTCATGCAATTAGGATCAATAAGGGTTCCATCTACAGGATTTCCCATTATCTTCATAGTGATATAAAGAGGTCTTTTAGTGTCTCCAGTTGTTCTATCATGAGGTGTAAACACAATTTCAGATTCGGGGACCTTTCTTTTCATGTAAGGCCTATGAGAGAACCTAGTGTTATTGTTACAATTAGAATCCATGTGTTTATGTTTTCAAATCATTGTAAAATCAGATTTCAAAATCTTTTCAAAAGTTATGCAAGAAACAAGTGCAAAACTATATGTGAAAATGACCTAAAATGCTTGATTTTTTCAACTTTTTTCAATGCAAATGAGTGAAAGAAGAGGTGTTGTAAGGAAATTGATGAGGGTAACAAAATAATATGTCTAATATCAGTCCAATAAACTAACAATATCCTTCACAACATTTCTTTGATGCAATCCTATATGCCCAATAAGTCAAAATCTAGTGAAAATACACTAAAAACATGCAAATTTTCACTAATTTTCAATGTAAATGCCTAATAGAAAGGGTGTTGTGAGGAATTTGAGGAGGGGTAGAAGATTATAACCCTAATAAAATCCAATTAGTGCAACAATATTTGTCACAATATGCCTATGATGCAATTCTAGAGAGACGATAAGGCCGAATCTAGTGAAAATGCAAGATTTTCAAACACTAGACATGAAATTTTGTAAGAAAGACACTATGATGAAACACTATAGTTATAAATGAGTCATAAAAGAGTTTTTAAAATAGTAGTAAAATCTGAAACAATATTTAACCACAAACCCTAGCTAATGCATAAACTAGGTTATATTAAAAATGCACAATTTCAAGCAATTTTTAACAATTTAATCATGAAAATGCTATGCAAATGAATGATAAATGATAAATTTCTGTAATTAAAATCATATCTGATGATAATAACAGAAATTAAATGCAAATTAATTCAAATTATTTGAAAATGCAAGCTAAAAATGCTAATTTTTTCAAAATTTTCCAATTTTTTATTTTTTTTTGTAATTTTTCGAATGCAATATGACGAAAATGAAATGGATGAATGAAATGAATGGAAATATGAAGTGCAATAGTAAAAAATGTGCAAAATTAAAATAAACATAGGTTCACCAAAATGTTTAGTGGTGAAAAAGAGGAAGATGGGGTTTTGGTTTATTTCAAGGGTTTATGTTAAATCTTCCTTTCACCACAACATTCAAGGACATTCAACCGAGTAGAGAACTCTACTACAAATCTCCTATCACTTGGAATAGAGGGGAAGATTGGAATTGTGTGAATTTGTTGTTTAATTAATCTTGATTATGCTCAAAACCCTAATTTTGTAAAATCATAAACAAACAGACAAATCACGGAAAATGATCACATACAGAGATATCAAATGACAATAAAATACATACTAGATTTCAAAGTTTGGTGTGTAGAAAAGTCAGGGACTAATGAGTAGGTGCCCTAGTCTAGTGTACCTATTTTTGTTAGGATCTTTGAAGAATGTTTGCAACACAATTCTATAGTCACAAAGATTTCATCGCATTAGAATCTGAAGGACTAATAAGTGGGTGCCCTAGTCCAAGCTCTAATTTTCTTCTTTTCTCTGCACTTCTGATAGTTTGTAATGCCTCCTTGCAACCCCACTTCTTTTGCTTCTGAAACCTATAACCTGCAATCACAAAAAAGTGGGTTGGGGGTTGTGGTGTTTAAAGGCTTGCCTTGGTCAAGCTCTAGAGAGACATTCAAGTCTTCTACACACCGTTGTTAGATAAAGAGTGCGCATCCCTATGGGATAGAGGCAAAAACAATTGATAAATGATTTAAAACACAAATGAATGTCACCTCGATGGTGTAGCTTTCATGGAAGGAAGATTCTTCTTTTATGCCATGAGGAGATGGAGCCAAATCTGCATAAACAAACACAATAACAAAACAATCTACTCTGCAACACAATGAATGTGTTTGAATCACTTTAGCATAAAATCAAAAATCACAATGCCCATCTAGTTTACAAATGAATGCCTAAACATGCTTATATATGTAACTAAACAACTTCCCACCAAGAAATTCATAATTCAAACTTGAGGTGTCAGCATAGGACCTAATAATGGTCACATAACCAACACATGAAAATAGGTCTTGACCCAAAATAGGGCAGGAATAGGGCACATGCGCCCAAGTCCTCCCCCCTATTTTAGGTAGGATTTATCATAAGTGCATACCCTAGGTCCCATTTGCTACAAAACTTAGGGGTTTCTTCACGAGAAGTCATCATTAACATGCAAGATGATCTAAATGCATTCTAAAGGACCTGGGAGCTAAACCTTAGGAGGGAAAAGCCCCCAAGGGGACATTTTCTGACATAACAATATATACATGTACATGTTTCAAGTTCATTTAAATATGAACTTAAATATACATACAACTTTCAAAAAATTTTATGATGTGCCATTTTTTAATTCAATCATTTAATGTTTTGTAGGCTTTGGATACATTTGAATTAGCTTAAAATCTAGAATCTCTAGTTAAAGATAAATTATATTAAGCAAAGGGAAGCCATTACACATACAATTTTATTCATATCCAAATTAAACTAGACTTAGAACAAGGATACACTAGGTTACATGCAATTATATTTTGTGTGTGTGTGAGAGAGAGTTAAATTACTTAATTCTAAGTTTGGAAGGGTTAGCATTATGGAACAAGAAATTAAGAAGACAAATGTAGTCTATCATAACACATGCATAGACATTGCTCCACTACTAGTTGGGCATTCATATCCTTGATGGAGTTATCCCTAGTCCCAGTTGAGTCATATCTCTACTAACAATTGAGCATCTATATCCCTAGTAGAGATACTTGAACCACTTAGATAAATTAAGTTCTTGTTATATCTTCTCTTGTTTTGTGCTCAATTTCACTTTTAAAAGAAAAAATCTTTACTTTCCATATCCTTGATGGAGTTATCCCTAGTCCCAGTTGAGTCATATCTCTACTAACAATTGAGCATCTATAGCCCTAGTAGAGATACTTGAACCACTTAGATAAATTAAGTTCTTTTTATATCTTCTCTTGTTTTGTGCTCAATTTCACTTTTAAAAGAACAAATCTTTACTTTCATTTCTTTTATATTTTCCTTAAATTTATCTTTATTAATAAGCAATGAAGCTTTATACTTGGGTTTAGGACCACCATTGGTATGCATAAAGATTGACCAGGAGGAAGGAAAATTGATTTGCTAGAACCATAATGGGTTAGCTTGACAAACTAGAGTGTGACTAATTAAAATAATTGTTCATATTTGACAAACCAAAAACAATTCAAATAAGCCTAACAATCTTAAGAAATATTTTATTCTTTTTAAAACCTCTCTAGGAACCAAAAAGATGGATTTTGAGCATTAAGAAATACTTTCCTTAAAAGTACCATAAGGGAACTTGATGACACAAAGGAAAAGTAGGACTATAGAAAAAAAGAAAAACTAAGCTCAAAACAAATTGAAAACACATGAAATAAATATAAACTATGCACAATTTTTTTTTCCTACCTACTTGTACACTATACATTAGAAGACTTGGAAAACTAATTTCTAAATTACTCCTACTTTTAGTTTTTAAAAGTATCAATTGAGTAGGATCTATTGGACTATTTAAGTACATAAGAAAGATAGAACATTCTTGAATTTGAAAGTGATTCACCTATTTTAAGCTCATATTTAGGGTGCCTATCATGTAGGATTAACAAGTGAGAAGTTCACCTATTTTAAGCTCATATTTAAGGTGTATGTCATGTAGGATTAAAAATTAGAGTGGCTCATCATTCTCATGTTCAATCCATATGCATGTTTTGTTATTCAAACCAGGTGCCATAATCAAAATAAAAATCATGAGGAAGTACAAATGGATAAAAGAACATATCTCCCTAATTTTGAATGTGAACAACTAGAGATAAACATTTCTTGTCCACCACTACATCCTCATGGACTAATTGTGTCATCTTGGGGGAATCACATTCTTGCACATGAATCAAATGATCATTAGTTAAAAGGGGAACTTGCTATTCTACATTAGTTATAGAGTCAATATTCTAGGCTTCAATTACATGATCACCATTGATGTTGGGAAAAATATTTCATATAAAGTAGCCTCAGAGAAAAACATTAGCATAATGTTGATGGTTTTTGTTTTCTTACCTAGGAATTGAATCTTCACCACGTACTATGTAAATTCATATCTCTTATTAAGTATTTCTAGGTTAAGTGGACTCTATATGTACACTAATTAAATAGTATGTATCATCCTTAAAAGTGGACCACATTAAATAGTATTGTTGTCTCTCAGATTTGCACCCTTTGCTACCGTTGTGAAACTTTAGCAATCTAGAGAAACATGGGAATGATCTTGAAGTGTGGGACCTTACAAAATGAGATCAGACCTCTAGAGAAGGCTAACTTCCTCTTTCTAAGCCTATTACTTAGAGCAATGCATCCAAACCTAGTGCTAATACTTTCAGGGGAAAATAGTTAGAAGGAAACTAAAAATGAAAAAGGGATGATCACGAGATTTAAATGTGTTTGGCTGCAACTGAATCGACATAGTAATAATCTCACAGCTGGAAGTGACTTACACAGACTCATATTAATTCTAACAGAGGTCAAGACATAATAATGGAGGAATGAAAGGGACCGCTTTATCCATAATACACATCCTACACTACAATCCAAAGAGTAGACACAGTGCTAAAAATAATAAACAAGAGGCAAAATACCAGTTTTATATTGATTATAGAGGCCAAGTAGCCATTACAAAATGGCCCAGAAGAACAACCAACTACTATACATTTGTTTTACATGTATATATAGCATTTCACATTTGGACCTCAGTCGGTTAGAATCAATTTTCCCATGGGCTCTATCAAAATATCTGCCTCTGAAGGACGTCCATCTGCAAGAATTCATGGCATAAAAATATTTGGAATAGGGGCAGATGGAAGATATTTTGAATCTTCAATGTAAGCTGCTGAATCATCAACCTGCGCCCATAAATGCAACAAATATCCGCATTTGCATATGCCAAATAAGTCGCTGAAACGTCTAGTTGACAAAGTATGCAAAAATAGATCCAAATTTTGAAAGTAAAATATTTCCCTCAAAAGCCCACCAAATGAAAGAGGAGGCAAAAAAAAGAACTTTTGCCTTTTGAAGCATGTCAAAATTTTCCAGAATGAGGGAGATATGGGCAGTCAAAGTTTTGGTCAACTGTGTTTGTATATCGCTTTGCATCTGTGTGCTTGAATGTGCCTTTGTATGTTCCATTGTATATACAATTGCAACTGTGCCTTTAGGATCACTTGATGCCACATACAAAGTCTCCTTTGCCTTTTGACTTTATGCATACTCTATTCGCTTTGCATGTGCCACATGCAAACGCAGGCTTTTACCTTTTGAACTAGCTTTTGAATCACCCTGACACGTGGCAGCACCTGATTGGTCATTGAATTGAAGCTGGAACACATCGCTAAAAAATTGCATCCCCTATTAACCATTGGAAGGACCTTTGCATGAGCTGCCGATGAGGCTTGTCTCGCAAAATCCCTTTGTATGTGGCCTCTTGTATATGCCTTTGTATCTGAAATACAAATGCATATACATACAATGCACAAACCCCAACATTTTATAAAGCAAGCTGAAATTGACATCGGGTCCGGCCCTTGTATGTATCAACTTGTATGTGTGTGCCCCTTTTGACCTTGTATATGCAATATACAACTGTGGACTCCAAACGATTATCCACCATATTTGAACTTTAGAATAGGTCCGGCCTGTATCTTTTCCTTTTTGTATATCGGCCTTGTATATCGCATATACAATGCGAATATACAAGCAGAACTATATACAATCACTTGTACATTGCAAACATGCATTTGACCTTTGTATGTGCTATTGTATATTTCCTTGTATCTACCCCTTGTATGTCTAAACATACAATGCGAATATACAAGCAAAAGATGCATACAATCACTTTTGCCTTTATATGTTGCAATGTATAACTTTTCAGGTTCGGGGGGTTGTATGTCAAAAATGCATATATCATTGCATATGCGGTTGTATATGCAAACATACAATCACATATATATACAATAGGTGGGCCCCACCCTTTGTATCTTTCCTTTGTATATAGACTTCGTATGCTTCATCAGCCATCGGGGAGACCCTAGACTTAGCTTTCGATGGTCATAGCTTCACCGATGATACTTTGTATGTCTACCCCTTGTATCTTTTCCATTGTATATAGACTTCGTATGCTTCATCGACCATCGAGGAGACCTTGGACTTAGCTGCCGATGGTCATAGCTTCACCGATGATACTTTGTATGTCTGCCCCTTGTATCTTTTCATTGTATATAGACCTTGCATATCTGACTTGTATATTCAAACATACAAACGCATCGGCCTATCAGCGGGACCACAGAATGAGACACTGATAGGCATTGTCTCAACGATATGACCTTGTATATACAATCATCCCCTTTGTATCATTACTTTGTATATTGCATTGACCATCGAGGGAACTATAAGTTGAGCCGCCGATATGGGAAGCCTAGCCCATGACCCTTTGAAACTGCCTTGTATATTGCCAATGTATATATTCTTTGCATGTGCGACTTGTATATAAGATACAATCGCCTTTGTACAAAAGAGGAACTCAACCCTTTGTATCACTCTCCTTGCATGCTACCTTTGTATCTTGCATGTCGGCATACGTCAGACTGTCAGGGAGATCCTGGACTTAGCTGCCGATGAGGCTTGTCACGCTGATGACACCCCCTGCATGTTTCCTTTGTATGTTTTCCTTGTATGTTTGAAAATACAAATGTGAATATACATGCAAAGAACATATAATTGCATATGCATATAAAAATGACTAAGTACAAAATTGAGAAATTTTGTGATAGAAGGCACTTGAAGAGAAAAGATTTCTAGTTTTTTCTGGGTTTTCGGCAAAGAATCCTAAGGAAAGAATTTGGGATCCTTTGGAAAGGCATAGCATGAGTACTTGAAGGATTTAAGCCTTGTAGGGTCATTTTCTACAGGATTTTCAAGGAAAATACAAGGTGAACTATTTAACTCTGTATAGAGGAAAATAGGTCAACAAGTACTTCATCCTTTAAAAAAGTGTCACATTAAATATAAAAGTACTTTGAATTAAATAGTATTTCAATGTGGACCCTTAAACGTGTCACATTAAATATAATTTAGTGTCCCAAATTATTTAGTACTTCATCCTTAAACTCCAAATTAAGCTCAAATGTAATAAATATGTACACACTTCACTTCTAAGTTTGGATCTTAAGAACATCTAGAAATTAACTTACACCAATGTGTTTCAATCGGTAATTTGTGTGGACAACCAAATTTAAAATAATCATCAACATTATTTAAGTAACTAAAACAATGGAGTTCAAACACTACTATAAGTTCTCACTTGAACATATGCACAAGTACTTGAACTCAAATCATTGATATCTAACTCAAACAACTAGTTTAGCTTGCTCTTTATTAACATGTAATATTTTCTGATGATCATCACTATCTAGTCTTTATTTTTCATCCACGTGCATGTGGAACTGCATGAAGATGTAGGGTGGTAGCAATTACTAAGTGACTATAATGATATACCTTGTTCTTAGGTTGATAGTCAATAAAATAAATCCCATGTTGAAAATTTTTGACTTGTTTGAGATAAATCCCTTGCACTACATCTAAACCTACATGGTAAAAAACATAAACATGAGGTAAGACATGTGCACGTAACATTTTCACTCAACCTGTATAATATATAATGTAAGGTAATGTACATGTACATGTATATATAAATTTAAATATCTACTTGTAGGAAACAACATTTCATCGCTTGTTTAAGGTCGTGTTAGCTTCTTCCTCTCTTCTGTACAACACATTAAATAATAAGTAACACCTTCTATGTTTCTAGGCTCTACTATGACTGCAAAAACATCTCCTACACCAAATTTACATGGTTCAAAATTTGTAAAAAAATTAGAACTATGTGATGCCCCGTCATGCAACCATAGAGTGCTAGACTGAAAGTGCAAAAATTACAGAAAATATTTTTTTTTAAAGAAATAAATTACATTATTAGTAACCGAAGATATCAAAATACACAACATAAAGAAAAATGCACTTCTAACTCCTCTAGGGAAACATAACTGCATCAGTGCAATGAAAGTTAACCCACACAAGTGATAAACATTAAACTACTACATTAGATAAAAATAACTTTTACAATTGGAAGATAGTTTGATTACAAAGTTTTAGTACAAGATTACAAGACCGATCTTGTTGGTTTACAAATGAGTACAAATGAAAGTATACAACATCACTGAAAGTGGAAAAGCAATCTGGAACTAGAACACCTCTGCACAGGACTCGAATCGAATCTCCAAGAAGACCAATGGATAGCTCTGCCTCCCAACCATGTGGAACCCTGAGGTCCACCCCACCGAGCTAGGAGATAAAAAAGAGGTTTACCACCAGGTGAAGGTTACAGCTAAGAACACAAAACTAAAACCAGACTCCTTGCAGACAACCAGGATAACAAGACTGTACAGAAATGATAGTAATCCACCAGAGATCAAATATCCAACCAAGATCAAACAAGAAGCCAAGACTATACTCCAGAGATATCAACAAATAAAGAGAAAGTAACTGAGTTGCGTAAGGAGAGTGTCATCGCATGGTCCTAGCATGGGTTACCTAGGCTATCTATCACCAGAAGCTGGGCCCCATCTATGGTTACCCTCGCAACCTCTCACTAGGCACCGGCCCCATAAGGTGACACATGCGGAGCCAACAGGTCCTCTCATGGAGATAAGGAGGTCGGCCTTGCCAACCAGGCCGTCTCATCCCATCCTTAGCCTGCGAGAGCACTCAAGGCATGGGTGAGGTATCTTACTTATCTTGTTATGTGTTTTACTACCCCAACCCTCTTAATAAGTTATTAAGTTTCCACTTGCTCATAACTTCCGTGGTGTTATCCAGGTGGCCTCTCACTAGGCACTGGCCCTACCATAGAAGCCACTCCTTTAACAATCTCTAATCAAACAACCAAACCACCACATGCAACGATAAGGTACAAAATGACTTCTAACCATTACTCATGCCATTCACTTGCCCTCAACACTATAAATCCCATTGCATTGACATACCACTATCTGGAACAAAGACCAAGACAGCACACCTCTGGAGTTAGGTACTAAACCAATGAAAAAGTAACCATTATTTTACAGGGACAATGCTTCCGCATTTTGACACCAAGTACACATGACATCCCTCAAGATTCCCACTTCACAATTAACCAAATCAAAGACATAAACTCCACCCCAAAGTAAACACAATGATCCAATACAAGCATATAGATACGACTAGGAGGGAAAATGAGTAAATGAGATTCAATAATTCATAACTTAAAACATGGAAATACCTATGAGGTTATAACTTCTTTCGAAGAAATTTAAGCTTACAAAAGCAACAACACTATACAACTCCAAATATAATCTTTTCCTAACTAACCTTTAATGACTACCAGTAAAACAAGCTATAAATATAATCATATGTTTACCAAGGGCAAAAAGATCTGTTAATCTTAACCAACCATAATTTCCAAAGACAACTGTAAATATATAACATAACTTTTCAACAACATGTTTACTACCTACAATTTTAATAAAGAAAACAACTAAATAATATAAATTGTTACCTATAAGCATAACATCTTACCAACTACAAATTCCTTATGAAACAACTACACATACACATTTAACTCCTATTAACCACAACTATAAGAAAAAAAAAAACACATTTTCCTATTTCAATTTCTAATAACTATCAAATGTAAAAACAACACCTATAACTATAATTTCCTTTAAGTATAACCTACTAACTACCATATTACAATTTCAAATCATTATAAACCTAAATAGTTTAACTTACCATCTAAGATTTATTACTTACCATTTCTAATAAAACATCTATAGGTAATTATTTAGAATAAGCATAATCTTTCTTCAACGTTATACCAACTACAATCATAATCAAACAACTATAATATATATACTTTTCCAATAACACAACTTTTCCATCAAGCATCTTCCAATCTAAAATTTCTAATGAGCACAACCATAAGAATAGGATAAATGTCTTTAATTGCATAAGTTACTATCGAAATAAACTATTTACCACAATCTACAATATATACGTTCAAATAATGCTACGGGCCTAAACTACTATCTATTATCCATTCTACATATATAAATATTATTCACTACTTTCTAATAAAATTCCCAAGTCTTACACTTGAAGAAAAATAGAATGTTTCTATTATATTTATTTACCTCTAATTTTGTTTCCTTTATAGGTTTCTAAAAAGGATTCATTTCTTTTATCAAACACAATGATCTAATAGTTACACATCAAAACAAAGAGTGAGATAAAGAATTATTGATTAAACTACCTTAAAGATTCTAAGCCAAATGTATAGTGTAGGGATAAATGAGTGAGTTCGATTTGTTTAAATTGTCAAAAGGGTTTTAGTTGGTACCAAGAACGAATTATTTGGAGATATCCTAAGCGTCATTTATGAGACAATCATTAGTAGTTATAACTTTAGGTTCGCATCATCCTTAATGGCATGATTACCATTCAGCTAAGGTAAAATTTGCAAACCTAAAGTGTTAGACATCTTGACATACAATAGAAAACTAATTGATAAGCTTTTGTTGTAGAGTGGAGACGCCAAGTCTAACTGGTGACCAAAACAATGGGGATGATTTACATGCAGCCATTGTTGACTAATACAGATCAATATGCTTTCAGGCTCCCTCCAACTAGTTTTTTTTTTTAGAGAAGCTAGCAATGAGTTGTCTTGTGACATTAGATGCCCCCAGCTAGATTTCTTCCACAATGGTTAAAATCATAACTCCGGTGAACCTATCAAAATGCAAGGCAGAAGCAATTATCGGAAATGTCTCAGGCAAGCATTCGGATTTTAGTCACTTCTAAGAGGTCGCGCCACAATGGTTCAGAGGAGATCGTTGGACAAACTAATGATTTGGTTTCCAACATAAGATTCATTGAATGCGCACAGGGACCAGAGCATAGCGGTGAACAGAGAATCAACTGGTAAAGAAAGAAAATTTGGGGAAAAGATCTAGATACAGAGCAAAAGTATGGCCACTTCTGGCAAAGATTAATAAATGGAGAGATCATCTTCTAGGAGAACGCTGTACGGTCAGGCGACCAGCATAGAGGGAAGTCTACAGAAATTTTCAACCAAAAGAAAAAAAATACAAAAGGGAAGTTCACGTCGTACGATCCAAGGGTAAAATCTGAGGTATCACTCAATCTCTAGCAGCATACATACAATGGGTTCTAGTTGTTCTAAGTTGGCAATGCTTGACTCATTCTTTTAGCTTAGAGATACACTTTAATTCAACTCATTAAACATGCTGATTCATCTGGTAAGAATTAAAGAGAACATGTCCAAATGTATATGATTTACCTCCAAAGTCACTGGAGTAAAGATGAAAATGGTTGACAATATCCAGTTATCAAGAATGACAAATCATTCAGTTGGGAAATGTTCCTTACAAGAGGGTAAACAAGAAAATAGGATCCGTAGAACAATATCAAATGTTCCATATCTTTGATGAGTTTTGCAAATATCGCAAATGAATCAACGGAGATTCTATAAGGCAACAGAGGTTAAAACATTGATAGACATCAAAGTGCAATACCCAAGATGAAAGTGAGGTTAGGGCAACTACATCGAACACACAGTGCACAGAACGATACAATTTACAATAGGATTTAAATTTGAAGCCACATAATGCAAATTTCACACCCAAGCACAGAATGTTCATATAATAAGATCTAAATTCCAATTTATAGAAATACAATTTTCACACACACAGAGTCAACATAAAACATACCCAAATTTCAGTCCCCTTTAGATCTTCTTCGTTTCTCGCAACCAATTCTTTTCTTTTTCCCCCAAATTTCTACCTTTTCTTCCCTTCCCACAACAACCCCCAGTACCATTAAAACCCATAGCCACAAACATGCATCTGTTACCAAAATTCCACTCCTCCAAAAATTTTAAAATTTGCTATAAAAAGAGATCCCAAATCTTCCAATTTCAAAATTGACAACTCAAGGCATTAATTTCACTTACCAGAAATATTCTTAACCCAAATATATACTAACTACCCGTAGCTACAACTTATAACATAAATACTCTTGGACAACAGATAATTTAATTCAGATAATTTAATTCTAGACTATTATAAAATTTAACCAAGGTGTCATTCAAAGTTTTAGGCTAAACCAATTATTATCTAATAAACATAATAGAAGCATCATTATTTTAATCATAAATCATTAAAGTATTATCCAACTACACATGAACATAATTAAGCATTATAAAACACAACTCGACAATACTCCTCATCACAAGATTACCAAACCTAAAAGGCAAGGACCAAGCATCACAACACGACTTGAGACCACAATAGAAGACAAGGACCGACCTAGTGGAATAGACCTCATGTTATCTCTCATCATTGATACCCATTGATGCAAGAGGCCGCTCAAACCTACTATATTAGGTGGAGTTGAGGCTTGGTACCTGCAGCCTGCATCCGAACAATTAGTTATATCTAATCAAATACATATATGTCTACACACAGAGAGTCAGAGAATCACGGCGTAGTAGGGTACTTGAAGTGAGTAATACTACACCGTCCCTACTCTTGAATAGGATTATAACCACTGCATTTGAAAATAGATAACAATGGATCTAATAAGACATGCACATAATAATCCATTACTAATCATGTTCAACCCATCATAACTAAAATACAATAATGTCATCATAAACTCATAACACATGTCTAACTATATCAGTCGAACATAGTCCATCAAAATCAAAGTAAACATAAACCATAACCTACAAATCCAAGTGTCTCAGAATTGTATAAATGCAATGAAAGACTAGCAGCTATCTCAGAATTGTCAGAGAGAAATATGAAACTAACAACTATCACAAGCCAAAATGCAAGGGGCATTACATCCTCCCCCTAGAATCAGGCTTACTCCTGGAAGCCTATAAATAAGTAAGGATATAACTCTCTCATCCTTGAAGCATCCTCCTAGGTAGCAGAAGTCTCATCATTAGGATCCCACTGGACCCTGACCTACTCCACGTCTCTGCCCCTGAGAGCAAGTCTCCTGTGTTGTAGAATGCCTATGGGCTCCAAAGCCAGTTTCTCGTCCTCTACCTGTAGAGCAGTCTAATCAAGAACATGAGCAATATCTAGATAGTAAGGTCTAAGTACAAAAACATGAAACACATCATGGATACGTGAAAGGCTAGGGAGGAAAAGTAAGATGATAAGCAATTGGACTTATCCTCTCCAACACCTCAAAAGGTCCAACAAAGCGTGGTGCTAGCTTAGAGCCCTTTCCATAGCGGATTGGACTCTGACGACGCAAGAACACCTGATCCCCAATAGAAAACTGATGATCGATCCTATGAGCATCTGCATACTTCTTTTGTCTTTCCTGAGCTGTCGCCAAATGCTCTCTAATCCTCTCAACCTACTGCTTCATATCTCTAAGGATATTAGGACCTAGAAGAACTCTATCCTCTAGACGATCCCAACTCAAAGGAGTCCTACAAGGATGACCATAAAAGGCTTGAAATGGAGACATGCCAATAGAACTATGATATCCATTATTATAGACAAACTCCACTAGGAATAGGTAATCCTCCCAACGGCTCTACCGATCCATCACATACATCCTCAACATATCCTCGAGAACCTGGTTAACCCTCTCGATCTGACCATTAGTCTCAGGATGGTAAGCTGAACTAAAGTTCAGCTGTGTCCCCAAGGCATGCTGCAAGGAAGTCCAAAGGGTGGAAGTGAACACTGGATCCCTGTCAGAGATGATCCTACAGGGAATCCCATGAAGTCTGACGATGCCCTCCATGAACACTCTGGCCACCGTAGAGGCATTGTAAGAAACATGGACATGAGAGAGAGTGAGCTACCTTCGTCAACCTATCCATAGTGACCATAATAGCATCATGTCGATGAGAGGATATCGCAAACCAACAATGAAGTTCATCGAAATGATATCCCACTTCCACTCTAGAATCAAATGAGGCTGCAAAAGACCTGTAGGGTGCTGATGCTCCGCCTTCACCCTCTGACACTCAAGACATCTTGACACAAAATCAGCAATATCCCGCTTCATTCCACTCCAAAAGTACAACTGACACAGATCTGTATGCATCTTCTTGACACCTGGATGAGCAGAATAGGGTGCCCGATGCGCCTCTGACAACATTAGGGTGCAAAGACCCTCAAAACTAGGAACATAGATACGACCCAAATGTCGCAAAAGACCATCTAACTCAAGAGAGTAACCGGAGAATCTACCCTCTAAAGATCTACCAGACTCAATCTCGGATCTCACCTCCTGACACCAATTGTCGGTAGGAAGAGCTGTAAGAATCTAACCTCTCAAATCAAATATAAGAGACTGCTGAGATCTCATGCCTCCGTTGACTAAGAGCATCCACTACCACTTTCTCCTTGCCCTAAATATATCTGACCTCAAAGTCATACTCGCACAATAACTCCATCCAATGCCTCTGCCTCGCATTCAAGTTTGGCTACATGAAAATATACTGCAAACTATGATGATCACTGTGCAGCTCAAACTGATGCCCTAAGAGAAAATACCTCCATCTCACCAAGGCATGCACAACTGCCGCTAACTCCAGGTCATGAGTGGGATAGTTCAATTCATGATCCTCGAGTTTGTGAGACTCATAGGCAATCATGTGACCATCCTGCATCAGAACTACTCCCAAACCCTCCAAAGAAGCATCGGTACAAACAACAAAGTCCCTAGCAAGATCAGGAACTACTAAAATAGGTGCACTGGTCAACTGCTCCTTAAGAGTCTAAAAATCTACTTGACACTGCTCTAACCAAACAAACTTCTTCCCTTTCCTCTGAATAATAGGATGGGCAATCCTCGAAAACCCCATAACAAAATGGTGATAGTAGCCTACCAAACCCATAAAACTGTGAACCTCAAAAACATTAGTAGGTGCAGGCCAGTCCATAATAGCTTGGATCTTTGAAGGATCCACCGCAATACCCTCTCCAGAGATAACATGGCCAAATACTTCACCTCTATTTGAAAGAATTCACATTTCAACAATTGGCATAAAGCTAATTTTCTCTTAGACACTGCAACACCTGACGCAAATGCTCCTCATGCTCCTCCATAGTCCTCGAATAGATCAATATATCATCCATAAATACAAGGACAAACCTATCGAGATAAGTGCAGAATACACCATTCATCAAGCTCATGAAAACTGAAGGTGCATTCATCAACCTGAATGGTACCATTGTGAACTCATAATGTCCGTAATGGGTGCGAAATGGTATTTTGTGAATATCTGCCTCAAATATCCGCAACTGATGATATCCCAACTTGAGGTCTATTTTAGAGAATACCTTTGCTCTCTTTAATCTGATCAAACAAATCATTGATTCAAGTCAAGGGATACCTATTTCTCACTGTTACCTTATTGAATTGTCGATAATTGATACATAGCCGCAGAGATCCATCCTTCTTTTTCACAAAGATCATAGGTGCTCCCCAAGGAGAAACACTAGGTCGAATGAACCCTTTCACTAATAGCTCCTCCAACTGTAGTCGAAGCTCCTTGAGCTCTCTGGTGGTCATCCTGTATGGAGCTTGAGAGATGGGCTCTACATCGGAAACAAGATCAATCTTGAAGTTGATGTCATGCTTAAGGTGGCATCCTTGGAATATCAGAAGGAAAAACATCAGCATACTTCCTCAAGAGTGGGTGATCGTCAAGAGATTGCCTCTCGGCTCTCCTCCATCTCCAAGTCACTAACAGAAACTGCAAAAAGCTAACATCCCTAACGCATGCATCTCTTAAGTTGCATAGCAGAGATCATACGTAGGGAAATAGGTCTCTCAACTCCTACCACCTCAACCTCTACACCAAAATCATCCACACATCTAACAGACTTATGCCTATAATCTATCACTACCTAATGGGCCTCCAACCAATCCATCCCCAAAACTATATCATATTAACCAAGGGGTAGAATACGAAGGTCCACAAAAGTAGATAGAGAGCTAATCATCAATTCACACCCTAAAAACTAGAGACTCAACTGCTATCTTAGCCCCGGAAGCTAACTCAACCTGCCACCTATCATCCTACTTTGTTGCCACTAAGCCACAACGCTCCACAAGAGAAGGAGATATGATCGAATCAGATGCACTGGAATAAAAAAGAACAGAAAAACCAATACCTTACATAATACTAGAAGTCTCCACCATGGTGCCCTGGTGCTATGCTTGATGGTTATCCACTACTGCAAAGACTTTGTGTGATCTGCCTGTATCACCAACCATTGGTTTTGAAGCTACCAGTCGATGTACAAACCCTGAAGCACCCTTCTGCGGGTACTGTCTAGCAATATGGCCCTGTTGGCCACAAGAGAAACACCCTGTGCCTCTACCAAAACCACCACCACCCTGAAAAGCACTAGACTTCTGAAAACTACCTATGCTCACTGTAGACTGTGTACTTTGAGCTGGTTGATCAAAACAATTGCGCTTATTATGCTGCCAAGACTGGTCCTTCTTATTTTGAAATCTATTACCTTACTGATGCTAAGAATTCTTTGGCTTGGACTGAGAATATTGCTATTGTTGCCCACCCTTTAAGGGTGCATGAGAACCTGATGCCTGAGTGTGACCACTCGAGAACCATATCTTGAAGAAGGTGCATTTCTAATGTGCACACCTGTATGCCCACCGAGTGCCATAGCTGAATTCTCCTCCACTAACCTGGCTTTCTCCACGGCTACCTCCATAGTCTTAGGTTCGAATACACGAACCCCTCCACTAATCTGGGCATTCAAGCCCCTGATAAAATGCTACACCAACATAGAATCATCATCCTCGATACCTGCATACTGTTTGAGCTCATAAAATCTGCGCTCGTATTGCTCGATTATCATGGCCATCTGCCTTAGGTCATGAAACTCATCTGCATGGCACTACCTCCAATGGTCAGATAAGAAACAGGCTTTGAACCTCTCTAGAAATAACTCCCAAGAGACGGTACTAATATCTAAATGCAGCTTCTGTTCCTCTAACCTCCACCAAGTTGAAGCAAATCCTCGAGATGCAAAATAGCACACCTGGCTTTGGTGTTGCTGCCATACGGGTGCATGGCAAAACACCTACCTATATCCAATAACCATGTCTCCGCCTCTAGACCACTACCAGCTCCATCAAAGGTGGGAGGGTGTGCCCTCAGAAGGTCTCTCATATGGCTGGCTAGTGTGGCCTCTTGCTCCGCTATCAACTCTCTCTGCCTAGGAGATCTCTCTCTCTAGGACCCAGCTAATCTACCTCCTGTCCTCCTCTAGGTTGCTCAACCTCCCGTCTAGGGCCTAAACGAGCAAGGGCCTCCTCAAGAATCTATCTCAATTGGGCTCCCTCAAGCTGACCCTAACCCTCCATATTCTGACCCCCGCCTTCATGGGCACTCTCATGAGGAGAACTGGGGAGGAGGTGTACCACCACCACCTCTCCCACAACTCCTACCTTTGCCACGACCTTAGCCCCTACCTCTAGGCATCAACCTACAACACCAGAAGGCAAATTATTACAATCAGAAAGGGACACAATAGGGATAAAGCTATTCTACAGAGTTTTAAGCACTAGGTCACATAATGGGCTCAATTGTAACCAGAGTACCTAGTGTTTAAACCTGGCTTTGAGTACCAAATGTGATGCCCCGTCATGCAACCCTAGAGTGCTAGACTGAAAGTGGAAAAATTACAGAAAATATTTTTTTTGAAAGCAAGAAATTGCATTATTAGTAACCAAAGATATCAAAATACACAACATAAAGGAAAATGCACTTCTAACTCCTCTATGGAAACATAACTGCATCATTGCAATGAAAGTTAACCCACACAGGTGATAAACATTAAACTGCTACATTAGATAAAAATAACTTTTACTATTGCAAGATAGTTTGATTACAATGTTTCAGTACAAGAATTACAAGACCGATCTTGTCAATTTACAAATGAGTACAAATGAAAGTATACAACATCACTGAAAGTGGAAAAGCAATCTAGAATTGGAACACCTCTGCACATGACTCAAATTGAATCTCCAAGAAGACCAATGGATAGCTCTACCTCCCAACCATGTGGAACCCTAAGGTCCACCCCACCGAGCTAGGAGATAACAAAGAGGTTTACCACCAGGTCAAGGTTACAGCTAAGAACACAAAACTTAAACCAGACTCCTTGCAGACAACCAGGATAACAAGACTACACAGAAATGACAGTAATCCACTAGACAAATCAAACATCCAACCAAGATTAAACAAGAAGCCAAGACTATACTCTAGAGATAGCAACAAATAAAGAGAAAGTAACTGAGTTGCATAAGGAGAGTGTCATCGCATGGTCCTAGCATGGGTTACCCAGGCTATCTATCACCAGAAGCTGGCCCCCATCTATGGTTACCTTGGCAGTCTCTCACTAGGCACTGGCCCCATAGGGTGACACATGCGGAGCCAACAAGTCCTCTCATGGAGACAAGGAGGTTAGCCTTGCCAACCAGGCCTTCTCATCTCATCCTTAGCCTACGACAGCACTCAAGGCATGGGTAAGGTATCTAACTTATCTTGTTATGTGTTTTACTACCCCAACCCTCTTAATAAGTTATTAAGTTTCCACTTGCTCATAACTTCCATGGGGTTACCCAGGTGGCCTCTCACTAGGCACTGGCCCCACCATAGAAGCCACTCCCTTAGCAATCTCCAATCAAACAACCAAACCACCACATGCAATGATAAGGTACAAAATAGATTCTAACCATTACTCATGCCATTCAATTGCCCTCAACAATACAAATCCCATTGCATTGACATGCCACTATCCGGAACAAAGACCAAGGACACCACACCTCTGGAGTTAGGTACTAAACAAATGAAAAAGTAACCATTATCTGACAGGGACAATGCTTCCGCATTTTGACACCAAGTACACATGACATCCCTCAAGATTCCCACTTCACAATTAACCAAATCAAAGACATAAACTCCACCCCAAAGTAAACACAATGATCCAATACAAGCATATAGATACGACTAGGAGGGAAAATGAGTAAATGAGATTCAATAATTCATAACTTAAAACATGGAAATACCTATGAGGTTATAACTTCTTTCGAAGAAATTTAAGCTTACAAAAGCTAACAACACTATACAACTCCAAATATAATCTTTTCCTAACTAACCTTTAATGACTACCATTAAAACAAGCTATAAATATAATCATATGTTTACCAAGGGAAGAAAGCTCCGTTAATCTTAACCAACCATAATTTCCAAAGACAACTGTAAATATATAACATAACTTTTCAACAACATGTTTACTACCTACAATTTTAATAAAGGAAAACAACTAAATATATAAATTGTTACCTATAAGCATAACATCTTACCAACTACGAATTCCTTATGAAACAACTACACATGCACATTTAACTCCTATTAACCACAACTATAAGAAAAAAAAAACACATTTTCCTATTTCAATTTCTAATAACTATCAAATGTAAAAACAACATCTATAACTATAATTTCTTTAAGTATAACCTACTAACTACCATATTACAATTTCAAATCATTATAAACCTAAATAGTTTAACTTACCATCTAAGATTTATCACTTACCATTTCTAATAAAGCATCTATAAGTAATTATTTACAATAAGCATAATCTTTCTTCAACATTATACCAACTACAATCATAATCAAACAACTATAATATATATACTTTTCCAATAACACAACTTTTCCATCAAGCATCTTCCAATCTAAAATTTCTAATGAGCACAACCATAAGAATAGGATAAATGTCTTTAATTGCATAAGTTACTATTGAAAATAAACTATTTACCACAATCTACAATATATACCTTCAAATAACACTACAAGCCTAAACTACTATCTATTATCCATTCTACATATATAAATAATTATTCACTACTTTCTAATAAAATTCCCAAGTCTTACACTCGAAGAAAAATAGAATGTTTCTATTATATGTATTTACCACTAATTTTGTTTCCTCTATAGGTTTCTAAAAAGGATTCATTTCTTTTATCAAACACAATGATCAAATAGTTACGCATCAAAACAAAGAGTAAGATAAAGAATGATTGATTAAACTACCTAAAAGATTCTAAGCCATATGTACAGTGGAGGGATAAATGAGTGAGTTTGATTTGTTTAAATTGTCAAAAGGGTTTTAGTTGGTGCCAAGAATGAATTATTTGGAGATATCCTGAGCGCCATTTATTAGACAATCATTAGTAGTTATAACTGCAGGTTTGCATCATCCTTAATGGCATGATTACCATTCAGCTAAGGTAAAATTTGCAAAACCTAAAGTGTTGGATAGCTTGACATACAATAGAAAACTAATTGATAAGCTTTTCTTGAAGAGTGGAGACGCCAAGTCTAACTAGTGACCAGAACAATGAGGATGATTTACATGCAGCCATCGTTGACTAATGCAGATCGATATGCTTTTAGGCTACCTCCAACCAGTTTTTTAGAGAGTGCGGCAACGAGTCGTCTTGTGACATTAGATGCCCCCAGCTGGATTTCTTCGACAATGGTTAAAATCATAACTTCGATGAACCTATCAAAATGCAAGGCAGAAGTAGTTTACTAGAAATGTCTTAGGTGAGCATTTGGATTTTAGTCACCTCTAAGAGGTCATTCACAATGGTTCAGAGGAGATCATTGGACAAAACAATGATTTGGTTTCCATACATAAGATTCACTAAATGCGCACAGGGACTAGAGTATAGCAGCGGATAGAGAATCAACTGGTAAAGAAAGAAAATTTTGGGGAAAAGATCTAGATACAGAGTGAAAGTATGGCCGCTTCCAGCAAAGATTAATAAATGGAGAGATCATCTTCTAGGAGAACGTTGTACGGTTAGGTGACCAACATAGAGGGAAGTCAACATAAATTTTCATCCAAAAGAAAAAAAATACAAAAGGGAAGTTCACGTTGTACAATCCAAGGGCAAAATTTGAGGTATCACTCAATCTCCAATAGCATACATACAGTGGGTTTTAGTTGTTCTGAGATGACAATGCTTGACTCGTTCTTTTAGCTTAGAGATACACTTTAATTCAACTCATTGAACATGCTGATTCATCTGGTAAGACTTAAAGAGAATAGGTCCAGATGTATATGATTTACCTCCAAAGTCACCGGAGTAGAGATGAAAATGGTTGACAATATCCAGTTATCAAGAACGACAAATCATTCAGTTGGGAAATGTTCCTTACAAGAGGGTAAACAAGAAAATAGGATCTGTAGAACAATATCAAATGTTCCATATCTTTGATGAGTTTTGCAAATATCGCAAATGGATCAACAGAGATTTTATAAGGCAACAGAGGTTAAAACATTGATAGACATCAAAGTGCAATACCCAATATGAAAGTGAGGTCAGGGCAATTACATCTAACACAGCACACAGAATGATACAATTTACAATAGGATTTAAATTCCAAGCCACATAATGCAAATTTCACACTCAAGCACAGAATGTTCATATAATAAGATCTAAATTCCAATTTACAGAAATACAAATTTCACACACACAGAGTCAACATAAAACATACTCAAATTTCAGGTCCCCTTTAGATCTTCTCCGTTTCTCGCAACCAATTCTTTTCTTTTTCCCCCAAATTTTTGACTTTTCTTCCCTTCCCATAACAACCCCCGGTACCATTAAAACCCATAGCCACAAACATGCATCCGTTACCAAAATCCCACTCCTCTGAAAATTTTAAAATTTGCTATAAAAAGAGATCCCAAATCTTCCAATTTCAAAATTGACAACTCAAGGCATTAATTTCATTTACTAGAATTATTCTTAACCAAATATATACTAACTACCCGTAGCTACAACTTATAACATAAATACTCTTAGACATTAGATAATTTAATTCAGATAATTTAATTCTAGACTATTATAAAATTTAACCAAGGTGTCATTCAAAGTTTTAGGCTAAACCAATTATTATCTAATAAACATAATAGAAGCATCATTATTTTAATCACAAATCATTAAAATATTATCCAACTACACATGAACATAATTAAGCATTATAAAACACAACTCGACAATACTCCTCATCACAAGATTACCAAACCTAAAAGGCAAGGACCAAGCATCACAACACAACTCGAGACCACAACAGAAGACAAGGATTGACCTAGTGGAATAGACCTCGTGTTATCTCCCATCACTGATACCCATTAGTGCAAGGGCCCACTTAAACCTGCTATATCAGGTGGAGTCGAGGCTCGGTACCTACAGCCTACATCCAAACAACTAGTTATATCTGATCAAATACATATATATCTACACAGAGAGAGTCAGAGAATCACGGTGTAGTAGGGTACTCGAAGTGAGTAATACCACACCATCCCTGCTCTTGAATAGGATTATAACCACTGCATTTGAAAACAGATAACAATGGATCTAATAAGACATGCACATAATAATCTAATACTAATCATGTCCAACCCATCATAACTGAAATACAATAATGTCATCATAAACTCATAACACGTCTAACTATATCAGTCGAACATAGTCCATCAAAATCAAAGTAAACATAAACCATAACCTACAAATCCAAGTGTCTCAGAACTGTATAAATGCAATGAAAGACTAGCAGCTATCTCAGAATTGTCGGAGAGAAATATGAAACTAACAATTATCACAAGCCAAAATGCAAGGGGCATTACAAACTATCTAGACTAAAGATCATTAAATTTAACTCATCTAGTACTAAACTTTAAATAACTACATTGTAAATTTACATTAAATTTATCAAGTATGTACATGTACCTTTTCTAATCAATTCTAAAATCTGGTCATAATCAATTGAAATCAAATGAATGTCTTTAAAGCTTTCATCCTCATCTTTGTTGTATGTGTCAGATACAACTAGTGGCACCAAATTCCATTCACTAACATATCCATGTTGTTGGTTGTTGCATGGCTCAAAGTTTTCCAAAATGCACTCATCATAGAAACAAGAGTAATCCCCTTATGTACAATGTCCATCTAGGGCAACGATCTATACTCATGAAACAATGCAAAGATCTTGTTTTGTCTACCCTCTTGCATCCATGCTTCAATCTTCTATCCACACCTAGATACATAAAAATTATAAATTACATATATTTAATAGAAATTCATTTAAAATAATTGAAAACTAAAAAAAAAAAAACTTATGTTCAAATGTATATATATATATATAAAGTTTGAAATTTTCAAATGTAATTTATACATACCTGATATCTCCAAAAACAATCTATGTGGGATGTATCGATTCATTCCTAAAGATGTACTAACCTTATTTGATGCAAAGTATTTCTTACACCATTCAACAACATCATGTGCATCATCTATACAATCTGCCAAGTAACTCATTTGATGCTTTCTTAGAGCACGTTTAATGCAAGATCCTACACCACCATGTTCACCCTTTCCATGCCCACTCTCAAAGAAACTCCAAACATGTGGTATTTTGTAATTTTGATGATATCTACATAGTGCATAAAATAGATGTGATGATTTGAATTGTGCCACACATCCATCTGACCATACAAAATGCTTTTCAATTTTTACACGCATGCTTGCCAAATTCTCTAAAAATTTTGTAAAGCAATATTGTACAAAATGTGTGTCATGCTCTTTATCATCACTAATATAAAAGTGACATTCTTTCTTAATGACTCGTTCATCATATGTGCTGTCAACACCATCCAAATCTAATTGTGCATGTCGATAACACACATGCACCATAATAATGATCTGGTTTGAAAAGTAATAATCTAATTGAATCTCTTTTTGATGTACAAAAGAGTAATTTTCTATAAATTTGACTATTGATAGAACTGTTCTAGGTGGGAAAGTATCTCTTAATATTTGAAACTGTTGTGCTTGCCACTTAGCAAAAAAGGCATGTTGTATGTACAGTTGTATCAATTTTCAAAAATCTTCCATAAATGTTCTAATAGGTATCTCCTCTTCTACATAGTTTAACCTTGTGGATTCTTTCCCAAAATATGTTTGAACTTTACGTACTTGTAACTCTTGCAATTTATTGTCTTTGTTGGGTTGGTATCTTCATTTCTCAAAGGCATTTTAGTCAAATTTCCACATGTTTTCATAGAGTCCTTTTATGTAGTTTATTTGACCAATTGCATTATCACATAAGATGGATTCTATGAATAGACTTACCCATTTAGGAGGTGCATTTTGAAAACCATCACTTTCTTCTCTCATATTTTGAAACACTTGATAGTAGATATCAAATTCAATATGATAACGACACCAACAAGTTTCAAAAACCTTGTTTTACCTTCACATAATATGGCTTTAACCTTTCAAACATTGTTTTCACTATCTTTATATGAGAATTCAAATTACAAAAGTTCACATACATCTCATGTTGTGTTATGTATAGCCAATGTTTTGTATGATGCTCATAATCATTAAGCCCAATCTTGTGTTTGATAACATCTCTACTATTTGATGATGGATGGGTATGATCATTCCAAAAAGTTGAGATCAAGTTCCTAACATCATCTTCAATCCTATCAAAACAGGGAGCTCTACACATAATTACCCAATTCCCTTCTGAACTATCATCCAAACCTTTCTCCTTTTCACATATTTTGTTAGTGTCTTTCTACTAAAACCAATTTCAGTTGAAAGTGAAGAGATTTTTCTTTTTTCTTGATATATTTTTATTTAAAATAGATGTCAACATCACTCTTCTTGAAATGGCCTTATTCGCTGATTGAGATCCTTTCCCAATGGAATCTAAACCTTTTTTTAACATTTTCAACAATATCTTTTCCTAGGCATGAAGCTGTCCCTCTTATTCAATGTCGAATCTACACCCAACAATTGTAATGGCTCTTTCAACTCATTACAAAGAAGTAAAAGTGATAACAATTGGGTTTTTTCAACTGTACCATGATGATTGAAATGAGCATTGATTATTTCCTTTACAGATTTATTCATTAACCTAGATTACTAGTATTTCTAGGTTCTTTAGCATAACATTTCAATTTCTCCATATCCATTTCAAGTAAATGATCTAAATTTCTATAAGAAAATTTTCTCTTCACCTCTTTAGCTAGAGTCATATGCTCATCCATACTAATAGAAGGAAGTGATCCTGACCCCTCTCCAACATGCATTGTTTGAACTTGAGCTCCTCTTCCTATCTTCAACTATGTGTTCTTCAGCCTCGTTTGCTCCAATACATAAATTTGGCTCAACTCCTACTTGAAAACTTTCTACTTGTTAAGCCCATTCTACACACAAAATACTTAAGTCGAGAGAGAAAATGAAAGAGATTTTAAAAATTAAAGTCAAGAGAGAGAGATAGAGGACCTTTCTAGAGAGGATAAAGAGCTTTAGAGAGAGAGAGAGAGAGAGAGAGAGAGAGAGAGAGAGAGAGAGAGAGAGATGAGAGAGAGAGAGAGAGAGAGAGAGAGAGAGAGAGAGAGAGAGAGAGAGAGAGAGAGAGAGAGAGAGAGAGAGAGAGAGAGAGAGAGAGAGAGAGAGAGAGAGAGAGAGAGAGAGAGAGAGAGAGAGAGAGAGAGAGAGAGAGAGAGAGAGAGAGAGAGACCTAGATCTAGAGAAGGATAGAAAGAGAAAGAAAGAGCTTTAAAAAGACTTAAGAGAGAGAGGACCTATCTAGAGAAGGATAGAGAGAGAAAGAGCTTTAAAAATCTACTTAACTCAAGAGAGAGAGAGGACCTTTCTAAAGAAGGATAGAGAGAAATAAAGAGCTTTAGAAATACTTAACATGTTTGAAACTAGTACAAGTATGATTTACTTAATGTGCAAACCTATGAAGGACCCTAATACACATTCAATTGAAACAAATATAAATTAAAGTTGTTTGAAAATGATGTCCAATAACTTCACCTAGTAAATAATAATATATGGTCAAGAACATGTTCAACTAGTAGTCTAGATATTGGTAACAACATATAACTTTTTTGGTCCTTAATGTGCAAACTTTTGAAGTCCTAATAGACATGATTAAATATATTTTAAAACACATATATTTAAATTACAAGTTTAAATGATGTGGAAACAAATATATACTTAAACTAAATGTTCAAAACTAGAAATAACATCCTACTACATGCTAAAAAATCGTAAATAAATAGGAAAGAATATTTTTGGAATAATATTAAAAATAGGAAAGATAATATGCATACCTTGTTTCTTTCTATGATATCTTGCCAAATTTAATTTCGTGCAACTCTTGTTCTCTTTCTTGTGAATACTTTCATTGAGTCTTATTTTTGTCTTTTTTTTTGTTTCCC